>JANUWI010000004.1:0-1344886 GCA_025504975.1 Plenodomus lindquistii
TTTTTAATAGATAATATCTAAACTACTAACTTTTAACTACAAATAGCTATTATTTATATAATAAAATTTTTTTCTTAAGTAGAAATAAGTAATAAAACTATAACTAAATATAGTATTTTAGTAAATTAATATTAGTACTATAAATTTTTAACTTTTCTAAAGTTTTTTTATATATAAATTTAGAAAATACTACTCTATACCTTTAACTAGCTACTATTTATATAGTAGAAATTAGCTTTAATAAGTAAATAATAAAAATAAATATAAATTTAAATTAAGCTATATTAAATTAAAGCTAGTATTAAAAACTTATATATTTTTTAAAATACTAATTAAAGTAATAGTATTTAACTATAATTAGCTAGTATTTATATAGTAGAAGTTATATTTAAAATAGATTAATATATAGAAATAAGTTTATAAAAAAAGTAATATCTACTACTAGAGAATATATACTTTTTCTAATTTTTCTTTTTAAAATATTCTTTTACTTACTAGCTTTTACTATAACTAGCTACTAGATAAATTGTAGAAATTGCTATTAATATAGTAATTAGTAGATAAAACTTTTTCTATAGTAATACTTTACTTAACTAAAGCTAGTACTAAATTTAATAAAAGATTATGCTATAGAAACTTGTTTACCTATATACCTTACTATAGTTTATATCTTAAAATATTTTATTTCTATTAAAGTAAATAATTATAATTCTATTATATAGTAAAAATAGATAGATAATAGTACTATTAAATATTCTCTATTTTTTATAATTATTCTATTTATAGTACAAGAAAATATATATAACTAGTAGTAAGTTTTAAAATAGAAAGTTATCTAAAAAGATATTATATATATTAGTATAATTTAAAGTTATAAAAGTATATAACTAAATAGAAAAAAATAAAAAAAGTAGTAAATAAAAATAATAGATTAAAATTATAACTAATAAATAAGCTATATAATAGTACTAAGTTATTAATTACAGCTAGCACTAGAGAATTTCTACTTTTTTTCTACTTTTTTAGAGAAATTCTCTAAGGCACTAGCTTATAACTATAACTAGGCACTATTTATATAATAGAAACTACTTTTTATATATAAATAAGTAATTTTAAGCTTATTAGAAGTATAGCCCTAGAGAATTAGAGCTAGCACTAGAGAATTTCTACTTTTTTTCTACTTTTTTAAAAAAATTCTCTAGGGCACTAGCTTATAACTATAACTAGCGACTAATTATATAATAGAAATTACTTTTTATATATAAATAAGTAATTGTAAGCTTATTAGAAGTATAGCCCTAGAGAATTAGAGCTAGCACTAGAGAATTTCTATTTTTTCTATAAAAATTCTCTAGGGCACTAGCTTATAACTATAACTAGTAACTATTTATATAATAGAAATTACTTTTTATATATAAATAAGTAATTGTAAGCTTATTAGAAGTATAGCCCTAGAGAATTAGAGCTAGTACTAGAGAATTTCTACTTTTTTTCTACTTTTTTAGAAAAATTCTCTAGGGCACTAGCTTATAACTATAACTAGCAACTAATTATATAATAGAAATTACTTTTTATATATAAATAAGTAATTTTAAGCTTATTAGAAGTATAGCCCTAGAGAATTAGAGCTAGCACTAGAGAATTTCTATTTTTTCTACAAAAATTCTCTAGGGCACTAGCTTATAACTATAACTAGTAACTATTTATATAATAGAAATTACTTTTTATATATAAATAAGTAATTGTAAGCTTATTAGAAGTATAGCCCTAGAGAATTAGAGCTAGCACTAGAGAATTTCTACTTTTTTTCTATTTTTTTAAAAAAACTCTCTAGGGCACTAGCTTATAACTATAACTAGTAACTATTTACATTATAGAAATTACTTTTTATATATAAATAAGTAATTCTAAGCTTATTAGAAGTATAGCCCTAGAGAATTAGAGCTAGTACTAGAGAATTTCTACTTTTTCTATAAAAATTCTCTAGGGCACTAGCTTATAACTATAAGTAGCAACTATTTATATAATAGAAATTACTTTTTATATATAAATAAGTAATTGTAAGCTTATTAGAAGTATAGCCCTAGAGAATTAGAGCTAGCACTAGAGAATTTCTACTTTTTTTCTATTTTTTTAAAAAAATTCTCTAGGGCACTAGCTTATAACTATAACTAGCAACTAATTATATAATAGAAATTACTTTTTATATATAAATAAGTAATTTTAAGCTTATTAGAAGTATAGCCCTAGAGAATTAGAGCTAGCACTAGAGAATTTCTACTTTTTTTTTTTTTAGGGCTAGCTAGATTAGGCCTAGGGCTAGCTACTAGACTACTAAAACTAAAAATATATTAAAAATAGCCTAAATAAGTAATTTTAAGTCTTAAATCCCTAGAATTCTCTAGGGTTTAAAAAATTCTCTAGGGGAGCTGGTTCTCTTGTTAGGCTATAATATAGAAGCGTTTAACTATAATTAGATAGCTATTAAAATAGAATATTTTTTTATTTTCTAACTAGTTTATATTATCTAAATTACCTGCGTTAAGTTCTATATACTTACTATATACTAGAATACTAATTATTTTATTTATTAGGCTATATAATCTATTAGCAAGATACTATTTATATATCTCTAGAAAGTAGTTATAGTTTTCCTCTATATATTCTTTACGCTATGTAATAGAAAGTAGTATTTTAGTAAAAAGTACTTTTATATAGTATACTATTTCTACTAGTATATATAAGTAGTTTTTAGCTATATATAAGCGCTTTATTTTTATATCTATATCTAGTATAGCTAGATAGTATAGCAGCCTGCTTAAAAAAACGTTATTACTATATAAAACTAAAATAAATAAGCTTAGTAATATAAATAGTATAAATATCTAATTTTTTTTATTACTACTATCTAGAGTATTTTATAACTATATTACTAATAGCTTCTAATTTTTCTACTAGTAGAATAGTTTACGCGTATTTTTTATTTTATCTATTAGCTATTATTTATAATATTTATAGAGTTGCTAGGCGCCTTTTTTACTAGCATTATTATTTTTACTATTATTAATACTATATTTATTTTTGCTATTTTCTGCGTTACTACTACCTACGCTATTTTTCTTTTTATTTTTCTATAGTAGAGATTCTTTTAACTGCAACTTTTTCTTTCTAATAATCTAGAGATAGTAGTATATAAAGTAGATAATATAACTTATATATATTATCTAACTCTCTAGGTTTTATAGTTAGGCTAGTAGCCTCTAATTAATTTTACTTTACTATATATTATAAAGCTAGCGTTTTATTTTTTATAGTAGTATTAATAATTTTTTAATATACTTTTTAATTAGTTATTCTATTAGTTTAGCAGCTAGCTATAGCTTTATTTTATTTTAATTAAAGAGCTAGATTTAATACTCTAGATACGCTAGATTTTAGTTTTTAAAGTACTTTAACTACTCTACTTTTTTAAACTACCTAGTTTTATTAGTTTTTACAGCGTTTTCTATAATATCTATATCTATTTTAAGTTATTTCTATACTTTAAACTATGCGCTAAGCTATTATTTAATAATATAATTTTAATCTATATTTTATTTATTTTCTAATCTATTTAAATTAATAATAAAATATTTCTATAGCTCTCTATTATAGAAAAATGTCTATACTTTTATAGATATATATAATATACTTTTATTACCTATTTATAAAAGTTTATATAATTTTCTATTATATATTTTTATATTACTTTTATTTATTATAATAAAGCTATACTTTTTATACTTTAGACTATCTAATAGCGTTCTAAGCTTTTAAATTAGCTATACTAGCTACTCTAAAGGCTTAATTTCTTTTAAATTAATAGTAGTAAACTATATAAAATAGTCTACTACTTATTATTATACTATAATAGGCGTTCTATACTATTTATGTAAATACTAGTTAAAATTAATTACTTTAATATAGTACTATTTATAAACTAGCATACTATAGTTACTAAAAAAGTAAAATATAGTATTATAGTTATTTTTAGAGATTATCTAGAGCTAGTTTTATTACTCTACGTTTTATACGCTGCTACTATTCTACTATATATTTTATACAATTAGCGTTTAGCTATTCTAGATAGAGTTTTCTATTACTACTAAACTCTAATTTTAATTATAGATAATAGCGCTGTACCTATTAAACTTCTAAAAACTAATTATATATATAAATTAAAACTAATTTTATATAGGTAATAAATTTAAATAAGTATATTATTACTAGGTATTAGAAAGAAGATAATTTAGGTATTAGGCCTTAGAATTTCTTTATAAAATGTACTAAGCTCTAACGCTAAGTAATTTATAGTAAATATTAGGCTAAACACTCTATTTTATATAGATTAGACTAAACACCCTGCTTTATATAGATTAGGCTATAATATAAAAGTATTTAACTATAATTAGGCAGCTATTAAAATAGAATATCTTTTTATTTTCTAACTAGTTTATATTATCTAAATTATTTATATTAAATTCTATATACTTACTACATACTAGAATACTAATTATTTTATTTATTAAGCTATATAATTTATTAGTAAAATACTATTTATATATTTCTAGAAAGTAGTTATAGTTTTTTTCTATATATTCTTTACGCTGCGTAATAGAAAGTAGTACTTTAGTAAAAAGTACTTTTATATAGTATACTATTTCTACTAGTATATATAAATAGTTTTTAGCTATATATAAGTATTTTATTTCTATATCTATACCTAGTATAGCTAGATAGTATAGTAGTCTACTTAAAAAAATATTATTACTATATAAAACTAAAATAAATAAGCTTAGTAATATAAATAGTATAAATATCTAATTTTTTTTATTACTACTATCTAGAGTATTTTATAACTATATTACTAATAGCTTTTAATTTTTTTATTAGTAGAATAGCTTACGCGTATTTTTTATTTTATCTATTAACTATTATTTATACTATTTATAGAGTTACTAGACGCTTTTTTTACTAGTATTATTATTTTTACTATTATTAGTACTATACTTATTTTTACTATTTTCTATATTACTACTACCTACGCTATCCTCCTTTTTATTTTTCTATAGTAGAGATTTTTTTAACTATAACTTTTTCTCTCTAATAATCTAGAGATAGTAGTATATAAAGTAGATAATATAACTTATATATATTACCTAACTTTTTAAATTCTATAGTTAAACTAGTAGCTTCTAATTAATTTTATTTTACTATATACTATAAAGCTAGCGTTTTATTTTTTATAGTAGTATTAATAATTTTTTAATATACTTTTTAATTAGTTATTTTATTAGTTTAGCAGCTAGCTGCAGCTTTGCTTTATTTTAATTAAAAAGCTAGATTTAATACTTTAAATATACTAGATTTTAGTTTTTAAAGTGCTCTAATTACTTTACTTTTTTAAATTATTTAGTTTTATTAGTTTTTATAGCGTTTTTTATAATATTTATATCTATTTTAAGTTTTTTCTATACTTTAAGCTATACGCTAAACTATTATTTAATAATATAATTTTAATCTATATTTTACTTATTTTCTAATCTACCTAAATTAATAATAAAATATTTTAGCTATTTTCTATTATAGAAAAATGTCTATACTTTTATAGATATATATAATACGCTTTTATTACTTACCTATAAAAATTTATATAATTTTCTATAGTATATTTTTATATTACTTTTATCTATTATAATAAAGCTATATTTTTAACACTATAGACTATCTAATAGTGTTCTAAGCTTTTAAATTAGCTATACTAGCTACTCTAAAGGCTTAATTTCTTTTAAATTAATAGTAGTAAACTATATAAAATAGTCTACTATTTATTATTATACTATAATAGGCGTTCTATACTATTTATATAAATACTAGTTAAAATTAATTACTCTAGTATAGTACTACTTATAAACTAGTATACTATAGTTACTAAAAAAGCAGAATATAGTATTATAGTTATTTTTAGAGATTTTCTAGAGCTAGTTTTATTATTCTATATTTTATACGCTGCTGCTATTATACTACGTATTTTATATAATTAGCGCTTAGCTATTCTAGATAGAATTTTCTATTACTACTAAACTCTAACTTTAACTCTACTAAACTTTAACTATAATTATAGATAATAGCACTGCGCCTATTAAACTTCTAGAAACTAATAGTATATATAAATTAAAACTAATTTTATATAAGTAATAAACTTAAATAAGTATATTATTACTAGGTGTTAGAAAGAAAATAACTTAGATATTAGACTTTAGAATTTCCTTATAAAAAGTGCTAAGCTCTAACGCTAAGCAATTTATAGTAAATATTAGGCCTAACACTCTACTTTATATAGATTAGACTTAAATACTATTTTATAACTACTATTATTTTACTTTTATATATTTATAAATTATACTCTATTTTATAGTACTATATATAGTATTATATCTATTTATAGCTTTTACTAGTCTATTTTTTTCTTTTACTTTTTTTTTATTACTATATATTTTAAACTTTTTTAAAGTAATTAAATATAGGCTTTTTTTAGCTATAGAGTTACTTTTATACTAAATCTATTTTTTCTATATAATTTATAACGCGTAGTAGTTTTATTAGTAGTTTAAAATTTAATAATTCTTTTTTATACTAATACTAGCTTATATATAGTAATTATAGCTTTTTTTAATACTTTTCTAAAAGCTTTAACTATAGAAGCTAGTAAGTTATCTATATACTTTTAAATTTTTACATTTATAAATATTAATTATAAGTTTAGTTTAAATATATTATTTAAAGTTTATAACTACTAAAGTTTATTATTATTAAAAAGTAGTAATAAAGTATATAACTAGACTTTAAAATTTAATATAACTAACTCTAGTTAATATAAAACTAGTCTAGTACTATAAAACTTTTTTTTTAATATTACTAGGTATAATTATAGCTTTATAAACGTATATAAAGTATAGAAAAAACTTAAATTTTATAATATATATAATATAGTTATATATAAACTTTTTAGTTTAGTAGCTATATACCTATTTTAAAAGTATAAAATAATTTATATTAAATAGCTATAGAAAGTATAATAAATAAAAAAGTATATATATAATAATAATCCTTTTTTTATAGTATTACTAGAATTTAAATAAATTATAGCTTTTATAGCTATTAATAATATATAGCTAGTACTTTCTAATAGTATGTATTTTAGTATAAATATATTAAAATACTCTAACTACTAAAATCTAAATTTATTAGTTATCTAGCTATTTTTAAAAATTATAATAATCTAGTTTTAAAGTAGAGCGTTTTTTTAATACTAGGCTAAAAAGTAGTAACTACTTTTAAAAATAATAAAAAGTAAAATAGCCTATTTTATTGTATTAATATTTTATATAACTATTATCTATTTTTAGTTACTTTACTAAACTAATTTTATTTATTTTTAATATACTAAAGCTATAATAACTATTTTTATTAATATCTAGCTTATTATAAAGTCTATTTTATAAAAGTTATATATATTTTTATTTTAGATACTATACTTTTTTTTATATTAGTTACTAATTAGAACTAGATTTAAATACCTCTAGCGTTTTTATAAAAAGTTTTTTTATAGTTATATTTATAATTAAACTCTATTTAAAATTAAAAATAGTATTTTATAAACGTACTAGAGTAGTTAATACTAATATAGTCTAGATTATATTTATTATATAAAAAATTAGCTATATTTACTATAGCTATAAACTTTAAAAAAAATTTATAAAAATAGTTTAAATATATACTAAATAATTACTTTTTTTTAAGTTTTTCTTTTATTTTTTTAATTAGATATATATTTTTTTTATAAAAGCTTTTTAGTATATTAATTATTTAGTATAGTATAAAAAGCTTTATAAATAGCTATAATATATTATAAAAAAAGTATTATATTTTATTTTAAAGCTAATATAGTAGTTTATATCTAAATATTTATTAGAAAAGCTTATTTACTATTATTATAGAGGTATTACGTAGGTATATAAAGTTTAGTAGAGTTTTTATAAAGTATCTAATTTAATTATCTATTTAATCTAACTATAAAGTATATTAAATTTCTATAAAAAGCTCTTTTATAATTATACTTATAATTTAACTTTTTTTTAAATTTAAAGTAATATTTAATAAAGTTTATAGCTATATTTTTACTAGTAGAGTTATAGTACTAGGCTTTAAATAAAATATTTACTATATTTTTAACTATAGTAAACTAGAGTAGAAATTTTTTTATAGTAAAATTAAGTATATATTTACTAATTACCTTTTTTTACATTTTAAATAGCTTTATTAAATTAAGTTTATAGTTATATTATAAAATAGCACTAGCGTGTTATTATTATAAAGTTTTTTCTATAACTTTATAAACTATAGTAGCTTTTAGAATAGTAAGTAAGTTATTATATTTTATTAGATAGCCTATAATATAAGCTATATTTAAAATTTAATTAAAAACTTCTTTATATTGTTGCGTTAAAACATTAATAGTAGTATAAAGTTTAGTGTAGTCTTAGCAGAGCCCGGCCACTCACCTGTGCTGGCCACTTGCCTGTAGAGTACGTTACTTATAATAGGGCGCTATTTTTCCGCTCTACTTACAGCGGAAACCCCCATTCCGGAGTGCCCGTAGGGACCTCTGATTTAGGTTTGCCGCTCTAAACATATAGAACCATGCTACGAACGATATCCCTTAGGTTCGCCGAAGTTATCTAATGCTCACAACATTTGGGCATGGCGGTACTATGCTTATCGTGGCGGTAGTATCGGCAGCAAAGATGCTGTTCCTATATCTTTAGAATAGCCCTCATCATCTTTATGTTAAGATTGCACTCGTTTGTTCCGCTTACCTAGTTCTCAATCGCCTATTCATTATGGCCACATGGTTACTCTTCATTCTGTTCTTGTTCACTGCTGATGCTCAGTTCATTCAACATTACAATGTCCACTGCTAGCTCATGAAGTATCTCCTCTCTTTCCTGTACTTCTCTCCGTCTCGCTCGACCGCCCGGAAAGGCTCTCTCTCCATCCACCTTTTCCATCCTCCCTGTGTGTTATCGCACTACCATATTGCCAAGATGGCATACCTTCAGCCATAGCTCCATCCGACACATCCAAGGTATCAATAGCGATGTCGATAAAAGTCGGTTAGCTAGGTTTAATGTAAAAAGTGCACCCTGAGGATATGTTACAGAAGAACTGATGAACACCTGGAGAAAAGGGTGGAATGCGCAAGCGTACCGACAGCATCCTCCGCGACGTCAATAAGCTTTCTGAGATTGTCCGTGTGGGTCGGAAAGACTTTCTTTCTGTGGCCGAATGAGACGTACTTCATCTCTGCCAATCTCTGAAGAGTGTAGGCTCTGGGAAGATCATAATTTGCTCGGCACTCAATGGAAAGATCAGACTAGAATACGAGCGTACACTGAGAGGTAAAAACTCAACGCCTCCTCGCGGATATTCAAATCAACAGGTAGGGTGTATCGAGGTAAGTATTGGTTTCTAGGCAGAACTACAGTACTACGATATCCGATTGTCTTTGCGCAGCAGCTTCCACCTCCATGATAATTGACACATCCTACGATCGGCCGAGCTTAAACTCTCCGTAGAGAGAACTCCATACAACGATCCATGGGACTTGGATACTTCCTCGGGTTCGTAGTGTTATGTTTTATTAGCAGCAAGCCTACAAGGAACTACATTAGCAACAAATCTATGACAAAGTAGACGAAGACATGGAAAATAACAACTTACAGCGTCCAAGTCGCAGAGACACGTTGCCACATCGCAGACTCCTGGGGCCCGAGCATTCTCTACCTCGCACTCTAGTTCACATTCGATTCGAACCGCCTCGCAGTCTACTAGAGGAAACCCCTGGCGCTTCTGCAAGCCCTCGGGACTGTTCGAACTGGGTAAAGCGGTGGCGATACCAACGAGGACAGCGAGGAGTGGAAGAAGCTTCATGGTGAAGGTAGAGTAAAAGAGTACAATCTTCGTATGATAGTTTAGGGAGGACTTGGTAAGAAGCAAGCTGGCAGTGGAGGATATCAACAACGTAGGAGTCTTCGAGACTATTATATACTCACTCTTTCGGACCTTTTCCTCTGCTTTCGACTAGCACAATGCAACGGAATCTCAAGCATATCCTGATATGAACATAGGCGTTGAAGGCTAGCCAGAGACTGCTGTCGAGAAAGAGCCGACATATCATAGGCGTGAGCCTTGGGATTAATAATGCTGTGTGATAACTTGCGTAGTCAAGTGGTCCGCGCCTTGCATTAACATGAGTAGACACGTAATCAACCTAGGTTTTGGCGTAGCGTCGTAGACGGCGGTGAATGTTCGTATGTGTTAACGATACTTCTTCTTGATTGCTGATATCACTAAGTGGGAAGAGATCTAACGGCTGTAGGATATGTGATAAGTGGGCGGACATACATCGCCGATGTTGAATTGATTTGTCTTTACCCAAATACCTGCTATCCCACAGTATCACTAGGCACTCGGGCTGGGTGTCTCAACGTAAGACTCGCCTGCCTCAGTCCGGACGATAAGTAAAGCAGTGAACCCTGATCCTGTATGACAATTCGCTGGTGACGATATTAGGATTTGTCCGAGACCGGTCTGAACTTCAGAAAATTGGATTTCAGTACCCTATTTCACCCCTGTTGATCTTCTCACTGTGCACATGAAGATGTTTAACGTTGTATACACAAGGAAAAGGGTGCAGCGCATGCTAACGGCTAAGGAGACGGCTGCGTTGTGGCCAGTGCTACAGTCACCTAATCTCCTCACGGTGAGGGTGACGATGATACAGGATATGGTTAACTCGGCTTACATGCCTGGTGACTTCCGACGACTTGCTACTGTGAAGTTCACCAAGGCTAGAAATGGCATGCTGATTAGTCGTACTTGAATCTGGAATGTACATAGCCTCGGGAACAATTGATCGATTGGCGAATTTGAATCCTAGTTGAGCGTGTTTTGGGCCAGAATAAGGACTGCGCCACGCTTGAGTAGGATTCAAATACGCCGATGGATTGATTTTTCCCCAGATCTGGGTCACCGTGTGAGCCGAGTTGGTGTACCATCGTAACCACTAGAGATCGGGTGCAGCGGATGCTCATTGCTGACAGCCAAGCAGACTATTATGTCGTGGCTAGTGCTATGTACTTACAAAGAGGGCAACCACAGACTTGGCCCAGTCGCTCAATACGGTTGTTCTTCTAGGAACATCCTTGGGATATGATCGGTCTGGAACATTGGAATTTCCACAACTGACACTCGATAATTCCATGTTCAGACAAAGAATCCTACAGCTATAGGGCTGTACAGAGTAAATTTCTTGCAGAGATTATGAGTGTCTCGTGAATGCTACCTTATCAATTGGTGGTACACGTGTAAGCTAGCAGAAGGCCGAACTGTGTATTGACTAATCTGAAGTGTAACCTACGATCACACATCGAGTAATTTACTGTATGAGAGCTTCTTGATTAGTGGGCTTGCGCTCGGTCCTTCTACTAGCTCAGGCGTATATCACCATCTCCTATAGTTCACGCTATCCGGTTAAATCAACATGGGTGTTCCTACCACATCACCCTTGCCTGCGGCTTACCGGCTACGATGACATGTTATCTCGCGAGATGGAGAGTAAGTTTCAGCCAGCCTATTGCGCGTCTATCACGGAGGAGCTCACATAATTTATCTTGATGCATACGGTGACATGCCCTACGCCAGATAACGCTGCACTTTTATGCATGCTCTTAAAACAGATCTTCGGCACACGTGTAGTATGACATGCTACTGTGAGCCTTTGGGTATATAAAGGTATAATCCAAAGGCTGAGAACTTGGATGTCCGCCCCTTGATGTGTTGTGTATATGCTAGTAACAAGTGTTTCTGGGGCTGTTGACCTGATGGAAACGAGGTCCTTCCTACCAGCTGCTTACAGGTCCAATACTATACAATGCCACAAGTAATTTGGAAGATACGCGTGTGCGGGTAGAGAAGTATGGAAAAGCCTGGGGCGACCTCCGTGGGTTTGAGGCTGAAATGCAATCTGCATAGGTTGTACCATCTGCAACTCCATATTGCGGGTCGGCGCTCTTGCGAAGTGAATCCTGGGAACGGCGGTTGAACATTGATTCCTAAAATTAGTTCCAAAATCTAGGCATGGCCCTAGGTGGGATTTTGTACGTATATTCCTTACATCTGTGACTAGGTCCTGCTACCACGCGACTGATAAAAGTAGAGGCGCCTCGTTCATCCATGAGCAACTCTCGAGAGGTAGGCAAGTAGACAGAGACCTACAAAGGTTGGTGCAATGGGGGTCCACGGTGAACACAGATTGACCAATCATGTCACTACAATATCATGCCTTTGCCCAGACAGGCAAGCTCTCATGCGCGTGCAATCTATCCAGAATACCACTGCATTGAGCCTGAGCCTTTCCGTAGTGGCCAGCCTAGCGGCCAACACTCGACACTGACTTCGCTTCCCAGTGGTTGGCCAATCGTTAGTCTCGCAATACTCCGCGTCGCCATCAGCTCTTATCATGATATCGATTCGCAAGAACTAGATTCCCTGGCTACATACCAGACTCTCATCTAGCAAGCGACAACTCGGCTGGTACCCGTGTCTTTCCATGGTAGACCCAACAAGATGCCTCGCGAAAGCATGTGCTCCTCATGCCAGGCCCGTATTCATCAATTCATCGCTCTGAGGCCCAAAAGTGGCGATGCGTGGCCGAGGAACAATATAACGTGCATTGCCTGTGTATTCTAGACTTCAGAATAAAATTAGTGGTTGAAGCACGAGATGATATAAAAGAGTACCAACCCCTCCACGGTGCTTCCACTTTGCAGATATTTGGGTGTACCACTCTTCGCGTCGAGTTGTCTCTAGCTCCAACTCTTTTCAACAATGAAGACTCTTGTTCACCTTTCCTACGCCATCCTGGCTGCCATTTCCCTCACGGAAGCGCATCCAGGAATGGGCGCCCAGATGACTGAGATGCGTCGTCTAGCCTCCAAACAAGCCCGACAAGCCTCCAAAGAACTCATTGGCGACCTCAAAACCCTCGCTGACTCGAAACTTACTTCCATCGGCAAAGACATCAAAGCCATTATCCTGGACCAAAAGTCCGCGGAATCAAACACGATCGACACTTCCATCCCCGCGGGTAATGTTGGTAGCGCTGCCTGTAAAGCAGATGCATGCTGCCATTGGAAATGGCTGGCGTATGAGATGACGGCCAAGTTCAACGGTACGTCGGGGAGGTGTAACAAGTTTGCACGACAAGCAGTGCGTCTCGGCTTCCATGATGCGGGTGTGTGGAGTAAAGATAGCGGATATGGGGGTGCGGATGGGAGTATTCTTCTTAGCAATGAGATGAGCCGTACGGACAACAATGGGCTACAAGCTATTGCCGACCAGACCAACAAGTGGTATACCAAGTACAGCCAATACGGAATGAGTATGGCGGATATCATCCAGTTTGGCGCCAATGTCGCTACTGTTGTATGTCCTCTGGGTCCGCGTGTTCGTAGCTTCGTCGGCAGGAAGGACAACAGCAAGGCTGGGCCCACTGGGTTGTTGCCTGGGGAGAAGGACTCAGCGGATGTGCTGTTGAAGCTTTTCGCAGCAAAGACAATCGACGCCCATGATCTTGTTGCATTGGTAGGCGCGCATACAACATCGCAGCAGCACTTCGTCGACAAAACTCGCGATGGGGATCCCCAGGACACTACTCCCGGCATTTGGGACATTGCATTCTACCCGCAAACGACAGCAAACCCGCCGGTGAGGGTACTAAAGTTCCAGAGCGATATCAATCTCAGCAAGGACTCCAGGACCAAGGGCGAGTGGGAAGAGTTTAGCGACCGCAACTTGGGTCAGAATCACTGGAATGAGGTACGACGACTTGCGGAGTGCAGCATTTGTATACTGACCAAAGTAGGACTATGCCAAGGCGTACACGCGTCTCTCCCTCCTGGGCGTGAACAATATCAACGACTTGAAGGAGTGCACAAAGGTGATGCCGCCAGCACGGACTACTTTTGTCAGTGAGGATCAAGTACTGCTTGACAGATGGCTCAATGGTGAATTTGACCAACTGAACAATTTGGTTGATGACGCGATCCAGCTAACTGGTGTGATTTCGGGAACTTGATAATGTCAAGGTTTAGTGTAGTCGATAGTAATCTTCATTCTTGTATGCAAGGCTCAATCATAACCATTCTCTGGGCACAGCTCTCTCTGACCACGTCCTCTCGCTTTCCCAAGCTAGCCAGTCTGACCTTGTCGTTGGCAAGAGTCCCATGCCATTGACCTTCCAGATCCCCAGCGCCAACATGAGCATGTTGCATAATATATAGACGGCCTTGACGCCCAGTAGGCGACCAGAAGTACCTGGTGTTTCGTAAGGGGCGAATGTGCGTTGAAGGCCTAGCACAGCCAAGACAGGTGTCTTGAACAGGGTGAAGACCATGAAGACGGAGAAGATTTGCAGAGTGTTGCCAGTCATGTACATTCCTATTGACATGTGAGCGCGATTCTGAAGGCGACTGGTTCACGTGGTAGAGTATGACGTACCGAAGGCGTTCATAGGCAGCTGCTTGGCTGGGGCTATGGCAACCTCCCACGCCTTCTTCATCTTCAGTGTGTCCATTTCTTCAGGCGTGGGGGGTTTCCTGGCAGTTTTCGATGACAAGGCACGCTCTTTGCGTGTGAGAGAGGCCGTGTAGCCGGGTGGATCCTGAAGTGATGCGTTCTTTGGCTTGGAAGCAGGCGTGGCATTGAGGTCCAGCACCCATTGCGGGGGCGGCGGGGGGGCTGTTGCCATGGTCAACACTATGTTGTGTGGCTGTACAAGGGCTATCGTGGTTGTGGTCGTGGTCGCGGTGTATGGTGTGGGCTGTAGTTGTGGTGTTGGGTCGTCGTCCCTGTCCATGCCCGCGGAGAGGCCCCACAAGCAGCGGCAGCGGCCTTGGCAGATGCACGTTCGCTCTTCCGCGTTGACCGCCGCCATACGTTCGATAGATATCTAGTACGTCCGGTGCCTAAAGTCGCAGTGGGCGATTTCACACAACCCTTCGATATGCGCATCACGATAGCAGGCGCATAGACACGCGACGCGTCCAATCGAACCCGCACGCTTCCTCGACCCGGCAAGCCATCTCTGCACCATCTCTTGGTTGTGCTCCCGCCGGCACATGCATTGAATCACCACCGCCCAGCTGGCACGCACGCGATAGCCAGCCACCATGAGCCAGGGCGGCCAGGATGCGAAACTCTTTGCGAGGGTATGTTGGACTGCTCCTGCCTGCTATGCCTGTCTTTCCACGATAGCTCGCCATGACGCTCCACCCCCTACAATGGCGACAGCACGCGCTGACCAAGACTCCCTTTTCCCCAGGGCAAGGTTGCCGAACTGCGTCTCGAGCTCAACAGCGGCGGAAAGAAGGACAAGAACTTCTCGGCCAAGAAGACGGCCCTCAAGAAGATTGTCGCCAACATGACCATGAGCAACAATGACATGGTTGCCCTCTTTCCGGATATTGTGGGCTGCATGCACATACCGAGTCTGGAGATCAAGAAGATGTGCGTCAGCCTCTGGCAATCGTCAAGGCGAGTCGGCTGACGTTTGGCAGGTGCTTTTTGTATCTGGTCAACTACGCCAGGATAAAACCAGACATTGCCCTCAAGGCATTGCCCGTTATACAGGAGGACATGCACGACAACAACCCCCTCGTGAGAGCGCTCGCCCTACGCACCATGTCGTACGTCCACGTTCGAGAGTTTGTCGAGGCTACGGTACCACATACCAAGACTCTGCTGAAAGACTCGGATCCATACGTTCGCAAGACGGCCGCCTTTTGCGTAGCAAAACTCTATGACCACGACCGTCAGTTGGTCGAAGCCTCGGATCTCATTGACAGACTGAATGGCATGTTGCGAGATGAGAACCCCACAGTCGTCTCCAGCGCATTGGCAGGCCTAATGGACATTTGGGAACGCAGCGAGAACATCAAGCTCACTATCGACTATGCGAGTGCGTCCAAGATTGTCTCTATTCTCGCCGACTGCTCCGAATGGGGCCAAACATACATTCTGGAAGCCATGATGAACTACGTTCCGCAAGACACAGCCGAAGCCGCGCTCTTGGCCGAACGAATATCACCTCGACTTTCGCACTCCAACTCCGCCGTGGTCCTCACTTGCACACGCGTCATTCTCTACTTGATGAACTACATCTCAGACCAAAAGGTCGTGACCTCACTGTGCAATAAGTTGTCCCCACCACTCGTTACGCTGCTATCCAAAGGTCCAGAGATCCAATACCTCGCTCTCCGCAACGCATTGCTCATCCTACAGCGCCGACCCGAGGTTCTTCGAAACGATATCAGAGTGTTCTTTTGTAAATACAACGATCCCATCTACGTCAAGGTCACAAAGCTCGAACTCATCTTCATGCTTGCTACTGAGAAGAATATCAAGGAGGTGCTGACCGAGCTTGCTGAGTATGTTTCGGTACTTCACTTGGACGTGAGACATGAACATTGACTTTTTACAGGTATGCTACAGAAATCGATGTTGATTTCGTTCGAAAGTCTGTCCGTGCGATTGGCAAGCTGGCGATCAAGATTGCGCCAGCAGCGCAACTTTGCATCAGTACATTACTTTCCCTCGTTAGCACCAAGGTCTCGTACATTGTTCAAGAAGCCACCGTTGTCATTCGCAACATCTTTCGCAAATACCCGAATCAGTACGAATCGATCATCTCGACGCTGTGCGAGAATCTTGACTCGTTGGACGAGCCTGAAGCAAAGGCAGCCATGATATGGGTTATTGGGCAGTATGCAGATCGAATAGAAGACTCTGACGTGCTGCTCGAAGATTTCCTAGACACTTTCCAAGAGGAGACACACGAGGTCCAGCTAGCACTCCTCACAGCTACGGTGAAGCTGTTCATTCAGCGACCAAAACGAGGTTCGACATTGGTACCAAAGGTGCTCAAGTGGGCAACGGAAGAGACGGACAACCCGGACTTGCGAGATCGAGGCTACATGTACTGGCGTCTCCTTTCGTCGGCACCAGACGAAGCGAAGAAGGTTGTCATGGGCGAAAAGCCTGCCATTACTGCCGAGGAGTCGGAGAAGCTTGATCCAGGTACATTGGAAGAAATGTGTCTCAATGTCGGCACACTGGCGACAGTATATTTGAAGCCGGTCAACCAGGTGTTCCGGTCGGCAAGACCCCGAAAGCTACAAGACTCGCCGGCACTGCAACGGTCAGAGCTGCCTACGGTGAAGGCTGCGCAGCAAGCCCGTGAACGTGCTGCAGCGGATCGCTCACGGCTCGATACTGTAACGAATGGGAATGGGTCGTTGTCCCCGACCAACGGCAACGGGATGGCCAATGCTGTGAGCGATGCGGACATGTATTTTGCTAGTGTTGGACGACAAAGCACATTTGGGGGATCACCTGTTGCGGCTGATCAGGTTGGCGTTGGCGGTGGATGGGTGGTGAATCAGAATGAGCCTCAGCACATGGTGCTTAGTCCTGGTGCCCATGATGGCAATCAGGATCTGCTACTGTAGGGTTACGCGTGTACAAATCCACGATGCATATGTGTTTCAATGTTTCAACCCGGTGGTCTCTTCGCGTGCCGAGACTTGCTGAAACCCTGACTTGGCGTTTTGCCGCTAGAGAGATGTTGATGTTGGTGGTTCTGGTTCTGGTTCGCTTCTACAAGACCCTGTTGATGTTCCTGATGTTCCCTGTTCGCCCGTTGCCCCCAACGCGCGCGACACCAACACTAACACCGTCATGTCGCGACCACGTTCCCTCGACGCCGCCTCACCACCAAGACATTGACCAGCGTCAGGGCATCGAGACACGGCGAGACACGCGCCGCGACGCGGCCAGTCAGCGCAAACATGCAGAGTCACTCGCAGTCGTCGCCGGCTGCACGTCCAGGCACCCCACGACGGGCGCAACACCCAAATACTGACGCGACCCCCCTCTCGCTATCACGCAAACGCCTTTCGCTGCAGACGGCTTCCAGTACCGCCCTGCCGCAGTCTCCAGGGCCCTACCCACCCAGAAACCTCGTCGAGCCCCGCCGCACGCCCTCGTCGCCCAACTTCCACGCTGGCCCACTCAGTCGCAGCCCCAGTGTTGCCAGCATGCACCGCACAGCGTCGCCCGCGCTGGGCAGGAAGTCCTCAACGTCCTCGCTGCGTGGTGACCTCCCTGGGACCCCCCGACAGGTCTCACGACGGGCGTCATTCCACCCAAACATGCCGAGTCCTCTGCAGCCCCCGCCCGAGGAGAAGCCGGCTCTTCGCGCATGCGATGTGGCCGAGGACCACTTCAAGAAGGAGCTTTCTCGCCATGAGGGAGTTGCAGGCGCGGTCAATGCAGGCACCGTCGTCATCGTGCACGACCAATGCTACGGCCATCGATACTCGCGGCCCAAGACGCCCAAGGGCATGCTCAGCCTGATCATGGAACGCCCAGAGCGGCTACTTGCGAGCGTCCTAGGCATATCCGCCGCCTATGTTCGCCTTGGAGAACGACACGCTGGAGGCAATCACCCACCCCACCCCCACCACAACCCCCCCGAGCGCATACCCTTCAAGATCCGCAAAACTTCACGCATGGTCGACATCACGTCGCAGGTCGTCACCAATGTCCACGGCACAAAGTGGATGGGCGAGCTGAAAACGCTGTGCAACGATGCAGAACGCAAATTGGCCTCGACAGGCAAAGAGTTGGCGAGGGATGCGCCTGCCGCGCCGGGACAAGGGTCGAAGAAGGAGCTGCACTCGGGAGATCTGTACCTTTGCCCAGAGTCCCTCAATGCTTTTCAGGGCGCACTTGGCGGCGTTTTTGATGCAGTAGACGCTGTGTTCCAGGGCACGAGCATGGGCGAAGGCCCTTCTCGAGCCTTCGTGTGCATCCGGCCTCCTGGGCATCACTGTTCCGCCGACTTTCCCTCAGGGTTCTGTTGGCTGAACAATGTGCATGTTGGAATCGAGCATGCCATGATGACCTACGGTCTTACCCACGCAGCCATTATTGACTTTGATCTGCACCATGGAGACGGCTCACAGGCCATCACATGGGCTCGCAACAAGAAGGTGCAAAACATGTCCAAGAACACGTCAAACTCCAAAAAGACATCCATTGGATATTTCAGCTTACACGATATCAACTCGTATCCCTGTGAAGATGGAGATGATGACAAGGTACAGGCGGCTAGTTTGTGTATTGACAATGCACATGGCCAGTCCATCTGGAATGTGCACTTGCAATCCTGGAGAACACCTGAAGAGTTCTGGGCAATCTACGAAGATAAATACATGGTGCTAATCGACAAGACGCGCCAGTACCTAAAGCATCACACAAACCGTCTACGTACTGCGCCAAATCACCCGACACCCAAGGCTGCAATTTTTCTGTCTGCGGGCTTCGACGCCAGCGAGTGGGAAACCGCAGGCATGCAGCGGCACTCTGTCAACGTGCCTACTGAGTTCTACGCTCGCTTCACACGCGATGTTGTACGTTTAGCAGAAGAAGAGGGCACTGGAGTAAACGGCCGTGTCATCTCTGTACTCGAGGGCGGATACAGTGACCGTGCTCTTACCAGCGGAGTACTTAGCCATTTGACAGGACTTTGTGACGGTCAAGTGTGGAACGAACGGAAATCTTCCAAGGGGTTGACGTTTGAGATGAGTCAGCGACTTGGTAGCCTGAATTTGGACCATGAAGATGTACGAGTGCACTCGACGGAACTGGACGCGGAGCCCATCACGTACGATCCTCTCTGGTGGCACTCGGCACAGTTAACCGAACTGGAAACCCTCGTCAATCCGCCTCTCATGATGCCGAAGAAACCTCGTGCAGACATCTCCAATCACTTCTCATCTCCTACACAGTCATTCGTAGCTAAGGTCGTGGACCCAAGCAAACTTAGTCGTAGTACTGGATCAAGATTCAGCCCTTCACGAGCGCCTACACCACCGCCTCCTGAGGTTGACTGGGCTACAGCGGCGCAAGCCCTAGCGAAGTTGCTGATTCCAACAGACCGACAGACTTGTAGCTTCCAGCCAGAGGATCTTGCTGAGCCAAAAGTGAAAAGGGAGAAAGCCGCACCTCCGCCGTTGAACTCTGTACACGTCGATTCATCTGGGCGACAACTGCGTGGCCGCAAAGCTGCACCCACGTACACTGAACCAGACTCGGATGAGGCGTCTGTTCGTGCTGAATCAAGGGCCAATAGGCGAAAGACGATCGCCGACTTTCCTCTCGCTTCTGTAGAAGATGTACCAACAGCACGTTCCGCTTCGCGGAGGATGAGTATTGCCTCGAGTGTGTCTTCAATAGGCGATAGGAGCGTCAGCCGAGCACCGAGTGCTGCGCTGAGTCGACGAAACGTTGCGCCATCCCAACCTCCTACCAATGGGGCTGCAGTAAAGAAGGCACGAAATCCAGCAGTTACGACGGCTCGCGCTCCTCAGCGTCCTTCAGTTCCCCGAGTTCCTTCTGGCTATGCTAGCAAATCGAAGCCACTTAAAGGCAAAGAAAATGACGGGATGGATGAATTGACGACCGGTCTGAAGCGCGTCACGCTCAAGATGCCGTCGAGGGAAGAATACGAAGCTCGAGAGAAAGAGAAGGCTGAAGCTGCGCAGGTGGCAGAAGCTGCAAAGAAGGCCGTGACGAAGACAGCCTCTCGCAAAGCACCTGTAGCTAAACCGGCTGCCTCGAAAACGGCTGCCAAACCCACCACCACAGCCAGGAGGGGACCGGGCCGGCCACCCAAGACTTCCAAACCTCCTTCGCCTGTTGAGGTCAAGCAATCAGCCTCGATGCCTGTGTCACCTAAGATGCAAGTTTTGGAGGCAGGTCACCTCCAGCCTTCTCATCCGACTCGAACCGAGTCAGCTACTACAGGCGGGCTTGTTGCCGAAGAACCTCAGCCCCCACGAAGTCATTCGGCGGTCGATCATCGCACATCCGGTGGTCTCATGGACCCACCGACGGAGTTTCGAGACCTTGCTATGACTCCTGAACAACTGCGTGAGCATTTTCCCATGCCTTCCTTCGTAACGATCAGCGAACCAGTACATGACAAATCACCTCCCTCACGTGCAGACACGCCTCCCCCGCCACCACCTTCTAGCATTCCAGATTTTGTCAACTACACTTCGCAAACGTTTGACGGAGGTGCAGCAGGACAAGACAATGCACACTTGACGTCCCAAGTTCCAGAGACTCTACAATGGCTGCCGCCAAATACGGATTCCTCCCCGCCGTCAATGAGAGACGCACAGCCCCTTTCACCTGCAACTCGAAGAGAAAATCTACCCGTCTTCACAGCAAGTGGAGCCATACCGTTTGCTCCAAGTCCGCCTGGAACACAAAGTATAAGTGCTGCATTTGAAACCGCGCCTGAACCACAGCGTACTGCGGCCATCAACAAGCCAGATGAGAAGTACAAGGATATCTGGGAAGTGCCCGATACGCCCACTCACTAGACCTATCATTGTGCTTAATGTTTCGCTTCAGCCTGACGTGGCTATTAACGGCTTGCTCTGACCGTTTTGAAAATCGGAATTTGACCTGAGGTTGTCGGATTGGCGCTCATCGGTGGATTATCCTGCTCTTCCTGAGTGTAGGGGTGGATTGGCGAATAGGAACCGCTAGTTGCAGCAGTAATGGGGGGCTTGCGAGTTTTTAATAGACTTTTTTGTAATACCCATTGTCGATGATGTTTTGGGAGGTAGTGGTGGATAGTAGAGTATAGCTTACGAACGTGGACATGGAACGCAGGATTTTTCCATAAGGGCAGGACACGCAACTTTGTTGGGAATGGAGTGAGATGGTGACCTCATTGTGGCTGCTATTCGTTGCACTGTGACTTTGTTTCTGCTAATGGCTGTTGTAATCATGGACCATCACATGCCCGAAATCCCATGCTCGGATAAAGATGGCATTCTCAAGGCCCTGCCTAAGCGCCGACGAATACCCCTCTCCCAATCCCCGCCTCCACCCGCGCTCACGGTCGTATATTGGTCCCCGCATGGCGACTATTCCCAATAAATGGCACTTGAAGGATCACAGGACAGGGTTTGGGCGGCTTGCATGGCTTGCTCGCTGCTCGCATGCTCCAAGCTCAGTGCTAAACCCCACTAGCAATGCGAGAAGAGCATGGCGCGGATGACGTACTTGTGTGTTGGACCTTGATTGCGCGTGTTCCGACGAACGCACGCGCATGGCGCGATTGGAGTACGAGTACGAGGAGGGAGGGGTTCGGCCAAGCAGTTCGTGAGTTGGTACTTTAGGTAGCCAGCGCGTACTCGTCCACCTCCACCTCCACATCAGCAACTGAAAAACCCAACAAGACCAAAACGGCGTCATCATGTCTGAGCCCACGACCAACGGAGCCAGCAATGGCCGCAACTTGAATCCCTTCTCCAAGCGCGACGAATTCTCCTCACAGTCAATCCTGCTCTACAAGATCACTACCTCTGTGAGCTGGCTGCTCTTCCTTGTATCTGCATGGTATTACGCCTTCAACAAGCCGCATGAGGGCCACCACCCGCACGGCAGGCTCTGGCAGCACAACTACGCCACGCCTTTTGCGCAGAGTAGCATCATCACCTCCATCTACTGGTAAGCTCCTCCATCCCATGAGTGAGCATCGAAGAACAAGCAGTACTCACTAGGCCACAGGATCGTCCTCTTCATCCTCCAGCTCTTCTACGCTTATGCCCTCTACACCTCCAACACAGTCTACGTCAACGCCGCCGCAAACATTGGCTCCCACTTCATCGCCAACAATCTGCTTCTCTTCGGCTTCGTGCACCTATGGGTGCGCTCGCATTTCTGGCTCGCAGAATTTCTCCTCGTCATCAATTTCTTTAATCTGTCTGCTGCATACTTCCGCCACAGCACCACTCCGAGACTGATCCATATTGGCACTGTTTCTGGGCCCCTGGCCTGGAACTTTGTTGCGCTGTATTGGGTAGGTGCGGTGGCTGTGCATACCAATCATGTCGTTGCCAGGATCGTGGCCAATGTGTTTATTTGGGGATGGGCTGGCTATGGAATCTTCTTCCTCGCGGCATACAAAGACTACACCATGGGCTTTGCGCTGTCAGTGCTGTCATTCTGTGAGTTCTGGGTCCCGCTATCAGGCAAGATGAACAGCTAACGTGGTGAAAAGCGACTGGCGTGGGCCAATTCCTTACCAAGCCCCACCTCCTCCAACTCCAATGGATCTTTGCCTTCTCCATTGGCGGCCTCCTCTTCGTGCTCTCCCTCGCCGTCGGCATTCCTGGACTCCTGGGCCGCGACCCCTTCCCACGTGGTGCCATTGTTGACGAAGACCGGGAACGCGCTCCACTACTTGCAGATGAGTAAGTTGGCTCCCAGAAGTGTTTCCTGGTGGAAAGAGATGGGCATCGATGATTTAGGGTTCCAATGGCTACTAGGTGGGAACGTGACAGACATAGATGATGGCGGGATCCCGTGCATCAAAAAGGATCTGTGGACGGTAGAAGTGGTGCGTCTGGAAATCTGATGAATAGCTAGGCGCGATGTCGACTGTCCAGGTATCTTGTTTCCTTGAATTGTAGAGCATTTGGTGTATCACGGCGGCCTATCGAGATTGTAACAATCCATCATGTGCAGGATCCTGGGCTTAGGTTACAGAGAGGGAGGGAAGGTAGAGTGGCTGATTCTCTGCAAGTCCGTTTGTAGTCCAATCGGAGTTGGCGGTGGTACTTGTGCAAATACTCGTTTCTTTCAAGAGCGGCCATGATTCTTGCAAACCTCATCGAAACTCACAACCGCATACCAATTGCCAGCAGCCTCATGGAACCGCAAAGGTGGCGCAGTGGATAGGGATTTTCGGTGGCCAGTGGCCGGTGGCCGGTGGCATGGACGGCGGTGGAAGATGGAAGACGAATAATGTATAGGTAATCTAGCCGAGGTTTTGCCAATCGGAGCTACGTGGGCTACGATTATGATGATGTCGAGATTCGGACGGCTGCTGAGCAATCCAATCTGCCCGCCACCAACTGATTCTGTGCGTTTTCCTCTTCCTGCTCTGTGCTGCTGTACGGAGCATTGTCTTGTCCACACATCGCCAGCCATGCTCCAAGGCGCGCACCTGTCATGGCGGGCCGCTCTGCGCCACGGAGCTGCACGCTCGACTTCGCACGCCGCAACCACATCCGCATCCGCAACCGCAACACGGCAGGCGTCGTCACGCTTCCTGCCCGCACAATGCCAGGCATCGCTCGTAGGCCGCCCGCCATGCCGCTGTCCCTCGCCGCCCGCCGCCCTCTTCGCATCCCGCAGCTTCTCCACGTCGCTGGCCAGAGCAAAGGAAAAGGACCCCAAAGCCCCGCCAGAGCCGCTGGACGAGGCGCCCGAGGACGAGGCCGACGGCGGCCGGAAGAAGCCCAAGCCGCAGGACACGCCCGAAGAGACCGAGAGCAACAAGAATGCGCCTGAGCCCATACCACCGCCGCCCAAGACGACGACCGCGGGGGGCGCTGGTGGCTCGGGCGCGGGCGCGGGCGCGGGCGACGGCGGTGGGAAGAAGCGCAAGGCCGCCGAACGCTCGCTCGCGAAGCCCACGATCCCCGACGTCTACCCCCAGGTCATGGCCATTCCGCTCGTCAAGCGCCCGCTGTTCCCGGGCTTCTACAAGGCCATCACCATCCGCGACCGCGAGGTGGGCCAGGCGCTCGCCGACCTGGTCAAGCGCGGCCAGCCGTACATTGGCGCCTTTTTGTTCAAGGACGAGGCCGAAGACAAGGACGTCATCAACGACCGCAGCGAGGTCCACGATGTGGGCACCTTCTGCCAGATCACGAGCGCCTTCCCCGTCGTCGGCAGCAGTGACGACAACTTCGCCATGACCTGCGTCCTCTACCCCCATCGCCGCATCCGCATGACGGGCCTCGCGCCCGCAAAGCCAGACGCCGACCAGTCGTCCGTGGCGGAGAGCACCTTGGCCGACCAAGACGCCCCCGCCGACAACACACCGCAGTCTGGGGGCGACGTCGTGGCCAGCTTCGAAGAGCTCAGCGACGAGGCCAAGTCGAACCATCAGGATCTCGTGCCCACGCTGCTCAAGGGCCGCAACGTCAGCATAGCCACTGTCGAGAATGTCGTCGAGGAGCCCTACGACATGAAAAACAACAAGACCATCCAGGTCCTCGTCAACGAGATTGTCAGCACCTTCAAGACCCTCGCCTCCATCAACCCGCTGTTCCGCGACCACGTGGCCACTTTCGCGGTACACACAACCACCAACATTGGTGAAGACCCGATCAAGCTCGCCGACTTTGGCGCTGCGGTAGCCCAGGGCGAGCCCGACGTGCTACAAGATACTCTGGTGGAGATGAATGTCGAGAAGCGACTGAGCAAAGCCCTGGAGATCATGAAGCGGGAGCTCATGCATGCCGAGTTGCAGAAGAAAGTTTCCGACGAAGTGAACTCCAAGATGCAGAAGAAGCATCGCGAGCACATATTGATGGAGCAAATGAAGAGCATCAGGCGCGAGCTGGGTATGGAGACCGATGGCAAAGACAAGCTTATCGAGAAATTCACCGAAAATGCCAGTAAGTTGGCCATGCCTGAGGCTGTGCGCAAAGTTTTCGACGAAGAAATGAGCAAACTGCAAGGCCTCGAGCCCAATGGGTCCGAGTTCAACGTCACACGGAATTATCTGGACTGGCTGACACAACTTCCTTGGGGATTGCGAAGCGCTGAGAATTTTGGCATCGCTCACGCACGCCAAGTTCTGGACGAGGATCATCACGGTCTTAAAGACGTCAAGGACCGAATCCTCGAATTCATCGCGGTAGGCAAACTTCGTGGTACAGTCGAGGGCAAGATTTTGTGCCTCGTCGGACCGCCTGGTGTGGGTAAGACTTCGATTGGAAAGTCAATCGCTCGCGCCCTCAACAGGCAATACTATCGCTTCAGTGTTGGAGGTATGTACGACGTTGCCGAGATCAAGGGACATCGTAGAACTTATGTCGGTGCTCTTCCTGGTCGCATCATTCAAGCGCTGAAGAAATGTCAAACCGAGAACCCGCTCATTCTGATCGATGAGGTCGACAAGATTGGTCGCAACAGTAACCACGGAGACCCTGCGTCCGCACTCTTGGAACTTCTGGACCCCGAACAGAACAACAGCTTCCTGGATCACTACTTGGATGTACCAATGGACCTCTCCAAGGTGCTGTTTGTCTGCACTGCCAATATGGACGATTCCATACCACAGCCGCTGCTTGATCGCATGGAGGTGATTCGTCTATCGGGTTACGTGTCAGATGAGAAGATTGCAATCGCCGAGAAGTACCTATCACCTGCTGCCAAAGACATGAGTGGTCTGAAGGAAGCCGACGTGGTCCTTCAAGGCGATGCTATCGTCGAGCTTATCAACAAGTACTGCCGCGAGTCAGGTGTGCGAAACTTGAAGAAGCACATTGAGAAGGTGTACCGCAAAGCTGCACTCAAGATCGTCAACGACGTTGGCGAAGAAGCCCTGCCGGAATCCGCAGCCTTGACGGAAGAGGGCAAGGCCGCACAAAGTGAGGCAGCCAAAGACACGACCGATACTAAAGACACTCCAGAGGACATGGAAAAGCAAACAACCGAGACGCCTCGCGTTGCCCTCAGAGTTCCGGACAGCGTGCACGTCTCCATTACCAAGGACAATTTGAAGGATTACGTTGGCCCACCCATTTTCACATCGGACCGTTTGTACGACTACACACCGCCGGGTGTTGCCATGGGTCTAGCATGGACTTCGATGGGTGGCTCAGCACTCTACATTGAATGCATCCTGCAAAACGCCCTCTCTGCATCTTCGAATCCAGGTCTTGAGCGGACCGGCTCACTACGAGATGTCATGAAGGAGTCAACTGGCGTAGCATACTCTTTTGCGAAGAGCATTCTCGCTCGTGAATTCCCCAAGAACAAGTTTTTTGAGCACGCCAGAATACACCTGCATTGCCCTGAGGGTGCGACACCCAAGGATGGACCTAGTGCTGGTATCACAATGGCAACGAGCATGCTCAGTCTGGCACTGGACCAAAAGATCCGAGACGACGTCGCTATGACCGGTGAACTTACCCTGACTGGAAAAGTATTGCGGATTGGTGGACTCCGAGAGAAGACGGTTGCTGCGAGACGAGCTGGCGCAAAAACGGTCATCTTCCCACACGACAACATGAGTGATTGGCTCGAGCTGCCTGAGGTATGTTTTCATCTCAATACGCATTCCCCATGAGTTGTACACTAACATAAAGACTAGAACATCAAAGAAGGCATCGAAGGCCGCCCTGTGCAATGGTACAAGGAAGTCTTCGACATTGTCTTCCCGGACCTCAACAAAGAAGCCAGCAACAAGATGTGGGAAAAGGAACTCAAGAGCAAAAAAGGCGATAAGAAGAAGCGCGAGCAGAAGCGAAAAGAAGAGGATGAGGAAGAATCAGGCGATGACGATTGATTTACCAAAGTGATCAATGTTCAGCAAAAGTGTAAGATGTAAGATATGTGATATATAAAAGAAGGAGGTCACCAAACGAAACGTCACAGCAGCGCAGCGCATTTACGGCGTTTTGGCATGATTTGCATAGTCTATTGGTCTTGATGCCTTGACGGAATCATCTCTCTCTCTCTCTCTTCTCTAGAGTATAGTATGGGTGGGTGGTGTGGTGTGGTGTTGTGCTGTGCGCTCTGAGGGATCCAGGCGTCGAAACTGTGTGTATGTAGATATGTATATGGTTAAGTCAAAAGGCCGATTTGTATGATATCATAATTTTAGAGGCATTTTTGCACTGTATGTACTGTGGAAAGGAAAATAGCGACGACAGGTGGCTCAAAAACATTCAGGCATGATCCTGCGACGGACGCGGGACGGACCGATGTTGATGACTTGGTTATGTGGGTTGTTGCGGCAGTCCCATGTTTTTTTTTGTGTGTCATGCTCCCGAGGTTGGTATGTATTCATCACTGCACTGCACTGCACCGCACTGTACAATTAATGCGTGCAGTTGAGCATACTTACATAGTCTAGACAATGCGCTGCGTTGCATTGCGTCAGAAACAACGTCAATCTATCCATTTATTTTATTTTCGCACTGCAATCACAATTGGTCAATGCCAAAACATGCCATGCCATGCCATATCGTGCCGTTCGTTCGTTGTCCAATTGTCTCGGCACCTTCGCCTCGCGCGCATGAACTCTGGTTGACGTGGCAGGCATGCTGCGGTGGCTTATATAGACAGCAGCATCCGCGTCAGGGTCGAGGGACAGCGCATCGCGTGGATTGAGTTATGCGAACTGGTAGATAGGACAGCGAATGATGGGAGGGGTGGAAAGGGGGATGGGAGGTGTTGTCATAGTTGAGGATATGGAGTTGGCATGGTATAGGGCCGGTCGGGGGATGAGGTGGATGAGGGGTGGGTATGGGGCGCTTGCTTCACTTTTGGTATGCGGTGAGATGGTGCTGTGTAAAGGTACATACTACACGACTCCAAGTCTTGGGGGAGTTGAGTGTGGCTCAGGATGTGTCTACCAAAGACAAAGTTGTGTGCCGATTTTTGTCAAAGTGTGGCAACCAGCTTGCCCGACTTGAGTTGAGATGGATGCAACCAACCCAACCCAACCACGGAATGACATGCCCCTAGCGCGAGAAGTCATCCTGACTTGCAGTAGTTGTTCGCTTCGCGTAGGCTAATGTACGCAGGCCCGAACAAGGAGATGGGTCAATCAAATCACGGAAAGAAAAGGCAGCCAGGAGCGGGCGTCGGCGGCGGGGGTTCATTGGCAGTGGCAGTAGTGGCAGTGGCAGTGTACTGTGTGCTGGTGAGATGTGTGCGACGCTCACCGCAGGTTGCATGGGGGAGTGAAGCTGGCACACACAGGCACAAGAGGACCAATCAGTGCTGGAATCGGGTCCAATGCGGTGCAGAGGGCTTGACCGCTGCGGGTCGTGGGATTGAAATTCTCTGCGTCCCCTCTTCATTCCTTTCCGGTACGGTTGTACTGTCTTGTGTATGTGTGCTGGGTCGTGTCTGCTGATTGGGTGGCGCCCCCAGAGACGCCCAACGCCCATCCCATCGGTTCAACATTGGCAGCACATGGCCAGTCGTCCATCTGTAGTCTACTGCACCTTCTAGTTGCCGTCGTCTGTTCTGCGCCCTTTGAGCCTCATACACTCACACCGGACGGGCATCGCCAGCCTGCCCTGATAGCCCAGCCTGCCCTGCCTGCCCTGCCTGCCGTGCGCTCGTTAGGCGGCAACGGGGGCTTGTTGCTTGGGCGTCGACAGATTAATATTGCAGCACGCCGTTGACGACAATTTCATCCTCACCACGCAGAGGGGCTCTCATCTGGATTTGGCATCTGGGCTGGATGCGAGGCATGCAGCAAGCCACCGGGACCCGTGACACGCGACCGCGACACAGCATGCAGCCGGCGCCAAATCGATAGCACGAATCCCCAACCCACACGAGGCGCGTTGCGAGTTGCAGTCGACCAAGACCGCCCGCGATGCCGCATGTGCCGTCTGCGGACAATGGCGAGAGGAGCAGGAGCAGGAGCAGGAGCCGGCAGCGCGCCCGCACAGAGGTCAGCGAGCACCGCAGCATGTGGGAGCGCCTCAACTTCCAGCGCATTGGCTCCTGGCTCAAGAGAGACGACGACGACCAGTCCCCCCCGCTGGACAAGCCGTTGAGGAAGCTCGAGCTTGGGGGCAGCAGCAACATCAACCACAACAACAACAACAACAACAACAACACCACCACCACCACCACTACGACCAACACCACCACCGCCGCCAACAATACCACCACCACCAAACAAGACACACGCCCGCACTCGAGCGGAGGGCTGCTGGGCAGGCGGTCCAGCAGGCGGGTGGTCCCGGGCCTGCCGCGGCCCCTCACCTTCAAGCGCATGAACAGCGAAAAGAGGGACAAGCTGCTCGAGGTGCCCCCGGAAGTCGAGCACCGCCGCGCCTCCTCCAACGACCGCCGCGAGTCCACCACCGCTCCCACACGCAATCTCTCGCCGCCCCCAATGTCACTTCCTTCCGTCTCGGCGCCCGACGTGCTCAGCCCACACCACAGCGAGAGCCTGCGCTCGCAGCCGTCGAATCTGGGGCCAACCATCGGCGGAGGCCCAGACTCAAACATACCCGCAGGCGCGCGGCAGGTCGACTTCACCATGCAAGACGCCCAAGACTACGTGTCTGCAGGCGATGCGCCGCCTCTGGACTTGATCGACTCCTTTTCCGAGCACGGCTCCCATCACTCGGGCTCTCACATCGACGATATTCGCCTGCAGGAAGAGCTCGAGGCAAAGTGGATCCTGAACCTTAGCATGCACTTTCGAGACATGTCAGACCGCGAAAAGTTCTTCATCACCTACGCCGAGGAGCCCAACAAGTGGAGAAGAGTCACCGTCTCGTGTGACTACCGCCGCTTAGAGCCTGAATCCCTCGAATCAGACCTCAAGACCCTACACTACCAGCGAGATAAGAGCTCAAGAATTTACGAGGCCATTCGTGACTCACTACCAGATATTCAGTTTTACGAAACGGTGACGAATCTGAAGCTTGAGACGACCGACGGCCGATTACACGTCCACGTGACTGAAGACGTCAATGAGATAATCCCCTATCCTTCCCTCTCCGCCATCGAACACCTCGACTGCGCACGATTCAAGGAAAACGCTGTGAGCTTCGACTCCCATATCTCTGGATTCGTATACAAGGTTTCGGTCAACGGCAGAACGTACATCAAGAAGGAGATTCCGGGGCCAGACGCTGTGGAGGAGTTCCTCTACGAAATCAACGCGCTCTGCAGTCTGCACGAGTCCAAGTCGGTCATTAGGTTCGAGGGAATCATTGTGGATGAGCAAAATGAACTCATCAAAGGCTTGATCATCAGCTATGCCGAGCAAGGCGCCCTGGTTGACATGATTTATGACTACAAACCAACCGGCCAACTAACCTGGCCACGTCGTGAGCGATGGGCACGCCAAATCGTCCAAGGTCTTTCAGAGATCCACGAAGCAGGATTTGTACAAGGAGATTTCACACTATCCAACATTGTCATCGATGGCAACGATGATGCCAAGATTATCGACATCAATCGTCGCGGTTGTCCTGTCGGCTGGGAACCACCTGAGCTGGCAAGGCTCATTGAAAGTGGACAGCGTATATCCATCTACATTGGTGTCAAGTCTGATTTGTACCAACTTGGTATGGTATTGTGGGCACTAGCAGAGCTCCATGACGAGCCAGAGCGTCAAGAGAGACCACTCACGCGATCTTTCAATCGACATGATAACGACGTCCCAGCATACCTCAGGGATGTTATCAGATCCTGTCTGAACGACGCCCCGCGCGCACGACAGTCTGCTGCCAACTTGTTGAAGCAGTTCCCCGACCCAACACGAGAGCCAAAGGCAAAGAAGCACGTCGTGCTACGGGACAGTGTTTCAACACATCGCAGCGACAAGGAGTACATAGATCCCGCTACCGCTGTTGATCTAGAGGACATCTCTCAACTTCGTCGTCATTCAAGACAACATTCATCTTTTGAAGATGTCACTGTGCCACGTACAGATTATCCGGCATCTTCTGGTTCCTACATCATGACGAACGGCCTCGGTGGCCGGAGCCGATCGCCCGACCTCCCGAGGAGTCTTAGCAGGAATCGCAGAAGTGATGGGTCACCATACACAGGCCATCGATCAGTCATGTCATTCGACGATTCTGAATTAGAGAATGAGCTGGCAAGCCTTCCAGCGAGCAGGGAGACAAGATGGGAGCAAATATATGTGGATGGGGATACTAAGCTGGTTCAGAGGGGGTGCGTTGATATCAATGTTCATGACTTCGCAGCGCAGGAGCCGAAGGAGATATTTGTGAGAACACCTCCCGGCGAGATGGAGAATCCATTCGTGGCAAACAATGCCTCCGACGTAAATCCGCTCGAGGTCCCGCCATCGACAGGACTCCAACCTATCGAGTCTGATTTTGCGGGCAGCTCACAAGGTTCAGAACGCAAAGGCCATCATCGAGGTGTGGGAAGCAAAGCGTCTTTCAGCGACCGCGTCCACCAGCTCGCAAACATACAGACACAACGCACAGACCCCGAGCAGACGCAGACCCAATATCAGCGATCTCCCCAATTTCCCGATTCCACTACTCTGGCTGAAATTGAGCGTGAGCTGGCCATGGACTCGTCAGTCAGCAGCGCGACTCCGCCATCGCGAATTAGCACCGGTTTTTCCATCTTTGATCGCTCGGCTCGCGTGGGTACAGGCCTCTCAATAGCACGTGGACATCCTATCCCGCTTCACCAAGATTCTGGATTCTCCGAGCTAGAGCGCATACCTTCGGAGAATCAACGAATTCGACATAGTCTAGACAGTTCAGTCCAAAGTCTACACTTGCTGGATGAAGAAGAAGAGGTCATCAAAGAACGCCTGCTGAATGAGAGAGGGAATCCTGTGTTCGGCAACGGCGTGCGGGCCGCAGAGCCTCAGTTCAACCCAGCGACTCTCCCAATCTTCACGACTCCCGCATCACCGTCAAAGCCAAAGTCGCAGTCTAGTGGCTCAAAAGCTCCTGCACCAGTGTCCAGCGTGGGCCCTTCAGATGTTCTCCGCGTCGACGACGTCCAAGACAAGAATTTGGAAGAAAAGATATCAAATACAACAATCCGGCCCCCCAGTATCTTCATCCCATCAATCAACCACGGCCTTGCACAGCCCAACAACGACAACTCCGCCAACCCGTTATCGAGCAATTCCGATCGCCCCATGTTCTCCGCACGCTCCACCCAACGCTACTCCTACTACGATGCTGAGGTCGTACCCGCGTGCGACGACGACGAACTGTCATCGTCCCTCTCCGACGAAGAGAAGAAGGAGCGGGCCACTCATGATCTATCCAATTACCTTTCTCACACTATATCTTTCCCACAACCACCTCGTACAGATTTCTATTAGCGTTAGTCAATGACACGCAGACAGAGAGGGTTTCGCAAGAAGCAAAAAAGTTTGAATATATTTTGCGTTTGGGCGTTTTTTTTAAGTCGAGGGCGGTGAAATTCTCCACACATTCTTATTACTTGCTCATACATTCTGTTCGTTTCTCTTCTTTTCCTTAACTTCTTTTTGGCCAGGTTGGCTCGGATCGAGTGACCTTTTTTTTACAAAGTACCTATCATATTTAACTTGGTTGGATATATATTTTTTCAAGCTGCCTGAGTTGTTTATACTACTTAGCCGTCGACATCGAACCGGCGTTTTGGGTCTTTTGCTGCGATTCTAGCGTTTGTGTCGTGTGTTTTTCTCTTGGTTTCTTGTACGATTTTGGGACTTTGGGGAGATTGAAGGCATGAGAAGAATGGGAAAGGATTCATAGCAGTAGCTCTGTGATTAGGAATATCAGGGCAATCATTATAGATAGTACAGCAATTTTTTACCTATTTATTCATCGATCCCTGTTTTTGAGATGGTATTACGAACTTTCCTCTCTGTTTTCCTCTTACGAGATGCAAAAGCAAGGGGTTTAGACTACAGCATGGCCCCACAAGTTGCGCCCAGATTTACCGGCACTGAGCCGCTTCCTCGTCTGACTACCCATAGACGCACGCTTACCAGTGGTCAAGCTCGCCCACGAACTCCTCTGCGGTATCTCAGTACTCATACCCATACCAACGCCATCACCGTCCAGCACCGAAACATCAGAAGCCCTCATCTCAACATCCTCATCTCCATGCTTCCCAACTAAATCCCGTACTTGACCTAGACCTGGAGTCGGAGTCTGCAACACATCCCGCTTCATCTCAGCCTCACTTCCCACCTGCGCACCCGCGGGCTTGAACTTTGGCATTTGTGCCGGTCGAGCGGCAGTATATGTGTTAGCACGTGTGATATCTCGCCCTGGAGTTTTCTCAGTAAATCTGGGGTTGGCGCGGGGGATGGTGAGGCTGTTTGCGCGGGTTAGGACAGGGGGTGGTTGTTGAGATGGTGTATCGAAGATATGCATAGGTGGTGGTGGTGGTAGTGATATTGAGGATTGGCGCTGAGGTTGATAAGATGGAAGTGCTGGAGTTTTGTCTGATGCGTTTGGGGATGGTTGAGAGTTGGAGGTATTCGAATCATAGTCTTGCCAGATTTCGGAGGAAGTGGAGCGAGTGGATGTGCTGGATACGTTGACGTTGTGCTCTTGGGTATGGTGTTGGATTTTGTGACTGGTTCTTTCTGTTTCTTCATCGCTGGCTTGTTGCTCCGCCGGGTCTTCATTTTCAATTTCTTGTCCAGTGCTTGTACTCGCACCATTATCCTCTTCTTCGTCGGAACGGATATCTTTCTCACTAGATTCCTCATCAGCGAATACCATATCCTCCCCCCTTGTCACTCCTCCGCCAACACTAACCGCCGAACCTCGCGCAGGATTCACAAAGTCATCGTACTCGACGTCAACTCTCCCCTGCCCTGGCTCTGCACTTGTCATCTCATCCACAGAGGACTCCTTATCATCGCTCTTCACCAGCGAGTTTCTCAGTAGACTTCGACCAGTACTCCATCTCCCCCCCACCACCGACTCACTACCCCTGATTTCTTCTCCTTCTTCGTCATCACCCCCCTCTCCGTCCTCACTCTCAATCACGAACAAAGTATCAGATGCCACATCCTCACATTCCCCTCGCTCTTTGGTCTCCTCTAGACGAGGTAGAGGCGAACCCCCAGGTAGAGTCAAAGGCAAACTCTGAGTCTCAATGCCCTGCCAGATGTCCGCGGCTTTTCTGTCTTTTGCGTCGTACGGCGCGTGATGTTGCATTGTAGCGGGGTTTGGTGGTGCTACGCGGCGAGATGAGGGCGCGATGACGGGTGTCTGGGTAATAAGGAAGTCGTGAGAGGGTTGTGGGTATTGTGATTGTGGTTGGTGTGCTGTGGCATCGCACTGGATTGGGGAAATGTTGTGTGGCGCCATAACCATTTGGCCGAGAGTGTTGGTATGTAGACTCGTGTGGTTGTATAGGTACTTTTCTTCTTCCTCGACAAACCGACTCGGTCGCGGAAAACTTATCACGCCTTCGCCTCCTATACTTCCTACAGGGAGTGGTATCGCCATCGGCGCAACATGTGTGGGAATAACAGTACCCGTTACGCCTGACCGTTGGAATGTAGCGTGGGCATTTCCAGGACGCTGTGGGTTTCGTAACTCGGCGTTTTCAAGATCGAGTAGTTCGAGTTGCTGTTGTGGATGTTTAGACCATGTGGAACGCACCGGTGTCGGTGTGCTTTCAATATCGTGGATGGGGAAATGTCGTTTGGTATATGCTTTGAAGCCTGCGTAAGCAAGACATGTGCCTACGATTATGGGCAGGATTACTAGACCGATCAGGAGGATGATTGATGGCATGATATGTGTAGTAGGTGGTAGGTAGGCGCTTTTAGTCTTTTTGGGGATGGTGCGCGAGGAGAAGGACTGGGAGGAAGTACCAGTGTCAAATGCAAGTGTGGTTGTTCATGGCGAGTTTTCTTGGTTGTTCGTTCATGTAGAATCATTCATGGGGATGTGTATATGTTCACTGCCTATTTGGTCACAGGTACGTTGCAGTGAAGCGCAGCAAAACATGAATAAACGTAAATCGACAAGCAACATCGCATATTCGGGCTATTCATCTAAGATAGGAACACTGCCTAGCAAATAGATACAAAAGGCTGTTGCGAAGTTGTAAAGTAGTCGTTAACATGGTATATCCATCACGTATTGGCTCTTCCCTTCCCACAACCTCCTGCCCGACCTCTAGCTCTAGCTCGACCTCTGCCCCTAACTCCACTTGCCTTCTTTGGCGATGCCCGATCTGTCATATCAGTGAGGTCTGTCTCACCATCGCTTCCCTCGGCGAAGAAGTGGCTCTTAACTTGGGCATCACTCTTCCGTGCAGCTTTACGCTTAGGTGCAGATCGTGTGGTGGAAGGTAGACTGAGGGACACAGACACTGCGTCAGATAGTTCCGAATCATTGCCTGGGGATTCTGCGACGGGCCTGCGTTTTCGCGTGGAGGGCGCAGACCCTTTAGCTCCACGGCCACGTGGCCGACCACGCGCAGCGGGTGTAGCAGTAACTTTGCGTCGTGTCTTGGCTGGCTCTGATGATCGTGCTTCTTCTTCTTCTGCGTCGGTGTGTTGATCGCCGTCAATGTCGATATCTTCGTGATCGCTGTCTCCAATTTTGGGCTGTTGCAGTGCGGACGTAAGAGAGATCGGGGTACGATACATGCTCTCCGCCAATGCCGTGCGTGTTCGCTCTTCCCGTTCCCCATGGTCAATAGACAGTTCACCGTGCACTGGCTCCTCCTGGCTTGCAGTGAAAAATCCGCCAGCCGTGGCGTCATCAGTTGTGCTGTGGTTCGTGGAAGCCGCCTTAGTATGTGCAGGGCCAGCATCATCGCGTAAGAAGCCTCCTTCGAAATCCTGTTGCTTGTGAAACGCTTCCCACTCAGAATCTTTCGAATTCTGCTGCTGCATTGATGCGTCCTTAGCAGGCAGAGCCACATCCTCGCCATACTCGGCCTTTATACGTTCGATGATCCTCAGGCCAGACGCAAACTTCCTCCACAAGCCCAAAACCAGCTTTTCGCGCTTATCGGCTTCTTTCTTGGCTTTCTCCGTCTCGGCGGCCTCCCATGCATCTATGACCATGTCTTCGTGTTCTTCCGCGACGACGACTCCAGTGATAATAGGGACGGCTCGCTGTTTCCCGAACTCGAACCCAGTGCATGCTTCTGCGTGGTCAATGTTCAGCTTGCGACATATGCGTGCCGTCCCTTTAAGAGGTATATGTACGGCGCCGCGCGGGACCATGGTTGGCACGTACACGTCAATGTTGCCAAATGCGTTGCGTGGAATGATTCCGTCGACGATAGGATCCGGGATAATCCAGTCAGTCTGAGCTTTCGAGTACAATCCTTGCTGCACTTTTTCGCCCTCCAGTCGTTCTCGCTCTTCAATTTCACGTTTGCGTGCTACTGTGACCGCTCGTATCTTTACAAACTTCAGCGGCTGTTCGCCTTCCCGGATTGCACGTCCCTCCTTGTGCCAGGATTCGACCGTCTTGCAATTGACAATGTCTTTCCTGCGGTACACAGGCTCAGACTTGACATTCTCACCCTTACCAGTGGCGAAGTATCGAACGATCCTGGCACCTGGCTTGAGGGCCTCCTCACGTCGCAAATGTCTCTCCAGAACATACGCGGTGGAGGTCTTGTAGCCTTGGAGCGTTTCCTTACCGCCCTCGTCGTCCATGGTCTTCTTCTTCTCTGGCTGCGCTGGGACAAGATCGCCTTCATCTTCGACCTCGTCCCATGGCTGGCGTTTCTCGTGAAGTCGCGCATAAGGTCGCATGAGAGACTTTACCCAGTCCCATTCTTCATATCGCTTGACCTTGCCGCGCTTATTGTGGATAGGCATCTTCTCGACTGGCATGCGAACGCCTTTGGTCCTACCGGGCCACATCTGCTTGGGTAGATAGCGTATTGTGACATCTTTGGCTGTGCCGTCCGAGGAGAAAGCAACAAGGTATGCGACAACCTGTCGGGCCTTGTCAGCCGCAGCGCCACGAGCATAGAAGTCTGCGAGTTTGTCTGGCGCTGCTGCGCTTGCAAGCAACGTGCGGGGAAGTGCTGACACGGATATGGGTGTATGAGTGAGGTGCGAGATGGCTTCCGTCCAATAGGTTGGATACGGGAGCTCTTCGCTGTAATTGCGCGACTTAGGTGACTTCTTCACTGGACGATCCTCTCCGTCAGATGAGATTGAGATGACGCTGCTGAGATCACTGCTTTCGCTTTGATTGACCACGGATAGATTTGCTTTACGCTTTGGTGACACAGGGTGCAAGGCATTGATCTTGGATTGCGTCGACTGCAAAGATGCACTTGGAGGTGCAGGTCCTGCGGCGTCTTTTAGCCTGTCGAGGTTCTTGGGTTTTCCTTCTTCATTTTGACTCCAACCAAAGCCGACTGGTTGTAAGCTGACGACCATGCGAGCTTCAATGCCTAGACCGCGGACCAGAGCTGTGAACAATTGCTGTCCCACGTCCCTACTGCCTTGACACTTTCGCGCGAGATGACGAAAGTCTTCGAGGTTCTCAATGCGTTCGCCAAACACATCGGGATGTGAAGGATCTTCCTTCCATGCTCTCAGCTCTGCAGCCAGAGTCGCGGGCGAGAGATAACCACGCTTGCGCAGGCTGGGCGCAGTGACGCTGAATTTGGCCTTCCAATAGGCTGACAGGTACCTGAGTAGACGAAGCAAAGGGTCTCCAGCAGACAAGTTAGGCTTATGTGGCTCCAACGGCTCGGATGTCGCGCCCCAGTCACGAGCTGCTCGAACAGATATAGGCGTCTCCTTGTTGTTCTTGCCTTTGGTTGATTTGGGCTTCTTGTCGTTACGAGCATTGGAGCGTGCACTCTGCGAGCTTTCGTAGATCTTGACGCCTTTGTTGCCAGTATTCTTCCAAGTCCCCTTTGCCATGGGGGTCTCCTTCGCAGCTGGCGTCGACTGCTGGGGCATAGGCACGACGGGGCGGCTGGGCCCGTCAGAGATGCCCGCGTCCCGCCAGTAGCGCTCCAGCTCGCGCCAGCAACCGGGCGACATGGCTTCCACCAGGATCTTTTGCACGCCCTTGTCCTGGATCCACGCGTTGCGGACCAGGTTGTGGTACATGAGCCATTGCACATGCATGCAGTGCGTGACCGTCCGCACGTGACGCTGCGTCTTGGAGGCGCCTTTCCTCCCGTCTGGCCTGGACTCGACTGCGGTGGCGGGTGCGGTGTTGAGGGTGAGGGCAATGTCGCCAGTGATGACGGGCTTGGGGCCGTTGTCTGGCTTTGCGCCGTGATGGCCGCCCAGAGCATCCTCCCAATCGTCGTTGTCGTCGCTTTGGTCGCTACCGCTCATGGGTTGCGTCTCCCTCTTGGCCCCTGCTCTGTCGGCGCCGTGGAGGGGCACATCTTCGAATTCGTCCTCGCTGCTGTCGGGCTCGGAGAGGTCGCTGTCGCTGTCGCTGTCGCTGTCGCTGTCGCTGTCGCTGTCATCGTCGTCGCCGTCGCCGTCGCCGCCCCCTTGCTCCAGGAAGGCTTTGGTCTGCGAGAGGGTCCGTTTCGGTTTTGGCGCGGCATCCAGTGTCTGGAAGACCGACTCGCGGGTGCGTCGAGGGTTTGGTTTGGGCTTGGGGTTGTTGCTGGCACGCCCTCGCTTGGGTCGAGGCTCAGACAGCGGAGGGGAGTCGGAGTGCACTCGCTTCAACTTGCGCGACAGTACTGGAGGCATGACGCTGCCGTGCACACCGTGTCACCGATGCATGCGCTGGGTTGTGGCAGGTCTTGTCTATGTTGATGTTCGCGTAGACACAACTAGACACAAGCATGGGCATCAAAGGGAGCCACCGAGTGCTAGTCTATCATGACGCAGTGCTTCATTCAAGCCGCCGCCGCCGATGCAACGGGAACATCGATCGGGAATCGTGCTACTCAAACATCAACTGGCTTTTGACAGTGCGTAGCTAAGTTCCAATGTCTACCCTCAAGAAGCTAGCAGGAGTAGAAGAATGATAATGTCGTCGCGTCTCGTCGCGTTACACGCTCACACCTAGTCACGCGTCGGCCATTCACTACTGACCTGCACCCTGCACCCATGTGGGCATGATGTCATCACTAACAGCTCCAGGTCCAGGGGTGCTACTCTCTACTCTCAGCTCAGCTCCCTTGTGTCATCGCGTCTTGATTGCCAACCGCCAGCTTTCACACACCGCCGACGAGGCCGCCTCTTACGCTGGTCTCCCTGTGAACCCACTCATGCACCCCTCCATCAGCACACCCTCGTCTGACTCGGCCATTGGCTCCAGTGTCAACGCAACCCCAACACTCGCGCCCTTAGCATACATGCGCTCACTGGTGCCTCATCTAGCCAGCTCAATTTAGCAACTGACGCGGCTGTCTCTGTTCCAGATGGCACAGGGCGGGACGCGTCAATGCAAGACCCTGCTGTCGCTCCTGGCATAAAGCTTCTTGCATCCCCAGCTTCAGATCTGGAGCCTTTTCGACCTCCGCTTACTTTGCCTCTGTCGACTCTACATGCGCTGCAGCTCCGCGTCTTTACGATTGACGGCGTGGTTCAGCCTCTCCAACGCTGGCTGAAAGTGGCATGGCGTAAGCAGTTCGACGGTTGCGCACCTTGCCCTGGATCGCTGCATGCCTCCAAGTCGACACACCAACACCTTGTCGATGCCACGCACAAGAAACACCAAATCATCACGAACAATTCGTTCAATTAACAGACCGCAGGAAAATGCTTGCCCGCGAAGATGCAATATTCGATAAGAACGTCATGGCATAGCCACACCCCGCCCGTGACCTGTGGCTCCCTCAGGCTGGCGGCCTCCAGTCCTCTGCCATGCAGCCAACCCGCGCCCTCTTCCACCACTTTTTCCGATACCCATACCCATACCCATACCCAAATCTCTTCTACTCTCTACACCACCGCTTCTCTGTGCTGCGCATTCTCTTCAATTGTACCTGGCATTAATCCCCCACCAATCTCAAGTTTTGACTCCCACCTCATCCTCAGGCATCAACATCGCGTCGCCAGAGCATGTACATGCTGATTTGCTTTGCGCTACTAATGACCCTCTTGCCTGAGCCGGCAGCAATGGCAGTTCCCACTATGGACCAAGCAATGTCAGAGGCAAGCCCTATGGGCTTCGACTCTCCATTACCAGAGTATATATCCAACGAACCGTGCAGTCACTGCGCACTTCACTGCCTACTCTGCCAGTGTCCTCCGGTATGTCCTCTCACACCTGGTTCTTTACTCACTCACCTCTTTGCTAGTCACCATCCTACGTTTCTACTGCCATGCCGCTTCATGTTGCTCCCCCCTCTCACGCGCCCCAACACGAACCCTACGAAGCTGCGACACACCTCGCGCCCGTCCGCGACTTTGTATATGGGCAACAACACCCCCCTTTAATGGATCAGAACATCAATCACATCAATACAAACGAGACCAAAGTGGACGCGACAACCGTACTCGAGCATGTCAAGGATACCTACACACCTGGTGATCGTCTCGGTTCATCGCGACCTAGACCCAAAAAGAGTCCCCAGAGGCGACAAGCTCCGAGGCCTGGTGGTTTTCCATGCGAGGTCGATACTTGTGATAAGACTTTTGATCGTGCTTGTGACTTCAAGTAAGTTGAGTCGCTGTGGCTATCGCCCCTGTCGATGTTGACGGTTCCCAGCCGACATCAGAAAACCCACCTAGGGCGCTCTGAGCGGCCTCACAAATGCAGCGCATGCCGCGAGACCTTCTTGTATCCGAAGGACCTCGAGCGACATCAGCAAAAGCATATTAACGAACCGTCAGCTAGGACACTGTTCCAATGCCGCCAGCCTGGTTGCTGTCAAACATTCTCTCGCCGTGACAATCTTCTGCGTCATCAGCGTAGGCAGCACTCGGGACTCACTGGTGCTACACCGCCTTGAAGCATGCCTCATATTCCTACGTCGCCATCAACGGCGAAGCTGCCGTCGGCAGTAGTGCCCCCGCTTGGTCGCACACGAACATTCTATTCCGTCATTTCTACTTCCTTTCATGCATCACGAGAAAAGTACCCCACGGCGAATCGCTCCATTTTCTTCCTTTTTGTGCAAGTAAATCTCCGAACTATGTTGTTCATACTTAAGTTTGGGATCGTTTCCAGGTAATACCCCTACGACTGATGGCGTCGCGACGTTCTCATATTCGTTACTTGTTGTTTTCTGCGTTGATGACCAAAACAATGCTGTGTTTGCCATCACCAGACTGGGCGGCCGAATTTCATCTTCTCTATCATAGATCTCATTGCGACGGTGGCTGGGTGGCTCGCCTCCCCTCACACAAGCCAACAATATTTACGGATCTTGGATCCAAATCATCGCTCCTGGTAGCATATATAATCCATACGCTCTTCGATTGACCATCTGCCAGACTTGAAGTGCTTGGGTGCGTCAAATAGAACGAGCTTTCTAAAGGAACAGGTTGACTAAATTGTAGTGGCAAGCGCGATGAGACTGGCAGAAAGCATCGCAGTCTCATCATGGCGGATGCTTCTATCAAGCAATAAGTGTGGACACTCCTAACGTGAGCTTGCTTTATATGCACATAGACTACCTTGATGTTGCATAAGAGGGCAAACATAGCTCACAACAAGATCTGCTTTCCTATGTCTGCAAAACTCAGGAGTCGGTGGTCATCACACCCGACCTTTACGTACTGCATACGATACTATGAAACCTTGCAAAACCAACTGCACCTCGACTTTGCGCCAAGCTGTCGCCAAGAACTTTCGACAGCTGCTTTGACATCATCTGTAGGGCTCAGATCGCATTGTGGTGTGCTTCTTGGGACCTGAGGCTCGACGAGTTCCTGACGATCTCCCGGTTTGGCTTGCTGAAACCCCACTCGCTTCAGCGCCCTTGCCTGCTGGCACATCCACAACCTGCATCAAGCGAGCAACACCACTTTCATCCCTCATGCAACCCTACATGTTGCGAATCCTCTGACGCGCAGTGTAAGGTCGACGCTCCTCCGGGCCGGGCAATGAGCGTGCGCCGTTTGTTCGGACTCGCCACTCTTGATTGGTCCGCTCCGTCTAGTCACTGCCACACATGTGTGAATGGGCCTGAACACGTTCCCATTTTCAGCTGACATGGGCCTCTGGCGGTTAGGCGGCACCTTTCATTGTTCGAGAGCAGTGGGGTGAACCTGTCAATGTCACTTTGCCTGGACCTTGGTCGGCATCAGGCACGGTGGCTGAAGCCCTTAGGCTCCATCAAACACTTCCAAGTATCGACTTACTGCATAACATGTTTATTCCCAGGGGTACCTGTTTGATCCTACATGGTTCATAGGAACAGCATTGTGGTATATAGCCTCCCGGCCTACATGGAACAAGTTTAACCTTTTGTTCATCGAATCTCTTCTCCTTCGACCTTACTTTCGTTCAGTGCCGTGCACTATTCTTTTTAATTCACCGAGCTGTGCTCGCCTTTCATTCCTTAAAAGATTTTACACTCGATATATCATCACATTATTAATCCCTATCGTTCGAGTCAACCACACGAGTTCAACATGAAGACAGTATACCCACTCCTTACCCTCCTCTCGGCGGCGATTGTTGCCGCAGGTCCAGTCCCTAGATATGCCATTCGATCCAGTGTCGAAGCGCCAACACGTCTTTCTGTACGGACTGAGCACGTCGCAGAACCCGCTCCAGCGCCTGCTCCCATGCCAGCACCCATGGATGCTGAGGCCGAAAAGCAGCGTCTAGCTGATGCAGAACACAAAGCGGCAGCAGACGCAATGGAATCCATGCATGTTGCAAAGGCGCAAGCTGCCGATCTCGCAAGTCAGGAAGGTACGAAAGTTAGCTAGAATATAGTAACATGTGCAAAGCTGACAGTGGAATAGCTGCAAAGAAAATGGAAGAAGAACATGTCGCTAAAGCTCAAGCGGCGGATAAGGCACATCAAGAGGCGGCTGCAAAAATGGAGGCGGAACATGTCGCTAAGGCAGAGGCGGAGGCGAAAGCACACCAAGACGGTACGAATAAGACGGTATACCCTCGCCATTGATCCCGAGCTAATCAGTTATAGCTGCTGCCGCCATGGAGAAGATGCACGCAGAGCAAGAGCAAGCCAAAGCAGCCGAAGACAAGGCCGCAGCCGACGCGATGGAGAAGATGCACGCTGAACAAGAACAAGCAAAGGCCGCCGAAGACAAAGCAAAAGCAGATGCCATGGAGAAAATGCACGCCGAACAGGAACAGGCCAAAGCTGCAGAACACAAGGCTGCTGCCGACGCGAAAGAAATGGAGCATCAGAGGAAGGCCAAGGAGATGGAGGCCATGCATGTCTCGCAAGAGTTGGCAAGCATTGAAAGCGAAAAGGCTATGCAGACTGTTGCTCATCCTGCCATGTCATCAGCAGCAGCAGCAACCACACATGTAATGCCGCCACCGGCTCCTGCAGAAACGCCAGCTCCTGAAGCTCCTGAAGCTCCACCGGCGCCTACACATGTGATGGAGACCTCTGCGGCCATGGAACCCCCGGCGGCTATAACTGTCGCACCTGAGATGCCACCTGCCGCTGAGATGCCACCTGCCGCTGAGATGCCACCTGCCGCTGAGATGCCACCTGCCGCTGAGATGCCACCTGCCGCTGAGATGCCACCTGCCGCTGAAATGCCACCTGCCGCTGAAATGCCACCCGCAGCAGCCAACATGACCGTCATGCCACCCCCCGTCCCCATCGCCACCGAGAGCTTCGCCCTAGTCATGGAAGAAGCTGCATCCTCAGCTATTCATACTCCAGCTCTACAGACTGAGCACGTTACTCCTACTCCAATTGTTCCAGAGCAGGCTATGGAGACACCGGCTATGGAGACACCGGCTGTAGAGACACCAGCTGTGGAGGCACCAGCTGTAGAAGATCCAACCGCTGGCATGCAAGAACAGGAGGAAGCCGAAGAAGACGCTGAGGAAGAAGCCGAGGAAGAAACAGAAGCCAACGAGGATTCAAATGAGGAAGCAGCCGAGGAAGAGCAGGACGCTGAAGAGGATCAAATGAACCAAGAGAACCAGAACGCGGGTGCGGAGCCCGCCGCCCCAGAATCTGGAGATACCGCCCAGCAGGATGTACCAGCAGAGGGTGTTCAGTCAGCACCTGAAGCAGCGCCCGAGGCGGCTCCGGCTCCGGCTCCGGCTCCTGCTGAGGAGGGAATGCCTGTTGTTGAATATCCGGCTGGGTTCTTGACTGGTGCAAGGTTTGTGAGGATCTAATATGGGATGGTTTAGAGGATTTGATCTAGCCGTGACGATTTTGATATGTTGGTCAAGGTGTGGTCGAGTATTCGACTGGGAGACTGGTTGGTGCTAGCGAGAGCATATTTGGTAGCAGCTTTCCTAGCCTCTGGCAGAAATGGCAATGAAGGCTTACTCGATATGCATACTATTGCGTTATCGTCTTGCTAACGACTTTCATCTATTACTTTTGAGAACAGCCAGTACTTCTCTAATGCATCACTCCTTAGCAAAATCATAAACCATTCTTGCCCTCAAGTCCTCGCACTTATTGTTATCATTCAGATCATGATGTGTTGAGTTGCCTTTTGTTGATCAAGTTTTGGAGCGTGCCGGATGACAGCGCAGCCATTGTTGTGCTAATGGTGAGATGGGGGCCTGGGTCTAAATTGTAGAAACGAGTGCTAGTGGCCGGGTAACGCGAGTTTCGTGGATGGGTTGATGGCTGTGGTGCAGTGGTAAGGTCAGCACCGGCTGCTATTGGTAGTGACGATATGAATGTCATCGTTACCTCCATTGCCATACTCTTAGCTATCGTATAGTTTTTGGTAGAAAAAATGTCGCACTGTTTCAGGATTTCATCGACTGTGTTGTGTTGCCTATGCTGCGAATTCTTTTACCTTGATTCCGTTCACAAGTTCAACTTACGAACCCGGACGGTGACGCTTCCACGTGGAGTGATTGGAACAGGACGCAAGCACAGCCTCAATTTGTCAAAAGTTAACAAGGCGCGTCGCCTCGGCACCGCAAACACATCCTCTCGAGGTGTATCGCTGTTGTGTTGCACACGGTGATGTCATCGGGGCTGATGCTTACCTGCACCGCAGCAGAACCTAGGGTTGCCCTCGCGCGTTGCATTTGGGCGCAGTGGAATACGAATCGAAATAAGCACGGTCGCGAGGTGCTGTTGCAGTTCAGGTGGTTGGTACAGCAGTGGACCGGCGAGGTTGGCCAAATGAGAGCTGCAGGACGCGGACGCACAAACTTTGCTGCGGCTGAAGTTAACAGCATTAGGTTGCAGGCAACGAATGCGACGACAATATAAGTCGGACGTGTCAGACCGATTGCACTTTTAGGACGTCCGGAGCGATCAACCCCATTCATCAACCTCACGACCTCGCGACTTTGTGACTTTTACTTCAAACCGTTGCCCTTTCCAGACATGTTCATCTCAATCGTTACACTCGGCACGGCGCTGGTCTCGGTAGGCTCTGCCCTCCCCACAGCGAACACGATTCTTGCACGAGCGGGCGGTCCAGCCATTGTGCCGTTGCCCGCCAACTGCACGGTGACGAGCCCTTTGCCTATCACACCAGGCACATCTTACATTCCTGCGCCAGCAACGAACAGCGAAATTCTATACAACGCGTACTATCCGTCCTTCACGGCAAACAGGACACTTATGGCGGAACAGTGTCTTCAACAATGCTATGGCTACGGCTACCATGTTGAATGCAAGACGGCATACTGGGCGGAAAATGTTCCAACACCTGCTGGATACTATGGGACGCCTGGTGGAGACTTGTCAACGGCTTGTGTGCTCTTTACGAGGGCGCTGACGGCTATTGACTTTGTGGTTGCACCTATGGGTCAGGCCACCGACGCATTCGCAGGGAATATCGCATGTTGATGCTGACTGTGGAGGCATGGGCAATGTCGTAGTGCAGTTTTAGGCGTAGCAGAGTACGGGGATAGAGGTGTCTATTTATATAGACAAGGGTCGTGGCATTGGGGGATAATTTGCAGTAGGCTGGATAATGTCATTCCTTGCCATTGCTTTTTCGGATGACCATACATAATATTATATAACCCCATTGGTATCAGCCTAGTTCGCAACTAAGTGTCTAGTAGCGGATATATGATGGAGGATTTGGTCGGTCGATCTGATCCATTCTCGATATTTGCATTGTAAGAAGTCGTGCTGTGAATATCTAACAGCATACAATGCATCGTCCACTACGAAGCTCGTGTATGCTAAGCCCACCAGAGAGCAGAGGAAATAAGTAATTGTAAACTAATTTGAGTACGATTTCCATCACGCGCAGAATCCACAATACAGGTTTGGATGTTACTCCTCTGGCGTGATCTCATGACTGGATTCATAGCTCCCACAAGACATTCTCTTCAATGCTCGGGGCTCTCCATTAAAACGAGTGCGGTCGTATTGTGCAGTAGGCTGACGGACGATTCATTAACGAATGTGTCGCACTGATGACACGCTTAAAATGATATACAGTTGCCAATTTACACTCGTACCATAATCTGCGGATTCAATGTGCAAGAAAGCTCTGTTCGTATTAGGTTGAGAGAGTGTCCGTGAGAGTGGGGTGAACTTTCTCAGCCTCATTCTACCCAAACATTATTCGTGTTCATGTCGCCCCAAGCGCACCCGAATGGTAAGCCTTCACCAGATATAAACATACCCAGCAAGAACTAGAGAAACACTTTTATATCATAATATCAGGAGCTTGCGGCTGATCATTCTCCCTAACGAAGATATTCTGATGGAGTATGTTGCGATGTGGAAAAGCGATACGAAATTGTAAGGCCTGATTACCATAAGCTCAATCCTGGGTTGCTCAAGCTTGAGGCGACTCACATAGTCCATCTGGTACGCTCCACTCACCCAATCCATCAATGTGTCCAATCGCATCACCTCCGGATCCATGTACGCATCGGTACTACTCTACTGTTCACTGTACCAATCATAGCGCTACATTCGTACTGGGAGATTGACGTACGTACAGTAATCGACATATTAGTAGCCCGTGAGTCATTGAAGGAGCGGGTCAAATTCCATAGGCAGACGCACACGTCGGGTACCACACCCAAGTTTCGACGGTAAGCTCGCTTATACCTGACAATATGGCCCTCGGAGGGTGTGTGAGTGAGTCTATTGTAACTATTTGTTACCAAGAGCGGGAAGGAAGCAATAGCGTCATGCAGGGTGTAGACCGGCAACATGGTGAAGCGAGACGTTCTGATGTGAAGTACGCATGTCAGCAAGCCATTTCCGGCTTCTTCCGTTGGACTATCAGGCTAGTGTCAGCCAGGCAGGTCCATACGAGCGTATGTTCCCGCCGCGATTCTGTGTTGAGAGCATCATGGCCGACGAGGAGTACAGCCTCATGGTACGTTCTTTAGCACACGTGTATCGGACGAGGCCCAAATTTCAGCAATTCATGATTCAATTCCGAACATAGTTGAGATTCATGAAGGTCGTATCTATCGAATGGGTAAGTGTAGGAAGCGTGACCGCTAGCAAACGCCTTGAATACAAGGTTACGAAGACGCCACCTACTACGAGGTATTACAGGGTATAAGTAAGGAATGAAACAAGCAGCTGCTCACTGACTAGAAAGGCATCATGCGCTCTCGGTCTTTACTGGTGTCCTGCCCTTAAATTCGCCATGCAGAATATCAAGTAGTTTCCTGAGAGTATCTGAATTGCTGTTCCTTCGGCGCGGACCGGTACCGATTGTATTGTTGTCGTCTTCATCCTCTCTCTCGGCATCGTCATCTTGGGTAAGAAGCTCGATGGTCTTCCTCAGTTTTTCGTATGCGCTATTGAGTTCTGAGTGCGATATTTCGAGCTTGGTGTACTTGTCGCTCAGTACGGACAACTGATCTTCAAGATCGCGGGCGTACTTTTCTTTGCGCTCACGAAATGCGCGTTGAGCCGCACGGTTCTGGGCACGTCGACGCTGTATTGCATTAGCCCTTGATCGAGACTGACAGGATGAGGAAGACGTACGCCAGAGGTTGTGTGTACCCTCCCAGTCGATGTGGAGCTTTGAACGGGTTTTAAAGCCGGTTCTGTATGTTGGGGTGGCCGCGGACTGCAGTATGGGCTATCGTGGTCGGATCCGAAGTCCGAAGGGGTCATGGGCATGGGATATGACCCAAATTGTATGTGCTCATCGACGATCTGAGGGTAAAAGCCCTTGTACATTGGCGTAGGGAACTGGTCGAATGTGGAGGATACCTTCCACAATCAGCACTTGAGGTTTGAGGTGGTGTCATCTATCTCTACATACGGGAGAACCACTGAGACTAGGAACTTTAGCGAGATCCGGGGACATATCAAACACTGTATTTTGGTAAGGCGGCGCAATGTAAGTACCCTGTGACGTCCAGTAATCGAATGATTGAGGGTCCATCGTATAGTGTCGCTTCGAGTTGGTTGAGGAAGGGGTCAGGCAGCAAGTGCTCGTCCTGCTGGACAAGATGACAAAAGCAAAAACTCGCTGTGGTACAGGAGGCGATAGTAGAGCTCGCTGAAAGGGGACGATATTCTGCTATATTTCGCGAGTTGAGTCTGCTTGAGTGGTGGGTAAAGGCTTACACAATGGTGGGGAGGCCAACAACTTATACCTACAATTCGCAGAACATGCGCGAAGTCTCATCGGTGTTTGTTCGTCGGGCCAGTGGACATGGCAGCCGGCAGTATGGGCAGGGGCACAGCGCGATGCTGCAAGTGTACTCGCGATTTGAAAGCCATGTCAGATCCTTGACACTATGGTATGCTTCCTTGTGAGTGTATATTGCTGATACCACTGTGATGGGCGTGAGATTCCATGCTGCTTCCGACCAGGGCATGCGGGATAGGATCCAACAGTGTGGGACGCATCTTCAAGAAAGCTATTCCCGTCCTCGAGTGGTTCGTTGAGCTGCGCAGACATGAGCAGAGAGCATGGGTGTGCATAGAGGCGGTGCGCTAAACCACTTCAGGTCCTTGATAAAATCGTGGCGTGCGTTCCCGGTGAACAGCTGAACCCCCACAGCTTCCCACGAGCTGGACGCGAGTAAGGGGTCCAAATAACGGTCAACAGCACATTATGGCATCTGAACATGATACCCCGCTTATTTTATCCGTGATACAGCGTAGTGCTAGAATCGCCCAGTTGCCACAGTACTAGAAGCGTCAGAGCATTGAGTGATACATCGCATGTCGAAGAAACTTAGCTAGCGTGTCTAGCCTCGTAGAACAATCCGAGAGGATTGCGACACGAAATTGTGGCGTTGCGACGAATTAAATCTCAGCGTTACATTTGGGAGAACATCGAGCAGCAAAATGCAGTCTCGCGCTTCTTATCAGAATGCATGACCGAGTTTCGGCCATAGCAAAGTGCTGTTGCGATCTCGATTCCGTCGTCACAGGTGTTTTTTGTACTGAACTCTTGTTCATTGGTCATGTGAGAGACCACATTCGGTAAATGATACTAGTATGCCTTATCGTGGAATCGCTCGCTGTATGCATCAAGCTGCGAGCGCAACATACGGGATCGGTGAGGGTCAAGCAGAGTTGTGCAGGTGTGCCGGCACGTCGGGAAGACGGCCAATCATGATTACCCCAGTGCGCTGAGTCAGGCGTGATAGACAACTAACGTTACAGTGAGTGCTGCGTAGGTGTGCCAAGAGGACTCCTATAGACCGCTTGACATATCGACGACCATTATTCTTCTAATAATCTTTCTCTTATGGCGTTACTGTCTTTCGATAAAGTATAAATCTCCAGCTGAGCCTGGGCGAGACCGCAAGGAAGGTCCACCAAGGACTCAATCACGCGCCAATGAATGCCAGGCTTCCAAGTTTCCTTCTGTACAAAAGGGTACATGCATCAGTGTAATTTTGGAACCCCGAAGTGACGTCTCCAGAAGTCACATAATTAGAAGCCTATCTTAGGTCAACTTTTGTGCATCCTTATGTCCTGGGTCAAAGTCTAGAGGAAAAATTACAATCGTCCTTCAGTCTCTCCGTAACGCCCAAACGTCTCTTTACGAATCAGCTTGTGTTTATTAGATCTCTAACTTACTTAAAGAGCATAAAGCTCAAGCCTACAGGGCAGCGAAGAGACAACGAGGGCACGTAAGACTCATACAGCACCCTCTCTCCTAGGTGTAGAGAATATGGACCATATTGTGATACCTTCTATATATTGAATGATGTATTAAGTTAAGTACAATGAGAAATGCTCCTGTAGAGCGACTCGGTCAAGACGCCAAGCGCGGAGACTTACCTTAGCGCCTATAGGTAAGGCATCGTGTTCAAAACACATCTATGGTTCTATGACTTTTGGGTACACAACCAGGTCCGCAACAGTCATGGGACGCGATATTTCATCATGAGACTTCAATGGCATAGTTCGCTTCAAACCCTACGATACATAAGCATCGCGTTAAAGGGCAGAATGGGTGTCGCATGATTCCGGGCTTTGTTGCTGACGCAGCGGTGGCTCAAAGGCGCATTTACAGTAGGGACGCACGGGGTAAGCTTTGGCGCAGGATGTGTTACGAGAGATCAGGAAGAAGGGCTCATGTCGCGAGGAGATATTGCGTATGGCGCGCGGGCTTGCTAGGCGTGGAGAGCAAGGCTTTGTCGCTATGGTATGGCAAAAGGCTTGGGCTTCTTTTTGCAGTCGAGGCGCATGGCTACCGTCGCGAGAGGTATCGTAATGGCTACGAGAGCCTGGTGATGGAAGGAGGTCGATGACTGCGTAGGATGGAGGCTGAGGAACCGACCAATTGAGGGCTTACCTTGGCTTCACCTTGACACCACGCATCCAGAAGGAGTGCCCATCATTTGAAGACGTCGCTGTTCGAGTACTATAAGAGTATTAGCTCGCAAAATTACAAACTCTGCCTGGTACAGGTTTGCTAAGAACGCCGCGTCGCTATGCAAAAAATCAGGAGAATACTTCAAAGTGTCCAAAGGCCACTGCGCCGTTTGCCCATTGGGTAGACAAGCAGTGCAGCCATGAACAATCCCACTGTGATGCCAATGGCAATTTGTATCATAGATGCTGCAACGTTGAAAACGATGGCATTTAGGCTGTCGGTGGTGGTCTGTACAGCGTCAGCTTCGAGTCATAGATTGGGCGTGCTTTAGCGTACATCGACCGCCCCTTCTGAGCCTTTGATCAACGCTGCCGCCGTCTTCAAGGCAGAGTTGATGCTGCCGCTCGAAGCGAGCGAGCCAGGTACCTGGACGTAGACTGCAGGAAGCAGGACCGCAGCGGCAACGCCATGTCGTAGACGACTGTACAGATTGGCGAGGATACCGATCGTGAAAGCACCGAATGTGTAGGCGATGGGTGCACTAGACGAAAACTTCATGTTGGCGTAGAAGTTGACAACATAGCCGGCAAATGCTATGAAGATCATAGCTGGCATTTGCTTGTATTTTGCCTGGACCGTAAATGTTGTGAAGAAGACGTAAAGGGGAACGAAGAGGAAGTTCCAGTATGGGTTCATGGGGTCCTGGCACTGTGTCGAGTTGGTGGCATTGGAGTCTATCGCGCCATAGATAGCCGTCCCAACAGTGATACCGTAGCCAAGAAAAAGCGAGTAGATGATGGCAAAGACGAGGCGAATGGATCCCGGTACGATGGCGCGTGACTGCAGCTCGAGGGCAGAACACAGGACAAGCTGTTAGGGTCAGCACTGCAAATTCGGCGTGCAAAATCAACATCACTTACCCAGCCGGGAAGGATCATGGCAATTGCGCTCTGAGCAATGGCCGAAAAGCAGAAGGTGTTGCCGTTGTTGATGCTGCCAAAGGCGCGGGCAAGAAAGCTCATCAGGATAGTAGCGGAAATCTCAAAGACTGTACTGTAAGTTTTGGACAGAGGTGCAATGACCAGCTGCAGTAGTCCTAAGAGACATCCCAAGGCGAAAATTATGGGCATGTCAATTAGTCGGGCCTTGAAGAAGACGGACACGGCAGCACTGGCCAGGCCGTACATGATGACGGTAAGCCAGACGGGGTGACGATCTTTGGCATGGATGACAGCATCTAGTCGAGCCAATGCCTCGTCCAGATCAATGACGTCGTGCAGTACCTCCTTGTAGATCTCGTGCGTGTCCTTGAGCTTCCCAAGATTGACCCCCTGAGCGGTGCGGACCATCTTGACTTCGGCTGTCTGTTTCACGCATTAGCCAAGAAGCAGTTTTAGAGCCTATGGGATCCGAACCTTTGTGAGATTATCGTCGAAACAAATTAGCATGCACCCTGGGATGTACAAGTATTGGCTGTTGATTTCGAGTACTCGGGCTGTCGTGGCCAAATATTCTTCGAGGCGGTGAGTTGGGGCACCAAACAACATCAGCGCGCGACACATGCGAATAATGTACTGCTGGCGCTTGAGTATATTAGCAACATGAACTTTGATGCGCACGTCCTGGTCCTCTTTGGCCTTGACTACTTTGGCCAGGATGCCACCGCTGGAGGTGCGCTTATGGTGAGGAGGACGCATGGCCGCGTTTTGCTTGTCATTGTTGGGATTAGCCAGCTTTGCCGAAGCACCGATAAGCGTGGCCAGAGTTTCCTGGGACTGCATGGCCTTGTCTGCTTTGTACCATTTACGTTTGTTGGAGGGAGTGGCCGTGCCCGAGGTTGATCCGGGTCGAGGACCGGGGGACGCTGTGCTAGCTTCCGAGGGCGAGTCGGCTACCATGGCAGGTACCGGTGTCTTGTATGCCTGCAGCAGCTGATAGAAGACTCCGCCGTTGTTGCTGCCGGTTACGGCGTACGCCTCGTCGTCAGTGACTGAGGACGTGTGTTGGTGGTGCGGCTCATGTTGGTGGCCATGGCCATGGCCGAAACCGTATGTGTATTCGTGATGAGCGTGCAACAGCTCTTCGGCGACGGCCGTGTGCTGGTCGTCAGTATGTGAATCGGCTTCCGACTGGGCGCTGGCCATGGGGCTAAGGTGCTCAAGCGCTGGGGCTGGGATCTGTGTGTTGGCGGAGCTGTTGAAGCGCACTCGTGTCTTTCCATTCGGTGTCGATGGCGTAGTTGAATCAGCCGTGACACACACTGCTGGCTGCGGAGGCTGCAAAGGCTCCATCTCGTGGGCATCGCCCAATGTGTGCTCAGAGGAGTTGGCGGATGAGTGTGTCATTGTAGTCGCGTTGAATATGCTGAGTCCAGACGGCAGCTGCACCAGGTACAAGCGGTTTTATGGGCAGATCATAGATGATGCATCGATGATCCAAGTCGCCCTAGCCGCGTGGTAGAATGTGGGTTTTGCCCATTGGCATGTGTCATATTGCACGACGGCGTCGGTCCGAGGCCACCCAAAATATCTTCACGCCAGTTGCTAGCTTCGTACCAACGGTCGAGACTTTGCCTCCCGTATCCGCGAGCATCAAGTGCAGCCCAAACAGGCAGATGGCACGCATGTAGAGCCGCAAAACGGTGTTTGCGTGCTGGGCGTCGTGACGTTGGGCAACGCTTTCTCTCCTGACAACTCCTGGATGTGTCACACTTTGAACCTCCTGGCCAATGGCTGCGCCAGCTTCCCCGCGGAAGTCTTCCTGTTCCATCCCAACCCACTTTCACGACCATCATCATCCCACCCTGGCGCAGATCCCCATGGGGATTGCGTCCTGTGACCTGCAGAGTAGATACAACGAGAGCATTCCTCGTCTCACGCACGATGTTGTATGAATGGAATTCCCCCTGAGAATTCACATCCTGCAACCTCGCGTACCATAAGCTTCAGTCAAGAGGCTACCAGCAGCTTTAACAACTAAGTTTGATAGCTACAGAGTGATTCTGACTGATGTACACCGAAGTTTTCCAGGTGGCTGCTGAGTACAGCTGTTGATCTTCGTTAAGCATGCACAAACGCAGATTTCCATACACACTAGACGCAGATATGCGCAGGATGTTTCAAAAATACCTCCATTGACCGTCTGTTCAGCATTCGTCATGTGATTGATCAAGGCACACTCTAGGACAGTGACGTTCTGTCCAATACTGCCTAAAAAACGCTATATACACCTGTTGACCGTACCGGTACCGTAGTTGGCTGTCAGCAGATCAAGAACCGACACTCACGTTATCTCATGAATCAGACGCTGCGCCCAGTGCCGGTACTTTAACATATTCAACCAGAAACATCAATTGCTTCCGAAAGAAGCTCTTACGGTCAAATGGCTGTAGAGGGCCTCAAATTTCGTAATGTAGGAGCGCAACTTTCTGTTTGCGGATAGAGCGGATCTGTAATTGGCTCGCTTAACACGACAGGGGGCAGGCTTTTTTTCACGTGACGAACGTTAACACCTGCGGGCAGCTTTCACTAGCACCTCTACCAGTACTCCTGCAGCCAGCTCTACAAGTACCCCTGTAGTTACCTCTGTAAATAATACCTTCTACACGTGCCAGCTCTACGCATGCCACTTTGATAGAATAGTAAACATTGCATACGCTGTAAACATATGTAATTGTAAGACTTTCTCGGAAGCACTTTCAGCCGTACTTCAGGTCTGACAGATCTACGTATATATACGATATATAGCCTCAAACTGATAGAGTTTCACGTATTTTCTAACTTTTTCTGCCCTCTATTGTTATACGCGACAGCCACGCATATTTTCCTAGATAAAATTCTAAAAAGGGGATGCTATCGTTTCCCTCAGCCAGCCTACAAAGAGTGAAGGTGTCTAGAGGTGGCGTGGTTGCGTACGTGGGTGAAAGCGTTGTTTTGAGCGTTGTCGTGAGCCCTGGAGCCAGGACAGGCCACGTGACTGGCTAGACAAGGTTTGTCAAGCTTTCAGCAAGCTCTGTCAAGCTCTGTCGTGAGGCGTCGCACGCCTCTTGAGCGATGGAATATAAATAGAATCTCATTCTCTTTCAGATGCTACCTTTAGCTTAGGCGCGACGCGTAGGTGAATAGAGAATATATAGGTGTGAAGTGGTGGTCATGCTGCTATACAACGTAAAAAAAGTCCCACTTAAAGCGCACTAAAGATCTTCAGACCCTCTAGCGAGCTTGTAGGCTTGGCTGTAACGTACATATAGTACAGCCGTAGTACTGCCAAAGGCCGAAGGCCGAAGAACGCCAGAGCGTCTGAGATAAGCGCAAACGCAGGTGGTCATACACACTGGACGCGAATATGCGTTGAGACATACCGTACTTCAAAGATATATCCACTGACTGTCTATTCAGCAGTCGTCGTATGAGTGGCCGAGACTTACTCTACGCAGAGGGCATGCCGTTTATTATTGCCGGAAAAACGTTATCTTATAAACCTCGTAACCATACCGGTACCGTAGTTGGCAGTTGGCAGTCGGCAGATTAAGGCCCGAGCATCCACACCCGGCCGACAAGTTGCACGCGTAAGGTCCTTCAACGATTCACATATGCCATGTCCATTGTGTAAGGTTGAGGAAGCAGTACGGGTAAAGCGCGGATCGATCACAGGGTATCTTTCGCCCTAAATATGGAGTAGCTGAAGTATACTGACAGGAGTAGGGCGCAGCCTTGAGAGCCGTCAATCATCACTTGGACGTTGCTGGGCTGTCAGCCATTACCGTCTGCAGGGTTCGCTGAAAGCAAAATAAATTTCAAGACCCCCATGTACATCGACATCGACATTGACATGAGCATCGACATACGGGGCGTAGATTCTGCACGCATCGAATGATCCAGATCAGGTGCTTGTTGAAGTTTTGACGAATCGTCCTCTCATCCTTGCCAACTTCTGAAGCTGCTATTCGTCAAACTCAAAATGGGATGCAAACCCGAAAGGCCACCCAATCAATTAGCAAGCAAACCCCCACCTGCCCCTCATAATACGAAGTACACAGTATGTCTGGCCGAGTGGACGCCAAGATGCAGTTCATTTATCTGATCAACCTGTCACTGGCTCCTCGCCTCCGACCTATGCCCGCCGAGATGGATCTGATAAGAAGCGCGGTCCCTCGTCCTTCACACTGGCTCTGGTACGCAACTGTCGTTCAGCCTTGTGTCTGTGAAGTCGAAATTTTCCAGCCATGTACTCGACTGTCGTCCTACTCAGTTTCGCCGTAGTCACTGTGCTCTTGGCCGTGCAGCGATTCAACCTGCTTTCGAGAGCCTTGACAGTAAGATAGTGCCTTGCGACAGGTCAGAGGAATGCTGACAACAACAGTTCTACCTGAAATATCGATATCCAATCAAGTCTGCAGATGGCCACCAGAGTCTGCCAACACTTCCTTTTATATGGCCGAATGGACAAGGGAATGTCGAAAAATACCTACGTGGTCGCGAAAACAGTGTGAAATGGGGCGCCGAGTATGGCTCGATATATCGGATCTGGTCCGGTTTTCATGGCGAGATGTAAGGGCAACATCTCTTGTTCGTTGTATAAATAGTCACTAACGTTTGTTAGCATCCTGACAAACCCCACTGACATAGAGACTGTGTTTCGTGATTCGCATACCCATATCAAGGCCAGCGCTAATGATAGCGGTCACTACATGTATCAACTCCTTGGTATATGTCTTGGGCTTGTTAGTAAAAAGGAGTGGCAGTCGCTACGCAAAGCCACAGAGGCACCTTTTACCCGAACTGCGACGACGACTTACGTGGAACGTGTGCAAACACATGCTAACGAGCATGTTGCATCTCTGATGGAAAGCAAGTCATCGGACAAGTGGCTACTTCGTCCCGCAGATCTGAGGATTTATCCTTTCCTTGCGCTTGCGGATCTACTGTATGGAGAGTTAACGCCGGGCCTGAAGGCCAAACTGCTTGAGATAATCCCTGGGCGAGACTCTGTCTTTGCACATATGCTCTTCGGAGGTGTAACTCGCTACGCATGGGCGAAGCACCTTCCCCTCAAGCCAAACAGGGAGTTGCGCGCTTTCAAGCAAGCTTGGAGCGAGTGGAATGACGAAGCCCATGCTGAAGCGTTAAAGAAGGGCGAGGCAGCTCCAATCATCGACATGTACAACCATGTCGCTGAAGGGGTTACAACACGCGAGGCTCTTCTACAAACGCTCGACGAGATGCTGTTTGCCAATCTCGATGTCACGATCGGGGCCTCGGCTTGGACCTTTGTGTTCATTGCTGCAAATCCGCATATTCAAGCCCGCCTTCTCTCCGAGCTTCAAACGGCAGCTTCGGATCCAGCGGACAACAAAGCCTATCTAATGTCGCAGAGCAATTACCTGCACCACATACTGCTTGAAGTCAGTCGTCTCCGACCTGCCGCTGCGTTCTCTGTTGCCCAGGCTTGCCCAACCGCTCGTCAAGTTGGAGCCTTCAACTTACCTGCGGGTTCCAAGTTTGTGGTCGATGCTTACGCGCTCAATGTTCGCGACCCTTTGTGGGGCCCTGACAACACTGCGTTTCGGCCTGAGAGATGGGCGGAAGGTGGTGTTCAACGCGCGAAAGACATAAGATACTGTTATTGGAGATTTGGATTTGGTCCGAGAGTGTGCCTCGGCAAGTATGTTGTGGACTTGATGATGAAGGCCATTGTTGTCGAGGTTGTCAAGGGCTGGGAGCTAAAGCTGGAGAATGATCAGGGGGACACGTGGAAGTGGGACGAGAATACTTGGTCTATGCCCACTGATCTGCGGATCGCGTGCGTGAAGCGAACAGGGTGATCGGACGTCTGTGTCCTTCAGGGTAAACATGAATTAGGACAACACGCTGACGTGCAGCATGAGCTGGGTGCAGCTCGCCAGAGAAGGAAGTAACTGTGATTTACTAAACACTATCTCATATCCTCGCATCTACACTGACTCTGGTTGTGGGTCGTTAGGATTGGCTTGATAACTTATCCTTCCGGCGGGCAAGAAGAAAAGTGAGATGAGGCGTCCGCCTCGAAATTGGGGATAGCTGAAGAGCGGCCTTAGTTACAAGTCACGTCGTGTTCGCATGGACTTACTGGTGAGTACCTGGACCAGGCGACGTCCATCCTGCTCCTTGCCAGCCTTGCATGCCCTTCAACTCGGTTCCCGCATCAATTGGTACCACGCAATTGATTTCTCCATACGGATGCGAGTGATGTTGTCCAGAGAATTCTTCTTGTGACTCGACGTATACTGCGGTGATGCTGAAGTAACGCGTCTCCTCTCTGGGTAGTGCTATTTTTGACCGACGGTAATGGGATCCATCAATAGGAATATTGGCCACCCATCCTTCTTCGAAGCCCTGTCGAGTGATGGAACACAGGTCCTCATAGATAGGGTTACCAGGTCCATAATTCTTGTTGAGGAAAGCCTCGAGGTCTTTACCAGGAGTCCTGTTCAAATTAATGATTTCAGCCCGAGTGAACAAAAATAGCGTACACTGACAAATTTTCCACTTCTGTGAAGAAGTCTTGACATCGTTCAAGAAGCTTTTTGGCTAAGGGATATTGAGTGGTGTCGACCTCTGCAGCGGGCACGCTGCCCGAATGTTCTTGTTGCATGTTTGTGCTGGTGGAGTTAGAGCAACCTTCAAAATTTGAATAAAGTGAATCCAGAGGATTTGAGAAATACACTCTTTACAGCAAGAGATATTCCCGGCGTCGATCAACGGCAGAGGGCTTTGATGATCCCAACGGGTATTGGGCTTACCCCGCTGTGCGGGAACTAGATTCGGTAACTAATTGGGCGCATCTAACATGACCAAATAGCTGCTCTTGGTAGGCTGCATAATCCAAGGGAAAGGAAAAGGAGCGTCTGTGACATGGCTGTCAGAGAAATCGCCTTCGAGCAGCGTGTATTTAGGGCTCGTTTCAAAAATCAGTTCAACTTGTAATTCGCTTTTGAATTTGCTGGATGAACGCCCATAATGACGACCATGCCGCTAAGCTACTTCGCTGAAAGATGATCAAGACGCTCAAAAACTCCTGATTGGCAATGCATTAACAAGAAATACAGGTTTAGTACTAATACAACTAGCTTCGTCGACTGTGCGTCGAAGCCAATGCGAACAAAACTTGAAGCGCAAAAAGAGTCTGGACATTACTTGGTCATCTTCGTAATGCATATCCTACATGGCTACATGATCTCATAGGGTCGCATTGCTGTCACGGCTTGGCAAGGGCTCGATATCTTCTTTTCTGTGAAGGTCCCCGGAAGGCTTGATAGCTCGTTCTCGGTGAACGTCAGGCACCCACTCGTCCGTGTCACCCAAGCGATCAGCAGTTAGACCCGCAGATCCAGGGTTCTTCATGCCAGCTTCCAGCTGTTTTTGGTAGCTGACTTGACGCAGCCTTTGGGCTTCCTTTGGTGTGAGATGGAGCTACATCATGATTAGCTTCGCCAGGAGTGATGGTAAGTGTTGTCGTTGCAACTTACGTAGATCTCAACACCAATGGCATGTAGAATGGTAGCCATCCATAGTGCCATGCCAAATGCCATGCCAATTGCTGCTCCCTTGCCTGTTGCAAATCGACCATAGTAATCAGCCTTGACTATGGCGACCTCGTCTGGATTTGTGCCGTTGATGTATGCCGCGCATCCAGGGTACTGCGACTGAAACAAAGCTGCGCTTGGTAGTGTAGATTCGATCTTCGCGCAAGGCCACACAGTGTAATATCCTCCGATCCTCGAGATGATTGCCGCCGCACTGAAAAAGATAAAACGACTTGTGATGATAGAACCGGCCTGGGGAGATTTAGCTCGCTACTCACGTTTGAGTGGAACAAAAACTTACGTAGAACCACGCTCGGAGCATCCATGCACGATGTTGCTCGATCTGCAGTGTCTTGATGTTGATCATCGCCATGACAAAGCACGCCAGGGTTGCAATGGCTGTAAATCCAATCCAAGCCTGGATATCGAGTGTTCCACCAAACGAATGGCGCGCAATCATCAACGCGCCAACTATGCTAATGACATATAGCAGGAGCGAGAAGTAACCACATATCCGGTGAAAGGTAATCCAGCGATGACGGATGACTGGTGTGAATTGGAGGATGGCAAGTAAGCCAGACACAAAGATGCCTGCCAGATGTAGGAGAATGCCGACTTTGTATCGATCAAAAGTAACGTAGTAGTAGCACTCGCCCGGCGCTGCGCCACCAGACCCTCCGGTAATGGTAGGACAGAAGTGCTCGTTAAAGTTGAGAAACATGAACCTGGCGAGAATGAAGCCAAACATTCCACCCGCGAAGATGAACCACAAGATGAAGTTGTAGCCTTTCTGGAAGCCTACAGGCTTGTAGATCTTTTGAGCCCATGTCTTGGAATTTTGCGTCTTCGTGGGTGTGGAACTACCCATTTTGGCCGCGGTGTATATTCAGGCAATGAGGATGGAGCGCGAAGGAAATGGTGGTAATTGCTTCAAGTATGGGTAGTTGATGGTTCCTGTTTGAGGCTCTGTCTTATACTGGCAGAATGAAGTCTTATAGCTGCTCTTAGTTTTGAACCGTAAGTCTGTCATCGTAGCTGTACGACGGGACGTCATTGCGATTGTCCATGCAAATTAACCACAAGCCCATCGCAGACATAGTCCACTTACTAGCATCAAAAAAAAGTGACACAAATCGTCACAGATGCTTTCAAATGTCGGTAGTGATTGGGGAAGCAAGCAAATGCATGGGTCATCGCAAGCCCGCTTGAATGTTAAGCCGTCGAAAATGCTATCGGCCGTTAGGACCTGAGGCTGAGCGAGCACTGGGAGCGGCCTGGACCCTTTCTGCGATTGACTTTAGCGGGTTCACCATCGTCATCGCTTCAACACCACACCAGCTCGTACTTGATTACTCAACTTGTTTATGAAGATTCACCACAGGCATCATCGCACAAGACCGGAGGGGGCTCCGACATGCTTGGCGTATCTTGAACCGTGCTGGTTAGGAGCAGGCCAAGTTTTAATACATCCCAAGGACGTCCCTGATATTCTACCTTGGCACACACAGTGTAGAGTAGCTCCTTGCAGGGTCTCATAGCGTCATGCGCTTGAGAGCTTCACTCCCTACCGTATGAAGTTTGGCTTCAACCTGTCCAATAGCAGTGTCAAACACATAGGATACCGAGATCGCATTGATCAATACTGGCTCAGTCTCCTGCTGGCTCCGAGCAGCTTTCAGCAGTCAGCAGTCAGTACGGTAACCCACGTGTAAGCAGCATAAGCAACGTTGCCAGGTGACGTCAACGCACGTGCGATGGTAACTAGGGATATGGCCCGAGCACGTGGAGATTGAGCTAACATCCAAATTGAGTTCGAAATGCGACGCGTAGCACCAGAACGTTGATAGATGCAGGATTGGGTTCGAAATGCGGCGTGGTGGCACCAGATCATTGGCAGAGGCGGTGGCTACAACGGCTTCTACTGCCAACACAGTACCACGCACCCAAGAGAGGTCTGACGTATGCTCTCGCATTTGAGGCGGGTTGGAAAAGATCTTACAACGACACGATACAGAAAAGGGATCGTGCGAATTTGCTATACAAAAAATCTCAGAGTGCCAAAGGCAATGCACTGGTTGGCGTTGGGCATCGTGGCCACTTGCAGCTGTCAGAGCACGATGTCTGATGACGCCATCAAAAGGACGAGAGTGATCAACAATTGTTCTCACTGATTTCGAATATCAAAGTACTTATGGGCACAAAGCCCGACAGTAGCTGTTTTTTCTGTGGGTGCTCACGTCCACGTACCAAGGTGGTACGTGTTTGAAATGGCTTTGTATCATTTGAAAATACCACTAATCTTACTACGGCGACCATTGTCTTGCATGCAGACTTCGATCGCAGCGATTGCATCAGCATATGGATGCAGAGTACAGGGCTTCCTACGCTTCGTCACTCTGTTCGTGGTTTGCCATCACCGCGTTGACGATGACTTTGGGAAACATGGCTATTCAGTCCCGACGAAGCGACGCGTGCCATCAACGCCATGTTGCAACGCGAGAATTCCTGTTTGACCATGTCTCCGTCGTCTTCAGGCCTCTTCATTCGATTCTCCCTCTTTTGTATCCACTTTGGGCCCATTGTCTATTACCTTCCTCCCCCATTTGCCCTTGTACTTTCCTCCTTGCTGTATTATCCTGCCCTTCTTCGTCTCCGCAATGAATTCCCCTCTAAACCTCTGCCGCGGTCGGTGCTCCTTCTCAGTCGCAATTCTAGCTTTCGTTCCTTGCTCTCTGCCATTGACATGACCCTTATTTGCTGGGTTTGCTTCACACCACTTTTGGAGCTGCGGTCGGATTTTTGGTCCCCATACATCTTCACCTGCCTCTAGATCCGCATAGGTGATTGCAGGCATGGGATGATTGGTATCGATAGACTCCCCAAGTGTGAAATTGGCTTGTTGCGTACGGATTAGTGCTACCATGTGAGAGCGCGATCCACAGGCGATGCCAAGATCATGCGCGAAGCTGCGCACATAGAATCCTGAACTCACGGTGAGTTTGACACTTACTGCCGGCGCTGGAGCGGGAGTCGAATCTCCAGGCCATGGGTATTCGTGTTGTCCTGGAGGGTACCATTGTAGCATCGTACACTCGTTCACGTGCATTTGCCTACTTTCCAATTCCCGCGGGAGATCTTCGCCTTGACGCGCATAGTCGCAGGCCTTTCTTCCGTTGACCTTCAGGGCAGAGTATATTGGAGGTACTTGCTGAATCGTGCCTCTGAATTGTGGGAGCTGCTTTTCAACATTCTCCCGTACGATATGGCCGACGTTCGCTTTCTCGGTGATGACACCAGTACAATCATAAGTTTCAGTACTAGCGCCGAATAGTACTACTGTTTCATATGTTTTCTCGCAAGCCAAATACTGCTGTAAGTGCTTTGTGCCTCTCCCGATGCCGACTATGAGTACTCCAGCGGCGAGAGGGTCCAAGGTACCTCCATGGCCCAGCTTGAACACCTGATCTTTACTTTTGCTTGGTCTTGGAGGCTGAGATTGAAGAAGGGGGGCAAAAGTCTGGGAAGGCGCAAAGCAAGTTTGTAGTTTCTCGAGTACATCTGCGGACGAAACGTGTGCAGGCTTAGCGACGGCTGCACTCGTGGTCAGCGAGTAGAAGAGTGTACCTAGATATACGAGGACGCATTACCGAACACTCCTTCAAGAACAATTGCCGCTTGTTCTTGCGCCATGATTGTATAAGGCCAAGTCAGACAACATAGAAAGAAAAGTATGCAAGGATTGTTACGGTAGTGTTCGTATCTGGTAGCAGCTAAGCCTTTTTGGTAATCCGGCAGAGTTGCCCCCGCTGACTTCTCGCATCATCAGTCAGAAACAAACTTGCCCTTCTGCTATCTTGATACACGCTAAACGTGAGCGAGAATTGGATTAGGTACATAGATCAGACCTTCCGGTGCGAGATTCTTCATCAACTACGACAGCAGGTCACGCCTTGCCAGACGACAGCAACGCCGACTTCGGAATCTGCCAAGCAACTACGTTCTTTACTTTCCATTGACTCCGAGATCCGACGGCATCGATACATGAGGCGAATTTTTTGCGATAATAACTTGAATAGTCATGTCTGAGCAGCATTCGAATGAGTGGCCAGCGTCCGCTTGGGATGGAGAGTCGTTGGACCCTTTGTGGATGCCTGATTTCAGTACCCTCGACTTCTCACTAAATCTTCCTGGTGTTGACACTTTCGCCTCTGGAATCGACCCACTGAACAACGACAACTTGGACTCTCGATATACTTTCACACAGAGCCTGTCCCCTGATATCAGTACCCTGCCTTCTCCAGACTTCACGCTGGATCAGGTTCCATATCAGACGGCCAAGCCGCAAGAGCGTTTTATTCCGCATCGTCAACACACGCTTCCTCGGCGCAGGAGCAAGTATGTTCTACGTCGAAGTAGTAGCAAGAGTAGCCCGATGGTGATACCCATGGCAACCCCTAGCCCTGGTATCAGCCCTCGTCCATTCGAAGCACAGCCACTCACGATGCAGCGGTGGCAGAATTCTCCTCCTGAAGATGAAGCAGCCTCGCTATCCGCCATCTGCAACGCGCTAGATGACCGACCTTTCCGTACATCTCCTCATCAAAGCCGGCCATCAAGTCGAGATGCATTCCGGAGATATCGTGGCCCATCCTCGACAACCAGTCTCGAATCGGCTGCGAGCGAATCCTCCATTCGCTCGTGGAACTCTGGCCACTCTGCGACATCTCGTTCGAATCGCCGCAGTCAGACACCAAAGTCGCGCGGAAAAGCAAAAGCAAAAGGGAGAAACATGGATGCTGCAGATCGCATCTTCAAATGTACGTTTTGCTGCGATACCTTCAAGCACAAATATGACTGGGCTCGGCACGAGAAGTCACTACACCTGAACATGGAAGAGTGGATATGCACACCAAACGGCGGGTCCGTGTTTTCTGCCTTGACAGAGAGGGTTCATTGTGCGTATTGCAACGTGCTTGATCCAACTTTGGAGCATCTGCAAACGCACAACCACGCGGCGTGTCTGGAGGATCGATCAGGTCCACGAGTCTTTCGCCGTAAAGACCATCTAGTACAACATCTGCGATTATTCCATGGCCTCGAGACTCTGCCCTTGATTGAGGATTGGAAGGTTGAATCAGTGCCGGTCAAGTCACGATGTGGATTCTGCGACGCCTCGCTGCAGAACTGGGAAGAGCGATCCGATCACCTCAGCGCACACTTTCGAGAGGGCAAGACGATGGCCGATTGGCACGGCGACCACGGCTTTGAAGCCAATATTGCCGCGCGCGTCACAAAGGCGTTTCCACCGTGGCTGATTGCCTCTCAATCGACGACTCTGGTTCCCTTTTCTGCTACGAATCCTGCAGCGCTTGACCACACGAACCAGCTCCTCGCACGCATAGAACTAGAGGCCACGCAGGAAAGAGGCGCGGCAACGCCAGGGCTAGATGCGTTCGAGCCGTTTTCTAAGTCGTCGATGGTGGAGGCTATGCCTACGCAGCAGGAAGTTGATACTGGGACCTTTGCGGATATTTTGAGCAGTCATCTTAGTCGGTTTGCTCGACAGCAGATGTCGCTGGGTATCATGCCTACGGATGAGATGTTCCAGAGAGAGTCGCGGCGGCTGTTGTACTATGATGGCGACGACAAATGGAACCAGACGGTGGCCGATGATAGTACATGGTTGCAGGAGTTTAAGCAGCGTGCTGGCTTTGATGGGACAGCTGGAGAGTGATGTTGGTGGGTGATGCCATGTAGAGTTTCATTTCGAGACAGTGGATGAATTAGGTTTTAATGTTGATCTTTCGCAATGCAAATGCTCGTCATTGCGCATATGCATCGTGAGTAACAACTTGGATGGATAGATGGATGTTGGGTGAGGTCAGGTGATGATGAGGCGCAGTGCATCCATCCAATGTCCGGCCGGGCGGGTACCCAGCGTCACTCACGGTTCACCTTTCTCCTCGTACTGCCAGCCGCCAGCCGCCGACCTCGACTCCCCAACCCCCCTCTTGATGCATGCGCAATAATGCGCGGCCTCTCCTTGACGACGCCCGCGCTGCTGGCGCTGGCTGCGGGCTTTGCGGCCGGCGACGACACGGTGACGAGCGCGCGCATCAAAGTCCAACTCTTTGCCGCACCTGGCTATCTCTCCGAGGTATCAGTCGACGCGTACAACAACGTGTGCCTATCGCTGGACAACAACCTCATCGACGGGCTGGTGCAGTCCATTCTCGTGGGCGGGCACGATGTAGCCACGGTGCTGCGCCGCGACGACTTCTGGAACTGCCGCTTCTACGAGTACGTCCTTGTGCCTACGCATATCACATGCCATACGATACATGGCATGTCGGCAACGTAACGACTAACATGGCGACAGCAACTACGACTGCAAAGGCGACATGGACGCGTACCTAACGGTTCCGGACGGCGTCAATAATCTCGGAAGCTTCGGTTGGGCCACGCGCATTCACGGCCTCCGCTGCCGCAACTTCGACCCGGGCGATGATTGAAGCCACGCACAGTTCAACTTCAACGACAGGAAGCGTCGTGTCGTGGTAAACATGATACTGTAGCCACGACCTGCCGAGTAGCCAAGCCGTAAAGACGAGCACACCGCCCAACCAGGGCAAACTGCGCGGCGTCGCTTGGTATGCAAATGGAACTCGCCGCAGGCGGTCGGCACATGTCGTCTGCCGCAGTCCGCGCTGGGCAACCACTGGATGGCTACAAGGGAATTGAAAGTATTGCCTTCAGTGCATCGTGGGTGGTGTCACACAGACCGTCTCAAGTCCAAGGGTATGGAACCGGCTGGTTCAAGCGTTCATGAACGGAATCGCTGCTTGACGCCGAAGAGCGTATGATGATCAAGGGCAGGAATGGAACCGACATTGTACGATATCAAAGATTGTTCAAATCGTACAGCTATACTTGTCTGCCTGCAGCCTACGTCTGACCTACCACGCTTGATCAATCGTGAGACCACCGTGCAGATATCCACGTTACAAAAGCAGAGATACAATCAATGCGAATCGCCATGTTGACGCCAAGACACGAAATGCGGCCTGTTGTTCTAACGCCCGACAGCTCCTGGGTATCTCAAGCGTAAAATCCGCCCGCCAAAACTATGCTAATCAAAATCATTGCGAGCATTTTGCCGTGTACTGTGTACTCCCAACCCGCTGTCCGAGTGCATCACAAATCAATGAGATCTGGTGCCTCGCCCGATCCAACCCCTCGAAGCAGCACAATCATGTTCCCGCTCTGACAAGGCTCGCCAATCTTCTCGCTGAACTTGAGCAGGCGCCCGCCCTCAACATGGAAAACGCGGAGCTTCTCCTCCTCGCCCCCACCCCGGTTGTTCACGTTTTGTACCTGGAGCGACTTGGCCGCCATGTCCAGGACTCGGCCCACGGTCCATTCCTTGTTGTAGAAGAACTTGCCTGTCGGGAACTTTGCCTTGGTCGTGTCGGCAGAGGCTTCGACGTATAGGTACACCCGCTTATCCTGGGGTACGCTTGCCTCGCCCTTTGCTGCCCGCTTGAGCGCATTAAGTTCGGCTTGTGCATTGGCTGAGGCCGTTGTGGACGAGCTCTTTCCCAGTCCGAGGAACCCTGATTTCTTGGACGATCGGCGTTGCTCGTCTTCCTTGCGTTTTGACTCGGCCCAGAGCTTCAGCTTCGACAGTGCACTCATCGTCTGTTGTCTGGCGCTCCCTGTGGCTGCTCCCCGGCGTGGCACGTTCTTACAATCATGGTCCTCGGGCATTCTATGCTTGAGACAGTACGAGCGATTGCATGTTGCGCACTGGTTCGCTGGCATGCGGGATGTGTTGATGAGCGTCTTGCACGTGCTCTCGTAGCATTGTTGGTCGTGGGTGTATAACGAAGGCTTGGGTGCCAGTGAGCTGGAATTGTTGAGGGCTGCGCGTCTTCGTGCCCACTCGCCGGCTTTGGGACACTGGTGCGCATGCTCTGTACGGTGGTCGAGACAGAAAGTCCTGTGGCTGTGATTAGCAGGCGTGCGGCGCATCCCCAATATGAGTCCTTGACCTACCCTTTACAGCTCTCGCATCGGAACGGCAGGAAGTCGAGCACATGGCAGTACTCCATCTGGCAATGCGCCCCGATACTTTCGACATCGCGTCCCCCCATTTCAGTGTAGCTGGAGTTTGCCTCGCTGGGTGGTGTTGAAGCCATGGTTACGATGAGCGCGACGTCGCTACTCTATATACACAAAATTGCACGCACGAAGGCGCAGGTACCGGTACAGTGCCAGCGCTGAATCAGCATGAGCCGGAAAGGGTGCGAATGCTACGGAAGCGTCGAGAAAACGGCGAGTGTAGGCTACAAGCGCTGACGACGACGAGGCGGCGGCGCATCAGTCAGAAATCGGAAGCTAGGTACCGGTAGCTCCTCCCCCCGTTCCGAAAGGCGAACGCCAGGGTCCAGCACATGCAGCCTTAGCGTTGCGCCCCACTCCCTTCTCCAGACCATCACTTCACCCGCTTTGCAACGCTCATCATGAGTGATGACGAGTTTGGTCTCTCGTCTGATGGCGAGGCAGAATTGGCTGCTGCCACGGAGCTCTTGACGAATGGCAAACGTCATCTCGATTCCGACGATGCCTCACACTCGGTCAAGCGATCAAGGTCGATGCAACTATCCTCGTCAGCTAACACTGCATTGGCCAACAAGATCCTGAGGGAGTGTTTCCGCCTCGATAGGTTCCGTTTGGAGCAAGAGGCTGCAATTACACGACTGCTTGATGGGGGCAGCGCAGTCGTTGTTTTCCCCACAGGGGGTGGCAAAAGTCTCTGCTACCAGGTGAGTCGACCGAGAAACATCGATAGTCATGCCCATCTGACCTCACTAGGTTCCTGCTGTAGCCTTCAAGCACCAGGATCGGGAGCTGGGTCGACGCCCACCAGACAGAAGCGGCGTTTCGCTCGTGATTTCACCATTGATTGCGTTGATGAAAGACCAAGTGGACGCCTTACTACGCCGCGGCATCAAGGCAGCAGTCCTGAATTCATCCAATACAAGAGAAGAATATCTCTCTGTCCAGGAAAGTCTTCGACGAGGTCATCTCGACTTGCTCTATTGCGCGCCCGAACGGCTAAATAGTGAAGGCTTCATCGCGTCGTTGAGAGACCTCCCCGGAGGTATTCGACTGCTTGCCGTCGACGAAGCCCATTGTATCTCCGAGTGGGGACACTCCTTCCGGCCAGACTACCTAAAGATTGCAAGGTTCGCCAAAGAGGCACAAGTTGAGCGGATTGTTTGTCTCACAGCGACAGCGACCCAAAAGGTTGCCGAAGACATTAGAAGTGCCTTCAACATGCCTGAAGAGGCCTTGTTTCGAACTACTATGTACCGACCTAACCTGCGACTCCTCGCAGAAGCAAACTCAAAGGACACAGACTACGTAGCGAAGCTCGTAGCACATCTTCGTAAGTATCCTGGTCCGACGATAGTCTATGTCACATTGCAAAAAGGCGCGGAAACCCTGGCTACGACCTTGCAGAAAACTGGCTTCAAGGCGTTGCCGTACCATGCTGGCATGCCAACATCAGTCCGCACACAGACCCAAAACGACTTTTTGGTCAGCAAGGACATAATTGTCGTCGCTACCATCGCTTTCGGAATGGGCATTGACAAGCCAGACATTAGAAGTATCGTCCATTTTGATATACCAGACAGCATCGAGTCGTACTCACAGCAAATTGGGCGCGCCGGCCGTGATGGAAAACCTAGTGTGTGCATGTTCTATCTTGCAACCAAAGATTTCTACTTGCGCAACATCTTCACATACGGGGACCGGCCGTCGATGCATTCTCTCAAGCTGTTGATGAATGAGATATGCACGCCAGAGCGAACGAAAGCAAAGGTTGGTGAGACCTTCATGTTATCGCTATACAGCCTATCGAGAGAGACCGACATCAAACCGACGGTCCTCTCAATCCTATTCGCACAAATGGAATTGCGTTTCCACATGTTCCGCGCGGCAGGTAGCCAGTACGATCGCTACAAATATGTCGTCAAGAACGCCAATATGGTACTAAACGATACTTCGACCGAGGGCAAGGCTATCAACCGGGGTGCTCTCAAGGCGAGCAAATGGACGCATGTCGCGCTCAACGAGCTCTCTGAGTCTACTAATCTTATCCGAAGTGATTTGGTCCGCAAACTTGACGAATGGAATGAACGTGGCTTTATCCAGTTGGAAAAAGAAGGCGTCCAGAACATCTTCCGCTTGCAACGCCCGTTACCTCGTACCCCACACGAGATAGACGACATCATCCGGCAGATTGACGAGAGCATGGCGTCAACAGAGCAGTCGAATCTCGCCCGCACACAGTCCCTATTGGAGCTAATCACAGCAAAGCGATGTTACTCCCGAGCCATCGCAGACTACTTTGGCGATCCTGGGGGCGCCGCACCCGACGAGTGCGGGCACTGTACATACTGTGAAACGCACAGGCAGGTGATGCTACCTGACGAGCCGCCTCAACCACCCGATCCCGTCAAGGTGAAGGAGTTGCTCGACAAGGTCAGTGTACGTGACGATCCTAGGTTCCTCGCCAAGATTGCGTTTGGTATCAAGAGCCCGCGCATGACGGCGTTGAAGATATTTCAGACTGGTGTGTTTGAAAGTATGAATGTTTGCGACTTTAACGAGTTGTTGAAGGTGTTTACAGAGGCATGCGACGGAGAGGATTGATCTCAGTGTAATGCATGTTACGGCGTCCGGGTACAATGAAATGTGCTAAATTCTACATTTGATGACGAATGTGTACGCAGTTTCAATGTTAGGTCTACTTTAAACAACAATATTACGGATACTCTAGTCATAATTCATAGCTCTTTCACCTTGCCCGTTCCCGTCTGATTCTCCTCTTTCCTCAACTCCTTGGCCCCAATCACAGGTCGACCTTCAACAGCAGCTTCGCCGCCAAAAGTCTTGAAGGCATTGTAGAAAATCCACTCAGTCGCATGTTCAACAGGCTCATCAAAGACATATGGCAGGAACGGGACAGCCGATAAACCGAGCTATGTACCGTTAGCAAGTACGTAGGTAGGTAGTGAATAAGACAAGACCACTTACCCCAATCGGACCCCAAGTCCTCAGCGTCTTATTCTTGGCGTCCTTCAGCGCGCGCCCCGAGTACCGCACAATACTATGAATAGTAAAAGCCGGAAGACCCATAGAAGCAACAGCCTGAAAGACCGCCCGCTGCGCCATAACAGCGCGGTAATCCTCAATCGCCGGAATCTTCCCCGCGACAACTTCACCCCCCGTAAGCGCAGTCCCCGCACTACCATACCTGACGCCTTCAGTCTTTGTCGCGTTCTGCGCTACTTCTTGTACTTTGGCTACGATACCGTTGTCGCGTCGTGTAGCTGGGATATCCTTATTCCCAGCCACGACGTCCTTTTCATCATCATCTTCCAGGAATTTCTCAGGATGCAAGACGCGCTGGTTTCGACAGTAGGCTTTGTATCCTTCGTGCGAGACGTCGCCTGCGAGGTAGAGCCACGAGACGGCGTAGGCGCCTTTGATGAGGTAGGGATGTGCAATGGGACGAAACGATTCGCCAATGTCGGAGGTGTAGGCGACGTAGCGATGGGCGGAGAGCATGATGGTGCGGATTCGCGAGGCGTAGGCTGCATAGCGGATTGAGGTGTCGGTTGTGTCTTCGCCTCTAGAAAAAGCCCGGGTTTTCAGTTTCAGTCTTGTTGTTTGCGCTGTAGTAGCAAGAGGCAGCGGGCATGTGAAACGTACGTTCCGTCGTATAGCACCTCCCATAGCTTTTCATCGTTGTCTAGTGTATCTTGTAGTTCTTTTGGGAGACGTTTGCGCGGCGGCGGGACTGAGAAGTCCGGGCGTGCGCCTTGTCGCTCTGGCACGACGCCGTTGACTTCGGGTTTGTCGTCTTTTGCCATGGTCTGGTGACCAATTGATGTATGTGTGGGGGTTTGCGTTGACGATGGTGTCAATTCAGAGCACCAAATCACATTGTAGAGTTGGAGTAGTCCAACCAGTCCCAAACTAATCGCCTCGGCTGGTTGCGCGCCGACGTCACACTTCCTCACTTCCGATGGCGCAGTTGCCCGCACCAGCCACAGCCCCGCCACAGCCTGCCAAGACCCTGTTCTGTTCCGAGCAGAAGCTCCGCGCAACCTCACAGTCCCTCACCCACGCCTCCGCGACATCCCATCCATTGACCCCTCGCACCTCCCCCGCACCCGTCACATCACATCTCCCAATCCGCCAAGATGGTTGCCATGTACACCATTGCCGGCCGCCAGGTCGGATCGCACGTTGTACGTTGCATCCCGAGCGCCCCAGTTCCCGCCCGAAAAGTTTGAAGACCTGCAGTCCCTGGACGCTTTTGCCGTGTGTGATTGTCTTCATGCAGTGCGAGCGGGGGGAATGGGATTTGCGAACTCCCCATCATCCATTATGTTTTGCTTTTCCGAGGCAGTAATTGGAAGAGCCCGGCTGACATGCATGATGTGCAATAGCTTGCGATGGCAACACTCGGCATAACCTTCACTGGTGCTGCCCTCGCTCTCGGCGGCAAGAAGGCTGAGGACGTCACTCAGCCACCAATCAACGCGAAGAGCCCCCAGGAGGAGAACTTTGTCAAGTACGTACATACGTTCCGGTTATATACGGGAATCATGAGTCTTGCATGCAACATCACCGCATCTGCAACATGAATGGTTGGAGGTACGGGGCTAATGCACAGACAGGGAGTACGTCAAGAAGGCTGCGGAAAAGGTCGAGGGAAAGCACTAGATACGGACTAAATGCGACGTTTCTTGAAGAGGGAGTGCGATGTTGAGGGGACAGTGTGCAGATGCGTATAACGGAAGCATGATAAGCGCGTCACCTTTGTAGATACGCCCATTGTACCAACACCAAGCGCATGAGCGGCCACCCATCTCAGCCCAGATTCTCCATGACAACTCCGTGTGATTCAATCGCTTGTACGAAAAAAGGTATATCTGACTATGGAATCCAAGTGTCGTGAAGCAGACGCCAACACCAGGTATCAATTCGTCGCAACATGCCCCCCGGGAAAAGAGATAGACCAGATAAGATGGATGTGTTACGCCAACGCGCCAAACTCCATCAAGACTCCTGCCAATGCAACAAATGTTCACGAGGCACATTGACTCATTCTTCTTCGAGGATAATCTTCTTGGACATGGAATCCACAACTTTGCAGTAGAACTTTGCCGCTTGCCCTCGCGGAAAGCAAATTTCTTCGGTCAAGTAGTCTGGTAGCAGGTCCAGAAGTTCTCGATCTCGTTGCTCGTTGAGCAGTGGCTGGTAGATGAACTCGGTGTCTTCGTACGACTCGCTCCCCGTGGCGACTGTCAGATGGAAGTGCAATGCTACCAACAAAGTCAGTCCACGAATTCATGTCAAATTTGGCGTCCTGGAGGCAGCACTTACTCCCATTGCGTCCAGTCTGTAAACAGTCATACACATCCTCTTCGTCTTCGTTGCGCTTCATGCCCAGCACGACTAAATTCGTAAGATCACTGTAAAGATCTACCTTTTGTTTTGCGAGTTGAGCCTCCTTGGCCGCCTCAGCTGTACCAGGAAGCACAACCCCGTTGGTCCGAGGTTTAACTGCACTGCCGGGGATGTTTCTGGTCTCTGGTTGTGCGGAAGACCGGGCTGCGGCCAATTTGTTAGAGAGGGTCTTGTTCTCATTTTGGGCGGCAGTAAGCGAGTCAGTGAGCTTCTTGTTGTCGCCGACCAGACGCGCGTTCTCTTTCGCGAGTTGCACGACTTCCCTCTTCATAGACGCAAGGTCAGAGGTTCTTGATTGGGAATCCGCCAGCTGCTGTCGAAGAGCTTTAATGACCGCGTCTTGGTCTGCATTGCAGGTTAGCAGGGAAATGTGCAGAATCGTCGCGGGCAAGTACCTTTGACCGTCTGATCCATCCGCCTCTTCAATTGATCAAATGTGGATTCTTTTTCCACTGATGCTGCATCCTTCAATGTGTCGTACTTAGCCGTCATAGCATCGAGCTTCCTCGTGAGGTCGCCGACCTTGCGACGCATGACTGGGTCTCGCTCGGAGTCTGATACGCTGCCAGTGCGTCTGACTCCATGCGAGCCCTGTCGCACTCTGCCTAGCCCTGAAGATGCTTGGGTGCGTCGAGCCGATGGTCGCGGTGGAGGCGGCATGCTCTCTGGTATTTCGTCGATTTCGATAGACTCCTCAATGTCCATGGGATCTGCCTCGTCGAGTTCCGGCTGTGTTTCAGGGATCGTCTCATGCTGCTGCTGTGGTTCTGGCTCGGGCGCAATTTTCTTGCTCCTCGACTTCTTGGCCTTTGCCTCTATCACGGGCGCTGTAGCATCAGTCCTTGCTTTGCGACCTCTCTTCGCGGGGGCAGGCGCTTCGGTTGGCTCCTCCTCCTGCATCTTCTTCGCTGCCCTGCCCCTCTTGACAGGCTGCGGTTGCGCCATGGGCTGCTCCTCGGCAAATTCGTCCACCTCTTCGGTATCGCTCGCGTTGCTGGGCTTGGGATCGGCCAGTGCTTTGCGCGCGCCCTTGGCCGGTGCCTTTTTCGCGACTGCCGCCTTGGTCTTCTTGACTCCCAGAACGCTGCCTCCGCTTACTCGACGCGTCGCCGGCCGTCCTTTGGCCGCAGGCACTGTCTTTTTGTCGCGTGAGGCAGCGCCACGTGCCTTGCGGGCCGGCGCCTTGTTTTCACTGTTGGAGTCGGGTGTGGGAAGCGCATTGAGTTCGTCGTGCGTCATTTCGTCTTCCGAGGCAGAGTCGACGGTGAAGGAGATGTTGGCGAGCGCATTGCGGGGCGCCATTGCGCGTGGGTTGGTGAGCGGCGTGTGGGGAGATTGTGGGTGGTGGTGGTGGTGTTGCTGGGTACCATGCAGGGTGGGATGTACTGTAAACAAACCTGAACGCGGTTAGGCGTTTAGCGCCTTCCCCTCGTGCACCCCCGGCAGCCCTCACTCCAGGCTGGACACGTGCTTCCTGCTTTCCCATCCTACTGTACCCGCATTGAGCGTTAGAGTCTGGCCTTCGTCTGCTTGCAGAGCCCACATTGTCTGGTGCGAACCTGACATAGTCCACGAGAAGTACTGGGCAGAATCACGCGGAGCTTCCGCATCAGCATTCACAGGCAGTCGAATGCGCATGACCCCCCAGCACCAAAGGCACAGAGCTCTTGTGTTGGCATTGGACGGAATCACTGCGAGTCGAGTGTATTCTACGGCAGTATGGATTGTCATCTACTACATGTCAGAAGTCCCATGCAGGCAGGCACTTCGGTGAGAATACCACCTGCAAGACAGCGCCAAAAGTCCTACTCTCCGTTGCATCAGATAGCGGCGTACGAGTAATGTTTCACACGAAACATAGCGGCCAAGATACAATGACCAAGCAGCATGGTATCGGGGGGGCTGCATCAATGTGGGGTAGCACGTTGGACGCGTCTACTCCGCGAAAATCGTCACCATCAGGCACAGGCACGCCCTTTCCGCCGAGGTGTACTGCTTATCGCCACAGCATGGTTTGGTTCCACCGTCATATAAAATGGATGCCCCAAGATTGGGGGTGGCTTCGAAGACTGCAAAGTCCTACTTTCCGCCACACTAAACCCTAGCCATGGCCACGCAACATGTGCCAGAATCCAAGTGCGATGTCTTGATCGTCGGTGCCGGGCCATCAGGAATGATGCTGCTGGCCTGGTTCGCCAGAATGGGCATCAATGCCCGCATTGTCGACAAACGTGGCACTAAGATCTACGCTGGACAAGCTGATGGATTACAACTCCGCAGCCTTGAAATATTCGACAGCTTTGGGTTTGCTGACAGGGTCTGGAAGGAAGCAAACCACATGATAGAGGTTCGTAACAGATACATCAGCTTTCCAAGGCGAGCAGAACAGCTTGACCCATTCCTCACCTGATTGAACATCCTACTGACTCCAAGACAAGATGTGTATGTGGGTTAGTCCATCCCGTGCTCCTCGTCGTTTCTCGGTCTCACACTCAGTAGAATCCTGGTGAAGACGGCGTAATACGCCGCTCAGATCGCGTCCCGGATATGCCTCCTGGCCTGTGTCGTTTCCAGCAAATCGTGTTACACCAAGGCAGAATCGAGCGGTTCTTCCTGGACCATATCAAGAAGCACTCCAAAGATACCCTCCACGTAGAGCGGGGAGTGTTGCCAGAGTTATTGCACGTTGCGGAAGATTGTGACAACCACTCACCAGACAATTACCCCATAACAGTCCAATTGAGGTACCTTTCGGAGGAAGAAGCTAAGCCTGCACAAACCAACGGATCTGGTGCTGGCGATGGGCTGTTCAGGAGTAACCTTGCAGAAGATGACACTGATGATCTGATCAGCAGGAGCAAAGAGAAGGTTGGCATGACAGAGACGGTGAGGGCCAAGTATGTCGTGGGCGCAGACGGCGCCCATTCATGGGTTCGACGTCAACTGGGATTTAAACTCGAAGGGGAACCTACTGATTACATTTGGGGCGTACTAGACATCATTCCCATTACAGATTTCCCAGATATCCGCATGCGCTGTGCCGTCCACAGCGCCGCTTCCGGATCTATGATGGTCATTCCTCGTGAGAACAAACTGGTCCGGTTATACATTCAGCTGAATGAGATCAAGCTCGATGCCAACGGACGCGCCGATCGATCGAATATCACGCCTGACTTCATCATCAAAGCCGCACAGAAGATCTTGTCTCCATACAAGCTAACGTACGAGCACTGCCACTGGTTCACCGCGTACCAGATCGGTCAACGCGTTGGTACGAACTACGACCTCAAGAGTCGTGTCTTCCTTGCCGGCGATGCAGTCCACACGCACTCGCCCAAAGCAGGTCAGGGCATGAACGTATCGATGCACGATACGTACAATCTGGGCTGGAAGTTGGGCCTAGTGGTAAAAGGCATCGCCCAACCTTGGATTCTGAAGACATACCAGTCCGAGCGGAGGAGAATAGCGCAGGATCTTATTGCGTTTGACCATAAATTTTCTCGGCTTTTTTCAGGACGACCAGCAAAGAATGTACTTGATGAGGAGGGCGTCAGTATGGAGGAGTTCAAGCAGACGTTCTTAAAAGGTAAAGAGGACCTGACACCTTGGGGCCGTATTCCGCTGACGCTGTTAGGCAACTTGTTCGCCTCAGGCCTTTTCGTGGAGTATGGGGCAAGTATGCTGGTGGCGAAACCAGGGGATGCAACGGAGCAAGGTGATGGGACTGACGTCTCTTCGCGCACAAATACCGTCGGGAAACAGGAGCTGGCGACTGGAATACCAATGGGTGTACGCTTCCCAAATTGCAAGGTGCTGAATCAATCCGATGCAAGACCGTGGGATTTCCAGCAGCTTTTGCGAAGCGACGGACGATTTCGTATCATTGTGTTCGCAGGTAACATTGTCGATGAGAAGCAGAGCGCGCGCCTACGCGCATTCTGCGAGCGCATGGTTGCGTCTTCTTTCCTTGTACCTCACTTGCACAAGAACATTGCAGTACTTACACTGCACTCGGCAAAACGCACAGAGGTAGAGCTGCTCCGGGACTTCCCAGACGTACTGCACCCTTTCGACGCAAAGACTGGATGGGACTACGACGCGGTGTATGTGGATGACGTGAGCTACCACGAGGGATATGGAGATGCATACACCAACTACGGTGTCAATAGGGCAGAGGGGTGCGTGGTGGTGACAAGGCCGGATCAGCATGTTGGGTACATTGATACACTGGATGCAGCAGGGCTCGATGGGGTCGAGGCGTATTTCAAGGGCATCTTGGTAGGATAGTTGCAAGCAACAACGCGCGCCATGAAGATGGCCTAAACTCTGCCGTGCCTGTCTTATGGCCTACTCATGAGTTGATGTTGATGTCTTGTTGAGCACTGTATGTCGCTGTATAGACGCGATTGGACCACTCTGGACAACAGACTCCCCCAGGCAACGGGATAGGAGCCTTGGACTCGGGAGCTGCGGCTACTCTGCTCCGGGTGCGACACTGAGTACTCCGGAGGCGCATTACGGGCGCACGAGAATATTGGCCATGGGTGGTTTGGAGGTGGACGTATCACAGAGCAAGCCACGCCGTGGGCCGCCTTATGGGCTGCTAGCAGGGGCCGGGCGCGGTTTCCTGGACAACGCCACGATTATCAACATGGACCGGGGAAGCCGCGCCCCATCCGCGCTGAGAGGAGAGCAATTGCACGCCTTTGACCCTCTGAGAGACATTGCGAGTGCATCTCATACCCATTCCTATCTTTGGCCTGTCGAGTCCCATCGTTTTTTTTTGTTTGCGTGGTACAGACCCAAGACGACATCGCCAACCAAGACAGACACAGGGCGACTGTAGGCGCAATGGACCGGCCGCCTGCATACGACGACGAGAACGATTTCTCGCCGCACATGCAAGGAGGCGGCTCAACCATGCGTTTGTTGACAAACGTCGACGAGAGCCAGAGCTATGTGCCGTGAGTATCACTTGCCTTCCCTTCCTCTTCGCCCCCCGCCGTTTGTTGCTTTCATTCCATACTCATTCCGCCGTCTTTTCCAGAAGACGCTCATTCGAGTCGACTTCCTCCATGTCCCGTGCCAGTGCCAACAGCACCTCGGCCGCCCTGGGCGCGCGCATGACGCCGTCCGAGACGGGCAGGCAAAAGGCAGCCGAGGGAGAAATTGTCGGCTTTCTGCGCGAAGCCGGCGATGTCCTGACGACGCAGATGCCCCGGCGCAAGACGCTCAAGTCACGGTTGGTGCAGCGCGTGCATTCTGCTCCTGTTGCGTTTGGTTGGCGTCGCAAGAGACTCGAGAGCCACAGGCTAACCAGCGCATTTGCTCCCCCACAGGCCACTTTCACCCGTATCACGATCATATTACCCCACCGGCTCGTCCGTCTCTGGCCTGTCACGCACCCCCTCGGTGCTGGACACGGCGCCCAACATGCCCCCGCCCACTGAAGACTCGCCTGGATCCTATGCGCCCTACAGGCGGTCATACTCGCCAGACCGCCCCGCCCCAGGACGACCTTACTCGCCCACTCGCACATCTGTCGACTACTCGCGACCGCCCGCCTCAGTCAACTCGTACGAGCCAGTCGATCTCAACGGCAGCCCACGGCCTGGGACGCCGTCTTCGCGATATGGCGGCGGCCGTCCGGGCAGTCCCCAGCGACCGCTGCCACCAGCGCCGCTATTTTCAGGCGGTGCGCGGCCTGTGTCGCGCGATTCAGACGGGACCATGGACATGACCGACATGACTTCGATACGAATGGATGAAAAGGACGATCCCTTCACAGAGTACGGTGACGACGACCGACCCAACCTTCGCTCTCGCGATTCGTACATGACCGACGATACCTACACAGACGTCTACACTGCCGCAGACGACGAGAAGACGGAACATTACGGGCCAGCCCCAGATGGCGCACAGGTTAGAAGAGGTGCGCGCGACGCAGTCATGACCAAGAAAGAAGTCCGCCTGATCAACGGTGAACTCATTCTCGAGTGCAAGATCCCCACCATCTTGTACAGTTTCCTTCCGCGCCGCGATGACATTGAATTCACCCACATGCGATACACGGCCGTGACATGCGATCCAGACGACTTCGTGGACCGAGGATACCAATTGCGCCAGAACATTGGAAACGCACGCGAGACGGAACTCTTCATTTGCATCACCATGTACAACGAAAATGAGATCGACTTTACGAGGACTATGCACGGTGTCATGCAAAACATCAGTCACTTCTGCTCCCGCATGAAGTCGAGAACATGGGGAAAAGACGGATGGCAAAAGATTGTAGTGTGCATCATTGCTGATGGACGAGGCAAGGTCCACCCGCGCACGCTTGATGCAATTGCCGCCATGGGATGCTACCAAGAAGGCATCGCAAAAAACAGAGTCAACCAGAAGGAAGTCAGCGCGCACGTCTACGAATACACCACTCAGGTTTCTTTAGATGCCGATCTCAAGTTCAAGGGAGCTGAAAAGGGCATCGTTCCTTGCCAGATGATCTTCTGTTTGAAAGAGCGCAATACCAAGAAGCTCAACTCGCATCGTTGGTTCTTCAATGCCTTTGGTCGAGCCCTCAATCCAAACGTCTGCATTTTGCTCGACGTCGGCACTAAGCCTGATCCAAAGGCACTCTACCATCTCTGGAAGGCTTTCGATACTGACTCGTCCGTTGCTGGAGCTGCAGGCGAGATCAAAGCTGGTAAAGGCAAAGCATGGCTTGGTCTCCTTAACCCGCTCGTGGCGTCGCAGAACTTCGAATACAAAATGTCCAACATCCTCGACAAGCCTCTAGAGTCAGTGTTTGGTTATATCACGGTCTTGCCCGGAGCGCTGTCCGCGTACAGATACCACGCGCTGCAGAATGATCACACTGGCCATGGACCGTTGAGCCAGTACTTCAAGGGAGAAACACTCCACGGTCAAGACGCCGACGTCTTTACCGCCAATATGTACTTGGCCGAGGATCGCATTCTCTGCTGGGAGCTTGTGGCCAAGCGCAGTGAACAGTGGGTCTTGAAATATGTCAAAGCCGCCACTGGTGAAACAGATGTGCCAGGCAAGTTCCACTCCTCCTCAACATGCCTCCGCCGTGACACTAACAGCTATCACAGACGCTGTTCCCGAGTTCATCTCGCAGCGACGTCGTTGGCTCAACGGTGCCTTCTTCGCAGCTGTCTACTCACTTTTGCACTTCAAGCAAGTTTGGGCCACCGACCACACGATATGCCGCAAAGTCCTTCTCCATATCGAATTCGTCTATCAGTTTGTACAGCTCTTGTTCACCTTCTTCTCCCTGGCCAATTTCTACCTTACTTTTTACTTCGTCGCCGGCTCGCTCGCGGACCCTGAGCTTGATCCCTTTGGACACAACATTGGAAAAATCATATTTTACATCTTGAGGTACACGTGTACACTACTCATCTGCATGCAATTCATCCTCTCCATGGGTAATAGGCCGCAAGGTGCCAAGAAGATGTTTTTCTGGAGCATGGTCATGTACGGCGTCATCATGGCCTATACCACTTTCGCATCCTTCTACATTGTCATCGTTCAACTCAAGGACCAGAAAGCAGAGAAAACCATTGGGAGCAACGTGTTTACCAATCTTATCGTCTCCACCGCAACAACCATCGGCCTTTACTTCCTCATGTCTTTCATGTACCTGGATCCCTGGCATATGTTTACGTCGAGTGCGCAGTACTTTGCGCTCTTGCCCAGTTATATCGCCACACTCCAAGTGTACGCCTTCTGCAACACCCACGACATCACCTGGGGTACCAAGGGAGACAACGTAGCAAAGACGGATTTGGGCGACGCCAAAGCCAAGAACGGAAACGTTGTCGAATTGGAAATGCCTTCGGAGCAACTTGATATCGACTCTGGATACGACGAGGCGCTTCGCAATCTCCGTGATCGTGTCGAGGTGCCCGAGCCACCGATATCCGAATCCCAGCAACAAGAGGATTACTACCGAGCCGTGAGAACCTACATGGTAGTCATCTGGCTCATCAGTAACGCCATCCTGGCCATGGCTGTCTCGGAGGCCTACTCTAACCGCAAAGTCACCAATAATTTCTATCTCACGTTCATCCTCTGGTCCGTTGCCGGGTTGGCTGTTTTCCGCGCTATTGGATCATCCACCTACCTCGTCATCAACTCGATCCAAGCCATCATGGAAACGAAGCTGAAGTGGGAGGACAAGATGGAAGACAAGAAGAGCGCGCGAACTGGTCTCGGCGGTGGCAGACGCAAGTATGGTGGTGGGCGCTTCAGCCGTTTCAAGTGGCCTTGGTTTGGCGGCGGCGGCGTCGGCAGTAGCTGGTTCTCTGGCAGTACGATAAGTAGTAAAATCAGCAGTATGACGCCTAGTAGTTGGGGAGGAAGTAGTGTTGGGCGATGAGAAAGCCCCTCCCTTCTTCGCCTTGGTATATGATATTGGTTGGGCATGGATGGTAACGAAATAATGATGTCTTGTTTTGGCGTTTAGGGCAGATACCAGCATTGAGTTACGGCTCTTTTGCGCACATGTATGTAGTTTGTAGTGGATAATGATAGAATGAAGGGTATTGGTTTGATGGAATTTGAGTATCGAGCCTTTTCCCGCTGCATAATTAATGAGGTTGATGAGCAAAAGGACGCGGAGTCCTGTAGATACATACACATGAGCATACGGTGTAATCCGACTGATGCCTCTTCTCCTTAGGGAAGAGGCATATGAACTCTTGTAAATGTCCTTGTTTCCTAATCTTCTGCACACTTCGTTCGCCACGTGGACTCGAAAATCCCACACGCCGCAAATAAACCCTATCAATCCTTCAGGGTCCAAATATGCACACGAATCCCTCACACCCCTCCCACCCTCCTTTATTCCTCGTCCTCAAGCTCATGCTGTGACTGGAGGAGGACTCTAATGTTCACTCACCATCTATCCCTACAAACTCGGCAACCACATGAATACGAAACTCCTGGTGATTTACGCCGCGCGCACACGACACATACCACACTCCACTCCACCTCCCTAACTGTCCGAGTATGAAGCAGACCCCTCCATCCTCGGCACAATAGCCACAGCCGTCGCATACTCGCCATCATGACTAATACTAATCTCAGCGATTTGGCCATCCAGGGCTTCCAGAGTCGTGGCGGCGGTGTCGTCGTGAGATCCAATCGAACTACTCTCCTCCTCTTCCGCTTCTTCTTCTTCATCGTCGTCTGGGTCCCGGTCTTGTTGCTCAACCTCCTCCTCCTCCTCCCCATCCTCCTGCACAACGGCTGATGAATCCAGTCTAGGTTTCGATTGACTGGCCGCATACACAGCATCAAGGATCAGGGCTTGTGGTTTAGGTCTGCTGGGCAAAATGATGATTTGCTGGAAACCCCTGTGATTCCGGTCCCAATGGGGACATGCTTTGCGACATGCTTCTTTTGCTGCAAATCTGTACAATGGGGGTTAGTTACATATGGTATATACAGGTGTATAGCAACAGCAGGTTCGTGTGCACCTTCCGGCAAGATATTGCGCCACGGCGTCGGTTTTTTGGCTTATGTCTCGGCGCCGACCAAATCGTTTCCAAAAGATTTGCACTTCGGGGGGAGTGAGAATGCGTAGGAGGAAAGAATTCAATGCATTGTGTACTACTGTATCACCGCGATTTCTAGTAATCAGCTTTCGAATTCTGCTGATACTGCAGATGTCGTTGCCAATGTGCAGGGGTAGAGGGAATGGTCGGGGTGGCATGGTGAGTGTAGTTGGGGTGGTGTTGTTGACGCGTTGATGCCACGACAAACACCCAGCGTGCCAGCAAAAACAGATGCTCTGTCCCCTCATATGCCACCGAGCGCAAAAAGATCGACGTTGGCCAGATTCGAACTGACGCTCCCGAAGGAACAAGATTTCTAGTCTTGCGCGATAACCACTCCGCCACAACGCCCTGTGATAATCTTGTACTGCTGTACTTCGATGGAAAGATCAAGAGTTAATGACAATATGATGTTTGTTACAATTCTGCCTTGATATATAGCGGTGAGCTGCCGGGGCAAATAGGTGGATCTTCAAGCACCGGTGAGGCTGGTCCCCTTGCCAGCTGGCTGCACCGAGTCTGCACATACGCTAGACATTAGAACTGTAAATCAAGCCAGTGGTAGCGGTTGTAGAAATGGTGGACATTTCTGATCAGCTGCCAGCTTGAAATGAGAGGGTTGGACAAAAAGACACTTTGCGCCTCCGCCTCTCCCGCTCTCACTAAGCACACTTCAAAGAACAATATCTGTCCAGCATGTCTTGGCTGTTCCTTGACATCATTGAATGTATTCCAGTCCTTGTTGCCATCTACCAGTAGTTCCGTGTCGGGAAGATTGATGTCTGGGCCAGGCGCAGAGCCCATGTCTTCCGGCTAGGCACATCAACCCAAGAGATGTTGCGTTGCTGACGCTAGGACGAATCGCACTGTTGGACCTCGAGTTGGATGCACGAATGCTCGATACCCGGTGGAGCCGGGCCCGACCACCAATGATGCTCACTCAGCCTCGTGACCCCTCGTCAAATGGCTCATCGCGTGTAACCTGATGACTACCTGTCCCTGCACAAGGTGGTGCAGCAGTCTGTATCTAGTGGGCGGACGAAAAATCCGACAAAGGCGGGAACCGTGTTCAAAGACGAAGATTCAGCATCCACGCCATCTCCCAAGAATTGAGACTGCGCACCTTTGTCGACACTGGGCATGACAAGTAACTGTTCCGGCTGCCACACTGCTGACTGCAGTCGCCTTGCACAGGTCAGCGCATCTGACAGAAATAGTGAGAAAGGATGTAGCCTGCAGCCCAGTGCTGACAGTAGGGAGCCCCTGCGCGACAACACCATCCCGAGTCGGGTGTGCAGGGTGAATGCTCGAGCATGTATTGGTTCCAAGGTCGTTCTTTGTGCATGCGGCGATGGCTTGAAGCCCGGCGATATAGTCGTCGTGCTGCTGTCAGTGTCATGGCTGATAAGTGTTGTTGGTCGTTGCCTCTTCAGATCAATATTTGCTCGTCATAAACACCAGCTCGTCGTGCCTGCCATCTGTGTGCTTTCCGCTCTCGTACGCAACTGCGCTTGCATCTTGGGCCGCCCGAGGCAACTACCATGCATCAACCCACATCGCCACGCCTGCCAGGGGTACCCCTCCTCCAACTAGATGTCACCGGTGCCGAGTACTCACGTTGGAGACGCAGTCTCAAGTTCGCTTTGGAAACAAGAGGGATGTGGAGGTATTGCGATGGTGAAGCCATCATGCCAATGCCAGAAGCCGGGGCACGATCAAAACGGCGAGAACAGGAGACTAGCACTACGCAACCAAGTCTGCTTGACGAACGAAGGGCATGGGTGCGACAAGACCGCGAAGTCAGACTCGACATCTATCTTTCATTGACAGAGGAGGTCATGCTGGAGGTCTTTGAGGTAGGACCACCGCTTCCACCATTGAATCTCTCCGCAAAGCAGATACTCGAAGCGTTGGATAGACACTTCGCCTCATTCAAGTTCGAGGCGTATCACCATGCCTTCTGCCATTTTTTGAATCTACATATCGACCAATATTCGACCATCGCTGAGTTCAACAACGAGTTCTCGACCACCTTGGAAGATTTAGTAGACTACGGTCACCCACTGTCCAACACCCAGGCATGTAGTGCCTACTTGTCGAAAATGAGATGTACACAGAACGCCTGGGTGGCCACCATGCTTCGAGATTGGGATTCGCACACGTCCGAGCCGCAGATTCTAGACTTGATGAGCGAATCGCTCCTACATCAACCCATTCGACCCTTGTCTTTTTCTTCGCCGCGCGACCGTCATAAAGAGCTTGTCACGGACGAAACTTATGAAAGTAGCTCGGCACGCTCGAGTATCGAGGCGGTTATGACAGTTCCTTACGCGACAAGCATCTGGAACAGACCGTCCCATATGAGCTCATCGGCCACAACAGCAGGATCTGAAGTACCGGTGACAGTGATTCTTCAACGGCGAAATGCAAGAAAAGGGAATACCCCGATACGATCCATGGTACTGGATATCGACCCAGTGAATGGCCATCCCAACATTGAGCTCATCAAACATACGCGTTCGAGGTCCGCATCGCCCAGATATCCTGCTGTCACGCACCACAACAACTCATCGTCGACTCATTTGTATGAGCCTATGCCGAGTCCTCCTTTGTCGGATCCCAGCCAGTCTCTACCAACCCTCATCTCTAACAGCATATCACCAATGCTTAGGCGCGTTGTATCGCGCGAGACGCTACGATCTCAACTCCTCAGGCCACTCTCACCACCACCTCTATCAGAACACCCAGCGTTCCGGACAGCACTGTCAACCCCGCAAGCCTCAGACAGCACCGCTTCTGTGCTACCAGCATCACCAATATCGACACTAAGCCCATCATTCACTTCATTCTCTCCACCCTTAAACCCCGCCTTCAATGCCTCGTCCCTAGACCTGCCTCTCAGACCCTCCTCTCTCGAACAAAGTCAAAGTCACCAACAACGCCCCCACTCCTCCCGAACAGACACATCGCTTCCTCAAACCCCTACACCATCAACACAATCTCCTTCTCCAGCAGATCCACACGCAGATTCCGCCCATCAACCCTCTACATCTACTACAGTAACAACAAACAGCTCCACCATCTCCCTCCCCCTGCAAGGCATCCCTATCCCCTCTTCATCCTGGACCTCCGACTCCATCACCAACCCCACACCCAATACACCCACAACACCCACACCAAGCGAAACAATACATACACATTCCGTTTCTCCCGCGCAATCTCAATCGCAATCCCTCTCACAACAATCACAATCACAATCGCAATCAGAATCAGAATCAGAATCAGAGTTAGAAGCAGACTCGGAATCTATAACCGCATTACCCCAAATCCCTATATCACAGACACATACACAACCCACTCCTGCGTTTGGAGACTTTGTCGTCGCACCTGGAATAGCGAGTGGGATGGGTATGGCTACGGCTGAGGCTAAAGGGGATAAAGCCAAGACGAAGACGAAGAGTAAGACCAAAATTAAGAGTAAGAGTTTGGATTTAAAAGGGAAAAAAGGGGTCAAGAGTTTGGGTTTGGGTTTGGGTTTGGGTTTGGGTGAGTTGGGGAACGGAGGTAGTACCAGTGCGGAAAAAGCATCGGGTCATCGGCGGAAAAAGGCATGGAGTATGGGGGTAGATTTTTCGAGGTTCAGTCATTCGAGAGGCGTGAGGGAGATTATTTGAATTTGGTGGGTGGGTTGTTCGGTTGTGTCACTAGGACGACCATGTCATTGAGTTCCAGGGGGCCTGGGATATTGAACACATGTAAGACGCGAGTGCCAATCATTATGCAGTCTATTACTACAAACAAGGAAAATTGTTTAATCCCTCAAAGATGCTACTCCAGATCATGACTCATTCGTCTACCTCTGACCCGATAGAACTCTCTCAATATCATCGCCTACTGAGTCTCCCTCACCACCTTGTCAACAGCCTTGGCAAAGTAGTCGACGTTGTGCGTGTTCAGACCAGCCATTGAGATACGGCCATTCTTGGTCATGTAGACGTGCGAATCCTCGCGGATCTTGAGAACTTGTTTCTCTGACAGACCTGTGAAGCTGAACATGCCAATCTGGTCTGTGATGTGATTCCAGGTTCCTGGTGTACCCAACTCCTCCAGCTTGCTACGGAGTGCCGTGCGCATCTCCTTGATGCGGCCAGACATTGTCCTCAGGTTCGCCTCCCACTCCGCGAAGAGCTCCTTATCGTTCAATACGGTAGACGCGATGCGGGCACCATAGGCTGGGGGATTTGAAATCTCAGAGCGCTGAAGAATGGCGAGTTGTGAGGCAATGCGGCCAATGGTGGACTCGGCATCGGATGAGGGCGATGTGACGAAGTGGAAGCATCCTGCACGCTCGCCGTACAGACCAAAGTTCTTGGCATACGACTGAGCAATGCACAGCTCGAAGCCCTGCTCGACGAAATAGCGGATTGCCCAGCCGTCTTGAGCCAGGTCGCCAGAGGCAAAGCCTTGGTACGCCGTGTCGAAGAAGGGGAAGTGCTTCTTGGACCTGATGACGTCTGCAATCTTCTTCCACTGCTCCTGTGTGGCATCGACACCGGTGGGGTTGTGAGCACATGCATGAAGCAAGATGATGCTACCCTCGGGCGCGCCCTCGATTGTGCTGATCATGCCATCGAAGTCGAGGCCCTTTGTTTGCTTGGAGAAGTATGGATATGTCTTGTACTGGAGGCCGACGTTGGAGAAGATCTGGAAGTGGTTCGCCCAGGTCGGGTCTGAAAAGTAGACGGTGCGCTCTGACTTTGTCTTGTAGAACTTTGCAAGGAAGAGGGCACCCAGATGCACGGCACCGGTGCCGGAGATGGTCTGCAGGCTGGTGACCTGGGTAGAATGTATCAGCTCGCTCAAGTCATGACGTGGACAACAGCGACGGTGTACTCACCCGCTTCTCCCTGATGGCGGGGCTGTCGCCACCGAGGACCAGCTTTTGGGACGCTGATGTGAAGTCGGCAAGGCCAGCAATGGGCAGGTACTCGTGGTTAAGGTCTGGGTCATTGCGAAGTCTCTCGTCGGCCTGTTACGAGGGGGAAGGTACGGTCAGCCCATGGGCGCACGTCAAGTTGAGCGCACAAGTGGAGCTGTTTGGGGGCCCCTCACCTTCTTCACGACGGGCAGGATCCAGGGCTTTGCATTGTCGTCGCGGTATGCGCCAATGCCCAGATCGACCTTGTTGGGGTCCTCATCGCGACGGTAGGCAGCCATGAGCCCGAACAGCGGGTCCTCTGGCGCCTGCGGAACCGTGTCCGCGCTGAAGGCGGTTGCTGCCATTGGTGTGATGTGTGATGAGATTTGAGAGAGACGGGACTGAGTGGAGGGCGGCGAGGGGGAGGATGGAGATGAAGGTGAGAGAGAGGCAGAGGCAGAGGCAGCGGCAGCGGCAGAGGCAGCGGCGAGGGATTGCTTGCCACAAACAGCAGAGGGTGGTGCGACCATTGCTGCGGCGTGCAGGCAGGCACTCCCGAGTCCCGCGCTGTTACGTTAGAGTCGGTTTCACCGCCCTGGCGCACCCCGCAGTCTGTCTGGCTGGACGAGGGGCGGGTAGACGGGGATGTGGAGAACGGGGGGGTTTCCACCAAGCGACGCTCTGCTGCATCGTCTCGAGCGCCCTCGGGATGGCGCTTGCTTATGAGCGTTCTGATGCATCATGCGGTGCCGCAAGGCCGTGTGGATAAGCCGAGGCACGCTTCATCACTTAGTCGGCGGCATCATGTCAAGCGCGTCACTTGTGTCAGAAGCCCACACACTACCCACGCCACACGCCTCTCACATGCGGCGGATTACACCTACAACAGCCACGGAGCTAGGCTCCACACGGGCGCGACTGCCACTTCTGGCCAAACTGTCCATTGGCACGAGCATCAGATGAACAGGTCCCACAACACCAGCGTCCCGCAAAAGGCACATGTCGCCCAGAAGACTTTTTGCGCAGTGCTGCCTCGCTCCGTTGCCCGCTGTAGCTCCTTGTTCCCGCTCCCGACATTCTGCGTCGTGTTGAACGAGTCCTCTACCAGCTGGTCAATGTGCGCCGACTGGATGCTGAGATTGTTTGCCAGCGTCGACTGCAGCTCCGAGATCTCGGTGAGCGACTTTTCCGTGGCCCTGCATACACAATCAGCAGCGCGCATGGGATGGCATTAGGGCCCTACGTACCGCACTTTGTCGAGCTGGTCTTCATACTGCTTCAGCATGTCCTGGTTCTCCTGCGCAAACAGCTGTAGCTGCTCAGGGTCCAGCTGATTCTCAATCACGCCCGTCGTTGCATCGTCTGCAGCCCGATACGACAACGAAGCTGGTCCCACTCCAGCACTACCACTCATGTCCATGTAGTCATTCGTTGACGGACCCGTTCCGCGCGTCTTGTACAGCACACTTTTGCTCTTCTCCACCTCCCTGAGCAGCCTGATCTCCATCATGTTGCTCTGGAAGCGCCCGCAAGCCTCGAGCTGGTTCTGCAGTGACCATATAATGCTCTCCCTGTGTGCCTTGATGCTGTTCGCTTTTGCTTCCTCGACAGTCTCGTCGACGCTCTTGGCCGTTATGGCGCCACCTGCTGCCCATCGTCCCAGTGCCCCCAGACCCTGCTTTGCGCGTTTCCTCAGGGCAACCTGCGACTCGGTCGTCTGCCGTATCTGCTCTGCGTCTCGTAGTGTATTGATTGCATAATTGAGGTCTCGTAGAGATTGCTTCGCTTGTGCATCGATTTCGGTGCGCTCTGCATCGGTGAGATATTTGGTGTCCTTGTCCTTGTCCGCAGCCGTCGACGGGGCGCTGGTGCGTGTATATTGCTTGCGCCGGGGAGGATGAGCCGTCGAAAGATAGCTCTGTCGTATCGACTTGAGATCGCTGTGCAGCTTAACAATGTGTGTGCGCTGGACGTGTCAGCACCATGCTTCCAACATGTGCGGCGCGCAACGTGGCCTACAATGCGGTACGCTTCCTTGAGGAACTCGTCCAGGCCTTCGACGCGAAAAACACGGGGCTCGATGGGCGGGGCCTCGCGTGCAATCAGCACCTGGTTGAAGACGGGCGTGATGTCCATGGGGGGCGGGGTCGAGTGTGGCTGGCTGTGTCTATGCCGACACGAGAGTTGCTGGTGCGCTAGGAATGACGATGCTCGTTAACTTCAATTCTAGAGTACACAGTACAGGTAAGGTACTAGCCAATGACGTACCATCTCGCGTCCGACAGCATCTCACGCACCCATCTCAGCACCCACCGGACATGACGACTTGTCGCCATTTCCACATGACTGCAACAATGCATGTCAACGTCGTACACGTGTGACACAACTACGGCCCAAGCACCTCAGCACCTGCACCGCTCCGGCGCTGAAGGACCCCATCTCTCAGCTTGAGCTCCCGATTGGATACGTGCAATCGAATGAGCTTGCACTTTGCCTACCTCTTCTTAGAGTTGGGAGGCCTAGTATGTATGAGTACGACACAGAGTGAACCATCTTCAGTCACACTCTTCTCGGATCTGCGGACACGGGCAAACATCACAACATGATAGGCACTCGACAAACTGCTTGCTCGACATGTCTCAGGCATAAAGTATGGAAGTAGGAATACGATTGGTAGCACCGAAGAACGTACATGAGGTAAGCTTATCATTAGGCCTTCCTCTCAGCTCCCAGCCAGCCACTGGCTTGATTGGATGCTGTCTTCTCGTGTTCAAGCACAGTGTGATTAAAAGCTATTGATATTGGTATTGACCTCGTACCTACACTCTTCAAAAACCACATCTACCCTTCCACTTCACTCCCCAACACTCCAATCTCAACATCCACCTCCCTCCACCCCAACCATACCACCCACCATGCTCCACCTCACAACCCTCACAACCCTCTTCCTCCTCACCACCACTACCACCCTCGCCCTCCCCTCTCCTCTCCTCCCCCGCGCCGACGAACCCTGCGCACCAACCTCCTACACACTCTCCTCCTACACCCTCACCACCTCGCCAACATCAGCCCATGTATCCTTCCTCTTTACCTCCACCTTCGCAAACCCTAGTCTCATCACCGACAGCGCTATCAACGGCGCGAGTTGCATCGCCGACGGCGCTGTGATACCAAATAGCAACGAGTGTGCAATTGAAGGGCGGAAACTGCTGTTTGATCTTAGAGGACCGCAGGAGGAGGCGTATTATCAGATTACTCATACGTGGGTTTGTGGGGGGTAAGTTGGAGGGACGCACGCAGGCGTTTTCTTTTTAGTTTAGTTTGCTTCTTTGTCGGTTTTTGCAGGTGCATGGTACCGCGGGATAGAGAATTTTTTTTGGGGGGGTGCTCATGCGATATGAAATGTTGACTGACAATGTGGATAGGTCTACTTGGATGTCTGGCACGCCTGTCAAAATCGATCCGTTGGGTTGTGTCAATGATGGTACGACGCGTACATGCAGTAGCGATGCTCAGACTGTTATCCCACAGAATGTAAGGAAGATTTGTGGTACGCCCACATGTTGATGCGTATATTGTATGTAATTTATTCAATTGAGACGCAGAGGAAAGGGGTATCGATTGCGCCAGATAATTCAGAATAATCACAAAGAGTTGCCTCATTCCAGGTGGGTTAAAGAGACTCAATTGTGGTTTCATCAGCAGTGAGAAAAGTGCTCGTTTCATCCCTTTGATCATCCGGCTCTTCTAGTCGTCGAGCTATCGCTCTAAGCTTCATATCTATACTCGCCATTGTTGAAGCCTGTGCTTGGGCACCGATAGTCTCAGCACGCCTGAGAAAGCTCTGAGCTAGACGAAGCTCACGTTGACCGTCGATCAAGCGGGTAAGCTCCTCTCTTGTTGGGAGATTGTGGGCGTTACTTTCGTCGAACGAAGAGTCCATGTACTGATCTTCATCAAGAGATAGCCCGCCAGTGATGAGATCACTCAACCAGAGACTTACATGTCCTCGAAGTTGTAGCAGGCTGACCTGCTTGTCGAATGGAGGCGACTCTACGAGGCGATCAAGTCGCTCAGCAATCTCCATGGCTCGAGCTAGCTCCTCGCCACGTACAGCCTCTTCTGATGCATCCAGATGATGCGTATCAGGACCAAGTACACTGTCTGCAGATACACTCCTAGACTTGCCCGGCCGTTCTGCGGCTTGATCTCGCAGCCTTGTCCTGGCCCGCTCACTCTTGCTACGCACCTCTAAAATCCACAGGGAAAACATGGCAGGGTAGAAGGTGCGTTCGTCAGTAGCAGTAGGTGCGAATCTACGATGGGGATGTTGGACAATCAGACGCTCGTAGTACTCTCGCGCCCGTTCGAAGCCGTGCTCAGAGAAGACGTCGTCTCCAGATGCTCGGGACGAGTCTAGACCTTGGCCATTCTGCATGGAGGGAGTTTGAGGGTTACGGCGGAGCAGTATTTCGGCCCCGATTCCCCAGCGGCCGTTGTTGCGTGGATCAACGGGATGGCCACCAGCAACCTGGGTGCGCAAGATGATCCCCCACGCTCTTCCAGCACGGTCGTAGTCGCCGGCGAGCAGACACGTGTGCATGAGAGTCGACAGCACGTCGAGATGGGTCTGCCGCAACGCCGCCGTCGCGCGTTGGCCGTGGACGGAGCGAATGTCTGGCTCAGCGTGGACAGCGTACAAAGGCGAGGGCAATGTGGCCATGTCTTGGTGGGCCTTGGCATAGTCGTAGTGGGTGCGAGGTGGTTTAGCAGGTGCATGGGGAAACGGCGCTGCAGGGACTCGATCGTCTTGCTCGGGCAACAAGCCTGCAAGACGCAATTGGGCTATTTCTGGCAACGCATTGGACGTGGCCTGGGGCTCTGGCGTGGGGCTGGCCGACGACGCCTCGAGCTGCTCATGGTCGCGTCTGGCTTTGCGCTTCTTGCCGTAGTGGGACGCACGCAACGAGGGCGTCGTGTGCTGTTCGCTGCGAAGCTGCGAGGCAAAGTGCGGCATGGCGGGCCTGGGGTGAGGACTGAAGGTGCAGGCGGGGCTGTCCAATGGTGAGGCTGCCGCGACGAGGAGCGGTGAGGCTCTGGGGCGGTCGTGGCGACGTGATGGAGCATCCACACAGGACCGGCCCCACGCAGCAACAGTCGAGATTCCGTGAGAGTCAAAGCGAGGGTTCAGCAAGAGGGAACAAGACACATGGAGTGGACTGAGAGAGGCGCCGACGTCCAATGTCCATGCAAAGGACTGTCTGTACCAACCAAAGTGACCTCTGGCCGTCGACGCACCAGCCACATGTCGTCGCCGTTGCTGGTCTGGCCCGACTGGGGAAGGGCTCGGCGGCCTACATGACCGCCTGCCGCCACTGAACCTCACCTCGCCTCGCGCCCCGGCAGCTGTGCAGCGCGCAACCTCACCACCAACAACGCCCCCTCCCCCTCCCCCTCTCCCTCCCCTCGTTCTCCTCCGAGGCGTGTCCTGCTCTGCCCGCCCGCCGCCCGCACCATGGGGCAGGCAAACTCCAGGACCACCCACGCAGAGCCGCCGCCGCCCCGTCGCAGAGCCCGGCCGCTCTCGTGGGCCCCGTCGCTGCTCAGCCGCCCGTCACAGCAGCAGCACGCCGTACACGACGGCGACGACAACAACGGCGGCGACGACCCGACGACGCCCGCCCCGACGACGCCCGCCTCGCGCAACCCCTTCCACCGCCTCTCGTCCTCGCACTTTGGGCGCCCTGCTGCTGATGCTGGACCATCGCCGCTCGAGGCTGCCCCCCCAAGCCGCTCGCGCTCGCGGCTGCGGCGGGCCCGCACCTCTTTGGGGTCCATTTCAGGCTTGCTGCACCGCCCTTCACCCGCTTCGCCCACCGCCGAGCCCCCGCGAGCCGACTCGTCCCCCCGCGCCCTGGCCCGCTCAGCCCCCGTCCGCCCCGTTCCGCGCAGCGCCTCGACCGACGAACCTTCTCTGGAGCATCAACTGCCCAGCCTCCAGGTGCCAGATCTGGGCTTCGACTTCGACCACCTGCTGCGAAACAACCTCCACCAAAGGCCGCGCTCGCTGACGTCGTCGAGTCCGCTGCGTCGAGATGGCCGCGCCCTGTCCATGATGCCCGCCCAGCGCCGGCTGCGCAACATGATAGGCTCCCAGCGCCGGAGACGGTCCATGTGGAATGACGAGGACCAGCTCGCCGGCGGCGTAGAACGGAGAAGACGGGGCGAGGACCAGGCCGACGTGCTGTCGCGCTTGCTGTCTCTGGCCGCCGCGGCAACAGCGGCGTCCTTGGTGGGAGACGACAACCAACCAGCAACACGCGATGGCACCTTTGACACCTTTCTCGAGTCGTTGCAGAATGGCAGCATAGCGTCTGCTCTGCGGGGCAACGACGGCCCAGAGAGCAGTGAGGCTGCAGGAGGAACACCAGCCCCGCTAAACTTCTTCCGCATGTTCAGATTTGGCACTTCTACAGAGAGCAGGACAGAAACAAGAGCCGGGAGCCGGGGCAGTGGGTCTGGGACTGCTGGATCCGACGGCGAGGACGGAGGTGAAGGCCGCATGGTACCTATTATTATTGTAGGCATCAGGTCCATTACGCCTGGTGCGGGCACAGGACAGGACGACGGCAATATCCCACCCTTTCTGGACGCCCTTTCCAGCTTCCCCACCCCACCAACTTCCCCCGGCGATGTCAACGATCACATACTACGACCTCCGCAGAACGGCACACGCTTTAGCCACCGCCGCCGCGCCTCAATGGGTGGCTTCAATTTCCCTTCCAACTATGACAGCCAGCGTCATCATCGAGCACATGCACAAGATCAACCTCGCCCCTGGTCACCCGTCGCAGATTCGCCGACCGGGCCCCTTCCGCCTCCTTCTACTCCTGCCACAATGCTAGGACTCTCTGCAGAGCCCTCTGGCACCACCACACCCGTCACCTCAACCTCGCCTCCCTCACCCACATCTCCATCCAACGCTCCTTCGCGTCGAGGCAGCTTCACGCGTAGGACCACTGGATCCTCCCTCGAGCCTACGGCAGAAGAGCCACAGACTCCGAGTCGTAGTGCCAGGCCACGCCGTTTGAGTGAATCAGATTTCGCACGCTACGGCTCCGGTGCGCCCAGGAGGAGAGGCGTTGTTGAGCCGGATGATAACCCTGGCGAGGGGTCAAGAAGCTGGATCATCTACGTCCTTGGAGGCAGCTACCCCGAGAACCACCCTATTCTGACCACTCCAAGTCTCTTTACTGACTCACCAACCTATGAGGACATGATGCTGCTGTCATCCATCTTGGGTCCTGCCAAACCTCCAGTAGCAAGTGAAGAAGACGTAGCTTCAGCGCCCGGTCTATTCCGCATAAGAGGCGTTCCGGGATCCCTTGTTGCAGAGGCGGTGGATGGCGGCGAGTCGCTGAGTCTTGCAGCCGATGCACGCTGTCTCGTCTGTCTCTGCGACTTCGAGATGGAGGAAGAGGCCCGTAAACTGGTCAAATGCGAACATTTGTTCCATAAGATCTGTATTGATCAGGTGAACGAATCCAGTGTCGAACACTCCAGTACCACATGCTAATATTTGTCAGTGGCTAACAACCGGCCGTAACTCGTGCCCATTGTGCAGAGGAGAAGGTGTTCACGAGACCAACAAAGAAGACGCAGATCCGCCCGAGGCTGAAGATGTTCCATTGGTACAGCCTGTCGCCTAAGTCTCATACTTGCATCTTCATTAGCAGTTCGACTCCTTTTCATTATACCCCTCCTTAGCATCCCAAACGGACCACCATGATTCGTTTCTTGAATAATGTGGGCCATTGACTCGGGTTCTTCACTGCCATCAGTCTTGACACTATTCGTCCCTATTACGTCGAATTTGATTGGGAATGCGATGCGCTGGCCATCACCCATGGCGTCTTTGTTTCCTGATTTCTCTGAATTTTGGCGTCTGGCATATTTGCATCTCAACGGGGAATGGAGGCGCAGGCAGGTTTAGGAAACTGCCGGGGGGCAGTATGCAGTTTTTCCTCTTGGGTGGGCAGCATATCAAACGACATCTACGACTTTTTTCCTGTCTACATGCGGTAGTTTATGAGACGTTATTGCCTGAAAGTAGTAGCAAATCAGTCTGGGATAGCAGGACAAGTCTGCGCTGGACTGGCTAGAAACATGTGCCCAGGGTTCAGCACGAGTAGTCTACTCTTGCGGGTTTTAGGGACGAGAGAATAAATTTACATTTAAGCCGTACAATATGACTCAATCACCTGATATTCACGTGTCTTATTTCTTGGCCCTTGGAATTGCAGTATCCCCGGTCGATGTTAGCGTGAACGGTCAAGACTGAATCGTATACGGTATGAATGTACGAATACGGGACCTGTCCAAGCGTATACGCACAGCACAGTACAAGTCCCCACTGGCAACTAACTGCTCAAGCTGACAAATACATAAAGAATGGCACCACAGTAAAGACACTACACCTATATGCGCAGAGCATAGTATAGTATAGTATAGTATAGGATTTCAACCCCGGGGCTATACAGCCGCCACAACCGTACAAATCATACGATCGTGCGCGAGAGATAAGTAAGGGGGGTTGGTGGGTATGCATAGAAATTTGCCGAGCGAGGGGTCGTCGTTCTAGAGCTTGCTTGCACATGGGCAATGACTTGAAAAAAGAAATCTGTGTCCGCGGAGAGAGAGAGAGGTACATATGTAGGTCCCACGGGCGTTGGTGTGGTGTGTGCGTACTGCTGGTATGTATGTAGCAGTTTAGAGGGATTATCAGGTGTTGTGTTATGTCATGTACAAGGCTAGAGTACATGTGTATGTAGGATTAAGTGGAGTGGAGTAGTGGAGTGGAGTGGGTTAGCGTCGAGTTGTATCTGGCGCTTGAGACGCACCTCGGAGGGTCATGTCCGGTGTACTGTGAGATGTGTGTTGCGACTTACAAGGGGGGTTTAGCGGGCGGTGGGAATCGAGATGCACGGTCGAGTTGAGGTGTATGGTGCTGAGGCTGATGGTTTATGGGTACGGTGGGTGAGTGATGAACTTGTTTTGTCGAGAGGATCGGGAGATATTTTGATTTTCACATTGCAGCTCCCTTTTTTTTTTCTTGAACTCGACATGGCGAGTATGTTGCGGGGGGATCAACATGTACTGGGTCCTGAGATGTTGATAAAGGAGTTCCCAGTCTATAAGATGGACATAAGAGCCTGCGCATGTTTGATTGCAATTAAAATAAAAATCTCACGGTTCTTGGTAGCGGGCTTCTTGGTGTGTCCGAGCTATAGTATCTAATTGTGTGGAAGCCGATCAGGGATAAACAACCACCATGTATACTGCTAATGGGTTGAGATGCATAACACATTTCAAATATCGCGGTGCCCCCCACCCTGGTCAGACCTGACTAGTCTAGTCCACTGAAAACGTACCGTTTAGTGCGTGCAGCGGTGATCCGTGGAGGACCGGAGGTGAGAACTGCACCCAACCAGCGTACATACAGTAAGATGGAACCATGCCAGCGGTACTAAGCACGAGGGAATTTGATATCAAGTCTTGGGGCCTTGCGGCCGAATTCCACCAATGGCAGACGCTGCAATGTGCTCTGGGCGTTTCTTTTCTCGGAAATGAGGTGTGCTGGGCCTGGCTGTTTCTGGAAGGCCTTGAGTTGTGGATACCAATGGAGCCATGTGCGCCTCAGATGGATGCCTCGATGCAGTTCAGTCGACGTGGACCTCACGCTAGCTCTCCCCTGGGACTTGGTTGCGAGTGCAAGTACTCCAGTCAGTCAGTCTCCCATGTGCGGGCGGGCGAGCATGCACCGAGATGGAGCGTGGTCGAGGACATGTCTGCAGTCAGACCAACTGGTAACATGAGATTGAGGCTGGTACCACCAAGACCCATTTATTAGAGTTCAAGGGCAGTTGTCAGATGTGAACATGGTCTAATTGCCCCGGCCAGGCCTATGCCGTGACGGGCAACAAACGGCAATGGGCGAACGACGGGTGGGCGGCAGCGCAAAGTTTCAACATGTTTTGGCCTGTGTCAAGTCGTCGCTCTGCCCGGTGGCTAGGTTTCACAAACGGCATCGCATCGCCCCTGTGTGTGCTCTCTCACGTGGGGCCCGATGGCATGGAAGATGGAACAGATGTTGCGATTGGCACCTCCCCACATTGCAGGCTGGCTGGTGTGGTGGTGAGACGCAACCATGGCCATTGTCGACAATTGCCATGTCACAACACGGTGCACTTGCGACAACACCTCTCTCCAAGGTTTCGTCAGACGTCGCACAACCTCTGGAGCGTTTGCCTGTTGGTGTGGAGTGGAGTGGTGTGGGAGTGGGAGTGAAAGCGCAGTGAGTCTTGTGTCCATGCCTGAGAGGCCCACTCAGCTCCTCCACTTGCATGACGCACAGGACTGCACGCCCTCCCGCAGGCCCCAGTCACCGGCCAGCGGCCAGCGGCCAGCGGAACTGTCGTCACAGCAGCCCGACACGTCCAGACTCGAGCGTGGCCACTGGTCACAACATCTCGAGCGTCTCAGTACGGCATGTACTGTATCTGTCCGGACCTGCGCGCCTGCCACCGACGCCAATCACACACGACACGATCCGTGCCGTCTCATCAAAGCATGAATGCACTCATTGTACGCACCCGGGCTGGGCTGGGCTGGCAGCTAGACGAGATAGCTGCCGCTCCTCTCCAAGAGTCGAGATGCTGGCAGCGTGCCAGTGATATGCGCTACCGTAGAGTACCATCATCGTCGTCGTCATCATCTCAAGCTCCATCTTCATCTCCATCTCCATCTCAGCTGCACGCATGGCTGAGGCTCCAAGGGTGCATGCGTACATACACAGCACACAGCACACAGCACAGTAGCTATTGACTCTACTCTACATGGCCCGTAAGGATTGTTGCAACGCTTCGCGCATCGGAGCTTTCACCCGGAACGGCTTGTGGACCATGGATATGGAGACCCTGTCCATACAATCGGCGCCCTCACTTGGAGGCGCGCTCAGGTGCGAGCACTATACCTGTCCAGCCCATCCCTCACAGTGTGTGCACGTCATTCGCTGCTGACGGCTTGGGCTTGGGCTTGTGTGCGATGGCTCTGCTGAATGCCCCACAATCTCCTTCACCACCTGGCGCTGGGCATCGGAGCCGGCCCTACAGAACAGACACCGACACCGACACCGACACAGCACGCCTGCCGCCTGCCGCCTGCGCAACTGCAACTGCAAATGTGCAAATGTGCAAATGTCCACTGGCACCGGCGGGATCGTCGGCGGGGATCTTGGCCCATGTGGCATGCTGGAGCGAACGCTCCGGGATCAGGCCCCCTTTCTGATTCTCCTCCCCAGACTCTTGCTCCACGCACGTCAGGTTTCAACAACCCACGACTTGCAAAGTACACGGCACATGCTGCAGGATCCGCATCGCAGGCTATGCCATGTCTGTACTGTATGTACATACACCCACATGTACCATGTAGCCAGAAGCTAGGCCGCTGGCTGCGCGGAAGGCGGAAACGTCTGCGACGTGTGTGCACGGCCACTGCGGCCTGGCAAGAACAACTTAGTCGTGACTCTTGCGCTTTGCTTTTCCCCCTTAACCGCACCCCAGTTGCAAGTGCAGCCGTTGATGGACTAACAGTCGTCTGTCCGTTCCTGGCACCCAGCATTGCTTCTTTGTCCGATCTAGACGCATGGCTCCTGTCACGGGCCGGCTCTCGCACCACCTCTGCCTGCGCCTGCTGTGCTCCTCCCCTCAACGTCGTCCAGTTTCAGACTGGCACTGCACTTCCCTCTCATCGTCAGCAGTCGTGCGCCGTGTCCACCTTGCGCCGGCGGGCGGACATAGCCTGCACATTTAAAGCCGCTTGGTCGTCGGGCTAGCCACGGCCAACCTCCCGCTCAGCCTGCATTAACATCCGTCGCCATACGGGGCTCGATCTGGTGGATCCAGTGTCTAGGGATACCGTTGCCCGTGAGCCCACCAGCTCCAGAAAGGCCGTACCTGATACCGTGCGCCCAAGCCTTTGTCAAAACACGGCGCGATCGTCAGAATCCCTGCCCACGCATCCCTGGACCTTTGAATGACGTTGATCCCGTTGCGGCGAGCTTACCCTCACCTCCAACTACCACTATCACTGCACTGCACCACTGGCAACTGCGCATACTCCCCCAAACCATCTCGACATGTCTGGATACTACCCTCCCCCAGGCCACAACATCCCACCCCACTACTACAATATCGACCCTTCGTCCATTCCCAACGCCAACCTTCAGCATGTGCCGCCGTCCATTGCTGCCCACGGCCCTTATGCGCCGACATTGCCGGACAATCCCTTTCACCCAGGCGTTCCAGGTCCATTCATGCAATACGCAGAACCTCAAGCACAGTCAAACTACACTGACCAGTATGATGACGCAAATGGCGCCGTGGGCTCCATGCCAGGTGGGAATGGGCGCGCGCGGCGGCGCCTGGTCCCTGGGGAGCCCGTAAAGCATCGTCGGACGAGAAGTGGCTGCTTCACATGTAGGCAACGCAGAGTCAAGGTAATCTGGCTTGTACAGTGGAGATGAAACCAGAAGCTGACGTCTGCCAGTGCGATGAAAACCATCCAATGTGCGAGCGTGAGTGGCCCTGGCGCACGCCTGATCCTGCTGACTTGACGACGCACTGTCTGACGCTCATCTTCTAGGCTGCCGCAAGGGGAACCGCGAGTGTAAGTATCCAGACTCACAGTCTAGTCAAAAGACGTCGCGCACTGGATCCAAGGCGGGGAAAGCATCTTCCGCGGATGATACGTCGTCACCAGAGGATCACGACGACGAGGGCGGGGAGCGTCTTCCCCCCATCTATGACGATGAAGAATACGATGAGGACGACGTTGACATCGACGACGATGCAGTGTCGAGGAGCCAAGATTTGCGAGACTTGTCCCACACTCCAGGATCAAACCTTGACTCAAGCACATCGCCGTCGACGGAGGCTTCCTCAACAGTTCCACCGACTGTGCGGCCATCACTATCTCGAAAAGGTAGTGCACAGGCTACCAAGCTTAGTCCCGTCACCAAGAGCAGCTCAGCTTTGGCTCGTGATCTTCAGTTCTACCTGAATTACTTCCAGACTCACATAACGGTACACCACTACTCCCTGAAACGCGATGAGCACAACTTTCTCAAGGGCGACTTTTTTGCTCGTGCGATGAAGTTTGAGCCTCTCAAATACGCAGTAGCAGGATACGCAGCGTACTTCCACACTCTGTCGCAACCAGACGGTCGCATGTCCACTTTTCTCCAGTTCTACAACGAATCCGTTTCTCGGCTGCGGATTTCCATCACAAAGAACAAGAAGCAAGGACTTGCAACGTTCCTGACGATTCTGCAGCTCGCAAGTATAGAGGTAAGGATAACCCCCACATGTCAAGGTTAGTAGCTAATGCTTCGCACATAGGAGATGCTTGGTGACTGGGTCAACCTGATGGGTCATCAAAAGGCTGCTTTCGAGATGTTAACCCGGTTATACACTCCACAAAGCATGACAGAGTCTGGTTTTCTGCTCAAGGTCATTCTGTGGTACACACGTTTCGATCTCTACGTGGGCTTTCAATCTGGCGGAGAAGCGGTCCTTGGTCGAGAGTGGTACATAGCAGTGCACGATTGCTATGCTAAAAAGGTGGCAGAGAATCCCGACGACATCGATATGCAGTACGAGGAACGTTTCGCACACTCGCGCTTGGTCGCCAAGGACTCGAATGATCTGTTCGCCCGCACGGGCAAAGGTCTCGTCACTCCACAGGAGTTTATGCAGCAGCTGCCCATACTGAAAGAACGGATAGACGGCTTACAGGATGAACTGTATCCAGCTCTTCTAGATCCCAAGCACAAAGTCCACCACATTCCAGGAACGGCCGATCCAGAGGACATTGTCAATCCGCACGAACCAGATTTGATTTGGAGTGAACCTTTGTGGACGTCCAACTATCTCTACCTGGACACGTGGGGGATCATCTTTATGTTCCATATATCGTGTTCCATGGCCCTGAAGCAGCCACCAAGTCCAGAAGTGACGGCGACGGCATATCGCGCCATACAGGTTTTCGAGGCAATGTGTGCTTACCCCGAGGCACCCCCAGGTACTCTACTCGAGGCGCAAGTGTGTTTTGCCATCGCTACTTTGTTCCTACCCAAGGATGCAAAGACAGTTTCTTGGTGCCGCAAAAGTTTTGCAAAAATCGAGGCAGCTGGGTACGTAGTGTAGCTTTTTTTGCAAGCAAGATTCACGTGCGGACTGACACTTTGACAGGTACATTTATTCAGACGTCCTCCGGAATCGCATGCTGGAGTCAATGGGTGTCGGCCCGTCAGACTGGTGGCTCCCAAACGACGAAGGATGCCCGCCGATAATACGATCGATCAAGGACTTCATCAAGGACAGAACCCAAGCACCAAAAGACCAAGTCTCTGACGACCTACGGGAGATGAGAGGTATCTTCAGTTCCATGACGATTAGCGACTCTCCTCCATCAGACAACGTGACGGCGACGAGCGCGGATGGCCTGGGCAACGTGGCTGTACAAGGAAATGACGTGTACGGATCTCCTTCGTGGCACTCAGGCCACGGGTCGGACAGTACATCAGGAAATGCGGGCATGTACTGACGAGGATGACAAAAACTTGGTCCTTCGTCCAAGACAGGGTACATGTCAGACGTCGTGGGGACTCTGGTAGCACAAAAGCACGATACGTCACGTCATGTCACATGGCACGTACCTGCCCTGCTCCGGCAATAGGGCGAAGACGGGGCATTAGGAAGTGTCTGAAACGCTGTATTCAGCCCTGCGCCATGGTGGCAGACGGGACTTGTCGAGGCGTCTGTGATAGATTGATGGAGCATGGTGGCACAGCGGATGCATGCTGTACGCCCAGTGCACAGAAGCCATCTAGGTGCAACGGTTACCCGCGCAGACGTGAGCGAAAAGGGTAGAATGAAGCGAATGGACCCGCAATGTCGTGCAACATGCGCCGTGTGCTGCATGTTAGTTTCAACATCAAGGCAGGTCCTGCGAACAGCGCCGGTCCTGCCGAAGCGGGCACTGCCGACGCCGAAGAGAGAATTAGGCGGTTTCGACATGATGTGGAGAGACAGTGGTGGAGGTGAGGTGGGAGTCAGTCTGTATGGTTTCCAGAGTAGAGCAGCTAGTAGACATGTAGACATGATACAGCATGACAAGATGATGTTGGCGACAGGGTTGACTGCCGATGTGATGTGAGGGCGAGGGCGTGGGCGTGGGCGTGGGCGTGGGCGTGGGCTTGGGCTTGGGCAGCAATGCAGGATGCAGCAGCGACGTTGACGGTGAGGGCTGTATGGATGGTGTACTAGAGGAGTGGTGGGAGTGGTGGGAGTGGTAGGTTGTTGGATGGGGACTAGCGGCGACAGGGATGGCCTGTCTGCATAGCAACAGCAGAGACGGCGAGACGGCGCTTCAGACAACGGCCGTGGTAGTGTGCACTGTGCAGACACGCTCAACGCCCACCCGCGACGCAGCATTTGCAGTACAGTAGAGTGCCCACTGCCCACACACGCCGCCATGGAGAACCTTGGCAAGATCTCCGCCTTTGGAAAGAACATTTCGTAGGCTCCTCCCTCCACCCCCTCTCTTCCACCCTCCCCTCTCTTCCACCCTCCCCTCTCTTCCACCCTCCCCTCTCTTCCAACCTCCCCTCTCTTCCACCCTCCCTCCCCGCACCTCTTCTCCCTGGGCCGTCCCGCCCGCGCTGCCAACGACACGACATGCTGACGCGCCGCCCACAGCGCCTCGTTCACGCCATGGGCCGCCCGCACGCAGCAGTACGTCAAGGAGCAGGTCGGGCAGGTCGACGACAAGACGCAGCTGCCGCCCGACTACATTGAGCTCGAGAAGCGCGTGGATGCGCTGAAGAAGGTGCACACGAGCATGCTGCAGGTCACGTCGCAGTACGCAAACGAGGCCTACGACTACCCGGCCAACATCCGCGAGTCCTTCAACGACCTCGGCCGCACCGTCTCGGAGAAGGTCAACCTGCTGTCGAGCGCAACCTCGCCCGCAGAGGCCCAGGCCGCCCTCGTGGCGCCCCCCTCGGCGAAGCCCCAGCCCAAAACCTTCAGCCACGCCGTCGCCCGCGCCGCCCTCAACGCCTCCCACACACTGACGTCGGAGCAGACGGGCTCGAGCGAAGACCCCCTGGCCACGGCCCTTGAAAAGTACGCCATTGCCAGCGAGAAGCTCGGCGAGGCGCGCCTGGCTCAGGACGCACAGATTCAGAGCAGGTTCCTGGCCGGCTGGAGCACCACGCTCAACACCAACATTCAGTTTGCCACGCGTGCGCGCAAGGCTGTCGAGAATGCCCGCCTGAGCCTCGATGCTACAAAGGCCAACGCCAAGGGCCCTTCGTTTGCGCTGCCTGGCCAGGCCGGTCGCAAGGACGGCGTCGAAGAGGATCTGAGCGAGGAAGCCCGGGCCAAGATCGAGCAGGCCGAGGACGAATTTGTCGGCCAGACCGAAGAGGCCGTCGGCGTCATGAAGAACGTGAGTTGTACCCGTGTCTACACTGTCCACAGCTGATGCACACTGTCGCCGCAACACCATCGCTGACCCACATGTAGGTTCTCGACACGCCCGAGCCCCTCCGCAACCTCGCCGACCTCATCGCTGCCCAACTCGAGTACCACAAGAAGGCCTACGAGATCTTGTCAGAGCTGGCGCCCGTCGTGGACCAGCTGCAGGTCGAGCAAGAGGTGCGTCGACATCAGTCCTCTGACTTTTAGCCTGCAAGCACATGCCCTTGATGCAGCGGGTCATATCTGATGCTTGTTCACAGCAACGCTATCGGAATCCTAACTGACGCTTTGCACGCTGTTAGGCAAGTTACCGCAAGGCCCGCGAGGAGCTGTAAAGTGCACGGCACATGGGAATATCATGCTTTGCAAGGAGGAGGAGTTGTGGTTGATCAACTAGGTTTTTAGGGTCACGAATAATAGTATTGGCTTGCTTCTACTTTATCATAAATCGTTTACTTCCCCGCCTCAGCAATATTCCCCACCATCATCTAAACACCCCACTCTCATCCCTAAACTGCGCAGCCTGCCCTTTTGCAAACTCCTCCATACTCTTCCTTGCCGTCCCCTTCTCCTCCGCAGGAATATACCTCCTCATAACCTCGTCCACATACTCTTCCGGCACCCCCATTCGCACCGCATCTGCTATACCCTGATTCATACGGTAGACATACTCTTTCCGCGGTTCACCTGGCGTAATGCGCTTCCGATCGATATACACTAACATCATGACTTTTGCATCTGCCGGCTTTGTCGTATCGATTCTGCTCTCGGTCGTGCCCTTCCAAAAGTCGCATTCGAGTAGTTCTTTTGTGTAGGCGAGTGGTACGCCTTCGTTTTTATCGAGGCGGGATACATCGGTGGGGGTGAGGGTGTATACGTGGCCGTAGACTACGGTGTTGTATGCGTAGGTGTTGTTGTGGGTGTTACTTGTTGATGGTGGTGTGGTCGATGTGGATGTGGATGTGGATGTGGATGTGGATGTGGTTGATGTGGTTGATGTGGTTGATGTGGTTGATGTGGTTGATGTGGTGTTGGAGGTGAGGTCAGATTTAGATACCTCGACGACGTTTGCGTAGCCACGGTCGTTGATGAGCCAGGTGTAGTTGCGAAGACGCGCGATGCCGAGGTAGGTTGATGAGGGGCAGCGGGTACGCATTTGGTGGTGCCAGAGGTTGGAGCCGTAGCCGAAGTAGAGGGTTTGTTTGGTGGAGGAGGGGAGAGGGGGGTTGGCGGGGGAAGGGCATGGTTGGGGGGGAGGGGGGGATGTGGTGTTGGATTATGTAGTGTTAGGTTATGTTGTGGTGGATGTGATGTTGTGGTGGATGTGATGTTGTGGTGGCTGTGATGTTGTAGTGGATGTGGTGTTGTAGTGGGCGTGTCGTGGATTGTGATTAATTGAGGCAGGCGTCGCCGTGGGGCTTTTCGTTTAAGGAATAATGTAGAAAGAGGACTGATATTGGATGTGATGTTTTGTGATGCCTGCGAGAGGATCGAGTCGTCGTCTGTCTTTGAATTTTTGCGTCCGGAATGGGATGTCGTAAATATTATCATGTGTGTCAACTATGACTGATGCTGTTCACCATCGAACCTGCTAATCGTACTGGTCGTTCTTGGTATGCTTTATTGGTCGTCGATGACTCTTTCACTAGTTGTAGTCGCTACCTAGATGTCGGTACTGCGCTGCATGTCGCTCTCTGAGCATCGACAAACTTGGTCCAGGAAGAGTCCGTCTGTGACAAGGGTCATAATTTTCTTAATCCATTGTTAACGGTTTCGCATACGCCAAATGATCATTCTAATCAGCTTGGAAGGTGAACGGCTTCCCAGAAAGAATGCCCCACTACGTGACTGACAATCCAGGGTCCAGCTTACATCATTCTACCCAAGCTTCGCGAGCTAGTTTCTGGCGTAACAATGTTGATACCCAAAATTCTGATGTCTGGAACCTGAAAATCTTTTATTGCATATACCATGCCTTATTCTCATCACAGCCACTCAGGCCAATTCTGCGGACATGCAAAAAACACCTTGGAGGAAATTGTCCAGGCAGCCATTGCAAAGGGCTTCCATACCTTCGCGTTGACCGAACATATACCGAGGTCTCGTGAGGACTTCTATCCTGAAGAAGAAGCCGAGCACACCGAGACAAGTCTCGCACAACTTTTTGAAGACTTCATCGCGGAAGCGCATCGACTGCGAGATGCATACTCTGACAAGATCCAAATCCTGGTCGGATTCGAATCAGAGTTTATACGCCCGTCTACTCTGAGCGACGTTCAGAGTATCCTGCAAAGGCACGAATTCGACTTTTTCATGGGCTCGGTACACCACACGCATACTATTCCCATTGATTACGACCGTGCGCTTTACGAAAAGGCTCGGATTGCGGCCGGTGGAACGGACGAGCGGTTGTTTGAGGATTACTTTGACTTGCAGCATGAAATGCTTCAAGCGCTGCAGCCGCCTGTCGTCGGTCACTTTGACTTGATCCGGCTACTCAGCGATCATCGCGATGCCGAGTTCAAAGGCATGGTCTCTGTTTGGGGTAAAATACAGCGTAATCTGGAATACATAGCTTCGTACGGAGGCCTACTCGAATTGAACTCGTCAGGTTTGCGCAAGGGCCTGGCCGAACCGTACCCTTGCAGAAGTATATGTCAGGTTCGTCACACCGCTCACCAACATCATCATCGCGGTATACTGATGTTTCACGCAGAGGTTCTTGAGCTTGGGCGGAGGCTTCGTCATGTCCGATGATAGCCATGGCATCGATCAAATAGGTACCAACTACAAGCGTCTGCTGGCGTTCATCCAGGAGACTGGGATCAAGGAAATTCACTTTGCTGAGCGAGATGGCGGCACACGGCAGCAAACCCGTTTCCGCAGCGTAGGCTTTTCTAGCATCACGGTAGCTCATCTGGCGCAATTGCCTTTCTGGGCAAATCTTGAACAGTAAAACGGTGCCGAGCCCGCTGATGATACATACTCCAAACTCATCGGTGACTGAGCTGCGTCGATATGAGCAGCTGCTCTCATTGATCGGAATTCTAAGCCGAAGCAATGAGATGGTAAACCCTTGTGCCACACCCGGAGCATCCTCCTTGCAGCACGCATCGCCAACCGGAGAATTGTGAATGCGCCAAATGCCCGATGCCGTGCTCTACGGCCGAACTGGGTGTGGCGGTGTGGTTTGCTAACGATGCTCGCCCCGTTGTCACGACGCAGCAACTGGAACGTCGTGGTGAAATAAACACCCTTCTAGATGGTTTGGCCGCTGCAAGCGCGACGGTGGCTTTTCGATGCGCAGATCTGGGCGGCCTCAAACCGTGTTGCTGGGCCTCCCGAGTCCTTGCACAAGGCTCACGATCGCCGTGCTGTCTCTTGCCTTGTAACGCCAAACGTAGCGACACGGCGGAAGCACGGCTGTGAGCCGAAGTCCACGTGTACCGGCTGCGGGAAGAGCTCCGCAAGCCTCACACGCTGACATGGGCTGCCTTTGCCTGGGGAATTTTGTGGTTACCGCGGGAAGCACGATAGCCACAGAGTTGCGCTGCTGGCAGCATGACGTCTCCACCGTGGTCGCCTTGGGGCTGCGGATGCCAGTCCGTCTACACCATCATTGGCACCTGGAAAGTAGACTATTTCAAACAAGGTTGCGGGTGTTTTGCCGTATCCACTCTTTTCTTCGAGTACCGAACAATGTTTGCAGCTGTGACCCGACATGAATTGGACCTCATTCGACAGGATGACATGCCAACTACCATATCACTCTCCTGACACATTGGTTGGAGTGTAGCGGTCAGACTGTGCTCATCTCACCGCGACTATACTGTCATATCCAAGACTGTAGCGAAGGTCACAGATACTAGGGTGGGATCGGTTGTATGGTGGATGCAGGTAGCGCATCCCATGGTGTATATACACAGAGCCAGAGCCAGGGTCGATTCCGTTCAAGTCAGCGCTATGCAGACGTTGAGATTTCGCTACCCACCCAAAGCCACATCACATCATCGGCCGGATCGTACAAATTGGAAACACGTTCGAGTTGGCACTACACGCAAGGGCTGTTGTAATGCTGCGTCGTCGAGCATCTACATCTAGTGTTACCCAACGGCGTATGTAGTTACACATGTACCGGTACCTGATTTGGTGCGACTTCGGACGATAGCCCTAATGTCGCACCTACTTGCCAAAATCGTTCGTGAACATTAGAGTTCAACGATGGCGCTACGCGTTCATTGGTTCACCGATTTCTGGTCTGTTGTGGCGGGAGCATCGCAATCATTGTTGTTGTGAGCAGGATAAGGGTGGTAGGAAACAGGGGTGCGACACAATTACGCGTGGTCGTTACCCGGCAAATTTATTCGGGAAGGTGCAGTAAACTGATCAGCGTCTCCAAGGTCAGCGTGGAGTCAGTGGTCGCGGGAGAAGCTGTGGTTCGGGTACGACCTCTCCCCCTGTTAAGTGGAACCTTCAGTCGCGTGTTAGCCGGGATGACGAGCGGATCAAGTAGGCCAGTCCCAACTTGACTTCTGCATTGGAACGGCCTTACCATCGGACAGTACTCCCCGAACGACGGACACCTACTAGCCGGCGGCTGTGGTTCGATAACCGCCACCTACTGCTGCTCGCATAGGGTGCGGTCCAGCTGTGCAAGCGAGGTAAAAGTCGCCTGATGCCATTCAACAGACGGACCAATCTGTTGCACAGCTGTGCTGCAGAGCCCTACAAAGTAGCCTGTGGTAGAGTAAGAAGAGCCTTTGGTGTCTGAGCTCAAGCTTGAGCCATGCCATCCGCGGAGGCTCTTGCTTGACCTATGCTTCGGTCATGTATTAAGGCTGATCGCCGCCCGTACTCCTCCGCAAAACACTTGCTGGCCTCAATTATATCGCCATTTGTTTGTTTTGCTCCCTACGACTTACCACCATCAGCCAGACCCACGGTTGACGATAGCTCTTGTTGTGCCAGAATTCACTGGGTTCCATCACAGCAACACAATCTTGGGCTATTCAGTCAAGATGGGCGTCGAGAAATCCATCATCACAAAGGGAAACGGCATCGATTGCCCCAAGAAGCACGATGAGGTCTGTGTGCAATACACTGGTAACCATACTCTTTTTGTCTTTTCTTTCTAAATGTTTGGATCTGACGGTACATTAGGCTGGCTATTCGACAGTGAGGCTCCAGACTGTAAAGGAACGCAGTGTGTGAAAACTTAGTCTGCACGAAAGAATCACTGACTGACGGGAGCTCAGATTCGACACCTCAGTAGGTCGCGGCAATCTCATTACCCCAATCGGCGTCGGGCTGGTCATTCGAGGTTCGTTCCGTCCAAATCCCAGCCGATAGGCTCTGCTCTTCGGACCGTCCCATCGCGTGCCCGGAATTGTAGCATGGGCTGATTCCCTGGCACAGGTCTGGACGAGGGCATTCTAGGGTCTGAGAGCAACGAGCCTATGACTCTAGGCGAGAAAGCAACCTTGATAATATCAGCGTATGTGGAGTCGTGCCGTCCGCATTCTGGAACACCTCCGAACACAGTTAACATTTTTTCTTGGCAGTGATTATGGCTATGGAGCCCGGTACGTTTACCATGAGTTCTCTCAATCTATTACCCGAGCCGTGTCGGACCCGAGGCCGGCTTACGTTCATTTGCGGTTGGACAGCCTCCGTGGACGACCCTGGGCGGTCAAGACACGTCACATCTTACTGGAGCACCTTTGACCCAGCCGTTTTGTTGTAACCGCAACAACCGCGATCAAAAGCAAAGCTGTACGAGTACACGGAATCAGAAGCGTCTGGCCTATAGTCATTCACGAATGACACTTTACTGAAGTACATGGAGAAGAACCATTCGCTAATCACTGATTTAGTGGTTTTCCTGGCTTCATTCCACCCGATGCAGACCTCATATTGTAAGTGCCCAGCTTCCTTCACACAATCTCTGCCGTCACCGAGAAGTGCCGAAGCCTCGATTTCTAATCTGCGAGATAGTGAAGTGGAACTGAAGGCCATCAAGGGGAAGAAGGTATGACAGCCTTGACCAGACCGCTTGCGATCCACGCAGCCACGCTACACAACCAACGACTTTACAATGCCGAGATGACCAGTTCGCTTTACACTTTTCTACCTATGTAGGGATCACAGGAGCCCTACACAATTGTCGTTATCTTTCTTGTAGGGCTTCTCTAATAAGTGTGTTACGTTTCTTTCTTTGACACACTGTTGGCTATCACTCAAGCACGGCACAAGACTACACATATCATGTCTTCTCATCGATAAGGCACGTACCTGATTAGAAGTTCAGATGATTTTGGTCTCGACTTCTGAGTGTCCTTGGTGGCACATCGTTTGTATGCTATCAAACTGGGCTCGAAACTGATAGAGAGAATCACCTCTCTAGGTCGTTCCATTGCTGCGTGAGAAATTTTCTCTCCATGTTTGGTACATCACGCTTTGCGAAGTTGCTTTAATATAAGATTAGAATTTAAAATGTAGTGCCTAACGACTTCATACGAGTTTCAACACAGGCATTGCTCAGATATCAATGGACGTCTTGAAAGCTTTACTCATGACACTTGCCTGATTCTCGTCCGACGGGACCATGTGAAGCAGGCTTCGTTTGCGGTCCACTAACCACAAGTGATAAGACATCCCGTTCATACATTTCGCAAGTCGGTCTGCAGTGGGCCAGAATCGTCTATATGCTTGACATGGGCACCATCGGCTGAGCGCGAGGCACGGACGAGATCATGCTGACATCCGTACACCGACATTACTAAACTCGTGCCCGCCATCCGACTCGGAGTGAGCACTACTGGCCCGTTCCGCTCGGCATGCCGAACGTTGTCCTCCATGACTCGACTAATTTACTCACTCTTAGGCGGCACTGCGGTAGTGGCGGCTGACGCATAGTTTTGGTAATGTTGGTGTCGTGTCACCATACAGATTTAACCTTCGCTGACCTCATACTTCATCCAACAACAGGTACTCCTTGGACCTTTTGCTGCTGTTTATTCTGGGTGATACTACTACCACACTTTGTCGTTGAGCGACTCGCTTGATGCAGGCATTCGCTTGTTCTACTAGATACTTACACCAAGGAATAGGCAGAACAATCGAACTATCATGTTGATCTACCTTATCCAGCTAGAGTCGCAGTCCTTTCACTACGCCATTAGCAAGCAAGGAGCCAAGGTGAAAACTTGGATCGTGTCATCCGCTTGCTTAATCCCGTGTAAATGCACCGCATCGTCGATTCACTGATGTCAGAACACTCCGTGATCAGCCGATGATGCTCTTTTGATTATGCCCGTTCCGATTCCAAGGGACTCAACAGCGTTTCATACCGACAGCGGGCCGTTGGATCGACCGTCTGACCGTCTGACCGTCTTGGTTACAGTACCCGACGGATAATATGCTCACGCATGGCAAGATTCCGCAGCGTTGGAACCAATCGTACCTTCTCTGTGCGCATGCTGAATCCTTATTCGTCGTATACAAACAGACTGAGCATCGTATTGGTCTGAGACGCTCGGCGCACGGAAACACGAGGCGAAAGACATTTGAAGCTTCACGTGAACTGATGCAAATCTTGTCAAGCGTGCAGTAAAACCGTTTGCAGATCCCTGACGGGGCGCGATCTCGAACTGAGGCCTACTCTACCCCGGACTTGGGAGCGGTATATGGCACTTGTCAAGGAAGTGGTGGTGCACGCAGCGTGAAGCGATGTAGTGTGATCTACATGCACTTGTGTGCTTGAACAGACGCAGAGCATCTTCTCAGTGCGCGTGTTGGGACCGACCACTTCTGAGCTTTGCCGAACGGTATCGCTGGATCGGCATCATCTGCTTCATCACTAGGGGTATGGTTCTTTGGCGTAGGTGTTGGCTTGCTGGTCCTGGAGGTATCGATTTACAACACCAGTCTGTGTTACCAGCCTACTAGATCAGGTCATTCATCAAATATAGATTCGGCTTATCGAGCATGTGTTTGAGTCTTATGGTGATGACTGTGCGACCAATATTTACGTGAGCTCGTCTGTTGAACTGCTTGGCACAACCCCAGCTGCCTATGTAGACAAGTAAGCGGATACAACCAAGTTCTCTACCGAAGTTTGAGTCAACACTCAGCCAGTGTGTGCACTTCCACCTTTACATGGCAGACCTTCACCGATCAATGCGCCAAGATGGGCCTTAGAGCCGGACTGCTGGAAACCATGCGTTGTTGGTGAGATAGAGGGCAAGCACCGCTGTCATAACTGCCATTGTCCTCATATAGGCGCATTATCGTTGCTGGCAATGTAGACGATCATGACAGCACGCTTGCAACAGCTTGTCGCTTGACATCTTAGACTGTGCTGTCACTAACAGTGCTACCCTATGTTGAGCTGGGCTACTGTGGCTTACGTGCTTGAACTTGCAGATATAGCTCAAGCAAGCCCCAATCCGTATGACGCGGGTCTTGTCTGACAGCGGATAGGTGTATGGGCACCAGCAGGCTCACCTTGGCTTCTCTTAAGCTCCCCGGACGTCATTCTGGACCTGGAAAAATACAATACATATTCAATGTAGCTCAAGACACGGTAGACCTATGGCAGCGATATGCTCTAACACTTATCGATAGCCAAGTCGATCAAGTGTGGTGTTCCGTCAGTAAAGCAACGCGTTGAGTGCAACTATCGTGACAAGCGGTCGTGTTGCAAGATATGCTGCATGGTGATTCGTTGTTTGTCGACCACAAAGTTCATTATAATACTCGGCCTTCTAAAAGACCGTGGAGCGCATGTTATCATCCTCCAAAGCAACTGCAGGTCTTGAAATGTGAGCGAGATTCTACACTAAGCATGTTGTCGTCAGCAATATATTATCGCTTATTTGGCATACGCAACAGTGTTTCGCCTAGCTGGTAAGTGACCTTGAGTCAATAAAACGGGCAAAGACTGCTATTCATGGATGCATATCTGGACTGACATGTCACGTGACTGTCGAATGAGACAGGAGAATGGTCAATACTCCAGGATTCATCTCGAGGTGAACAGATACATCTTCCAATAAGGATAAGGAAGACAAGGCATACTTAGTGTGTACAGTATGGCGTTAAAGGACGACCCGTAGTTTGTTAGATGCATCACAAATACTTGTCAAATACTTGTGCGCATCCCACCACCACAACGAAGTCAACTTCGGCTCCATCAGTGCGAGATCAGTGTCACGTGGTTGGTGACTCAAAAAGATCTCCACTTGTTTCCTTTGTCATGACTCCGATCCTTACTCATAACGTGGGGCATAAGAGCTCCGCACGACAGAGATGAATAAATTCCAGCATCAACACTGGCCAAGTACATACAACAACATCTGGCGATGACCGTCGCGGGTCGCAACATTGCAATATTGGCAATGACAAAGTCCACTTTCGAAGCAGGGGCAAGCAAGATGATGTGGCTATTCTCGAAGTGAACGGGAAAGAGGAATCGAATGGTCGCCAGTGGCCAAGCAGACGATGCTCATTCGCATGTCTATTGATCTCATCTCAACCCCATTTTCCAAGGCCAAGTTCCGGTTGGCGAGCGATGGGAGATTACTTGTGGAGATGAGGCGGACTTGATTGGCTCGATATAGCAAACCTCCGCAGCATTGCGAAAACCCTCTGGAACCGTATCGATACGCCGTCTGGTCGTCCAATGTTCTCGACTCCATGTCGCAGTTTCGTTTCGTGGCAGTGGATAGACTACCGGTAGACGCTTGCCACGATGCAGGATGGACCATTTACGTGTCTTTCACGTCACCCAACGAATGCTGCGACCGCGCGACTGCAAGATTGGGGCTTTTGTGTACTGGCTGCATTGCGCGTGGAGGGTAGAAAAAAAATATGGCTGATTCAGGGCCCCTTTTCCCCTATCTGCGTCGCAGCACTGGCTGGGAGGGTGTCGCTTGGAGGAATGGCAAGTCCCGCCAAGCGGATCGTGTTGGTCTGGATCTCTAGGATCGACTACGGTGACCCGCGCAGAAGGAGACCATGTCAACGTTGTTGAAGTTTGGCTCTGATGCGAGTTCAATCGGACGGCCATGGCCATGTTTCTTGGTTCAACAGGATGCGCCAACAGCTTTGCCCCGTTCCAACCGAAAATTTCTGCGGCCAGCTCGATGCTGCAGAGTCGACAGACTTTGATCGCCCACACCCCAGTCGCCAGCTACCCTGCTTTTGCAGCTCAACCGACATGGGATGGTCTTAAATTACAACCCACAGCATGGCAAGTGCCCTGGCGATCAGGCACCACATGGGTCCGATTGGCTTGACGCTTACTCATTTTGTCCGTGGATACCCCATTAGGGGCGACGCCATGCTCACCCGTGCCTGTTCTCCGGACAGCCACAACGTTTGGCATCAAGCTAGACAAGCCCACGCTCTGAGTGACGACTCGCTCCTTGTCGGGTGGGCTCCTAAGTGGCCCTAGACCGCATATGCTGGGATGCAGCCTTCTTATTTACTCGCATCCCCCAGTTTCACCGAGTCTTTTTCCGCACCGCATCAAGCAGGACTTCGTCGACCTCACTCCTTTGCTGAATAACTTCACTCTTTCAGGTGTTCAGTATTCATTCCTTTTATCGACTTATTCCCAACGTTTCGGCCTGTCCTACGACTACCAATCCGGTCCACGATTAAACAATCATGCAGCTCATCACCTTCCTTTCCGCCGCAACGGCCATGGTCGCTACCGCTTCCGCCAGGACCGCTGTCAAGCTCAATGAAGAGTGCGATACCACCCAGCCCTACGCTCGTGTCATCAATCGATGCGACTACGATGTTCACCTTTGGTCGGTTCTGAAAGGCGATGGATGCCCTGGAGAGGGCATGGTCACGCTCAAGAAGGGCGAGACCTACTCCGAGAACTATGACAAAGCAACAGACGCCACCGGCGTCTCCATTAAGATCTCGAAGACTACCGAATGCAAGGGCAATGATATTGTCCAGCTCGAGTACTTCCTCAACCAGAAGAAGGGCGAGGAAAAGTTTTGGGGAAACTACCTCGATGTTTCCTATGTGGACTGTCTGGACAATGATTGTCCCACTAAGCACGAGGGCTACTACCTTGTTGCTGGCAATCAGACTGGCGCTGCCACCGCCTCAGCCGGCAACACGTGGTGCCCAATTCTTTCCTGCCACGATGCTGCCTCGTGCGCAAAGTGCTCCTACATTCTGCCCGACGACGTTCAGACCAAGACTTGCGACCTCGAGTCTAGCATGGATTTCTACATGTGCGGTGGAGACGCACCCACGGAAGATTACGACTCCGCCCCTGTCGCATCGCAAGCTGCGTCTTCTGCTGCACCAAGCAAGGCTGCGTCTTCCGCTGCACCCAGTAAAGCTGTGTCATCCGCTGCTGCTATCTCTTCGGTCGATGATGGCTACAAGGTCAAGGCTGCCGCCGTTACCCCGGCACCTGCTGCCCCCAAGGACGACAAGGACAACAGCTACCACCAAAAGACCAAGACGCACGTCGAGGTCGTCTACGTTACTGCCTACGAGTACGTGAACGCAAAGAGGCACGCTCATGGTCACGCCCGTCGTCACCAGGAATTCCATGCATAAGCGTAACCATCGCACTGTGTATATATAGGCACTGTATGTTTGGAAATCAGTGTTGCATATACCAAACCGATGCTCAGGAGATCTTTTCGCGATATACCCAGGAGGCAGCACGCAGAACAGGAGTAGAGTGCGAACACTCTAGTAATGACGGGTAGACAGCGTCGCAGGCCAATCTATTCATTTTAATTCCCAATCGACTGCGCACCCGTCATACCGATCTGCTTTTTGCGATTCTTCATGTAATCTGCTGCCATGGCATTCCCGTATCACGAACAAGACTCTGGGCTCAGCGTTCATTGTTCTGGTTGTTGTTTTAACTCACGAAGTCATGATATACCATCTTGGAGGGCTCTAGCCTCCCTGAAAACGGCTAGCGGGGTACGTTTTGTTTCATGTTTCGCTTCTTGGAATCATGACCTGTTCATATTAGAAGGGGACAAGGAGTGGTCGCACGTCCACCTCCAGGCTTGGTGTTTTGTTACTACTTAAAAATTATTCGATCTTTACTACATCGCACACTATCGCGTTTGCTCTTCTAACTCTTCCAAACAACCATGAGTGTTACCGTCATGTGAGCCGTGCCACAGATTGATTTTAGGGCGCGCACTCTTGTCTGTGGTGACTTGCTACGAACGTACACGTATCGTCTGCTAATGCCAATCCAATTCAATCCATCGTAAGTGCTTGCACACGATACTTCCCTTGTGTTGCGTGATGTAGCTGAGACTCATGTCTTACTACAGTACACAGTGATCGCAAGCACGATCAAGTTCAATACTACAACCTACAATAACAACTTTGCCTACGCTCTGACCGATGGACATTGAGCATCTGCTCAACATGCGGCCCGCGTCTCTACCCAAAAGCGACGTGCACGGCAGACAAGATCATGCGGACGGATTCCGTGCACCGTACGTTGTGACAATTGCCGGCTACCAGGCCGAATGTTAGGTCCCATGCAGCGCAATCACGTACGCCATGATTTGCTGAGAATTACAAGAATCTGCACCAACCCTGGTCATGTACGCCAATCGTGAGAGGCGCAGAACTCGACTGCAAGCTTTTCACGGTCCTGCAGTAGTCTAAGTTCTAGAACAAAGGCAAAGTGGTTCCTGCCCAACGTTCGTTCGCTCGATGCGTTACGCCGTTGTTCGCTGCTCCACTCGGTTACTCGCCGTTTCTATTACATCGACGTATCGATAAGACGCAGGAACGCAGGGTCTGTTACTCGTGTAGGTTCACCTCATCCGTCACGGCCCGGCGTCCAAGAAAATAGTGGACAACGACTTCAGTGGCGCAATTCAGAATGTCTGATTCGCTGCGGAACATGAATGTTAGGTACTGGTGAGTAAGATGCGGGATCGATGACCAACCACAACTGACCTTGATACCATGGTACTCGCGTACAGTGAAAAGACCTCAACGCCATGACGACAATCACAGTCATCTTTCAGGCATCTAGACTAGAACGTTCCTTGCATCAATCCTTGTGTGTTGACTAGGCCTCCATCACCAAATTGTCAGAAAGCATAGCCCCTCTAATCTTCGGCAACCACCGAATCCTTCCTCCGTGGCGATAGCCACCTAGCCAGAGGACTTTTTTCTCGAACATGCCAGCCATTCTTGGGTGCGTCTACCCACTCGACTGCATTTCTGCCGCCAACCACTTCAATACCCCATCTGACCGTTCCATCTCTGTCTCTGAACCAGCCGAGCATGGTCTTCACGTCCCGACTTCTCTTGAGTGAAACGCCTTCTTGCTGTACCAGCTCTAGGAAGTTGTCACTACCCGCCACGAGAATGAGCATATCTGCGATGAGGTCCACATCGCGGACAATGCATTTGATGTACTTTCGCTGTATACTGATGATTACAAGCGTGGTGCCGATGAGCCACACTAGTATCGCGGTAGAAAGGTAGGTCGCCGTGCTGTTCATATTGAGGACTCGGACCCGGTGTGATACGCTTGCTTCGACCCCGTGACTGCTATTCGTCTGAGCAGCACCTTTCGGCCGTGTTGTGCTACGCTTTGTTGGGCCTTTTTGTGGAAATGGCTCGTAAGCATATCCACCCTCTTTAAGAGAAAGTCCACTATTGATGTAGTGTTGAAAGAATGTTTGTATCGTGCGGTCCGCGCAGTTGATCAAGGTCGTGTAGTTCAGCAGCGCGTCTGCGTCCTTGTCTACCATGGCATACATGGAATTCGTCATCAAGTCCAAATTGATACCATGCTCTTGATCGCGGAATACGAAGCCATTGTCCTTGAGCTTCTCTTCAGATCGCGTTATAACGTCTCTCCGATCTGCAGCGCCTAATAGAGAGTCAAGGAACAATACGCCAAAGGACGTCGTCATGTTCAGAGGCCCAGCGTATGTGTCGTTCTCGCGGCCCTCGAATACGCTCGTCCAAGCAGCGTCCACTGGCAATGGATTACTAGTGATGTTGTACCCATATACCATGTTGGACTGCGCATCTACCAATACAGTCGCTGATGCACTCTCGATGATAACCTCGCATTGAGCAGCCTGCAATTTGGGTTTCTCCTCGAAAAATACGTCAGACGTACCATCTGTATGATGCGCGATGATTGGTCTCCCCACCACCCACTTGGGCACGATCGACAAAGGCCAAGGCATATCTTCATGGGGATAATTACTTGCCGAACTATCATCATCGGACTGCCACTTTTGCGGAATGGCAGGTGACCAATACCCCACGACTGCTCGTTGTGGATCGTCCGTGGTGCCGTTTGCGCAACATGCAATCTGGTTGGATGTAGAAAGTAGAGATGTCTGGGCCTCCGTGCCAGCAAATATGTCTCGCGGTAGTTTATATCTTGTGTTGTTCGTCGTTCTATTGAAATACTCGGCATCCTTGGGTAACAGATCTTCTGTGGAAATGCTGTCAACAGGTTCGAGCCAGGAGGACACGTTGTGCAGCTCCGCGATAGGCATGCATGTCAACCGGGCTCTAATGGCAGAAAGTGACAAACTTATGTTAGCAGAGCGGGTTACAGAATTCTGCTCAGAAGTGTTATCGCCGATAGCGATGTCTTTGCTATGGGAAACATTTGACGTGTCAAGCGGTAGAAAGCTCCATCCATCGAAGGTCCAGGGTAGCTGTGAGCCATTGAAGGAGTCCTGTATCCCGGCACTATATAACCAGTTCTTTGAAGCATCTAGGTACAGCTCGTTCAAAATGGTCATAACCGGGACGTACGACCTTTGGCCTTCTGTGACGTTGACTTCAAACGTTAGTGGATGTTTGCGGATCTCCAAGCCCGGATATAGAGTGACATCTTCCGCGACACTGGTCATTTTGCTTTCGAACAGTGCGGACATCGATACTGTGAGGACTTGTGCAAGTATAGTCCCGACAGTGACCATGAGAAGTACCCAGTGTTTATATCGCGCCGCCTTAAACGCAGCGCCTAGCCAGGATTTTGACCTGTACGTCAGCCCTGCCCCTGCGTAAATCGGAGTGGGTCCACGAGCCATCGAAATGTACGGCTGGATTATGCGGAATGTTGAGTCCAACTGATCCCACCACAACCCAACAGTAATACTGATGACAGTCGGTGCAATAGAAATAGGTGCAAACGACGAAAAGCTTGCTCCGAGCTTGGAGATATCCATCTCGTAGACGAACGCTGCTTGCGAGAGTCGTGACTGGGCGGAGAAAGCGTCTAAGACTAACAGGGCAGTCATGACTGTAGCAAGAAGAAGACATAGAGTGAGGAGCATCCGAACCTGTATCACTCGGGGGCGCCAATCCTTCCTGAATTTCTTTTGTGGTGCAACTAGAGCTGTACGGCATTAGACAGTGACCAGGATTATTTAGCACGATACCGACTTACCAAGTTCGGAAGTACCCTTGGTGAGGACCCTGTTTGAGGTGAGATATGTTTCTCTTCGTAGAGTCGAGTAGGTCTCACTCCTGGACTTGTCATGCATGCCCCGAAACGTTGATGCCCTAGCCGTTTCTGGCTGCAGCAAGAGTGAGAGTCCAACAACACTACCAGGATCCGATGTCAAGTTGAGTGGTCGGTGACGTGGGCGAGAGCGAAAGTATACAACGAGCAGAAGGATGAAAGAAGCAAAGAATAATGCTGCAAGAGTGTAACCCATCTCGGTCAACACGATAACTCTTTCTTCGACCCTCATGGCCTCTCCCTCAAATCGTTCCATCTGTACCAATTCTGGGGCACTCATTGCGTCCCGTAGTGTTTCCATGAAGAAGCGGCCCTTGATTCTTGCAGCCTTGTCTGCCAGCTCTTTATCGTCAAGCATAGCTGTGACGTTGTAACCAGAGACTGCGGCAAGCACTGGTCCCATACCGGTGAAATCCGGAAAGGTGCCATCAGTTGTTGCTTCCGTGTCTGTGCCTGCAGCTCTTTTGGCGTCGATCACCATGCTAGTCTTATCGAAGTACTCTTTCCAGTCGTCTTGCATACTGAGTGCCTGAAAATTAGACAGATCCATAAAACCATTCGTTGTAGCTGTAATACCGCCATCTCCGTCTCCCTCCGCCTTGACTTTCGAATAAGTATCCGCGGAAAGCTTGACCGAAGTCTTGGGTCTAGAAACCTTGTAATGTGATTCACATAGAAGGCCTCGCATGCGGAAATCAGCGGAGCGAATATAGGTCTGATTATCCTTTAAGAATAAATCTTGACCAGGTGTCTTTTCAAGTGGAGCAGTCCATGGCGTAGTAACGATCAGGATGTCGCGACGGTTGCAAGCATCGGATGCGTTGAGACGAGCGTAGACGTGGGTAGAGGTAACGTTAGGGGCGATCACTCTGCCACCAAATGGAAGGAGATCGTCTGCGGGATAAAAACTCGAGGCGTTGGACCATGTTATGCCGCCTTTGTATGCTAGATCTACAGCAGGATGCACCGACAACTCGTACCTGCAGCCATCGCCAGACTTTAGGACAAAGGTGACCATCGGCTGTGTCCCATTGTACGGGCCGTATTGTTGAACGCTATAAACCTGACTGTATCGCTTGTTGGTCATTTCTGCGCTTTCGAGGGCCATGTCCTGACATTCATACTGCGAGCGGACCATTGTAGATTCTGCGTTCCATGTCCCGAACTCGGAGAATAGTCTTGGTCCGAGCTGAATTGCCTCAGAGGACGGCCAGTAGGGGAATACCATGGACTCATCAGTGACCCAAGCAGATGTGGATACATTCCTCATGAGCGCAGACAGTGTCCGAAAGTAGGTCTCGCGGGTAGCAGTTGCAGGGAAGGTAACATTGCTTCTCGGCGCTAACCTCATGAACGCCATCGACCGTGTAATGCCAATTTCTTCTGATGTCAACAGTGCGGAAGAAAGAGGAGAGATTGCCAAAAGAGCGACTACGTTGATGAGTGCTGCGCAAATGAGACTTGAGCTTGTCTTCCCAGTACGTTTCCGCCGCAGCAGTACGTCGGCCAAGATGGTCCACCATGCCTTTGGTGCTTGCAGAACGGTCCCGTAAGCGCTTGCGCCATCTGGAGTCGCTTTGGCAAGCCGTGCAAAAGGTTCTGTTCTTTTGAGATCCTGGAACAATATGACTGTCATCTGCGTGTACAGGACAGCAATTAAGGTCGGGGTGAATCGCCAGCCAAAGAGGATGCCAGCGGAGCCATCATCGTCGCCAATACCGTGATGTGCGTCAGAGTACAGGACGAGGGCGATAAGTACTGTGCCAATGCAGCAACTAACAATCACTGGTACGGCTAAGTAATACCACTGTAGAGTAAATGGCTGCCACTTCTCTCTCGAGTCCTGACGTGACAATGCTGTAGGGGGTTAATGGAATACACTGTGTTATTGAGGTCCTACATACTGGGTGTTCCTAATTCATCGTCTTCCTGATGCTGGTCTTGTGGCAGTATTGTCACAACCTCAGACGGACCCTTTTTTGTAGTCAATCGTGTAATGGTTGGCCGAAAGAGCATTGTGCGAGTAGAATAGAAATGAAGACCATCAAACAAGAAGGGGATAACTGCGATGGTCCGGAGTGTCTCGAGTAACGAACGTACCTACATGTGCAGGCTGCATGTACGAAGTACTTAACTCCAGTACAGTACCTCATCAGTCCTCTCGCCTCACTGAAGGAACTTTGCGGCGCAGTTCTCAGCGCGAGAACTGCTCCACTTTCTGAACCCATTGCGACGGTCAAGACACAGGCCTCGGACCCTGTGTGCAATAACATCGATGGCTAAGCGCCCGGAACGAATTCCTGGGACTAGTGCAGCGTTTCGCAGCCACGTCGATGCAAACGCAGCGGCTATTAGTGCGCCGCCGATCTGGATGCCCGCTTATAGAATTGATAACTTCCCGACCAGTGATAGACTGGTGACAAGAGATGATAATGTACGTCGTGTTGATGGGATCTGGATCTGGATGCGTAGTAGCACTGTTCATCAGCCGCTAGTTAACGCAGCTTAGCGTTAGTGACGGGCCCGAATGAGACTATGTTCGCGCCCGATATCCACCACCTCACATCCCACTCTCCATTCACGATAAATCGTTGCAAAGGTCAATATCCTTTGAAGAATTTTGTTCCATTCATATTGAGCAGAATGTCAGGGAATTCACAGACCGGAGGTCCTCAAAGATATATCTACTGCCACAGGTCCCAGACAACAGACAGGATTGTAATACAAGCAACTTTCCACAGCTTCCCAACCAGATCTATCGATCGTCTAGTCTTAGTGAAATGCCGTATGCACCCTATTGCGCCTATCCTCCAATATGTGTAAGACCTAGTCGTTCAAGCCCCTTCATTAACATGCCCTGCCAATTCGATTTCATGGCATTCAAAACAGCTGTTATCATCCACTCTCTACCCTACGTCTCTTCGAAACAGACTATAATCAGGGTTTCTCGCCGTCCATACGATGGCAATTCTCGCCTTTATACCTTTATAGCACCAAGAAACATCCATCCGCCACCATCTGCGTGCCATGCGGACACTCTCTGAATTAGCTACCGGACATCCACCTGCTGGTGCGTTGGCGTCCGGCCGTTCGTGACAGCAATCAACTCCTATGCCGAATACCCATTTGAACATAAGACTTTCGAGTTGAGTGAGAAGCAAAGATCTTGGATAGACTTCGTGTCCTATTCGTTAGCGTCATGGCAACGATTAGCACTCTAACTATAAAGGAGATTCCCCTCCTTCAAGCTTTGCAAACATACTCATAGAATCACATCTACTCTACAAGCCAAGACCAAACACCATAAGCACTAGAAACGCACAACAGTCTATAAGAATGCATATCTACCATCTATACAGTAAACATCAAATGCGCTCCAACACTAGACCAGAGTTCTCGCTAGCCTTACAACTCACTCCTCACTACTTACACAGCAAACGCAAAAGCCGACTTAGTATCTATATCGCAACCCACCAAAGTTACAGCACAATTCTCAAACCCCTGTTACTATACATAGCACCAAGGCATTGAAAACATTTAGATACACTACAACCCCCCATCGATCCCGCAAAGTCCAATAGCTAACATTCAGCACCCTACGCCGACCTACTTTCCCGCTGAATATTCCCACAGTTGTAACCAGTTCATGCAGCAACTTCGCAATAACCGCGGGATACATAGCCCTAATATCGACGGTAGAAGTAAGTAAGCGTACAGGTGATAGTGTACTACGTCGACGAGAAGTATAAGGTTATGGTCATTCTTGACTCTCTACGGTTTGTTCGTGTCTGGGAGTTTCGCGCGTGGTTGTTAGGATGGGAGATTTGCAAGCGGTGCAAGGGGTGCATCTTGCCGTTGCTGACATCAATTATGCGGTTGTGCTAGTTAATATACGGAGAAAGCAAGATTCTTTTGCGTCCACGTCTTACTTTGACAACGTGACACGTGGGTCTAAACAGTAGGAAGGAGACTACAAAAACAACGTGATAGTTTAGTACGCGATAATTTCTACTTACTCTTGGAGAATACACGAAATATCTAGGGACCTTTGGGCTGGTTTTTTGGTGCGTTGTATTGACTACAGCGAACTACGCTTGTGACTTTGGTGACTTCATACGACGGGTACAAGCTCCTTCATACCAACAAAGATCGTGAGTCACTATCATCGTGTTCCTGACCACACTTACCCTTTCCTCTTAGCCCATTGACGAGGCAATGTCTTCGATCTTCGAGTTTACAAGAATAGTTTCGAAACACACAAGTGGGTTCCACGTTTCGCTCCTTGTACACTTACAGTACAACTCCAGCTAATAAAACTCTGGTACGTAGTGAGCATGAACGCGGCTCGGTAGCATGACTGTGTTTTTCCCATGCTTTGTCCGAATCGACTGGCTACGCTCACGAGTAAGAGCTCCCAGTTTTCCAACAAAGCACCCCATCGATAAGTCACAAAACCTCATGCCATGATCTTCGCCTCTTGAAGTTGCCGACTAGAGATCGTCCGGCACTCGTCGTGAACGCTTGCCCTGTTCCGACCTCACCGGCCCCATTCGAGAAGACAAGGCCGCGGCGCACTAGTGACTGTGTCCAAAAGCGACGATGGGTGGGTTGAAAAGGGGAAGAGTCCTTGTGGTTGAGGCACGGACGAGGTTGGAGTTGCTGTGCTTATTCCCTGGCTAGACCGTTGGATCTGCAAATTGGGGTTGGACCGAGTCAAGGCTGACATGTCTGCGAAAACTAAACTATAGAACGGTACACTATACATGCGCTTAGGCTTGTTTGGCCATCTTGGGTGAAGTAGTTTAGGATTCGCCGCGGTTACTGCGATAGAGAGGTTTCCCATCCCATATCAGGGGCAAGACGTCCATGACAAAGAAGGATTGGAACAAAGGTCGTTGAGTGTCTTGACGACAACGAATAGGCTTGATCCTAGAAGCTTATCGAACTTGTCACGCGCCAGAAGTCAATATAGCAGCTAGCCGAAGTATGAAGAGTGGCGTCCGATGAAGGATGAGCACATGCGCTTTTCTTTGAAACACCGAGGCGCACGCTCACGACGACTGAGGCGTTGGACCAAGGGAACTGGGTGCCAAGTGAAGACACAAACAAGTGATCAGAGAGATCGACAGCTAGCGCGTGAATAGCTGACATTCCAAATTCCGATGCTGATGCTGTTGGGTGATGGTTTGCACAGACAGGAGGTCAATGAAATCTGAATCCGACGGTGTGGCCTGTCCCGTTCTACCGCACAGCCTACAGGCATGCTACGGACTTTGAACATTTGCATGCACGGAGCGGCGACGCAAGATGAAACTGCCCATCGCTCTAGGAGCAAACCTTGCGCAGTGACAGAAATGAAGGAGTGCAGCGGACACTTTGTGGTGCCAAAGATGGGACGCGGGAAAGCAATATTGTTTAGCCCTGAGGCGAACGTCTGTGGCTCCTCTGGGCAACGCCTCTAAAGACGAGGGCGAAGAGGCTGGCTTGCAGGCTGACGGAAGAAGGGAGCGTGGCTGTCGCCATTAGCCGGGACGCAGTGTTACCTCAACGTAACGAACGGATGCGAAGCCGTTTGGCAGCGAGAGCAGTGGATACGGGATGATGGCAATGATGAGCGGAGAACGTCAAATGATGCCAATGTGCAGCGGGCCGTGGTGGGCTGGAGATTTGGTGAGGCTCCCGACGTGTGAGGTGCGTGTGAGGCTGTGTATTATACAGGGTATTGAGATGGTGTAGCTTGTGCAGGGGCCAATCACAGTTGGGACGGAGCTTGGGAGTCCGGCCAGTCATCGACACTGATGTGTAAATTACAGGCTGCGTCTGGAAACTACCACATTGGCTTAGCGCGACTATTGGAGCGGGGCCCCGTGCTTAACGAAATGAGAGGGTGGGCCTGGCGCAGAGCAGCTACGGGTGGGCGGGTGGGCAGCCGCACAACCCTTGATTGTGCTTGAGCATGAGGCCTCACGATGCATACTGCCAATTCCTCCAGAATGACCTTGGGGAGTTTGCTGAGGCCGACAAGACGCAGTGCGCACTGCACAAGCAGGTGTGGGCAGAGCACGGGAGAGTGCAGCTGTTCCTCCTCTCCATGACGGCGGCTGCTCTGCGCTCATTAGATTAGGGAGGTGTTATTGGACCCATGGCTAGTGCTGTTTGAAATTAATAGTGGCGGCAACATACAGCCAGCTGCCAGGCCCTCTCTGCCGGACGACCAGGTCGAGCACACCGGTGACAGATTGCGGTGCAGACGGCGGCGTTGAAGCCGTCACAGCCGTCGTCTGTCAACGTCGACTCCAAACACGTCGCTCACATGGCATAGCTTGCAAAGGTGGCCGCGCTGGCCACGGCTCTCCACACCAAGCGCGTTCCTATTTTTGCGTGCGCCAGGCCGGTTCAAGGACGGTCCGTTTGCTGCCAAGGTGTCCACTGTCGCGCTGCAGGGTGCTCATCTAGCGACTCGTACCCTGTGCGTCCCACCTTGCGGCCTTGCCTCTTTGGCCAGCGCCCCCCTGCTGCATCGTGTGGCCTGCACGCCCGACGCTGGCTGGGCAGTGGGCGGCGAGTTGCTGACACCGGACAGCTGTGCGGCGCGACTCTACTCTTAGTCAACTCTCCTCTTCACCATCGTCCACGCTTCCTGACGCCTGTATCCACCTCCGCCGACAATCCTCACCGGGCGCCGTCATATAGCCTCCAGCGCGCATCTCTGCCCCCCCTTGGCCGCCCGTGGACCTCCTCCCCCGTCAACTCACGCCCACGCCCACGCCCACGCCCACGCCCTTGGCCTCACGCTCCCTTTGCACGATTCCCCGAATCACGACCACTCGTTCCACGCCTCGTCTTCGTCTCCGTCTTCGTCTTCGTCCACGCTGTCCGCTGTCCTTCGACGCTTGCCTGCCAACGTCGCGCCGCTCCTTACGTCTGCACTGCAACGCGACTCTCGCGCAATAGTCTTTGCCATCCATCCCGACCCTGCCACGACGCGCAAGCTCGCCAGTCGCCGAGAGACAAAGACCGCACCCCCGCCACGCACTGTGTGACAGTCATCGTCCTGCCCACCGCCCTTTGTCTTCCTACTCGACCAAGCACCCAGCACCCAGCTTTGGGCCTTCAATACTACCCCTACATCTTTGTTGTCTGGTCACTAGTTTGCTAGTTGCTCGGCGATCTCAGGCTCTGGTTGAAGCTGTCCGTATCGCAACGTGGGCCTAGACCACGCGACAACACTGCTCCAAACCCTCGGATCTAGTTGCTGTAGAATATGACGGCATAGGTCTGCTCTCCCTCGATAATCACTGCGACGACACCGCGACCACGTAGCCTGCGTCTCAGTCCCCATTCCTAGCTGCACTGACAGTCTAGTGAGTCTTGCATGCCATGCATGTCTCAGTCATTGCACATAGCTAACGCGCAACAGGTCCATTCTTTACCCATTTTGACTATTGTCAAGTACACTCGTTTGATCCAGTTCTGACAGTACGTCTCTTCACAAGCACTGCAAACGTACCGTCATGTCTGACCAGCATAGGCCTCGCACTTCGAGCGCTTCACACACCTTTGTGATACTTAATCTACCATAACACCAGCAACTATACCCAAACATGCCACACCCTACCACAGTATGGGCTGCCGCCCTCCTCTTGACCAGCTTCTCGGGCTCAGGTCCGATGCTCACCACAGCCGAGGCCATGCCAGCACCAGGGCCCCAGCAGACACAGATGCGACCGCGATACTACTTTCCGCGACACGTCAAGCGTCAGATCGTCACCAACACTACTTCGCCAGCATCTGCGACACCTTCCTCGTCACTAGATTCCTCTAGCAGCTCTCAAGAGCACGTGGAGACCCGACAATTCGACCTTACGTCTTTCATGGAATCGCTCTTCAGCAGCCGTCCTGACTCTTCCGCGTCTCCATCGAACGCCAATGTGCAGAAGAGCGACTTCGATCCGACGAGCAGCCCGACCTCAAGCATCATTGTCAGCTCCACTGCTGTTCCCAATTCTGGAAATCGTCTTGACAGCACAGGAGACAGAAGCCCATCATCGGTCCCAATTTCCTCGTCAGGTTCCTTGTCGTCCATCATCGAGTCATCATTGTCGCCAGTGACGCCGCCAAGCCCCAGCGCTGAGCCATCTTCGCTCACTCCCGCTGTACCCGTTGAGTCGGAGCCTGTTGAAGACGAGGAACCGCCTCTCCGTGCACCCGTCGGGTCATCGACCGGTCTACCATCCATCATTGTGCAACCTACTCCGTCACCAGAGCCAGTTGAAGTCCCGTCGCCATCTTCGCAGCCATTGGTCGCGTCTCCTAGCGCCAGCAGACAGCCACTTCTTGGACCAAGTGTTGGACTCCCCGATATCATCGTTCCAGCATCTTCGTCATTTACCTCCAGCGTTGCAGCCTCTTCTGATGTGGTCTCGGAGGCCCCCTCAGCGACCCCTTCTGCTGATCTGCTACCCGTCAACGGCGAGCTGTCTTCTGCACCCGACCCAGTCATTGCGCCAACCGGCGTCCGACCATCATCTGTGATCCTGCCCACCTCTTCTATGGTCTCAGCAGCCCCCTCGGAGACACCTTCTCCGGATTTACCTGTTGGTGGTGTGCTCTCGTCTGTACTTGACCCAATCATTGCACCAACCGGCGTTCGACCATCGTCTGTGATCCTGCCTACCTCTTCTGATGCGGTCTCGGAGACCCCCTCTGCGGAACTACCTGTCGATGGCGTGCTCTCGTCTGTACTTGACCCAATCATTGCACCAACCGGCGTTCGACCATCGTCTGTGATTCTACCTACCTCTGCCGTACCAGATGTACCCGTTTCATCAGCCTCGCCTGATGGTTCTGGACAACGCGTAGCCTCCACAGGCCAGATTCCAAGTGAAATCGTCACCCCCACACCTGCGTCTTCTGCGTCTGCCGCACCCTCCTCCGATGGCTCTGAACAACGCGTGGGTTCCACAGGCCCAATCCCAAGTGAGATTGTCACTCCCACACCTGTTCCGTCTGCGTCTGCTGCACCATCCTCGCCGGATGCCTCCAGCTTCCTCGGCCCATTCATTGTCCCTGGCACTGGAACCGGTGGCCTATCTCAGCCAATCGTGCAGCCCACCTCATCCTCAGGTCTGCTGGGTAACCTCCTTCCGTCGCTTTTGGCGTCATTAGAGCCTACTCCAACGCCATCCTCAGAGGTTGGAAGTACCGGACTCTTTCCAGCGAGCCCTGTGCTTCCCACGGGTAGCGGAGCGTCGTCTGCTGAACCCCAGTCACCTGTCTCTCTGCAGCCATTGCCAACTACTGGCACGGGCATCATGATTGGCATCACGACAGCCTTCGGTACTGGCAACTCACCAGCCCCTACGCCCACGGCCCCGCTGTTCAGCTCTGGTGCGATCCCTACTTCTGAGAGCGCATCTGCAAGCTCTGGTCTACTAGATCTGCCGTCAATTCTATCGTCGGTTCTCTCGGAGGTGCCAGGAGTTGTCGGACCTTCCAGCCTGGGCCCGACTGCACCTGCCCCGACCGAGTCCTTGGGGGGAGTACTCCCTCCCGCTCTGTCCTCGCTCCTCTCATCAGCGATTTCTGATGTGCCTGCGTCTGCATTGCCAACCGCTCTATCTAGCATCCTCTCAGGTGTAGAGTCACTCCTGCCTACTGCCTCGGCTCCAGGAATCGTTGGACCTTCCAGCCTGGGCCCGACTACACCTACCCCAACAGAGTCTCTGGTGGGTGTACTCCCTCCATCTCTGTCTTCGCTCCTCTCATCAGCAATTTCTGATGTGCCTGCTTCTGCGCTACCGACCGCTCTGTCAAGCATCCTTTCAGGTGTAGAATCACTCCTACCTACTGCCTCGGTGCCAGTTGTTGTGCCCAGTGCTCTTTCGTCAAGCTTGGCTCCCTCTGGCGTTCTTCCCTCATCTGGAGCCGTGCCTTCCGGAACTTCACCTTCATCTATGGTGTTGCCATCCGAAACTTTACCTTCATCTGTCGTGTTGCCATCAGGTACCTTGCCGTCATCTGTCCTTCCTTCAGGGATCTTGCCATCGTCTGGTATTCTCCCTTCCTCTGGAACAGTGCCATCGGCATCGGTTTCTCAGTCAGCAGTCGTACCATCCTCTGTTGCGATTCCCACGCCCTCCGAGACAGCCTCCGAGGCAGCTAGCATTACTTCGTCGCTTCCAAGCGCCACTATCAGCGTTACACCAAGCGCTGGCATCTCGCCATCAGGCTCCACGGCTCCATCAGGCTCTCTCGGCTCTTCTGCGATTCCTATTGCGACATCTTCAGCGATCCAATCCCTCAGCATTCCAGTATCCGAGGGTCCGTCTTCAACCCCTTCGTCTGAACCTACCAGCAGCGCAATCGTCACCCCATCCACGTCTGATAATGCTAGCATCAGTGAGGCGCCCACGCCTTCTGCAGTGCCCATTTCTTCCTTTGTGAGCACTGAAAGCGACGCCACATTGATTCCCATTCCTGTCATTCCATCATCGACTGTCAAGCCTTCTCCAGTCGTGTCCCTTTCTGCCACAGCAACCGATAGCGCCACGTCCCTTGTCGTTGGAACCAGCATTGTGCAGGAACCCTCTTCCATCCCGCCCACGCCGACCGCGAGTCCCACATCAAGCGGCATTCCATCAAGCCTACCAAGAATGATTGCTCCCCCGGGAGGCGTTCCCCCTCAAGTCTCCCAAGACGCCTTCATGGGCCAAGTTTGCTTCAAATGGCCCCTAAACTACCCCTTTGTCTCTGCCAACGACGGTGGCCAGCAAATTTTCCACTACCTGCCCAAGGCTATTGCAGATGGTCTCAACATTTCGCAAAGTGAGGTCCAAAACTTTGGACTCAAGCCACTGGATACTACGCAGTACCAAGGCTTCATTACCACACTAGCCTTGTTCACCATCCCTAGCGATCTGCAGAACAAGCTCGCAGCTCAGCTTCGTAATCCTGCCGAAACCTTCTGGCGCAACAAGGATTCAACGGTCAATGACTTGACCAGCTTGATCAACACCGCTTGTCCTCTTCCTGCTGGCAGAGTTCCAGGCGAAGTCGCCTCGCCTGGCAATGTCGAGAGCAACCCTGGTTCTACCTCTAATGGAGGTGGAGGCGATGGTGGTGCCATGGGAGGTGACATTGGTGCCAGTCGCAAGGTCAATTCGACGAGTGCCATTGTCGCCAGCAGCGCTATCGTAGGAGCAATCGCTTATGGTGCCGCTATGTTCTTCGTTGCCCGTCGATACAGGAACAAGCGCATCGCTCACCAGCGCTCCAGCTCCGTTCCGAGCACAAGCCGTATGACGTCCGGCTCCATTCCAGGCGGTGCTGCTGCCTGGATGCATGGTGCTCGGAATGGTCGGATGACGCCTGGCAGTCGAGGCAGTCAAGGAAGCAGCGCCAGCCAAGGACGTTCTATACGGACACAGCAGATCTCTGCCCCAGTGATGGCTGAGAACTCTCTTGGCTGGAACTGAGTGGGATGTGGAACATATGTCACCATTACATTGTGTATGGTTGTACGACTTGGAGATGAGGAGTGATTCTGCATCGACTGCATTTCTCGATGCCTAGTGGCCTAATTGCAACTTCCCGCCTGGCTTCGCGGCGTCCCGCCCCGCGAGGCCCTCCCTGGACCACCCTCTCGGCTCTTCCTATGTTTGCCTCTGCATATGCATCCAGCGTCAGCAAGCTCATTAAATTTGTCGATTCTACCCTTCGGACACTCTCGTTAAGACGACCATCTCTCTCGTACTATACTTTAACATATTTGCACTTTCATTGTATTTCGCTTCTTAGATACCAGTCCGCGCTTGAGGAACAAGCTGGACCGTTTTATTTCTTGTCCATGTGTCGATGCGCTGCGTGGCTTGGTAGCCATGAGTGGCGGGCTCGGAGCATAGTCCACGGTATTTATTATGTATTGGTTGTGCAGCAGCACAGACTGGATGTTGTGGGGGGGGGAGGGGAGCTTGTGGGGAGGCTGACTGTTCCGAGTATATAGTTGTAGTGGCGGAATTGAGAAAAGTTTACTCTATTGAATGTGCATTGACAAGTGCGGGATCGCGTCATGTGAGAGAGTCAATGGTGGGGGACATGTCCTGACTGAAGGGCGGTGTTGCGCATTCGTCTGCAATCGACGGTGGGTTGCAAGTTTCCACGTTGGGCAAGAGCCGTGTTGAACCCTGGTGTCGGTCTTGGCGCCTTGAACATCGAACACCTTGCGGCGTGGGACGTCTACAGTGGACAAGTTGCAACGCGCCCAATTGCACACGTCCTCGTTCGAAAGCCCCTTCGCAGCATCCGTGGCCAGGCCGACCCTCGAGTCCTTCCTACGGTTGCCCGCGCTCCTGTGGACTGGCTAATCGAGCCACGTCTCTCTCTCCACCCCTCCGCAACGCACAGCCGCAGCTGCAAGCATGCGTCTCGACGTCAAGGTACGCGAGCATGCGCCATCATGTGCTATACCGGGGCGCAGGAGAAGCTATACTGACTGGCTGGAATTATAGAGGCAGCTTTTTGCACGATCGGAGCGTGTCAAGGGTCCGTATTTCCTCGCAGTACGCAGGCACCCTGGGTCCATACTAACATTGCATAGGCATTGGTAGGCAAACTGACCTCGTGCTACAACTGCGCCGCTAAAACAACTCGAAGACTTCCACCCGACCGAGCCATGGATCCTCACGACCTTGTACAGCGGTATGCCCAGCTTGAACACCTGGCCCAGTGCGCAAAGCTGACGGACACAGGACACGTCCACATATGGTCCTACATAACGCAATCGATTGTTAAGACGTTCGAGCTTACCGATGTGCCTGTCCGCGCTGGACGCTTCGTTGCGCGGAAGAATTGGATTGTTGCAGGTTGGACCGTCCGGCACCCATTGTTGCGTGTCAAGGCTAATGCGGACACACCCTAGGCTCGGATGACTTCCAGCTGCGCGTCTACAACTACAACACCTCAGAGAAGGTCACATCTTTCGAGGCGCATCCAGACTATATCCGCGCCATCGCCGTACACCCTACACAACCCTTCGTCCTCACCGCCAGTGTACGTAGCGGGATCTACGGTGCAACAAACGCTGGCTAATGTGGCTCCAGGATGACATGACAATAAAGCTGTGGGATTGGGACAAGTCATGGAAATGTACCTTCTTCGATACCCGCCTGCAGGATGACGAGCGCTGACCCATTTCAGGCGTTCAAGAATTCGCCGGCCACCAACACTATGTAATGGGCATTGCCATCAACCCCAAGGATCCCAACACATTCGCCTCTGCTTGTCTTGACAGGACTGTCAAGATCTGGTCGCTCGGAAGCTCGACGCCCAACTTTACCCTCGAGGCGCACGAGACCAAAGGCGTTAACTTCATCGACTATTACCCACAATCCGACAAGCCATATCTTCTGACGACGTCGGATGACAGGACGGTCAAGGTATGGGATTACACCACGAAGGCGCTGATTGCCACACTCGAAGGCCACACATCCAACGTTAGTTTTGCAGTCTACCACCCGGAGCTGCCCGTTATCATTTCCGGATCCGAAGACGGCACTATCAAGATTTGGCATTCCTCTACCTACCGGCTAGAGCAATCACTGAATTATGGCCTGGAGCGCGCGTGGTGTGTAGCCTACCAGAAAGGCAAGAATGGCGTTGCGCTTGGTTTCGACGACGGTGCGGTAGTTATCACCATGGGCCGTGAAGAGCCCGCGGTCAGCATGGACGGTAGTGGCAAGCTACTTTGGGCTAAAAACAACGACATCCTCACCTCAGTCATCAAAGGCAGCGACCAGCTGAAAGACGCCGAGCGCCTGACACTTCCCAGCAAGGATCTTGGCTCTACAGAGCTGTACCCACAATCACTACTACACTCGCCAAATGGACGTTTTGTCGCAGTATGTGGTGATGGGGAATATATCATCTATACCGCTCTTGCCCTCCGAAATCAAGCTTTTGGAACTGCATTGGACTTTTGCTGGGCCTCGAAAGAGCACGACAAAGACTATGCTATCCGAGAGTCGTCAACTAGTGTGAAGATCTTCCGCAACTTCAAGGAACGGAGTGTACTGAATGTCGGCTTCTCTGCCGATGGTCTGAGTGGTGGCGTTCTCCTTGGTGTCAAGGGTCAGGGTGGTATTGGTCTATTCGATTGGGACTCTGGTGCCCTTGTCCGAAGGATAGAGGTTGATCCCAAAAGCGTATACTGGTCGGAAAGCGGCGAACTCGTCACTCTGGCTACCGAGGACACATTCTATGTACTGCGTTACTCAAGGGAGAATTACCTCGAGGCACTCCAAAATGGAGAGATCGACGAGGATGGCGCTGAGTCTGCCTTTGAAGTCGTCTGCGACATCAACGAGAGGCAAGTCACTATTGATTTGGCCACTATCTGTGCAAAACTAACAACGAGAGCAGTGTACGCACGGGTACCTGGGTGGGAGATTGTTTCATCTACACCAACAGCACAAACCGCCTGAACTACCTCGTTGGCGACCAAACATACACCATCTCGCATTTTGATTCGCCACACTACGTTCTTGGGTACCTTCCTCGCGACTCAAGGATCTATGTCGCAGACAAGGACGTCAATGTGGTCTCTTTCGCCCTCTCCCTGGCCGTTGTCGAGTACCAGACTCTAATTCTTCGTGGCGACCTCGAAGCTGCCGAAGAGACACTTCCCTCTGTCCCTAAGGACCAAAACAACAAGATTGCTCGTTTCCTCGAGGGCCAAGGGTACAAGGAGATGGCGCTCAAAGTGGCTACTGACCCAGAGCACCGCTTTGATCTCGCCTTGGCACTTGGGGAACTGCAGCAGGCCGTCGAGATTGCAAGAGAGCAAGACACGGAGCACAAGTGGAAGACTGTGGGAGACGCCGCACTTACAAACTGGGACGTCAAGCTCGCACAGGAATGCTTTGTCAAGGCCAAGGACTTGGGTTCTCTCCTTCTCGTCTACAGCGCCACGTCCGATGCCTCTGGCCTCCGGGAACTTGCTTCCCTTGCTGAAGACGCAACGGCCAATAATGTGGCTTTCTCTGCGCTCTGGCAAGTAGGCGATGTACAAGCATGCATTGATTTACTCGTCAAGACGAACCGCCTCTCCGAAGCCGTCCTCTTCTCGCAAACGTACAAACCTAGCGCAACGGCTGGGCTTGTCAAGCAATGGAAGACGGCGCTGGAAAAGGAAAACAAGAGTAAAGTTGCGAGGCTGTTGGGATGCCCACCGCATGATGGCGAGGGCGACGCCGAAATGTTCCCGGAGTGGGAGGAGTATTTGAGGTTGGAGAATGAGGGGGGTACTGTGGAGGATTTGCTTGTGCAGGATGAGGGGGAGGCGGAGGATGCGGAGGAAGAGGTTGCGGAGAATGCGGAAGAGGAAGAGGATGAAGAGGATGATGACGAGGACGAGGATGAAGAAGAGGATGAAGAATGAGTAAATGTCGGGTGGATGCTTGGTCAGATGGGACTTGGAGGGTGATACGACTTGGAATGCAAAACGTATGAGATGATAGTGTGTAGACGTAGACAATGATATGATATCGATGTTCAATGTTCCCATGTCGTGTTTGATGCCCAGTATATCTGTCATTGATCTCAATGCAGATTGACGCCAAAATCCAGCTTGAAATAGTCGACCGCATCATCAAAGCAAAAATATCCTCCCCTCGCTCACTTGTCACTCACCACCACCTCGCGCCAAAAAACTTGGGCGCAACCCTCTCCTTCTTCTCCCCCGCCACCAAATCAATCCTCTGCTGTCCCTTGACATCCACCGCGACCTCGCTATACTCAAACTCATCCTGACTCGGGCGCCTCGTCGCATGCACATTCACGACGCCCTGCCCCAACGGGCCCTCGACATAAAACCTCAACCGCATATGTTCCGTGCCCCACTTGTCCGTCTCCTGCGTACTACTAATATAGCGATTCCTTGCCCATCGTGACCAGGAAGCCTCGCCATGCGCCGAGATTTGCGAGCCAGGGCCTAGAAGTTTTTGGCAGCGGGGGTCGGAGCGGATCATGGAGACGACGCGGTTGAAGTGGGATGTTTTGGAGGAGGGGGAGAGGATGTCGGTGAAGAGGAGGGTTGCTACGCCGCCCTGAGGTGTGTTTGGTTAGTATAGTGTAGTGTAGTGATAGTGATGGTGATAGTGATAGTGATAGTGATGGTGAGTGGATAGGATTGGATTGGATTAAGGGAGGGGCTGTGAGGATGGGACGTACAGTAGCTACGATGCCGACGAGGACGACGATGAGGTTTACGCTTTGTTGGGTTGTGCGGACTACTTTTTCGCCGGGGGAGAGGTCGGACCAGCGGACTCGGCCTGTGTCGCTGGATAGGGTGATTGATTTTCGGGGCGGGGGTGGGGGAGGCGTGGATGAGGGGCTTGTTGATGAGGTGTGGGTGGCCCGGGTATGGCTGGTGGTGGATAGGGTTGCGCGGGGAGGTTGGGGGTGCGGTCGTCGATGCGCCGAGGGGTGGATGCGTGGGAGGAGGAAGGATGGGCGGATGAGGGAGATTGCTTCTGAGGGGCGGTAGATGGCTGTCATTGTTGGGTAGAGTAGAGTTGGGTGAGTGAATTGCACGTAGAGTAGAGTAGAGTGAGTAGAATTGAGTGAGTAGAGTGGTGTAGAATAGAGAGTAGAGCAGAGCGGAGGCGGAGGCGGAGGCGGAGGTGGTGGGCACTACCGCTGACCAGGGACCGAGACCGAGACGGAACAAGACTACAACACCACACACACACACACACACTTACTCTGTCAATCGCTCCTGCTGCCACATGGGACGGCCCAGCCACACCATGGCGTCCAACAAGAAGAGCAGCCTCACGGGCTACCTGCCCGACATCCTCATGGCCGCGGCCGCGCCGCTCATTGCCTACTTTGTCATCCGCAACCTCCTCACGCGCCTCGACCCCGACGCCCAGCAAAAGGAAGAAGCCCGCGCCAAAGCCTCGGCCGCAACCCGCAAGCTCGACGCCATCCTCGGCTCGAAGCGCCGCCGCAAGAGCCACGGCGACTACGACAACGGCAATGACAGCGACGACGACACGACCGACTCGCGCCACGGCCGCCCGCGCATGCAGGACCTCAGCCTGACGACGTACGAGCAGACGATTGCCATGGAGGTGGTGGCGCCCGAGGAGATCCCCGTCAGCTTCGACGACATTGGCGGCCTCGACGCCATCATCGAGGAGCTCAAGGAGTCGGTCATCTACCCGCTGACCATGCCGCACCTCTACTCGCACAGCTCCTCGCTGCTCAGCGCTCCCTCGGGCGTCCTGCTCTACGGGCCCCCGGGCTGCGGCAAGACGATGCTGGCCAAGGCCCTGGCCCACGAGTCGGGCGCCTGCTTCATCAACCTGCACATCTCCACCCTCACCGAAAAGTGGTACGGCGACAGCAACAAGCTCGTCAACGCCGTCTTCAGCCTGGCCCGCAAGCTGCAGCCCAGCATCGTCTTCATCGACGAGATCGACGCCGTCCTGGGCCAGCGCCGCAGCGGCGAGCACGAGGCCAGCGGCATGGTCAAGGCAGAGTTCATGACGCACTGGGACGGCCTCGCCTCGAGCACCTCGTCCGGCACCTCGACCCCCCAGCGCATCTGCATCCTCGGCGCCACAAACCGCATCCAGGACATCGACGAAGCCATTCTGCGCCGCATGCCCAAGAAGTTCCCCGTCGCCCTCCCCAACGCCTCCCAACGCCACAACATCTTCTCCCTCATCCTGCGCGGCACAAAAGTAGACTCCCCCAACTTCGACATCGACTACCTCGTCCGCGTCTCCGCCGGCATGTCTGGCTCCGACATCAAAGAGGCCTGCAGAGACGCCGCCATGGGTCCCGTCCGCGAATACATTCGCCGCAAAAAGGCAGACGGCACGCTGAGGAACAGCAGGGGCGGTGTACAGGCCCAAGATGTCCGTGGCCTACGGACAGAAGACTTTTTCGGCCGCGGCAAAGGCCTCCGCGAAATGAACAGCGTGGACGATACCCGCGAGGAAATGAACGCAAGAGTACGGAGTACAAGCAATCTCGGTGGTCGTGGGCGCGTACACACCACCGAAGAAGAAGAAGAAACTAGCAGCGCAAGTGCAAGTGCAAGCGCAAGCGACGAAAACACAAGTGGAGACGAAAGATTCAGAGATTCAGCATATCAGGATCTCGCTGCTGAGCCGGCGGCCGTCGTGAGCTAACACCACACCGCGCCATACCACCAGGAACTTTGTTTTTGTCGTGCATGGGGATATGTTTTGATGTACAGTCTATGTATGATTTGCATTGGGAAAGTTTTACGTATATACGCGGCGTAGCGTTTGATATAACTCAAGTCTCAGCTCTGTAATGGCTGGCGTTTGGGAAATGGAATACATGCACTGGATTGGGTTGTTGCATGGTTAGACAGAAAGAGAGAGAGAGAGAGATAGAGGGAGAGAGCCTAGATGTTTTGGGACTAGGTACCGCATAGAGGGGAAATATATATTTATATATGCATGCATATCTATATCTATCTATATATCTATATACCGTTTCCCCATCTTCAAGTCTGTGTTAGAGAGACTACATTACATGTGAATTACTCACTGACTAACCGCAATGACCTTACTTGCTTGCACCGTGTGCCGCACGTATATAATGATAACATCACATCATCTCAGCTCGCATCAGTGCTCTAATCCTTTTCTTCCTTCCGTCTCTACCCATTCGGCTTTCGCACTCGCAGGGGTCTTGGATAAACTTGTCTATCTACCGAGTTCAAAATCTGCAAGACAATTCACCAAGAGCCTTGGGCAGGGAAAAAAAAACGCACGGTTATTGAGTATAGATGTGAAATGTCTAGAGGATATGTAGATGGTATTGTATATATCTTTCTAAAAGTATCCACCTACACCCTGTATCTCCGTATACACACGCCTACTACTTTTTAAACCTCCATCATAAGCATCCCGCTACTCTTCTTTTCGCACGTGGAGCACATCATGCGTGCACATCGTATCCTAGAACGACTCGGTGCTTATTCTGCATCATCTTTTTTTTTGTCCCGGAACTTACCTATATATGTCATCCGAACATTCTCCAGAGAATACTACGCCTTCCTTCCATATCTGTGCAGTACTACTCTACATGCACTATGATAGAGACAATCCCTATTCCTTACATCATAATCACCATTCTATCCCCCTGTCCACACCTTCAAGATGTGACCTGCCCCTCTAAAAACCTAAGCCAAAGGTTGCTTTCTTCTCCCCCCTTTTTCCTTCAGTATCCCACGCGTCATCACTACCATGCAATTGCTCCATCCAACTCCGCTGAATCTCCCCTCCTTGTCACTCTTTCATCGCCCAGTTCTTCCCACTTGTCCTGAATTCCCTCAATTTCGTCGTGATCTTTGTCTGTCCGTCTATTTAGAGCTTCGCTGCGTTTTCCAATCCCAGCTGCCACACTGCTATTCGGTAAGAGTTCCAGCACATCTTTCCATTCATCATAATGGCTCCTTTGCAGCATGAACTGTGCATTCTCCAGCGCGGGTATAATAGCCTGTACAACTAGGAATCGGGCAAGCAAATGGCGTATTGCGCCCCGCATCGAAATGATGGCGGTCTACGGCTTCCACCAACTTCCCACATGATACCTTCTTCATCATGGTTAATGATGACTTTCCTTTACGTTGGGAAACCTGTTTTGTAAGGAGGCCCGGAAGATGGTGATGAGGTGGTGTTGGATTTCCCACTTTCCATCATCTCGTTGTAGACATATCTCCTGGGTTGGATTTGGTTGGTACTCAACTTCAACGTATTGCACATGTGCGAGAAACGCCATATCCCAAAACGATTGGCCCGGGTAGGCCTTTTTCCAAGAGCCACCGTGCTTCAACATAAAAATATGCATTTTTCGTTGCCCAGAACAGTTTCAATGCTTCGATGCGCAGCTTCGAGGACGTGTGCATGAGTTGGAAGAGCGTGCTGGTAGAGCATATGGTGAGTATGTGGAGCTGGATTTCTTCAGGGAGTTGGGGGAATGTCGACATGTTTGGGGTGTGTCATGATGCAACGGGACTAATATCGCTAGGTTGGACATGGGCGTGGAAGGGAATACGTTCTTCTCCGCCTGCTGTCATGTATACCTCTCGATCGAGGCTTTTAGTCCAGGCGAGATAAGACAAAGTCGTAAGTAGATTACAGGTAGCTCGGCGATACATAGTTGGAGACAGGTGTTTTTAGCGTTGGGGGATACAGAGGAGCCAAGTAGTAGATTGAGTTGTGATAAGGAATCGTTCTGCAGAGGCAGAATCATTGCAGCGTTAAGATGGTTATTTCGCTTGAGAGAAGCGGCTTGCGTGTGCGCCGATTGAATATTAACGACCGCCTCCTCCTTACCTAACCGCTCGTTTCACCATGGCTCTAAGTATGGTCCCTTGATCTTCTGCTGGACAGCTAAATTCGAGGCGTACTCTTTGAGATAGATCAAGGCACAGTTAGCTAAGCGCTGTGACGGCGTAGTGGTAGCCTGGCAACTACAATTTATCAGACTAGTCTAGAAGCACTACACACGAAGCAAGCAAGCCCTCAAGCAGCCATTTGCCATCATCTACAACTACATCCCTTCTAACAGTATTCTTAGACGCGTACATTTTACCTCACGCATTATCCTATTCTTATCCTTGCTTTTATAATGCGCTTACTCGACCTTACAACGACTATCGCGTAGATATTAGCTGTCTATCCGGTAGCTGGAGTTCGTGCATATCCTAGCTCTACCAGTGCAGTACTGGCAGTAGGAGATGACTACGCCTATCAGCTTGAGTCGCGAGCTCCTTCTGTGCGCGGTAGCATTCCTATTCCACTGATAAAACATCCCGACCACAACACTGGGGTAGGATATCGAGTCCTCGCTGGATTAGCGGGAGCATCGGTATCAGATCAAGTGGTTAGGGACATGGCATATCTGAGCTACAAGTCGCTCTAAAACGAGCTCCTCTCGCCTGGACTAGTACCCAGGGAAGCCACATGTCAACTATGCTCCATGTGACATCCTCAGCGTCTGGTGTATACAGGACCGCTCTACTGCCAAGCAAGTTCACGGCGACGGGCAGGATGAGACGCTGGCCGCTCCTGAACTCTAATCCTAAGGCAAAGGCTTGTGGGACCACCTGCTTCTGTGAGTGTTCGGTTGGGACCCCACCAATTCCGTCATCGTCGCCGTTGTCATCGCCCTCGCCCTCGCCATCGTTGAGTGTAACTGACCGCCTGGGGAGGTTAAAGCGAATGGGGACGCAGACGAGGAGATCCGCGTGGGAGCGGCGCAACGCAGGTGCCGCGACAGCTATGCCGTGTTGTCTCTCATTTTCCACATGCACACATTCGTCACAGTGTGGTCTGCCCCACGAAATAGTTGTTGAAAGCACGGCGGGATGGTAGGCGGCGAGCTTGTGGAGGATAGTGGCCACGTCGAGTATGGTTCCCCGCTCTCGATGTCTGCCAATCCAGCAGCCTGTCGCGAATAAGCCGCAAGGTTATGCTTGATCCACGTCAGCAACACAAGATCGATATCCGCAAGTGGCTGAACGGAAGTTTTGTCGGCAGGCTTGTAGCTATCAGCACTAGTATCGCCGCCCACTACGACGTACATCTCACCATTTCTTACAGGAAAGCCGCGCTGTGCATACTCATACCACGAGAGCACACTCGATTGGTATCCTGCGAGAGGATTGTGAAGGTCGTGCTCTACCAATAACTCCCAAGCGATTGGATTGCTGGCAGAATTTGTCCGTTCGCGTAGCAGCACAAAGAGAGTTTCCAGTACTTTAAGCTCATCATGGCTACCGCATGTGTTTGCTTGCGATGCAGGTGGCATGGAGGGCGTATTAACGGCGAGGTTTGTTGAAGAGCTATTACACGTAGAGAAGGTTGAGAAGAGCAAAAGTAAGGGCGTTATATTGTTCTGTGGAAATACGAGTCGACACAGTCGGTCTCGAGATCAAGCCAGGACAGATGTACACAGCCGTTGACTCACTGTCCTAGTCCGCCCTGTGCGTAATGTAGGACCATGTGCTTCTTCCAGCTCTCATCGTCCCAGAAGCAGTATAAGCAAAGCACACACTTTCCTCGGCGTAGTGTCATACCGCTGATCATCCCAATGCCCTTAAACCAACTCTTCAGATCATCAAAGTACTTGGATGTCTAAGGTGTGCACATCTTCACCATGTGCCGCTCCACAGACAGCCTCGTACAGCGAGCCTCCCAGCCACAATCATGACACATAAGAACCGGATACAGCAAATTGCTTGTTCGCCATGCCGACTCCAAGCCCCATACATTCTTAATATCGCCAAACATGCCACCAAACAACCGTGAAACGTGTTCATACGATATCGAGTGTTGTTGATGCAATATGCTCCACCCTTTCTTGACTTGAACCGGCTTACATGTCACCTCGCATATGGCCATGAACAGTGCACGAGACATGTACATGTTGTCGACTGACATTCCAATCACTACTAGCTCTTCTTCTCGACAATTGCGACCTTGGGTAAGGCATTGCGCAGCTCTTCTCGGTCGCTTTCGGTCGGCGTGAGGCCATATCTTTCTTCCACCTTGTCAGAGAGGTACAGGCCAGCTCCGGCATAGGCCATGATGCCAACACCGATGAAGATTCGGGTTTTGGGTGGAATACCCTTGAACCATCTGCGAAACAAGTTAGTTGGAATGTCTCTGGGGACAATTTCATGCACACATACTGCCAGATGGCCATTTCGAGGGGTCTGAAGGGTTCAATGGCGGTGGACTGTGGAGTGGTGTGCGGTGACGATGTGCAGGGTTCACGATGCCAAGAGGCTGCTGAAGGGAAGCGACCACCGAGGCATCAGGGAGCATGATCGCAATCGCATTTGATTCATGTTTGCCCAACAATCACCCTTTAGATTTCCAGGACAGACGTCACGCTAGCCCATCTGTGCTTCGTCTGTGCCAACCATGACATGAGTGTGTTGTTTCTACCAAGACCTCCGCCGCACCTCCGCCCCTCCGCATCTCGTGGACAGATGCGCCCACTACTACCACCCGCTACCTGAGGCCACTGCCATATTCTTCGGCCCTCCACTCGCCAATGATGCCCGGCTTCCGCCGATGGGGGAAATCCAAATTCGAGCGCAATCCCGAATCGTCCTTCAAGCTGCTGGCTGCGGTGCTTGTCATCACCCTGTACTTGCTCATCAAGGAGTTCCAGCACCCCACGGTCCGCACCAGAGAGACGCCCGTTGCTGGCGCGCAGATTCAGTATGCGCACTGGAATGGCACGGGCAAGGCACACGAGACGAGGGCCAAGAGCGTGAGGAGTGCCATGAGACACACGTTCTGGAAGTACAGGGAACACGCATGGGGCTGCGACGACATCTTGCCCGTGTCTGGTGGGAACTCGTCGTCTAGAAATGGCTGGGGAGCCTTCATCGTCGACTCTGCAAGCACGTTGGCGCTCATGGGACTGTGGGACGAACTCTCGCATTCCATTGAGCACATACTCGCCATTGACTTTGCTGAGACCAGAGACCTCGTGGACCCTTTCGAGACAACGATACGATACTTGGGCGGGTTGCTGTCGATTGTGGACATGTACGATGTTGGCATAATACCAGAGGACGTTCTCCACGACGAGGCCCGCGACCTCATACTCGAGCATGCCATCACGCTGGCCGAGAAGCTTGCACCGGCTTACGACACCCCAACGGGAATGCCGTGGCCTCGAGTCGACTTCGATACCGGCCAGGGCGAGCCCAACCCCTCCTTCGTCTTCCACGACGACCCTGGGAAGCGAGAGTATGACCATCCAGTCATCGGCCCCGCCCGTTCTGGCTCGTCCATTCTTGAGAACCGCGTCTTGACACGCCTGACAGGCGATGCTATATACGTCAAAAACTCTACCTTGGCTTGGGCGCCCTTGGTCTGGTCCAAGTGGATCACACCATGGGCAGGCATGGTGGATGCGCCCATCGACATCATGACAGGAGAGCCCGTTGGGCGCGCAAGACACTGGGACGGTGGCCACGACTCGTACTACGAGTACCTCCTCAAGATAACCCTTCTGGCTCCGCCATCAGACCCTTATCTGAATGTCTACAAGCAGAGCTTCATCAGCGCCGCCTATTCTCTCCGCAGACACCTCACTTCACGCTCCGCGCCCGCACCTGACCACATCATGCAACATCTATACATTGGTCGGCAGGATGGCCCAGTCTACGAGAACAAGCAAGGCCACCTCGCTTGCTTCGCGCCTGGCACCATTCTCCTTGCCTCCCAAGCATATTCGCAGCCTTCGCTCCGCACCTTTGCGCTTGCGCTCCTTGAAGGATGTCGCCACAGCTACGCCTCCACGCCCTCGAAAATCGGCCCAGAGACATGGTCCTGGATCCCAAAGTTCAGCTACGACGAACCACGCTTTCTCCCGGAAAACGCACAACAGCGCAAACAAGCTTCAGGGACTGGCATATGGAGCACAGAGCCCGCGTATCTGGGGCGACCCGAGTATGTTGAGAGTTTGTTCTACGCCTGGCGCATAACGGGCGAACATCGGTATCGGGACTGGGCGTGGGACGCGTTTGCAGCCATGGAGAAACATTGTAAAGCGCCGTTTGGGTATGCGCAGTTGGTGGATGTGTATAAGATTGATGGCGAGGATGGGACTAATTGGATCGATATGCAAGAAAGTTTCTGGGCGGCAGAGACGCTAAAGTATCTATGGCTGACATTTACCGATGTTGAGGTGGCGAGTCTGGATAGTTGGGTGTTTAGTACTGAAGGTCATCCTTTTAGGATGATACGGTGAGTGGAAAACCAACTCTTGAAAAGTATCAAGGGAACAAACGTGCGAAAGCAAGCACGAAAGATGAGATGATCTAGCACGCTTTTTGAAAGCGAACATGGCGCAACGATACCCGGTGTTTAAGGAAATGTCTCAAAAAGAAATACTACAATTTATAAATTGCCAACCAACATGGACAATCTCAGTCTCTATTCAAAATACATGAGATCATGCGATCTCAACCCTTTATTCGCATTCGCGTTCATCACACCTCTCGTGACGTACCTCCACTCCGTTTTCATTATAAAAACCTTATCACCACAAACAAACATCAAAACACCACATAACCCCCAACCCCCGTCCACATCATCCACCCCACCCCCCCGCGCCCCCATCTCCAGCATTATAACTCCTCCCATTCTCGTACCCGCCCCCCGCCCCACCGTTGAAATTGTAATGCCCTCCTCCTCCAGTCGGTACTGTAGACGATCCCGTCGTACCAATTGTCACGTCGGGCGCTCGATGAGTTGTGTGTGCCCGTGTCGTGGATTTACTGGGGATACAGCCCATGATTCGAGGTTTGTGTGTGTGAGGGGAAGAGGATATCGACGTCGTGGTTCTGGGACGAAGGGGTTAGTATGTTGAGGTGAGGTGGGTTTGGGCTTTGCAATAATGCGGATGGAGGATGGGTATACTGGTACGCCACGATAGAGCTGTAGATGCTCGAGCCTTCGCCTGGGGACTATATGGATCAGCGGAGATTTGTTTGGGATGATATGGCACGCTTTGAGATATTGTTTTCTGCGGATGCTGCACGCTTTTTATCTATCACATTCAGACGGTTCTCAATGGGGCGGGTGGGCTATGTCGCGTTCAGTTCACGAGGCGCGTGATGTGACGGACCCGAGTGCGGTTGTGGCGTCACGTCACGACCAATTCTTGGGTTGGGCTGGGTTGGCAACGACGGTGAGCTGGAAACGTCTGGTCATGATCGAATTGCCGCAGGCTGAGCGCGGGGCTGAGTGAAAGAGAGGTGAAAGATTGTCTGGCAATGTTCATACCAGGGTGCTACTACAACTATACAACTATATCGGTTGAGAGCAAGCGTTGTAGTTAAGCCCCTAGGCGTAATGACAATGTTGTGGGCGATTGTGGAAAATACAACAGAGGAACGGAAATGATGAAAACTGGGTATCAACGATGGAAAATTGCCCCGGAAGAAATACATGCGATTTGTCTCGAGGACCGGTTTACGGTACGGTTGCGACTTTGCATGGTTCCTGGGCAGTATGAGACCTGCCTTGCGGCCTGCCTTGGGAAGTGGAAGTGGAAGGCGGGGGTACAGCCACCGCCGCGACAAAACTTGGCGGCTTTCTTTGATCAAGCCTGATGTGGTTGATCAGCATCAGAAAATGTGTTCGACTGCTCATTCACGCACCTTTACCTAGCGCTGTGAGCGACGCCCGTGGCTTTGCCACGGTGATGGCGCCGATGGCCTCCAGGCTCCAATGGTTTCATCACCGGTCAGCAAAAGCGGATAGATAGATGAAGCGGCCATGCTCGCGCGACGGAGCTGAAAATACAACTCCTCCTGGTATTGATTCAAGCGCATACCGGCCTCATCAAACCGCGCCTGTCAGAAACTTCCAAGGAAAGTCGCTCTTGCTGATATCGAACGAGGGATTGATATGCCGTAAGCTCGGCAGCCTCTCTGGTCCATTCGCAACACCATTGGGCTTCAGTGAAGGCAAGTCTTGCAGGAGCGAAACTGTTCGGCCAGCCCCAGTCGCAAGCTCAAATGTACCGCCATTTGGACTTCCTCTGCCTGTGGGATCTCGCAGTGCCGTCTTCATCACTGCAGTGGTGCGGCGAAAGCGCTCAAAGACATCGTTGTTGCCATCCGGAGCATCGCGTGGGTGTGGCATCCTCGAACACAGCTGATCGCGGAAGTATTCGAATGTGTTTACAATCTGTAATTCGTTCGGATCCCATCCGGGTAACGGCAGTGTCTGTAGTACTAGCTGGCTGAGGCCGGTCAGGGCGGATGCCAGATTGAGCCAGTCCACGATTGAGACCGACGCGTATTGGCTGGAGGGCATCTGCGTGCTGTTGTCGAGGAAGGTTTCGATGGAGCGTAGGCCATTGACTTGTAGTGAGAGTTTGAATCCGTTGACCCAAGAAGTTTCACGATCCGAGAGATCCACTGTTGCTGCTGTGCGATATAAGCGTATCCGTGCTGCGAGAAGTAGCCACTGAAGTGATTCTGTAGGCGCGTCAGCTCAAATTGCATACAAGGCGACGCGTATTCCCTTACTAAAATCTTGTGCTTGCAATTTTGACGCAGCTTGAATACTCTCCCACTTCTCACACAGACGCTTGACTTGAGAGCGCGCAACCAACGCTTGCTCATGTGGATCGCGAAATGTCTCCTCTACATCTTCCATGTACTGGCAGATGTCGATGAAAATAGGCAATACCGCGTCTGACTTGTGTTCCCAGTACGACGCAATCTCAGAAGCGTGGGCTCGTAATGTACTCGAGAGGGACGAGGACCGTGATTTGACCTGATTCATCATGCCAATGGTTGACACCAGGAAGCAGCAACCAAGATACGTTCTCTTGACCTCACGCTCTCTGGGACTGTCTCTATGGAGCGGACTCCGTATGGTGTCTGCTTCTCTTTCCAGGCCCAAATCATGGGCCATGCCCATGCAAATCTGGAGCAGCATCGGAATCGAAACAGACTGCACTTCCATATAATGGTGATGCCAGGCAATGAATACTAGGAGACTTTGCAACAAGTCCAAGCTCTTGTCGCCATTCATCACCTTGATCATGATGATCTTACGGAACTCACGGCTTAGCGTCGTCTGAAGACGTGCCGAATCGTGAGATGACACTGTCAACACCGCAAGCATCAGCATCGGTCGCTGATGAATGAGGTCCTGACAGGAGCATTCCTTCGGTAGAGGAACAAAAGGGAAAGCATCTACCATGACCCTATATGTTTCCAGAAGCATTTGCATATGCGCCAAACTAATGGTACGTATGACAGGATCGAGACGCCCGATACAGGCCATAGTCTCATTGATTGAGTCCCAGAATGACAAAGAGTCATTTGGCTTCAAATCGGGGACCGGGAGGATTGGAGTCTTCAAGACAACTGGAGCGGGTGCTATCTGAGTGGCAGTAGGAATAGGCGTTGGCGTATGTTGAGCGCCATCCGAAGGTTGCGATGGAAGAGTAGCTATAGATGGTAAATTTGAGGGTGGTTCCGAAGGTCCCATCGAAGCTACTATGGCAGACAGCTTGTCGAGTTTCTTGTCAAATTCGCGAGTCCTATTAGGTGTGTGGCTGTCGCTCCTTTGTCCATCGCTACGCGACTTCGCAGGTCGCCTACGCGCAACATGCTCAATACACTCAACCCGAGCTTTTTGACACCTAAGCCCTTGTCATCCCGAGTGGTACGAAACATTAGCGAAGGGGAAATTACCTTTGACATAAGTTAGCGGTATCTGATGGGACACATCGCACTTTGTGTTTTCGACATCGCTCACAGGCGAATGCATTGCCGACTCTCCCTTCTCTTGTGTCCATGGCGAAGCTGGAACTGCTGCGTGGTTCGGAGACGGGGGAGGTGTCCGCCTTCGCGGCATCTGCCCGCATGTGGGGGAGTCCGAGCATTTTGCTCCGAACCCAGGAGGTGTGAAAGTCGATCTCTGGTGATGCAACCGTAACGGCAAAAGTCAGTACTGAGTGCTACACCGATGGCCTCTTCTCGGAGGATAACGCCGAAGACCGATGCTCCTCAACGCGCATCGTGTGGACATGTTTGCTCTGTGGCGGTGTCTTGAGTAGATGTGCTACCTCGGCAACTATCCTGTCGGCGGTACATATATCACCCGAATTTCCATCATCGGATGACGGTTAGCCGTAAATCCGCCGTGTACAGCCACATGACTGCTCCGACTGTCGCGTGGGTACACGGTGAATTGAGTGGTTCCCCAGCACGTGTGATGCCGGTGAGAGTGGTCCGGCATGTTTGCCGCGATCGTTAAGGTGGAGTGGAGATCTTTTCGTCACAGCCGACCCTAGGCGTTATACAGGGGTAGAATTGCGCCGTCGAAGAACGCCGGTTGTTTGCACGAGTTATACGAGACGATATGCGTATGTCATCTGCATAAAACAAGCGACTGCACTTCGTACAACAATATGGTGCTTGCGTTCCCCAGACATGGACATGGACCCCGCAAGCAGTTCAAGCGCACTAGCCACTGGTGATCGGCCACTAAGTCGCTTGGCAGTGACAGCTCTCTTTACTTGCGATCAGAATTTGCACCAGAGCGATTCGCCTGTCGTAGCTGTGTATTCTGATATTTTTGGGATTTTGTAGATGTCGCTGTGTCTGACAGAGATACACGGTCGAATGGGCCAGGTGATCACCATTATCCAGCGAAAGTCACGTGAACTGTACAGCAAATCTACAGGTGCAATATGCTGTACCTTCAGTTTCAAATGGTTGGAACTTTCTCAAAATGGAAATAGCATTGCTTATATAAAAGGACTCGCTCATAGCTTCGACTTGGACACGACCAATGCGTTGTTTTTCTGGAATGTCTTGACAGCATCTCCGACAAGCTCATCGACGATTTCTCGTGCGGTCTTCTTCTCGTTGACGACAGCAGCCACCTTGCCCATTAAGAATGGCCGAGCGTTGTCCATGGTCTCGTCATCGAGATCATCGCCCATCTTTTCGAGATCGTGCTCTACGGGTATTATGCCCTTGCCGGTGAGCTCCTTAATCTCAGCCTGCCTGTTCTCTTCCCAGTTCTGTACGTAGGGGTTGTTACGGATGCGGAGTGGTCGGCCTGTAAAGATGATGGTGCGAATGTTGTCGTCCCACCCAGCCGTTCGCACAGCTTCCTGGTGGGCTTTCGGGGCTAAAGAGCAGTTAGCAAGTGACTCAATATAGTTTTTACGTTAATATTCACCCCCAGCTTCCTCTGAAAGTATGAAGCGCGTCCCAACCCACACTCCCGTGGCGCCGAAAGAAAGCATGGCGGCGAGAGACTGCCCGTTGTAGATACCACCGGCAGCAACAATCTGCACCTGCTCCCCTGTGAGCGGCGACTTGTGGCCTTCGACAATCTTGACGGCTGCAGGGATGAAGACGGACGTGGGAACGTCTCCAGTGTGTCCTCCTCCCTCACCGCCTTGCGCACAGATGATGTCGACGCCAACATCGAGGCACTTCTTGATGTGTTTGGGGTGTCCGATCATGTTCATGTAAAGAACACCGGCCTTGTGAAGCTTGTCAACGATGGCCTTCGGCGGTACACCGACAGCTGAAACGAATAGTCTGGCGCCCGACTCAATGATGATGTCGGTGAGTTCACCCAGCTTGCCTTTGGTGTAGTCGTAGCTGTACATGAATGAGTAAACGTGCCGCAATCATACTGAATGATTGGTTTACTCACTTGGTCTTGCGCGCACTACCGCCAACCTGGGGAAGCAGCAGATCAATACCAAATGGCGCGTTCTGGTCATTCAGATATCCCTTCAGCTCGGCGATCTGCTCGCGCAGCATGTCTGGTGTATAGCCGACACCGCCGATGACGCCCAATCCTCCGGCGTTGGTGACTGCCGCAGCGAGTTTGGGTCCAGCAGCGACGTTCATGCCCGCAAGCATGACGGGATGCTGGATCTTCAGCAGATCGGTCAGCTTGGTGCGAATTTGTTCTGCGACATGTTAGCTGTTGTCGCATGTGAGCACCTGACGTATGGTAGAGTGCAACGCACGTGGAGAAGCCATTGTGATTAAAACTATGTGGTTATTTATCGAGTACAAAGTTGAAAAACGCAAAGTCCTGTAAGAGCGCGAGATGCAGAATAGCGTCGCAGAGGAGGAGTAGCAGGATCTTATGAGGAGAAGAGGAGTCTCGGGCAACTCTTACGACGCCCTGCCCAGATGAGCCGAGGCACTGTCAACTGACTGACTAGCCCTACCGTAAGTGACCTAGTGCACCTCCATGATCTGGGGAAAAGAAAGCTAAGTGGCACTGCGTGTGCGGCACGCCTCCGCTGACTCCGACGCACCGACGCCATCCCGAACATGTGAAATTGTTCACTAATTCTGAATCGATATCTTACGATGTCATCGTGTATAACCACGTGGAGAGCGACATGCTCAACGCCGCTCAGATGGTCCAGAAGGGGTGCAGTGGCCTTGAGATCAAAGTCTGCACCTCAAAATTCTGCGCGCAGAATACTCACGGCAGGTGCTGCTCGCAGCAAAACTTCGACATTGCTATGCAGTAACGGAGAAAGGGAATGGCGTCTAAAGTATACCCCTTCCTACAGTCCTTGGAAGCAATGTTATCGCTCTCGCCATGAGGTGGCCTATTCGAGCCATCGTGCCTTCATCGCCTTAGGTAGCAATCTGGGGGACCGAGTAGCCATGATAGAGCAGGCCTGCAAAGAAATGGACGCGAGTGGGAAAATGCGAGTCGTTCGTACGAGCAGTCTTTGGGAGACCAATGCAATGTATGTGATCGACCAAGACAAGTTTGTGAATGGAGCTTGTGAGGTACGACACACTCAATGGTCAAGAGTTCAGCCTCTAATATGAACAGGTAGAAACTTCGCTGTCGCCTATTGAGCTCCTGGATGAACTCCAGGCCATCGAGAATAATATGGGCCGTGTGAAGATAATCGACAAAGGTCCAAGGAACATTGACTTGGACATACTTCTCTACGACGACTTGACGTACATGGACCAGAGGCTGCAGATACCCCATAAACTTATGCTGGAGCGAGAGTTCGTACTGAGACCATTGTGCGAGTATGTTATACCGCCGGTACTTACCTCTGAACATATTAAACTAACTCGCGTCTAGGATTCTACCTGTTGATCTACAAAATCAACGCTCCGATCACGCATTACTTCACGACCACCTTGCAAGGCTACCAGCCCCTGATGTACCTCTCTCGCCAATGACCCCACTCTCTTCCAGAATACCGCCTGTTTCCTCATTCCAGACTGATCGCGGAACACGGATAATGTCCATCCTCAACGTAACCCCAGACTCCTTCTCAGATGGAGGTCAGAACTACAACATTGATGAATCAACCCTCATCAACACGATCAAACACCACGTTGATGCCGGGGCCACAATAATTGATGTGGGCGGGCAATCGACTCGACCAGATGCAGAGCAGATTTGCCAAGCTGAGGAGTCTGCTCGCGTCTTACCAGCCGTGAAATTGATTCGATCAATTCCAGAGACCAAGAACATAGCAATCAGCATCGATACCTACCGAGCAGACGTTGCAGAGGAGTGCATTAAAGCTGGAGCTGATATCATCAACGACGTCAGTGCAGGCGTGATGGACGACCGTATGCTTCCCACCGCCGCGAGGTTAGGATGCACCATTTGCTTGATGCATATGCGAGGCACGCCCGAGACCATGAACAAACTGACATCCTACCCGGACGGTGTTGTAGAGACCGTAGGTCGTGAGCTTCTCGAGCGCGTTCGAACTGCCGAGGCTGCTGGTATTCGACGCTGGCGTATCATTCTCGATCCCGGGATTGGGTTCGCGAAGACGCAAGAGCAGAACCTCGAACTACTTCGACGGCAGGCAGACTTAAGGAATTTCCCAGGGCTTGAAGGTCTGCCTTGGCTCGTTGGTACGAGTAGAAAGAGGTTTATTGGAAATGTGACAGGTGCACAGAAAGCGTCAGAGAGGGTTTGGGGCACTGCAGCTGCAATCACAGCGGCCATACAGGGTGGTGCTGATATAGTCAGGGTTCACGATGTGTCTCCTATGGTGCAGGTGGCGGCCATGGCGGATGCCATCTGGCGAAGGTGAACAAACCCAAAAGCAAACGTTTGAGAGCACTGTAATCGGATCAACATATGGTACATGCCCGTCATTCTGCCTTTATTTATACGAGACGTGCCTAAGGACAATCCTTAAACAACTCAGAAACTGCCCTTCCATTGACTCTGCCGACTCACATACTGCTTCACATACTGCTCGGCCACCCGCCTCGCCAGCAAATTTACAATTACCCAACTGCACCACTATATCATCCCCACAGTTTGTGTTAACTTCTGTCTATGTCCATCGCCCTTCCACGCTACTAAGTCATACTTCCAGAAAGAGTCTCACCTTTCGACCCCCAAAGACCACGGCATCTTGACCTCCTCCGACCTGTTTGTTGCAGTCACAGTCGCGGTTTTTTTGGGTCGCCACATGGCGAAGATCGGAGAAGGTGTCATCTCATGTGCGCACTTCCGCCATTCATCGCTGTTACCCGGCGCATCATCATCAAAAGCGAGCTTGAGTAGTGGACGAAACCCAAATTTAGCGTATAATGGTTTTCCCATACCAGATGCCTCCATCCAACATTCAAGATCCAGCTGATCGGCCTGATAGATTCCAGCATTCATGAGTAGTGAACCAATACCGCGCAGTCGATATGCTGGATGGACCGCCATCCAATTAAGTGCTAAGGTAGTGTTAGCCAAAGACAAGGCAGCCCTCTGCAACGCGGTGAAGAAACACTGATAAGGCAAGATCGTCGTCGGAAAAGCATTCTCCAGGCACGGTCAGTATGCTCCACTTACCACAATGAGGCCGCGTCATCCAACTAGCTCGCGGCTTGTACACTTGATTCAAGATAGATTCGCAAAACCTCCGGGAGTCTCCTTCAGGCCACCATGGCGCGGTCAGTTTTGGAATTCCAGCAGCAAAAGGGTTTGTTCTTGAGATAATCCATTGGGCGCTACCCACGGTTTTGCCTGTGACTGTATCGAAAGCGTACCACCAATGGCTCGACGGATCAAGTTGATGCTGGCTCCATAACCGTTCTTTCGCTTCGAAGATGGCAGCCTCCCAATGGGCTTTCGTGAAGCCTAGTACTGGAAAGAAGATTTGCACGAAAGGCTCGTAGGGTGTATAATTTGCTGCCCAGATAACGTCCACAATTTGGTCCAACTCCTGTCTGGTCTTTGCCTCTCGCACCGCGTACTGTGCACTCATCGGAAGGAATGTTGACTGATCAATGGAGCCCATAGCGAAAGATTAAAAGCCCCCCAAACTTGCACCATGCCGCCTTCGCGCGTCAACAGCGGGATCGGAGATATTAAAGTCATCAAGATGTGGTCCCATTGATTGGAGTGGGTGTAGTCTGGTGCATCGACCAAAGCGGAAGGTCACTTTCCAATTTAGCGCTTCAGCGAGCAGCCTCGCTTGCGACAAGGGCAGACAGCTGGGGCAAGTCCTTCTCGATCACCGATAGCCCCTCATCTTCCAACACGCCGGTCGCACATGTAACACCATATCGCCTTGATTGCTTGCGACCTTCCTTGCTTGCACAGCGTCGGGATGCTGATCGAGGTGGGTAAATTCGCGCCGTGACGGCGAGGGACCGGTTGGTCGCATTACCTACCTTCATCACTGGTCCGAGCTCGGAGCGCGCACCCTGTTGGGTCTGTCGTGGTCAAGCTGATCGTGTGACGGATGACCGCAAACTTGACAACTGTCGCTCGGAATGCAGTCTGATCTGATGGCCGGCGTTGCAGAGACATTTCCTCTTCCATTTTATTCACGCACTGCGCTTCCAAATGGAGAGACCCCCAGGCTACCAGCCCTTATGTCGAGATGAGGAAGAGGATATACTGGCGCAACTAGAGGCAGAAAAAAACGATATCGCATGGAATACCAATAGCACGGAGATTATACCAACAAACACGCGCAGTTTTGTGGCCTTTCTTTCCATTCTTTTGCTATCGCTTGCGGTCAATGTGTTGCTGGTCATGGACAATGCGAAGCTGCGCACTGCACAGCATCCTGGCAGGACCGATTTTGGTGGGTCGTCTCGAGCACAAGTGTCTTGGAGATGCAGGCTGATGATTCAAAGCCGGATTAACATTTGACACGCCTGTGCCTTATCACGCAATGACAGAATACTGGCATCCGAATGCTAGTGACAGCAGCATGGAAGCAGCCTGGGACGCCATCAACACAAACCCCGTGGCGGTTGCACTTGATCAATCATTCGCAAAACGTGTCGGGCTCCCACCTTCAACTCAGTTCCCTTGGGATACGGAGCGCGATGTCTATTATGTGAAAGGCATACACGATCTGCACTGTTTGGTACGTTGAGATCTACAAACCCACTTCTGCTGGCTCACATGGTTTTAAGAAACTCGTTCGCAAGGCGATAGCCGCGAAGCACGATGGGAGAGAGCAAATATTCAATCTTCGGCACATCTACCACTGTCTGGACGGCTTGCGACAAGACATAATGTGTACTGCAGACGATACGCCTATGCCCGCCCCTGTTGCACATCAGTTGGGTGACGGTCAGGTCCGGCAATGTCGCGATTGGAGCAAGCTGCTCGCATGGGCAACTCGGCCTGATCAACATGCCTGTTACGAGTTCGACGACTACCGCGAATCAACAAACACGTTGGAGCTCTTCGGGTTTTGTCCAGCGAACTCCCCGTACAAGACCTTCCAGCAAGCATACTTCGAGAAGCATGGTCACAAGGACACATACGAGTTGAAAGACAGCGACGATCCCGTCATTCCCTTCTAGACAGATGAAGACCTGGCTGTCCGTTAGCTACTTCTCTTCGTGGAAAATCAAGCTAAGGCACAGTACTAGTCAAACTCCGTATTCACGTCACCGCCGCTCGAGAATAAGCATCTTTCAGCTCATGGGATCCTTTCACAATGATTGTGTAACATACAGTTGAGATTAGTCGCCACTTGCTAGTTGCTACCAACGCCATCACAGTATGCATCAGCGTCACAAAGCCACTGAAGAAGATAGGCTATACGTCCTGCTGTGTACAACGTAATCAATAGCCCTTCGCGAGAATTTGAGAACTAGTGCTTAACTCACGGCTGCCACGAATCCATCGCAGCTTAGGAATTATGACATGGGGCTAGCTTATGTATGTACGACACGATTCCGCCGAAGACGATAATGCTTATCGGCCCTTGAGAATATCTTACTGCAGGTCCACAGATGTATTTTCGTCAACGAGAAGTAGGGGCAAGGGGATGCTGCGCTGAATGTCGGGCACTTTTACCTTCTTAAGACGAGGCAACTTACCTCGAGCTTCTCGGAATATTCTGGAACCCAAAGCGAACTTCAGAGTATTCTGGAATCAAAAGCGAAGACCGACACCATACTCAGGTGAGAACTACTACGACAGCTCAAGATATACTGCTGACCGTCAACGAGCAAGTTTTCAATCGCCGCTACCAACATGCTCATCACTATCGCTCTCCTCCCGTTGCTTGCTTTCGCTACAGGCGTTCTCGCAGCCCCACCCGCTCGACGTCCGGTTATCCGTTCTGTACCGGACATCAACATGGTGATTCGCAACCCGATGCCAATCGACGGTCGAGGCGCTATCGATGCCCTCCTGAACCTCGACCTGCCCACGGCAATCGGTAAACTCACTGGCAGGGCTACCGTCCTCGAGGATGCTCTTGGAAAACCTGTCGATGCCAATGAGTAGGCTACAACAAAGTCTGCGTTCTGGGACCCTAACACTGGTTTCTTTTCACTACCGAAGTCCGCGGAGTGATTACCGTACGAGCAATCGTCCAGAAGCACAATATAAAGCATACATTAGTGAATGTCATAGACCATCAAAGAATCACGTAAACTTTATGTCTCACGTTCTACTGCTGGCTTGATTTACCACGGTCCTTCATATCGATATGACTATGCTGTGGACGCCTTTGTGAATTTGTCATGAACTCCCGTGCAACAGGCTGTAACTCAGCGTCAGTTGGTGGGTACACGCGTGCGCCACTGCGGTCGTCCGTTTGCGACTTCATCTGTGTTCCTAAAGTCTGCGCTGGCAGACGTTCCACAACTGGAGCAGGTCTTCGTCCAATCTTGCTGGGTGGCTGCTGTGTAACGTCAACAGGCTTTTGTCGTCCCACACGAGCACAGTGATACAAAAGATCTACACACACGCTACTGCCTAACCGATGTTTACAATTCTGTCTCAGCTGAGAAAGTCTGAATCATTTCCGCCGCAATCTACAAAGACGACCCGTACATACCCGCAGCACTGGGTTCACCGTAATGGCTCACTGTGTGACACGGAGCTTCCCTGATTTGACCTTTGGACCGCGTATCCGCATCTGCTGAACGCCCTTGCATGCATTCCGCCAGTATACTGCGCAACATGCTACAACGGATAGTCTGCGTCCCGATCTCGCCAACCCCTCCACCTATGGTGCGCGGGAGCCCAAACCTCGCCGTCTGAGTGTCTTGCCTGTCCACCAAGGGCGGACAAGGACATTGCTGGTGTTGTTGTTTCCTAAATGCAAGCTGCCTGGCGGGACCTTACATTGCTGCGCGCTATGGGCCTTCAGCTTTATGGTAGACGGCGCTATCCATACATATCGTTCATTTGCGCGGCCGTGGTGGCCTTGGTCTATTCTTGAATTGTTCTTGTTTAGCCCCTCAGCCAATTTGCTGATTGAGCGCGTATCTGCGTCGTTTCTACATCGTTTTGAAGTGACTCACTAACAGAGATATGCGATGATTGTAGTGGACCTCTCCTCTACTCATCGTCCCGTTGCGCGCCGACCTGGTTCGAAAGACGATATTGGACCCTTCATCAATGTCGTCACTTGGGTCCTCTTGATCACTTCCGCTCTAGCGGTTCTGACTAGGCTCATCACGAAGCGCGCACTGAGGCGGAACATTGATATTGATGATGCTTTTGTCGTTGCGGCTCTTGTAAGTACTAAGTGTATCCACCTCTTGTGATAAAACTGATGTACTAATAACGTTGGACACAGATCGTGGGTATCGCCTCTGGTGTATCCGTCAGCGTCCAAGTAGCGAACGGACTGGGCCGCGACATCACATCGCTGGCGGAGGTCCAGCTCGTGGTGTATCAAAAGGTACATTTGTACTCATGTCTAATCGTTGGATCGAGTAATATCTAACCGCATCGCAGAGCGAATATGCAAACAAACTGCTCTACATCGCAACTTTAACTTTCGCAAAGCTGTCGATCATCTCACTTCTCATGATCTTGACGGCTTCACCCATGCATCGTCATATGGGCCTTGGATTGACAGGCTTCATATCAGTATGGGGTATTGTGTCCGAGTTTGTGACTGCTTTTCAATGTGGTAACGTTGAGCCATGGCGCTTCCTGAATTCAGAAGACAAATGTATCGACATGGTATGTGAGCAGTCCAAGGACCCCACAATACTCCGCTGATAGCTTTGAGTAGGTATCATTCTGGAGGGGCATGGCCTTGATCAACATCCTTACTGACCTTGCTCTCGTGCTGTTCCCGGTGCATGTGATTGCCACATTACAAATGAGTATGGGTAAGAAAATTACCATCCTGGCGTTCTTCGGTGCACGATCATTGTACGTCTGCAGATCTGCACAACCCTCAAAGGGTTTCCATCACTGACAATGAATAGGGACATCGTCGCAACTGCTGTGCAAATGGCATACCTGCACGGATTCACATCTAAGAATCCCACTGAAGACTTGTGGAAGTGGACGATTCTCACGCAAATTATCGCCTGCATTACCATTCTCACATCATGTGTACCGTATTTACGGCCGCTTCTAGAGTCGCTTTCATCAGGCCTCTATGGCTCGGACGAGTTGCGACGACGCGGTACGCCATCTGAACTAGGATATTCACGGAGCAAAAGCGGTTCATATCAACTTAGCAACGACTTCAAGGGCGGGGAGTCAAAGCACAGTAGGAAAAGTCAGAATGATGCTGGCATCAAGCGATTTCTTCCAATGCTTTCGCAAGAGAGGACTACGAATGCGAACTCGGCTTCGGGACTGCCGGGAGGGCCACGGCGACCTGACGGACAGATGGATGTTGAGATCATGGCGGTGCACCATAAGCACGGGGAGGACAAGAGATGGGAGACTGAGAGCACAGGAAGCAATTCGAAGATCCTGAAGACTACAGTCGTCAATACTGAATGGGAAGAGGCGGATAGCAAGGGTGGTGATTCTCCCATTGACAATATTGAGGTTGTCAAGTAGTCGCGTCTTGACCGTATCAATGCAAATTATCATTTAAAAAGTGTCGTACCGTGCCCAGTGAAAGATTCTGACGATAACTTGAAAATTTGTTCATTGAGAAAGCATATCTAACCTTTCAGCTGACAGGACAACTGTTTATTGGTACCATTATGTGGATGAAATTTCCCATGACTACTGGCCCGTTATCTCGCGAGAGTAGACAATGTAGTTCCATGTTGGAGACTGGTTTCTGTTACGTGAAGTTCAAGTTTCTCGAACACATGGTGATCAGACAAACTTCGCCTACTGTGGCACTCATGTGAGAGGCTGAACCGCCCCATCACTCTTGACCCAGACTCAGGATCACTACTTAGCGAGCAATGACTGAAAGCTTAAATCCATACTTCCTCCATTCGATAAAACCATTGATCGCCAATCAAGACCCCGCAGTATAGGGCCAAATGGGGCTTTAAGCGCCCTGTAAGGGCTGATACAGAATTGGCCGCATCTTCCGCCCAGCGATGACGGCAACGCAGGACATGCCGAAGAAAGCCCATACGTCTGACAGCGTACGGTTTGCCCAATGGCTTCTGGCGCCCAAGATCAGCAGTTAGACATGCAGATGGCGGTCTTGTGGGGGAACCTAGTGACGCCAGGTACGACTTCAGGATCAGCTGGCTGGCCACGCAACCCAGTCGCAGCCTTACAGAGTGGGCGACCTTCGTCATCAAACAGCTCGCAGCATACTATCGACCATGTTCCGGGCATTATTGAGAGCTCAAGACAAATCACGACAGCCGTTATCCTGCATGCAGAATTGCCGTGGGTCCAAGGATTCCCACGTGTTGATTGAGCTAGCGTGACACAACATCAAAGCGATCCACGCCTTCATTCCTTTCCCCCAACCACCGCTCTTCTAAAGATCTTGTCCTCCAATGTACCACGGCTCCTCCACGGGGAATCCTCTTCCGTGACCGTAGCGGTATGACAGCCGTTTCTGTTGCCACTTTACACCCATGCTGCAGTCCAGATTGGCATGTCGCCCACCAAACGGCGCCATGTCGTCGCTTTTGAAGTGATACGCATTTTCTTGGCCTGATGGAGAGCCTCCCGCCGCTATGCCACCCCATCAGCAATACGCGAGCTGCGGGAGCCATCGTGCCATTCCTGTCCGTCAACCGGGAATACGGGAAGCCCGAAGCCCGATTGCATTTTGCAGCAATCCAGTCAGGCATACCCATGCATCATGCATCTCCTCTTCTGTACTTTTCGCGAGCAAAAGAGACCACTAAGGTGTTAGGAGATATACGCAAGGGATCCGCAACGCGCCGCTGCATGCCACCGGTATCTGCAGGCGTCACCCAATCGTGCAACGCGCCGGCCAATCAGCACTGCCTCCCCCATAGCAACTCTAAGACTACCGATGCGGTGCAATATGGCGAGACCTGCCATTACTGCAGAAAGCCTACATTTGCTTCTACTAGCTGTGCAGATGGGCAGCCGGCTCTTAGCGGTATCCTGTCTGCTTTCTTACAGCACGCTTCGGTGCATTACCGAGCGCGCCTGGGGAGCCCCCTTGGCTTGCAGTGTCTCTCCGTTAACCGTGTTTGCCGGACCACATGGGAAGGGATGGCTTTTAAGATTGAGCTTGCGTTGCATGTCCTTCTGTATCACAGTCGACTCGTCTTGTCCCCGTATTGACTCTTGCATAACCCAATTCGTTGAGCTGCTTTACTACACTGGAAAATCATCCCCTCGACTGGTGATTGTCAACGTCAACGACTTGTGCAATCTACTGAATCCCCGGAGAGCTGAGTGAGTGTGAAAACCATGGAGAAGCACATTGACTTGCAAACGTTTGGCGACGATGACGGACTCCGAGCTAGGGTCAATGGCTCCATATCAGAAGCAAAGGGCAAGAACTTCGACAGAGATAGGTATGAGTTGGCGAAAGCAGGAAAGCAGCAGGTGCTGAAGGTTTGTGGCGTTCTTCAATGCTCCTCAATTCCATGTATTGACTGGGGGCAGCGTCGATTTGGGTTGGTCAGTATGACCGGTCTGTCGTGTGGGTTGATGTGCACTTGGGAAAGTCTGTTGGTGTAAGTTCTCCGCGTCTCTCTCCACACATATGAGAGCTTTCATCTAATGTATAAGTAGCATCTTCTCCATCGGTTTCATCAAGTAAGTTCAACGGCATAGCCCTACATTCCGATCAACACTCACGAATCGACTACAGCGGCGGCCCAGCAGGTCTCATCTACGGCTTCATCATTATATGGCTCGGCAACTTCTCCGTCTTCGTCTGTATCGGTGAGCTCGCAAGTGCGGTCCCAACTGCCGGAGGCCAATACCACTGGGTTTCACTTCTCGCGCCTCGGTCTAATAAGAAGTTCTTCAGCTATGTAACCGGTAAGTCGTCTACATCGTTTGTCGATTACTGGAAGACTGAAACTCCCTAGGTTGGCTCACGGTGGTCGGTTGGATCGCCGCACTAACATCAGTATGCTTCTTCGTGGCCGACTTGGTTCTCCAACTCGTCAAGCTCAACGACCCAGAGGGCTTCAATCGTCAAGGCTGGCATGGAACACTTGTACTTTGGGCCGTTCTTCTCCTCTGCGTCTTCATCAACGTGTTTGTCAGTGGTGCGCTGCCAACCATCGAAGTCGTCGTTCTCATCGTACATATCCTGGGCTTCTTCGGTATTCTAGTTCCCCTAGTCTACTTGTCGCCAACGCAAAACTCCGCAAAGGAAATCTTTACTACTTTCCATAATGAGGGAAGATGGAGCACCCAGGCGTTGGCGTTTTTCGTGGGCCTACAGGGCAACGCACTTGCATTCGTTGGCACAGACTCGGTCGTTCACGTAAGTCGTTCATGGTCGATGCTTACAATCAGCGCTGATGTAGGGTATAGATGTCAGAAGAAGTCCGCAACGCCACCCGCGACGTCCCACGCTCCATGCTACTATCCCTCATCATCAACGGCTCCCTCGCCCTCGGCATGCTCTTTGCCGTGCTCTTCAGCGCAGACGACATTGCCGGGCTCCTCGCAAACGCCAGTGAAATTGCCCCCTTTATCCGCGTCTTCAGTTCCGCAGTGGGAAGCGACACCGGCGCCACAGTCATGGTCTGCATCATCATCCTACTCGAATTCTGCAGTGCAATGGGTTGTCTGGCCGCCGCATCACGAATGACATGGTCATTTGCTCGAGACAGGGGACTCCCCTTTTCTCGAGCCCTCAGCGTGGTAAGTTAAAACCTGTCTCCCCTTCCCCCCCAAACCCCAAACGAACCAGCTCACCCAACAAAACCCCAGATCGACAAACGCAGCACCATCCCCGTCATAGCAATCCTCATCGTAACCCTCCTCTCCGCCTCCCTCGCCCTAATCAACATCGGCAACTCCGCAGCCTTCAACGGCACAATCTCCCTCGTCCTCGAAGGTTTCTACCTCTCATACCTCATCGCGCTCGGCCTGCTCCTCTGGCGCCGTCTGCGCGGTGATCTCGAACCCCCACCCACATCCTCCACACACACCCCAACTTCCCCCCACGCACCCACCAACCCATACAACCCCGAATCCACCCTAACATGGGGCCCCTGGCGACTCGCAGGCGCATGGGGCGTCGCAAACAACGTAGTCGCAATATGCTATCTCACGCTCATCATCTTCTTTAGCTTTTGGCCTAGTGCACGGAACCCCAGTTTGGCGCAGATGAATTGGGCGGGGGTTGTGACGGGGGGTGTGGCCGGGGTTAGTGTGGTGTATTATTTGGGGTGGGCGAGGAAAATGTATAAGGGGCCGATTGTGGAGGTTGATGTTGGTGTGCTTTGAGTTTGGAGGGCAGGGGAGGGGAGAGTGGGGATGGGGAGAGGAGAGTGTGTGCATGGGAAGGGGGTAGAGGAAGACGGTTGAGGAAAGTATGGGGTACGTACGGGTGTATGGAACGACTGACTGTCTTGCAACGACGTTACAAGATGTGTTTCCTCCCTTTCTCTTTCTCTTGCTGCAATCCATGGGGCTTTTCCTTTCATCTTTATTGCATTCTTGGGGCATCACGCTATCATTTCGTATTTTTTTGGGTGGTCGGGTTCTGCAAATTTTACGGGAAAGCAGGTGTAGAATGCGCGGGGAAAAAGAGAGAATCGTAGTATTGCTTAACGACATCATGACTTTAAGTTTGATTTTATCGAATATACTTGTTTCTTTGCCAATCAACGTGCTCGTTTTTTTCTGGAAGTTAGTGGAGAGTTGAAGAGGTATATTTTACGTACTACCTGACTCAAGGGGTAAAACGGCGTAGTGTTGTATCAGTGTGATTGTACTCGTGACAGGTGCTGTGTGAGAATGTCGATGCGATTTCACACACACTATGGACGAGATGGACAATTTAGATTGGTCACAGATGATGTGAAAAGGCATATCGGGTTCTCATAGAACACATTCGTTCAAAGTCGTAGTCAGGAGACTCCATCTATCCACGCCATAGCGGACCAGCCTATCAGGCAAAGCAAGCTGATATGTGCTTTCCCAAACGCCAGAATGCATTTTGCTCCACCACTGAACAAACACTTCTAAGCCTTCTTCGCAAACTCGACCCGCAGAATAAGATGACCGAAACCGACTACAACACATGTTAGCACATCCCCAAGCTCGCAGAACAAAAGTCAACTTACATCCATCCATCTTCTCACACGCCTTGGCCGCATCCGTCCTATCCGCATAACTCACAAACGCAAAGCCCTTGGCGCGACCCGTCTCCCGATCCTTTGCCAAAAACACACGCGTAACATGTCCATACCGCGAAAACATATCCCTAAGATCCTGTTCCTCTGCAAACTCGCTAACATTGGTAACGCGCAGCGTAGCACTATCGTCGCGGTCAAACTTGCCGCCCATCTTCTCGCCTGCTCCACCACGGCCACGCAGATGAGGGGGAACATAGCCGCCGCCGCCGGCACCGAGACCGCCGCTCGCACTGCCCGGCGCATCGTCTGGCATGTCTGCGGGCGCGACGTCGCCCTCGGGAGCCATGGTGTCTTTGAAGGGGCACTTTGTGGTGAAGTGGTCACCTTGACAGATACGGCACTTGATTTTTGCGTTTTTGAGTTCGGCCTTCTTCTTGGCTTCGTCGCCCTTGTCTTCGGTGCTTGCCTTCCAGTTGCTGACGGGGCGGAAGCTGATGTTTTCGGCGACGGAGACTGTGTCTGTTTGGGGGCCGGCGGGCTTGCCCTTTTCTTGCCCGAATTTGGCCCATTGCTTGCGCTCGGCTACGCGGGGGTTGACGATTTGCTTGACGACCGTCTTCTTGATGCGGCGGGTTGTCTTGTACTTTTTGCCGTCTTCGCCGATGCGGTAGGAGATGATGGTCTCGGTGCCGTCCTTGTTCTTGGTGGCTTGGGGTGGCGGCAGCGCCGTGATGTTGTCCTCGTCGTCTTCTTCCGCCCAGTCGGTGCGGCTGCATGTTTTGTTAGTATGTGCGCGTCTATTTGCGTGATGAGAGCGGGGCCAGGCGTACCCTGCTACTCGTGACATGATGGCGGCAGTGTGAGTGTGTTTGTGTGTGTATGGGGGGGATGTCGTCCTCGCGAGCGCGTGTTGGATGGCTTCTCTCGTCAAAGTGGCAGTGGCGGGTGGGGCGGGCAATTCGAAAGTGTGCGGTGCGGGTGCCAAGACTTCTGCCGCTAGGGAAACACGACTCGCATTCAATCACCACTCGCTCACCAACTGAGTCTGACATGCACGTGTGAGAGTCGTTGTCTTAAGCATCGTCCTCAGAACAAACTTGGTCATCACACGTGCATCTGGTCAGCACGCTCTCAAGTCTAGCCTCCACATCAACGAGTATACTACACGAGCGCAAACAACGGGCGAGGCAACGGCCGACAAATCATCGTCCCCGCATTGCCCGTCCTCAACTTGGCCCCCTTGACCCCAATATACGCCTCCCTCCTCGCCGGGTTGCCCACCGTGACACTCCAGGTATTCAACCCATAGTACACCCCAATATGATGCACAAGCCACCTGCCAAAACTACCACCCACATCTCCCTCGGGCGTCTCAAATAGCATCAGCTCGCGCTTGACCTGCTCCTCGTCCTTGGCCACTTGATCATTCATCTGGCCATTCCGCCCCACAAAGACAATCTCGTCGTCTTCGCTGTCGGGATCGGCAGGCAGGCCGTCGGCCTCGGCCTTGCGCTCTTTCTCTTCCCAGTCGGTGACGAATTTCCGGACTTCGCCTTCGAGGTCCATGAGCAGGCCCTTGGCACCGCGAGACCGCTTGAGCTTCTCGCGCAGTTCTTTGGGGACAACGCCAGGGGTCGTGGGCTTCTTGGCTACCGTCTTGGAGGCCGCTTTCTCAGCGAGCGCGGCTGTCTTGCGCTCGGCGGATTGGCGCTTGAGACCTGCGTCCCAGAGCGGGGCGAGGTAGTAGGGCACGTTCTTGACGCCGTGGGTGGGGTGGACTTCCCAGTCGCGAGGGAGTGGAGGTTCGGCGTGAGGGTTGTTGAGGAGGCGATCTGGCAGTCCTTGTTAGACGAACCGCTCACAGCCACTCTGTGGTGAGTGCCGACATACCATTCTCCCACCTCTGCCGGCGCCGAGAGCCCTCCTTACCCTTGAGCAGGGCCTCACGGCTCTTCATGCTGTCACGCCGGATGGGCTCCTTGCGACGGTAATACCCACCCTCGGTCGCAGCAGCAGCCCTAGACGGACGGGGCGCATCGTGCTCATCGAGGGGGATTGCAAGCGTGACCGAGGTACCCTGGGGCTCAGGGCCTGGCGTGGCAATCGTCACAGAGCCGAGAGCCACTGTCGCCTGTTCAGTCCACGCTTCAATGTCGAGAGGCTGCACAGGCGCGGCCTGGGAGGGGCTGGAGGGGGCATCGCCAATGGCCATTGTGGTGGCGAGGGTGCTGTTGCAGCGGATGGGGGCGGGGAGAGGTGGTTCTGGTGGGTAGAATGAGCTGCAAAGTCGCTACAGGACCGGTGCAAGAGGAGCAACAGAGAGATGACGCCGGGATCGGGGTGGTGACAAGGGGAGGCTGCGATTAGTCCCGCGATAGGGAGTCGTCAAGTCATGACCCGCGTCAGCTCGGCAGCCAATGGGCGCGAAACGTGGGGCACCCGGCGCATCACCGAGGCTTACTAATCAGTGTCAATGCCACCGTCATCACACATCCTGAAACAACAGTGACTTCAACTTCAGAGACACTTCTCAGGATGTGTTGATAATAGCCAACTAGGAATATCGCTGCCACTAGCCCTCTGACCCCATGTTCCACTGCACCCGCCCGCGAGTCTGCGCTGAGAGTGCGCCAATAGGTACAGGCTGCGGCTGCCTCATCACATCACTGCTCGCCCGCTGTGGTGGTTGCCACCCACGCAACGATGCATCGCCATCTTCACCGATGAGCAGTGTCTCTCGCAAAGGGTGCCCGGTGTAGCCTGGGCTGGTGTCGTGGGCAAAGGAGTGTTCTTGCGGCGCCACGCTACTCCTTCGACTGGCTGGCATACTCCCGGCCACGCTTTCGTTCACTGTGCTTCCCCCAACACTCGCAGCGTTGTATGCGGCAGCATGTTGAGCCTGCGCTGTAGCCGGCAACCATCCGCTGCTTGTGATCCCCTCGGCGTCAAGAAGTCGTTGGAGTATGTCTTCAGTAATGACCAGCAGATGCTCGAGTGCAGCGAGTCGGCTCTTCTCCTTGGCAGATGAGCAGTGGATATACGACCTACTCGTTGGATTGTGCTCGATGATGGCGGCTCCAATTCTTTTTGAGGAACTCGGGGCGAAGCTTATCACGTCGAGACATCGATTCGCTCCGTATATTGCACGAGCGTTCGCTGGTAGTCATCAGCCTTAGCCTCTTCTTGAGCAGCATGCAGCAGAAGCGCTCACCCAGCACCCTTGTCCTTGTACTTTCCAAAGAGTCCTCGCTGTCCTTGTCCTCCATGCGATGGAGAATCTGGCTGGCTGTCCGCTCCAGCGCCAGGTGTTCGTAGCTGCCGCTCTTCTCGTGCTTCAAATCCCTCAGCGACTCGATCATTGTGCTCGACCGTCACCACACGACTGAGGAAAGACCGCCTCTTTGACCGCGATGATTGACCTGAAAGATTCGAGTTGTCAGAATGCACCGAACTGCCAGAGCCCACGCGCGGTACAGGACTGTTCCTGCTGAAGCTGAACGAGTTGGCCCGACTGCTACCTGGAGAAGATGAGACCGATCTTGATCCGTCGAACTGGCGGGACACCCTACTTCTCTCTCTCTCTTCTCTCCGTTGGTACTTACTATCCCTGCGTTGCTTCTCTGCCTTTTGACAATCTGCCAAGAAGGTTTTCCTACTAGGGACGCAGTACGGACTACTCTTGTCCCAGATATTAGGCGGCGGTCCCTCGTCAACAATCTCCCTCAGCGTCCGACTGCGGACAGGCGCAATAATACCAGATGAATGAGCCCGACGTAGGCTGGGCCTTGGCCCAATAGGGTCCTCCAGTGCGTCTGCTTCCTGGACAACCCAGAGAGGTGATCGCGAAGATTTGCGGTCCCTGACAGCAGGTGGTCCAGGAGTGCAACAAGGGACTATGCCGAACGTGATGACGGTTGTAGGGTATAATCTGCTCAAGCATGTCAGCTATCGATCTTACGTGTTACAGCACGAGGGCGGGCCGAAGATCACATCATACAGCTTGGAATCTTGTTTACTTGAGGCCTGAACGCTACGAACAGGCTATAGTGATCGTACTAGGGTGGAATATACGGCAGGTTGTGTCGGTGCTTGAGTAGGGTAGTGCAAATAAGAGCCTTTTTTCAAAGAGCGTGTAGGCTCGTCGAATCCGTGTCGATTAGCCAGATGATGAAAGGATGTTGGGCGGTGGAGTAAACGAGGAGAGTGCATGTATGACAGGTGAGTGGCTGCATCAACATGAAGTCAGTCGAGGTATGTCCTTCCTAGTTCTGTCGGAAAATGATCGCACTTACTCTGGTTCAGCGGAAACCGCGGTCAGTGCCTGCCTTCAGACAGCCGACACACCTCACCCAGACAGTCGGGGTAAAGGCGATGAGGAGAGCATGGTGTGTTCAACACAAAGATTGAACATTGCAAATAACGCTACATAAGCTATAAAGGACGAAAAAAGGCCTCTTGCCGCACCATTGGTATCCTATCCTAACCCGATCTTCCATGCAAATGCCCACACACAACGCTTAAGTACAATTATGCTATTTTGAATGTACACATATCCCTAATTCACTTTGATTCATTCCTCGCTCCCTTCTCTGCCATACCCTGGAAGCACGAGCATCAACATCTAGCTCTTGTCGCACCTATCCAGAGAACCTAAAGCGTGACGCTTCAAGCCTGCCGAGACCCTCACGTGGCGCGACGTTGCGCCGACGGTAGCTGGTCGTAAAGTCCTGTAGAATGGTTCTTATCATCCTGACATCGCCAGTCTGGATCCGCTGTCGAATGTTGTTCAGGAAGCGTTCGCTCTCTTGAGGTGTGATGCTGCCAGGCGGCAACATAGCAACCGTCCCAGCTACCCACTGCGCAACTTGTTCAGGCATGAGCTCAAACAGGTCGAGTAACACGCCAGACGAGTCGGCGAAGCATCCTTCAGGGAAGCTGTACATCATGCCGGTCATGATACGCTGGACAAGCTCGACACCAGCAGTCATGACAAGTTGCTTGACGCGGTTCTGCAATTGTTCGGGCACTTCATGGCGCGTATTGTCAAAGCTAGATGATGGCGAGGAGTTACGGCCATAACTGAGCAGATCCCGGAGGAAGTGCAGAACAGCAATGATCGGATCTTCCTTGAGTAGTACCAGAGAGCTAGAAGCTGCTGACAATATAGTATCCATGAGCTCTGACATGATCGATTCCGAGGGAAAATAAAGCGCCATGTCAGCTGCAAGACGGAAGAAATCTTCGATAAGATCTGGAAGCTCTTCTGGTGGCAAGTCGCTCAGTATTCTCAAGAAGGTCTTAGCTTGTTGCTCGTAGAACTGGTAAACGCTGCTTGCCATGCTTGCATCAACCTCGTCCACTCCTTGTGAGAATTCGCGGACGATTGAAGCCGTTGCCCAGAGGAAACATCCTTGTCTCGACGTGCTGAAGCCCTCGATAAGTTTTGATGCGAGGTCTGCGAGAAGTGGGCGCATCGCAGTTCGGTAAGATAGAACCATGTATCGCCAGCACCGACATACGCGTTCCAGGATTGGCACACTCTTGTTGAAATGGGTTATGACGTTTCCAAGCATTGGGAAGATCTCTTGACAGTACTTGACCGCGGGATGTTCTTGGCCTGGTGGCATCTCTGGCCTGACCACTTCGAAGAAGATAGTCAGGAGGTTGATTTTGTCAGCGAGAAGCTTTTGCTCCGGCTCGTCCTTGGCTTGGTTTGCGATGGTGACGAGGTGTTGCATGACGGGATCAAGGAAGAGCTTGAGCGTCTGGTATAACTGCTCTGGCGGGACCTTGGCAACCACCGAGGCAACACCCTCAGTGATTTCCTCCTGGCTGCTCATGGGAAGGGTGTTGAGATGCTTTTCGTAGAATTGTTGTAAGGGGCCAATGACATTTACTAGCAGGCCGGCGCAGTCGTTGCAGAAGAATTTGAATGAAAGAGCGGCTGCTCGAATGACATCTTTGGTAGAATGATCAAAGGCCGCCATGATGAAGTCCAATTGCGGCTGTAGTGTCTCTGGATGCTGGGCTGTCCATTCAGTATATCGACCCAGGGCCATGACAGCTTGGAATCGAAGTTTATTATGGTCGGGTATTGCTGCAATGAGTGGAATCAGGCGTGGTAACATGATGTTTTCATCTGGTGGAACCATACGGCCCATGGCCCTCACAGCAAAGAGTGGTGCTTCCAGCTTCTGCCACTCAGGAACGTTATTTGGTCCGGCCTGGGCCCCGTATACTTGCACCCATTGCTGCATAAGATCGTAAGGTTTTTGGAGGCACTCAACAACGCCCATGACTTCGCAGCAGTCCTTGAGTACATCTCCCATCTGGTGTCGGAATTCGCGGAACTTCTCTTCTTGTTCTCGATCGCCCTCAAACAAATCTTTCTCATTGCCGCTTTCTGGCTTCGGAAATTCGAGGTGTCCAATCATGATGTCCACGAGTCTTGAGTATACGTCTATGCACTGCATTCGGGCCTCGGCATACTTTTCGATGGTAAGATACTGCTTAAGGTCGTACCAGAATTTGAAGGTGTGTGATATGGCATCCTTTTCCTTGTCGAGCGCAGCAGTGGCAAGTATCGCTTCGACAAGAGCACGGAAATCGTTAGGTAAGCGTGCGATCAGAAGAACCCAGGACTCGCCAGCCTCGGCGAAGATTCTTGCAATGCCCTTGAACTGCTCGGTCTCGTCATCCTGCGCGGTCTGGGCCAATTTGGGCTGAAGAGCAATGACTTGAGGGTAGAGCGCCATGATGGATTGCAGGGTCTCGTCGACATCACGAGTCTCCGAGATGAGAGCACTCAAGCACTCGACGGCGGCGTCAAACGGATCGTCGTGGGACAGGTCGTCAATGATTACTTTGAGGAGAGGCGAGTTGATGATGGAGTCGAGCGGTATCTCGCGTATCCACGAAGTGATACAGTTCAGCAGTTGGGGGTTCTGAGCAGCCGCGGCTAGGGCGTGTTAGTAGAGCGGCATGTTGAGCAGGAGGGACACATACGCGAAGATGTGGCGTATCGAATGAGAAGTTCCAGGGCTTGCTGGGCGTTGTCTTCAATCAATTCACTTGTCCTCATTGTCAACTCGTGTTCCTGACCACCAAATATTAGACTGTTATTCCACTATCACATGTCGACACGTCGGGCAGATGGCGCGGGCTGGTGAGGCGGGACGGCTCGTTCGGACGTACTGTGAGTGCGATCTTTCGTCCATGCGTGACTTCCTCGGGGAGAACGCGGAGAAAGTCCAGGACGCAGGGCAGAGTTGCTGCATCTGTGCCCAGCGTGTTGACAACGTCTTTGAGGACATCCTTCCATTCTGTCATCTGTATGGCCAGATTGGCCAGGCACACGCACAGCTGCAGCCTGATGGGCTTTGGGCCAGAATGGAAGGTTGCCAGATTCCGCATAATGGAGGCGCGCAGCTCTGGCAGTTGTGCGCGGGGCACCTGGTGGAGGTCGTATACAATCTGGGTGCGTCAGTGGGGGGACGCCTGCGAACGAGCGTGGCGACGCACCTTGCCCTTGAGCGTGGTAGCAGCAAAGAGCTTGGCCGCTGCATCGGCCGAATTCGACTCGAGCATGGCCAGCGTCGTCGTCCATGCCTCTTGCTACGGCCGTCCGTCAGCGCACCGTGCCAATGACCGAGGCCTGCTGCATCCAACCTACCGACTTCTGGAACTGCTCCAGAAACTGATGTGCCTGCTCTTTCTGCTCGCGACTGGCGCCCGACTGCATAGTGCTGTGCGCCGCCATGACCGGGTCGAAGACGTGCTGGGCTCCGTTGGCCGCCATGCTGAGGCTGTTCCGAGCAGATGGTGGGGGCTCCGGCAGCGGACGATGCTCGGGGGGAGGAGGGGAACGGGGGGCGGCGACGGGGTGGTTCTTATGGGGCAGCGCGCATGCACTCTATGGGGACGCTGGGTGTGTTATGGAGAGAGGTGGGGGGCGAGGGCGAATGGAGGAGCAAGTTGGTTGTCTTGGTGGGTTGGAAGTTGCATTCGGTCGCAACTTAGTGCCAAGCTCAGACCCGCCCAAATTGTTCGCGGCAGTCAGGCGCAGCTTCTCCTCCGCCGCTCTCCCCACACGGTCGCCCATTCCACGAGCGCAAACACTCTGCACCCCCATACCACGCCAGACCTTCCCTTCTCTCACCATGGATCGACGTGGAGGTGAGTGCTGCCATGCTACTGCACGACTACCAGCTGACTTTAACCAGGCCGCGGCGGAGGAAAAGGTACGACCTGGCTCACACGCGCACAGGCAATGAGACACCACGCAAACTAATGCGCCTGCAGTCCTCCTCCCCCCAATCAACTTCATCTTCAAACTGCTACAGTCTCGCGCGACTGTCTCAGTATGGCTTTACGAGAACCTGGGACTGCGTATTGAGGGAAAGCTTAGGGTACGCCTAGATGAGCTGCACACACTCGCATTCTCTCTGCAGCACGGGAACTGACTGCCGCCTAGGGCTTCGATGAGTTCATGAACTTGGTCATCGACGACGCCGTCGAGGTTACGCTGGCGAAGAAGGATGCGCCCGAAGAGAGGCGCAAAGTTGGCCAAATCCTGCTCAAGGGCGACAACATCTCGCTCATCCAGCAGCTGCAATAAGCGCCCAACGTGGCTGCGGCTTCACGAGTCGACTTTTACGCGTCCAACACGAAACGCGTGTGTTTTCTGGAGGACGACACTAGCTCAGGGCGTCATGTAGGAATCATCTATGGAAGCGGTGTAGATTTCTAGCGAGACTTGGATGTGGCACACTAGGCTTCTGCGCGACGAAGCTCGCCGTCACCGGTTATCACGGCATCGAGGCGATAGTCTGACGGTCCCATGGGCACCGCTTCGTCTGGAGGCAGGAATTGCTCGGTCAATGAAAGACCGACTTTGATGTGGTCAGTTAGCCCTTCACATACACAATACCAGTAGTTCTTACCGCGAAAAGGCATGTGCGATGCTTGGTGACAGCGCGTCAGGAAGTAGTCGTAGAAGCCTTTGCCGTGTCCGAGTCGGCCGAAGCTGGAATCGAAAGCCATGCCGGGCATGACGATCAAGTCAAGGCCTGAAGCCTGATGGCTATTTATGCAAGCTTGTCCATCTGTGATGCCTTTGCCGCCAAAGCAGTTTGCGCGTGACGGGATCGAGTCTTTGCCGGGGGTGGGAATGTTCCAGCCGTCAGGTTCCAGCGACTGAAAGTCATTCATCGAGTGCAACTCCAGCATGTCCATGATGGACGTGGGCTGTCCTTGTCGAGGCTCACTCGGCTGATAGGTGTAAGGAATAAAGACTTGTTTGCCTTGAGCAAGAGCATCTCGCACAATGCTAGACGTGTTGATCTCGCCTGTAGGCATGGAGAGATAGACGCTTATCCTCTGAGCGGCTCGATACTCTGGCATGGACAAGAGCGTCTTGGTGGCATTGGATGCTGAGCAGACATGAGCCTTGGCGTGTGGGTGGATGCGTCTGACGTACTCTGCGATGCAGCTGCAGCATCAGAAACACTGTTCAAAACATGCCTAATCTTGTTCCTAAGCTCTTTTTTGGCCTGTGCTAGTGACCCCGCCATGACCCCGTTCGCCTTTGCTCAATCGTGTTCCTGAAATAGTTCCGGGGTGGTGCCGCTAGGCTACTTTTGTTACCGGCCCTGCTGTTGGGTGGGTTGGCGTGGTGTTGCACCGCGGCGCTTGGGCAATTTCTAACCACCAGGCCACCGGCTGTTCGGTGTGGTGTTGTGGTGTCGGGCCCGAAGAGGTGTGAATGCACGTGCAAGAAGCGAAGTCACACGTGCGACGAATTGACTAGTGAAAGAGCAGCGGGCGCGGTCGAGTCGGGGTGGGTTGGATCTGCAGCTAGCCGCAGCCGCCTACAATCCTGGCGCATTCCAACACGCAACGAGTCGTCGCCGCCTCCTGTTGCGCCCTGGCACCTGCAACTCCAACCACACACCCACCACCACCACCACCACCACCACCACTGCTCTCCCCACCACCCACCGCGCTCCCATCGCATCGCCGCGCTCCCTCACCCTCGTGTAACCCACGGCTGTCCAGCGCACACACTCGCTACACATCGCTCGCCGCGCCCACATCACCGCCGCCGCCATGGTGTCAAGATTGGCAGCGCTGCTGCTTTCCGGAATCGCCATGCTGCAGGTGCATGCGCAGACAGTCCCCACCCCCACCGATATAGTGGGTACTTGGAACAGCAAGGCGAATTCGACATCGACAGGACCAGTGAGGAGTCCCTTCTCTATTCCAGGACTGCGCAATACAGTAGGGCTAACCGCTTGCGTTCCCAGGACTTTTACAATCCCGTCGAGGAGAAGTTCATAGAACCCAAACATCCAGGAATCAGCTACTCCTTCTCCGCAGACGGCAGCTACGAGTCGGCTTACTATCGAGCAATCGCAAATCGTACGTCCTACCCACTTTCCTTGTCCTAGACAAAGTCGCAACTGCAACTCCCACTGCGCCATTTGGTCAATCAAAGTTCAACTAACATTATACAGCACAAAACCCAAAATGCCCAAAGGGTATCATCCAATGGCAGCACGGTTCCTTCCAGAAATTTGCAAACGGCTCCCTCACAACGGCCCCCATCAAAGTCGACGGCCGCCAACTCTACTCCGACCCATGTTCATTCAAGAACGCAATTTACACGCGCTACAATGCCAGCGAGCTCTTCGAGGTGCGTCCTTGTTTCCCGTCTCTCCACAAACCTCGGTTCACTAACCAGACATCAGCGCTACGAAGTAATGACAGACCCCTACCACAAGATTCCCCGCCTGAACCTATACAAATTCGACGGCTCACCCATCATGCCTCTCTACCTCGCCCAGTCGCCGCCCAAGATGCTTCCCACAACCACTCTCAACCCGCTCGTCAGTGCCACCGCCAAGCCAGGCAAGGTCAAGCGCGGAGAGGTGCCCAGCCCACACGACGTGCTCTTCAAGCGGACAACAGGAGCATATGGCGCAAACCAGTGGTGGTGGTTTGGCGTGCTCATGACTGCTAGCGGTGGTGTACTGTACTTTTTCTTCTGAGCATGGTTACGCGAGTCCAATGGTGTAATAGTCGAGTCGAGCAGAGGAGACAGGCAGCATGAAGATGATGTAAGGAGGACACTACATGAACATTGGGAAGGCGTATTCGGAGTTGTGCAGCAATACCTTGTTCCTACGTCAGGCTAAACGGTTACCCAACGCGCGAGTCGGGGTATCTCAAGTGGATCCCGGTTTCCAAAGCGGGTTTTTTTGTGATTTTATCTTTGACACACGCACGATTTTTATATAGAAGTATTCAGTGGGATGTGAAGAGCTTCAAAACAGGCAATTCGCGGTTCCATTTTTCTTGTGTGTAGTAGATGGAGAAGGAGTGGGGAGTCCTCAAGTCGAATGACTTGGATATCGTCACCAATACTTTTGTCATCCATCTTGGTTAATAGAATATTTAGCGTTCTTGCCCATTTCATGTTTTCACAGCCAAGGAGAGGAAGTCATTCATTTTTTTTTCCCTCATAACAAAGATCTTTAAAAGGTTTTTTTGCTGGGTATGCCTTTGCTTGTTATGAGTGTACTCTACTCTATACCTATCTACATTTTAAGTAATGCTTTGCTTGTTTCTACCTTGAATACAGCACCAACCGTCAATATCAATACCAGTATCAATATCAACATCTCCTTCCGCTTTCTTACATACATACATACACATACCCCCATACGCACCACCGCCACTCCTCCTCCTCCTCCTCCTCCCTTCTCCTTCTCCTTCTCCTTGCCCCGCACTTCCTTCATGCACCGGTGTGCACACTACGCGATACCATACCATACTATACCATACCGTTACATACAAACGCGTGAATTCGAGCAAGCATCGTTGTTGGAGCTAGTACTAGTACTAGTATCAACTGTCTGAGAAACTGTGTATATATACGTAGAGAGAAATGTATAGCGTGGGGGGATAGTAAGGGTATGAGATGGTGGGTTTACTATTGTTTGAGCGGATAGGGTGGGATGGGATGGGATGGGATGGGAGGGATAGGATGGGAGAGGAGAGGAGAGGAGAGGATGACGGGTAGGATATAGGCCAGGATAGGTTAGGTTAGGTTAGGTTACGTTGTGGTATGGCGTGTATTGCGATAACACCATCCACACCCCCTCATCGTCTCGTCATCTACCCTTAACTTAACACCCCTAGTAATCTTATATCCTCTACTCTACTCTACCATCCAAACATCATACCAATGCTTTATTCTCACCCACTATTATATATTCCCAGCGCACAACACCCACCCACCCACACCCACCCGCTTCCAAGGTCCAAGCGGTAAATTCACAGTATGCGAGTTAAACTTCTTCCTTCTCCCTTTTATTTTTCACCTTCCCCCCCCCAGGGCCGTGAGATGGCAGCTGTGTGCGTGTTGTGTTGTGTAGTGTGTGCGTGGGTCGTGTATCTATTTTCATTCTCGTAATACATTCATTCATCCATTCATATGCTGTGAAATGCGTCCCCCCGCGCGTGTGCGACACAAGCAGCGCACATGCACATTATTTCCTGTTTTTGCAGAAGAAGCGTGTGAAATGCGCTTTTTCTTTTTCATGCGTGTGGGAACTGTGATTGTTGAAATGTTCGAGGCAGACGTGTCGTTTGCCTCTTGGATGTCGTTGTTTTTTTGCGAGGGTTGAGAAAAGTGTTGGTTTGCAAGGGGATTCGTGTGAGGGGTTTGGACTTAGGGAGAGTGTAGGATTGTGGGATTGTAGGAAGGAGATGGTGTGATATGGTTGTGGGGTTGAGACGTTTTGCATGAACTTCTTTGGGGTTTAGGAAGGATGTGTTTGGTATATCGTGCTTGTGTCGTGTCCATTCCTCCCTCTTTGGGGTTTTCTTCTTTCTTCTGGTGTTAGGAATTGTTGTTCTGCCATGGTGATTTGTCTTGCTGGTGATTGATCCTTTTCTTCTCTCACATCTTTGCCGGTGAGAGTTATGGTCCACGTCCACCGCGATTGATGAAGGCGCAATTTTGTGGTCAAGCGCGCTCATCTTCCATCTCTCAGCGAAGACGGTAGCGATCATCTGTGATGAACAGTATCTTGCCGTCAATCTCCCTCCGCTTCGGTATCGCCTCCCTACAATCCAAATCTCTCCAATCCAGCTCTCAGCTCTTCTTCTGTGCCCAACAAATTGAGCGCCCAAGGCGATACCCTGCTCTTGACAATGAACCTGTTATCTCCACCAGCAGATCCTCTTCCACTTCCCTGTCCCTGACCCTCCACACCTTGCCGATCATGCTCCTCATGCACCCTAGCTCCCTTACCATAATCATTCTTCTCTTTTGCCCTCCAACCCGCCGCTATCGAGACCTCCTCCAACACCAATGAACCCTCCTCGCCCGCTCTCCTCGTCCTCCTCTTATATGGCGGTCCTCTACCCATACTTGCCGCCTTCTCCCACGCCGTCTCACACCCTCTTGCTATGATACCTGAAGATGCCCATCCCGTACGACGATCGATCTCGAGGAGTCTCGAAATCAGCCATTCGCGTTGGGTGGGGTCCTGAAATTGCACACCCGCAAAGAAGAGCGACATTGTGGATTCAGTTAGTACTGCGCCCAGGAAAGGCGACAAGTCTTCCCCTAGAGGAATTTGCATGCCCGCAGTTATACGGCCAATGAGCATGGCGTAGGGTTGTGTAGCTGTAGCGCACACTCCAGCTGCCATATGTGCTGCTGGCGGCATGGCAGGATGAGAGCGAAGCAGAATGATCTTGGCTAGGTGGACCAGTGTCCAGAGAATGCTAATGTCGTAGGTACGGTGTATGAGTGCTGGGCCAAAAGGTGTCATATTGCTCGGGCTGCTTCCTCCCGGTACGGGTGGATAGAACTCTGTAGGCAAGGGCGCGAAAGAGTCTGTGTCGGCAAGAATCCGTGCAACGGATGCGTGGGCTGCAGAGATGGCGTTCCACTCTTCCAGAGACTCTTCATATGCGGCTGGTAGATCACCAAATTTGGGTCGAGCCGCATGAGGTGTTTTTGGAGAGCGTTGGTAATTCGGGTTCTCATAACTGGGAAGGAGTGGGGCTTGAGGAGGCGCTGGCGCCATGCCGTAAAAGTTGGGCATACCAGGCGGTGGACCACTTGGAGGACTTTGACCTCGACCACCAGAAGGAGGTGGCCCTGGAGGTCCTCCCTGCGGGGGACCAAAGCCTGGTGGAGGTGGACCTTTCCATCCTGGAGGTGGACCTTGCATATGTGGAGGGCCCGTGGGTGTAGCAGGTGTAGCACGCTGATCTCCCTGGCCTCGTCCTGCTGAAGGTGGGGGCCCCATGCTCCCAAATCCGGGCATATCTGGTCTTGGTCTCCATCCTCCATCATGATCCACCTGTCGAAGTTTGCGTTCTCGGTCTCGAACAGTAAAATCTGCGATGCGGCCGAGTAAAAGTATGACGTGATCATGCGAACCGTAAAGCGCATCGGCGCGACCGAGGGGGGCTCGAGGTGGACAGTCGGACCACTTTCGGTAGGGGTTACTGCGCAGGTGTCAACTTTTTGCGCAAAACGTGTTGGCTGCAAACTCACATCAAAGAGTTACCGCTGATGATGCTCTGATACACATCGTGCCTCGCATATGACCAGTACAAATCTTGTAACGTTTCGAAGCTTCTCAAGTCCAACTTGCCTGGTAGGTCTGACCTCGCCTCTTGCCTTGCTCCGTTCTCTTCGAATATGGTTCCGAATTCGTCATAACTGACCGCCTTGCCTACAATGGTACTCACCACGCGCTCGTCAGGCATCATTGCGCGTTCCTCCAGCCTAGGGTCTAGCTGCCTCTGGTCCATAATCATCTCGGGGTTCTGAGATTGATGTTGCCATTCCTGTGCCATCTGTGCAGCTTTCAGACAACGCGCTTCGCGAGTAAGCGAGCGGAAGTTGAGCTCAGTGAGAAGTCGCTGGGCTCCTACCAAGTGCGTGGACCATTTGACATGTTCTGCCATCCAGACTTCGTAATATGCAAGTAGCATTGAGGTTGCCAGTGTAGACACGGATAGACGTTTCTTCGCATTTCCGAGTGAGCGGAAGAGTCGCTTAATTGAGTACGCGTAGTGTTTGTAGGACGGTGTGATCGACGCGCCCTGTAAGCGTGCAATGTGCAAACTTGCAATCGCTAACATCGCGTGCAAAAGTCCCTGGTTCGTGAGGGCTTTCAATGGTAGTATGTATGTCCACAATCCTTGTTGGACGGGAGGTGCTGCTCCTTCGAAAATCAGCGTGGAGTTTCTAGGATTTCGCTCATATATCGATAACGTAGGTCCTGTCTAATAGCAGAGTCAGCAATTGTTATGTAGCCTGGTAGACATGCTTTTCGAGAAAAGCGGCATTGTGCTCTCTGTGCACCTCAGTCACAGTGGGGTGACTCTCTGGGATAGTCGCTCTTGTACTAATAGTGTAGAGCTTCGGTAGTCAACATACCACGTGAATGTAGTGTGCGAACACTCGAGCGGTCTTGGGGTTCCTCAGTGGACTCGCGGCATATTCTGGCTTGTAGTGCGATAAGAGATCGTCATAAATGAAAGCGTCGTAGCGGCGAATGCCCAATTCATTGGTGTTTTCGTTGTGTATACGGCGAATGTTGTTGAACTCGGAGCTTGCAAGTAGGGCTTCTTCGTCGCTCATGTCCATGCCGAGCATTTCCTCGTCGGATTGTACATCCCAATAGTCGTCGTCTGCATTCTCGATCGCGGCCTCGTCGAGTGCTTGCGTGGGACTGGCATAATCCTCGTCGCTAAAAGCGTTCATCGGAAGATTGAGCTGGTTTCTTCGTGGGGGAGGCACGGCAATAGGTTGCTCTGTTTACATTGGTTAGCTGTGAGCTCGGTCGCTAGTAGGCGCGTAAGGAGTTTTGGCTCTACTTCAAGAGAAGTGACCAACTTAACACGAGGTATTCTATTGCGCATGGGTCTTGATGACGGAGATGTGTGCACAAATTTGACGGAGAAAGGATGTATACGATTGGTCTCAGAAAGGAAGATAATGATGGTCATTGGGGTATACGAAGTATGTAACTAAACACGGGACATACCGAGGACAGATTGCGGCATATACTTTACATCTGGCGTCAAATCATGAGTGGGTATATGGGCAGACGGATAACTCGAATGGCTGAAGTCTGCATGAGAAACAGTTGGGAGTAGGTTATATGACCCTGCTTGGCTCATATCCGCTATATCGGCTTGTGGTGCATGGATGGGGGCTTGAGGGTGGTTGTTATAGCGCCGCGGTACGGATTGAGGCTCTCTATACTGGGCATACTGGTCGCTCTGGGGAGAACCACTCGACTGTGGACGATAGACGCCTCCGGCATCTCTTTGAGAGGCCGTGGAATATTGTTGCTGGTAGAGCGATGGCTGAGGTAGATTTTGAGGATACGTGGGTTTGGACTCGGTAGTGTCATGGTACAACACCGGCGTTGACGGATATGCTGGATTATGATTATAGGGAGGATTGTCTTGATAGCTGCCGTGTGCCTCGTGTGTGAACTGAGATGGATTGCTTGGGTGAACTGGGGAAGGTTGCGGAAAATACGATGTCGCCGGAATTGGCAAAGGGTGGAGGGGAGAATGGAGTGGTTGCTGATAGATTGGTGACTGCACTGGCTGTTGATACTCCACGTTCTGGCCATAGCCGCTGTGCATTCCTTGGTGTTCTTGAAGCACGCTATGCGTGGGATTCGCGCTGGAGAAGTCAAAGTCCACTGATGATCGGGGCTGTACTGAAATGTGTAGATTTTCCTGGGGTGGTGCGGGCTGCTCAGGCGTTCTGTACTGTTGATTGCGTGTTCCTGGGAGCATCGACGTGTGATATTGGATGGTGCTCACCACGCCGGGGTGATTTGGCCAGTCTCCAATCGGCGGCTTGAAGACGACACGCTGATTATAGCCCTCGCACTGCCGCTTTGATTTGATGCAGTTTCCGCAAGTCGGTCGCTCTTCTCCACATTTGATGCGACGCTTCCGGCATGTGAGGCAACCGGTTTTGGTCCTCTTTCTCATCTTGGTTGATGAGCCTGCTACGGCTGGTGGTGATGCATCACCAACCCCACCTGAGACGGCTTCCGGATGTGCAGTGGCCATTCTGAGACGAACGAGATGATGAAAGCTTTACGATCCAGCTTCATGGGATATCAGCAAGGCGTGCAACATGGCATATCCGGCGCTTCGAGAACTGATTGTTGAAGAGGAAAGGAAGGCTCACCTGGGCAGATGCTTGGACCCAAAGCCGTGCGACGCGAAACCTGACAAACTGGTATTGGTCCCCCGAGAAGCGGCTACAGCAAGCCTAGGTGATTGACGGTCACAAAACTGGCGATCTTCTGTCGAAGAGATCTGCGAGGGGTCCACAGACGCACAGTGAAGCCTCAGGTCGCAGTGGTACGCCCAGTCAAGATTTGCAGATCACTCACGAGTAGGGCGTCTTGAATTATTTACCCTTGAGTCAATGGTGAATGATGCACAAGAGAGTCAATCGTGCAAGCCGATGGGAACTATGTGGGAAAGGACCCCTGTCAGTTATACTCAAAGATAGATGCACGCACCAATAAGCCAGCACCGCCGGTAAACCCAAAGAGCGTAGGCGGCAAACTCTCCGCAGGTTGACAGGACGAACAGGCTGTACGTAAACCAATGGTACCTCCAGTAGGTGTATACGGCGCCCAAGAACAGTATGAACGGGCCCTATGCTTAACCCGATTGGAGCCAGGTACACGGGGGTTAGGTTTAGCTTTTAGCAATTGGCTTCTCATGACATTGATGGCGAGAGTGAATGAAGAGGAAACATGTTTCGATGCGGCACAGCGGTAATGCAAGATTCATCCGTGTGGCTTGCGCTAAGGCGACGCTGGCAGCAGAATAAGGTGAGGGATGGCGGATGTGGTCTGTGAGTGACACAGGGATTGTGGATACGCGACCAAGGGAAACCAACGTGTAGATGGCAGCAATCCACCGATGCGTGGGTGACTTGCTCAGGTGGAGTGGAGGACGCCGTGTCGACACCGACTTCGGAAAGTCCAAGTCAGGCATTGGCTTGGCGCCCTGGTCAATACTGTGATCCCGGCCAAAACTCTGGATCTTGAACCCATCGCCGCAATGATCTACCAACTGCTCCTCTCTTAGGCCTCGACATGGTTTTGACTCTATCGTTCAGCCGTTTACCTTTGCTCAGAAGGGCTTGGCGTGAATGGTTGGTAACGCCCAGCGCAGACCCCCCATGCCACCGGGGCATGCCGTTTGTCCTGACGTTCGCTGTGTCGAGCAGGCTCAGTCCGAAGATCCGCCCAGCTTGTTTGGTGGCTGGCTGAGCCTATCCACTTATGTGCGACTTGCTTGATATGATTGCCGACTGGGTACGCACAGCGTGGACCCGGCAACTAGGGCGTCGGCTCGATGATTGTGACAAGTTGACAACCTCGCATCCGGTATGGGACCTGCAGCCAAGGGTACAGCGCGTGGATTACGTGCGTACATCTATCTCCTGTTCATTCTATGGGTTATCAGTGCAAAAGGTCGGACGAGACTTCGCATGGGAGCTTCCAGGAGAGCTCCCTCCTCCCTGCCGGCTCGACAGACCCCAAGGGTGCATCATGTCAAAGAAGCCTCGATGAAGCTTCTTGGTATCGAACCTCGTCTTCTTACGTCAACAGCTCAAGCCTGGGCGAGTGGATTCCACTTGACAGCAGCTGGTGCTGCAAATAGTGTTACAATACACCTAGCTCTGGGACGCCGCTACTGGCCCGTCACCGTTGCCCATGAACTAGGCAGCATTCTAATCGGATTCGGGATCTCCTCCGGACTGCGCGTTTCGCTATCAAGTATCAGTCTGCAATTTCAACCTATAATTGGATAGTAGCCAGTGAGAGAGCATCCACCATGGGCGACACGCTGACTCTCCAGGTCCTCAAGTTGGGTGGTTCTGGAATCTGCAGCGTCATGGGATGTTTACAGGGGCAGTAAATCTTTGGCCACGTACCGAACCCACGAGATTCTGCACCTCACAAGTGGCTGGAAAAAGCATCCCAGCATCCGTAGCGTCGGGAGCCTGCGGAAACGTACATGAGTCGCTGGTGCCATTGGCTTTCTGGCTGGGGATTGGATCTAAAACGAATAAAGCTTGCTGCCTGAGGGGATGTCGGCGGCCTGCTCGTATGATCTGCGTCGTGGGCATCCGCTACCCAAACGCAGCTACACCAGTAGAGTTTGCCCATCACGCTCATGCCAAACATAGTAAGTAAGCTCTGCACCAGATGCGATGCGATGCATCAACATGTGCGCATCCATCTACACAGCATGCATGCGATCACAAGGGTCAGACTCCATGGCTTCCACGCGCAGCGGGTTGGGAACTTGGGAATGGCTAGCTGGCCTGCAATGGCTTGTTCTTTACCAGGTTTGGCAAATTTTGGCGATCTAGATCCCCAAAGCCCTCGAAAGGCCCTGCAAAATGGGACGATCAGGATGGGACGATGCCAGCACCCACGATACCCCACCTAGGTAGTCAACCACCTTGGTCTAGCTTCTATCCCTCTTATGGAAGACATCACCCACCCGTTGGCCATACCCGTCAGGTATTGCGAGCACACGTGACTAAATACACGATCTCAGATGGAGTACAGATCAATGCCTGAGATGAGAGAGAGTGCGGTAACAATTTCCCTTGCAATTCGCTGAGTGCATTGAGAGACACAGCGCTCATACTCTGAGCTACCGTACAACCTTGTGGCTGCACTGCAACAGCGCTATCTCGATAGACCCGGCTACGCCAACACCGGTACCCCAGATTCCCGAAACGACAAGTGACGCTGCTGAACCGGGACCAAAGCTCTCGAGCCAAACTATCGTTTGAACCGCACCATTCGATTGCTGGGCTAGCTGCTTGGTGTGTATGTTCCCCGCATCCTGGTGCTTGGTTGGTTCTTGAACAAGGGCAGAACGTTCCACTGGCTCGACTCCCCTCTCAGCTACCGTCTGATGTTGCAAGAGCTGAAAGACTCCCCAACTATCTTATCATACATTCTGACATCTACGCAACAATAATGGGTCTATAGCACGCACAATTCGCGAAGTTGCATAAGTCAGAACATTGCTACCATCCTCATGTCTCACGTGTCTTGAAGAGTCCACGACCGTGAGATCATATTTAAAGCAGAATTCCTGGCGGACACTTCGCCCATGACGGGACAAGAATTATACCACTAAACACCATAGTCGCTGGCGAACTGCTTCTGGTCTGGCTAAGCCAACATGACAGCTAAACTTACGTGGTAGGCTAACATTGCAACTAAGCGCGCACTTGCCCCTAGTCGTGAACATGAGCCCGGAGCAGCGTGAAGGCGAACGTTCGTCTCGCACCAGAGTCAGGGTCATTCCCAGGTCCCAGGTCCTGGAACCGACAACGGGAGATCCGAGGAAACGGGGCGATGTCTTACATATGTCGTTCACGCATGTTGAGCACCCTGGTGGACACCTACACGTTTTCTTGCAGTTTTTGCGGTTGTATGTGTGTGAAATATTGCTGGCAGTAACCTTGCTTCGTCGCTGAGGGATCTAGCATGCTTGCATTCGAAATTATATCGTCGTGCGTGTGCCATTTTGCGCAAGATGGTAGCTAGCTAGCTAGCTAAAGCGAAGTAGATAGAATGCGCGCTAAACAATGGGTGAAGATACCAAGTACAATTCGCCACCGACATTATCTGTCTATTCCAAGGGGCACATTCTCCGTGCCAGTCAGTCGTTGCCACCACATCTTTAGCTCCTCATGCATGGCGTGTATTGGCGATGCGTTAAACAAACGGCTATATATCGCAGATCTTATTATCTCATAGACTCCTTGTCGACGTAGACTTATCCCAACACCTCTCTTGAGTACGCAAGGTACAATTTTGTCAGTGCGTCTTTGGAAGCTCAGGCTGGTGTACTTGTGATCCTCCACTCGAAATACCCCCACTGTTTAGTCCGGATACCCTCGCAGGTAAGATTCGGGTCGCTATAGTTTCCTCACTTCATCCTTGATGTAGATCATATGATCTCCATGCTTACTTTTACTTTATCTTATAACTGTATTGTATAATTAAGGGGATTGAGTAGGTGTTCCCGTCTGTTGGCTGTTCTGGTCTTTTGCTTCACATTGTTGCACAAGGGTGGTAATCATACTCTCATGACGAAGCCGTTCCTCCATTGCACCAAATCTCACAAGATCAGTGCCAGATCTAAGGACTATTGAATGAAACATGATGGGTTTTGGTACCAATTTTTGAAGAGAGTCCCTGAAGATCAAAATACTACTGCAACCTTCACCCCAGCTTTTGTTCACCATAAGTTTACTTCAGGTTGGAGACGTGCCTATCGACTATCGTGCCTCCAGGATTTTACATGTGATTCTTCCAGTGCTGTCCTCACGGCTCTGAACTTACATGCGCATGTCGTTACCACACTATTCTGACCATCTGCGGACAAGGATAACGAGATGATGCCGCTATGGCCATACCTGGAGTCGTCAAAGATGCATTTGAGTCTTCTGAGACCTTCATACGGCTGGAACTTTCTACGAGTACAACTCTCCTACGATGCAGATGGCGTATGAGGTAAAGGTCTCTACGGTAGAGAGACCATTTATTGTTACTATCCTGTGCAACCAAATCCTCAAACACTTGATCCATTTCTTGCGGATTTGAGCCTCGTTCAAACCCTGTCCCGTTCCCCGGCGGCGTCTTTCTTGATTCTATCTATGTCGGCGTCTTCCTCATTGGGCCTTCCTTCATTAGCCTCTTCCTTCTTCTCAGAGTCTACTTCGCCTTCCTCAGCATCTGCTGTGTCCTCAGACTGCTCCTCTTCTTGGTCAGAGTTATGATCATCTTGCTCAGACTCATCATCATCTTGCTTGGACTCAACTCCTTCGTGTTTGCCTGCATCACCATCTTGGCTAGACTCGGCTTCTTTGTTGTCAGTCTCCTCTTTGACCTGCTCTTCTGCTTTCTTTTCCACATCTTCTTCTTGCTCCTTAGCTACTGCTTCTTCCTGTGCAAGCTCTGAATCTGCCTCGTCAATTTTGATTCCTTCATCTTCCGACTTCTGATCCTTCTCCTTTCTCTCGGAATCTTCTCCTTGCTGTTTTTGAGCGACTACCGTAATGTCCGTCAACTTCGTTATTTGAGTCGCTTTGTCATCCTCTTCATCGCTCCCGCTATGTTCGTGCTCCTCCGCATTTGTATCCTTCATGGCGTCCTCCGGATTGTGCGAGGCTTTTCCCGAGCTGTATTTCGGACTGTCATTCCCTACCACTTCTCCTAACTTCTTTTTTTCGTCTTTTCCCTTATTTGCTATCTCTCCGGTATTCAACTTCTCTATATCGTCATAGTCGTTGTCCTTGTCGCTCTCCAAGACTATAGAGGGATCAAATTCTTTCTTGTATGTTGCTGCCTGGTGTTTGATGACATTTTTCTGGATAATCTCCATCAGACTCTGCATGACGATGTTACTGCCTTCCTCTTTCACCTTGTTTTTTCCAAGCGTGTAGTGGCGGATGAAATTGCCGTTACAGTCGGAAACGTCATTACCATCCTTTTGTGCCATGTGTTGCTTGAAGTTTGGCCAGCCCATGGCATCGTCGCATGGAATACCAACGATACTATCGCTGGACACATTGAACTCTGGATCGCGTCGAATATACTCAGAGAAAGCACGTTGCTCATGGCTCCACTCGTGCTTCCACTGTGCGCACCCCTCGTAGCGCTCCTCGGTCGTGCAACTAGCCCAGGCATCAAGCATATCGAAAGTTAGATTACGATTCTGAAGGACAACGAATCCCGAGTTCAGCACCCTCAGACCAGTAGAATCAACACTGATAGATTTGCCGTCTCTGATCTCTTCGGTATCATTTGGCATCGCGATCATGGTATTCTCGGTCTGTGTTAGTACCTCACAGTCAGCTTCGTTCCTGGACAGTCAAAAGCACGACCATTACATACAATTTTCCATCGATTGAACATCCATTCTAGCGGGATTTCCAAGTGCGAGACCATAGCATCGGCGTCGAAGAAGACGACGAACTCGTAGTCTGGCAGGAGCTCCCTAAAGACGTGCGGCTTGATCCAGGTTTGGTGAAGATCTTCCATATCGAGTGCCTGGTAATGCATGTAGTCGTAACCGTGGATCATAGCATATAGGTAGTGCCAAGATATACCACCAGTAACCAGCCCAGCGCCTTGATATTCCAGTGTCTCCCAGTTTATCTTTGAGTCGGTATTGAATACTTGATTATCGCCAGTGGGCCTCCGGGTGTCAATGTCCACCACAAGCAGTCTCTTGCCAAGTGGCCTTGTCCAAATGATCTCATCGGCGGGAGCGCCGGGGGTGTATTTGCCATGGGCATCGCGGTACCCAGGATGAGTAGGGCTGAGTCTAATCGTGCGGAATAGATTCGCGAAAGTATCGCTTATATCGGGTCGCGCAGAGCTGTATAACAGTGAGCGAATGAAATCAGTTGTGGAAAAGCCAACATAGACTGTCATTAATTTTCATACCTGTGAGGTGTCCTCGAAAAACTAGCGGGAAACACAATCTCGTTTTTGTGGAAGAACAGGAAAGCGGAGAATACGATGAGCAAGGCAAGGATTATGAAATGGTAGGAATGAGCAGCCAAAATCATCTTGCCAACGCGAAGCTAGAAATCCACTGGTGAGTGAGTCGGGGAGCGGTGGGGAAAGGACGGCGGATATGGGAAAGTGGCAGCATTCCTAAAGACAGATACCGACGGAGCGGACTATGTTGAGAGTGCCCAATGGCATAAACCTTGAGAGTTGAAGGCATCTTCACCGTTCGTTGATACTGTAGGTATTACACTCTTCAAGCTCTGTTCAGATGTAACAAATGGCTCTGGTCGATTGCCATGCACAGTGTGTGAATACGCTGGTTTCCGCCTGAATAGTAGAGAGATCTCATGTATCTGGTCAATTGCTCCTGGGCTTGTAATCTCGAAGAATGGGTGGTTGCTGACGGGTTCATCTTAGCGTGTATGACCGGTCGCGTTTTCCGGTGCTTCTCCCTGGCTACATAATCACTTACGCGCCAACGTTGCAGTCGCACTCGAGATCTGTGCAACGTCATAGATACCCTTGAACTGTCTTCGCCCGAATAGAAACCATGCGACGTTTTGCAATCTGCGTGAGGTCTGCTGAAAACATGGCGCCATGGTCGTCATGTTGAGATACCATATTTACTGCTAGGATTACTTTAGCGATTATTGGCCTGTCCCGACCATCATCCTCAGATCAAGACCTTGATACTGTTCACGAATGCTGCCATCTTGTCAGCATGTGGCTGTTACAACCATTGAGTATCATGTTAGGTGAAGCAGCCCACACAACCGTTGTAAGCCGGACACGATAGGAACCTCCTACTGAGATAGGTGCTTGTTGATGCATTCAGTTCGAGCAATTGATGAAATTCAGTCCCCGATCGCCGTCGCCTTGCCCGAGCTTTGTCCTGTTACAGAGGAAGGCGAAGGCTTTCGCCACTGTGTGTCCATCGGAATGTGACTAAGACACGACCATTGTGTCAAGTGTTACTCGCTTCTGAAAAATCCTCAGCGAATTTGCAAATGCGACGTGGTTTATAGGTTCACTTGTTTCTGCAGACTGGGTAATCTTCGCACTCGATACATAATCTTAATGCTGTCTCGACAAAGAGCAATGTAAGGATGCAACCTTTCGACACCGGTCAAGCACACTGTGTTGCCAACTCGTGACTTTGGTCAGGACAGATAAGCCGAGTGTGGAGCAGAGTGATAGTCACAAACATTCAAACGCGTCGAATCACAGTCGCCTGTCACGCAACGCCTTATATCTTGCCCAGAGGTACTGCAGCTGTATCTGAGCATCCTTATAAGCAAGGGGTGGTAGTAGATTTGTATTAGTACCCACGGTACTTCGAGCCACAAAAAGGTATGCAAGCAAGGTATCAAGGCGTGGCGTGTACGTGTATATAGGCAGGTTGGAGGTAGGAGGAATGAAGATGGGCTGCATATTGAGATGAGGATTCACCTCTTGTCTGGTGTACACATGGCTGAGGCTCAGGCGTCGTTCGTAGACTTACTGTTGTCATCTAGGCCATTCTAGACACACAATCAGAGTTTAATAAGTAAATGTAAAAGAGTGCATACGACATAGAGTTGTAATGAGAGATCTGCCCTCAAGATGCAGGTCTAGTCTTGTGAGTTAGAGTGGGGACGATACCCTAGGGGAGAAAAACCGAGAGTTCTCTTGACGACCCCTCTTTGCCCCCACCAGACCAAGCCCATTTATTTTTCAATCCGAACCACCCTTTCTTCCCGCCTAACACGACTAACGCGGTTATATTGTTTGTACCTTTCGAATTTTCCATCAAACAACATCCGATATGGTAAGCATTTCGCCCTTCTGTCTCTAAAAATCCCAAGTCTAACAATTGCTCAGGTCTAGTGGCTAGGATTTGCCGCTCTCATCAAGAGTCAGTTCACTTCACAGTGCCGGCAAGGCCCGGGTTCGATTCCCGGTGTCGGAAATACTATTTTTTGCCGGTTTGATTGATGTTCGTGGGCGTGGTGTGGGTCTGTGGGGGGTGAATGGAGGTATAGGGACGCAGGACAGCAACGCAACGCCGAAAACAAGTAGAATAACCCTTAATTGTCCTCCTGAGATCATGATTATCGCCCTCAAGGGGCTTGCACTTTTTTTTGTCCGATAAGTAATAGGTGGGTGGCTGGGGAGCATAGCCGAAGTAGGTATCACGTGACATTCCACGATTCTTTTCTAAGCAGCCCTGGAGACATCTGTACTAACACTAGCGTATCTACCTCTTGAAGCAAAGACAACCGAGTTCTTGCGGTTATTGACGATTTATTATAACTCCGCGATGGGCATCCTGACGGCAAGCTGCATGTCCTCATGGCGAGGCGCAACGCTGGCAGCTTCACGTACGATAGCGCCAACACAAGAGGAGAACGAGCCGCTAATAAAGTGGGGTAAAAGCTAGAAAACCATTCTATTGCTGGCTACAACATCAAGGAGACTGAGTGGCTTCACTAGAGACTCTTTTAGCAGCTTGATTGCGCGCTACGCCACCGGCTTTTTCAACCACAAAAGACTCTTCGAGACGATGCAGCCAGTGAACTCTTTCACTGTTCGCGACTATAGCGACACCTACAAACCTGACTCCGGTAGCCAGAGCTGGGTACTCGTTCACGCATACGTTTGCTCCTGGCGGGTGCCCTTCTTGCCTTCGCGGTCCAGCATGGAAAAGCACACCGTACTCACTACCAACTTGAAGTCTGATAGGTAACTCAGAACATCTAAGATACTTCGGCACCTCACTAAGCATATCCTATCCTGTGGTTCTCTTTAGGCCACCGTGAATACAAGTCATGCCCACCTATGGTATATGTAGTTATAGACACATTAGCCCAGCCTGCAACTTAAGCACATTCATTCGAGGAACTAAACATAGAGCTGTTCAATGCTGCTAAGGAGCTCACACTTTTCAAGTCCCCATCTCACTTGAAGTACCTAACGATTGAGCCCCTGCAGCAGCAAGGAGACAACAAAAGCAGGTGGATCGAACAGAATACTATACCTGCCAATCCCAGAGTGTAAAAGTAGTATTTATAGACTTCTTTCCGACCTTTAGTGTGCTATGCTGACTGCAGTAAACTGTCTATCCTTCTAGTGCACGAATCCTTCAAGAACCGGCTGTTCGATCCGTCGGATCTCGCGCATCGCTGTGTAAATCCTTCTACTCTCGCGTGAATCAGACCCGTTTGTACTTTACTGACCAGGACCTAAATTGCCACCTTGATTGCGCCCTCTCTGCGTATCATTACTGTGTCAGCATGCCTTCGCTTCCCTCCGCCCAAGCTCTCGACTGTATACTCATTCTTAGAGGAGTGAGTGGAAAACGCGAGAGACGTCGCAATCAGAGCAGCCGCTGGTCATTTCGCGAGTGTGCTTGCACCGTCACTCTCTGTTCATGATGAAGGGAGTTGTATTAGCTTTTGATGAGTGCAACGTGGCGACCATTGAGGAACCAAGAGATGCACCAATGCGTAGGGGCGTCAGGTTGTGGTTGATCGTCTTAAACCAGTTCTTTCGCATATGGGTCATGTCAGTGTAGAGGTGTTTTAGATCTACCATGTTTGGTCTCATTCACACCAACGTCTTTGTTATGGCCGAGGCGACTACGCATCAGGAAAATGTTGAAGCATTGAATGAACTTTGTATTATGGAGTCAATAGCGTCAGGAGCATCACCTAAAGCTATCAGCATAACACAAGGAGGGGTCGATGATTGCCTTTTCAGCTATATAGTATTGCGTTCGCCTACCTGGGGAGCACATAATTACAGCAGTGCAGATCATAAACGGAACCTCACGCAGTTCAGACGACGCGGGAACCCTGTTGTGATCAACTTCTTTCTGCGAAATTGTCAGTTCGTTGAGAAATATGGGGTACACATGTACTTGTGCATGTTGAGCTCGGCTTAGCAGAGGGAGCATGACTCCCTCTGTACCCCTGGATCGCGGTAAGATGCGAGCTCTCCCAGGGGGACCTCCACGAGGTTGTGAACCCTCGCTTCATCGGCGACTCTCAAGAGCGGACGTGCATCAATCAAGTACTGGACTATTGATGCACGTAAGGCAGTCAAAGTCGGGTTTCATGGTTCGTAGCACCATTACTAGCCAGATGGGATTCATGGTTCGTAGACCATTACTACCCGGATTGTATCGTGCCGAACTACAACGCTTACAATCTGCGGCCTTCGGAGTTCGCAACTCCACCGACCGTCTCGGCACTCTTGAGATCAACCGCAGGTAGAACTGTGGCATTAGAGGAATCCGGTTCTTCAGTTGAATCCGCAATGGCTGGCTGCTCAAGTGAATCTGGAGATGTTTGAGCTGGCGGGTATAAATGAGATTCGGGGGATGGGCTCCACGACACTGGTCGATCGTCTTCATCCTCCTCGTCTTCTGGCTCAGGTGACACACTCCGTGGAGCGTCCTCTTGTTCATCCTGATCTGCATCAAGCGTAGGCTGCTCGATGAAGTTAGCGTGATCATCATTGATTGCTTCCCTTTGGAAAGGGTCGCTCTCAATAGAAGGAAGAACGCTGTGTTCCTCTTCTGAGCCGACTCGCCCTGGAACGGGTTCGTTGGCGTTGGCAGATTCCTGGTTAGTAGCGGCAGCGGCAGCGGCAGCGGCAGCGGCTTTCTGAGCTTCGCGGACGCGCTTTGGGGGCTTGAAGCCACGCTTTCCACGTTTTCCCATCTTGAGTGAGCTTGAAAGTCCGCTTCCTGGAAGAGTGAGTATCTAAGCAACACAGGCGTCTGATTATTGTGCACACACGGAGGCTTAGACTCAAGGTGATCTCGCTTAAAGAAGAGAATGGTGAGGAGTTGATGAGGTCAGGTTTTGGCAAGCTGCAAACGCGTTCAAGGTGCAGAAGCTCGGACGCGTTGGTAAGGCACTAGAAGACCAGAAGGGAAGGCACGATGGTGCATCACCAAACACCAAATCTGAAAAGGGCCTCACCTACTGCAGCTATGAATATAATCTATTGATGAATGAACAGCAGTATGTGGATAGACGTCTAGCCATTTCTAACGATGATGCAGTGCTCCACTGGGTCAGTCTCAATCTCTACGCCACTGCCTCGAGCTGCCTACACCCTTTCAAACACCTGAACCCGATCCATCAATTTACATAACCAAATCTAATCCAACTCCCTAAGATCAATCATCTCTGTCTCCCCAAACATCCGCCTCGTCCCTCGCCACAGCGTCTAAATCAATGAAACCGCCACTAGTCCTCCCCTCCACTTCTTCGTCGCTACTTTCATCGTCCTTCACTTCTTTTTTGCTCATCTCACCCCAACCCGCATCCTCATCCTCGCCATCGCGCTGATACGCCGGCGACACGGGGACAAAGTCATCCATGAGATTTGACGGCAGACCAGCGGGCGCAGGACGCTTACTTACTGAGCCGGTGGGAGGAGGAGTGAGTGGCATCATTGCCATTTCTGGAGGGCGGGAGAGTGGCGTCTCAATTTCCGGTTCTTGGGCGGCGGGTGAGGGTGTGCGGGTTGTTGGGGGTTTGCGCTGTGGTGGTGCATGGCGGAGAGGCGCGGTGCTAGGCGGCTGGGCGTCGGGGTGGTCGTTCTGTCGTGCGCCCCGTTGTGGGTTAGCATGCGAGGCCGGTGAGGTGTCGACTTGTTGCGTAGGTGGTAGTTTGGCGTGATGTTCTTGCTGAGCTTGCTGCGAGAACGGGAATATGGAGAAGAGGGAGGAGCTCAGACTATGGCGATTCGGGGGCCGCTCGCCGGCTTTCAAAGCCTCTTCGCGTGGGTTCGATGCTGCGTTTGGTGTCGACGCTGAATGGGAATGATTCGACTTCTTGACAACTTTCGGGCTGGGTGGCTTTGGAATAGTGGCTTCTGGCAAGTCGGCCTGGCACATCTCGCACACTTGCAATGCTGGGAAGTTCAGAAATGTGCAGCGCGGGCACTGCTTCTTCATCTCTGGCGAGGTTGGTCGAGCTGGTTCCTCTGGTACTTGTGGTCGAGGTGGCTGCGGCGGCGGCGCATCGTGTTCGCCTGACATCTCGTATCCTGGGCTATATTTCTGCGCTGACCTCAAAGTCTTACGTTTTGGTACAGTCGAAGCAGCCCCAAATCTTGACGATGCTCCTCCAGCGTTTGGATTTGGATCTACAGACACCACGACCTGTACATCGCGCTTCGTCCCGCACTTTAAACACTGACACTGCCTGACTACACTCTGCGTGTACGTATCTGTGATGTCCGCGGGGGCATCGAAGCGAATCTCAAACTTTCCTGGCTCTCCGAACCCAGGTGTAGGCCTCTCCCTGTTCTCGTGAGGCTTCGAGTTCGCATACCCCATCCCACTCGCTACAATCCGCATAATTGGGTCCACGGTCCCGAAAATGAGATGATCGACAAACGGTATCAACATCAAAGTGGTACTGCTCTTGATGCGCTGATCCACCTCCGGTCTAAGCTCAAACGACTCCAGTGAATGTAGAACGCGAAAGTACTTGTTGAACATGTCACCATACCATTGCCGTACCTGAACACCCTGCGCCAGTAATTCCTTCGGCAAGTTTTTTGGTGCAGGGCTAGGCCATAGCGCGTCGATCAGATGCTTCTCTTTCAGACTCTTGCGCACCATCAGGTCCAGCCTCGCGCATTCATAGAGCTTCTTCTCCAACCGCTCATGTACCTCGTACTTTGCAAAGCGGATAACGATTCCGCGCACAAAGCCTGCGTCGAGATTCCACCTTCGTGTGAAGTAGTCAAGCGATTCAAGATCTTTTTGCGCTTGAGCATTTGCAGGCCTGACGGAGAGCGGCTGGAGTTCATGGCCCATGTTTATCCATCGTAAGGGTGCGTGGGGAATCGCCGTTGCTGTTGACCAGAACGAGCGTATTGGCGCGTATTCGGCTTTGTAGTAGTTGTAGATGAAGTCCAGAAAGTCGTCTTCGGTCAGCGGCATAGCTGCATGGCCGCGTGGAATATCCATGGTGGTTCTTCGAATCCGAGGTGGCAAGCTTGCTGATTACAAAATGGTGAGTTGGTCAACAGGTGTGACGTCGTGTGTGAACACGAAAAGAAACACAAAGACAGCTGACGTTATGAAAGGTATGAAGAGCGCAGGAAAGAATAAGATTTAGGTTTGTTAGCAACAAGGTGATCCATACGTGTATTGTTAAGTTGCTGCCTGGGTAATGGAAATATTCCCCAGCGAGGTCCACAGATGACGATGCAGACTAAGACGGCTGCGCCACACCTCGTGATGAATAGGGAATATGCTAGACTGTATGCTCAAGTTCAGCCACGTAGCTGCGCTTTGACAGGCAATCCTGACCGACTCGCCTTGCGCTTGAGAACACCGAGACGACAGGCCAAGTTTGTTACGGCCTGCGTCACCGAGTCTTCCACGTGAAGAGAGGGTCTGTGCTCCTCTATACGCGTGCGCCTTGGAGTTGGTAGGCACGCAGGTAACTCGCAGAAAACCAAAATGCAACGATGGTGGTCAAGTCATCTCTTTACTAATGTAATCCTGTATACTAGGTCTATCGAAGGTATAATCAAGCCAAGCCGATCGTGTAACGTAGCTTGATGTCGCATTTCAGACTCCGTGCTCCCATTGTTTGAGTGATGAGCCTGCACCGCATCCCCCTGCGCCGACACTCCAACAATGATGCGCCGGGTGGACGAGAACGCCTACCCATACCATGACGCCAGCAGTCCTTTGAGCATCTTGTAGAGCGGTCTTGTTAGAGGCCTACGAGTTGAGATAGTTGCGGACGGCGCCTTGCAGCTTCGTCGCACCCTCTCCAAGCATGTTGGACAGATTCTCAAGATCGTCTCCGGCTGTGAGACCAAACTTGCGAACAAAGTCCTTCGCGGCAGTTTCCAAATCGCCGTAGTCTTCTTCTGCGACATCGTCTTCGGGTCGGCCAAAGTATGCGTTGGACGAGATGGAGGTAGCGCCCTCAAAACCTGTTGATGATGTTAGCATAGCATAGCAATAGTCATGCTTCGAGATCATACCTGAAAGTCGCTCCTTCGCCTGTGCGGTAGCAGCAGGATCGAAAGCATTTCGTCCAAAGAACTCGTCACTTCCAATGCCCTTCTGTGCACCGAATCTCTCTCGTGCATACTTTTCGCTGTCATCCTGTGCTGGCTTGCTCACGCTTCCAAAGCCCCCCATCTTCTTTTGTTGTGCCACAGGCTTCTTTCCTGCACCAATTTGTCCGAATCCAAGGCGCTGAACGCCCATACCCAGTCTTTCCATATCTTGACTTGAGCGCTCAGGCTTGGATGTAGATCCAAACCCACCTCGTGGTGGAGATACAGGCGTCGGTGAAACGATAGTGGATGCTTCGGGGGCTTTGGCCTTTGTGGAGGTGGCAGCTTCGGCAGCTTCAGCGTCAGGATCGTAACCCAACTTCTCGATGCGCTCTGCTTCTTCCCGCGCCTTGCGTTCGGCTTCCTCAAAGTCCAATCCGCTGTCTGCCACCACCTTCTTCGCACCGAGACCCTTCTTCTTTGCGCCTAGGATGTTCTTCTTTGGCGCAGCACCACCTGTAGTTTTCCGTACCGCTGCGGGCTTTGCTGCAGGGACAGCGGCAGGTGTGCTGGTGCCGGAAGCGCCAACGAGCGGCGACTTTGGACGGTCGGTCCCGTTGCCGTTTGCGCCTGGCTTGAGGAATGGTGATCCGACTCGAGGTGTACCAGTGCGAGAAGGTGGGTTTGAGGGTCGCTTGATCGTAGGCTTATCCCAGGAGGAGAAGAAGTCATCGTCTTCGCCAGCAGGGGTGTTGTTGCCTTCACTGCCTGCTGCATCGGGGGCGTCGGTGATGACAACCTCCTCGGGATATCTAAAGTTTACCGTGTTAGCGCGAAGGGCTGCTTCTTGTGGTGATTGGTGACGTACAGTCGGGCGTCCGCAGCGCATCGCCGTGTCAACTCCTCTTTGTACTTTGTGGCGGCATTGCTGGTGTATTTGGCCTTGTGGTCCTTGCTAGCGAGGGCAGCGGAGCCTCCATGCGACTGAAAGTACTTGGTCGCGCTCTCGTTGCCGCCAACCTTCATGATTCGTAATTGGTCCCATTGCCAGACTGCAGGCCATCAGTATAACTTGGTCTCGTTGTTTCGGTGGCTTGCGTACTGTCGAGGTTGGTGGATCGCACAAACGAGATGTGCACACCCATGTTACGGTGGTTCGACGAGCAATCAAGGCAAAGATAGATGCCAAAAGGAACAGAACTCCATGTTGGGTTCTTTGCGCCGCAGTCGAAACATATCTACATGTATTTGTTAGTGGTCTGCCCACCTGCTCTTCCTTGGAGGCTGGCTTACTTTGTTTGCAGGCTTCGCCTTTAGTTTCGTGAAGATTTGCTGCGACTGGGTCTTGGTTGCGAGCGCCATGATGAGGACTTGGGTAGGAATGGCTGCTCTGTTGGGCGGTAAAGGAGTCGTGGGGACTATTTGGCGGCGGTCGGGGCCAGGGTGTCCGCATCAGCACGTGCCATCTCAGTGATATAGTTCCAATGTCTCTACTCGGCCTACCCACTACACGTGCGGGGGAGCTCCTCATTGTCCGCTGAACCCTCGCCCGTGTGTTGGCTCGATGCAATACATCGCATCCTATCATCGACCCACTTCATCGCTGCCTTGGTCTGGATGTGATATCAATGAAAGCGCCTCGATCATCCCACTCTAGGGCATAATCACCGTTGCTAACGAGCTTGACACTGCTACTTATCTACAATCGCACCAACAACAGCTGTATGGATCCAATCAAGAGTATCTACCCCTCCATCATATCATGCGCCCAGCTGCGACGGTTATGAGCTTGATGCTGTTTCCCTCCCATCTCTGCGTGTCCTCTCATCTACATCGCACTTTCACTTCCCCACTTCCCTGCCCGTCCAGGATATAACCCTCACAACCGCAGCTCAGCGTACATAATCGCCTCCCATCAGCTCCATCATGCCCAAGCAAACCGTCCCCGCCCGCCGCGGCGCCGCAGCCCTTGTCCGCGCCTCCCAAAAGATACGCATCACAAACACCCACGGCAACCAAGTCGTCGATACATGGGCCCTCGCGCTGCCCACAACCTCCATACAAACCGCGTCCTCCAAGGTCGAAGCTCCGCTCTTCCCAAATGCCACCCCTACCTCCCCCTCCGGCTACACAGATGTGGCAAACGGCGCCGCCATGGCGCCAGAGTACATGTCCATGTGCCACTGTCGCGCTTCTTTGCTCAAAATTACACCATCCGTGGGGGACATGCTGGTGAGCCAGAAACGCGCGCCGATGGTCAAATTGGTGGAAGATACAAGCCCAGGCGTTCACGATACGCTGATTGCGGCGTGTGATCGCTGGCGGTATAGCGAGTTGGGCGTACAAGGTTATCATGAGTCTTGCACGGATAATTTCTGGGATGCGCTGTATACCCTTTCTACATCCTCTGCTCTGAACAGCGAACCAGAGTTCAAAGACGCACTGCAGGAACTGCGGGCGCAGCTGGGTGGGAAGGTGCCTGATCCATTTAATCTGTTTATGAATATTCCGATCACACAAACTGGGGAAGGTGCAAAGAGGGGCGTTAGTTTTGAAGCGCCAGTCACAGAGGCGGGGGACTATGTGGTGTTGGAAGCGTTGAGGGATGTGGTTGTTGTGATGAGTGCGTGTCCGCAGGACGTGCTAACAATCAATGGGAAGAATCCAGTCGATGCGCATTTCGAAGTTTATGACTGAGTCTTGGTTTGAGTTGGGTATCAACATTCGGAAAGGTAACGTTGTTATAATCTTCAATCTATACAAATGCGATTAAACAGGCCCTTTACGAAGAAGCTTGTATTAATTCAGTCACTCGAGTCACGAGCACTATAGTTAACACACTACACCAAATAGTATGTAAAAAGTAATTTGTTACACGAGTATTCCCTACAAATAGTTAAGATGGTATTGTATTGAACTTTAGTACCTTTGTTGCCTCCCTGCTACTATATAGACTTAAGCGTCATGCTGTCAATATGAGATAGGGACACAATAAATACGAGCTCCTTCATGGGTAGCAGCCTTCAGCCAATCCTGATACCCTGCGGCCCAGCCAATTCAAGACTCCCGAAAAACGTCCCCATCAAACATCCGCTCACCAGCCCCAGTCTCAGGAACCAATACACTACCATCCCAAATCTGACCCTCTTCCACCACACCATGTCACCCTCAGCTCCAATCTGACCTCGTGTAGTTAACCACTCCATCACCACCGGCCATCGCCCAAGTACGAGCGCCGCCATGTACCACGCCCCTAGGTGCACCAACGAAGCCAATGGTACGATACCCAGTATCCATATGAGAAACATCCTGTTCCGTAGAATGGCAGCAATGCCAAAGACGTTGTCTATGGCTGTAAGGACGCACAGGCCAAAGCCAGCGACCATAAGGGTCTGACAGAGGAGAAGAAGAATATGATCTTGGTACCAGGGTTGGGATGTGAAGCTAGGATAGGGAAATTTTGGGAGGTCCACGAGACGTCTTGGGAATGACGAGGTAGTCGAAGACGATGTTGACGAGTGAGGTGATACTCGAGAACAAGGTGACTTCTCTCGCGTTGTATTGTATGGAATTGGGATCGGATAAGATGGATGCGGGTCATCGTGGTGGATTGTCGTGTCATCGGCGGATGATGACGATTGATCGTAAGTAGTCGTGTGCTGCGTCCTACGATGTGGTACAATGTTCTGCATGGAGACTGCGATCTCCCCGTTTCTGACTACCTGCGAATGATGAGCCTTCTCAAAGGCCTTCGCATCGTTGTCAAAGTAAGCTTGGGCCATCGACAGTAATGGGAGTAGTAAGAGAATCAGTGGTAAAGTCTGGCCGAATGACCAGACGTTCTCCTCCAAGACCTCATGGTTCTGAGTGTAGTTCAGTCCATCGAAGTTGTATGTTACCGATTGCCTTGTTGTCCATATCTTGATGGTACCCCAAGCCATTGCGAATGTCAGCCAGATGATCTCGAGCAGCATTGACTCTGCAATATCGTAGAAAGCGCGTGCAGTCGTAAAACCAGCATACGTAATCAGATATGGCATATTCCAGAGACATGATGAGATTCTTCCGTCTTCAGATTTAGTCTCGAGGAAGTGTAGTGTACGCTTGACCTTGGCTGCAGGCCATTGGCGAGTACATATTCGTGAGGTTTCCGCAATTGGTTCGAACAAGCGAAAGATGCAGTGAACATAAGACACGACAATGACCACCACTGAAAATGCCATCGACCACAGATTTGGCGACCGGCGGCGAAATCCTTTCATGGAAAGTTCCTTGTAGAAGCATGAAGTGCTGAGACTGGGATAGAACCCCTCTCCATCGTTGGGGTATTGGTTGAGCCACATGTTGGATCCAGTAGGAAGAAGTGCAGCAATTAGGAGCGTAGCGAGGATAAAAATGGAAAATACTCGAATGATCCTCATGCTTCTGTTCGATTGTAGGTAGGCGTCAAGGAAATTCATCGCCGAGATAAATGAGAAATTGGCGAACCTAGCCTAGATTAGCCTTATACACAGAGGTTGTAACTGGGGAAATCTCACCAGGCTTCGAAAACCATGATTTGCCAATGGTATGCAGAAATACCGCATCGTATCTGCGAATATGCTGCGACGAGAAGGCCAATACCCGTGACGAGGTTCAGATCGCTGAGAATCAAGACTGACTTCTCCATGGCATACTCGAATCTCCTGCTTGGCGTCCATGAGATGAGTCGTCCACGAACGAAGGACAAAATGCCATGATCAACCGGATTCGCATATCGCCTTCCCTGGCTGTTGGCGCGTTCAAAGTCATGCACTGTGAGATAGTGCAGTAGAAGGAGAATAATAGTCAAGTATGCTGAGATTGAGAAACCCAAAACTACCTAATTGACGTAAGTATGTTGTTGTAGGAGCCCCGATGGACTTGAACTCACACCTATTCCAGAAAGCTCTGGATTTGGGCGTAACGGTGGGATATCGTGCAAAGCAGTGAGATTCAAAAGGGACAACCACGAACAATTGGATCTGTGACAATGTGTTGCTGCTTCTGTACGAGGAAACGTGTGCGCCATGCTGAGTTCGTAGGTTGCACTCGATGCGTATGAGGCTAGTTGATGTAGATATAGCTGGCGGATTAAGTGGTACTGCACTCGCGTTTGGCCAGACGACGGCCTGTTAGCATTAGATCCAGGCCATAACAAGAGCCATCGAGGGTTGGGCCAATGGCTCAAGCCAATGTTGACCCGATGGTGTGTATGTTGAGTAAAGTCTCAGTTGCGACGTCACCATCCGTGCCAGCTAGTGGTTGCCTGAAGTCATACTGCAGTGAACATGACGGATGACTGAGCTACCATGGTAGCATACTTTTGGTGGATTCTTGGCTTTGAGAGATGATTCATCAACGACATAGGTGGACAGTACATGATACAGGCTGCAATAATGCAAGGATGGAGTGACTCTTTGCCAGACTACCAGTGCTTCTGTTTCGACGGTTGACAGAAGAGGCACCTCATAGATCGACCGTTGGTCAGGGGTACAACCGATCATGCAACGCTGGTCCTGCCCCTTGGATTTTCAGGGCGTATCTGCCTGTCATGCGATGCGATGAGGTTTGAGGTGTATCACATGCCGCGTTTGCACGTGGGTGAAGGACCTCGTCTGACCCCCGGCAAAGCACCGGCCACCGAACTCTTGGCGCCGTGCTAGTGGGGAAATTTATCGATAGGGCAACAACTTAAACTTTTTGACATTTCGCAGACCGCTGCCACAACATTCTCAGACCAGTCGCCAACATGAAGACTCAGTGGAAGGACATCCCCGCCGTGCCCACAAGCCAGGAGTTCCTGGACATTGTCCTCTCCAGAACGTATGTCCCCTTGCCCTCCACGAATTTGGCGCCACACTAACATTTTTGCAGCCGTACGAGCGAACCCTCGCCAGCACGCACGAGTACAATGTACTAACAGATTTCAGAGCGCCGACTCCCCACACAGATTCGAGCTGGTTTCAAGATTAGTCGTATCCGAGCCTTCTACACGCGCAAAGTCAAGTATACGGCAGAGACCTTCACCGAGCGCCTCTCCACCACCATCGAAGCCTTCCCTCGGCTGGCAGATATCCACCCGTTCCACCGCGATCTTCTCAACACTCTCTACGATGCCGACCACTTCAGAATTGCGCTCGGTCAGCTGTCGACGGCAAAGACCCTCATCGAGACGGTTGCGCGCGACTACGTGCGCCTGCTGAAGTATGGCCAATCGCTTTTTCAGTGCAAACAGCTAAAGCGGGCGGCGCTTGGTCGCATGGCTACTATCTGCAAGCGTCTCAAGGACCCGCTCGTCTACCTCGAGCAGGTCAGACAACATCTGGGCCGTCTTCCTTCCATCGATCCCAACACCCGCACACTGGTCATCGCTGGTTTCCCCAATGTCGGAAAGTCTTCCTTCCTCAAGTCGATCTCGAGAGCCGATGTTGAGGTCCAGCCCTACGCTTTCACTACAAAGAGTCTTTATGTGGGACACTTGTAAGTTCCGTGCAATCAGCGGCGTACGCAACCGTGCTAACACTCTGATAGCGACTATAAGATGCTTCGGTTCCAAGCAGTCGATACGCCCGGTATCCTCGACCATGCGCTCGAAGACATGAACACCATCGAACATCAATCGATCTGCGCCATCGCCCATCTTCGGGCCCATATCCTGTACTTTATGGATCTCAGTGAGCAGTGCGGTTACTCCGTTGCCTCGCAAATCGCCCTTTTCAACAACATCAAGCCTCTGTTCGCGAACAAGCTCATCTCGATTGTCATCAACAAGATCGACCTTATGAAGCCCGACCAGCTGGATGCGGAAACACAAGAGCAGCTACAGAGCATGCTCAAGTCCGGCGAGGTTGAGATGCTCGAGTTGTCCTGCAACACGCTTGAGGGTGTCATGGCTGTGCGCAATTCTGTTTGCGACCGTCTCATCGCAGCTCGCAACGCTGAGAAGCTGAAGGCTGGCACCAACAGCTCTGGTGAGCCATCCGGCCGTCTCGGTGAACTTCTCCGCCGTATCCACGTTGCTCAACCTTTGGGCGGCGTTACCCGCGAGACCTCCATTCCCGAAGCTGTGCTCAACAGGAAGAAGTACGACAAGAACGACCCAGACCGCCCAATGCTGGAGCGCGATCTTGAAGAAGCGGACGGTGGAGCTGGTGTGTACAACATTGATCTCCGCAAGAACTACATGCTCGAAAACGACGAGTGGAAACACGACCGCATTCCCGAAGTCTTCAAGGGCCAAAACGTGTACGACTTTATCGACCCTGACATCGAGGCTAAGCTGGCCGCTCTTGAAGCAGAGGAGGAGAAGCTGGAAGCCGACGGCTTCTACGAGTCAGAAGACGAGCTCGAGGATGCAGAGGAGGCTGACATCCGCTACAAGGCCGAGCTCATTCGCGAGAAGAGGCAACTAATCCGCAACGAAGCGAAGATGCGCAAGAGCCTCAAGAACAGGGCCGTCATCCCCCGCACCAAGAAGGCGAAGCAGCTATCACAGATGGAATCGCATCTCGAGAGTCTGGGCTACGACTCCTCCAAGGTCGCAGAGCGCGCTCAAAGCCAGGCTCGCGGCCGCAGCCTTGCCCGTGGACGATCAGAAGGACCCAATGGCGACGCCATGGATATCGACACACCCAGGACTGCTTCCGAGCGGGCGAAGAGCCGAGGACGCAGCGCAAGCACCAACAGGAGAACCGATGGTGTGCCCAACGAAGCTGCCGCTTCGAAGGCTGAGAAGGTGGCTAAGCTGTCGCAGAGGAAGATGAATAGGATGGCTAGACAGGGTGAGGCGGATAGGCACTCCACTGGCTCGTTGATCAAGCATTTGGTATGTTTCCTCTCATTTCCTTGCAACACGCATTTAGAAACACATGCTAATTTATCATTCAGACTGCTGGTAAGCGTGGTATCGGGAAGACTAGCCATAGATAGACGGCATGTGGTGTTTGTCCATTTTCTCGTTTTAGCAGCTCTCGATGTATGTATTTGTCATTGCGGACATGACATGAAAAATCACGGTAGGCGTTTAGGATGCATCCCACGTAGATACCAGCTCGTCAATTACCAGCTTGGCGTGCTAATGCGAGTCGTTCACACATGATATTGCAAATTGCACATACTCTCACTCCCGAGTCAGTCGATTATATGTAGATGGGTGTCTTGGTCACATTTGGCATTACCGTCTTTCTCCTCTGCATAACTTCTTACAATACGATACACACGGGTACAAAATAGCCCCGAAGCCCCCTGCATACCAGCTAATGGACAGGACAATTTTTCCCCCAAAACACCAGTCGCCATCTAATCTCATCAAGGACGCTCAACTTTTCATCTTGGTGGAAAAAAAGAGAAAAAGCCAGCTAGCTATCTTATCGTACAGTGGGGAAAACTCCCAGAGTGGCGAGGAGGTCGTGCATTTTGTACTTGGCACGACCTGAGGGGAATGGTGATATGCGTGCGTATGGAAATGCAACAAGTGCGGTGGGTGAGAAGGCGATGCTGGTTGCTTGCCCTTTTGGCGTGGGCATGACTATTTTAGTTGATTCAATGGGCTTGGTCGTGATGCCGGTTATAAGTGGGCATTATCGGATCCAGGTTCAAAGAAGATCTTTCTTGTAATCTGCCGGACGTGTTAGTGGTGCAATCTTAGTTCTCAGATGGGTGTGCATACCGCCCACGTTCCCGCTACGCCAGCACAAATGCCTGAACTAATCGCCATTTGCCGTGTACCCCGCGTACTCTTGAATATAGCACCGCTCAGCGCACCTGCCACAACGCTGTTGGTCATATCGTGCTTTCCTCTGTAATACCCAATTGTGCTGTTCAGCCCGTTGTACACCATGGCAATTACGCCCGCGCTGTTTCCCAAAAACGGCCCCCGCCGCGTGACTGCGTTGAGGACGCCGTTGAGTCGCAACCGCGGTGGCATGCTCGCGGGGTTCTTCTTAAGTCCCTCTGCCAGTCCCCACACACCACCCACCGACAATGCGCTCAAGTAGCTGACACCGGTCCCATAACATAGGTCGTCTGACCAGCCGCGGGACGGGAGTACAGATTGGTTGTCGGAGAGGACGGAATCTTCGAGAGATAGGTAGTCGAGGGTGTCTTGGTTGAGGCCGGCGAGGGGATGCAGTTGCGATGGGTCGTAGTCTACTGAGAGGGGGTTTTGGATGGTGGTAGGGTCGAAGGGCGTGGGTTGGAAGGTATCTTCTTTCACAAAGTCCGAGGACTGGGTTTGTGGCGACTGGGTGGGTGCGGGGGTGGACTTGCGCCCTGTGATGGTGTCCCAGCTGGTGTTGTGTGAGTGAATTGGGGCAAGGTGTATGTAATGGCGGCGGGGCGGGGGGCGGCATACATTGTCATTCTGAAGATGGCCGACTATGACGGTCGACGAATAAGCGACTGACTGACTGAAGGCTGCGCCTAGTTTTGCACCGCCAGTCGAGATGAACGGGTGTTCCCAATCAGCGGCTGGAATGCTGCAATGTCACAGCAGCGGCTGGGCCGAGATGCGCAGGCGGGCGGCGGGCGACTGGGTGGAGGTGGAGGCGGAGGCGGAGACGTCGACGGGCGGCTTTGGTGATGTCGCGAAAAGTTCTGGCAAGGAACGACGAGAGCGCACGGGCCCGTCTCTCTTCGCCTGCAGACCGTTCGCCTTTCGAGAAGGGTCCGTCGCTGGTTCCGAACTCGGAAAGAAATCCAAGTACTCCATCCCGTCATCCCACCACCAACGCTGCAGATCACTGCATTCACACCACTCGTGACAATGGCCCTTCCCGGATACAAACAAGCCTTTCTCAAGGACTGCGTCTCTGCCGACGCCCTCAAATTCGGCACCTTTACCCTCAAGTCCAAGCGCACCTCGCCCTACTTCTTCAACGCAGGCCTCTTCCACCGTGCAGACCTCCTGCGCTCCATCTCCTCGGCATACGCACACACTCTCAAGGCCCACGGCGAGGCAGACCCCTCGTTCCAATGGGACATTCTCTTTGGCCCCGCCTACAAGGGCATACCACTGGCTGCAGCGTCCATTGACAAACTCGCTGATCTGGATGTCGCCAAGTACGGCAGCAAGAGCTACAGTTTCAATCGCAAAGAGGCGAAGGACCACGGTGAGGGTGGCAACATTGTTGGTGCCAGTCTCAAGGGGAAGAAGGTTGTCATTGTAGACGATGTCATCACCGCTGGCACTGCCATCAGGGAGGCTATTGACATCATCAAGAGGGAAGGTGGAGAGCTTGTTGGTATCATCGTCGCATTTGACAGGCAAGAGAAGACACCAACGGCAAACGACGACGACGGGAAGCCGGGACCCAGTGCGATTGGTCAGGTGAGGAAGCAGTATGGCATCCCCGTCTTGGCCATTTTGACGCTGGACGATGTCGTCGAGTATCTGAGGAGTCTAGGTGGCGAGGATGATCTCAAGAGGTTGGACGAGTACAGGGCCAAGTACAAGGCCAGCGACTAGCCTCCACATATTCACGGTGTTATCGTCGCAATGATTCGATGTTGGAGGCTACTTCTCGATACCCACAATTTAAACATGTCCCTCGGCACCGACTATCAATGCCACAAGCAGCATACTGTAGGCATGTGAAGTACAAGCCGACGGCCCTATAGGCAGACTGCGGGGAATTGCCTATCTCGAACAAGCTCGATGTTAGCAGCATGCGTGGTACCTGAACTCGGACGTCACACCAGCGCAATGGCTTTCACAACTTTGGCAAAACAATATTGAGGTATGGAATGGTTTCAGTGCTTGAAACATCTCGTATGACCAGAGGTCCATCATAGCACGATCAACATCGGCACGCGAGTAGAGTACCGGTAACAAGCGAACCAATCTGGGCGAGCAAGACCCTGGCCATAGACCCTGAAAGTGCAACACGTTGCACGCTTCACCAGCTGGCGTCGCTTGCGCCCATCCTCATATATTCTCCAGTCAGACATGCAATCTATTACCTGCATCCATCAACTGCGTGATAGTGCCGAGTATACCGCCTTATTAAGCCGTCGAACCCACTGCTTCTGTCTTGGCAGGTGCTTGCATCATGGGTCGCAACCTGTCCAGTACACACTTGCTGCTTGCGTTATCATTGCGTTGACATGACTTCCCAGCATACCATCTTGTCCTTTTTGCGCCTCACGCTTTGATCGTCCATTGTCCTATCCTCGTCTTCCGTTTTCGTCCTTTTGCGCGTGTTTCGCATGGGTCCACATGCGCGATTCATTGCTTGGCAATTACATGCTTCCTCCTTCCACCATCGCAGCCCCGCTGGCGGAACGTCTTTCTTCCATGAGAGCTGCCAGGCGCACTCGCTATTCTTACCATGGCCAAGATCCGGTTGAGACGGAGTGCGCCTTTCAAGCCCATGACCAGGCGACATAGACATGTTCTTATATACTTGTTTGCTAGCACGCTGCTATTCGGCGCATACTACTTGTACAGTGCGCGGCCGACTGACCCTTGGGCTGTTCCATATCGTAACCATGAAGCCTATATGAACGATGCGACCCAGAATCTTAAATCACAGCAGTCCTACGACTGGCGGACGGCGCCGTTTGTCAACAAGATTGAATCGTATATCCCACTACCAACCGGCCTACCTCGAGACCTACCACGAATTCAAGCCGACAAGTTCGAGGAAACACATGCACAGAAGCAAGTCAGGGAGCACAGGAGGATGTCCGTCAGACAAGAGTTTCAAGGCGCGTGGGAGAGCTACAGGTTATTCGCTTGGAAACAGGATGAGCTGAAACCTATTAGCAGTGGTGGAGAAGAGTCATTCGGGGGCTGGGCTGCGACTCTGGTAGATTCTCTCGATACACTGTGGATCATGGGCCTCAAGGAGGAATTTCACGAGGCTGTCGAGGCCGTGGCGACCATTGACTTTGGCAAGACAAATCTACAAACCATCAGCGTCTTCGAGACGACAATTCGATACCTGGGTGGCTTCTTGAGCGCCTATGACCTGAGCCACGAGCCTATCCTCCTCGAAAAGGCCATCCAACTCGGCGAAATGCTCTACCGCGCCTTCGACACAACCAACAACACGCCCCTCGGCTGGATGGACATTGAAGCCGTAAAAGTGCCCAAGCGCACCGAATTAGCCCCAGAGTCCAGCCTCTGCTTCGCCTGTCTCGGCTCCCTAACCATGGAATTCACGCGCCTCGCACAAATCACCTCTGAAACCAAATACTACGACGCCGTAGCCCGCATCACGCTCCTCCTCGCCCGCGAACAACCAAAGACCAAACTTCCCGGTCTCTGGCCCACCCTCATCCACCCCAAGACGCTCACCTTCAATGTCTCAACCCACTTCTCCCTCGGCGCCCTCGCAGACTCAGCATACGAGTACTTCCCCAAAATGCACATTCTCCTCGGCGGCCTAGACCCAGTATACCAAACCATGTACGAGCAAGCCGCCCAAGCAATAACCACGCACCTCCTCTTCCGCCCCATGGTTCCCTCGGCCCACGAAGGCGAATCCCTCCTCGTCTGCGGCGACGCAACCGCTTCGCCCGAACAAGCCGTCCTCAAACCCACAGCCCAACACCTAACCTGCTTCATCGGCGGCATGTTCGCCCTCGCAGGCCGCACCTTCAATCTCCCCTCACACATCACCCTCGGCGCAAAACTAACACAAGGCTGCATTCACGCCTACGCTTCCATGCCATCAGGCATCATGCCTGAAACCTTCGACATGATACCCTGCGCCTCCCGCGAACACTGCACATGGAACCAGACACGCTGGGACGAGGAAGCAAATAAACGATATAGCGCCAACCCCGTGCCTGGCTACCTCCTCCGCGACGCGCGATATCTCCTTCGTCCTGAGGCTATCGAAAGCGTGTTTATCATGTATCGTGTCACGGGCGAGCGGCGGTATTTAGATGACGCGTGGGATATGTTTAATGCTATTGTAAGCGCGTCTCGCACCCCGTTTGCAAATGGGCAGGTGAAAGATGTGCTGCGTCGTCCTTCCGACTCGACAACAACAACAACAACAGCATCGACGCGTAAAACCAAACAAAAAGAAGATGAAGGGGGAGCAGGAGAAGAAGCACGCAATATCGAAGATAAGATGGAGAGTTTTTGGCTTGCGGAGACGCTGAAGTACTTCTACCTTGTGTTTTCGACACACGATATGATTAGTTTGGATGAGTGGGTGTTGAATACTGAGGCGCATCCTTTTAGACGGCCTAAAGGGGGGGACGGGGGGAAGAAGTGGTGGTTGTTTCGGTTTTGGTGAGTGAGAGAGAAGGGACTCGGCGTACTGGAAAAGAAAACTAACTAGATGCTGTGGAATCAATCGTGTGATTGATTGATGCAAAGCCTCGTACGTTTTTTTTTTTTTGAAAAGCAGTTCTGGCAGGACTTACGCGGTGAGCTGGGTTGTGGGTTGTGGGTCGTGGGCATTTGTTTGGCGTTTTCCTTCTTCTTGTTATTCTTTTGGATGTGTATACTATCTATTGAGGTGATAGTATCGATGACGAGCCGGCGGCGCATGGATGGATGAATGAATGAATTCATAGCATCATTAACTACAGCGAGACACAATCAAGCTTCAGGCTACAGAACCCCTCATCTCTTATTCTTGCTCACATGCTATACTATTTTGCGACGTGCGCACGTAATGCAGTAAACCAGTTTTTTTGTATGATGGCTACTTAAGTAAACTATATAAAAATTCTCATGAGAACATTGACGAGTGCCGTTGAGGGCAACCGCGTCGGGTATCTTTTTTGAAAAAAAAGGCCGTAGCGTAGTTTGCATTTACCAGATGCTGGGACGTTGAAGGGTTCTTGCTTTTTTGAACTTGGATGTTTCAATGCAATGCAGTGCAATTCGATGGTTGCTGCAGTGTTCATTATGGTCGTCAGGTTGAATAGACGCCTCCCAAATGCTTTTTGCCTTTTTTGGAAGAAGGTGTGTGCTTTTTGTACACAGGGTGATGGAGCGAAGGAAGCGAACAATGTGAGGAGAGAAGAGAGGAATACACAGAGTTATCGAAGGCGGCCAGCGGTTGAGAGCAAGGGCCAAGAGACACCACTGTTGAGAAGTGGGTAGTAGCAACGCCGGGTAGAGATGTTGAAAATCGCTCAAACGCCAAAGGAAAGTGACTTGCCATGTTGAAAATAGCAGGTCGTTAGGAATGCGCGGTTCAGTTGGCTACTGCCAAGTTCTTTACGCCGTTGGTGACTTCGATAGCCGCAGACTTGGCAGCATCAATGAGGGTGGCATCTTCCTTGGTGGAATACTCAGGAAGCGTACCGCTGGTTCCGTTGGGACCGTTTGTACTATTCGCGCCCTTGGCAGCCTCAGTACTCTCTGCTCCATTGGTTCCATTCGTGCCATTAACAGCCTCGTGGCCATTAGAAGTTGCTACTTGACCACTAAGGCTCTGGAGCGGCTGGTCCATATTTGCGACTTTCAGCCCATCGAAGATGGGGAAGATACCGCGAGTCGCGTGGAAATCGTTGTGTACAATGTTGAGAAGGTACCATGTATCCACTACGCCCTGAATGGCGTGGCGCGAAGGACTGACAGCCGCATGGCAGTTGGCCCATTGCTGTCCAAGTCTGTAGAATTCGTCCTTCCATGCAAGGAAACTGATGGTCTCGACAATGGTCGGCTGGACAATCTCCTTTCCTGGGAAAACACCCCAGGTCACAGCGTTGGGACCTTCGTTTGGCGCGTTCGTCTTGAGGTCACCGTCTTTATTCACGGCATAGTATGTGAACTCGTCGTCGCGTTCAATGCGGCTGACGATCTCGCCAATGTACTCGGGCGAAACGAGTACTTCGAGATAGGCCTTCTGGTATACGTATCCGTTTCGGGGACCCCATCCAAAGACAGGGTCGGAAGATTTGGCTCCGTTCACAGCGGGCTGAGAGTTGATAGTCAAAAAGCCACGGCGATTCAGATCGATCAAGTCGTGCTGAATGGAGCCAGCCTCGTTGGTAATGGGCTGTTCGCTCCACGGCAAAGAGTCCAGCTTGCCCTCCATGTATCGAACGAACAGGTCAGACAAATCCTGGACAGACGTAGGCGTGCCCCAAAGCTTGATGTTTTGCTCGTTTGTCCCCTTCAGACCAATGCCGTAAGAGTCCAATTCACCAAAAGCAGGCGATCGAGAGTCACCCCAGCGGCCGTTGGGAAATTCATCCCAGTCTTGTGTACGTGCGACGTAGGATCGGTTGCGGTTGCGCCAGAAGATGGGCCGTACGTTCTCGTCGCGACGGTTGAGGCCTAGGGACGGTCGCCACGGCAAGGGCTTCTCGAGTGGCGATCTCTGGTCGGGCAGGAGTTCTAGTTCCTCAAGGACCATACGAGTGGCTTGTGCAAGGTTCATGGTGTAGCTGGCATTGTCAGTTCCACGCTTTGTAACGTTGTGGGGGGGTCTTCAACATACAAGTGCAGATGCAAGATTCCCGCATCGATCAGCTTGCGGCACATCTCTGCTACCAAGCCTTTTCCAACCTCACGCACTTCCACATCGTCGTTCTTGACAGGCTCCAAAGCCTCTGTCCAGTGTTTTGGGATGTTGCACCTTGTCCACTGGGCTCTGCGGAGGAAGGCGGCATATGTATGAATAGGCATGATGCCTGGAATAATCGGAATGTCGATGCCCTTTGCACGAACTTTACGCACCCATTCGAGGAAGATGTCTGTGTCGTAGAACATCTGGGTGACGATGAATGTCGCACCGGCGTCAACCTTTTCTTTCAAGTGGTCGATGAGCTCGTCGACATTGTCGTTGTCATCGCTGCCTTCGGAATAGCCTGCCACGCCAATGTCGAAGTGATTTCCGTATCGCTCCCTGATGTATACAACCAAGTCCTTTGCATAGCGGAAGCCACCGGCCGTAGCCTCCCATGTTTCTCTCTCACGCGGCGGGTCCCCTCTCAGGGCGAGGATGTTTGTGCAGCCAGACTGGTAGGCTTCTCGGAGGGCGTCGTCGAGTTTTGATTTCTCCATGTCGGTACACGTGAGGTGCATGCATGTTTCGAGGCCATAGACAGACTGGGCGACTTTGACCATTTCGCACGTCAGCTTTGAGTGGCGACCACCAGCACCCCAGGTGAGATCGATAAATTGGGGACCGAAGCCATGCATGCGGTCCATGCGATCGTAGAGGTTTTGGACACCCTGTGGGCTGTTAGCGAAGAGGTTTTGGGGGCCCAATACGAGACCATACCTGAGCAGTCTTTGGCGGAAAGAACTCGAAGGAGAAGGTGGGCTTTCCCTCCTCCCGAGCTTGGGCAAGTTTCTGTGAGATGTGCATGGTAGACGACGTGTGGGGGGGAAGAAAGGAGAAGAGAAAAGAAAAGAAGACAGGAAAAAGGTTGTGTCTGTATAAAGTACCAGGTCAGCAATGTACAAATTGTTGATTATGCACCCCGCGATGAGCTCACACCGACTTACTAGGGGTGTTACACGGTCAATTCAAGGGAACAACTATCCGAAGTAGCGTTTGCGGGCCCAGCGATCAGCGAGAACACGCGACATGTACCGCAAAAGCCTGGGAATCTGTAAAGTGAGCAACAAGGTCGTGATGCGTAGACGTGCAGTTTTGCTTAGCGGAGAGATGATCAGATTGGTTAGCGTGCGCAAAGGTGAGTCGGAGGAACAATCGGAAGCTCTGCCAAGAGCAATTGGACAGGCCATGCCAATGCCATCGTCAGACGGCTGGAGACCAGAGTAGTCTGGCTGTGATGGACGACTGTCTATTCAATGGGAAGCAATCGAGTTCCCAAATCGCGTTCAGGAGACATGGAGTCGTGAATGCATGTGGTGAAGGGCTCCAGCGCGTGATGCTAGCCCCACAAACTGCCAGTCCCACGCCCCGCCGATTGTGCAGGGCTGCAAACTGCGGGTGTGTGGTGTCTGCCCCGGCAATTCCGCATTGGGCAACCCCGATGCTGCCGCCAATAGAGTACTCGTTGTAGAAGCATGAGTGAGTAGCTGAGAGTGCTTCAAAGGGCATGTCATGGGAAGCTAGAGTACAACGACGTCGAGGCACGCAATACCCACATATAACCCATGCCCCAGGACCATCGCCTACTATCCCCTCCCCCCTATCACATCACCATGCCGCCGGTCCCTCGACCCCGCCGCCTCGTGGGCGTGTCGCTGAAGATGTACTTTGACCTCCCCGCGACACTCTCCTACATACGCGGCGTGCTCCAACTAGACGGCGACGCCTGGAACGCGCGCATAGACCTCTTCGTCATTCCAGACTTTGTCTCGCTCACCGAATCTGCGCGCATCCTCGAGTCCTCGTCCATCATCTTGGGCGCCCAAGACACCTTCTGGGAAGACAAGGGCGCCTACACTGGAGAAGTCAGCCCCTTGGTCCTACGACAAGCAGGAGCAAGGATCGTCGAGATTGGCCATGCAGAGCGCAGAGCCACGTTTGGCGAGACGGACGAGTGGGTTGCCAACAAGGCTGGCGCTGCAGCGAGGAATGGCATCATCCCTCTGGTCTGCATCGGAGAGAGGACACATCACAGTATCGCCTCAGCTGCAGTGGGTGCAGCGATTCAAGAATGCAAACCTCAGATCGAATCAGTCCTGGCTGCCGTGCCAGACGATCAAGAGGTTATCCTGGCTTACGAGCCTGTATGGGCCATTGGTGCAAAAGAGCCAGCCGACGCCGACCATGTCGTCAACGTCACAAAAGAGCTACGCAAGCTGACTGCTGCAAGGAAAGGTGTCACGAGAATCGTGTATGGAGGGAGTGCTGGGCCTGGCACCTTTGCTAAGATCGCAGACGGCGTAGACGGCTTGTTCTTGGGCCGTTTCGCGCATGACATTCACAACCTGAAGAAGGTCATTGAAGAAGTCGGTGGAGCCTGAGCTTCTGCTAGCGGCCGGTGCGCAACCATTATCCCGTACCTGTGAAGTGCCGCACACACAGCAAGGCTGAGCAAGCACTACGGCCGTACAATCGCTGGCCCAACTTCCGCCAAACAATGTATGGCGTATCTCGAGCGGTCGCGCGTTGAGTCGATGTGTCATGCCTCGGTACATCAAGAAAATAAGAACACTTTAAAGACGGCGATGCAAACACGCGCTCGCTCCTGCCTTGAGTGCTCTTGCCAACTCGAGAGCGGGGCTTTGCAGCAGTGGCACCTGCCCAGCGCGACATCCAAATAAATCATCATCGCCCTCACCCACTTTACCTCATCCGTGGCTAACAAGTCAGACTCTTGTCACAGTGTGAGCAAGGCGCTCTGTCGTGACCTTCCCTTCCCAAGCTTTAGGCTACTCGATCGCACTCTAAACGACGTCCACCGGTGACATGGTGCATACCGAATTAGCGAGGCTCCTATTGAACAGGAGAAACGCTTGCCCTAGACTCGCCCTCACAGACGTGATCCAGACTGATCACGTAAATCGCCTGACATACGGTGCAGGGCGTAGCAGCTTCGCTTCAACGAAAGAGTCGATCACGGGTCCCGGGCTTTGAATGAGACTGCTTCTATCCTCACAGGACGCCGCTTTCTACAAAGTGTTGCTGGGAGAAGCGAAAGACTGCAAGTGTAGCACGCCTAGAAACATCTCCACGACAACCATCACACAGCTCTAATCATCAATACTCGAAATTCTCGACTCGACGGACATCGCAGAAGGTCCGTGGAAGACCTCGGCCAGATGAACGATTTGCGATCGACGCTCTGGTGGAGTCGTTTCTCGAGGATGATCAGCTTCATGTCGCTTCAGGCTCTTCCCCAGTGGCACGAGTGGAGTTGTGCACCTAGCCTATGAACGGCCAACAATAATCTGGCTAGGCAAGTTTTGGTCCCCTTCGAAAACACGGTGTGCCCGGCGACATGGCTGTTGCGTTGGCGGCTTTCGGAGGTAAGCAAGCTTTAACGCCCTGGTATTCACATGAACAGATCAGTCATATCCAAAGCTGCAGGACCTTTCTAAAGCACTGTCATTAAAGCCATGTCAAGAGTGTACGCTTACTCATGCAACAGCCAATTGCTATTGCTTGTACAGCTTTCAGTCGTCTACAACTCACGATAAACTGTAGCGGGTACGACGGCCCCAAGCGCGGAACGCCTCCGCCTAGCGTTCTTCCGATCCCCCTTCGGATGAGCGCAACTGTTCAACATGCTTGTTCCCGGTCACGTCACCATTCCATGACAGCAAACACTCGAATAACGGGATGCGGGGATTGGGCACACCCCATCGATCTGCACGCGAATGTGCACATCATCTCTTCGGCCGAAGTTCCCCAGACTCAAGCACGACTCGGGTAGTCCTATTGTCCACAGTCTGCGAAAACATATTTCAGGTCCCCAAAGCCATCCACGTTTACTGGCAAAAGCTACATCCCGCAACAAGCCCCAGTAACTTGAATAACAGTCGCGGGCTGACGTTATCATCCTCAGTAACGACAAGCCTCGCTGTTCTATACCGAGCATGTCGCGGATGTGACGTTTATTATCCACGTGCAAGTTCGAGTTGTTGCGGATTTAGCACATTTCCCCGCAAACTCTACCCCGTTAGCTGGGTGGTGACGGTCCGGCGATCGATTAGCTCTAGACTGTCTTGGCCCTCTACGCGAATCGTCGACAGTCTGACAACTCTCATGCCTATCATTCTCCGCATCGCCGGATGGGTTGTGCCTCTCCTGAGATCTGTAGCCCAGCCCCGGCTGCGGAGTCACCTCCGCGTGATCATGGATGCACAGTACCTTCCTCGTATCCCGGTCGGTGTTCACGCACGCCGAGATCATTCAAGATCTCATCTATGCTCATGACTTTGTATGGAAGCATATTGCTACATTACCTTGGAGTCATATTGCTAGAACATGGAGAGAACAATTGTCCTCATCTATGGACTCATCAGCTTTCTTTCTGTAACTATCCTGATGCTCAGCCTGCGCAGGGTGAAGGGCTAACACTGTAACGCATGTGGCGCTTCCGCCCGCTTCCAGCTACCCAGCCGCCAGGGATGCTGTCTTCGCAGCTACGGAATTACCCCATCTTCTTCGGCGAATCAATAGCTTTGTTTGCTATTGAGCTTGAGGCCAGCGCTGACCCGCCTCCCGCAATTACTCGTTGCCCTGCAGGTCCTATGACGCGGAGCCGCAGTGGTTGGCACTCATTGGGATAGAGCACAGGAGGTCTTCAGCTCTCTGTCTTGGTCAAGAGATTTGACGATCGCTCACTTCTGTCCGATGACTACGTCTTTTTGGAAATACGCACCGTGCCCTAGAGTTTAGGGTTTGCACTAAACCAATTCACGGAGCTAGTGTCGTATCTCAGTCTCTTTCATATAGTCCAGGGCAACCTTCCAGGCTGTGTCTTTTCAGATCCCCTCGATAGAGGTCGAATCTAATATTCCCGATTCCTTGTCCTGTCTTCTCGTATCAAGAGTTTTCGTCAACTGTCGAACTTTCGGTTAACACAACGTCGGTATGAGTGTGGATCATCAACACAAGTACGCAACAAACGACGCACACCTAGGCGCCACCTCCGCAAGGGACGAAGAAACGCTGTCTGCTGGCTCAACAGCAAGGAACGAGTCAACATCAAAGATGCTAGAGAACAACAATGGGTTGGAGAAAGACTTCTCTCCTGCAAGAGATGGAGGTAAGCGATCGGTATCTTCTCATCCGTGACACGCCTTCTCACTACTGCAAGCTTACACCAATGGATACGGCAATCATCAACACCTTGATACATCGTATGACTCCAACGCCGCGCTTCACAGAATCCGGACTGCGGGTAGCATCTCCATCTCACCAGAATTGTTTGAGAAGCTCTATCTTTCGCCTCAGAACCAGGTCAAAGGCGAGCTACGCAAGACCTTTGGTAATCCAACACCTCTGTACGTCAACATGAAATTATGGTCAGAGTTGATGGCTGACAAAACTAGTGCCCTCATCGGCTTTTTATTATCATTGACACCCCTGAGCTGGACTCTTATGGGTTGGCGCGGTGCAGGTGGAAGCGGAGCAGCAAGTATCGGATGGTACTACTTCGCAGGTGGCCTGTTGATGGTTCTTGGAGGCATTGGCGAGGTGCGTACAACTCAACATCTCTCCTCCGTGCTTCTCGTAACATGATGCCAGTGGATCCTTGGCAATACGTTCCCGTTCGTGGTCTTCACGTCTTTCGGCGCCTTCTGGCTTGGCTACGCTGCGACTCTCCAACCATTTTACGGTTCATACGAACTATATCGCGACCCATCTAACCCGTCTAGCACTGGCCTCGAGTCTGTTGGGTTCAATGTCGGTATTGGTAAGATAGCACTATCTTGTTCTTCAGAAGCACGTACTAATAAACGATTATAGGATACTTCATGATCTGCATGGGCATGCTCTGTCTCGTCTACCTCATCTGCTCTATTCGCACCAACTTGGTCTTCTTCATGATCTTCTTCACCATAGTTCCCGCCTTTGGATTGCTCGCAGGCACATTCTTGCAGCTTGCGAATGGCCGGGCTGCTCTTGCTGCCAAGCTGCAGGAAGCAGCAGGCGCGTTTGCTTTTGTGACGTGTATTTGTGGCTGGGTAAGTCGCACGCGAAACTCATACTTCCTCGGAACTTTAGTGCTGACATAGCACAGTACATCTTCTTGGCCATCATGCTCGCCAGCGTGGACTTCCCCTTCTCACTACCTCGTAAGTGTATCTTTGAAAATGCAATTTTCTAAATTGACTAATGTTCTACAGTCGTGGATCTGTCCAGCGTGATCAAGGGCGCGAGTGAGAAGAAGAAAATCAACCATGTCGAGTAGAGATGATATTTACAACTGTGTGTCTGACGATGGCTTGAAAGCGCTGAACGTATCGGGGACGTCGTGATATGGGCTCTACACGGGGAGGAGGTAATGGAGATTCCGCCGTTTCCAGAGAGCGAATGTTGCGCCCATGACTTTTTTGATATCCATATCATCTTGATGACGATGGTCGTCCTTGATGACTCGAAATGATGCTTCTTAACTCATAGTACAGTAGTAACAAAGCTTGCTTGATTCAATATATGTCGATGCGTGCTCTATCGCTAACAGATATCGCCTGGCCTGGCATATGGTCTACGTAGATGCACCGTAAAACTCTCAGAGATGTGGTTGGGTGCATAGTCGTTCTTTAGAAGACGTACAAATAAGCTCGGGTTTCTTGCGTCTCTATCCTACCTAAGCAGTACAACGCTTGAGCTTATACAGCAGGAAGGAGACAATAAGAGCACGCAGGTGTAGTAAGAGATGATGTCTACTACGCCTAGAAAACATGTATATTATCTAAGCACTTTAAGCTATATTTTTAGTGCGCTGTGTTAGCTACAGCAAACAGCGCTTGTCGGTATGTAACATAGTAAATACGAGTTCCTTTGGTATACTGAGGCCGCGATTGCCATTTGTGAATGCATACGTTCCTCACCCAGCACGCAACACTCTTCACATCCTCTCGCTGTACCGTGCACGAACTTGCTCGCCCATATGCAGATTGCTCAAAATAACCGTTCGCTGATATATGTCACACGACATATAGCGACATGTAACGATACATGCAACAAGCATGGAGCCTGTACACTGTTTCAGAAAGCGTTCGCCGTAGCATTGACACCCCTGTTACAAATGGCCTTCCTTCGCATCATGCACAACAGCCATGACCATCCTCTACCCACACAATGGGGATTACCGAAAAAGCAGTATAAGTAGCAGAAACAATCACAGCGTCATTGTCAATTGCAGAAAACGATGCACACTACTACCGGTATGGTTTACCCGGTGGATCTAAACACCTCTTCGTCCCACCCACGTCCGCGGAGACGAAGCACAAGTACATCATCGTCGTCCACGCCATCACCATCACTGAACTTCTCACGCCCCTGCATAGCCCGCAAACCAGTTCCAGGAGTACATCCGTCTGCACAAACAGCGCCTTTACCACTACGATCACATTCCGCTTCAAAGATACGAACCACAGCCGTGGATCCCCTCCCTCGCAGACCTCCACGCAGGCCCAGCATGCCAGTCTACTTCCTCACCGGCGCAAACCGCGGCATCGGTCTCGAATTCGTCCGGCAACTCGCCCGCAAACCCTCCACCACCATAATCGCCGGCGTGCGCTCTCTCAAAGGCGACATCTCTGAACTCCAGGAGCTCGCAGGAACCTCCTCCTCCACCACATCCACCATCCACATCATCGAATGCGACGTCTCATCCCCAACCTCGCTATCTCGTCTAGAATTCCGCGTCGCAGAAATCCTGTCCAAAACCGGTGAAAACTTGACGTTCCTCTTCAATATCGCTGGCATAAACGCTTCAAGCAGCGACACGAGTCTGACGCTCGACCCGCAAAGTCTAACAGAGCACATGAGCACCAATGTCCTGGGTCCGGCGAGCATCGTGCAAGCACTCAGGAAGTACCTGGTGCGCGGCGCGGTCGTGATGAATGTGTCGTCTGGCCTTGCTAGTCTGACGGTGGCAACTGATGTGGCAAAGTGCTGTACATATAGTATGAGTAAAGCTGCGCTTAACATGTTGACGTTGCATCAGGCGCGGGATTTGAAGAGCGCGGGGGTAAAAGTCGTGTGTATGGATCCCGGGTGGGTGAAGACGAGGATGGGGGGCAAGGGGGCGATGATTGAGGTCGGGGTTAGTGTGGAGAGTATGTTGGAGGTTTTGGGCGGGTTGAAGGAAAAAGATAGCGGCAGGTTTTTTAGGTATGATGGGGGTGTTGTGCCTTGGTGACGGACGAAACGTGAGATGGGGGTGGGGGTGGGAAATGGTGAGCCTGGGAGAAGAACGGTTTTTCGCGTCTCATTCGATCAAGGTAACGGTGAGAAAATTACAGTGCTTTCAAGGACTGGCAGGTGTTCTCTCCAAAACTGGATATCTAATAGATCTGATATCTATCCTTTCATCGAAATTCCTTTGCCTTTGCTCTCAATCAAGGATCCTTCTACGTAAGAGCCTTACTTTAACGCCATAACAGCACCTTTTCCCCCCTCTCTACTATCCAAACACTATAACCGTATAGAGCCCCCCCAAACCCGCTATAACATTTCCAAACATAACATCTCTACCACCCATACAATTCCTTACGAAAAGAAAAAAAACACAGACTTTTTACCTATAACCATGCCATGCAGTGTATACAAAAGTTCACTCTTTTATTTCCAACGCATTGCTCTAGTATTATAAAGGTTGGTAACTTTTTTTTATAGTACACCAATGTATCAATCAAACTATAAGAAATGATAGCTGTATATTGTACAGTATACTAAGAGGCGTATGAGAAGGATGGTGTATCTTACTGTTTGCTTTTTTGCTGGAGTGTGATTACTTGTACAAGGATGTCGAGTTTACGTTATAGGACGGGTGCGGTTAAATGAACCTTGAAGGCGAAGAGGTGTGTGCATTTGAACAATGATGGAAAGGTGTTGATGGTACGCGTGATCGCGGTTCTGTGTTTATTGTTGATGATTGATCGGTGTTGTAGCAACCCTGGCGGGGTTTCAAAGGTGATAGGTAGGTAGTGAATCACGACATTGGTGTATCTGCAGCGCACCCGCCTCTAACAACATATATGCATTTGTGCTGTATGTAACACCATAACCCTCCAACGCTATGCGATACGAACCGGTAAAACCAACGACCAAGTCGCTCAGATAATGCTGATACTCCCATGAACAATAAACAGTCCCCGTTATCCAGCCTAAGCTTTTCCTAATTTCATAACGCTCGATCCGAATACTGTCCTCCCTATATACTCCTACACCACCTCTCCAGCCCCCTCTCCTTGACGCCCCTCAACACCTCCCCAATCTCCTCTAAACTGACATCACATCTTACCATTCCAAACGCGCCGCCCTGCCCCGCCACAACCGGCATCACGAGTCCCAATTCAATCAGTCCCTCCCACTCCCGCCGCGCCACGTCTTTACCCCAGACTTTACTCGTACTACTACTCGCACTTACACCACCCGCCGCACTCTGTATTCGTGCCCGCGAAGCCAGCGTGACGTATTCGTCGTATGCCATGTTGAAATTCGCGGTGTCGGTGTCGTGAATGATGTCTAGACGGGCGGCGGCGATGAGGAGGGAAAGCGAGAGCGTGGAGAGATGGGGGATCAAGGCGAGTTTTGAGTCTGGTGGGGTGAGGGAGGGTGAGGGGTAGAGAGGTGTTGTGGGTGAGAGGGTGGCGGTGGGGACGAGGAAGGATGTTAGGATTTGAGGGGCGGATTTGGAGGTGTAGAATGTTGGGGCGAGGTGGGTGGTTAGAAATGTGGATGAGAGGAAGAGTTTCTAGCAATGTGGTTAGTTTGGAGAAGTGTGGGGGAGTGTAGGGCTTACGGAGATGTTGGTGTTCCATTCTGCGAGGAGGGAGGGGGTTGTGATGGTAGTTTTTGTCTTCTTGGCTGGAGTGGTCGTGGTTTTTGTACCGCTTTCTAGGATACCGCGCTCTTCGACGGTGAGATGGTCTGGCTGGATGAGGAGGCAAGCTTTGCATATTTCTTGGAAGGCGGTAAAGGTTTTGGCGAGGCTGAGATGGACGTAGCGATGACTGAAGCGACTCTTTACTCGCTTCTCAAGACTGTTTGTTACATCGATGCGTGTTGTGAGACCCAGGACTGCAATGGGTGCTTTCCGTGATTGGGCAATGTCGAACAGGTTGTACAGCAGTGTCTGACGTGGATGCTGAGCGAAGAGATCAAACTCGTCCATGACGAAGATAACAGCCTTTGCTACTTGCTCTGTAACTTCGCCTGTGAGCTCTGATGGATGCGACAGGAGCGCTAGCAGAGTCGCAAGAGTGTCGGCGTAGTTTTTGCCAGGCCCACTCCCATCGTCCTCAATGTCCATTTCCTTGCCTAATTGACGCCAGATTTCACGCAGCGCAATCTTGTCGTCGGTATGTATGAAGCCATTCAGCCGAACGACATGGTACTCACCACCGTTGTCTTTGGCAACCTCCGACAGCACCTTGTTCACCAGCGCAGTCTTCCCACTACCCCGAGCGCCAATGACCAGCATCGAGTTGCCCTCGCCCGCTGTGATTGTATGTTCCACGACTTGGTGCACTGATTTGTACTCGTCGTCCAGGCCGACAAGGGGTGCAGGCCGCTTGCCAGTGATGCGGTCCATGACAATGGTCTTTAGGAGGTCCAACTCCTTGCCAGCAGCAAAGTCGCCAAATATCAAGGTCGGTGCCAGCTTGTCTTTCTGTGCATTGTCCTTGTGTGCCGAAGTAGGCTTGTTGAACGGGCTGGGTTCGGTAGGATCGAGGACGCTACCCACGATGCTATTACCATCCACATTGTCGTCTTCCTCCTCTCCAAGGTCGCTGTTCTCCTTGTCGACATCCGACGAATGCCCATAATGCTCGTTGTCAATGTGGTCGGTGCGGTTCGAGCGACGTCGGGCAGCCGTGGCGCGTTTACGAGTGCTTGTCGGTGGCGGATGGGCCAGCTCGTCTTCTGTCTCTGAAGCAGCCTGTTTCTTTGTACGTGCTGGCGTTCTCTTGGTGGACGTGGGCCGGGGTGCAGCAGGCTTGCGAGCTGACTTGGCCGGGGTGCGCGCAGTCGTCGCCCGCTTGGTAGGCGACGGCTCCTCTGCAGCCAACTCGTCGTGCGTGTCTGCATCAGCGTCTGATGCAGCCTTGTACCCCTGGACAATGTCTCGAAATGCGCTCCTGCTGGCGCTATCGGCCTTGCTGGGGCGCCCCCTCGCTCGCTTGACAGTCGCAGGAGTGGCCTGAATCTCGTCCGTGTGTGCTTCACTGCCCGAGTTCTTTGCGCGCGATGCTGCCGGCAGCTTTGCTCGTGCAGGGCGAGGGGGAGGCTTGACGCTCAGCGCCCCCTCAATGTCGTCGTATATGTCAATTGCCTCTTCTGCGCTCTTGGAAAGTCTGCCCCCGCGCTTGGGCACTGCTTTCTCCTCCGTGTCCGCTTGGGAGGCGCCATTGCGTGTCGAGGCTGCTCTCCTCGTGGGTTTAGTTGGCGTGGGTTTCGGCGGTGTTGTCTTTTCTTGGAGAAGTGCGATGCGCTTGGGGGTGTCAATCTTCCGGCGTTTGGACGAGCGTGGCGAGTCGTCCATGGCACCGGTTCAACGCTTCTTTCGCGTTGCGCGTGGTAACAATACTACAATGTTGCTGGTTGATGGGCCAGCCAGTGACGGCTGCGTGCGACGCGTGCATCCCCGAGGCGCGTCGCGCTAATGGGCAAACTCCGCCCCGCCCCGCCCCGCCCCGCCCCGCACTCTGTCAGTTGCCAAGCCGACCGCTTCTCCACATCCCATTTCCCTCTCTGCCCGTCCACGCACTTTCTCTCTTATTCAGCTGTCAAGACACACGACATACAACGTGGCCGCGCGCAGAGGCCGTGGCAGCTCTCTCGCCGCTATCAGCACGATAAGCCTAATGCAGCTCATCATGGATTGGGAGAGCCCCGCTCCCGTCCCTAGACCGCGCCCTTTGAGTGATTTATCCACAGTGGTTCGTCACTAAAGCTTATCTCTCGCTCAAGGGATATACATCTAGACTACACGTATCAGTGGATAATCATCACAAGTATCGTATTGACCATGTCTTCCACACACGACGTATCCACCTCTACTTCGCAGCACGCTTCCATCTTAACGCATACAGACATTGAGTTGTTGCAAAATACTGGCGCTGAGCCTTCTGCAGAAGACCAGGGATTCAGTCTTCCACCCACAGATGGCGGTAAAGATGCGTGGCTGTGCCTCTTTGCCTGTTTCATGCTCGAAGCCCTCATTTGGGGTGTGTCTTTTTGGATGAACTCTCAACAAGTATTTAGCTAACCCTAATATAGGCTTCCCATCCTGCTACGGCGTATTCCAAGAGTACTAAGTCTCCAGTGACGAGTTTGCTGGATCGAACAGTATCGCTGTCGTTGGAACTTGTGCCATGGTGGGTGTCTCCGTCGAACTAGCAGGCGAGGACGCAGGACTGACCGCCAATCTAGGGTCTCATGTATATGGACATCACAATCTGGTTCGCCGTATTGAAGTGGTTCCCCCGCTTTCGCAGATGGGCAACTCCTATCGGGTTGGTCATCGTTTGTCTTGCACTGGGCCTTGGATCGCTGTCGACTAATGTAACCCACCTCATTCTCACCCAAGGTGTCCTCTATGCGCTGGGTGGTGGGCTAGCTTGAACGCCTTTACTGTTCAACCTTGAAGAATGGTGGGTACGGCGGCGCGGATTTGCCTTTGGAGTGGCCATGGCTGGTCTAGGAGTCAGCGGTGCTATCCTCCCTCTGATATTGGAATGGCTCTTGCACTCGTATGGTTTCCGCACAACTCTACGGGTTTGTGCCCTTACTTTCGTCGCCCTCAACTTTCCCGTGGTCTTCTTCTTCAAACCTCGACTACCACTATCACAGACATCGCAATCGAGGAGCTTCGATTTCTCCTTCTGGACCTGTCCTACCTTCTTGATCCTGCAATCTGGAAATATCATCCAGAGCCTTGGCTTCTTCCTTCCCGCCATCTACTTGCCGCTATTTGCCAAATCGATTGGGGCGAACAGCCTCGAGAGCACCGTCACGCTGATAATGCTGAACGCCGCAGCTTTCGTGGGATGCCTTTGCATGGGCATGGCCATCGATCGATTCCACGTAGCAAATTGTCTCTTCGTTTCTGCTGTTGGATCTGGCATTAGTGTATTCCTCCTTTGGGGATTGTCGACGTCGCTGGCTCCGCTGTACATCTTTTGCCTCGTCTATGGCGTCTTCGCTGGAAGCCAATCAACTGCTTGGACTGCAGTCGTGCAGGATACCGTCAAGCTACGAAGAGGCGCGGACTCCGGCATGGTGTGGGCAATGATGTCAGCGGGAAAAGGGGTGGGAAACCTATGCAGTGGACCTCTATCTGAAGCTCTCCGACACGCAGGCAACTGGAATGCGGGCCTGGCCTACGGAAGCGGGTATGGCGCACTCATCGCATTCACTGGCGTGACTGCGTTGCTCAGCGGCTGGGGTTACGCTGCAAGGAGAATCGGATGGATTTGAGCCTGGTACATGACGCATCGCATTACCCGCCTGTCGATCTGTCGGCATTTGCTCGTCTAAATTGCTGCACTCAGACTGTGACCTTTGACGACAAGCATGTCGAAACAAGCCGTTCAACTCAAAACACAGGCACCAATCGACGGGCGGCTTGGCAAACGCCTTACGCGGCCACGGAAACTCGAAACACCTCCCCGTCACTTCATCTTGATAGAGACACGCCCCATGGTTTGGGACCCCACTGAACTGGTTTGGACTACAGGGTGTAGACATGTCGGATTAGATCTCTGTTAAAGTTTAACAAATTATCTCTTTAGCCTCGCTAAACGTTGAATGTGCTATTTTTTAAACTTTAATGAAGATCTAATCTAATGTGTCTATTTCTTGTATGGCTCAAGTTCAGTGCTGTCGTCAGTCTCATATGTCTGCGACCCGGCATAAGCACCAAGGCCCCCACTCCTGCGCATAACGGCTTGGCGTGTCCCGGGATTTCTTGCCCAGAACGCTTGTTTCTCGGGCGACTCTGAAACGATCTACACGGATGGCTTGCGCTATAAGGGGTCTATTCTCGTGCGACCCTGTACGCAGCGTGCAGTATCAATGGCTCAGCCGCGAATGCGCCCCATACCACAACAGGGAAGCTTGCCCATACATCCTGGGATGTGGGAGCCTCGTTGAGAAAACACAGCACAATCTCGAGTCACAATGAAACACCCAACGGAAACAGGGACATAAATGCCCGACAATGTCGATCTTGCGGCTGAGTGATTAGCAAACCCCAGTCCGGGGGGTTCGAGGAAAACCTATATATGATGATGCCGCTCAGTGAACAGAGCCAGTCAAGCAGTCTTGACAACATCGCATTCACTCTTGTCTTCAGTCCTTTCGTCTTATCCTAGCGGTAACTTACATTCATTTGGCTGTGCCAATTCAATCTTTCCCTGCTTCCCATCCACTTGCCATTTCAGAAACTCTCCCCTACAACTCATCACCATCATCATGAAGGCCTCTATCATCCTCGCCCTCGCGGGCACTTCCGTAGCCGGTAAACCTCACTTACCTCCACCATCACCGTACCCCTCACTAACGCTCTCAGCTCCCTTCGGCGGCTTCTTCGAATCCCTTTTCGGTCTCGGTGGCTCACCAAAAGACTCAACCCCCAGCGGCATCCCCAGCGGCATCTTCCCTCCCAGTGATAAAGCCCCCTACCCCACTGGCACTGGCTTCGGCACCGGTCTTCCCCAAGGCACAGGCCTCCCAGACCTCCAACTCCTCAACGCCCGCGGTGGCCCCCACCACCCCCATCCCACAGGCGGCTTCCCAGGCCACCGCGGCCCGGGCAAATACCCTGTTCCCACCGGTTTCCCCGCTGGCCTGGCAGCCCGCGACAACGCTCCTTACCCATACACTTCCGTTTCTAGTACTGCAACTACGATCTGGGCTACGGGTGCGGCTAGCCTGGCAGCCCGCGATGACGCTTCCTCCCCTACCATCTCTGGCGCTGCAACTGCGGCTGCGGTTGTGGCTAGGGGCACCGGTAGTCCGCGTCCCCATGGCCGCCCTCACAAGCGCCCTCACCACCGTCCTAGCGGCGATGTTAAGGGTTTCGCGCGTCCTACTGGGAAGCCGTTTCCCTACGGTGGTGCAAAGCCGACTGGATTTGCTACGCGTACGAGGGGGTCGAAGCCATCGCGTACGGGTGGTCCTTGGTCTGAGTAAATTTGGTGTTGAGGGCTGTGTGGCGGATTGAGTAGATACGTATGAAGGAGGAGTCAGAACGTGGTGTATATGTAGAATGTGTTTTTGGGCGCGAGACAGATTGGAGATGTGGTGGTCTGGACGGACGGACGATGCTTCACTTCTTTACACAGTACATATACTCTTTATGTGTACATTCAATTAACCGTTTATCCATTCATCCATTCATTCATGATATTGTGAGGGAGACATTGATACGATTGCAATGCACTTTCCAGCTTTTTTTCACGCAGGCGTATTGTGGTGACTGGCGGAAGTGCTTCGTGTGGGCCCTGTGTAGTCGGGCTTAGACAGCGGCATGGTGGGACCCCTGAAGCTATGTAGTTGGTCATGTTATAAGCTTGTTACAAGTTGAAGGACATGCTCTTTAGAAAGGGGCTTAGGTTCAACTTATATCTGTTGCAAAGAGAAGAGAAAAGTTCTAGAAAAGTATAGTGTTACTTGTATTTGGTATAGCTCTAGACGAACATACGTATACCATGCTTGATACAAATATCCGAGTCTACGTAAGCCCCCTACAGGGAGTACTTTTGCTGGATACCACGGTAGTCAAATCCAGCGTGAAGCAGCACAACATTTTTTTTTTCGTGAAAATCGCATCAAACAACACGACAATCTTTCATATTACATACATACTGCCATCCCTAAACCCGACTAATCATCTCCCCTTCAACCCCAATACTCAGCATACTCACTCACCCCACTCATAACCTTGACAAACTCCCTCGCCACAACCCGACTCGTCTGCTCACTCATATGCAACGCATCAAACCACATGAAACTATCAGGACTACCACTCCTCGTGCAATTTATCCTCGGCGCATCACACACCTGATGAGGACGTTCGACCACCAACGGCGTCGTACCGTTCAAATACTGCACAGGGTTGTAGTAGATATCCGTCATCAGTCGATTAACGTTGAAACTCGCAAAGCTAGCATCACGATAGTTGTCCTGGACTTGAGCGACAAACGGCGTGCGGTAGGCGTAGGCTTCGTTCATAGCGGCAACGGTTTGTTTCATGCGGCCGGCGAGTCCCGTGGCGTTGAAATGGGGCTTGTCGGGGAAGAATTCGGTTCTTGGCATGCCGTCCATTTCAGGGGATGCGTATTGCGGGAGGAGGTGGAGGGGTAAGATGTTCATGACGACGAAGTTTCTTGCCCCGTTTTGGTAGAGAAGGTCGATTTGGGTGTAGACGCAGTCCAGGTAGTCTCCTAGTGTCTTGCCGGAGATCTGGCTGTCGGTGAGGAAGGCATTGTTGCCCAGGTCGTTGGTTCCAAGCCAGAATACATAAAGCGTGTTTAAGGCTTCGCCCGTGAAGAACCGGAGGCTGCTGCGAAGCCGACTGGCTGGTCCCAGGCTACAGGTGGTGCAGTGTTGTTGTTGGCGATGAAGTATGACAATCGACTGTCGTCGGTATAGCTGTCACCGAACGTTACCATCGTCTTGAACTGCCCCTCTTTCCATGCAGGCGATGCTCGTCCCGCATATCCCACCGCAAAAGCCAGATTGGCGAATAAGAGTTTGAGTGTCCAGGATGGCATCTTGATAAGCTTTGAGAGCCTGTATGTGGGAAATCTTCGGTCATATTGCGAGGTCCGGGTATTTGTACAGTTGTTCCCCCTAATGAATGAATCGTTAACCCCGAGCTGGCCAGCCGTACTTTAGATGAATGATGTCCGCGCCACACCTCACTTACTAATATAGCCGGACGTGATGAGACGAACGATGGTGACACTGCGTTGCGGAATGCTCAAAGACGCGACGCCGAGGAAGGTTCGGTACTTCCTCGGTCAATACGTCTTGACAGGTTGAGCATGGGTGAGATCCTGGAAGTATTGGAGCGTCCAGAATCTAAACACAGGTCTGATGAGCTTTCGGATGAGCTTTTGTGGCGATTGATCAAGGGTGACGTACAGGATGGTAACCTGCTCCTAGCATCACTATGGGGGTTGGCACGCCAAGCCTGGTGTAATACATATCTCTGCATTTCTTGGCTGTATTTCTTGATTTCTAAGGGACTGTATACGAATGTACATACCAGGCCCACTGTCCTTGGACGCACAGACCTAGCCTCTATAGGTCTTTTCATACTGGCTTACCCAGCGCCATACAGGGCTGAAGATGATTAGTCTTCACAAGCTGGCGTGCCAAGAGAGGTACCCTGTCCATTTCGTATTCATACGTTTCAAAAACTTTCAAAATACCACTATAATTACTAAGCCTTGTAACGTCGGCGCCGCACATTGTTGTTAGCGGACACGTGAATCTTTGGAGATTCCCGCTTCCCCGGCGTGCACGCGCTTATAAGCCACGCCTGGTGGATACTCCTAACCGCTTCAGATGGCGGCAGACGATAGTCCCAACGGGGATGAAAGCAGGTTGTTTGAAGGGCCATAGCATTGATGCCCTGAGGGACGAATCTCGCTTTTGCTTTTGGCTTGAGATGTTTGTGGCTTACTCACGAGTCACGAACGACTGGAGTGGAACGGCGATGGCGGCAACTTACTAGCCGTTGAACGCTATTGTGAGAACGCGCCATGCGTCTCCATAAGAATGCATTCGTTACCAGGCTGTCGGTGACTGGCTTGGGATGGAGGAAATCTGCCAATCATGCAAGGGCTGGAAGTGCGGCTGCGCGCGTATTGACCCATCATGCCCAGCCAGGAAAAGAAGGGGAAGGGTGGCTTCTAGACTTGACGTAGGAGATGAGGGTGTCCTCCTTCCTCAAGCCGGCAAACAACTCGGGAACCTCAGAGACCCAGCCTTTTCGTGTCCTTTCGCTAGTTGAACCTCCACACGCATTCCTCTGCCCAACTCTTGCTCGTCCCTGCTGCTTCATCGTTTGGCTTGCCAATGGCGGAGTTGCCCGTGCTCGCTTGCGCTCAAGTCCATGCCACCAGTTCGGCACATGTCCAACCTCCACTGGACCGTGTATGCGGACGACCCAATCGAATCACGATCGATGACCGCCTTCACCCTCCAGTCAGGAGCTTGCCCGAACTCAGCCAGCACAGAGCCTCCCTGAATCGATAGCCCTTAGGGTGGCGAGCAACTTCATGAAGCTTTTGCGGTTGTGGCACCGAGGATGAATCGAGCGGGCATGACACCACCTCAGCGCCGTGCGTAGATTCCCATTCACGTCATGACCATGGTGGACTTTCAGCGAACTCGACTGCATATACTCTTAGAGAAGACTGGGCAAGAATTGCGACCCTACCACCAACAAGGGAGTGCCGAGGGTAGTAGTTTTTTCAACCGTAAATATATCTGAATCGTAGTGGTGGCTTATGCTACGTCACGCCGGAGGTGAGATGAATGTCAGGGTCCAGGAGCTATAAGCTGATCATCGTACCACAGACCAGCCTTGCAACCACAGCAATACCAACTCCGCATCCTATGAGCGTCGAACAACAGCACCAACGTAAACAGAACAAGCATGGACCAGGGAACAAGCCTCGTTATGGTCATGAAGGCACGCGCCTCGGTGTACATATACCGTCCTCATCCACGAGTACTTCGACGACCTCGAGCGAAGTAGCTACCAGCGATGTCAGCCATAGTTGCACATCAACGTTACGAACACTCACATGTCAATGTAGAGTTTCAAATCAGCATTTTGAAGCTCTGAGCGGACCTCTGTCATGAGGTATTCATATTGGGCAGCACTCCAGCCGAGGATTGTCGTGAATGGCCAAATACCGAGCGACTCAACAAGATCTGCGATCATCTGGAGCATGCGATGAGCACAAACATGTGTATGAAGTCAGGCCTACGTACCGTTACTGCTTCTGCACCAATACTGGACTTGCTAGGATCTGTGGAGGTATCGTTAGCCTTGGCTTGCGCGGATCGCCGACCTCCTGCCCTTAAATGCCGACTTTTCAGGACTTTTTGAAGGAATGAAAGTTGTAGCGCTCAGCTCATAACAAGGAACGCCCTATTTTGTGCATGGAAATTGCCTCAGCAACGCACGGGTCATAGCCCGTCGTTGTCCATGGTTGGGATCAAGGCGACTGCTGAAGCGCTTGCGTACCTGGATGCCAAGCGCCAATTGGCAGTCGCTCGATATCGACTCTGACATCTTTGTAGCCCTTCTCGATCATCAATTGCTGCAATTTGCGGCCTATTCTCGGATCGCGATTGAGCCTTCGCATAGAGCTCTCGTACGACAGCCACCACCGTCTCACGGCAGCTTGCTCTGTGAGTCTTCCACTGTCGGATTGTATTAGAGGATAGTATTCCACCATCTGCCATTATCAGTTGGATGATCATTCTGGCAAACTGCGCAACGATTCGACTTGCCTGTAACCATCCTCCGGGCCTTAGGAGGAGCTTTATATCACCCACGTATGACGGCCATCTGTTGCTCTTTATGCCGGGAAATAAGAATCGGGAATGCACAAGGTCGTAGGCTCTGGCCTGGAAAACTTCGGGGTCTCGCAGCCGATCGTTGAGGTTGTAGGAGCACAGCGTCAGGTTGACAGGCTGATCTGCTACACGCAACGGGAAGATATCAACGCCAGTAATCTTGGACAGTTAGCACCAAAGGCCTATCAGATCAAACTAAGACAAACACACCTCACAGTCTTCGTATTCTTCGGCGAATTGTACGCACCAGTCGCCTCCACCATAGCCGCAGTCCAATACCTTACGAGGGTTTGTCAAAGCGATTCGGCCGGAAAAGAGATTGTCCCCGAGCAGTCTTAAAAGTATGTCATGCTGAGATGTCAGCCGGTCTTCTTCGCGATCATCGATGGCTACAGGGGCGAGGTAGATGTCATCGTCGAGGGAGATTTTCTGGAACGACCTGCCAAGTACGTCGACCCTCTCAGTATCCGCGCTCATATTCGACAATGCCGTACTCAGCCGAACGTTCGACTCTTAGCGAAGAGGGTACTTGGTGTGGGAAACGCCTCGCTGCGACAATTCAAGACCAGCCTCAATCTTGCTCTGAACCAAGGAGTTCATGGACAAGCGTGGTCGCATCCGGTGGCCGTAGAGTGAGTCGTAAGAGTTTTGGAGACGCCACGCGCGAAGGGAAGCACCGTGGCGAAAGCCCAACGCCACTGGATGAAATCGCCCACGATATGGCCGACCACGTACACAAAGCATGGCAATACCAGACCCATGAGCACTACCCCAACGCCGCCCCATACATTAGCAGCAATGTATGCATGCGTATTTCCGCTCGTGGGACCTCTTGCGTTGCCCCTCTTTTCAGGCTTGCTTTATTCCAGTACTCTCGACACTTACCGTACAACGATCCTTTACCTTCTTCGTACGCGACATGCCAGGTTGCCAGGATCTGCTCACGAAATAATTCTAGACACCGCTTTTTGAGCGAATAACGCAAGCGAGATAAACCAATTCGAATGGCCCATGAGCGGCTATACTTGATGCGCGTCTCTATCTGCCAAAGCAACTTACGACTGGGCTCACGCGAAAATATGAAGATGAAGTTACAATCACGGTCTGTTTCTTCGTATAGGGTGCTCTCGATCGTAATGTAATCGGGGGAGAGGGGGGACCACATCGGACGCTTAGAAGGCGCTACCGGTTAGTACTGCTGTCAAGCAAGAGGCCGCTGACATGGATGTGAAAACACACTTATCTCAGGACACATGGCCCGCAGCAGTTCAAGACACTGGCGACCAAGAGAACAGGTGACCAGGCTTGCTGCGTGGGGCACCTTAAAGTCACAAACGATGGAGAATCCTGTGCGAACTTAACAGAGGTGGATGGACAGGCTTTGTCGGCAGAGAGTATTGCTCTAAAGACGCGGGCGATGACGATCCTGAGTGCTCTTCGATCGCTCGCACCGTGTACTTCCTCCTCGTGAGTGGATCTCTCGTGATCCCGTTTGTCGCCCATTCAGACTAGCATGTCCAAGTCCTGCAAGTCTTGGCCTGACTATCAGAGCGTACTTACTAGTACACTAACAAGGCTTTGATCAACCTCGGAAGACTACGCAGGGGCGAGTTGTGCTTTTTCGCAAAGGAGTCGCCAATCAATTGTGAGTCAGAATGCCCATGGTGTGTTTTAGGCGAGCTCGAGTAAGAAGAGCTTTGCAGTCCACAGCTTCAGGTACGGTACCTAGAGGTTGCTTGCGTAGCTACGTATTCAGGACAGTGCCTGTCGGTTTAGCGCTGAATTGCGTCAAGGCGAGGCAGCGAATGAGATGCAGTCGCTTCACAGCATATGATGAGAGCCCGTCATCGGAAGCACACCGATACCCGCCCCACACGTGGACACCCGCAGATTCCTCTTCCGAAGCATGCAGCATGGCGTACGAACATGGTGACGCTGGTGACTAAGACTACTAGAACTCTTCAAAAGTTCTCTGAGTACGTAGTGCCCCAGTGTACTAAAGTTCTATACAGATCTAAGTTTTGAAAGCCATATCTAGGCCATGCGCGGTTGAGAGGTTAAGAGCCCGGTTAGGAATACTACGAAGCGACTATGCAAAATCTGGTGTCCCAGTCGACATAGGTTTGGTGAGAATTTACATGCAGTATACGCAACTGACGATTTTATGGGATCTAGACTTGGTTTGCCAGATTGATTCCACCCGGTAACAACGGTACTAGAGCAGGGCGACATGATCATCGTGTCGGGTTATATGGTAGTCTACGATTCAGGGTCCCATGGGTATTACTTCCTGCGCGTTTTCATCAAGTATAGCAACAGCCAGTACTCAGACGGTCAATTTGTGTACACTCCATGTCCAGCAGAACAACAAACTTGTACATGCTCTTCGCGCCTGCAAGCCCATTGCAGCTACCACATATGGTGCGGCTGTACAACTCCGTCTGGTTTCGATCCTTGCCAGCAGGAGTCTGGCTACACACCTCACAAGCCCGGAAGTTGAGAGCCCTTGCCTCTGCTGGAACTGGATCCAATCTTCACAGCCATGTTCTTGTGTGTTTCTGCATGCGGCCGATGGGTTGTATGTCGGCGTGATCGATCGGCGACGAGGACGACAAAAGGCAGCGTGCCTAGGTTGTGAATAAGCCCTGATTTCAGATGTAAGCTCTGGCTACTTTCCATGAACCAGATGCTCGGCATGGCCCAATCGTCAACGTTGACAGTCTTGTCGATGAAGCACCCTCTCTGACATCCTCCCGTTCCCGGTTTCCAAGCCTCGATGATGGTGTTCGTCATTTGCCGAAGAAGAAAAAGGCTATCCAAGGTTGTTCTAGGATCTAGCTCCAGGATCTGCATCTTGTTCTCCAGCCAAGAGTTGTCAAGAGTACCGCTAATCCTTCAGGAGGCTCTACCAGACAGCGCATGTAGACCGGTAAGCCAACACCACCGAGAGACGACATGGTCCGAACATTCTCCAAAGGCTCTGATGCCACCCTCCAAACATTAACGTGTATGAAGGTTCGGTACTGATGTTTCGAGAGCGCGGATTCGGCGAGTTCGAAATAGAGGGTCGGTATTGTTGCGTGTCATAATTTGTTCAGGTGGGCATTGCGAATTCGCTTGAATAGTAGCAGTCCAAGGGGATCGTAGAATGGAGCGCTGCAGCGAGAACGGTGACAATCAAACTTCGTATGCGTCTAATCTCAACCTAATTCGGCTTGGGCAGCTGTCAAAGCGTGCCCACACGAGCCTCGCTGGATGCCAAGACTGAACTTGTCCGGTCTCATGCATCTCATTTTGAAAGCGTCTGTTGAAATTGCATATTTTTGTTGGTTCATAGATGACTTGAACACATGGAAATAATCGAGATAAATATGTCCATACCGTATGCAGTATGAGTACGTTCAAAGTCGCGCTGGCATTACCCAACGATCTTTCCCCACTTGTCCAGTGCGAGACAGTCATATCGAAGAGTCTTACAGGCGGACATGATAAAGCTAACAAGTCGATCTGTTTTGGTGCTCGGGTCGAACTACCTGCACTCAGGTACTCATAACTAGGGTGAGAAGAAGACCACGTGTCGTGTCATCACCACCTACACAAGATCTAAGCTGTAGAAATTCATAGAGTGCTGGCTATAGTAACTCTGAGGATATCTGCAACATTACAGCTTATAATCACTTGAGGTGTAAGAATATTGGCTCTATTGTCTGCTTTGCTGAGTAGAAGAGAGTCAGGCACGACCTTGAGCCTCGGGAGCTGGCGGTACACGTGAGATAGCCCTACCGAAAGGGGAAAGAGCATCAAAATGCCGTTAATAAGCCTCGAAGCACAAGAACGGACATATCCGCAACTATGGTCGATTTTTGCGTCATCTGATGGCACTTGACCCAAGTGCGTTGCTTGTGACAGTCCCCAGAGTTCCAGATTGGCGCAAGCCTGCGGCATGTGAAAGCGCGTTCAGCCATCTGGAGCTACTGATGGAGCGCATGTGGGGTTCGGGTGGCCTCTCCACAGTCACGTGGCCAGCATCTTACCGAGGCAAAGGCCGGTGTCGACACGCTCGGCTGGCGCGACCAGCATCTGCGCATTAAAGTGCAACTCGTCTGCCAGATTCGTTGCTTGAACGTATACAACCCTCCTCCTCCTCCTTCTCCTCATTACTCTTCAACATATCCCTCTCGCTTCGTTGTCTTTGGGTTCTTCACTGATACCCTATTCTTGAGCACGTTCTCCAGTCTGTCTACCTACTGCATTCCAGTCGTGAACGCGGCAAGTAGATCTTAAACAAAAGCGTGAGCGCGTAGAATCATACAGAAACCAGCAAACATGGCTTCGCAAGATCTGCGTTACGACGGCCAGGTCGTTGTTGTGACTGGCGCTGGCGGTGGTCTGGGTCGCGCATACGCCATCTTCTTTGGAAGTCGCGGCGCGAGCGTCGTTGTGAACGATCTCGGTTCCAGCTTCAAGGGCGAGGGCGCAGCTTCATCATCGGTACGTTCTAGTTCGCACGATCTTGCATAACCAGTATAGCCTTTCCAAGATGGAAGCTGGCTCTTTCACACCACGACCGAGCAGCGGCTGACATCACCAAACAGGCCGCAGACAAGGTTGTCGAAGAGATCCGCTCCACAGGTGGTAAGGCGGTCGCCAACTACGATTCAGTCGAAAACGGAGAGAACATTATCAAGACGGCCATCGATGCCTTTGGCCGCATCGATGTGCTGATCAACAATGCCGGTATCCTGCGGGATATCAGCTTTAAGAACATGAAGCAGACGGACTGGGACCTCATCTACAAGGTTCACGTTCTGGGTGCATACAAGTGCGCAAGGGCTGCGTGGCCATACTTCAGGAAACAGAAGTATGGACGTCTGATTAGCACCGCCTCTGCTGCGGGTCTATTCGGCTCATTCGGCCAGACCAACTACTCTGGTATGCAACGGAACATGAGTACACACGGACGATTCCGCTGACATTTGTCTGATAGCTGCCAAACTTGCCCTCGTTGGCTTCACCGAGACGCTCGCAAAGGAGGGTCTCAAGTACAACATCCTCTGCAACGTTATTGCTCCAATCGCCGCCAGCCGAATGACCGAGACCGTCATGCCCCCAGACGTCCTCGAGAAGCTGAAGCCCGAGTGGATCGTCCCGCTCGTTGCTGTCCTCACACACAAGTCCTCTACCGAGACCAACGGAATCTACGAGGCGGGCGGTGGTCATATTGCCAAGCTGCGCTGGGAGCGAGCTACTGGTGCGCTTTTGAAGGCGGATGACACTCTGACACCCGGCGCTCTTGCTGCAAAGTGGAAGAACGTCGTTGACTACTCCAAGGCTGAGCATCCAGAGGGCCCTCCAAACTTCATGGAGCTCCTCGAGCAGGCCAGCCAGCTTCCCCCCAATCCTCAAGGGGAGGAGATTGACTTCAAGGGCAAGGTTGCTCTAGTCACTGGCGGTGGTGCTGGTCTCGGCCGCATCTACTGCTTGCAGTTGGCGAAGCGCGGTGCCAAGGTTGTCGTCAATGATCTTGTCAACCCCGACGATGTTGTCCAGGAGATCCAGAAGCTAGGAGGAGAGGCCGTCGGAAACAAGGCCGATGTCCAGAACGGCGAAGCTGTCATCAAGACAGCTATCGACACCTACGGACGTATTGACATTCTCATCAACAACGCTGGCATTCTTCGCGACAAGGCTTTCGCCAACATGACTGATGACCAATGGGACATTATTCACAAGGTGCATCTCTTTGGTACCTACTCCTGCACCAAGGCAGCATGGCCGTTTATGCTCAAGCAGAAATATGGACGCATCATCAACACCACGTCGACTTCTGGTATCTACGGAAACTTCGGTCAGGCCAACTACGCTTCAGCCAAGTGCGGAATCCTCGGTTTCTCCAAGTCTCTTGCTCTTGAGGGGAAAAAGAACAACATCTACGTCAATACTGTTGCTCCTAGTGCTGGCACTCAGATGACCCGTACCATCCTGCCCGAGGAGGTCGTCCAGGCGCTCAAGCCCGACTTCAATGCTCCTTTGGTGCTGCTGCTTCTCTCAGACAAGGCTCCTGAGCCAACTGGTGGATTGTACGAGATGAGCTCTGGTTGGTTTGCGCAGACCAGGTGGCAACGAACTGGCGGTCACGGTTTCCCCGTCGATGTCAAGCTCACACCTGAGGCTGTCCTCGCACAGTGGGGGCGCATTACCAACTTCGATGATGGTCGTGCTGATCACCCGCATGATAACGCTAGCGGCCTCAAGTCTATCATGGCAAACATGGACAACACTAGCAAGAAGGACAAGAAGGAGAAGAAGGCCAAAAAGAGCAACGAGGAGATTCTCGAGGCTCAAAAGAAGGCTCTGGCTGCCAAGTCTGAGGGTACTCCCTTCGAGTACACTGAGAGGGATGTCATCCTCTACAGTAAGTTTACCACCCATGCTAAGCATGCGACTGTACTGACAACCTTCGGTAGACCTCGGAATTGGTGCCAAGCGCACTGACCTGCCTTTTGTCTATGAAGGCGACGAAAACTTCCAAGTCATCCCCACCTTCGGCGTCATCCCTCCCTTCAACGCCGAACCTCCCTTCAGCTTTGACGAAGTCGTTCCCAACTTTGACCCCCGCATGCTTCTCCACGGCGAGCAATTCCTTGAGATCCGCAAGTTCCCCATCCCCACTGAAGCAAAACTCATCGCCATCCCCAAGCTCGTCGAAGTCGTCGATAAGGGCGCCGCCGGCCTCGTCGTCTACGGCTCCACTACAAAGGACGCAAAGACTGGCGAGGAAATCTTTTACAACGAGAGCACAGTCTTCATCCGAGGCTCCGGCAATTTTGGAGGTCAGAAGAAGGGCGCTGACCGTGGCGCATCGACGAAGGCGCATAAGCCACCTCAGCGCGCACCAGACGTTGTAGTCGAAGAGAAGACCTCGGAGGAACAAGCAGCACTGTACCGCCTTTCCGGTGATCTCAACCCACTCCACATCGACCCGCAGTTCAGCAAGGCCGGTGGCTTCGACACACCCATCCTGCACGGCCTGGCATCCTTCGGTATCAGCGGCAAGCATGTACTCCAGAAGTTTGGCCCGTTCAAGAACATCAAGGTCAGGTTTGCGGGCGTGGTCCTGCCAGGCCAGACGCTCATTACCGAAATGTGGAAGACGGGAAATACAATCGTGTTCCAGACCAAGGTCAAGGAGACGGGTAAGCTTGCGATTTCGGGGGCGGGCGCCGAGCTGTTGGGAGGTGGAAGCAAGTTGTAATGTTGTCATGTGAGAGAGAGGGAGAGGGGTGATGGTCACCCATGCATGTGTACGCTCAGACAGCGTTTGGGACATCTTTTGTATATATGTAAGATTATGATAATTTCAAAGTATTCGTGTTCAGCGTTTATATGTTGCCCTGTGCTCCGTTGCTCAAAATACGGTACTGTGCGCGTGATGCCCAGGTGAGCGGCACGCTCACCCTGTCTGTGAACAATCCTCACCAAGATCAGAAAGTACCCTGTTTTTAACAGCACGACTCTAAAGCCAATACAACTGTAAGGAGATCATAAGGGCTTGAAAATAAACATTTATTATATATGCTATCTCTTAAAGATATACGTGATATCCAAAAGCTTTAGTAGACCTCTTAATGTACTATTTTAATGATAGTAAACAGTGCTTGTGGCTTGAAGGACTCAACGACTAGAGTACAAGTACAAGCTCCTTCGGAACTACCACGGTGTAACGGTGCGTTAGTACAACATTAGCTTAGCACTAACTCTATCGACTTCTGCGGGGTAAACCGCACGCTGGTTGATAGCTCTCCTTTCACATCGTGGAATTACAATACGGACAGCGACTCTTATAAAGTAGGTTCTGTCTGTCGGATTGCATACATGTCATCGCATGATTGCAGATGTCTGCCTTGCAACCTGAATTCTCGTCCCTTCAGCATCATGACGCATTACTTACTGCTTACTGCGCCTCATGCTTGCGGGCCGGCTTGCCAATGGCAGACAAGTCGTCTTCCGGAGGATCGCGCTCTCCTGGGTCTCGTGAAGCTCGCGGCCAGGATTCCACCCGCCGAGCGCCTTATGATACGCTTTGTGTGCCAGTAGACATCCTGCGAACTCCTGACCTTGTGGACTCCAAAGTCGAGATATCCGCTTTCTGGGTTACCATGCTCTTGTTTGTTCGATCTGCAAATCTCCCATATACACATGAAAGCAATAGGCTACTGCCTTGATCGAAATTTGCAGGATGACGACCCATGTATCGCAGCCTTGCGAGCAATCTCCCAAGGCACACTCTTATCGCCTGCGCCCCACGCCACCTGAACTTTTGGCCCCAACTCACGACACTCTCAAACACTTGCATGCAGGAGCATAGCTTTTGCCAAGAGTGTTCGTTCGCGAAACATGTGAGATTTCGGATCCTCAGCCCATTTTCACAAGCCGCTGCACTGTTGGTTGTCCGAGCACTGCGTATGGGAAGCTGATTTCGTAAATCTTGTAAGTCGGTGCGTAACGACGGCCTTGTCGCAGGTGCCTACTGCATGATGAAGGAGCAGGATTGCTTAGTGACGTGCCAGTACTAGAACGCGCCGAGCGAACTTTACAGCAAAATAGAAACACTAAACACAGCCACATGCACGCTCGGGCGGTTCGTGTAGGCGATGTCTATCTAGTACGCCATACGAGGTACTTCACTAGCTGAGAGGTACTTTAGCCACATCACTACCTCTCTGGAGAAAAGTAGAGCTGAGCCTTTTCATCTTCTCAGTTTATTCACTTTCATACACCAGATCTTCATTGTGCCTTGCCCAACGCCTAACGTGGCAATATGGCCCTTCATCACTTCCCGTCCGAAGCCGCAATGGGATCACGTAGTCCCCCATATATTGTCACCGGTTCGAAGTCTCGACCTGTCGATCTTACCACAGAAACCGAACTAGACCTTGTGCATCTCTCACCTACGAACTCCTTACCTCGACACGATGCCGCACATTTGGCTTCCCCTTGTCCGCGTCCCAAGCGTACCATCCAAGAAAGACGGACAGTCTCAGCACCTGTAGCAATCCGAAAGAGCAAACTCGCATACGCAAGACTTGGACCTCCACGAACGAGTCTGTCCAAGTGTCAACGACTGCCGGATCATCCAGCAACATCTTCTGGTGCAGTGGACCAACCTGTCTACGAGTCGATCCTTCCGGCTAGCTTACGCGACGCCTTTACAGACGCTACGAACCCAATGCGTAGCGACAGCAAGCTTGACACATCAATTTCAATTACAAAATCTCCCTCAAACACCACCTCCCCATCGAAAGGTATTTTCGCCTCCCTCGGCCCAACTTCCAGAAAACGAAATAGCCCTTGCAGTAAGCAGAAGAACGACCGCCAGAGCACTCCACGGTCACCCCCTGTATTCCACGACATCATCGTCAAAACAGCTACAGAGGTCCACAACAAGTTACGAACATCATTCATCAGCCCTGTGAACCTCAAGGCCCGCCCAGGCCTGATATACATCATCAAGAATCCAAATTGTCCAGAGCTCGGCTTCAAAATCGGATCGACGGCCCGTGAGGACTATACCAGACGCATGAATGAGCACCACAATGAATGCGGCTATAAACCGTCGATAGTATACTTATCCGACACTGTCGACCACTGTCTACGAGTGGAGCATCTAGTGCAACACGACTTGGCAGATTACAACAAACACTGGGTCTGCGAGCATCGAAGCCCCAGTAAAGGAACACAACGCACAACGCATACAGAATGGTTCGTGGTGGACTCTGAGGATTTGGTAAAAGAAACTGTAAAGAAGTGGGCGGACTTCATGAGGCAGCACAAGCCGTATAACTCGTGGGACGGCAAACTCAGCTTCGTATGGTCTCACCTCATGGCAACGAGACAGCTCGCGTGTCCTTCTGATGGTCGGCTCACGCACCAAGCTCGCCGTGAGCAATGGCCCGCGCTTTTCGCACCACCAACGACGTGGGACTACATCCAAGCGTACTGGCAGAAGAGTCTGAGCATCCTGATAATGACCATTAGGACTCTGTTAAAGGTGATTGAGCACCTACATAAGTTTTGGTGGCAATGGATTGGCAGTCTCCAGGGCCTCGTTATCTTTGCGTTGTGCCCGAACTCGTTTACGTTTGGGTGGCTCTTGTTCGTGCCGGCTTGTGCTTGCTTCGTCCATAGATCAAGCTCACCGAAGAAAAGGAATGGGAAGCTGTCTCACAGATATGCTACTCTGCCCATTGAATGTCCTGGGTTTAAGATGGCGGGTGACTCTTCGGCGCGGGCGGAGACGTTTTGCATTGGGGATCTTGGAAATAGAGTGGACGGCATTGACAATAATATCTAACGTAGCGAGAAGGTTACTGAGCGATTGACATGTCTTATATGGTATTATACTAGAAGGAATGACGTGACGTATGGCGTCCGATTTTATGGGCTAAACTGCACCATCATTGCATCGGTGTACAAGTGGTAGCTGAAGCTTTCCCATCATATCTACCGGTGGTTAGTACATCAAGTGGTCCTACCAATGACTTCGAAATCGGCTGTTCACCATAGTGTGTGTGACTTGCAAAGCACACCAACGCGCACCCGTCGCAAATTCGTGGCCCCAGTCGTTGCGATCGCTCATCCGGCTATAGCTGCTTCATCTGCACTATTATTCGTTAGGTCAAGGATTGTCATCCTGAAGGGGATTCCCGCGTTCTGGACCGACGTGGTTCTGATCCGCTTCAGGACGGTAACCGTCGGTTGGTTGATTGGTATTCGTTTTCGTCCGCAAGGATGCTCATGTACAATCCACCTCCGGAAAGGCATAAGGACGTGCAAAGCTATGAAATACGGTGAGAGAGCACTACTTGGCATGCATGTGAGCTGGCTTGAGCCGGTTGTAGCGTGATCGGTCTAGTTAACAGAATGTATTAAAGAGCGTCATTGATGTACCGGAGCCTGAATGTTTTGTGACCAGAGGCCTAATGTCGCGTCGCGTCGTCGTCTTGAATGACGCTTTAGTTCGCTGACTGAGGGGAGGAGAGAGCGGAGTTACCACGACACTCCTGCGCTCAATGATAGCTCAGCCTATGAGCTGTGACCTCGGCGTGCGACTTCTATGTGCTGGAGACTGGATAGCTTCAATTCTCATACAGAAGAGTGTGGTTGGGGAAGCATTCTCCTGGTGTCCTCGGAGCTGCTAACATAGAGTAGGTGACGAAGACCGGAGTTCAATTGATCTGATCGACCAGGAGCCACCAAGGCTGTAAGGTAGGCAGACGAATCTGGAAACGAGTTTGAGCGATCACTCGCTGGGTGGGAGGGCGTGGACAACGTTCATTGGAGCAAGAGCTCAAGGACCAATCGTCACAATTAGGAGAGGGAAACTCAAGCTTCGCCTTGTGAGCCCTTGGACCTTGGAGGTGACGTAAGTGTTCAGCTTGCAGGAGTTCTGTATTCTTGACATGCTTTCTCCTTTCGCAACCTTGTCGTCGAAGCTGAGGTGTTGTGTTTGTGATGATCCGCGGTTAGCCAGTTCAGGGTTCATGAGGTAATCGGTCCGCCGTTAGCGACGGCCCGAAGCCACTGGCGCGTCATGTCCAATGTCAGGCACGAGCGCGGCGGTGAACCACCATCATGTCCACAATTACAACACCGCAGCCTAGTCGCCCTCCATCTATAAAAGTTTTCACATGATACGCAGCGATAGTCAAGAGTTAGAACGGTCGCGGCCCATGTGGAGAAGGTCACCTGTGTAGTAGCTGGGTCAAATCCACGGAAACAGATCATGGCAGCTTCGCAGATTCCCATGTCCGCCTTTGGTGGAGCCTGGGTCCAAGACATACCACCAATCTCTCATTGCCATCAAATTTGGGCAGGTGTTATCAGTTGAACATAGCCTCGACAGAGTTAACATATTGCAGGACACAAGGACAGCGCGGTTCACACTATGCTTTTTGCCTTTCATTCAGACTCTCCCAGCAATCCTTGGCGCTTTGATATTGCTGAGGTACTCCTTAGGAATCCTCCGGAATTATCGACCACAATGGACGAAGCCGTTCCAAGTGGAAACCAAGGAAGCTTTAGACGAGATAGAAACGACGACAGCGAAGCACCCACTCACCGCGACATTTGGCCTCCTCGCGATAACATCAGCAGGTCTGTTATTTGAGATTATTGCAGCATTCATCCCTACAAAGCGAACATTGGCGGTATATCCGACATTGGCATGGGTAGGTCCAGTCCAATCACCTGCAGTTTTAGCTAATCTGAATTGAAGGCTATCGCGGCAGCTATAGTAGTAGTCGAGCGTCCAAGAACAGCTTCAGTATCGCTGCTTGTCCTCTTTTCAGGGCTTCTTTTTGCACAACTGGTTGCATTATCGCACACGAAGGCTCCATTCAAATTTGATAATGCACCACTAGCTCTAGCTCCCGTCACTGCACTGCTGGGCATAGTCGTGATTCTCAACATGCCTTTACGGGATCCGTTGTTGCCCAAGAAAGATATTAGTCCTGTGTTCGGTCCGCCAACAGTCGAGCTGAGGACCCCAGAGGACGACCTGACGCCATGGCAGTATATGACAGTATCGTGGATGGAACCTCTAATACAGAAAGGTATAACACGCCAGATGGACGACGAGGATGTATGGGATCTCGGTTGGGAGTTCAAACACGCGCGACTGCATGAAGCCTTTCGACAGGTGCAGGGCTCGGTCACCAGGAGGATCTTTATTGCCAACGGTATGGATCTCGTGCGTACGACAAGTCTGGCTATGATCATGATGACAGCGAGTAAGTCATAACACTGTTGTGATTTACCAGGGGTTCTGATCTTAGTAGCACTTCTGACACCTATACTTCTACAACGTGTACTTGCTTCTATGAGCGACAAGAAGGCTCCAACTAGCGCCACAATCACGTACGCTGTTCTCGGACTGATTCTACGTCTCGTCTCAGCCCAGTTGGGGGTTTTCAACCTATGGTATCAGCGACGAGCATACGAACGGTCACGAGGCGAAATGATTACTATGCTATACGAAAAGACACTGAAGCGAAAGATTCTGGGTGCAAAGCAGGAGGTCAAAGAGGAGCCGACGGACAATCACCCCAACGGAGATGCCCCGAGTATGGACACAGGAGATGCGAGCCCTCTTCCTGATATAAACAAGAAAGCTCCTTCCAATTGGCTCGTAAAGGCTATTGCGTCTCTCCCACGAATGCTCGTTATGAGATCTAAAGAAGAGCCCAAGAAAGAAGAGAAGCAAGCGGCTTCCATGGGTAAAATCCTGAATCTGATGCGCAACGACGTGTACGAAGTAGCACAACGCTTCTGGGACTTCTCGGACATCATTACCAAGCCTGCGGGTGCCATATTTGCTACTCTTCTCATTTGGAGGATGCTGGGCTGGGCCTGCTTACTCGGCGTATTGGCACTTGGTGCCTCACAGCTTATCAACCTTGTCATCGCTCGTTACCAAGTCTACTTTGAAAAGAAGCGCAGAGCTGCGACTGATGAGAAGTTGCAAAGGACTACCCAGTTCATCGAGTCTATTCGGCATTTGCGATGGTATGGCTGGCAAGGAGCGTGGCTGGAGGACATCCTGGAGTCGAGACAGAAAGAGCTGTGGTATCGCATAGTCAACATCATTTTCACGACAACACTTTCGTTTATGCTTCGCTTCGGATCGGGACTCTTTCCAGCCGTGGCTTTTTACGCTTTCACATCTATAGCTGGAAAGCCGCTCCGCGTCGACCTCCTCTTCCCTGCCATCGACTTGTTCAATCTGCTGGAGGGATATTTGCGGGCATTACCTCAGTTGGTAACCACAGTGATCAATGCATATGTGGCCATGGGACGCATTGAGGACTTCATGGCCGAGCCAGACAAGGAGGAGGCTGACTTGGTGCCCGAAGAGACCGCGAACTTCTATCTTGATAATGCATCGTTTGCATGGCCTGGCGTGGAAAAAAATGTTTTGCATCATCTTACGCTTGCGTTTCCTCGAGGTCTTACGGTCATCTACGGCGAAGTTGCGGCTGGAAAAACGGCTCTGCTACAAGCGCTGCTCGGTGAGCTCGACCATACTGCAGGCGAATTCATCCGCCCCAATCAAGTCGTTGGGTACTGTGCGCAGACGCCTTGGCTACAAAGTATGAGTATTCGAGAAAACATCCTCTTCTCATATCCGTACGAAGAAAACCGTTACAAGCAAGTACTGGAAGCATGCGCATTGCTACCGGATATGGCTGAGTTCAAGCATGGCGATTTATCGAACATTGGTGAGAATGGCATTGGATTGTCTGGTGGACAGAAAGCTCGCGTAGCGCTCGCTCGCGCCGTATACAGTAGTGCTAATGTAGTCCTCCTCGACGATCCGTTGTCGGCGCTTGATCACCAAACGGCTGAGTCGATCGTCAACAAGCTACTGAACGGACCGTTGCTGGCAGGACGAACGGTGATTCTCGTTACTCATAGGACAGAGCTCTGTCACGGTCTTGCTAAGCAGTGGATCGAGCTAGACCATGGGGAAGCTACCATTCACGAACCGACTGCGGTCGAGGATGCGAACGAACTTAAGCGCATCCAGACCAGTGAGTCTGTCTCTGAAGAAGAAGCCAAGAAGCGGGAACAAGAGTCTGCAGCAGCAATTCCAGACAAATTCATCGAAGACGAACGTCGGGCAAAAGGCGGTATCAAGCTCAAAGTCTACTGGCGTTACATCAAGGCTGGTACACTTCGTTGGTGGTCTGTTGCAATCTTTGTCATGGCTTTTTTCCGCATCTTGGATGTCGCTCAGACTTGGTTTATGAAGGAATGGGCCGAGAGTTACGGCAAGAGGGACGGTAAAGGCATCTTCGACTTTCTGCCACCAGCAGAGGAGAACGTGAACCCTTGGCTCTGGACTTTCCTGGGATTCGTCTCCGCTACCGCCGTTCTCTTCTGGGGCACTCATCTAATCATGTTTGGTGTCGGATATCAGGCAGCGAAAACGATCTTCAGGGAAACGATTGTGCGTGTTGCCAATGCGACATTCCGATTCTACGACGTCACGCCTGTAGGTCGCTTGATGAACAGACTCACGAGCGATATGAATACCATTGATGGTGAACTAAGCAGTGCGTTCATCGCCTTCGCGTGGCTGTTCATCGGATGGATTAGTAGCGTCATTATCATCATATCGTCGACGCCATCGTTCATGGCATTCGGGGTTATTCTCATAGGCGGGTTTGTCTACTACTTCTTCCGCTTTTTGCCCACATCACAGACCTTACGAAGACTCGAGGTATGTTCCTTACCGCGATTACGACCGCAAGCATGCTAATATCTCTCAGATGGTATCTCTCTCGCCGCTCATGTCAAATTTCGGCGCACTCGTCGAGGGTCTGACCACAGTACGAGCTTTCAACGCACAAGAGCGCTTCCAGGCTCGAGTTATCGAGGTCGTCGACAATTTCCAAAAGAACGACCATTTCTACTGGTCTCTGCAGTCCTGGCTCGCCATGCGCTTCAGCGTCATGTCTGCCAGCGCCACCATGATCATGACGCTCATCGCAATCTACACGGGTATCAGCGCCGGGCTTACAGCCTTTGTTCTCATCACCGCCAGCAAGTTCGTCGTGAACACAGAGTGGATGTGCCGGATCTACGGTACCCTGGAAATGGACTTTGCGAGTGTAGAGCGAGTTGTCGAGCTCCTAGACATCGACACCGAAGCTCCTGGTGTCGTGGACCCACCTGCCCACTGGCCCACCTACAGCGGCGACATTGAATTCAACAACGTGACGATCCGCTACGCAGAAAATCTCGAACCAGCACTGCAAAACATTACGCTGAAGATTCCAGCAGGCAGCAACACCGCAGTCATCGGACGCACCGGGTCTGGAAAGTCGACCCTCGCGTTGTCACTCCTCGCCACCATCGCCGCAGAGAACGGAACGATACTAATAGACGGCATTGACATATCAACCGTCAACAAACAAGCCCTCCGCTCACGCGTCACTTTCCTCGCCCAAGAACCCGTGCTCTTCCCCGGCACCATGCGCAAGAACCTCGATCCACTGTCCTCCTACAGCGACGAAGCCTGTCTCTCCGTTCTCGCCAAAGTAGCAGGTAACCACGCTTGGACACTATCCACGCCCATTGAAGGCGGCGGCAAGGGTCTATCTCAAGGCCAACGGCAACTCGTCGGCCTAGCGCGCGCAATGCTAAGAAGAAGTCCCGTGTTGATCATGGATGAAGCGACTGCGAGTATTGATTTTGAAACTGCGCAGCGGATCCAGAGGGTGTTGAGGGAGGAGATGAGTCAGAGTACGGTGATTACGATTGCGCATCGGTTGGAGGCGGTTAAGGATGCGGATTATTGTGTTGTGCTTGGCAAGGGGAGGCTTGTTAAGGCGGGTAAGGCGGAGGATATGCTTAGGGAGGGTGGGGAGTTTAGCAGCATGTTGGCGTGATGTTGTTTGCGTTGTTTTTCGGTCGTTTTGAATGGGTTGGAGTGGAAAAGTCAGGGCGTTTTACGGTGATGATGGTTATTATGGCTAGTGGAGAATACACATGGAGGCGCAATGGAAATAGCTTTTGTTGTTTGATGTTGCATTCCTGACGGCCACTTGGAGAGGTTTATGGGGTTGTCGTAAAACCGCCAAGACCTACGAACCAGCCATAGTTGGAGCGCTCCACCTCGACACGCAGGCACCTACAGTCCCGACCACGGGTAAAGTCGAACGAACAAGGAGGTGATTGCAATGATTTCCTGATGCGGTAGGTAATGTAGACGTGTAGAAAGTAGCAAAATATGTCGTGCTCGAGGTGCATCGGGTTGTCGCTGGACGGGCCTTGGCGTGGCGGTTTCGCGACGAGCCGATTGTGGGTGTGTTGAGTGCACTGTCGTCGGCCACGAAGTGCACCTGTCTGGGAGTCTCGAGGGGACTGCGATGTGCATCAGATCAAAAGTAAGACTGTTCTGACTGCCGTGTGCTAGACATGACGAAGGAACCCATGTATTCTGTTCGATGGGCAATGTATCACCGAGCATGTCCTGGATGTCTTGAGATTAGCCAATGACGATGACGAGGTACCGGACTGTTGCTCCAAGGTCGGTGTATGCAGTACACCGTAGTCTCAGGCACGACAGACAGCATGGACCGCGAATGCAGCCGACCGGTCGATGCAATTCATCAAGCCTCATGGGCCTTGAGTCTTGACCATGGAGCTGGAGGATCGTCACCCCATGCGTCACAGCCACGAGGCGTCGGGGCCGACTCCCGCGGGCTAGGAAAGCTTGCGTGGCCCGCGCAAACCAATGCCGTTAGCCAACAGCGCCGCCGGGCAGGGATGGTAGATGGCACCTGCCAACGCTTCGGACGGCTCTTGTCTCGCCGTGTGTTGCATACTTGTAGCAGTCGTTGGTCGGCCACGGCATGCGCGTAATGAGGCGATAGTCCAGTGTCCCATATCTCTCTCTCCGACGACTCCTCCGCCCACACGTCATCGGCCTGCAGTGCGACACGCAGAGCGGACCCCCGACATGGCCTCCGCCGCTCAGCCTGAAGCCAGCGGGCTGCCCACAGGCGGCCATGAACTCGAGGAGCTGGCCGACACGAGGCCCAGTCTGCCCATCGACGAGGACATTATGCAGTTGGCGCGGCTGGGCGAGATTGGCGCCATCCAGAAACTGTTTGGCAGCGGGAGGTTCGATGCGACATTCAAGGACGAGCAGGGCATAACACCGCTCCATGTACGTGTCGCCCACACCTGCATGCTGTGTAGGAGGAGACGGAGCAAGACTGACGGTCCAAACAGTGGGCGGCTATCAACAACCACTACGCCCTCTGCCACTTCCTCATCCAAGCCGGCGCGCCCATCAACGCAAAAGGCGGCGACGCAGTCGCAACACCCGTCCTCTGGGCCGCAAAGCGCTGCAACTACTACGTCGTCAGCCTCCTGCTCGACCACGGCGCCGATCCCCTCCTCACCGACGACCAAGGCTTCAACCTCCTCCACTCGGCCACCCTCGATGGCAACGTCTACCAGCTCGTCCTCCTCCTCCACCAAGACATACCCGTCGACATCCCCGACCCGCAAAGCCACACTCCTCTGATGTGGGCAGCGTACAAGGGCTACTCATCCTGCGTCGATCTCTTCCTCCGCTGGGGCGCAAACGTCTATGCAACCGACGACCAGGGTTTCACTGCCCTGCACTGGGCCCTGGTCAAAGGCAGTCAAGGCTCGATCCAGAAACTCCTCGAATACGGCGCCGACCGCTTCGCCAAGAACAACGACGGGAAAACACCGGCCATGACCGCAGAGGAAATGAACACCAAACGGCAGTGGCATCGCGCCCTCTCAGAAGCAGGCTTCACCCGCGACGGCAACGCAAAACAGTTCCCGATCCCCGCAGTCAAAGACACGCGATGGTTCCTGAGTCGTTTCGTCTTCTTCTTGCCGTTTGCCATCATCTTCCAAGCGCTTTACTTTGCCAGCCATTATCCGGCGTTTGTTGGAATTCCAGCGGCGTTGATTATTGCGTATATGATGCAGATTGGAGCGCAGAAGTTGCTGCAGTGGGGGCCGCCGAACATGAGGAGTATACACCATTCGGTAAGTGCAGTCATGAATAGATGTTTTCCGTCCGAGACTGACATGGCCAGCCATTTTTATCTGGTATCTTTGCGAGCACATTGTTTTGGACTGGGGTTCGGTGGGCTACGACGGTCTTGCCAGGTCAGCCCCTTGCATGTTTCAACGACTAGCTGTTACTGACAGTCGCAGCAACAATACGAACCAACTTCTTCCTCAACTTCATTTTTGCAGCGTTTTACGGACTCACGGCCTATTTTTACTTCTATACCATGACTGCTGATCCTGGTTTTGTACCCAAATCAGCGAGTAGGAGCGCGTCGAAAGCGGTTATTGATGAGCTTATGGAAGCACGACAGTTTGATGAGAAGCATTTTTGTGTCCATTGCATGGTGCGGAAACCACTGAGGAGTAAACATTGCAAGAGATGCGAGCGGTGTGTTGCGAAGACCGATCAGTGAGTTGTGTTGAATAGGACCGAGTGTGAGACGTACTAACTCGCACAGCCACTGCCCGTGGGTGAACAATTGCGTCGCGAACAACAACCACCGACATTTTGTGCTGTACATAGTGTCACTAGAGATTGGCATTGTCATGTTTGTGCAATGCGTGCTTGCTTGTAAGTCGCCCATGTCTCAATGAAGAGTCCTCGACTAACCTCGTCAGACCTCGAAGTCATCCCCACCCCCAAAGACGTGGAATGCGCCGTCCTCTCTGACGACCTCTGCAAAATCTACAACAAAGATCCCTTTACAATCGTCGTTGCCATCTGGGCCGCTCTACAAATGACATGGGTCACCATGCTCCTCTGCGTCCAGCTCCTTCAAATCGCCCGCAACCTCACCACCTACGAGAGCATGCGTGGTCATCTCCACAGCCACACTCCCGCTGACGCCCTCACGTCATTCGTCACGACCGGCGACACAAGCCAAGATGTGACCCATTCAGCAGGCGGCAGCGCTCCTACCAACGGCTTCGGCTCCGGCCAAGATATTGGTGAAGTACCCAAGGTGACAGAACCCCGCGCCTCCGTCTGGGACCAATGGAAGCGTCTCCTCGGTCTAGATACCTTCCTCACCATTGCACTTCAAGGCTCACGAGCGAATCAACCCGCGGCCGCTCGGCCGCAGAAGAACCCCTTTTCCAAAGGCATCATCGTGAATTGCAAAGACTTTTGGTGCGATGGGAGTCCGGTGTTTGGGCGGAAGGAAGGCGGATTTGCAATGTTGGGGGGCGAGAGAGTGGATTATACGAGGATGTTTGAGGTGCCGAGGATGAGGTATGCGAGTAGTCGAGGGGGTGGGGAAGGAGGGAGATATGAGAGTGTTGCTGGGGAGGAGGAGGCGTGATGATTGCACTCGTATGTATGTATAATGAGGGGGTAAATGTGGTATGTAAATGATAATGTGGCAGTGAATACGATGATGCCAGTAGACGATGGAGTCAATGGACTAGTCCACCCGGTAATGTAGTACTGTGTGACTAATTTTTGAGCCTCATGCTGAGAGAGGGTCCAACCGGGAAACCGGATCTATAACAAGTGCCGTTGGTAATTCCGACGCCTTCGCGCAAAGCCGAGGCGACTGCGAAAACCCCCGCGTGGGCCGCTAGTCGTTCCCACATGCTCGACACTGCTGTTTCTCGCGTGCTTGCTCTGTGTTTCCTCTGCATTATACCCTATGAGCGTTGCCTTTATGGCCTGAATTGGCTTTGACTTTCTTATTCTTACACGGTGGGCCTTTGACCCTGGTGTCAAACCTCCAATATGACATCATCCGAAGCACTGCAAGGTTTGAGGACCCTGTCGCGACACGCTGCGCCGAGGCCAAAGTGGGCGGCTGTGAGGACTGCAGGAAGAGCGCCGACAAATCCAGCAAGGTCGCTGTGTACAAGGTGTGCGAGGGGTGGGAGGGAAGCGAGTACAGCGTCACGGCATGGCACTGTGAATGGTGTTGGGCGTGGGCGCATACCGGCTGGAGGGTCGTTGGGAAAGGTGGGCTACAGAGGGTATGCGCAGGTCGCGCAACAGTGTACGTGTGAAAGTGTAGATGTTGGTAGTAGATTGTGCTGATTGTGAGGCCGGTAGCTGTACAAGAAGAACCACACCAGACTCAGGCCAGCGAAACTCATGGCCCAATGGCCGAATACGATGCGCGTGTCGAGTCTGGACGACTGCGAGATGACGAACACCAACGAGGTAGGAAGAGTGCATGCGTGAACAGCTATCCAAGCAAGCTACTGACTCTATCTCAGGCATCATCAGAAACCTCCAGGATCTCCACGACATGCTCAAATCCTACTCGCAGCCCCCCGTCGAACAACCCACCATCGCATCCCTGCAGCCCCCCAAAAAGTCCTTCTTCTCGTTCCTCTCCTCCAGCAGTACCACCTCTGCTCTGCCTTCTATACCCGCCTCGCTCCCCAAAGGCATCTACATGTTCGGCGACGTTGGTTCCGGCAAAACCATGATGATGGATCTCTTCTACGACACCCTCCCCCCCAACATTACGCGCAAAACCCGCATCCACTTCCACGCCTTCATGCAATCCGTGCATAAAGACCTGCACAAGATGAAAGCCCAACACGGCAACGACATCGACGCCATCCCCTTCGTCGCCGCGGGCCTAGCCTCGCGATCCAGCGTCCTCTGCTTCGACGAATTCCAATGCACCGACGTAGCCGACGCCATGATCCTCCGCCGCCTAATCGAAAGCCTAATGGCCCACGGCACCGTCATCGTAACAACAAGCAACCGCCACCCAGACGACCTGTACAAAAACGGCATCCAGCGCGAATCCTTCATCCCCTGCATCAACCTCCTAAAACAACGCCTCACAGTGCTCAACCTCGACTCCTCAACCGATTACCGCAAGATCCCGCGGCCCCCCTCGGGTGTATACCACCACCCGCTCGACGCATCCGCAACTACCCACGCAGAACGCTGGTTCCGCTTCCTCGGCGACTTTGAACACGATCCCCCGCATTCCGCAGTCCAAACGGTCTGGGGCCGCGACATCGTGGTGCCCAAAGCTAGCGGCAAGTGTGCGTGGTTCAGCTTCGACGACATCATCGGGAAGGCCACGGGCGCAGCGGATTATCTGGAACTTACGAGGCGGTATGAGAGTTTTATTGTGACGGGGGTGCCTGGGATGAATTTCCGGAGTCGCGATTTGGCGAGGCGGTTCATTACGTTTGTGGATGCGCTTTATGAAGCTAGGGTGAGTTTTGTGATTTTTTTTTTTTTCATTTTGAGGGGGTGGGTGGATAGGTTGAGGGTGTGTATGTGTGTGTGTGTGTGTGTGTATGTGCTAACAACAACAGGCCAAACTCGTACTCACCACCGCCGTACCCCTAACCTCGCTCTTCATCGATGCCGCCGAACTCTCCTCCGCCGTCCACTCCGCCCAAGAAAATAATCAACTCCCCACCAACTCCAGCACCTCCTCCTCCTCCCCCAGTTCCCCCAACCCCGGCACCTCGCCCGCCTCCTCCCCACACCAAACCCCAGAACAAGACTCCCACGAAGCAGTAAGCGACGTAATGCGCAACCTGATGGACGATCTAGGCATGAACATGGCTATGCTGAAGAATAGCAGTATTTTCAGCGGTGATGAAGAGAGGTTTGCGTTTGCGAGGGCGTTGAGTCGGCTTAGTGAGATGGGGAGTCAGGAGTGGGTTGAGCGGGGGTTGGGGCTGGAGAAGTTGGGGGGCAGGAAGGAGATGGAGGGGTGGGCGAGGGTGAGGAGTAGGTGGAGGGAGGATAGTATGTAGAATGTTGATTTTGGATTTTTTTTTCCTTGGGGGGGGGGGGGGAGGGCGAAGCATGTATATATGGATTCCTCCACCACCACCACCACCGAAAATGACCGGTACGGTGGATTATTAAATCTTTCATGCCTAATCTTTTCCTATTTGTTAATTTTTTTTTCTCACCACACACACACACACACACACACACACACACACACACACACACACACACACACACACCAACGCTTCAGCATATCCCGCCCACCCCCACAAACAAGTCCCTACGAATACACCATACAACTAAAACTCCTAACCTCCCATCACCGTGCCATGCTCCCTTGAAAAATTATGTAGAAAAAACAGCTGCTGTATTTCTTCTGCAGAGAGGTAGAGGGATGTAGAGGGATGGGGGGCCTAGATATCCGAAAAACCCATGAAACGGAACTGCGCGAATGGACTAGACATGACATGACATGACATGAATTTATCAATGCAAATCGAACAGACAGTAAACAAACAGTAATACTAGTGTAGTCTGACCGAACACGAGAGAAATCGTAGGCTGTGGAAATCAAGTTTTTTTTTTCAGGGTTGGATTCGTATGAGTACTCACTGCAGTTCCCAGTCCCCAGTCCTTTATCCTTGTGTCACTAACTACTCTAGATATGGGAGGGGAGGGGGGGGGGGGGGGGGTAAACGACTATGTGTGTTGTTGTTTTTTTGTCCTCTTCTTACAATTACTTGCTCAGGCAAAAAGCTTCGCGCCACTGTTTTGTGTCTAATTACGAGGGATTAGCATTGCCTACCGCATTAGGCAGGTCTGAGCGGAAAATTGTTGCGGCGGGGTGTAGAAAGTGGCCAAGACGTAAGGCAGATATTGGACGTGGAGGGGTGGGGAAGGGGAGGGGTTACTTGGAATGGATGGGTGTGTGGATGTGTGGATCCGGTTTTTCTGAACTTTGCGCAGAGTTAGGATTGGGGTAGTGTGTGTGTGGAATGTCACATGCCACATGCAGGGGGGGAAGGGGGGGGGATTTGAAGGAAGTACGTAGTGCTGTCGCACGTGAAATCTTGTCGTTCTTGGAAGTTATATTACATGAAGCATACATAGCAGTTTTGATGTTGGCGTGATGGAAGGGGAAAGGATTATTTCATGATGAATGAAGAAGTCAAGGGGGTGGGTTTTTTTTTACGATAAGGGAGAAATTTTGATGTTGTTTAGAGGGCAAGGATGAGGTAAAGTACTACTGCACCACTACGGTATTGTAGAATCGGTGGGGAAATTTTCGAGTTGGGCGTTAGGGAGGCTGGGGTATAGCGTTACATACTGAGCGGTTGGACTTGGGCGTGGTGGTAAGCTGTTTGTTTGCAGGAAATAGGGCGGAATACTGATGAAAGTTGTTCTTGTATACTCTACGGTACATGACATGTTCTTAATAACGTCTACTCGAGAATCTTCAAGCTATCTATAACACCATGTTCCCAACATTTGCCGTGATGCATCAAAAAGAAACAATCTCACTCACAACCCCATCAACACCTCCCCCCCTTCTGATCCCCCTCCAGCCCCGCGAAATTCATCTTCTCATGCTCCATAATCGCATCAACCTTCTCTTTACTCGCACTCCCAACATCAAACCTATACCCAACCCACTCCTTAACCAACCGTCTCGCAAGCTCCAACCCCACCACCCTCTCCCCCATACACAGCACCTGCGCATCATTACTCAGAATCGCCCGCTCAACACTATAACTATCGTGTGCAGTCACCGCCCTAATACCAGGGACCTTGTTTGCGCTGATTGCAACGCCCAACCCGGTACCGCAGATCAGGACCGCGCGGTCGTATTCACCAGATGCCACGAGCTTGGCGGCGTCGACGGCGACGTGCGGGTACGCTGTGTTATCTGAGGAGGAAGGGACGCCGACGTCGTGGACGGAGGAGATGCGTTGGGTATCTGCTTTGAGATCGGAGAGAATGGCGTTTTTGTACGAGACGCCGGCTGAGTCGCAGCCTACGACTATGCGGAGGGGTTTGGTGTCGGTGGACATGGTTTGATTGATTTTCGGATAGTGTAGTGTAGTGTAGTGCTAGTTTACAATTCCGAGGTATCGTATTTGTTTTCTATCGCGCGACGCTTGGGCTTGCTGACGACGTTGAGTCTACTGCTTCCGTCTCGTCGGCGTTCTGTGGAGCTGCTGGAATACGATACCGAGCCCTCGGCAGAGTGAACCTTTTTCCCTGTGCCGTCTACTACGTCGTTGACAGCTCGGTTTACGACTTTCTCAAAGGGCTTGGTGACGTAGGAAAAGTCGGAATGGCTGTGGGTTGGTCCGGTGGTTTCGAGTACTTTGATACTGTCGTCGCCGTCTTTGTTATGGTGGGTCACGCGTTGGTGGACGTGATCAGCGTCGGTGTCGAGATTCAGCGAAATTAGGGAGCGCTTTGGAGGTGCCATTGTGAAATCTGGGGTTGGGTGCTGGTTAAATGACGTCCCCAGGCGGTTGAATTGAGGGGTGCGGAGGCGGGGATGAGCTCTTTTGGGTATGCCGGTGGGGTAGGCGAAAGTCGAGGGGTGAAGATGGCGTGTCGGGGTCAAGGCCGAAGCTCGGTATTTGGGCCGAGTACTTGATGTTTACTTTGTCGCGAGTCGAAGATGTGCAGTGTGAGATGCAGGACTGGTGTTTTGGTAGCAGATGGGATGAGATGTGGAGCGTTGCGGACATCGAGTCTGTTATAGGAAGGACTTTCAGAAGGGGCATCTCTTGATTTTTAGAGAGGGACTACCTCTATAGGACTAGCTTTAAGCCGAAACCTTTTACGTCACTTCTCTGGGTTCCCTTTGTTGCATGCATATAACGCTGTTGCTCTTGAACCAGCTTTAAATTAGGGCAAATTTAAAGGATCGTGCTACTAGGAGGACACAGAGAACGCAGCGTGTCCTAGAATTTATCTAATAGCCTAATCTCTAGTCTAAGCAATCGCTTAAGACATAGCCATCACATCTCTAATATTTAGCCAACATGAGCCACAAATCAGACCTACACGGATTCAAAACATAAATCATAAACAGATTTACCACGCTGCGCGTAATAATAGAAAAAGTACATCGTCTCGATTGCACATCTGTTATTAATTTGGGAACCCCAGCGCTGTTCACTCGCATTTCTCTTAAAAATGTTGTCAACACTGTGCCCAGGTTATCAGAGCAGCATCTGAAATACTAGGAAGACATCTCTTATACATGGTGTATCGGCACATGGCCTGCGCGCTTACCTACAATTGCCTCGCGCCTAGGGATATCTCCCGACCGCCTATCTGCAAGAGGCATCTTGAATACCTGTGCTGCCTTATCCAGACAGGCGATTATGACACTGTGTTGAATCCAGGTTTTTAGGATACCACCTTCTCTTTGCCGGCCAATCGCAAACACCGCGAATATGCCGATAAAGCATATCGTATACCGACCGGTAGACCAAGCAAGAAGGGCCTGGGTCACGGACTCGGAAGTTCGGTGACACAACTCGTGGCTTTATAACACGGCCACCGCATACAAGCCAGTAGACATGATTCAGCAGCCCCCATCAGATGCCAGAGGCTGTCACGACTTCGAAAGAGTCTATGCTGTCACAAGCCCATCCGTATCTGTTAACAAAGTGAGATATGCATCCTCCCAGGCGTTGAGCTGAACACGCCAACAAGAGCTATCTAAACAACAGTCAGTCTAAACACTGTGAGAGTATTGAGATGAATTGCGAAGTGGACTGTTCGAGCCCAAGTACTAATCGCTGTAGAACACGGTTTCGGAGCAGAAGGTTCTATCAACCCAGCTAGCTCTGGGATAGAAGTGGCATTGATTGACACTGTTGCCAAGTAGGGCTTCACTGATGTTAAAATTGGCTGCTTCGAAGGTGCTACTTGATGTAGCTGCCGTCAAAGCGCTTAGCGCGTCTTCGTGAAAGTTCCTGTTGAGGTAGAGAAACCAGTTGTGAGGAGTGAGGTTTGTTGTCTGTAAATACAAGTCTTTCCAGCTCCAAACAGCATGGTGAAGCGATGGCAGTGTGGATGGCTCGCCTGTTCCAGTATTCAATGGTAGTTTGTGGAGATCTGGCTACCCTAGATGGTGTAGACGGATCGGATCAGATGGCTGTTGAAGTTTAATAAATCGTCGTCCCAGTGTTGCAGAGGGTTGGAGGTGCTGTTGGTCAAAGTTGAAGAAGAACCCAGTTCATTGTTACTGAGGCTTGTACCCTATGGAGACCTGATGATGTGAGATGGGTAGGTCCTTGGGCGAAGTGTGGTAACTGGATTAGTCTCCATGGAGCACACGCGCGTATCACGAGTCTTGTGGAAAGTAACATCGACAACCTTCATGGGGGGACATTTTTAGACTAGGACATGTTCGTGTTGGCTCTGAGTAGAGTAGCCAGTAAGGGTGGTAGAGAGAACAGGTGGATGACGTAAGCCAGTGATTGCCAAGCAGGGCCTTGACGCAGAAGCTCCCAAACAATTGCAGAACCTCCTCGACGCAACCACGCCCACTGACTTGCGCAACCAACCACCACCCACCGCTTACTACGACCCACGCGCGCCTTGTTCTTGACGACTGCCCACGACACGCTCTTGACGACCGTTTGACAGAGACAAGGCGAGAGGAAATCTTGCTGCAGGAAGTCGCGTTTCGCTCCCTTTGTGCAGCCAGCCGCCGTTCCTTGACCCTCGCATTCCCGCGCGACCACCGCCCACCGCCCACCGCCGCTGCCCACCATGGCCGTGGACTTTTCCAACGAGTCGCCCATGGCGATGCAGCTGCAGAGCCTGGTGCAGCCCAAGCTGGCCGAGTTTGGATGGACCACGGGCGGCGACGACACGACGCTGTTCGAGTACATTCTGCTCATGCTGGCCAACGACAAGAACGAGGCGCAGGTCGCGGCAGAACTGTCAAACGACCTGCTGGACCTGGGCCCAGAGAACACAGAGACACAGCAGTTTGCGCAATGGCTGTTTGAGCAGATTGGGGTACTGAAGCGCCAGCTGAGCGGCGGCGCGGCGCAGGTGGCGCAAAGCGTCGAGGGGCACATGGAGGGCGCAAACGACGGCGAGACAAGCGGAGGCGACATGGACATGGATGGCAACGACTCGCAGGGCACAATGTACGTCCAACTTGCATACCCGCGCTGACCCCCTTTGACCGTGACTTACCTGTGACACAGACCTACCGGACCCAAAGCGATGCGCAACGGCAGCGGGCCCCAGCCAGCAGCACGGCCGGCGCGCGGCGGCCGCAACATGCTCAACCAGATGAACAAAAACATGCACCGCCAGGACGACTCGGCCCTGCATCGCGTGCGCGGCGCCGGTGGAGGTGTCGGGCGCATCAACTCGCATGCGCGCGACCCACCCAAGGGCCCTCGAGGCCAGAACATTGGCCGCGGCATCGAGGCCATGGCCAACGGGCGTGGTATGGCCAACGCCAACATGAACATGGGCGGCATGAGCAACATGCCCATGGGCGGCATGCCTGGGATGCCCATGCCCCCCAACGGCCAGCAGATGCCGGGCATGCTCAACCCCCAGCAGCAGATGGCGCTGATGCAAATGTATGAGCAGCAGGCACAGATGATGCAGCAGATCTTCTCTGGTGGCACCCCGACAGCCTTTGTCAACCCCAACTTCAACGGGAATAGCCGCAACGGGCCCAAGAAGCCACTGCACCAGCGAATGGATCGGCCCCAAGGCGGCAGGGGCATGAACCCCAACGCAAAGACATTTGTCAAGAAGGATGGCCAAGACGAGACCATGGGAGAGGGCGCTGCAGCTGGGGATGGCGACGGAATGGAGGTGGAACACGCGCGACCAGAGCCCTCGGCGACCATGTGCAAGTTCAACCTGCGATGCACAAACCCAGACTGCGTCTTTGTGCATCAATCGCCTGCGGCCATGCCCGGCACACCCGTCGACATGAATGACACGTGCGATTACGGGGCTGCGTGCAAGAACAAGAAGTGCGTCGGAAAGCACCCCTCGCCCGCACAGCGCCAAAAGTTCCAATCCGAGCAAGAATGCGCCTTTTGGCCAAACTGCCGCGACCCCTCATCATGCCCATACAAGCACCCCGCCAAGGCACCGTGCAGGAACGGTGCCGACTGCACCGTCGAGGGCTGCACATTCGGACACAGTGCCGTCATGTGCAAGTTCAACCCGTGTTTGAACCCGCGCTGCCCATACAAGCATGCCGCCGGACAGAAGAAGAACAACACCAACGTGTGGGTGGCTCCCAAAGAAGGCGAGCACGTGAGTGAGAGGAAGTTTGTAGATGAGGAGCAGCAGGAGGAGCTGATTATTCCTGGGCAGAAGCAGGGCGATGGGCAGAATCAGAGTATGGGAGGCGAGGCGGCCGCGGTAGAGTCGTAGGGCACTGTGGGTCATGTACTATAGTATAGGTTCTGGATATGGGTTGCATGGGACGACGGGCTGCGCATGAGCATGGCCCACCTGTCTAGGAACTGAGGAGGTCTTTTGTGGATGGGACAAATCCACGGCTGGTTTCTGGTGCGGCTCATGGGCTGCTTTTTCTTGTCACGACATTTTGTTCTGCACTGCACTGTGATGTCCGTGTACCTGCATGCTCGTGGATCCATGACGCCACACAGCGGCGGGAGCGTTGGCTTTTCCGAGACACGACATCAACGCATGATAATTTGGCTTGCCATAGCTCGACTCGCCCCGACGACGCGCCATTGCCCACGCAACAGCCCTCGTCTCGTCGCGCAGCCTAGGCAATGCTATTCAGGAGCAGCCATGCGCCGTCGACACTGACCCGTCGCGTCGTCGCTGGCCGACAGCGACACTGCAGGGTGCGCCGCGTGCAGCCCCTCGTCCACCACCGCAACTACGCCACAGAAGACCAGGCGGCCCCCGAGAGCATCGCCGTCTTTGGTGGGGGCATTGCAGGCCTGTCGAGCGCATACTTCATCGGCAAGGAATTTCCCCAGGCCAAAATCACAGTCTTCGAGGGCGGCCAGCAGCTGGGCGGCTGGATCCGCACGCAGCGCATCGACCTGGGCGGCAGCGAAGATGTCGTCTTCGAACAGGGCCCCCGCACCCTCCGCAACTCGACCGTCACCGCGTCGCTCATCCAGGAGCTGGGCCTGGTTGACCAAGTGCGGTGCACGTACAAGACGCAGCCGGGCGCAAAGAACCGCTACATCTACTATCCCGACCGCCTCAACCGCCTGCCCTCCGAGGTGCCCACCTTGGCCGACGCTTTCTCGCTATGGCGGTCCGGCATCCTCGCGGGCATCATGGGCATAGCCAGAGACGCAATGACGGAGCCGCGTCCGCATCACTTGATGGACGAAACCATCGGCGCCTTCCTCACTCGCCGTATGGACAAGCGCTTGGCCGACAATGTTGTGTCCGCCGGCCTCCACGGCATCTACGCCGGCGACGTGCACCAGCTCTCTGCACGCACCCTGTTTGGGGTGCCGTGGGCTCTGGAGCGCCGCTACGGCAGTGCCATTGGCGGCTTCTTCAAGATGCACAGCAATCAGGAATTCGCCCAGACCATGAGCATCGTGCACCCCTATGACTACGATCTAGCGCAGGCCTTGAACGACGAAATTGACCTCGACGACGACTTTGCCAAGGAACTCAAGGCGGCGGCCATGTTTACCTTTACAGGCGGATTGCAGATGCTCGTGAGCAGTCTAAAGGACGCCGTGACGAGCAGGGGCAACGTCGAGGTCAAGACCGAAACACCCGTCCAGGACTTTATCCCTGTGAAAGGAGGGATGGGCGTCAAAGTAATCTCGGGCGTACGTTTCCTCATTCCCCATGAGTCCAGACCATTGCCCCATCCCATACTGACAAGACATGCCAGCCCGACTCCGCACCCACAACCGAAACCTTCGACCTCGCCATATCCACCCTCCGCAACCCAGACCTGACCCCCTACGTCACCGTCCAGACAGTAAACCTCTACTTCGCTACCGAACCCGCCACCCTCCTTCCCGTCCAAGGCTTCGGCTACCTAATCCCCCAATCCATACCCTTTGAGCAAAACCCCGAGCGCGCCCTCGGTGTAATCTTCGACAGCTACGGTACCTCTGGTCAGGACAGCGCAAAAGGCACCAAAGTCACAGTCATGATGGGTGGACACTGGTGGGATGGCTACAAGGGCTACCCCACAGAAGAAGAGGGTGTAGAGAATGCGAAGAGTGTATTGCAGAGACATTTGGGAATCAAAGAAGATCCCGTTTTGACCATCGCGACCTTATCCAAAGACTGTATCCCACAATACACATTGGGCTATGCCGACCGACTCGCCGAGCTCTCACAGACCTTGTCCTCGGAGTTCAAGGGCAGGTTGAGGGTTGTAGGCAACCAATTCAACGGTGTGGGCGTCAATGATTGTATTACCGGCGCGTGGAGTCTGGCGAGGGGCTTGAGAGGTAGTGGGTGGAAAGGACGTAGCTGTGGGCTTGACCGGGCGGTCGATACGAGGGAGTGGAAGGTTGTGCCCAGCAAAGCGGTTACTTATCATGGGCGGAAAGTGAATCTAGAACAGGGAGTTGGGGGAACGGGAATGGGCAGGAGGGGAGATGGTGGCGTGTAGGTAGATGTGTAGATGACTTGTGATGGAATATGTAGGCATAGATGAGACAATGTAATCCCAAAATGTACATTCAGTATAGAGAAGAATTACAAAGACGACCCCTGCCCTTCTGCAGTAAGACCGTATCTTTTCCATCATCCGACAGGCTTTCCACAGTCATCTTCAACTTCTTTCATGCCGTCCAGCGTCGCCGCATGTCCAAATTACCACATCCAAGGCCCAAGCTTGATATTCGATCCCATTCTGTGGTAATGTAGTCCAGACGTTTAGCAACATCTCCGCGTTGTAAACCTTGTCGCCGGGGAAAGCGTACCGGTAACTCGCACAAAGATTATGCTGCACAAATATAGCGTACGAAGACGTGCTTTATCACGCTGATTGGCAAGCAATCGCAACACAGGGTCTCGACCGCCATGTGTCTGCAATCTCACCCAGACTATCCTTTTCAGGCGAACAGTGCTTGTGGTGATTCGATCTAGTGATTGGACATGTATACCTATTTAAATCAGACGATAAAGTAGCAGCTTGGGTATTGGATGACGCCAGACTGGGCAGAAGTTGCATGATCCGCAACCCTGTCGTGCTGCACCACCATGCGATCCTTAACTCGAGATGAACTGCCCATCTTAAGTACCAACATGCGCGGGTGATATTCAAGTAACCAATGTACGCTTCATGAAATTGCACCCGTGCACAAGCTGTCATTCCTGATCCTTCAGTCTATCCCAAACCCGAAAACACATGGCGACAATCGCAGTGTTGAAGAAGTACCTCTGGAGCAATGATTCCCAGGAAAATGTCGACGCATCTCATGTGAGGGGAAAGAACTCGCAAATCGGCGAGCAGATCTACGTCGATGGACAAGCAGTGTTTCAAGATGGGAACGGAGCGCCAGTCGAGCAAGTGTCCCCTCTGGGATATCATGTCGGCTGGGCGGGCATCCTCTTTCTCAACGTCAGTCAAATGGTGGGGACTGGTGTTTTTAGCACACGTTAGTAGTCCAGATGTCACCTGCGTCAAACATCCAAGCGGTAGTAGCACTGACCCATGATACAGCTGGCTCTATCTTGAGAGCACTCGACAGCGTTGGCTTGAGTCTGCTGTATTGGGTCTTTGGATTCATCATCTCCGCAGGTAGGTCACGACAGTATATGTATCAGACCATGGTGCTAACTCCAGGGTAAGCTGCGCTGGCAATTTATCTCGAGTATGCATCGCTTTTCCCGCACCGGTCGGGCGGTCAGGTCACCTATCTTGAGCAAGCTTACCCAAAACCCGCCTTCTTCTTCCCGATAACATACGCCTTTTTCACCGTGGCGTTCTCCTTCTCTAGCAGTAATGCTGTCGTTCTCGCTCGTTACATCTATCGCGCTGCAGGCTACCAAGCTAGCGAATGGGCCAACAAAGGTCTTGCGATGGCTTCGTACAGTTTCCTGGCTTTCCTTTGCTTAATCTCAACGCGCTGGTCAATGAAGATTATGAACCTGATATCGATTGTCAAACTCATCATCCTCTTGTTCATTGTCATTACTGGGTTCGTGGTGTTGGGCGGTGGAACCAGAGTGGAGAATCCGAAAGCGAGCTTCCAAAATTCCTTCGACGGCATCACAAACAACGGCAATGACATTGTGAATGCGCTCGTTAGTATCAACTTTGCATATTCAGGCTATGCAAACGCCTTCAATGTGACCAACGAGATCAGGGTAAAGTTCCATCTGCAAAACAGACTCGTCGTTACCATACTAATCTTGCTTTGCAGAATCCGTTTCGATCGCTCAAGATAGTCACCCCCATTTCTTTAGTCATTGTCTTCATTCTCTACATTTTGGCAAACGTGGCCTACTTTGCTGCCGTCCCCGCTGATCAAATCCGCGAATCTGGAGAGCTCACTGCTGCGCTCTTCTTCGAGGCTGTTTTCGGTGCAAAGCATGCTCGCGGATTACCAGCACTGGTTGCAGTTTCGGCCGCTGGTAACATCATGGCTGTCATCATCGGGACTACGCGGCAGATTCGCGAGTGCGCGCGTCAAGGCATGCTACCCTGGCCTCACATGTGGGCATCCACACGCCCCTTTGGCACACCCTTTGCTCCGATTCTGCTAAAATGGACACTGACATGCATTGTCATCATCGCACTTCCTTTTGGCGATGCTTTCGATTTCCTGGTGGACCTGCGGTCATATCCAGATAGTGTTTACATCTTCCTGATGGTTGTTGGTGTGTATTGGCTTCGGCATCAGCGCAACAAGGCCGGGCTCCCGCCTGCACCCTTTCAAGCGTGGCACTCTGCCCTCATACTGTCAGCAGCAGTTTGCCTCTTCATCCTCATCATGCCGTGGTACCCCCCCGAAGAGTCCGATGTCAGCTTCTGGTATGCCACCTACTGTGCTGTCGGCGTGGGCCTGTTTGTCGCAATGGCCCTGTACTATTTCCTTTGGATCAAATTGCTACCCAAGTGGGGCAACTATCAGGTCCGCACAGAGACTCTGGTCAGCGCTCAGGATGGTAGTGTTACGCACAGATTGAGGAAAGTCAAAAACGACAGAGTTGAGGAGTGGGATCGTACGCACGATGCCGCGGGCAATGTAACAATCGAGACGGGGGGTGCAACGGAAGCAACGAATGATGGCAATCTCATTCGTAGAGTCAGAGTCAAAGATACAAAGACACTGAGTTATCAGACGGAGGAAAAGGCATGAAAGTCGTCGCTCAGCCACCGAAGCAAAAGATATTCTGACAACGACACACACCCCCCCCCCCCCGGTAATACCGTCGAACGCTTTGATAGACTGTAGGTCCAGGATGCGGATATTGGCTCAAACACTGTGATCGAGCGAATACAAGATAAGTCGCCTAGTTTCTCCTAAAGATTACAGACTAGAGTCCTCTGTACCATGATATCACTCAGCTAAGTGACATCACAGTAGTAGAGTGTCTTTGCGTTTGCGCAGACTTTCAGATGGAAGAAGCCTGGCGCACCAAGTCAACCAGAGCAGCTTGATATCTGACTATGCACTTAATTCAAACTCATTCAAGCTCATATGTATATATCTGGATGCAACCACCTGCGCATTAGTCCTCAATCTCTTAAATTTCAATGACCACCCCTCGGAGCGACATGTTCAGGCTTCTTTTATTGCGGCCAACTGACAAGTAGGCAGGTTTGATTAAACGCCCTGCCTAAACTCTACGTTGAAGTCTTACCATATTTCTATCCTCACTCAAACACAACCAACTACCTCAGCGCCGCAGTAATTCTAGCCACTATGTCTTACCTGTTACTCTATGCATTATATGAACATAATTCAACCAAAAAAAAAAAGAATTCATATACACTAGACAGGCAGTACAATATACAAAAAAAGAAACCACCTAGAAGGTGTGTTTGTTGCAGACTTTGCTAATTCAGCCCGACGTGGGGCTCTGTTTATTTGTTAGGACTTGAATCTTATTGAACTGAATGAAGGCTTTACGAACCGAACCCACAACCTTGAGATTAAGAGTCTCACGCGCTACCGATTGTGCCAGCCGGGCTTGCTGTTGCTGTTGCTTTGATGGAGGAATGGTGGGTTGTATGAGAAATATTGTTGTCAAGGATGGGAACATTGGATAGCACCGTAACGGTCTGAAGAATAAAACAAGCGTATGGCGAATCTTGATGGGTAGTTTGCCTTCGTCCAACGTTTGTCGCATGAATGCTCCAGTGAAGAATTTTTTTTGGTGATGGACCGTGCGCCCGTTCGCGGGAGGTGGAGTGGATCCGGGGAACGCGAAAGCACGTGATGTGTCCGCAAAGCAATGGAGAAGTAGAAACACACCTCAAGACTGGCGGGGCTCTCCAAACCGAACAAGTCCGACTACGATATCGTCCCGAGGCCGTGTTAGGATGCCATACATGGACCGTGGAGGTGTAGGTTTCCCATGGACTGGACTAGACTGCATCAAGCGCAGTTCGATGATGTGGTCGGATGCTTTACAGCTGGAGGCCTCCGCTGTATGGAATGATCTAAGGCTTGTTTAGCATGTTAGTTGATGCAGATGCGTGGAAGATCATGGTTCAGTTTTGGCAGGCTTTGGTCGACTACTCATAAGATATAGTCATGTCGAATTACAGGTCAACGAGGCTATGGGGCCTAAAGACGAGTCGAAAGTCCATCGAATCGCTATCGAATTGCAGATACACCACAAAGAGGATTGGTTCCCTTTCGGTCGCATAGAAAAGTGCGCAGTCGATAGTAGTGATAGGAAGTGAAACGTAGCAAAGAATCACAATAACGAGTACACTCAGCTGCCAGCTCCCCTGCTCCTTCCCCAGACGGATGGTGACGTATTCAAAGCGCACAGACCACCATTGCTTACACCAGCACCGCGAGCATCTCCTGAAGACCGGTACACAAGTGTCAGGTCTTGCCTGTGAAACCTTGCGGGCTTGCACACGTCTGGTTAAGCTTTCTCCGTCAGCGTCTAATGCAGGGTTCGCACTGCACATGTCTTGACCAGCTTTACCGAGTTGGCCATGCTTGACGACACGGCTGCCGATGAATGAGGATACGGGATGATATTGATGCAGGTTCCCAATGGCACAAATCAATAATAGTGCACCAATAAGTTCAAGTACTATTAGATTTCTATCGTAACATCGTGATTCGTATATCGTGGAAGCGTTGCTCACTCAGGAAATAAACTCGGCAGTGGAAATGCAATTCACCGGTACTCCTCGATGACTTCTCTTCTAACAACACCGGGGGGGCTTGGTGCTCTCGGCGCAGGCAGACTCAATCTCCGGGTATCAACCTTCACTTCTCTCAAATCGGCCTCTCTCTCTAGCTCCTCCACACTATGGTACGTGCCGACATGCTTCACCAGGCTTTCCACCGTGCGACAAATCGCATCAACGTCATGACCTTTGTTGCATATTGTGCATGCATACTCGCCGTCTGGAGTGTGACATTTGAGCACAAATCGTTGACCCAGACGAAATTCTCTCGTCTCCATGATTTCCGTCTCGTAGCCCTTGTCGATGATGGTCATGGGTGTGCGCTTCCCGATCATCCAGAAGTCTTCCGCTGTTACATCAAGATGCACGCCGCATGCAGGACACTGACACGACCCGCCAGGCGCAAATGTTGAAGCTAGCGGCTTGTTTTGCACGTACTGGAGATCGAGACTGTAACGGCAGAATAATTGGTCGGGCCCTTCCATTATGACGGTCGAGGCGCGTTGTGGGGGTGCGGCTATGGAACGTTGTGGAGAGGGAGCACGGATAGAGCCCTGGATCGAGCCATGATTGGAACCCAGTCGTTGTTGTGCTTGACGCATTGCTTCGAGCGATCCGTCTCGCGCCGAATTGGAAGCTGCGACCAACTTTGCCATATCAGCGCGAGTGAGTTGCCTGTCGTTGTAAAGGGCATCTTGGAGGACATTGATGACTGTTTGCTGGAGGGAGATGATCTGAGCTTGGAGTTGGTTTTCGACAATGGCTGGACTCGCATTAGTATGTCGAGTGCAGTAGCATTTACTAATCTCAAGAAGATTTGGCACGTACCATCACCCTGCGCAAACCGGTTGCCCATTCTGCCATAACCCTCATCATACGTGCGCTGGATCATCATCGCATCCCGCTCGAAGTTCCTCCCGGGATCATCGCGGCCACCACCCCCACTCTTCAACCGTTCGATCTCCTGCTGCCTTCCGTCTGCCGCTTGTTGGGCCTTCTCAAACTGCTCGCGGAGTTTTTTGATATCGCCATCCTGTTTCGAGTCGCGAATCTTCTGTTTGTGAGATTGGCGTCGGTCGTGGATGCGCTCCCAAAGGCCCATGGACGCTGTGAAGGTACCAACTAGGGTCGAAGCAAGCGTGGCCATGATGAAGGTTTGCTGGATTGCTGTCAGTCACGCAGCGACTCCAAACCAATCGGCTCTGTAAGTTACCTTCAACTTCTTCTCCTCGATCCATGATGCGTAATTCATCTTGACGGTGTTATTGTGGCCACGCACGCGCTCACACGAAACGTAGTCCGAAGACTGATTGAGACTCGATAGATATGTTGAATGCGAGACAGGGGCAGACAATTACGAGAGTGAAGGCTAATGAGCCAGTAGCGCAATAGATTTTGTTATTTCTAACGTCTATCTGTCGAGAGTAGGTATGGTAGGAATTGCGACGTGAACACTCCACACAGACACAAAACGCACTGGCCTTGGTGACCCCTCTATAGGATGACGCACTGTGTTGGGAGCGGCACAGGGTCTGAGGATCGCCCGTGCATGTTAGGGAAGCCCTGTGATTGCTCCAAATGTCGCGCAATTATCATGAGATGCTGACCGCAAGTTGCACTTTGTGAGCAGCGCGTTAGCCGATGTTCTGTGACGTCATTGCAGGTTTGCATGACCGCGGGCGGTGCTACACCAAAACTTGATTGTGGGCATGCTCTGTAGAGTACATAGTAGAATGTGCTCGAACAAGCCCGGGGAGAATGTATCCCGATTGAGGGCCCTTCCCGTGCGGCTGAAATTGAGACAAAGTGTACCATTCTCTGACAGTCCAAACACTCATTTGGGAGTAAAGGCCATCAGTCGATCGATCTCGGCCCCAGATAGCAATCAAGATGCGACACAATCCATGGGCGGAACCGTTTGATGACCCCGTATATCAACTTAAGGTTGTTGGGCGGATGGGCTGTAGCGCTGAGCTGTCATCCAGCGTCGCATGGCATTACATGGACACCCTGGCGAACAACACCCGTTGTCAACGGCTCCGCATACTTGAGCTGACATCCTAAACGGTCTGCCTGCGAATAGCCTACTTACGAAGCTATCCTCAGATCGTTGAGCAGTATGAGATTCAAGTGGAGAGAGAGCTTGGGCCGCCGCGTCCCAGTCTTTCTGGTCTTTGACACTTACGAGGAATGGTGAACAACCTCTCAAGGTCACTCTAGCCATGGGAGTCGGACCGATTTCGTTGTCCTGCTCCTAGCTGCATCGCGCTCACTATTTGATGTACAACGGCATCATGGAGAATATGTATTGGAGGTCCATCATAATGGCCATGGAATGGAAGATCGAGCTATGTTTGATATTGTGAATAGACTCCGACGCGAGAGTGCAGGCGAACTCAATGTGCAGCAGACGCTAGTACTGCAAAGCCTACCGGTCTGCAACGGCGTACACTACGTCCGCTTATGCCTTTGTGCTTCAGGATGTTCAGCATGGCTCTTACGCAGCAACGACCTTTCAGAACCTAGGCACTAGCCTCTGCAGTGCTTTGTCGTCCCGCAATACTCCCACCTCTCCACGCCCCCCTTGGATCTGCCTTTGTCACAACCTGGCTTTCTGCACCCTCCTTGCCCCACGCCCCACCACCAGGCGTATGTATGATGATCCTCTCGCCTGGTTGCATGGCCGCCGTATTCTTCGCCCCCAAATTGATGTACTGGAATTCATCTTCTTTCTTGTCCTGCTCGCCATCGACCTTCTGGCCAGTCGCAATTGCGCGATTGGTCTTGCGTACCCAGATATTCAAACCACACGCTGCTTCTCCCCCACCCTCCATACCATACGGATGGTAGACGCGTCTTTCGCTGAGTATGCTGACTTGCACTGGGATGCGGAACTCGATATCGCGAATCACGCCTTCACCACCAACGTGCATGCCCTTTCCTGCGCTACCCTCACGTAACGAGAATTCTCGCAGCAGAACTGGATACCGGCGCTCAAATACTTCGCTGTCGGTAATACGGGTGTTCGTCATGTGAGTGTGTACACCGTTGGTACCGTTCCATGTCGGTCCCGCGCCAGAGCCACCGGCGATGGTCTCGTAGTACCCAAATCCCTTTGTTTCCGTCCTTGCACCTGTGCTGCCCGCTTCGGCGAAGGTAGTGCCACCGAAGCCGAATGTGAGGTTATTTGTATCTCCTTGCGATGCAGCACAGGCTTTGAATGCCTTCAGAACAACATCTGTGACGCGCTGTGATGTCAACACATTGCCGCCCACCACCGCGGCCGTTGCACTGGGGCTCAGAAAAGAGCGCGGGGGAATCTTGACGTGAATCGGTGCCAGACATCCTTGGTTCAGCGGGATGTCTTCGCTGATGAGGCAACGGAGGCAGTAGATGATTGCGGAATATGTGACGGCTTCCGGGGCGTTGATATTGCCGTATACTTCAGGACCGGTGCCTGTGAAGTCGAAGACGGCCTCCCCCTTCTCGGGATCGATGGTAATCTTCAGTCGAATCGGACTACCGTCGTCCATGAACTCTTCTGCAGAGAGGTCTTGGCCTTCGAAGCGCTTGTAGACGTCTTTGAGTAGTGTACGAACGGACTGTTCGGCGTTGGCTTGGATAGACGTCATGTAGAATTTTACGACTTGCTCGCCGTAGTCGGACATGAGCGTGCTAATCAAGTTGATACCTTTCTGGTTCGCAGCAACTTGCGCTTTAAGGTCGTTGATGTTGTCGCTCAGACAACGCGTGCCAGAGCAACCTGGGTATTGACCGGGTTCATCAAGCAATAACTCGACCACTCTCTTCTCGTTGAAGTGGCCCTCTGAGACAAGTTTCTCAGACTTGATGGCTGCGCCTTCTTGAAACAACTCCTTGGAAGCGGGAGGCATAGAGCCGGGCAAAATACCGCCTATATCTGCATGATGGGCACGAGACGCCACGTAGAAAATGATGTTGTCGCCAGAAAAGGCGGGGGTGATGACCGTAATGTCTGGAAGATGAGTGCCGCCAAACATGGGGTGATTGGACATCAGCACATCGCCCTTCTTCAGCTTACCTTTCCAGATGGCGGCTTGTTTGCGAACGCAGGTAGACATGCTACCGAGATGGACAGGCAGATGAGGAGCTATAAGTATCATCAGCTATGCAAATGTGCCATCGATGAAGAGACTGACCGTTTGCGACCAGGCCCCCGTTCTCGTCGAAGAGCGCGCATGAGTAGTCCAGACGCTCCTTCACGTTTGTAGAAACACTCGTCTTCTGCAGTGCTCGACCCATCTGCTCTGCAATCGCCATGAATCGATGCGCAAAGATACTAAGCAGGATTGGATCAACCTCTTTTGTGCCAATAGGCTTTTCCAGTCCATCGCTCTCACCAATATTGATCACGACATGCGTGTTGAGCACAAGGGCAGTAGCACTTGGTGTGACAACGATAGTCTGCGTACCATCTGCAATGATGGCAGGGCCCTTGATCCGATCACCAATATCCAAGTCCTCGAGCTTGTAGATAGACGTATCTTGCCGACCTCCTTCGAAGAAGACTTTACGGCTGTCGTATCGCTTTGCATCGCTAGGAAGATCTTTGGGCGTGATCTCCTTCAGCTGTTTGTCAACTGTCTTCTCAAGTCCTTGGAACGTCTTCCCGATGCCACGGGCGCGTACATCATCAACGATGATATCGCGATCGGGCAGCGTGAATCCGAATTCTTGATCATGCTGTTTAACGAAAGCTTTGCCAAACGCCCACTCATCGCCGTTGTACTGTTTCAATGCTTCTTCTTTCGTCGGCTTTACAATCATGAGCGCTGATTCGGTACCCCGATATCTCAAGTTGAGATACTCTTCAAAGTGTATATCCTCTTCCCGGAAGCCCTGCTCCTTGAGTGTAGCAGTCGATTTGCTCTTGAGATCCGCCATCTTGGCTTTCAAGTAATCTCTTACATCATTCTCGTCAGACCAGACCTTGGATTCTGGTTCTTGTCGCTCGTCCACTACATCGGCCAGAGCCATACCATATGCAGATAGAACAGAAGAATATCGATGAATGAGGATCTGTGACACACCAAGTGCTTCGGCGATTGCAACTGCGTGCTGCCCGCCCGCACCACCAAATGTCGCGAGCCTATGCTTTGACGTATCGTGCCCCCGCGCCTCTGTCAGACTGCGGATGGGTCGGGTCATTGTCTCGTTTGCAATCTTGATGAAGCCATTCGCGATTTCATCCAGCGACATTTCCTTCTCCTTGTTACCGCCAGTTACCTCCTGATTGATTTGTTGCGCCAACTCCTTGAACAGTTTCTCGCTGGCCTCTGCATCGAGCCCCTCGTCTTCGTTTTTACCGAAGATTTTGGGAAAGAAGTCTGGAAGCAAACGACCAAGGAAGAGGTTCGCATCCGTGATTGTTAGTGGGCCACCCTTGCGGTAACACGCTGGTCCGGGATGTGCGCTCGCAGACTCGGGTCCAACCACAAACAATCCGTTCTTCCAGAAAAGTCGTGATCCGCCACCTGCCGCAACGGTGTTGATGTCCAGCTGTGGTGACTGGATGGTAACACCAGCAGTCGTAGTCTCAAAGACATGATCATAGCGTCCAGCGCCATACCTACTCACATCTGTGCTCGTACCGCCCATGTCGAAGCCAATGACCGGGATCTGTGTCTCTGGATCGTACGATGTAAGCGCATAACCCACAACGCCTCCAGCCGGTCCCGAAAGTATTGCCTTTAGTCCTGAAAAGATGTCTACGTCAACCAGACCGCCATCAGACTGCATGAACTCGCATCTTGCACCCTTGGAACCCGACTCTTTCTTAACGCTTTTGGACCCGAGGCCCCCTTCAAATCCTTTGGAGAAGCCGTCAATGTACTTGCGAATGGCGGGTGTGAGATACGCGTCTGCGCAGGCTGATGTTGCCCGCGGAACCAGCTTGATCATGGGCATGAGTTCGTGGCTCAAGCTGACATGCTCGAATCCGATGTCTCTTGCTATCCTCCCAACCAACGCCTCATGGTTGGGGTATGTATATCCGTGCATCAAGCAAACCGCGATGCTCCTCAATCCACTGTCATAAACTTCTTGTAATTGTTCTCTTATTGCGTCTTCTTGCGGTCTTTGCAGTATCCTCACTGTCTCCCCAGAGAGTCCCTTGACAAGCTCGGCAGTCACGCCCGCCTCTTCGATGACCTTGGCATCCGTCGATTTCCTCTCTGGATCCTCGGCATAGTCCTCCAGCGTAACTCTTTCGTCGATTTCTACAACGCGCTTGTACAGCACCTCAGGCTTCCGTATGTCGAGCGCAAAGATGTTCGGTCGACTTTGATTACCAATCTCCAAGCAGTCCTTGAATCCCTTGGTCACCACCATGGCAATATCCTCTCCTTTACGCTCGAGTAGCGCATTCGTAGCGACTGTAGTACCCATGCGTATACTTTCGATCTTGGATGTGTCGAGCGGCTGGCCACGGGGGATGTCGGTGCCGGTGAATCTGGATAGAAGACGCCGAATGCCTTCAAGGGGCGCGTCATCGTAATTCGAAGGGTCGACAGAGAGGAGTTTAATGATTACATCGTCTTCCATCTTGCCCGTACCAGGGTTGCCGACACAGTCAGTGAAGGTGCCGCCGCGCTAATTAGTCAGAGGCATTTCTGAAGTATCAAAATGGTACGTACATCTATCGCGATGCGAATTCCCCGCTCACTGATTTGTGTTGTCGCCATTGTATCGTTTGTTTGCTTGTGGCTTGAACTCCAGCGCTCCTATCGTTGGCCCTGAGAGGATTATCGCGCGACTTAATCTTCACAGTAAAAATTTTGCAGCCGCATTAAGAAGATAAAGGATCCCAGTGAGTAAGGAAATGCCCGATGGATTTGTGTGTAATTATCTACATACGCGTTATGAACCATCCACAGGAGTGGGGCGTTGAGAGCTTCCCCGCGGTGCTTGTGTTTTGTCATCCCGACCGAACTCGTCATCGAGGTCTCCTAACCAAGTCGAGTTCGGCCCAGTTCAGCCTTGCGCACCCTTTTGCATGCGCTGTATCTTTGCTATCTCTGCGCATCCTCCTTCGCTATGTGGTCGGCTTAAGGTCAGATCTTTACGGCTCTGCTCCCCAGTACACAAACTCACGGGGCGTCTTTGACGATCACTAGGCACGATTCCCACCGCAGTGCACACCAAACAAACGCGCTGCCCGTCGGCTTTTTGTCGTGATTTCCCGATCGATCGTGAGACCCAGAGGGCACGACGCTACGCCTTGTATCAGAGATAATTTTTGTTCGATAATAAGCAGCATCCCCTTATTAGACTTGTATATGAGTAACAGTGAGTAACAGTGAGCTCCAACCAGAGGTTAGAGTGCGCGAGTTTGTCTGGTGCTCGAAACCTTGATTCACCAACATCACGATGTGCATTGCCCCCCCGCCCCACCAGACTTCACATGCATTCTCAAACACAACATCAACAAGCCTCGGAAAGGCTGTTCGTGCCTACCTACTCGGAAGCAGTGCACATATGAGGACCTCTCTCGCTAAGCCCGGGGACGATCATTTCCCCGCATTTCGTCAAATGTCAGGACAGGGGTAATGCTGGAGGCGCGACAAAGTGTTACACAGTCTTGAGCCTTTTAGATCATTTGGAAATGAACTTCCAAAGTTGACAGCGGTGGTCTTCCCAATGTCGGCGTGCGTCCGTGGATCACAGCGCATAATAGCGGGGAAATGAGGGCGATGAACCACGATTAGAACCAAAGTATACGAAGGGCCGGTATTCGTCGAGGACGTTGGGGGACAACAATCAAAGCAATGAGGGGATGTAGGTATGTCAGTCTGCCAGCGTGATCAGGGTAGAGACGTGAGACCGTATATAAAAGACTTGATCAACATCGCTCACAGCTCATCATCGACTGGCCATTCACTGCCTACTTGCCTCTCAGCTCTGTGCAACATACCACATTCGACAAAGCTATCATGAAGACCTCAATTCTACTCACCGCCTTCTCCCTTCTCGCGACCAGCGTGCTCGCCCAAACGGCTTGTGACGCCGCAGCCTCTGCAATCCCAACCTGTGGGGTAAGTGTCACTTGGTCATTTCCGTATCCTCATGGCTTCCCCTCCATCATCGAGCTCCTCATTCAGCCCATTCAACATCTGCGTTTATTTCAGCCTTGCCTATCTTTTTCTGATATTCCTCCAGGTCCCTTGCATCTCCTCCGCCGCCTCCGCCGCAGGCTGCACAAATGGCGACTACCGCTGTCGCTGCTCCAGCGCTGAAGTCATCCAATCGTCCGCAATTGGCTGTGTTATTGGAGCCTGTGGTATACCTGCTGCGTTGGAGGTCCAAGCCAGTGGCAGTGCGGTTTGTGCTTGTGTCGCAACTGCTACCGGAAATGTTGTCGCGGTTACCACTGCTTTCTAGATTAGACATCGAGATGTGATCAGAGGATGAAATGCAACAATGCGTCATACATATATGATGGACCAATCCATTCTTTCTTAGTCGATCATCTCATGCAATAATTTCCAGGTTTAACATCGTGCAGGTCGCAGCGGCTAGACGATTCATATCATGTGCGAGCTTTGAGGATAGCACTTGACATTGGTCAATGATATAGCTGACCATACTGCATGTGTAGTGCTTGGGACCCAGATGTTCTGGTGTAGAATGTGGTTTCGAGCTGACATAAATAACTCACTGATGATGGCAAGTACTCATGGGATACCAGTTCTTCATTTCATTGGGTCAGCCAGGCCATCCTGGCCTCTCATCGTCCCAAATTCATCACTCTCATAAAACCTCACCATCTCCACCCAAGTATCCATCCATTCCTTTCTCAACCACCCATCTGTTGGGACCCAGATCTTCTCATGCACGACATTCAACATACCTTCTTCATTTTCCTGCGGGAAGACCCCGCCCCACTTCCGTTCCAGCGTCGTTGCAGGAAATGGGCCTTCTTTACCAAACTGCCAGTTGAGGAAAGCCTGCTCAGCCATCAGGCAATTATACTTGTCCGTCTTGACATAATTCCGCAACAATCGCTGGTGCATGCGCAAAGAGGGTGTGAATACTATAGACCCAACGTTGACCTCAGTGCTCGTACCGCTCCATGTATCCTGAGCGACACCCGCAAAGACGAAGGGTTCGCATACAGATGTCCCGTCGAGTAAGATATCATCGAGTTGAACCTTATCCTCTGCGCATTGCTGTATAGGTGCAATGTCAAACATCTCGTCAATGTTGGCCAAAGGAAATGCGTCCGCATCCAAGAACAAGATGCGCTGAAATTCCACTTCCTTCCACATATTGAGCTTAGCAAAAAGATCTTTCCATCGCTTTGCTACACCTGGGACATTGGGCGTCCATTCCACGGATGCAAGCTCGCGCACAATCGCGCCAGTACCCGCGAGCAGCGTACGTTGCTCTGCTGTTACGTACTCGCCTACAAAGACGATGAAAGGGTACTTCGACGTGCGCGATCGACGAGACCACAGGATCCGGTAGATGAGTGAATGTATAGCTAGGAAGTATGGATCGTGAATCGAGGGGTTCCTCGTCGCCATGAAAGTGGCATAGGCATATGTTTTCAGACCATTGAGGTCATAGTTATGTGGCGTCCTTGTCGCAAAGTTTTGTAAGACATTGACAGGTATATCGAGATCGAGGTCTCGCTGGAAAGGAAACTCAGGATCCTGGGCCGAGGCATCAAGTTCTGAAGATGGTGGTGGTGGAGCCAAAGATTCGACTAAGGATGCCGATGGGGCTAGTGAGACGCTGTCTTGATGTCCGCTTTGCACAAGGTTGTCAGAAATGGGTGTAGAACCGGTAAGATCCGCTTTCTTCTCTGGTGTCTTTACGATTGCTTTTCCCGTCCGAGACCTGTCGACCACGAGCTCTTGATCTTGTGACCATATGAAGATGATTCCGATGACCAAAAGTGTTGATAAGGCTACGTTATGTCGCCTTTTCATTGTAGGAAGTTTGTTATTGACAGCTTAGAGAAGCCCGCAATTTTGTTCTATTTAGGGTGATGTTCATATTCACATGCCACTTCCTCTCCGCAGCCTCGGCAGATATCTAGGGAAGTACCATGGTATTTCACTTGCCATTACTGATTAAGAAAGTCGTTGCGTAACGGGCTCGGTATGCGCAACCACAACTCCGCAAATTTACGTCGCATACTTGAGCATGACACAACAATACGAAAAGCCTAAGAATGCTACCCCGAGATGATACCTGTAATGATCATCCTGTCAGTGCAGGGATCATATGTTAAACGCGGAGGCGTTCCCCGTGGGGTACGTAGCGCCGGAGCAAACGCCACATCAGATGATCATGGACGGTACGTCTCAACTTTGCCAACGTTCTCGTACAGGATATTTGCACATCAGGTCGCACCCCCGTATAAAGCCAGTTCCAAAGCAACAGTTCATCAAACTTACACCTAGACGGGTGCGGTTTCAACGTGCAGATATCCTGAATCACTGCAATAGCCCCTCACATGCGGCAAATCTCGCAGTGGCCCAATCATCGATGGCATTTCACGAGAATCGAGAGATGACAATGCAGTTTTCCCAAAGCAGTCTTGGAGGCTTGAACGAATGAGAGTCGATACATCTAGTCTCCTAAAAGTTAGCAGTCCTTGTAGAGTTGCATTCGATTTGGTCTAACTTTGACGCATGATGTTCCCTACTCTACGAAGGATGCTCGACGATTTTGGTAGTGTAGCATTGCGTCAATGAAACCGAGTACTTCGCTAGAAAAGCTTTAGGGTCATGTGAACTTGCGAAGCTAAGCCTATGATGCAACAGGCTCCTCTGAACAGGCTGTACGCGACATGCGTCCGATTCTGGCAGAATCTCGAGCGACCTCGATCATCGCCTCAGTGACTGGGGCTCCGCCAGCATCTTTCTGTACAGCCAGTTTGAAACCCTGACACTCGGCTCATCAATGAGCTTCGTGACGACTTCAGCCGCGTAAAGCGTGACCGGAAAAATGACAAGCTGTGGCAGCCAGAACGCGAGCTCCAGGCCCAATGGACCTTTCTTTGATAGTGGGAACTTGTTGACCCACCCGGGAATACTCTTCACATGCGTTTCTCTGTTCATTCCTACTGCTGCATAGATACTGCATCTAGTGTCAGTAACGACGAAAATATACAGTGGGGCCTGAGTAGTACCGGTCAGCAACCAACCAAATAATAGGTCCATGAACAAGGTAAAGGGCGAACGAGATGCGTGCAAGGTACTGGCACATTCGATTTTCGAAGAAGCGCTTCAACCATGGCAATCGTGGCACTGACGCGATAGCCAGGACAGCCGCCCAGGATAGATAGAACCACTTTGCATCGAGGACAGCTTGCGGTTTGAGGCGAGACAGCCATTTCCAACCAGGCGACTTGGTGAGAAGTGTGTGGCGATCGAATTCGGTTGCATCGCACGAGGGCACTCCACTAAGGTAGAGTGCCACGATGAATAAATGGAAGAACAAGAATTCTTTGAAGCTCTCCAGCATCGATAGAAAGCGAGGCAACTTCTCTGCCTGGGCCAGTAGATCGAGATCGCAAAGCAGCATACCGGCCATAAAGAGTGCGCAATGATAGCCATCTACGATGTACATGAAGTACAAGATCAATGCCATCTCACACCAGAGTCGAGCGTTCCTTGTACACCGAGCGAGTGCCAGTAAGGCCGTGTAGATTACGATCGAACCCTGAAACTCCAGTGGAATTGTCCAAGTGTAGGCATGGTAGTTTGTGGCGAACTCGAAATGGTTGGCGGAAAACACGAAGCTGTAGTTCTTGAATGTTCTGTACCAATGCTTGACATCTTCTGGCCACGAATCACTCGTCTCGTGCAAATCCAGCCAAATACCAGTTGCGTGTCGCATGGACAGCCACAACAAGGTGACAACGGCGATGGGAACGTAAAGGCGCAGCCACCGACGGAACAGGGCGGATCCGACAACTTCCCCAATGTTCTGACATTGGCTTTTGTGGATGAGGCCCATAGACTTGACGGAAAGTACATATCCTGAAATTACAAAGAAGATAGACACTGCGAAGTGTCCTCCAGAGAATGCGGTCCGCACAATGGGCAAGGCGGCGAAGTAGTGCCTGCCTTGGAAGCCGAAGGAGTTCTCGAATACCATGTTGCCTTCGGTGCCGTGTGCCCACAACTGGTTGTGATGAACGTAGACGAGGAGCGCAGCAAAGCCGCGTAGGCCATCGAGCCACGCTGTAGGTCGAAAGAAGTTCCCCTTCAGACTGCCAGATCGCAATGAGAGGAACTCAGGGCGTACAGCGTTAACGCTCCATCTGTTTGTTTGAGTCGGCTTCCACGTTCCAGAGTGAATATTGACTTCCTCCATGTTGCCATGGTCCAGAAGTCCGTCGAGTTTGGCTGGCATTGTCTAGAGTGGCTGAGTGGTGTATTGCAGTTTAGATTCTACAATATCGTCTTTGGCCAGGCGCTGCTAACACCTAGGCCGTGGTGTTCAAGGTCGATACGACTAGTTGCCTAGCTTCTTCACCGTCAGGCGGTTAGATCTACAACGTGAGACTGACATGTGAAGCAAGACACAATGTACTCATACCGAGGCCCGTGAAAGCTGTAATGTACCCTGGTTGAAAATTGCACGAGGTGGGGAATCTGCTTCACGTGGCCGAGGCTAGGGACATCGATATTAGAAGCAGTGAATTGGACCAAATGCTTGGGCCTCATCCTCTAACCTAATTAGTTTGCTCCCCTTACAGCTATGCAGGGTGTGGGCGGGGTATAGTGATAGCTGTAGATCAACGTCCAAAAAGACTGATCTAGCCGAAAGTCCGACCGGGATGGCCTGTACAAGCTTTCTACTTCGCTACCTTGCTTCAACCTTGTTGTCTTTTAGCCCCAATCACTCCTGTCGAAAACATTGGTTGGATGCAGTGTGCCTTGCGCAACCTTGTTGTACTCGGTCTTTCACCTGTCAATACTGTACGTATCGACATACCGAGGGCTAATCAAAGTCTGTGGTTGGTCTTAATTGCGACGGGAATCATGAAGCGTCAAGAGGCTCGCGGATCAGGCAGCTCGAAGGTGTGGAGACTGCAAGCGTAGAGGAAATTGGCAAAAAGAGAGGCCAGTGCCGCGGTTTCGTGATAACATCAAGATGCGCACTCGATCAAGGTCACCGCCAGAGCTTCGTTTGATCACCAATATGCCTCCCCACTCGCCACTCACATCACACTTTTCTGGCAAGCTTACAAGCCAAGTCCGGCGAATATTGCCAGCATATCTTGCATTCATCTTCTTGTTCCTCTTCTTCACAAATGCGCACTTCTTTACCACACCCATACGAGCAGCGCATAAATATCGACGGGAGCTCAAGTATCAACAGCCGCTGCAAGCTTCAACTACTGTCATCCCGAGAAAAGTCTGGCAGACATGGAAAGTCGGATCCGTGTTTTTCGATCAGCGTGATTCGGATTCCGCAAAGACCTGGTTGGCGAAGAATCCTGGTCATCGTTACGAGGTCCTCACCGACGAAAATTCAGGACAGTATCTCGAATGGCACTATGGTCCCAATGGTTTCAACCGTCCTGAGATCGTAGAGCTCTACCGTGAGTTGAACATAACCATAATCAAGGCGGATCTCCTACGGTATCTGGTCATGTATGCGGAAGGCGGCGTGTATGCAGACATCGATGTGGAGTGCTTGCGTCCCATCGATCGCTTCATACCGGAACGGTACCAGGAAAAAAACGTGGATATGATAATCGGGGTTGAAATCGACGAGCCCGCGTTCATCGACCATCCTGTGCTCGGCTTAAAATGTATGTCGTTCTGCCAGTGGACCTTCGCCGCGAAGCCTCGTCTCCCAGTCATGATGAGGCTCATTGAGAACATCCAAGATTGGCTTCACGACCTTTCTAAAGAGAAGAATGTACCGATCTCACAATTAGAGCTAGACTTCAACGAAGTCATCAGTGGTACCGGTCCATCGGCATTCACAAGAGCGGTATTGGAGCAAATGACAGCTCAGAACCATGGTAAGGAGGTCACCTGGGAGCACTTCCACAATCTTGCCGAGTCCAGACTTGTGAACGGTGTGCTGGTGCTCAACGTAGAAGCCTTTGCTGCCGGTCAAGGACACAGTGACTCTGGCAACCACGATTCGCGAGGAGCGCTCGTCAAGCACCATTACCATGCTAGTGGATGGCCCTCACGCCACCCTCGTCACAATCACCCCATGTTCGGAGAGGTTGAGCAGTGCAATTGGCGACCCGACTGCGTTGCTGAATGGGTAAGTCCAGCTGCGGGAAATACCAAATCCGTATTTTGTTAACCGTGTATAGGATAAGAATGTCGCTGAATGGGACACTCTCTCAAAGGAGGAACAAGACAAGCGCCTCGCTAGCAAACTGGCACTGTCTGCTGCACAGCAACCTCAGTGAGGCTATCGCTGGATATTGGAGGCACTAGGACCTCTCTTCTCATAATTTGTCTTCTTGGTATGATTCCGTCCTGTGAGTCCTGCTGGAGTTACATGCACTTGGAAGCACGGGAATCTCATCCTCAGTGGGACCGCGGGCCTAGTTTGGCAAGGACAGCGGTGCAGAGGCGAGGCCAGCTTGTGAGCTATTACGCGGCATCTCACGAGGAGAGCAGAGCGGCCGTATGTGGAGGAGACACTTTATTACGATACTGCCGTGGAATGAGCCGGATGTGTGTCGCAGACGCTAGGAGCGTCGGGATTGCTTATGTCGTAAGGCGGTGATTCCGGAGGTTCGTTCTCGGTCCACATGCAATGAGTCGCGAACTGCCTTAGTCAGCGCATTATGTAATCGTCAATCACACCTCTGCTTCGTCTGATCTGATGTACATGGCAATCACATTGCCATTGCCCATATCTCGGAGATTGAGTTCATGCTGCCAGTATGTCGTCTTTGGGATGTTCGTATGACGTCTGATTCTGCCGCGCCTGATTAATTACCGCCTAACAAACCGGGAAGACCAAGTCGCGTCGCGTCGCGTCGCGTCACGCATCCGGCATTGGAGTGCGCGTCATCTGGCACACTGCCATATTCCAACGAGCCGTTGTGTCAAAGCAAACATGGCTGATGGCTATGGTATCCAAAATTAATTGCCATGTCGGTGGCTTAGCGGCGAATTTTCCTGGGCAGCCGTTCGGATGCTGACAGGACACGCCATCAAAATAATCATCTCTGGCATGGACAATTCCTCCTTGACGTTTTGACAGCCATCGGTTGGCCAGGTCCAGCATGATGCAGACAATTGAGTCAAGTCGTGTTGACGCGTCGGTCGAACTCATTAATCGTGAGTTTGCTCCCGACACGTGTTCATTTTCCGCTTCAGCGCGTGGTCCAGTTGTTATCATCGATATCCTTGCAATCGCTAATACTATCGCAGTTATTCGTACGACATTGATCTTTATTCGCGATGTTACAAAGGGAAGGGATGATTGTAGCGAGAGCACAATCGCTCTTAGCAATACACTCACATTTCTTGACGCCTTCCACTGTCTCTGCTTTGACGAAGAGCGCGGTATCTTGCACGACACGCGTGCTCATTGTATATTGTCCTATGACGTTGAGCATACGTTGTATACACTGAATAAGTCACTAGCTTCGCACAGAGAGGCTTGGAGATATATTGGCCGGCCAGCGAACCCAATTGTCGACGAAAGGACAACCGGAAATGGATCACGCCAGCGTGCAACATCAGTAGACCCCAAGCATGGCCGCTCGAAGTGGAGAGACGAGATTAAAGAGCGGTCCCAACTCTGGCGAGAACGAGCGCGACCAGGAATGTGGGATGCTCTTTTCGGCGTTGACGAGATGAAGGTGCTTATGCGAGGCTGTTCTACATCAGTATGTCGCCTGCGACAGTCACTGGAGATCATCTGCCTCGTCTTAGGCCCACCGACTGTCAACTATTGGAAGAGCGAAGAAGCAGCGTTGCTTGGGATCCAGACTGCACTTGAGCGGCAATACCGCGCAGGGAACACGCCGTCTGGTGACTACAGAGCCCTACGAGGCCGGATCAGAGACGGAATCAGTGTTATGCAGATGTCCACGAACCTTATCAAGACTGTGTATGCGGAAGGCAAAGAAGGAATGGACGTTTTGGTCGAACCCCGATCAGACTCTGATACACCAATCGAGTTCATGTGCCATCTGACTTGGTTATTACAGGCTCCAAAGAACCACACGCCTGCCACAAGTCTGACCAAACTTCACGATTACAGTCTTTCCTCTCTTCCATGTATAGGCTTTATCGACGACGCCGAAAACTCACGCAGTCTGATCCTGTACCGTTCGCCTCAAAGTCATCCCTGGGCATCTAGTCCACCATCACTACACGACTTAATCTCGAAAGGTGATCGCGCCCAGCTATCGCTTGGCCGGCGATTCCTCGCCGCTAGAACACTCGCGGCGACACTACTTGAGACGCACACATCTGGCTGGATACACGGCAACGTGCAATCGCGTAGCATTATAATGCTGCCTCGCGATTTGAACGCTACCGAGTTAACACCAACCTTCGTGGGATGGGGCGTCTTGCAATCCGATGCGGCTATTCAGTACTCATTGGAACCAAATCTTTACCGTCACCATGATCGGTTTGGCCAAGCATCATCTGAGTGCACGAACGATCATGACATATATTCTCTAGGCATTATACTACTCGAGATTGGTCTCTGGAAAACAATGGCAGCGTTGTTTGAGCGGCGGCTAGAGAAGACTCCACATTTCAATTTCGCACAGCAGGAGGATATGTACTCTCGAATTCATAATGCTACTCTTGACTGGGCACGCAGCATCGAGATCGAGAGGACCATGGGCAAGCAATATGCTCACGTCGTACTCCAATGTCTTACATGGCACCGAACAGATCCAATCGAAGGTCTGATCGAGTTTCGAAAACAAGTCGTGGACGCTTTGACGACTGGCTGTGAGCTTTGAGCTCATTCATTCGACGACTTTGATTGCCTGAGATACCAATGAAGCTGTTGAGATAAGTCTGCTTTGACATCCTCGCTCACGGGGTTGAATGACTTCCGGCAAGACGTTCTTTGAGCAGGCGATTCGAAGCCAACAGACCAGCATTTCGAGGAAGGTACACCACCTTGCGGAGAACAAAGCATACGCCAACGCCTGTCATCATCCTGTCAACTCAGTCCCCAGACTACTCAAGGACGACTGGAATGACCGGTGTACCCTGTTTCCTGGCGGGGATCCTTTTACCACTCGAGATCCGAAGACCTGGTGTCTTTGCCCCGCACAATTGACAGCCATACGCCCGTGTATACATCGCAAATCACCTCAAGACATAGACGACCATTTCTGTTTCTTCCTCCCTGGAAGAAAAGGTGCACATCACATCGACTCGACCGCACCAGCCGTTAGTTTTCTGGTAGAATGAGAGGCTAAGTCCACGATGCTTTCCTTCCCTGTCTTGCTCAAGCTCCTACAACTTTCCCATCGTGTCTTCAAATTGCCTTCTCCGCCGGATAGTTTCGCTTAGTCAGCCGCGGGTTGCGCCCGCCCAATCGCAATTTGTATCACTCGTTACAGACAATGAACGCCGCCTTCGTTCATGTACCATCGATGAACATGAGTCTGGTTTGAGCCAGGACGAACTAGCAACGGTAATTGCATTGACTCTATGAGGCGAGAAGCTCGGTGTTCGCCACGATGTTGACTTATCACGGTCAGATCAGGTCGCAAATGATGAACAGAGGTGGTACCAACGCTATCAAGGTCCAGATCGAGGACGTCGGAGCGCTGACCCCGGTACGTACGAAGAGTAGCATTCTTGCTGCTGATGAATGTATATTGGCCTGCCCGAACGACAGTGATCGCTGTGGATCTTGCTATGGAGGGGTGTATGGAAGGGTGAACCTCTCGAAATTTGCTCCAATGTCTTGTACGAAGACACACCCGTATCAATCACCTTAGTCCCATTCGTGGAGGTTTAGGGTCCTGCCTTATTAGCTACAGCCTTACCAAGTGTTCACGTTCCCGACGTGCCGCATCACTAACCAATAAGTCGGGCAGACCTCTTAAACAATTGTCTTCGCAGTGGTGCCATCTGGAATTAATTGCGAAGGAACGAAGAGCAGCCTAGCGTTTTTTTACTGATCGCTTGACTCCCATATCGGCAACAAGGGCTTCCGCGATAGCGTGGGCGAATTGCTCATCATTGATGGCTCGTGCATCTTCCACAACACGAATGCCACTGCCAGCAAGCCCGTCAACAATCGCATTATAAAGCGCCAAATCTGCTTCTGAATCCGCGAAGGGTTGGCCAGGTGTAGAAATCGCGCTCACACCACCCTTTGGGAGCCACACCTGAATCGCACGAGGGTCCTTCGCATGTTTGCGGAGTTTGGCAGCAACGAACGCGCCAACCTGACTCGCCTCCTCTTTTGAAGTCCTCATCAGAGTAACGACCGGATTGTGCTTGTAAAGGTTTCGATTTTTGTATCGTTCTGGCACGGTGTTGATAGGACCGAAGTTAGACATGTCTGTTGCTCCGACTGATATAATATTTGGTATGCCAGCTTCTGCTGCCGCTTCCAATCGAAGTGGCCCTGCACTCATAACACCACCAGTTAAGTGATCGCAGATTTCAGTCGTGGTAAGATCCAGCACCGCATCTAGCCTGCCTTCACGGACGAGCCGTTCCATAGCTTTGCCACCGTGTCCGGTCGCGTGGAAAATGTAGGTCTCGAGGTTGTAGTTAGACTCAAGATATCTCCGAATGGAGTCGACAGCCGGCGTCGTGACGCCAAACATGGTCACCCCTACCCGCTTCTTGCCTGATATTTCCGGCTTTTGCACTCTCGAAACATACGCTTTAGCCATGCCTGCGATAGCTGCTGCAGCATTACTTAGAACATTCCGTAATACTTGGTTTAAGCCAGCGACATCCACCACACTGTACATGAGTGTGATATCGGTCTCTTGAACAATCGGACCTGTGTCCCCGCTCGCGATTGTAGAGATAATGAACTTGGGGACGCCAACTGGAACCGCGTCTCTCATGACTTGCGCAGCGAGAGATGTGCCGCCAGACCCTCCAGCTGCAATGATAGCATGGATGTTTCCTTGTTCGAAACTACGGCTGACTGCAGTTGTGGCACACTTGGCCATTATGTTAATGACTTCTGCACGGGGCACCCGATTGAGATCCACATTGCTTCCATGCTCTTGTAGTAGATCTTTCTGGCTTATCGCGATCGCATCGTGCTGAGTAGGGTGACGACCGACGTCCATCAGATCAACGTCGACGTCATATTGTCGAATCTTGTTGTGTAAATAAAGCAATTCATCAAGCTTTGTATCGCATGTACCAATAATTACAACCTTCGGGATCATTTCCGACGTTCTGGCAGGATGTGACCCGCAGCTTGAGATTGTGACAAGATAGGGTGGTACTGTGCATGGCTCAGTGCTTTATTTGCAGATGGTAAGGGGCGGCACGATGCTCACATGCTCTCAAGGTACCTGCGCGTAACCGTTTCAATAGTCCAACAATGATCTATGCTTTGTAATACCCCGAGAGAATGTTTCGGAAGATTAGATCACAGTTGTATGGTCCAAGGCGTGCTATACCGATGGCGGTAGGTGAAACTTTATGCCTGGTGGTAACTGGGGCGACTTTTCTTGAGGAATGTGAGCTTCCCAAGCTCCATCTCTCCACGTGAATGACGTCATGTTGCGTACGTTCTCAGCATTCTTTCCGTGTACCCTTGATAACGTTCGAAAATATTAACATTGAACCATTGAACCAGTCCCGTCATGTCTCCACCAAACGATAGAAATTCCATACTCGATAAACTTCGCAAGACGATCCAGGATGGAGACGTTGTCATCGGCGCGGGGGCAGGGATTGGTTTATCCGCAAAATTCATCGAACAAGGCCGCGGCGACTTGATCATCATCTACAACAGTGGCCGCTACCGAATGGCAGGCCGCGGTTCATTAGCTGGGTTAATGCCATATTCCAACGCTAACGATGTTGTGTTGGAAATGGTACGCATCCTCTGTTGCACCTGCACTCAACCTATCACGAGACTGACAGGTTATAGGCTGGGGAAGTCCTACCGATCGTTAAGGACACGCCCGTCCTGGCCGGTGTTTGCGCAACTGACCCTTTCCGCGATATGTCTCGTTTTCTGAAGCAGCTGAAAGACCTCGGGTTTGCTGGCATCCAGAATTTTCCAACGGTTGGATTGATCGATGGCACATTCCGACAGAATCTCGAAGAGACGGGCATGAGTTACGATGCGGAGGTTGAAGTTATTCGCCAAGCAAGAGAAATGGATATGCTTACTACACCCTATGTCTTCAATGTAGAAGAAGCAAAGAAAATGTCGCACGCAGGTGCAGACATCCTGGTGGCGCACATGGGGCTAACGACCAGCGGAAGTATTGGTGCGAGTAGTGGGAAATCATTGGATGAATGCGTGAAGTTGATTCAAGAAATCCGCGAAGCCGCGGTGGCGATCAAAGAGGACGTGATTGTGCTATGCCATGGCGGCCCAATCGCGAAGCCAGAGGATGCCGAGTATGTCATCAGCCGGACAAAGGGAGTACACGGATTTTATGGTGCTAGTAGTATGGAGCGACTACCTGTCGAGGACGCGATCACCAACATCACGAAAACGTTCAAGAAGTTGAAGCCTAGCTCGAAATAGAAAATAACGACTTCCGATCGTCTGAGCACAGTCATAGATCAGGAGATATCCCTTGCATAATCGAATAAAGGAGATTATTCACAGCAACTTTGCACGTTGTGTATTAGAATACAACATATAGAGTATAAGTAAGGTACGGAGTTCATCTCTTCTAGCACAACGTCATCATGTATTCCAAAGCGCATACTCTCCGGATGACTTTATGTAGCGTACCCGAGCAGACTCTGTTACTGTATACTTCATAACACACTATGAGCCTGTATATCACACTTAAAACATGGCTGTAAGACCCTAGATTTCGTGTGTTCGTGCTTATAGTCGGTATATTTTTCGGAAAGAAATCCTCAATAGAGCTGATACCCATGTGCAATCTGATCAGTACGATTTCAGACCCGTCTCATACACCACTGGTGTGACTAAGCTTCCAAGCCCATGGCTCATAACTATTCTCAGATCGTCGCCTTCCTTCAACCATACTCTAGGTATTTTGCTAACCCCAATGCCATGTGGCGTTCCCGTCATAATGACCGTGCCCGCATCCAGAGTCGTCCCTTGACTAAGGTACGCAACGATCTCCGGAATACTAAATATCATATCGTTGGCCATTGAATACTGCATAGTCTCGCCATTGAGTATAGTCTTCAACTCAATATCTCCAGGATTCGATATGGATGAAGCAGCGACTAGGCAAGGTCCAAGAGGCGCAAAGCCGTCAAATCCTTTCCCAAAGCCCCATTGAGCTCCATTAAACTGGTGTTTGCGTGCGGTAACGTCGTTGGAGCACGAGTAGCCGAGAACATAGTCCATAGCATCTTCTTTGCTGACATTCTTGGCTGCCTTACCAATTACAATAGCGAGTTCCGCTTCGTAGTCTGCTTGCCCGTCTGTCGCCTGACTTGGGATGATCAGAGGGGCGTTGGGTGCCCCGAGACACGTTGATGGCTTGAAGAAGAGGGTAGGGTGATCTGGCAGCGCGAGATTCATTTCCTTGGCATGTTTACGGTAATTTAATCCAATGCAGCGGATGGTCCCGACTTCGGATCTCGAGAGAGGCGGAAGTAGTTTCGATACGCTGAGAATCGATGATGTAGGATGTGTATCGGGTGCGAGAACTGAAGATCCTGTGAAGGCACGAACTTTGACTTCTGATCCTGATGCGAGCGCAGCACCAACTGTAGTATATTAACTTTTTGGTGCAGTTTAATGTTGTGCGGGCACTCTTACTATCGCTCTTAGCATCGATGGGTTCACCGATATGTTCAAGACTATCTTCATTTGCAATAAATCGTACTAGGCGATTCCAACTCTGAACAGTCTTTAGCAGAGTATGTAATAAGACGGAAAACAAATGCCCAAATTACCGTCGCAATCCCGCTGTACACGTATTTGTCACTCAATGATTCCATTTTCAAATCTCTTCTATCCCCAAAAAAATACTGTAGCAAGGCGAAGGATGTTGAGTATGCAAGCTGAAAATTAAATGTCGAAGATATGAAGGGTAGCGATAGACTTGCACTGCGACGAAGCTATTGGCCATCCAAGAGAAGTTCTCATTACAGTAGAATCATTAGCTAATAATCTCATCCTCTCAAATGTATTTCCCGATCCCTTGATTGATCCTTCCGTCGGCCAAATCATGCTATTGCGATAACGACTGCATGGGTCGGCCCCACTAGACCCGCAATGTGCTTGACACAACTTTTGCGGGGCTGAGGATATGAAGCCTCACCTTAACAGGCTCGACAGATTCCCCAGATTAATACACGAACTTGCGGGAGGCTCGGGCGAGCTCGACAACTACTGGTGAGGGCTACAATATTCCACACAGAATAAATTCAAGGTCTCCAAATCGCGCTGATCGTGGATTGCTACATTTCCTGGTAGTGTGCCACTTTACCGGAAACCAAATACTTGGTCTTGCGTTATGCTATCCAATACTTGCTCCCATTGCTGCAAATCAGTAGGCTCGAACATCGTGAATGTTGGGTCACCCCATGGGGCGTGCCATTGGAACGGCCCGTTGCCAGCCACTAGGTTGGGCACTCCTGGAATTGTCTCTGAACTGAAGTCTGTATTGGGTGAGGTCAGTGTGTCCATCGCTAAAGCTGGAGGCACTTGGCGAGCAGTAGACGTATCAAGGTCTTCAGGTCTCACATCGTTCGATGCTACATCAGCCGGAGTTTCTGTCGTGCCCATGGCGCGGTGGAGTCGGGACTGCGTCGATTTTCTTATGCAAAGTTCAATGATTTTGACTTCGGCGAGAGCGAACTCATTCAACCAGACATCTGACCGTTGCATTTCACAATATGCTGTCAGGTCTTCTAGAATTGCGTGGCATCTACGCGAGTGAGGATCTTTGACCGCAATGATGCCAAGAACCAGTGCGCTGTTGAAGAGATGATGAGGTCCCAAGGTCCACTTAAGTCGATCATTGAGCGGTTGCTGGAAGTAATCAATGCGCATTGCCAAGTCGGCGCACGCTGAAGAGATGCAGGCATCGTGACTTTGCTTGAACCGGTTCGTGATACTCTGTCTGAGAAGATACGGTCGATGAAGGGTAACGCGCGCGAAATGGTACATTGAGTGGAGATGTAGTCTGTTCCAATAGAGAAATGGATGCAGCCGATCTCTTGTAGTGTCTGCTTCCTTCAAGTGATAGTAGTCTGGCAAGCGAGCCTCCCAGCTGAGAATGTCGCGATCCAGAGACAGTACTGTGTCGTATGAGACACTAAATAGGCCAAAGCACCGTTCCTGAATGTCCCCTATCAATTTTGCGAGATCATGAGCGAGGAAGTTGAAGACGCTCAATGTGGGCTCTGCAAGGGGTAATTCCGGGATAGTGGCGGCGCGTTCGTCCGTCTCATCGTCAAGCCAAACGTTCGTCGCACGCTTGACGAGACATTGCTGATCTACGATTGCAAACGGTCGACCGATTGCAAGGGCGATAGTTTTATCGAGCACGTACAGATGACTCCATAGTCGCCGTCGTGTTTCGGTCTCTTTACGCGGTAGCCGCCAGCGCTCTCCATCTATATGTATACCTTGCGCTTGCGCCATACGCATCGCGAAACTAGTAGTTAGCCATGCCTCCGGTACTCGTCTCAGGTGAATGAGGTAACGCGTGACCAGGACACCTGCGCGCACAAGATCGGTCGACTCGCCATAAAATGTCGGGGCGATAACGATTGCTCTACGGGCAGCCCAGTAGAAGCGAAGTGAGGTTTCTTGCAGCTCTCGTTGAACCTCTGCATTCTTCGGATGAGGACAGTCAAGGAATACGCCGTAGGCCAGGACGATGAATAGTAATGCTAGCCAGCGTAAATCGATAGAAGCAAAGTCATCGAAGCCGAATTTTCTTTCCCAGAATTCATCGTACTTTGCCTTGAAAGACGCTGGATGCACTGCGTCAATTGCCCAGTTGAGTTCGCCGAGGAAGACGTCCACCAGGCGGTCAACGCTAGTTTTGTTGCGAGGTAGGAGGCCCAGCAGATCCCAGATCTGAGAGAACGGACCACCCACGTCACGGAATGAATGCGTGGATGCAGCCGCGTGTCGTATACCAGATGAGAGATCTGGCGCTGGTGCTTTTATGATCTCGGCTGCGGCCTGAGGACCAAAGTATGACGATCCGAAGAACGAAGGCGCATCTCTGCTTCTGAAAAGGCTGCCAACGTGTGCATCTCTTGGTTCCGGTGACGCCCTTCCGCTTGATACTTGCCGTCCTGAAACTCCAGCAACGCGTACGTTCGGATCAAGAGGCTGTGATTGGCTCTCTTGTGGTGTCGTTGGACGACGCCCAGAGTCCAGAGGGGTATGTACTGTCGAAGCGTGTCTGCGATGAGCTGCTGCTTCCTCACTGTATGAACATGTTGACGAGACCCCGCGGCGTTTACAGTTGAAACATGGATGCTCTCCATCGCACTATGGACTGTTATCAGTGATTACATAATCTGTTGACGTCATGGTACCTTCTGCTTTCGTCTGTGACAAGCAGTACAGCTTCTTGCTTGTCTTCCACGCTTCCTTCTCTTGCTTGCTTGACTTTCATCTGTCATACTATCGGGATGATCTGGAGTATTGGTCGGCAGATGCAGATATCTAGCGTTAAGTCGAGCGTCCGTTGCCGATATCTGGCCAAGCAATTAACCGATCAATTTACCGAAGTGTCGTTGCTTGATGCTTGCCTTCCTGTATCATACGCCAAGTGATGCTGCGTCTAGCGTGCTCCTTCGCTCGTTCTTATCTTTCTCCGCACTTCGGGCTATATGGCCTGTAACTTCAATTCAATCGGTGATAACATGGACGTTATAAACGCTCGTCGAAGCGGTTCATCCTCCCAGTACAAAGGGTCTAAGTTGGCTGCATACTCCACGGTCTTGCTCGCTCCAGAGAACTTGGTCAAATTTCACCATGTCGACCTCCGCGCACCAGGACAAAGTCATGGATGGCTCAATACACGAAAAGGACACACAGGTTGGTAGCAGTGAGGAGATCTACATCGATCCCGTCGCGGAGAGAAAGGTGATATTGAGCTCAACGGCTGGCAGTGGTATCTACTGACGCTTTCGAAGCTCATCCGCAAGCTCGACCTTATACTCTCTCCTATGATGGTCACAATCTTCTTGGTAAGTCTCTAGCTGCAGATTCAACGAAAGCCCTCTCTAATGACATTACAAAAGGTGGCGTATCTTGACCGATCCAATATCGGTATGCCCATTAGTGATGTGCACCACAAGGAGATGCTGACGCCGACCAGGGAATGCTGCAATTGCAGGCATGAACGAAGACCTCAATCTCACTGGAAATCGCCTCAATGTCGCAGTGACTCTCTTCTACGTCACATACATTGCTTTTGAAGTGCCTGCGTCTATCATGCTAAAGAAGCTTCGCCCATCTCGCCTGATTCCATTCTTCATCATCAGCTGGAGCGCAGTTATCATCGGAGCAGCGTTTATTGAGAACTATGCGTCACTCATAGCAACTCGATTACTTCTCGGCGTTTTTGAATCTGGCCTCTTTCCATGCTTGACGCTGTATCTGAGCATGTACTACAAGCCTCTCGAGCAAGCGCGCAGGGTTTCCTACCTCTTCGTCGCCTCGGCGTTGTCAGGAGCGTTCGGTGGTATACTAGCATATGGACTAGGTAAATTGCACGGCGCCAGCGGTCTTGCCGGATGGAGGTGGCTGTTCCTGGTCGAAGGAATCATCAGCATGGTCGTTGGGATTGTCACTATCTTCCTTCTACCGGATAATTTTGAAACCGCTTGGTGGCTGAATGAGGAAGAGAAAGTTCTCCTCAGACACAGGCACGAGAATGAGCGTCTCTACCAGGGCAAATCAATGACGACTGATGCACTGGATAGCTCAGAGATCAAGCTTGCTTTCCGCGATCCGAAAGTGTGGCTCAGCTCAATTTGCCAGTTCTGCGCAAATACCTGCTCTTTTGGGTTCTCAACCTTCCTCCCAGTAAGCTGCTTCGCATGATTCTAGATTTTGTCAACATACTGATGCGTGTAAAGGTGATCATCCGCGGCTTCGGCTACTCCAGCATACGCACCCAGCTCTTGACCGTGCCAGTCTACATCTGGGCGTCCATTGTCTACCTTTTTATCGCGTTCTGCTCTGACTGGGTCAACCGCCGGGCATTTTTCATGGTTCCCCTCGCACTTGTTACAATGGTCGGCTACGCAATGATGCTTGGCGTCTCCATGACATTGACAGGCGTCCTCTACTTTGCCACGTTCATCACTGCCACCGGTATCTACTGCTGCGTTGGTCTCAATGTCACCTGGATCATCAATAGTAACGCGGGATATTTCAAGCGTGCAACGGCGATTGGACTTCAGCAGACTATCGGTAATTCTGCTGGTATCATGGCGGGTCAAATATACCGCATCACGGCCAAGGACGGACGCTATGTCATCGGTCACGGAGTGTCCATTGCGGCTATTTCATTAGCTGCGTGTGGATATGCGCTTATGTACATGTTGTTGCGTAACTTGAACAGGAAAAGGGAGGCTATGTCGATCGATGAGAGGATCAGGGAGATTGACTCGGGCAAGTTGGGAGATAGACATCCAGACTTCAGGTACACTTTGTAAACGTGATATTTGAGAAGGACATGATCTCTCAAATAAATCACAGTACTGCTCTGACAGGCATTGTGTCTCAAAACGAAATGACTATCCCGTGCGCAGTTCTGACATCCCCAGCAGGACGCACATTCACCCCCGCCTCCGCAGTTCCTTCTGCGCGTTATTCTCCGCCACCTCTGCCCTTTTGTTTGGCGTCTGCTGCCCCTGATCGCATTCGTGTTCTCAGCATCACGCTCCGACTCCTCCATAGCCTCAGGTAACACGGCTGTCGGCCAGATCTTCAGCGACTGAATGTCAATCAGAGTCAAGCTGTGTACGGGGTCACCGAGCTGTTCTCAACGATAGTAGCCATCGGTGGCAGTCTGCCGCAATGGATAGCGCCCATATAGACTACAATTTGTTCACAGGTGATTTGCATGACGTTAATGCTACCCACGAAGGTGTTCAACGGCAGGCGTTAAATTTTCAAGGCCAGTTTGGACATGCTCCAAAGAGTCAACTACATAAGTATTTTCAACAATGCTAGTGAAAGCGCATAGGGTCTCTGCAATGACTGTCACCGAAATTCGCCTTGCAAAACCTGACTTGAGGGAATAGGCTGATCACGCAGATGGGGTTTGGGACGTGCAAGTCAGCCGTTAGCCCTAAGAAGAACAGGGAGATTAATGTGACAGCAGACTAGATCCAGCTTCCATATGTACTTGAGGAGCGGTCACGAACAATACGACTGAGAGTGCCCTGCAGGCATATCCAGAATCGTCTACCTACTACATGAGGGCTGCAACCAAGTCTGTTCAAGCTTCTACAAGCTTTATTTGCCGTGCCGTGTAACTGGCATAGTTCTCGGAGAAAATAGCAGGTCGGTGATCGCTCCCTGCGTTGGTGCTGCGTCATGCATCGTAGCTGCCTTTTTAGCACTAGCTGGGTCTCGTGGAATCTCGCCAAGTGCTAGGTCCACTGATAAGCTACGACAAGCTCTTCCTGCAGTTAATTTATGATATCTTAGTCCCCCGCGATATTACTTGGGTATGCTGTTAAGTGGGTGCTGTGGTACCGTTAGGGTAACGGGCATGAGAATGTCCAAGACCTCTCATCCAACATGAAGAGAAGTTGGTAGACCTGAAGCACTCTACAACATTTCAGGCATGTTGAACCTGTCCTTTGAAGCGTAATTTTCCACTCAAAATATTCAGTAATAAGTATGCGATACGATGGCCGTCACAGTCTAACATATAGTACTCAGGCAGTGTGCCTAATCAGGAAGGCCTCAGTACGAGTACGCATCCAAGCAGCACTACGGTCCAATTAGCCCCTGTTATGGACGACAGCATTTACATGCCGACTCATATAAGTTTACGAATCGCGACCCACAATCACCACACTTTCTAACCTTATCTACATGGCACGAGGATAGGTCCCATGTACCTGGAAAAGAATGGGGCCTATAATGCATGCTTTACCCTCCAAGAGTTGTCGTTCGCGCTATCAATACCGTGAATTAGTGAGAGAGAATCCTTGTAAAGGCCCCCGAAGCGTTGCATCGACTGAAGAAAGATTAGGAAGGTATCATGGGTTGAAGACTCTGGCCATTGTGGTGCCGAACAGCTTAGTGGCATCAAGGATTGAGTCGATGTTGTGACGAATTCAAAGACTGGCTATATAAATGTCACATATCCTGCTGTTTTTATAACAGCGAGCAAGACTTCCCCAGTGTCAGTTTACGACCGTTTCTTTCTCCTTCGTTCAGCGCGAGTCCTACAACTACAAATCTTCCCAACCATGAAGTTTACCTCCGCTTTCGTCGCCGCCTTCATGGCAAGCTCCGTATATGCACGCCCGTCCACCCTCGCCGAGCGTGTTCAATCCCGCGCTGCCGGCACCCGTCGCAATCACCAGACCCTCCCCTTGATCAAAGTTGGTTCCGGCATCAAAGAAAACATCCTCGCATCCGGCGACAACGAAACCGCCCATGTAGAATACTCCAGCAACTGGTCCGGCGCGGTCCTCGAGCAACCTTCCTCCGGCTACTTCACCTCTGCCACCGGAAGATTCACATTTCCCACACCAAAGTTCGTCGGTACAGGTTCAGGCTCTGAGTCTTCATCCGCGTGGGTTGGTATCGACGGTGATACTTGTGCGAGTGGGTTACTACAGGCCGGTATCGATCTCACCGTGACCAAGTCCGGCGCTGTTTCGTATGATGCATGGTATGAGTGGTACCCAGACTACGCCTACGACTTCTCAAACTTCCCCATCAAGGCCGGCAACGTAATCCAGGTTGACATCGTCGCCACGACGACCACCAAGGGTACCGTCAAGTTGACCAATGTCAGCACTGGCAAGAGTGTCAGCAAGACCCTCACTGCGCCTAGTGGTTCGGTTCTGTGTCGCCAGAATGCGGAATGGATTGTTGAGGACTTTGAGCAGGGTGGTAGTCTGGTCGCGTTGAGCAACTTTGGGACTGTTGTTTTCACTGCTGCGAGCGCGACTTTGAGCACCGGCGGAACGGAAGGACTGAGCAGCGCGACGATCATCGATTTGAAGCAGGGCAGCACTGTGTACACTGATGTTATAATCAACAGCGGCTCCCAGGTCACTGTCAAGTACGTCTAAGTCGCTTCGTTGGATGGCTCTGGAAAAGTTCCAAGCGGGTAGCAGCTGCGAAACAAGAAGGGAGAGCGCGGGTCAGTTGAGCTTTGAGGCTGAGAAAGTGATTGTATGTCAAGCGCGATTACTTTACTACCAAGATCGATTCGTTGATCTCATGTTCTGCTATATGATTGAATAATGTTACCAATTCTTTACGGCAACCCTCCACAGCTTCCTCCACCGTCTCACAACAGCGCCTGCGTGATATCAGCTCCTCTCCTCTTCCATACCCCATCGATTCCCATATCAAACTTCCCATCATCCTTAGGCATAATCATGGGCTCTTCACCGTCCTTGGGATTCCTAAAGATCACACTCTTCTCCGTACCAAGCGTCAAATGTATCGCCGCGGGATCCGTTACCTCGTATTCCTCCAACTTTCCTTCCCTCCCATCCAATAAACGCTGAACATTCTCCTTCACAACTTCAGCTTGCTTAAGCGCTGGCCGCGCGGCTTTATGCGCAGCTGTTGCGGCAATGTCGCCGAGGGCGAAGATGTTGGGGAATTGGGCGTCGGCGATTTGAAGTGTGGGCAAGACTTTGATGAATTTCTGGGTATCAATGGAAGATGGGGATAGGGAGGCTAGGATATCGGATTGTGGTGTTTGGCCTGTGGATATTATGGCGAAATCGGCGGGTATTTGGGTACCATCTGCTAAGTCGACGCTGAATTCGCGGCCGTCAGTTGGGTATCCGGATTCTGGCAGCTTGACGCGTTGGCCGAGGACGAGGTTTACGCCTAGATCGGCGCATCGTTTTGCGACGAGGTTGTGGAGGGCGGGATGGAATTTGTTCATGACGTTGGTGCGGGAATGCACCAACGTGACGCTCTTTTCTGGGTATATCTCTTTTATGTCAGTGGCCATTTGGACACCTACTGCTCCGCCGCCGATGATGACGATCTTCTGACTCTTCTCAACTTGTGTGGCATGTTTCCGTAAGTAGGCTGTTCCCCCCAGCTTGTCGCTGCCAGGCAACGTGCTTGGTGGGCTCAACTTTGTCCCAGTGGTGACGGCGAGTACCGCATAGGGAATCTGTTTTGTTTGAACACCGTCAAGGTCCACCGGGCGATCGAGTACGATATTCTCTTTCGTTAACTCAAGCACCTTCGCTTGCACAATTGCACCTCTTTCTCCAAGCCGGCTTTTTTGATACGGAATAAATGCCTTGTGAGTATCGACTCTCGTGGTGAGTGCGTATCGCGGAAACGCAAAAAGATGCTGGAAGTGACTGTTCTTCTCCACAAGCAGAACTCGGAAGCGCCCCTGTGCAGCAGTCGCCAGTGATTCGGCGAGGTTCAAGCCGACGTAGGAACCGCCAACAACTACGACATTTGGAATTGTGGCGTTGGCCATTCTCAGCGTGAGGTTATCTTTGTTTTTTTTTGGAAGAAAAATGGACCTACCCAAACGAGTAGGGCGAAAGCAGGTCTTTTGTACATGCGGTATAGGAGTTCCACGCCCACATGCCGGCACTGCTTTGGATTATCAGATCGGTGTCGGGGTTACATAGGGCGCGGAAAAGAGTTCATCAGCCTAATCAGATGGGCCTCGGGTTTTCGGGCGTCCGAAACGGCATTTTCGCGGAGCTCTTATATGGCCAACCTTCGAACTTCATTCCGGCACTGACAGTGCTAACCAATGTCTTGCAAAGGATGTGATGCTCGCGGATCGCTCATCTATGTCCGAGCAATTCCGTCATGCCTTCTGCGTCCTCTCAAGTTGTACCATTCTACAGAGATCCGGACATAACAGCTCCACAGCACAGCGTTCTTCATGGAGCACTTCCTGCGCACCTTTGTCCCAGCCGATTGTTGACAGTTAGCAGAGTGTTTTGTCCATAGATCATGCAAGCATGGTATGCTCTGTATATTGGAAGCTCGTTCACATTCGCAAAGAACGTCGACCACGGTATACTCAGGGAACGAGGGCCCTTGGAGGAGATTTAGAACGTTTTAGCATACGCATACTCTTGAAAACAATTGATATAGCTGATCTAGTAACAATCGTCCCAAAACTGCAAAACATCGACCGGTAGTCGTCCCTGAAGATCAAATTTATGACGTGTCTTCGTCATACACAGTACATACCTCAAGCGCTTGTTCGACGTAAGGCAATCCTCTAGCAACGTTTTACTACAGACTGCAGCCCTGGTCATTCTACAAATCTTGATTAGGAAATGATAATCCGTAGCTTTCATAGTGATACGCCCTTTCTAAAAAGCGGGTCCGTACAACTATCAAAAGATCTGGGTTTTGGGGTTGCGCCCTTTGCTGCAAGTCAGATTTTGCCTTATCTTTCGTCCAGACAGGTTAAAACGCTTGCTGATGTCATCAGAACAGCCTCACATTTAATCTGTAGCTGCCTGACTATCTCGTTGAATGACTTACAAAGAGGCCTCATGATGGATGAAATGACCGATTTCGACATGCTGCTGGCCGAGTACACCGACAGGAAGCATCCCAGGGTTCATGGCGTAATATGTAAATGCGTGGATCGCTATGGTGACGAGCGCCATGCAATTCTTAGTTGTAATTACTGATATATGTTAGGAAAGGAGATTTACTCCAAAATCTCTGGATACTCGTCTCTGGGCCCTGACGCTGAGCCACTGCGGCCCGACGCTGTCCTCAAACTCGCGAGCGCGACCAAGCTAATCACCAGCATCGCACTGCTGCAATGCGTTGACGATGGTCTTATCGCCCTAGACGACCCGCTCACTCATATTCTGCCAGAGCTAGACTGCAAAGAGATATTGACAGATGTTGAGGATTCCGAGTTCACCTTGGAGCCCAGCAAGACGGCTATCACTGCTCGACACCTACTGTCGCATACTTCAGGACTGGGCTACCCGTTCATGAACAAGCTGCTAGGTCTCCGTGCGAATGTGAGAGCACAACAGGGTATCGTACGATCCTTTCGTGTAACAGAGCGATACAACACTCCATTGGTTTTTGAGCCAGGGACGGGGTGGCTTTATGGCAGCAGTATGGACTGGGCTGGAGTTGTCGTGAGTCGTCTGCACGGTGTGTCCTTGGGCGATTACATGGTTGAGCATGTGTGGAAGAAGGTCGGACTGGCTGCGCCGTTTCCTACCTTCAACATCGCGAAGCACGAGGAGTACAATGCGCGGATCATGCATGGAGCGGCACTTACATCAGAGGGCCTCTTGGAGCACTGCGACGCATGGGCTTTTGACAACAATGAGGACGAGGACGGGGGCGCAGGTCTATCAGCAACGACACAAGACTTTGTTGCGGTGCTTGCAGATCTCATCTCGGAGTCACCGAGGCTTCTGAAGAAAGCGACTGTCGTGAAAATGTTCTCACCTCAGCTGGCGCCGGGTTCAACAAGTGTGCAGATGCTTTTGAATCTACGACCAGCGTGGGACATCGTCGCTGGCCCTATCGCTGACGACCTCGCGAACCATGGACTGGGTGGAATGCTGTGCATGGGTGTAGTTCCTGAAATTGGGCAGCGTGGAGGCATGCTTGCGTGGGGTGGAGCATCTAACATTGTGTGGTGGATGAATCGTGATGAAGGTGTTGCCGGCTTCTTCGCCACTCAACAGTCACCGTTTGGCAACCCAACGGTCACGAAGCTTGTCAATGCGTGGAAGAAGGACTTCTGGTCTGGCTACAAACCCATGGAGACGTGATGGAAGTGTGGTTGAGGGGTGGCGTCGGCTGTAGGGTAGGGGTGTCTTCTAGCGCGTTTTAAGCGCGACGCGTCGACGCGCTGCCGTTGACAAGTGAATGCATGACCTCGAAGCCGCCAATCAACATCATCTAATCTCACTTCACAGCTTGCTCACTACTAGACTCCATTGCAAGAAGACAGTGAAATAGTTCGCACCCCCCCACGTATCAAGCCATCATGGGGTCTCGGCCGGAGATGCAGGAGGAGGACGAGACGGGCTTCTGCAAGTTCTTCCGCAACTTGCCTGAGTTGGGTACAGAGACTATACGCATATTCGACCGCGGTGATTACTACAGCGCCCATGGCGAAGATGCCAACTTCATCGCGAGCACAGTGAGCAGTCCTTGGAGCCAATTGGCCATGTGATACGTAATGCAAAAAGACGATACTGATATAACTGATTGCAGGTATACAAAACCACCGCAGTCATACGGCGGTTAGGACGGGATCCTGGCCTCGAATCAGTCACCATGACTGTCACGGTATTCCGCAACTTCCTCCGCGACGCCCTGTTCCGCCTGGGCAAGCGCATCGAAATCTGGCGATCGAGTGGGAAGCGCATGGACTGGACTGTGGTCAAGCAGGCATCACCAGGCAACCTGCAAGACCTTGAAGATGAGCTTGGCGGCCAAATTGAGAATGCGCCCATCATACTGGCCGTCAAAGTGTCCACCAAGACCACTGAGGCAAGGAGCGTGGGCGTCTGCTTTGCCGATGCCAGTGTACGTGAGCTGGGTGTTACAGAGTTTCTTGACAACGACCTGTACTCGAACTTCGAATCGCTGCTCATCCAGCTGGGCGTCAAGGAGTGTCTCATACAGGTTGACGCTTCTAAGAAGGACGTGGAGCTGGCAAAGCTACGGACAATAGCTGACAACTGCGGGTGTGCGGTTGCAGAGCGGGCGCAGGGAGACTTCGGCACCAAAGACATTGAACAGGATCTTCCACGGTTATTGAAAGACGAGCGGGCGGCTTCCACACTTCCGGCGACCGAGTTGAAACTGGCAATGGGTGCAGCGGCGTGTTTGATCAGGTACCTGGGTGTCATGTCCGACTCTTCCAACTTTGGCCAGTACCAGCTGTACCAACACGACCTGACACAATACATGAAGCTCGATGCTGCAGCGTTGAAGGCCCTCAATCTGATGCCTGGACCTCGCGACGGGACCAAGAACATGAGCCTGTATGGGCTTCTGAATCACTGCAAGACACCTACAGGTAGTAGGCTTCTCGCACAGTGGCTCAAGCAACCTTTGATGAACGTCCAAGAGATTGAGAGACGACAGCAACTTGTCGAGGCATTCGTGAACGACACTGAGTTGCGGCAGACCATGCAGGAAGAGCACCTTCGATCGATACCCGACCTGTACAGACTTGCAAAGAAATTTCAGCGCAAGGCGGCGAATCTCGAAGATGTCGTCCGGGCGTACCAAGTTGTCATTCGACTGCCAGGCTTCCTCAGCTCCCTCGAGTCCGTCATGGATGAGAAGTACAAGGAACCTCTCGACGCAGAATATACTGAAAAGCTGCGTCACTACTCCAACGCATTTGCAGGACTACAGGATATGGTGGAGACAACCGTGGATCTCGAAGCGCTCGACAATCACGAGTTCATCATCAAGCCCGAATTTGACGAATCATTGAAGACCATACGGAAACGCCTCGATAGGTTGAAGCGTGACATGGAGTCTGAGCACACAAATGTTGGCAATGATCTCGATCAAGACACGGAGAAGAAGCTGTTTCTTGAGAATCACAAGGTACATGGCTGGTGCTTTAGGCTCACGCGCAATGAAGCAGGCTGCATCCGACAGAAGAAGCAGTACAAGGAGATCTCGACACAGAAGAACGGTGTCTATTTCACCACATCGACATTGCAGGATAAGCGGAGAGAGTTTGACCAGCTGTCGGACACTTACAACCGCACGCAATCCGGACTGGTCAACGAAGTCGTCTCCGTTGCGTCTTCATATGTCCCTGTCGTCGAGAAGTTGGCTGCTGTACTGGCACATCTCGACGTGATTGTTGCTTTTGCACACGTCTCCGTACACGCGCCTACCTCATATACTCGGCCTACGATGCATCCCCGGGGAACAGGGAACACGGTCTTGAAGGAGGCTCGTCACCCGTGTCTGGAGATGCAAGACGACGTATCCTTCATCACCAATGACGTAGCTCTCGTCCGCGACGAGAGCGAGTTTCTCATCATCACGGGCCCAAACATGGGCGGAAAATCGACCTACATTCGACAGATTGGCGTCATCGCCCTCATGGCACAAGTTGGCTGCTTTGTTCCGTGCTCAGAAGCCGAGCTTACAATCTTCGACTGCATTCTCGCACGCGTGGGCGCCAGTGACTCCCAAATCAAAGGCGTTTCAACCTTCATGGCCGAAATGCTGGAGACGGCCAACATTCTCAAATCCGCGACCAAGGAATCCCTCATCATCATTGACGAGCTTGGTCGGGGGACAAGCACATATGACGGCTTCGGTCTGGCATGGGCAATCTCGGAATACATTGTCAAAGAAATCGGCGCATTCGCACTATTCGCAACACATTTTCACGAGCTCACCGCGCTCGTGGATACGTACCCACAGGTGCAGAATCTCCACGTCGTCGCGCACATCTCCGAAGGCACGATGGAAGAAGGCTCAGAAGTACGCACAAAACGCGAAGTCACGCTACTTTACAAGGTCGAACCAGGCTTCTCGGACCAGTCGTTTGGCATCCACGTCGCGGAGCTTGTCCGGTTTCCGCAAAAAGTCATCAACATGGCGAAGCGGAAAGCAGACGAGCTGGAAGACTTTGCGGGGAAGCACGAGGAGGGCTTTGTGCAGGCTAGCAAGGAGGAGGTCGAGACTGGCAGTCGGTTGCTCAAGGAGGTGCTGGTGAAGTGGAAGCAGGAGGTGGAGAGTAAAGGGTTGACAAAGAAACAGCAAGTGGAGAAGATGAGGGAGCTCGTAAAGGGAAACCCGGAGCTGATGGGTAACGGATTCTTCAAGGGGGTGCAGGCTTTGTGAAGGATATAGGTACATGAAGAATAGGCAAGACAGTGCAAAGTGATAAAGACGTGGATAGTCGAGAGGCAATGTCCATTGAATGCGTCAGCGCTTGAGTTCGGCAAACCGTCGCGCCAACTCGTTCACATCCGGTATCTTGCCCCCAGGTCCACTATCCTTTGCTATTTCCTTCTTGGGCTCGCTCTTGGCCACCTTGTCTTTCGCGCCTGGGAGCTTTAACCGCGGCGCCACATTATCCGTGCTTGGGCTCGGCGGCACAACTCGCAGTGGACTCTGTGGCCCGAGTTTCTTGGGTGTATTTGCCTTGGCCAAGGCTTCCCTCTCGTCCTCGCCCTTGTCTGCATCACCTTGTGCTGGTTCCGCGATGCCACTCGACGGCTCGTCGTCGTCATCATTGTCGTCGTCGTCTGCGTCCTCAGACGTCTTTTCCGTACCATAGCTCACACCATAGAAGCGTGCAATCTCAGTGAGGTATGCCTCAACCAGCTGCTCGCCCGGTGTCTCGACGCGCAGCTTCTTGATGACGCGCTCGGCCACACCTTCGCCCTCCATACTCGCGAGCGCGACTTCCTTGCCAAACTTGTCAACCAGCAGTGCGCGCACAGTATGCAGTTCCTTGACCTCTGTCCTCGGCGCCGCATATATAATACTCCGCACCGCCTCTTCCAGCGCGGGGTCTAACACGGTCCCCGTCGCCGTCGCCGAAGCACCCGCACTGCTGGAGACGTGGCTCTCGAGCAGCTGTGACCGCGCAAGCAGCAATTCGCAGTACAACTCGAGGATCTCGTGTAGTTCGGTGGTGATGTCTGAGCGGATGATGTTCTCGACGCGGATACGTGCGGACTGGACCTTGCCGGCCTCGATGAGGGCGGCCATTTCGCGGCGCTGTTGTTTGGCTTTTGCGCCGTCTTTTTGCTGGACCATGCGCAGGCGTGAGATGGAGAGTTTGAGTTGCACTTTTAGCTTGTTCTAGGCGATTGGATGAGTACGAGCATTGTATATGCGGACAGGCTTGGGGGGCTGAGAGAGAGAGAGAGAGAGAGAAGTACCACAAGGGAGAGGGCGGGCGCCATGGTGGGCGGTGGATCTGAGGGAAGGTAGGCGGGCAGGCAAGTTGCTGTGGCTGAGTATGGTGTAGCGGTGGTAGAGTAAAAGGTGATGTGTGAAGTTGGCGATTTTGCCAGTGGTGGAATGGGTTGTGAGTGGTAATGGTAATGGTAATGTTGATGTTGATGTTGGTGCAAGTGCAATCATGTGCGGAGGGGAGCTCACCCATGCATTCTGGGGTTGCGGGCAAGCAGCTTTGGTGGGGTCGTGTGGCTGTGCACTCCCCCCACTCTCTATCCCGCAACACCCACTCACAACAGCCTTCAACGTCTGCTTCACATATCACGGTACATCTCTAACTCAATTGACAGACTTCTGCTTAACTGACAGAGTAAATCTTCCTCTATTTCCAACAACTATGGTCCCTATTTTATCCTTGTCATACAAACCCCCTCCCGCTACCTTCACGAACGTGGAATCACGGGCAGCGTCACGTAGTTGCTGTAACCTGGGCCAAAGTGCAAATGGTTGATCCCTCCAAAACGCTCCTTGGTTCTGCAATGTCGTTAGTACTTTGCAACTCAAGCCATCACATGGAATGTCTTACCTTTCGCCTCCCTCATGAACGAAAGGCCCCAGACCCCCCGTGTCGCCTCCACTAATCTCTACCGACAACTTCTCCCCGGGCAACATCACAACCCCGGTCGGCCAGATCTCTACATCCACTGGGTACACCTCGCCCGGAATCACAGGCAAAACGTCGGTAGAGAAGTAGTCGCGGTACGGTCGCCACTCACGATGCTGCGCGTGTTCCTTGTTGACTTTGCGAAGGCTGACTCTTTGGCAGCCTCTGGTCACGGCGGCCGCGTCTCCGATGGTGCCAGTATAGAGTCTCTCGCTCCCGTCGGCGTTCCAGTGCCGTACAATGAAGAAAACATCCATGTCCTTGGGTACTGTTCCGCCGGGCGTACGCGTCACCGAGATATTGACATGTGCAACTATGTGTCCGGTAATCTCGACTTCCTCCTCAAACGCTGCCGTCGTGAAGCGATGGAAGAAAGGGTTTTCTAACGTCGTCATCGCTGGGTATGACAGCCGCTCATGTACAGCGACTTGGGCTTCCTTGGACGTCCAGCTCAAGTCAGGTTGGAGGTAGTACTTGATGTACTGCGTATTGGGCAACGGCCAACTCGACGCGTCCCTCCACGAGTAGATGGACCCAGACGCAGACTCGAGGCTCTTGTGGTCAAATGGACCTTTGCGAGCTTGATACGTCACGGCTGGCTGCTTGCCCGTAGTCCAACCAGCATAGTCGTCTCCCTTTAGGAATGCCGAAAGAAAACTGCGCTGTGCCTCGACCTCGACGTCTGAGTAGAATGGCAAGTCGTGCCGTCCACTTCCTACCCTTAGAAACTTGTATCGCGAGCCCGCGTGCATGTACCCCTCAATATTGCCTCTCAAGTGCACAACAAGATTGCTCCAGTTCCCAAACGATAGCAAAGGCACCTCGATATCCTCAAGGCTATAATCCCTCGAGGCAAAGTACTCGTCATCGCGAAAGAAAGCGCTCAGATTATCCACATCTTGATCCGCTCTGTTCTTCAACAACTCTTCCTCGCTCAAATCACCCTCAATCGTATTGGGTCCTCTACCATTCTTGTCACGGCCGGGAAGCCCATACTGATTGGATCGGACCTGCTTGCCCATCCAAAACTGCAGAAAAGGCAACAGCATAATTCCGCCATGCCTGCAGCGATCGCGATAATAGTCCGCCATGCCTTCATATGGGATGATACACGCGAGACCGCGAGGCCGTCGCGCAGCTACCCTCCACTGGCTACCGGCAAAGTAGCTGATACCCAGTAGTCCGACTTTGCCATTTGACCATTCCTGATCAGCCGCCCATTCAATGAGCTCTGCGAACCCATCCGAAGTCGATGCGGACATGGTGTCGAGGAAACCTGGCGACTGACCAATGCCAATCTCATCAGCGCGTACAACGGCAAAGCCCTGCGCAGTCCAGTACTTTGGATCTGGTACCTCGAAGCACGAATGCTCGGACCGCTGATTTGGATTGATGTCGTGGTAGGCGTGTGGTAGAAATCTTGGTGCTTACTGTTAGTTATCGATGGTAAAGTTTTGGCGCCTGAAAGGATCTACTTACTCGGAAGTGTGCGTGTCCTTTCCGTACGGCCCATATGTCATGATAACCGGTACGCGGCCAGTATTCTTAGGTCGGTACACATTGAGTCTGATCAAACCGTTGACGGTTTTCGGCTTGAACGTGACATTTTGTTCAAAAATGTAGTCAAAGGATGTGGCGTCGACCGTTGTAATGTCTTCTTTGATCTTGTTGGGCATGGTTGCGGGGGGTGGTTGAGACTGAAAATGCAATCTACAGTTGGAATATCTACTTCCAAAAAGTTGCAATTCAAAGACTTGCTATCACTGCTGCTTTCCTTGGCGAATTACTAACGCAGATAGCACTTGGTCATCAAGTTGCTGAACCGGTGTTGATGGTTTCGGGATGTGGGCGGGACCAAAGAACTGGCTCGGCATTGCACCAGATGTCTTCGGGACCACGAAACCGACCATCTGTCCCATGGCGATGCCTACCATAGCCGTTGTGCGATTTGCTAGCTCTCGGGCTATATTGCGGGGGTCGGCGTAAGTTATGGGGTAAGCAGTATACGAGACGCTAAGAGATTGAATCCATGGCGCTGTGCGTTGGACCACTCAAGTAGATTGGACAAGCCATACCCCGATTATATTCAGCAGTCTCAACATCCTGAAGTACGTCTCGTCCAGGACAGTAAACCACCATACACACCCTTTACCTTGACGCAACAAAATGTCAGGTATGTCTGCTGAAACCCCAAGAGACGAGACACGGCGAAAAAAGCTGACCAAACCCCTTTCCAATTGCAGATCTAGCACCAGTGCTCTTCCTCTCCCATGGCACCACCATGCTCCTGGGAGAAGACTCCCGCATTAGAGACTACTGGCGTAAACTCGGACGAGATGCCCTCAAACATCACGTAAAAGGAATCATCATCATGGTACCTCTACACCAAGCACCCCAACATGCTCACTAGTTAACCATCTCCAGGGCGCCCACTGGAACGCGTCAGGCGAAGGTGTCAAAGTCGCCACCAACCCCTCCCCAACCTTCATGCCCCTCGCAAACACGCACCCCTCGCACTGGTCAACCTGGAAACCCGTGCCCGACCTCTCGACCTCCCAAACCATCATCGACACGCTAAACAGCGCCGGCATCCCCACAGAAGGCGAGCCAAATTACGAATGGCAAATTGACACCTTCCCCGTCCTCATTGCCATGTTCGGCGACAAATGTCCCCCGACCACAATTATCAGCCAAAACGGCCATTTCGATCCCTACTTCCACACGCGCCTCGGCAGCATCCTGCGCCCGTTGCGTAAACAGGGTTACCTATTCATCGGCTCGGGCGGGGGAACACATAATTTGTATCGCGCGGAGTGGTCGTACATGTTTAGCCACAAGGACAATTTCGCAATGGAACATCCGCCTGATGAGGATAGTATCGAGTTTCGCCAGTCGCTGGAAGATGTGATTTGCAAGAGTAAGGGGGGACCGAAGCTGAGGTACGGGTTGGCGAGATTGATGAAGAATCCGTATTTTAGAGAGGCGCATGGCACCGACGAGCATTATGTGTCGGCGTGTTTCTGTGCGGGGTTGGTGGGGGAGAAAGAGGATGAGGGGGAGAAGGCGGTGCTGGGGGCTGAGGCTTGGGAACTGGTAAGTCTACACGGGTCGCCTTTGACGAGTGCTGGCCGTTGACTAATATATCATAGCGGACGCAGTGTGAATCGCAGTTCTGTTTAGGGGAGTGGCCCAAGGCGTGGGCGAAGGAAAGGGCAGCGGTGAAGGCGAAGTAAGGTGCTTAGGTGGAAAGAATGAGCTTCATCCGATAGATTGGCATTGATTGATTCTGGCGGTGATGAACAGGTCGTGCCCATGAGCTTCTCCTATAAATTGAAACATAAAAATCGCGATAATTAGTAAATCCTATCAGCGTTGGGTGAAAAATGGTACCCAATTGCAGCTTCAGTATTTGGCAATGTGCAAGTCGGGTCGATCCGCCATGCCCGCATCCGATCTCTGTCTTTGTTATATAACTGACCTGGCGCGACTCCCAAAAATATCTGTCATCTTCATCATGGCGCAAGTTCTGATATTTGGTTCTGGTAGCATCGGTGTCGTGCACGGCATGTTCTTGTCAAAAGGCGGGGCGAACGTGACATGTGTATGTCGATCAAACTACGATGTTGCAAAGGCGCACGGCTTCACAGTTCGTTCCACGATATTCGGCGAACACCATTATCAACCCAAGGTTGTAAGATCTGTCGAAGACGCTGTTGAGGCCCTTCCGCCGAACACAGGCTTCGACTTTGTCGTCATATGCACCAAAGCCATCAGCAACCGCGAAGGCCCGTCCATACCCGACCTTATACGACCATGTATCCGAGAGTCGCACACCAGCATCGCGATCATACAAAATGGTCTCAACGTCGAGAATATATACCGCAACAGCTTTCCAAATAACACAATCATCTCCGCGGTTGCCTACCTCCCTACATCGCCCATCGAACCATGTATCTTCTCCCACACGGAGACGCAAAAACTCCACATCGGTCCCTTTCCCGCGCATACTGCCACCGAAATCGACCGCACACACACAGACGCCTTCGCAAAGCTCATGACTCTAGGTGGCGCAGAGGCCATTGTACACGCCGACGTGCAAATCCAGCGCTGGAAAAAGCTAATCGGTAACGCGACGTGGAACCCCATTTGTGCGCTCTCGCTGTCGCGGGATCTGCAATTTCTCAACGACACGCCCGGGCTGGCACAGGACTTTGTACGTGCGGCGATGCGGGAAGTGGTTTCTGTGGCACATGCGCTGGGTTATGGTGAGCATATTAGCGAAGACGATGTAGCAATGCAGGTCCGACGTAGCGAGGCGCGCGTGTGGCCTGGTGTTGAACCAAGCATGCTTGCAGATGCGAGGGGCCAGCGGCCAATGGAAGTTGAGGCTATCATTGGGGCGGTGGTTAAAGTGGCGAGGGAGAAGGGTGTGGATGTTCCGAGGTTGGAAACGTTATTTTTACTCTTGAATAGCCTTGATAGATCCTTCACTCGCTAATAATGCACTGGCATCACGACACATAGATTTGTAGCACAGATGTGATCGGGACTTGTGGACGAACAAGCTACTCTATATTGCAATGATACTTCTGACTCCGCAATTTGAAGTGAAACCCACAGGAGGAAAGGAAACTCCGATACCTATCCTTCACCATTCATTCGCGATCTGATACATTGCATACCCTCGATCATGGAGCCCAACACCCCGCGCAAACGAGTATGACCACTTCAATACCATCAGCCCACACTCGCCAAATTCACTAAGATGTTGCTTCCACACGGCTCACGTACCTGTAGTATCTGGCACCCAGCGAACATATTCCAGATGAATATCCGCATTGGCAGCGGTCCGCCGACAGCCTGCCAGTCAGCATGTCGCACTGGGGGACGGTGCGGCGGCATGCGGCGATGGTTTGTCAGCCAATCTTCTGGATTGGTGTTTGGTTCGCGGCCTGTTACGCCATGATTTGCAGTAAGGAATGCATCGTCTTCGTCCTCGTTGGCCTCTGTAATGGTGGTGTCCATGGGCGCGACGGCATAGTCGTTTTCGACGGTCAAGGCATCGGCGGTGCGGATGACCTGGCGCACATCTGTCTCCGTGATTACGGATGTCGTGGTGGAAGACATCGTTGAGAAGAGATGTACAAAGCGCTGTTAGGTTTTGGGCGATGGTTGTTGTGGAAAGACACACAGAGGCTGCTGCTATCCTATGATGGTCTGTCAAGGGGGAAAGAGCCAAGGCAGCATTCGGAAGCAACGTTGCCGCGCGCTCAGGTAAAGGTACGAAAAGAGGACCAAATAGACTAGAAGTCCCGCTACAGAATTGTCCCCTGGTCGATTGAGCCACCCGTTCATTAGGTATTTGCGGGGTGAACCGAGAGTTGCGCTGGTCTGCCGGGCCCGAATGTGGAGAACCACTAGGTAGGCCATCGTATCTCCACTTCCATGCCGATCCACTACGGCAACCACAGAACTCTACTGCATTCGGCGGGACCGCAAACAGAGTTGCCTGGGCCTCTGGAGTCGGAATGGCGAAGTGTCCGAGTCGAGCGACCACGGTGATGCGCCTGGGTCGATCTCTCCCGAGAATGCTACCTCCGGTATCTCACTGATATCTGCAAGGTTTTGCCGTCTTCAAGAACTTTTCAAAAACTACTCACTTAGTAACTATAGTGTACATTCAAAACACCATGTCGGACTCGCAATCCTCTGCACTAGCACGCGTTGAAGCTGCTGCCATCGATGGCCGATTGAGAGTACTTCGAATTCGCCAGCGGCTATTCCGTTCGCTCCATAGCATTCTCGTCCAACGCCACGACGCCTGTCTGGAGGCAATCCAGTACGATGAAAACTGTTCGCTAGATGAAGCCAAGATCGTGTACGGTAGTGCACTCATCGAGCTGCGGAACCATTACGACGCCCTGGATCTGAAGACCGACCTCGAGCAAGAATATCGTGTTGCAAAACGCAAAAGTAACGAAGCACGACGGAAACCGATACCTATCGCATACATCATTCCAAGTGCCTCGCATCTTTTCTACAGCGTCCTTGTGGCTCTCGGCGCCGCGATCGAAGCCGGGAGCTGTGTGGTCGTAGAGGTAAGTGCTCAGACGATGCAGCCATGCGTGACGCTGACGAAGTTTGTCCATTCAGCTGGAGCAGACAACTCAGAAGACTCCAGCCCTTTTGAGGACGATCTTGCATGAATCTTTGGATCGAGATGCTTTCACCGTAGTCTATTCGCGTGCGCCCCCAGAGTACCTTGCGCAGTGCGTGGTTGTTGATCAAGACAACAAGCTCGACTCACTCAGCAGCGCAGCGCAGCGAGTACTGTCATCGCCAGTCGCCAGGAACGTAGCCATTGTGGACCGAACATCTCAAGTCGAACTGGCAGCGCAAGAAATCGTCGCTTCGCGTATGTTGTTCGGCGGGGCATCTTTAGCCTCTGTGGATCTGGTACTCGTGAACGAATTCGTTCTGGACAAGTTTAAGAATGCGGTGGTACAAAGCTTGCAGAAGGTTCAAGAAGAGCAAAAGGCGACATCTGCGTCGACAAAGAGATCAAAGTCGAGCCTACGGGGCCCCAGCACTGATATTGACCGGCTTGTCGACGGCGAGAAAGTCCGCTGGGTGCATGGGAATTCTGAACTTGGACTTGTAGAAGTCTTGGATCGGTAAGAACTCGTGGAAGCATTGTCTGATGAGACTTGAACTTATACACTCTAACAGGACGAGTCGAATCGCTGGTGGCAGACGCGCACCATCTAGCGTCATTGTCATACACTCCATCACCAGCCTCGACGATCCAATTGACTTCCTGAATACCGATGCACAGCGAGAAACTCCCACTGCAGCTCTGTATGTATTCAGCGAAGCTAGAGAAGCCAAATACCTCTCGCAGTACATCGACAGTCAAGTGACTTATGTCAATCACATTCCTGCACAATCCACCGGTAAGCCCTGCCATGTTGATTGCTGAGCCATCCTTGTACCTTCTTGAGCTGACGAGTTTCTGCAGTGGGCCCACGTACGCCACTCAACTATCCTGCAAACCTCCGCCTTCGCTACACCCGCGACATGTTCGAGATCCCTAGCCCGGAGATTGTTCCAGGAGATAGACCTCACATGGCATCGAAAATCCTCAAGGCAGCTGCGTTTGTCGACTCCGTGGCGATGAAGCCATTGAAGCCAACGGGCCAGCCAAAGGCAGAAGCATGGGGTTTCTTCGAAACGGGAATGATGATTGGCGCTTTTGTGTATATTATCCCCGCAATCGCGCTGACGATAAGTGGCGTGAGCTATGGAGCCTGGAAAGGTTATAAGCACTTGCACGGATAGTTCAGACTGTAGTAAGATTCTTTTACACACCAGCTACATTGCAAATTCAACGCCCACAATCGCGTCTTTAATGTGTATGAACAATAGTTACTGCCCTTTCCTTATAATATTTGCGCTACTTTTGCAATTTCCATCATGAGTCGTGTTATGCTCTCCACAATGGCTATTTGTGCACCGTCGCGCGAATGCAATGATCTTCTTAAAATCGCAATGGCGATACTCATTGTTGCGTACGCGTCCTCGACGAAACAAATTGAGTTCTCTTCTGATTCGACAGAGCGACTCTGAAGCTTTCGCAACGCTGGAACACCTTCCGAAACAGAGATGAACTTGCGAATTGTCATGTCGTTCTCTCCATCCAGCCACACCCTTGGGAGCTGAGTGTTGTCTTGCGCGGGCGAGGTGAGGAGACCGTCGTTCCTCTTCCGCGCCCTCTCGATGACACCAAACACCCAGAGTGTTATGCTCGCTTGATACACTAGCATGATGCGCAAGTCGCGCAGATCACCGCTGGAATGAGCTTTGGCTGCCTTATAGACCTGCCCAGCGTGCCACAGACTCTGCCGTGCCTCTCGAGTCTGTGTCCACTCTTGAAGTGATGGGAATACGCGTCGAGCTTCCTGCTCGCCATCTCGCCCAACAAAGGCTTGCAAACCTTGTAATGGTATCAACAGTACCATGTTCAGGAATTCTAATAGTAGAATTGCTTCTTTGTATGTAGGAGATTCGTGATGTTGACACGAAGATAGTTTCTTGCGTAACATGTTCAACATTTTGCTAAGATTTTCTCGCTGTGTCGGTAGCGTTGAATTGGGAGCATCATACATATCGTCCCGCTTCGATGAATCGTTCCATTGTATCGCCTCGTAGCGTTGCTGATAGTCCCAAACAAGGCCCCAGAATCCATAGAGAGTATAGTGGATAGCTGCCGCGTCGATAACCGCACTGGGCGAGTGACCCTCGATCATGGCTTCCCGCATTGTATCAGCAAGGGTCAATGGATCATCCGAAAGTCTTTCTGCACATTGCAAATACTCTTTTTTCCAGTCCTCGGCGGTTGTTGCTGCCCACATTGCGTTCGGGTCGGGGAATGGGACCCGCATTTCGGCGTAAGACATCAACGGATTGACGTGATTGATTATAGATATCTGTGCATCAAATACAAAGGCTCGATAGATCAGTCTGCAAAAAAAAATGTCAGAAGGCGCCGCGCTCCAGAAAGAGAGAGTAACTCACCGCTTCTGGGTTTCTTGGTCAATCCATTGTCTCCATTTGCGTTGGAGCAAGTCGCCTTTGTCGCCGTGGTCAGGATGGATCCGATGATAATGATCTCGTCTTAGCCAACGTGCCCTCCGAATAATCTTCCCATGCGGTTAGCAAATGGTGACGCAAGTGTAGGCACTGAGGAGCGGACCGTTATCACCATCTGGTAGTTCCCCTCAGCGATCTCCATTTGGCGCTTATCTCCGCTCCATACTGACACAAAGGCTTGTGTTACTGTTATGCATTAGTTTTCAGTGCCGATAGTGCATTCAATTGCACTTACACCAGGCGTGGAGAAGTTGCAAGTCTCTGGACTCGGAATTATCAATTGCCATCTGTACACAGTCTTAGTACATCTACAAGTGCTGATACGCAAGGAAGTATGCCCTGGCTTGTACATACGCATTGGAGAATGGCATAACGGAGTACATCAGGCATGACATATCCGAATCGCTGTACAGCTGCATTCGGCGTAAATGCGGCTCCAGCTGCAATAAGGATTGCCAAAAGCTCGGTCCTGATTGTGTCTGGGCGAAGTGTAGTAGTGTGGAGCCAAGGGAGACTTGTCTGTTGCTGATATGCATGGAACCGCTCTAGCATTTGGCTTAGAAACGACTGCGACGGAAAACTTGGGACAATGCGTATCCACTGTTCTTTAGGGCAGTGATGCAGTAGAAGTGATAGCAGTCTGTCCCTATCCTCACTACTCACAAGGAGGTAACGTTCGGATGGACTCTCTATACCACTATCCATGGAATGGCTATGATCCGGTGGCAATATTAAGTTCAACGTCTCCGCCGATAGACTGTCTTGTTTGGTAGGTCCCCATTCCCACCACTCTCGGAAAGCATGTGTTCCAGCAAAACACGCCAACTGTTCAAATGGCAAATCCGAACGCTCCGCCTCTGGCATTTCTTCAAGCTGAGCGATGCCATCCGTTAACATGAGCGGATCAATCTGCGAGAGTGCCATTAGATCGCCGAAATTGTGATCCACATTGAGAAAACAATCCCAAAGATCCATGGCGTCATTGTCGTTCGGCTGTATGTTTTGCTCGTGCCCGGGCGGCGCAGGTGATGCAGCAGTAGACCCCAGGATACCTCTTAGCATGTCCGTGTAATTCTGAGTGACGGTATGATGGGGCGCATCTAGGAGGGTTTCGAATGCAGCGATGTCTGTGGACCACGTTGTGTTTGAATCAAAATCGCGGGGGTCGCTTGTGGATGTACTTCCGTAAGCGTGCGCGGCTTGCATACTTTCGGTAGGCCCAAAGTCTTGGGATGGGGGTACCTGCCTCTGGGTTGGTGTTGAGCCGGACCCAACTCCGTCTCCCGCCAGTTCCGTCTCCATCGCGTCCAACGCATCGAATCGTTTGTTCAATATAACGTTATGCGACACAGTGTTGTCCAAAGACTCGAAATCGCAAGTGATACCCTTCTGGACGCATCGGCGACAAGGCTTGTCATCGCTGCATTTCAGCTTCGAACCTGCGCATGTCCTGCATGCTTGTGATACTCTTCTGCTAGAGTTCGGCTGTCTATGCCCGCTTGCGGGCGTTTTCCGTAATTTGTCGCGGGCGTGTTGTTCAGTGTGTCGTTTTACCAAGTCACTGTGGCAAAACTCAGTTTGTCAGCTGCCCTTTCGGTCTTCAATCATACTCACGCGCGTCCGAATACCTTCCCACAGATGCGACAAGGATATGGCTTTTCTTGAGTATCTGGTCGCCGCGGTGAGCAGAATGAACTGAACGGCCCAGCACAAAGCCCATGAGACAGTATATCTTACGACTGCGTACATGGCGACTGAGATGGTCCACCCTGGTGAACACTCGTCGACAATAAGAGCATTGAAATGGCGATGGACGGTCCAATGAAGCGGGTGGAGTGAATGGCATCCTGGAGGTCTACACTTGCGCAAGGCGAAAACCACATATCTCGTGCCAGTGACTTGGTGGGGAGCAAATAGCGGGACAGATGTACGAAGTAGACGTCGAATGTAGGGCGACGGACTGCGGAGGTCATCACGGCACTGTGCACTGGACGGACACTGGAGGCTCTGACTAATCACGCTAAGCCGAAGATTGATTGGGTACGTTATTAGTGGAAGTCATTATCCGGGGATACCAGTTACGCCAAGCTGGCCATTGATTCTGGCTTCGATACTAGATCTGCTCTCCTCTATCCAACTTCGCCATGGCATCTCTAAATCCATTGTAGGTCATGTTGTACGACACGTTCTTCCACATTTGCTCTGGATTCCTCTTTTCGTGCACTTCACGCGTATTCGCATGAACCTTTGTTGCACGCACGCGACGAACACGGTCGAAATCACGCAAAAGCTCTGGTACCGTCTCGCGATTGACCATCTGATCAATGAATATGCTCATGCCCTCACCATCCTCGATTGCCTGAGACGCGCCTTGGCCCTGATGGGGTGTCATAGCATGAGCTGCATCACCTATCAGTACGGTTCTTCCCTTGAAGTATGTCGGTAATGCATCGTGGTCTCTCAAGGGCCAGAGCTTGATTCCCTCTGCTTTTCTGTGCAAAGCATCGCATGTCAGCATCTTAATTGAATTGACGCGAGACGCCAAATAGACTCACTCAAGTAACGGTCGCGTCCAGAAGTCTCCAAACACCCTCAGCATGTCTTCTCTGTCTCCGGGAGCCGACCATGAGTCCGATAAAGGCAAAGCAATAGTTGGGTCCGGTGCGATACATCCAACATTCAAGAGCTCGCCGTTCCGACATGGGTAGAAAACGACTGAACGGCCCGATCCGTCGGATGCAAGCGACATTGTCAGGTCCTTTTCAATGTTGAATTTGAATGATGAGTTAGGATTAGCATTGATGTCTTCAACAACCTCGCGTGGAAGGATGAAGCGAAACATGGATGCGCCAGAGTTCTTTGGAGCAATGTCGGGGACGATATGTGGCCGCACGATCGACTTGACACCGTCTGCACCTAGAATCCACATGTTAGCGAATGTTCAACGTCTCTCAAAACCGGACAAACTCTTACCAATGACGAGATCGGATTCTATAATAGTTCCATCACTCAGTGTCACAGTACCCGAGTCGACGTCGATAGTTTGGACGTCTGCACGCCAAATCATTCTGGCTGGATCGCCAGAAATGCCCAGGACTTCTGACGGATCCGTTGCGAGTTTGAGGAGCGATCTCCACAAGTCAATTCTATGTGTAACAAGCCAGTCACTGCCGAAGATTTCCTTGATCTTGCTCACGTCTTCAGTTCTGACAAGTTCACCTTTGTGATCCAGCGTGCGAACTTTCTCCAACCCAAACGCGCGCGCATCTTCGTTCTTCCAACCGTATTTATACAGCCACTTTGTTGCGTTCGGTCCGGGGGTGAGCGCCGCGCCGACTTCATTCCCTGAGGCGGTTCGCTCCAGGATAGTCACGGTATGCTTTTCTCGCAAAACTCTCGCCGCGAAGAGGCCAGCAATACCTCCACCAACGATAGTAACCCTCAAGCCGGCGTCTGCAGTCATGTTGACCGTGGCTTGTGACATGTAAGGTACACACAAAATTTTCGGGATACTCTAAAAAATGAAAAAAAAAGGTAGAGGCGTATGTATTGAAGCTTTCCCAATGATTCAGATCTGCTGTTCTCTTGTTATTATGATCTTCCTCTTACTGGCTCACAACTAGCGTTAGAAGAAGGGTCATCGCCCACATCGGCTCCAGCCCTCACTTTCCTCGCCCGCACGCCCGAACTCGCGATTCTAGAGCCAACTAAGATGCAATACCCTTCCGAATTAGTATTTCTCTCGCCCGTCGATGCAACGGCCGAAGTGAGTGGAGAACGCGAAATTCGCGGGGTTCTGTGGAGGCCCGGGGGGCACCGAGTGGCGGGGAACTCGAGTGGATTCTGGTATGTATTGGTATCGATGGGTCCCGGCATCCACCGCGTTAACCAGGCCCAGCGATGGTTTTCGTCCGGATTTTTGGCTCAGGTACCTAAGCAAAGCAAGACATCTACTCCACAGAGCCGCACATGGTCTGCGCAAGTCAGAAGACCGTATAATTGTGAAATTGTATATCTATAATTAAAGCTACTAGAGTGTAATATTTATCTCATAAGTTATAGTTGCATTGTTGTGTTACTACTGTGGTTCTTGAGCCTTGATGAGGTGTTTAGTTAATTCAGCCAACATATCGGCGCAAAGTTCCATTCGTTCGTGAACAACTACCTACTAGCTACTACGCGTGAGGTACTATGGTGCGTAATCGAATGTGTACTCCAAAGTCCAAAGGAACTCTGGAAGGACATACCAGTGAATATGCACCCAGTCGTTATGGCAGTCACATAACAATGATCATGAAGAGGCCTCCATGATATAAGCAGCGAAGTGTATCACCAATGATGGGCCCTCAAACAATAATACTATGGAAGATGAAAGTTGGTATCTTGTTGACTGGTATTCTTCTACATACATGCAATACAATAGGTGCACTTTCACACAGCCTGTGAGCATACGGTGATACTACTGATCGACAACAAAGCCATCATAGTGTGGCCTCATGTGCATAGGCTGCTTGAACGGCGGACGGATCTCCTGCGCGTTATCCACAACGTTTATGCCAATACCAGGTCTTGTTGGTATATCAACAAAGCCATTCTCAACCTTGGGAACAAAATCCACCACGTTACTTCCTAGATGATCAAGCGAAGACGTGAAAACACCACTTTCGAAGCCGGTGGCGTATTCTTGAATCGCAAAATTGGGAACACTCGCAGCAATCTGCAGACACGCCGCCAGTCCAATCGGAGAAAGTGGATTGTGCGGTACGACCATAACGTTGTGCGCTTCAGCCATGGCAGCGACCTTCTTCGCCCCAGTGATGCCACCACACAGCGCCACATCCACGCGCACATACTCGACTGCACTGCGGGAAAGGTGAGCCTGAAACTCGTATATGGTGCTGAATCGTTCTCCAGTGGCGATAGGAACAGCGATACGATCCGCGACGCGCGCCATTGCATCTGCGCTCTCTGGACGAATGGGATCCTCGACGAACATGGGATTGTATTGCGCGATCATATTGGTGAACGTTATAGCCTCGGCAGGCGTCAATCTTCTGTGCAGTTCAATCAGGAGGTCCACTTTGTCGCCTACGACTTCGCGCATTCGGCGCACGTTGTCAGCTGCGTCTTCCATCTTTTTGATGTGTGTCTTGAAGTAAACCTGATCGTGTCCCTCGTCAAGGAAAGGATTCAGGTGTCCAAACGCAGTATACCCCAAATCCATCTTTTTCTTACACTCCTCCAACACGCCTTCAATGTTCTTCTCGTAAATGTGCCCGTATACACGCGCTTTGGTGCGACATGCACCCCCTAGCAGCTGCCACACTGGTACTCCAAGGACTTTACCCTTGATATCCCACAGCGCAATGTCGATGCCAGAGATGGCGGCGTTGATGGCAGTGCCTTGAAAGTAGCTGAATCGATGCATGACATTCCAATGATGCTCGATGTCGAATGCGGGTTTGCCAACGAGGTATTCTGCGAACCGTGAGACGGCTGTCGCGCCGGCTTCAATATGGCCCCATACTCCTGCTTCACCCCAGCCAGTAACACCACTGTCGGTTTCTATGCGCACGAGAAGGAATTGTCCGACGTGAAGGGGTTGAACTGATTTGATGAGGGGGTTTGCCATGGCTGAAGGATTTCGCTGAGTCTTCGTGCGATGAGTTTCTGCAGCGACTAATACTGGGAGTGAGATAGGAGGTATGTCACGCGTGAAGGGGAGAAATCAGGCAATCAATCAGATACACTGCTAGATTCTCCTCTCATAAACTACATATCTTCAACTTTGGTTTCAGTCGGCATTTTCCCACGGTGTTGCGTTGTCGGAGGGGTGGTGCCCACATCCGACTTGCGCGTGAATCAACTGTAGGTTCCCCCACATTCGGCTCGACAATCATCAGACGCTTACCTACCGGTAGTCTACCAAAAAAGCCAGAGTGATCAACGGTTCTCACACCGAACACGGATGCTTGTGGACTCACGTACGATGCCTAACAGCAATAGTCTTGAGCAAATGCATCTGTTTTCCCCATGTGAGACGCTGCTAGTGTAGATCATGTGTACATATGACGTAGACGAACACATTTCAGTGGGTTGCAGAGGGGCTCAGATAATTGTAGGATAACTGACTTGGGACCACCAGGTGAAAGGGTCATCGCTGTCTCGTCCGTCTTAAAGCTATTCATACACAGTGTACAAGAGATCCCTCGCTATGCTGTGACTTAATTCTTTAATAGCACTGATGTACTGCGGAACCCTCAAGCAAATTAACGCACGTCATCTACTTTACGAAATACTAAGGATATAGGCAAGATTATGTAGCTTACCCTGCGGCCCTGTGCATTAGTATCCCGCCTCCCTCTAGTTTGCAGACGATCTCGAATAGTCTTCCAAGACTGCTGCCAGAGCCCTGACACCCATGTTTACTCATGCTTTAATCGCGTAACGTGAAAATTCAGCCTGCACAATTTGAGATATAAACTGCCGCAAGAGAATCCACACGTGTCATCAATGTTTTCGTGACAATGTAACAGGGCCTTGATATTGGAAAGCACTCTGGCAATTATCGATAACTCATCAATGTAGAGTGTCGCTTCGAGATGCTGGGAAGACACAACCCTGATGCCCCACCTTGTATTGCACTGCCGATTCAACGCATGCAGTGGATGATTTCGCCTAGGGACTTGGATTTCCGCTGTCTCTGAAGTCTTGATCCCCGACTGTGCTTTCTGTCATCCAGCGAACGAAGCAAACATGGCCTTCCCAACCCCGATCATGATATTCCTCGTCTCCCTATGCCTCACCACCTACACCCTCGCAACATGTGATCGCGCACTCCTCCAGACCATCGCAGCCTCCTACCTGGAAGCCCAAACCTCAGGAACACCCACCCTCCTCCCCATCGCACCAAACATATCCTACACCGAAAATGACGTCCCTCTTTCCCCCAACGCAGGCGTTCTCGCCCACGCCCTGACCATAGATCTCTCCCGCAACCTTTTTGACACGACAACATGTGCCTTTTTCACCGAAATCACCTCAGCAACAGATCCCCACCCCTATGTCATCGACACGCAGATCCACGTCTCTCCCTCAACCAACCTCGTCACATCCATGCAATCCGTCGTCGCAGATTCCGGCGATTGGGTCTTCAACGCAACATCGCACCTGCGCTGGTCCCGTTCCGAATCCTGGGCTCCCATCGATGCAGCTCACCGGAATTCTCGGGCCGTCATTCTCGCTGCCGCAAACGCCTACCTCGATTCCTGGGCCAACGGGTCAATCAGCGTCCCCTACGGCACGCCCTGTGCACGACTCGAGGGCGGTGCGTATACCGGTGAGCGTAGTCCCACCACAAACACGTGCTACATGCCCGAGTTTCCCAAGCCGGCGTTTACGGGGGCGGGAAACCGGCGTTATGTTGTTGATGAGGTGATTGGGGCTGTGGGTGTGCTGAACGACTTTCCGTTTATTGATACGGTAAAGCCCGAGGGGGCGCCGAGTAGTAATCTGATGAGGGTGGAAGGGGGCAGGATCAGGTATATTCATGAGACTACTGTTTGTGCGACGAGAGGGTGTGGGAGGTAGATATTGCGGCGGTTTGGAAGGCATGGTTGGTTTAGGTCCTTAGGAATTGGCTATAGAGTCCAGAGGTGCAAGTTATTCCCAGGGTCAATACTCTGCAACCTTCGTTCTGGTCCTATTTTCCCAAACAGTCAAACGAACTTGCACGCCTTGAGAAATCTTGTTCACAAGTTGCTATTCAATTTTCCGGTCATTTTTTCTGTCGTGATACATCTACGGAGGTGAAGCAAGATCGCTGAAGATCTAGTCCCTTTGTGCCATCGACTTCCTTGCTGACTCTTACAGACGTAGTTATTCTGATTATGCCATGTGTATCACCTGCAAGTAAATGTCCTTCACTATCTGCGACATTCGCGCGTGAGAAATGGTTCGCCGTGCAATCGCCCAAAGCTAACGCATCATCACCGCTCGCATCTACCACAACATGATTCCTTCTTCCTGTCACGCTCTCGGAAGTCTTGAAATAGCCGCGACTATTGTAATTTTGGGCATCCGGGGTGGAGTGAGCTGCTTTCGCTGTCTGGTACAAGCCAGGACCGCATCCGACCATAATGGCGATCGATGACTCAATGACGCTCCATAGCGCGAGCCAAGTCAGGGATGGAGTCGAGTTACTCCTTTCTGTCGTTGCGCCGACCTGGATCACTCGTATAATTGAAGAGATCATGACAACGATGCCCAGGCTGAAGAGCGCACCGATCTGGATCTTGCGGGAAAGAGGCATTTGCAAGTTCCGAATAAGACCAATAGGAAGCAACATGACTACATTCCATTAGCTGTGGTACTTGTGGAGGATGCTCTTAAGATAACTTACTCAACAGATCAATGGATAAGTCGACTGCGAATGCTTCCCAGAAGCTGATGAGACTGCCTCGAATATCGCGCGGAGTACTACCACAAGCTCCAGCCGTGAACCAAGCCCTTAGAGTTGTACAGGCAGTAATATGTAATACGATCGAGAGAGCCAATGTCTTGGACAGTGTCAGTCTCAGATCTCGGAACTTGGTATGAACACTCACAAGAATACAATATGCGACAACAATCCACCAGAGCCTGATATACGACCATACATTCACCATGATTCTTCGATAGAAGGCCAGAAGCGAGAACTTTACACTCCACAGGGTGAGCCAAAGTCCAGGGCTAGTAAAGAAGAACATCTTTTGTGCAAAGAAGGCGTCATCGGCAATTCCCTCGTAAGGTGCTAATAGTCCCTCTTGCACGGCTAGCAGCCGGAACATAAGTTTGGTTTGCCTGACGTACACACCGGTTATTGACACAAACAAGAAGTACGCTGCCAGCAGCCAGAATTCGTCCCATTGAATGCGTGCCTTTTTCTCGCTACGCAAAATGAGCCTGGCGCCGATAATAAGGGTAGTCCAGACCATAAGCCCTATGCCGGCTCCTTGTAATGTAGTCTCAGTAAGGGCAGTAGAAGACATAGTGCAATTATTTGACGTCGGTCACGAATGATAAGAGAACGTTCCGGGATGTTGATGGGTTCTTGTACAGAGGCTCGAACCTGTTGGGTCTTCCTCAAATATTTGCCGGACAGCATGCAGTCCTAGGATGTTCGGGATGGAGTTTGGGCAAGGGATACATCCATGGCGTGGAAGCACCAACATGTTGGGGCGGATCCTGATGTCAACTGTGGGAAGAATAGGACGTAGCAGATGGAAAAAACTACTAAGCTCGTTCTTGCTGTGAACCAAAGGGCAGACTATACTCGGAGTCGTTAGTCAATGTGATGGAAGCCGAGTTTGCGAAAGTGGAACAGGTGATGGCTTGGCTAGACCGAAGATATCGACGTGATCCATCGCTTGTCTAATTTATGGTGCTCTCCCACACTCAAATGACATGCTTGATTATTTGTGCCCTCCGATGGCGCTTCTGATGAGATTCAAACGGCAAGGAGAGCTCGCTGGACCACATACAGCTCGATGATTTTGAGATAAGAGACGTGAGGCGCCAGACTACGGTGGGAATACGCGTGGACCTTGGTAAGTGAGATGTCCATGCGATCCTTCAGTGGGGCAAGGGGCGGTCGAAGCAAGGATTTCAAAATTCGACATGTCCAGCATATCCTTATTCGGTTGGAAGGATTATCGCCACTCCCTTGATGTTGGGACGGCAATATTCGAGCTGTCGACAGACGCAATGTTACAACATCAATACAGAGCCTTTTGCATATGAAGTGCCTTGTCTGCGCTTTACCAGTAGCTTTTGGGAACATAGCCGAAGACTGTATGGCGGTACCTTCTGCTTCGCCGAGCATTTTTAGAAACCTCAAAAACGAACACTGCAGAATCTTTGCACGTCGGCTCGCAACCTTCTAGCCCCCAAATAACACCTAGGTACACCGCTGTTGTTGTTCACTATAGCTACTTCCCGGCATGCGCCATGATGACTACCTTCGGCATAGAGGGAAGTATACTACCCGATTAGGCTTAGCTCCGCAGCTCAATAAGGAGCTCCGCCGAGCCCCTCTTTCATTCCACAATCAATTACTTCGTACAATTTCAACCGCTGCAACGCTGATTTGACGATTGATCCTGAGATACAGTTTCACTGCTCAATTAGGTATAGACTAACTCTACCTAGGATAGAGATGAGCAAAGAACCGTACAATATTCAGTATCGCGGCTGACCAACTAGTAGGGGTGCAAACCGATGTACAGTATACCGTGCACCTATGTAGGATTCCCCGGAGCTTGGGTAAAACGCCACACAAGCCCCGTGCCACGAGTTCGTGTTCTGGGAACCATGATCAAGATATGCCACATGTGTGAATGTCATGTTCGACAGTGATGCCGAGCACTACTCAAAATACTGTTGAAATAATCCCACGTGGTCGTAACGGCAATCAACCCAGCTCAGATTACGGTAATAATGGTCAAGAGGAAACCAGCTTGTGCACAAACCCTGGTGCCGACATCTGTAAGAATGCGGCGCAGTCGTTTCTCATTTCGGTAAGTATCTTGCAGGCACAACAGCAAGTTCACAACCGCGGAGGTCTCACCATCATTCAATCGAGTCATTGGCTTTCAGTGCATATCGTTCAGGATTCATCCAGTCACTTTAGGGTCCCCCTAGACGCAGTTCCCTGGTTAGCTCACCCAATCACACAAAAATTCCCGCGGCTTTGACAATGATGCGCGGCCAGTCAAGCACTGATCAGGGCGTATGCTGTAAGCGAGCCGCCTTGCACCGCAAGGGCTGCGGCGGTGAAAGGGCCTCGGCCTGAGGACTGTACAGATACTTCATGATAATATCGCATTTAGACCACGTGCGGATTAGCAGATGAGTGGTATATAACCCGTCTCACACGGCATGACAATTTTCCAGGCGTGGTCTTCGACATTCAAGACTCAAGCTATGCGTCCCTTCATCTGTGCTGCCCTGGCAGTTGGCGCGTTCTCTCAGGTTTTCGAAGTGGCAGACTTCAACGCAACAGAAGCACTCATTGACTTGGATGTCGACATCACTGCCTTACCAGAGCTGACTGCGCTATCAGATGAGACATCAACCCTTGCCAGAAGATCTGACCTGGCTTGCAATGTCGCTGTGAGTGAAAGACCCATTGAAGCGAGCCTCGAAACACTAAGTTTTACCAGTGCTCGTCGCTTGACATCCTGTATGGTGACAAAACCGTCGAATTTGAGAACGAAAGCGGATATCTGGCTTTCACCAATGGCTTTTGGTCGAGTATCTCCGCGGACGTACGTCCGTATTGCATCTTTAAGCCATCAACACCATCCCAAATCTCTGTTATGGTACTCGTATCTCGCTTGTCGCAATGCCGGTTTGCTGTAAAAAGTGGCGGACACTCGGCATTTGCAGGAGCAGCTACAATCGAAGGTGGCATCACTGTATCTTTTGAGAATCTAAAGGGCATTAAACTTGCTGGCGACAAGAAGACAGTAGCTGTTCAGCCGGGGAACAACTGGGGCGATGTTCTTACAACCCTCTCAACGACTGGAGTCACTGTCGCTGCAGGTCGAATTGGCGATATCGGCGTTGGTGGGCTGACTCTTGGAGGTGGCATTTCTTTCATCACCAATGAGTACGGTCTGGCGTGCGACAACGTAGCTAGTTTTGATGTGAGTGTCCATCGCTTCAGACATTTGAGTGGATGCTTACTCCAAAAAAGATCGTCACAGCAAGCGGTGCTATTGTCACAGCAAGCCGAACTAGTTTTGCAGATCTCTACTGGAGTCTCAGAGGAGGTGGAAACAACTTCGGAATCGTCACTAGCTTCAACTTGTGGACAAAACCTCTTCCCGGTGACCAGCTCTTTGGTGGCACAAGGACCTTTACCGAGGACGTCTTTCCCGATGTCGTCAAAGCATGGGTTGACTTGACTCTTGAATCTGCCGCAGATCCCAAAGCCGGAAGTTGGATTGCTTGGATGGACGTCGGTATCAAGCTCGCGTCAACCGAGCTGTGGTACGGTGCGCCACTCACCCATGGATTTGATTCGCCCGGCCTTGCACCGTTCTACAACATTACTGCGATGTCAGACACCACCAAAACCAGAGGACATGCGTCGTATGTTGTTGATAACGAGGCTAGTAACACGTACGGCCTTCGCGAGATTTTCTACGATATATCCGTGAAGGCCTCGCACGAGATCGCCTCGCGGTCGGTTGAGATATTCTTCGATGCGATTGGCGAGCTATCAGGCGTCGAAGGTGCTTTTCCAGTGTTGATCTGGCAGCAGATCGCAGATGGGTCGCTCAAAGGTAGTCTCCGCAATGGTGGAAACGTGATGGGGTTCCACATTGTCGATGGGCCTCTACATATCATTCAACTGGCTTGCTCCTGGAACAAGACCAGTGACGATGATAAGGTGTACCAAGTGATGTCCGACATCATGGCTGCGATCAAGAAGGAGTCAGAGGCTCTCAATGTAGCGAGCGACTGGGTGTACATGAACTACGCTAGTCAGTTCCAGGATGTTATCGCCAGTTATGGATCGGCGAGCAAGTCGAAGTTGAAGGAGATTGCCAAGAAGTACGATCCAACAGAGGTATTCCAAAGGCTTCAGCCAGGGTACTTCAAGCTAGATCGTGCACCACTTCCAGAAGCACGATATTTCTCGCATTGATGACCAACGGCCAGAGTCGGCACTCGTTCCTCAATATTATTGAACACGATGTGATCCTTCAATTTCACACGTGCTAGAACCACTCCTCTAGATTGCGATAAGATTAGAAAGTGGTATAACAATCTGTACTACGAAGTTGAGCAAGAAATAGTTCGTCATAGTATTTATGTCATAAGATTACATGGATGTGAATTGAGCAGTTCGATTACACCCAATGATCGTTTAATTCCTCGTTTGGGCTTAGAAAGATGACATCGAGCAGGGAATGCAACCAAGAAGGTCAAAAGTGAGTCGCACTTGGTGAAAGACAAATTCGCATTCAATGATTATACTAAATTACTCGTGACTTGTACCCCAAGCATTGTGGGCACATAGAACAGCCGACCTCAACTTACGAAACAGAAAAAATGCCAAACATCTACAGAGTGAGAGCGCGCGATTCATTGGAGATCTGGAGCTCGCCGTATCCTACACCGTGGGGGGATAGGCTTCGGAAGCTTAGCACAAAAACCAGTACCATTGGACTTGTTAACGATGTGGACAAGGTTTCCTAGACCAATCTATGCAGCAAACCTCCTGCCGCGGCGTTGCCTGCCAGGCTGCCTACCAGGCTGCCCACGATTGGGACGAGGACCTTGTGACCCGGGTCCTGAAGGGGGCTGCTCGGTGGTAGGTTCCTCAGTCGTGGGCTCCTCAGTGGTAGGTTCCTCAGTCGTGGGCTCCTCAGTCGTGGGCTCCTCAGTGGTAGGTTCCTCAGTCGTGGGCTCCTCAGTGGTAGGTTCCTCAGTCGTGGGCTCCTCAGTCGTGGGCTCCTCAGTGGTAGGTTCCTCAGTCGTGGGCTCCTCAGTCGTGGGCTCCTCAGTGGTAGGTTCCTCAGTCGTGGGCTCCTCAGTGGTAGGTTCCTCAGTCGTGGGCTCCTCAGTCGTGGGCTCCTCAGTGGTGGGCTCCTCGTTTGTAGGCTCTTCAGTCGTGGGCTCTTCGGTGGTAGGATCTGCATGTTCGGTCCCGCATAAACCGGAATCAGACTGGCAGCCGTACCCGCAGTGGTCATTAGAGTTTCCGCAGTATCCGTACATAGAGCAGCAGCTTCCGAACACGCTACCAGTGCAGGTCCTGCCGTTGTGATCATCACCGCACATTCCATCGTGGGAGACACCACCAGTGGGGAGCTCGGGGGTGGTTGACGGCGTAGGCTCCGGGTGTACGTAAGAAGCAGAGGGGGTGACCTCAACTGAGTGCTCGATAGAAGCAGAGGGAGTAACCTCAACGGAGTGCTCCTTTGAAGCAGAGGGAGTGACCTCAACCGAGTGTACGGAAGAAGCGGAGGGAGTAACCTCAACCGAGTGTACGGAAGAAGCGGAGGGAGTAACCTCAACCGAGTGTACGGAAGAAGCGGAGGGAGTAACCTCAACCGAGTGTACGGAAGAAGCGGAGGGAGTAACCTCAACCGAGTGTACGGAAGAAGCGGAGGGGGTAACCTCTACAGAGTGTACGGAAGAGGCAGAAGCAGCCGACGAAGTGTACTTGTTGTCATAAACTGAAGACGAAGCGTGCTCGGATCCCTTGGAGGGGTAGCCAGAGTTGACTGGGTACTTGTCGTCACCAGCAGGCTTGCTGGCAGTGGCGCTGGCCTTGTAGCCATAGTCGTCGCCCTTGGCGGAGGTTCCGGTTGGGTAGGCCCAGACGTGCTTGTCGTCCTTGGGGGTGGGGTCGTACTTCTCGGTCTGCTCGTACTTGCAGGTGTAAGCCTCACCGCCCTTGGTCACGGTGACGGTCTTGGCATCGTGGTGGTAGACACCTGGGGCGTAGGTCTTAGCGGTGGGGTAAGCGACCTCAGTGTCCTTATCGCAGACGGTGGTGGTGGGCTTGGTGACCTCGACCTTGCCAGTGGCGGTGACCCAGATAGTGGTGTACTTGACAACGGTCTCAGTCACGGTCTTGCCGCCATCGTACTTGGTCTCGTAAGCACCGTAAGCTCCGGTGACGTAGCCTGTCTCCTTAGCATCGATGTACTGGCCTCCGTAGGTGAGGGTCTCGCCAGCGTGAGCGGTCTTGGTAGCCTCAGCTGGGTGAGCGACCGGGTAGTCGACGGTGACGTCCTTGGCAGGGACGGTGTAGACACCGGGCTTCTCGTAGGTGGTGACCTCGTCCTCAGGTTTGCCATAGGAGTAGGTGTGCTCATACTCGGACCACTTTCCGCCCTTGAGCTCCTTGACGTGGACAGGCTGCTTCTTGTCACCCTCGGGGTAAAGACCAGAGCCGGGGTAACCGGGAAGAGCATGAGGACCGAGTTTGTTGTAGGGAACCTCCTCGATCTTCTCATAGAGCTCGTACCAGCAACCATCGGTGCCGTTCTTGTACGCAGAGCCGGTGGGCTGGGCGTATCCGGCGCTGGAGGTCGGGTTACCGTTCTTGCCAGTGGCGGAATGGGTGATGGTTTTCTTGGTGTGGTAGACAGTCACGGGCTGCTTGACCTTGGTGACGGTGACGGTCTTGGAGTCGTAGTCCTTGACGGTGGTGGAGACGTACTTGTCGTCCTCCCACTTGTCGCAGTCCTTGCCGCCGTAGCCAGCAGAGACGCAGGTGGGGTAGGGCTGGTGCTGCGTGGTGACAGTAACAGGGTCCTTGCCGTAGCCGGGGTAGATTGTCGTGTAACCAATGGGCTTGGATGAAGTCATGGACTTGACATCAGAGGAGCTGGACTTGGCGTTCTCGGGGTACGAGCCATAGGCATCGTACGACGCGGCTGCGGTAGCCGCAAAGACGAGAGCGTACTTCATGTTGTCGTGTGATTAGGTATTTGGTATTAGGTATTAGAGACGTTGATAATGAATGACTGTGGTGGGATATTCAAAAGAATGTTGTCGTCACTGCGAGAGTGCGAAGATTGGCTGGTGGTCCGGTCAAAGGAGTGACTGTGGATGAAGAACAGAAGGCGCAAGACAAGATGCTTCATATATGGCTGTCAGGCGGCGCCTAGACGTCCCCTGAGCCAGTCTGCTAATCGCTTGTCTGCTCAAGTTCATGGCGATGAGGGCGTAGTACCCGCGCACTGCACGGGCCCACTACTTCTTGCAGTGTACTGTCCTGTGGAGAGTTTGATGAAACATTGATTTGCAGCTGCCGCAGTCAAGCCACACAGTCGAAGTCAGGTCCACATACCCCACATACAGGATATGGATATCACGTCCCAGTTCAGCTGCTCATTTCCCGGAGCGGTAATACTGTAGGCCGTTCTCGTTTGACTACTGTGCAATCTGCAGAACTTAGGAGTCTATACCGCATAGGCGAGTCGCTCAGGCAGAGCTACTTGCAGTAGCAGAATCCAGAAGGACCCGGGACAGTCGGACTCTCTCGGGACTTGAGCACGCATTGCTCTACAGCGTCGCTTTCGCGGACGTGTCCAGCTCCGTGGAAGCGTTTCTGGATGGGGGCCTAACAGGCCGTGAAGTGACAAAGCTCAATCAAGATCCTCAACACGTTCAAACAGCACACCTCAGCGCCCAGGGCGCCTCTCGGTAGACTACTCGCTCTGCCGGCAACATCCCCTTTCATCGGACGCTATCGATGGCTGACCGTATTGAGCCACCACAGTCTAAATCTGGCACCATAAACGTGCAGAGGTCCGCTGACGCTCATTGGCCATTCGAGAACAATCGGGCTTCCACCCCACATTATACGGACGTTCAGCTCTTCCCTGGGCTTGTTATTGTGCATCTTGGTATCTCATAAGGTAGATGTCATTTGATAATCACCTCTGGCATTGCTTCCAACCATGCCGGTATCAAGTGGTAAAGTCTTCGTTCGAGATCTACAACATCCCCAGACCACAGATCCTCGCGCAGTGATCTGCTGCAGCGTGCCTGCGGGGCCCCTGGGGATCAACAGCTATCGCGTAAGCCATCGTATAGCCCCTGATAAAAATGTAGTCAGGCCGGCATCTTGCACCACGCGGCGCAGCTGTCAGGTACGCCGTTCATTGCGAGTGCATCGTTGTGGTCGTGGGACGTCCGCGCCAGCTGTTAGCGAGTTTCTACCCCTGTGTACCTGCCTTAGCGTGCGCCTTTTGGACCGAGGCTAAGCGCATTGCGCGGGCCGCATCTAGCACTCTCCAATCAAGCACGTGTATACCGTGCTCGCTTCCGGATTTTAGTCGCTACCAGGATCTCTAGTCCAGGTGCCAAAACATCGGTAACTCTAAGTCGCATGTCAGGCTTCTGATCGTGGAGATTGCGATCACGGATGCTGGCATACGCGTGGTGTGAAAAGCATGTCTGGATCAACGGACGACGCCTAGCGTATCGTGGACAGCCAGCCACGAGGGGTTCAACCGCACAGACTCTGGAGATATCTCCCCGGCAGTCATGCTGCCAATGCAGATTTGCGGCCAAGAAGTTGAAGATCCACATCAGCCAGCCTTCAAGACTCCTCCCGCCTCGCTTCCCCTGAGTATCAGATCATGATATCCAACATCTTCACACAACACGCTAGACTCGACGTCTTGCCTGAAGACAGTAGCTACAGCCACGCACTAGTATGACTCATAGCAGCGCATACTAACCCTCTGTAAGTTCAACAAGGTTCATTTCAGGTTCAGGTCCAGAGGCATGCAACAAGTAGATCTCGCACTCTGTCCCGCCTCTCCGTCCGGCTTGATAAAGCCATACGTTCAACTTGTCGAGAATGGAATCCTCTTGCGTGGACCTGTCTATGCAGAATTCAAAGACTGAGCCTTTCACCCGTACCACTCTAATGACAATCAATATCCTACTGGGCTCCCCACCGCCTTCTATCCCACGCGTAAACAGCCTGCCAATTGCATAGTTCAAACACCAAGTAGCGATAATGGATCTGAGTAAGGATATAATCTCCTTTGCAATGAAGGGGGATGTTCGTCGTGGCAAACGGATGGTGCTGATTGAGACGAGAGGTAAAAATGTTCAGCGGATCAAGAGTTAGGTAGTTCTCTCATGGCCTGTAATGCAGGATGTGAAGAGTACTACATGTATGTCTGAAGTGAGATGCACTTTATCTTAAATGTACATACAGTACGACTGTTCCCATGCTTCGGACCCAATATTCACGCTTGAGATTTCATCTATACACTCACTCACCTTTGCCATGACCATACTCTGACTTCTTTTCATTGACAACAGTGGAATCTAAACGCAACCTCCGCCATAGCCACGTTTTCGCAAAAGCAACGAGCTGTTGCAACTTTAATATATAGTCGATTGCAAACTATGAATTTCACTAGAACACAAAGGAGATGGGGTATCCTAATCCCAACGCCCACCCACACCCATACCATACCCAATCCATCCATCACGCGCAAACTACGGCACAGCGGCAACAACCTCCACCCTCCCCTCCCTCCCCTCTTTCATCTTCATGATGCGACTCCTCAGCGCCCCCAAATTCTCTTTGTCGCATTCCGCAACTCCTGCTGCACCACTACCACTAACACCACCACCACCACCACCAACCCACATACTACTCGGCGGGCCCCTGCGCTCCGCAGCAGCAGCTTCACCCAGACTCTCCCTTACATCAACCGCCGAATCCACAATGCCCAACCCCTGAACCCCACGCCCCAACTCATCCACCACACCACCCTCCCCACCCCTCGCAGCCCGCGAAACCCGCTTGCGCTCAAACGCCGCCTGTTCCGTACTACCAGGTAGATAAATCCGCTTCGCGCCGAGGGTTCTCTTGATATCCTCGAGCAACACCTCCATGGGTACAAAATATGCAATCTTGTTCCTCTGACACCACGCCAGTACGTGGCCGACTACGCGATGCGTTCCGTTTTGTACAATCCAGGCACCGCTGTCGCCGCCGACGCCGAAGCCACCGCTGACGGACCACGAGCGCGAAAAGGTTTTGCGTCGGTAGATACGCACGGCGGACATTGTGGCGCTGATCATGCCGCCTTGTAGGCCTGTAGTGCGGCCAAAGCAGTGCACGGCGAGGCCGGGGAGGGAGTCGGAGGGCGCAACGCCATTTGGATATTCGTCTTCGGATTCGGTGTAGTGGCGTCGCGCGATGGGGTGTTGGAGTTTTCCTTGGATTTCTTTTTGATCTGGGTTGGGGGGTCCGAAGCAGAAGCGTCGACCGCCTTGGCAGATGTTATAGGGTTGGAGACGCTCTTGTTTGACTTTTAGAAGCGCCCAGTCAATTTCGTGCAGGATGCCGTCGCGCTTCCAGCGTCGGATGCCACTTGAGGCGTGCACGTGCCCGAGTTCGTGGGAGGAGAGGTGGTCGTCGTCGCGATCTTCTTCGTTGGGGAAGAAGTCGGCGTCTACGTCGTCGATGGCAGGTTGTGTGATGCGGATTTCCTCGCCTTCGCCAGGAAATATGCCGTTGATATCGCCTGTGGTGGCACGGGAGAAGGTGGAATCGGTCATGGCTTCTTGGTCGGATTCATCGTCGTCGTCGTCCGAGTCGAGCTCAGAGCCGGAGAAGTCAAACGACTCGCCGTCTTCGTCGCTGAGGACAAGGTCGTCGTCTGAGAGCTCAAGATCCCACATACCAGCTGGTTCGTCGGTGTCGAGATGCAGGCCTGGCTGGGCACCCATACCCATGAGCCACGGGTTGTTATTTGCGGCACTGGACAACATTATGTCGTTTGGGAGAGGGCTGTCGTAATCATCGCCAGCATCACTCTCGTCATCTGAAGGCGCATCAAGCAGATGGTGAACACTCATACCCAAAGGTTCGTCATCAACTAGAATCACACCGCCGTAGGATACTGGAGGCAGATGCTCGCCGTTGAACGCTCCAATAGATGCGCCACAAAGCGGTTTCTGCTGATGGTATGGGTTGATGACAGCCATGTCGCCGTTGTAGTTGTCCGTGTTCATCATTGAGCGATGCGGAGGCCTGAACATTCTGTCAGTACAGGACTTTAGTTGAAGAAGGATAGAAACGCCACACGCGATGTTGAAGGTGCGCGAAGACGATGCATATACTGAAAGACTCACCGAGTCCGGCGCGAAGAACGGCTCATCTTAGACCGCCGTATCTTGCCTCTGCGTACTTTGAGATCGTACACAGCTTCATCATAGCGGAATCGACGACTGAGGAGAGCCTTCACTTTGACAACACTGCTGCATGTAACAAAGATGGTCGGCCGCGACTTCTCTTGAGTCTCTCCAATGGCCACCAGATCTATACTGATTGTCTCATCGGAGTCTTTGAGCGCACGTTCGATGAGGCGCTCCAGTCGCGGGAGCATGGTGGAGTGCCATTCGCTTACAATGACCGGCGCAAACATCACAGGGAACATCTTAAGCTTCGGTCGCGAAATAGGCTCTGCGTCTGTCTCTATCTGTATCGACGATGTGATGCAGCTCTGGCTAGAGTCGTCTACGGTGCGTGCTTCAGGTTCTGGTGTTGGGTAGCCTAAAGCCGCCTGGGGCCAGTGACGCATGCCGTCTGTAAAGAGCGCCTCGACAGTGTTCGTTCGATTGTGCTTCGATTGTCGCCAGGCTTTCTGGATGATGGTAATCTTCTCTTTGTAGTCTCGAAGTGTCAGGTGTTGCTTTGAAGTTTTGGATTGCCGCCATGCCCGTTGGATCGTAGAGGCAGCGGTAACTACGCGCTCTCTATATAGCGAAGAGGTGTCGCTTCGATCCTGTGAATCAGGCGGCGTCGCAATCAAAGTTCCTGACTCTTCGAGTATATCGCGCTCGCGCTCCTCATCTGTAGGCTCCAATGACTCCAACTTCGGACTCATCATACGAAGACTTTCCGATATGCTTTTCCGAATGGAGTGTTGCGACCCCTTGGAGGGAAACCGCGTCAATGATGGGTCAGGTGACTTCTTGCTCAGTGACTTGGTGCGCTCGAGAGCCTGTGAGCCCTTCTCCAGTGCCCAACGCTTGGCACTCCTATATGACGTGTTCTCCGATGTGTCGAACGCCATGTGAGACTGGCTAGCACTTTTGCGCTTGAGGGGAGACGACTGTTGTATTGGAGTGAGATCCGGTCGGTGACCGCCAAAATCGAATCCTGGTTCGGACTCGTCGAGCATACAACATCTTTGAAGTCTGAGAATGATGCGGTTATACACTTGCACAAGCTCTTGCTCGGCCTCACTCTGGGAGTCTGCAGCCCAGAAGCAATCGCGAACAACCTGCATGTACGCCGTGCCGCATTTCGAGGCCAAGCGACGGATGTACACTTCTTCTATCCGTTGTTTGAAGTCGTGTAGCGTATATTTTGGCTTCCACAGGTCAGCAAGTGGTTGCCACAAGCCGACCTCAAGCAGAACAAGTCCAAGACTATACATGTCAAACTGTGGGTTATATGGTTGGTTCTTGACACCGGTGAACTTGGGATCGTCTGGATGCCGGTATATGTTGAGTGTGGGTGTGTTTGTCGGAGGCTCTATGTCGTACTCGGAGAATAAGTCGAAAGAGCATATAACGGGAGAACGTAGGGTGTACTGCAGAGCTCTACTGTTGGCGGAATGCCGTTTGGCTTTCTTAAAGACCAAGATGTTACTGCTGTTGACGTCTTTGTGAACAAAGTTGTCGGCGTGAAGCTTGTTGAAGGTAACACCGAGCGTATATGCCAGACGAAAACGATCTTCTAGAGGTGGCGTCGCACTGTTGGAGTTGTGTAATGATTTGGAGCCTGTCTGAAGGACGCTCAGCAGAGTGACGGGCCGTAGTTCGTCTATCGGTTTCTGGGAGTCAGCAGGGCCGGAATAGACTGAAGTTGGCAGCTCAAAGACCAAGCCAAACCGCGGCTGCTTTGGGTCCTCGAAGTATCCTAAACACTTGAGCATTCCACAAAATGACCGATTGACAGACAACTTGGTCAAAACTGATAGTAAACCTTCAAGGCGATCGGTAGGTGGAGAGACTTCAGTAAAGCGGTACGTGGGATCATATGTCGCGTACTCTACAAGCACGCTAGATTCGACGAGTCGACTGCCGTCGGTCTTCCAGGGATTCGTTGAGCTGTGGCGGGATCGAAGTCGACCAATGACCCGGATGGAAGCCTTGCCAACGCTCTCGTACGGTGGCGGCTCTTCCGCGGGTAGGACCAAGTCTGAAAAGTCCAGTTTGGGCGGAAGATTTGAACGCGGTGCATGAGCGTTGAGCGGAAAAGTGGCCGGGTTGACGAGTGTGAGGTCTGATGCACTGTAATCTGGTGACAGGAAGACGGGCGTAGATGTTGCTGGCCGTGGGGCGTCTGAACTAACTTTTGTTGATGGACTGATGCCACGTTCACTCCCTCGTTGAGATCTGCGTGTTCTCGAAAGGTCGTAGAGAATGTCAATGGAAGTGGTGAGGTCCTTGATGAGATCCTCGTAGCGTGACCGGTCGGCGGCCGCCCACGCGGGAGGGTCAGGCCTACTCTTCTCTCCAGACAGTGACTTTGCTGGCGCAGCAGGTGCGGCCGGGTGCATTCTCTCTGCTTCGTCGAGGATTTCCTTGATGGTACCTAGCACACTCGTGACGGTCTCGGTCAAGCCCGCCTGCTCCACACTAGCATCGATGTCGCCCTGCTGGCCCTTTGCATTGTCGCTCCAGTCGACGCCCCATGTTATGAGGCGGTCTTTTTGAATGCGGAACTTGCGGTGCAGCGCGTGGGTTTCTGGCGTGTTTTTGGAGTCCTGCTCGACCACAGCATCGCATGTGGTCTTGGTATCCGAGTAGAGCTGTGTCAAGCGCCGTCGGCCTATTCTGCTAATCGTCTCCATGGCGCTCAGATAGGCTTCCAGACAGTCGGCAAGGGTGATTTCAGATGTCGCGATCGCGTCAGAGAGAAGGCATAGGGGCGCACATGGGGATTAGAAACAATGCGATTGCCTGGATGGGCGTCGTCATGGTTATAGCGCGAGGGTACATTTGGTGGTTGCCTGCTGCTGTTCCCCACCCACCCTTACACTGCCTGCGGCTGCACCGCCGTGGACCCTGATTGAAACCTGCCTCGGCCCGCCTGTACCCAAAAATATGGCCAACACCCTTCTTTACATTCAGCTCATACAGCACTATCAATGTGTTATCTAGCAAGAGGCTGCATACGTTTTCCTTCATTCTCTGCATCGCTTTACATGCCATGACTTCTTCTCCAGTTGTCATGGCTTGATGCCTGTTTCCAGGTCATCTGAGACAATCGAGTATTAGTACGGCGGCTGATGCCAGGCAGCCAGCCGACGGGTGAGACAAACACGTGCTCGCATCATTCTGCAAACGTCTTCGCACCACATGGTCACTATCCTGGGGAGGTTGTCTCATCGAATCATCGTCACGGAAGTCAATGTTGAGCAGTAGTCAGTGTATGGTAGGGCGTTATCATTCGTTGTTTGTACATGAGTATTTAATGCAGTTCGAAGATGCGCGTCATGCCGCTCACATCAGCTTTTTAGTCGACAGGAAACCCCCAATGCATCCAATATTTTTTTTTACAAAGCCGAAGCCATATTCTCGTCAAGTACTCCTGGAACACGAACTCACTGAGCCCAATCCTAGACATCACGTCTAGTCGTCCTCGGTCAGATCACCATACTCCCACTGGCCTCGTCTCTCTTCCTTCGCCACATCCTGCTTCTTCTTCAGTGCCGATAGGACATCGCTGGCGCTACGCTCCCATGGTCGCAGCTTCTTGGGTACCATAGCGAGACCCTCATCAATAACGTCCGCGTTGACGCTCTCGATGCCAGTTTTGCTCTGTTCAGGGTTGTACAATGTGACCCAGAGCATGCCGTCCTTCTCCACTTGATCGACGTTAGCAACCAACTGGCGATCCGCAGTCTCCTGCGAGATGAAATGGACAGCATCGGCGAGGTACTCTGGGTTGCCAGGCAGCTGCACGAATGCGAGTTGTGCCTCGACAGCTTGGGGCTTCAGCTTTGAGGGCAAGAACTCGGCCTGGGTAAGTGGGCGAAGGCGAGTCCACGGAATGGTTTCCGAGTTTCCGTAGTCGACGTAGACGACTTCTGCTTTCTTGGCTTCACGGTCGTTGCGTCGTATGCGTGCGCGGTACCATTGGTCGTCGGCAGTGAACTTGGCTGCAACGAACTCGCCGGCTTTGGGTGGGTTAGGCAGACCCGAGTTGTTAGCGGGATTCAGGTGGAACTTGCTGAACGCGCTCATGAGTGATGTCAATGCTGAAGTGCCAGAGCCAATTTCTTGCAGCCTGAGCCTGCCATCATCTTCGACGTGGGTGACCATGACATCGCGGTAGTCCTTTCGTCGTGTTGAAGGGGCAGCATCACCATTTGATGGGGCGACTGCACCTCCAGTAGTCTCACCGTCCTCTTCTTGCGACGGGTCATAATCTTGCCACAGATTCTTGCGCGCGTCCTTGGCCTTTTGTTCAGCAGCGAACAGCTCGTTCGCATTTCCAGACTTCTCAGCAGAGTACGCGTGAACTGTGGCCAGGCCCTCTTCGACCAAAGTCTTGGCAAAATTCTCACGGTTGATGTAGAGAGTGCCAATAAAGCCGCCAACCTTGTCGCAATCCTCGACGTCAATCTCAACATCGCGTTGCTGGCATCGCTTGTTGGCAAACTCATGAGCCTCTTTACCAAAGGGCTCGCCCTTGTCATCTGCATTCCTCGCTGACCTAGGTGCGCGGATGCCAGAGAGAACAAAGGTGAGCTTTGCGTTCTCGCGGGGCACGAGAACGGTGAACCGAGAGCCAGACTTGACGAAGTCGACGATGGCAGGGACCTTGCGCTGTCGTGACAGCAAGGACAGTTGACGCTTGGCCTTCTCGAGCGACTCAGAGTAGTCGACGTACTGCTTGACGCTTGGTGTCTTGTCAGACCAAAGACCCCTCTTCTCCTCTTGCGCCGTGGATTCAGCAATCAGGAGGTCGTCGTAGATGGGGCTGCGATCGGTATCGTCCTGTCGGTGGCGGATCACAGATGCCATGCCGCTCTCGACTAGGAGCAGGCCAATGTTCTTGCCTTGGTATGTGACGGTGGCCATCTCGCGCTCGTCGTAACCCTCAGTCGCTGGGCGCTTGCCATCGATGTGGAACCTGACGTGCTTGCCAATGAGCTTCTTGCGCAGAAACTCCTTGGCCTCTGCTACCCACGGTGCCTGCTTGGGGTCTGTGGGCTTGGGCTGGCGCACACTGCTGAGGTTGACACGCTTCTCGGCGCCAGCCTTGCTCCGCAGGAACAAGGTGTCTGCGCTCTGGACTCTGCTGACGACGGCCTCGAGATGTCCGCCCGCAACGTTGGCCCGAGGAGCGACATGGCCCTGGAAGAGGCCCTGGCGGCTGTCCTTGGCTGCCTTCTCTGCCTGCCGCAGCACGCCCATCTGCGAGCCGAGCAGCGTGGTGTGGTGGTCGGTGCACTTTGCCAGACCGGCCTTGAGGACGTGGGGCGCGATGCTGCCCTGGGTGGGGTGCTTGACGTCGGCGACGATCTGGCCATTGGGCGTGGTCCCAAGCACCTGCACTGTGGCGCCGCGCTGCAGGAGCCGTATCTCGACAAACTGGTGTGCCTCGTCGCCAAAGGGCTCGGCCGGCTGCTCTTTGCCATCGGACGTGTTTATGCGCCTTGTGGCGGGGGCGCGGATGCCGGCGAGCAGGACCATGGTCTGCACGTGCTCGGTCGGCGTGACGAGGAAGCGCACGATGAGACGGTCGCCGGAGAGGACCTTTTCGATAATGGCCTCGAGCTCCTGGCCCTTGTGCTCCTCGACAAAGGCAGCCACATCGCTCAGCTCGTGGGAGGAGCGGATCTTGGAGGGCGACTCGGCCCACACGCCCTTGGACTCTGCCCTGGCGCGGGCCTCGACCACCTGCAGGCGCTCCAGCAGGTGCGCAGCTTCGTCCGAGTCTTCTTTGCGGCCCGCGTCGTCGCGCAGCTTCAGCCAGCCCTCGGCGACGGCCTGCTCTGGCAGCACGACCTTGTTGGGCAGGACAATGAGGCCGTATTCGCGGTTGGCGCCCGTGGGGATCTTGTAGAGCACCTGGAAGCGCACCACCTTGCCCACGAGCAGGCGGCGCAGGTAGTCGCGTGACTCAAAGGCAAACTGCTCGTCGCCTTCGCGCTTCAACCGCGGGGCCGCGACAAAGGCCAGGCTCAGTGTGCGCTCTGCTTTTGGGTTGTTGAGGTTGTGGAGGACGACCGTGTCGCCAGAGAGCACGCTCTTGACCTTTGCTTCAAAGAGGGCCATGGTCATGGGAGTGAGGGGACGAGTGGCGGCAGCACGGGGAAGCTCTGTCCAAGCACGTCGAGTAGACGTCTATGCACAGTTCCAATGGAGAACCAAGAAGAATGGAACAAAGGAGGGCGGGCAGGTGCAATTGATGTCCAACAAACACGCTGCAATGCTGCCGTGTCTGTATGTTCAATGACGGGTGTAGGCTGTAGCTCGAGGACAGCGTGGACGTCTCGGACGCTCAATCTGGCCCGTTGCTCAGGGACTCGACTATTTGTGTGGGGATGGCACTAATGCACTCTAGCCGAATCCCTGACCAAGACGTCACCATCCACTCTTTTCTCATTCACGCCTGCTATCCTGTAGAGTCTAGAGCAAGCCATACCATACAAAGTACATGTACGAAACAGATGCTCACTGCAGTATACTCTCTGATATAGATAGACCAACGGCACAAAGACGGACATATATCCCAGAGCCAGCAGCACGTCAACAACACAGAGAAGCAAGGAGATGTAGAAATAAGACTGAGCTGATTATTCAATATCGTAGACATGGAGGAGATTCTATCTATCGGTAACAGCCCTTGCAGCGGATCTGTCAAATGCATACTCGCCCGCACACGCTCCACACGCCGTTCAAGATGGCAAGCAATTGACATGGTAACGATCTAGTCCCAAAGGCTCAACAATGCTTTGACAAACGCGATACAACATGACAACTCATTTGCGAGCTCCAGCAAACGAAATTCCCGACACCAACTATAAACAAGGCAGGGCATTCTTGAACTCTGAAACTTCATACACACAAGATACCACCACAGTCATCCACAATGTCAGCCTCCATCAATCACCCAGAAACCCCATCTTCAGATCCCAAAGACAACACAATCTTCGTCGAGAAGCGTCGAATCACACCGACACCACTGCATCCCCCCATGACTCTACCCCAGTCTATCCACACCCCCAGCCCCCACACGCACAAACTCTATCCAAGACATCAACACAACATCAGACAATGACGACTTACCGCCGCTCCCCGCGTCCCCAGTAACGTCCACGTTGACAATAGACGACGTGATTGTGACATGCAATCCAGAAGACACCATTGCCCTTTCCGAATACAACGACAAGATACTGCGTGAGCGAAAGTTCAATGACACATACAGAAAGGCTGCCATTTTGCTGTTGCTGGAGCGACGAAGGACCGCGAGGGCGGAGGGATGGGTTGAGGGGGAGGCCGGGGAGTGGTGTGGGCCGAATGGGGAGATGGTTGATCATCTCGATAAGATTGGGAAGGCCAAGGGGGGGGGAAAGGGAGGCTCTGAAGTAGCGCGGCTGTTTAGTCAGTAGTCAGGGCCATGATGGTACAGCTCATTTTCAAGAAAACGTGGTTTGTAGAGGATCCAATGTATATAGTTTCGACCATCCCCGTCCTTTTTCTCCCCAGTCCGCACGTCTACATCAAACCGCATTCATATCTGGGTATCATATTCCCTCCCCATCTCCATCTCCATCCCCATTCCCCACCCCCTCAAACTAAAACCCCACTCATCAAACAAACAACCCAACAACAACACCCCCCAAAACCACCATCGCACCCACAACATCAACACGACCCGCCGCACCAGTAAACATAGCAGGGCCTCCTGTTCCCGTCATGGTAGGATTTGCTCCCGCACCCGCTCCGTATCCAGACATGCTGATTAGAGAGGGTTTTGTCTCATTTCCGGCGCACGAGGGGATGGGGAGTGCGGAGCGGGTTACGAGTATGTCGGCGGGAGCGGCGGTGGGGCAACCGGGGGATATGGTGATTGTGGAGGTTGTTGGGGCGGCGGGAGTTTGGCTAGGGGTGGGGTGTTAGATTGGTTGGGGTGAAGGTGTTGGGGGGGGGGGGAGAAGATGGGGAGGTGGTAGGAAGGGAGAATGCTGTGGATTGTGTGAAAGAGAGATGGATGCTGTTGGTAGGGAATGGAAGGGAAGTGTAAAGAAAGCCAGGATCTCAGACTTACGCGGACGCGCCGACGGTGAGGAGAACCGCGGTCAGAAGTGAGATTGAAGGCTGCATGGTGACGAGTTGATGAGGTTTGGTTTTCTTGTGCAACGAGTATATAGGTACGTGAGTGAAGTAAAGAGCGTAATATGTTACAAGCCCCAATCAGCAGACTCGGCTTGAACTTTTCAAAGAAACGATTCCAAAGCACGAAAACAGCCAACATTCCCGCCCTCTAAGTACACATCCAACCCGTGACCCATTTCAGGCCGACGACCCCTGAACAAACCCAACTACCGCGGTCAGGATATCCCGCTTCGGAACACTGCGTCCCGGGTTACCTACGTCGAGCACAGTCTGCGCCTCCTTTGAACCACGATCACGCCGGAAGAATGCGTGGAGTTACTGCTCTGAGCATATGATGAACGTTCAACTGACTAGCATCGATCAAACGGTAGTAGATTGGTCGATTAGTCAAAGAACGGATGAGAGCAAAGCCGGTGGTGAGGCGGCAGGTTATTGGACGAATAGTGTTAGTTTAGCCTTGGGAGTGTAAGTACCTGGTGCTAGGAAGCGGTGGATCTCTCGTAGTGTGTAAAGTAGTCGCCGTGTGCTAGGCTGAGGTGGGAACTAGGTGACGGAAGATAGCTGGCCCGTTGTTGTTTGCGGTTGGTGACTTTTCCGCGACTCGGGGATCTGGGTAAGTTGGGTATTTTAGTTTGGACAAGGTAATTTTGTTTCTCGCAGCCTTGCTCAGGGTTTGAGTTGGGTACTGTATGTGAGTGCGGCTTTGAGCTTGGTTTTTTCGATAGCGTGAGTTGATTTCTAGGACCGTCTATGGAGGGGACTCTGCTACGCAAACACAACGAACGCTACACACTGTCTTCGATATCGAGAAGACACTGTTTTTCCATTACTAACAAAGCATTGTAGTTATTACCGCCGGTCACGGCGCAGCAAACCCCTTCAACAACGTGACCACGAACTTCCACGACAAGCCCTCGGGTCGTTGTCTTTCCATCTCACTCGTCCCAAAGCAGGAAGATGTGCACCGAGAACGGCAAGCCTTGTTCACTAAAGCATCTCCTTTCAGCCCTAGCACACAATAAACCATCTACCCCACATCCTTGTCATTGCCAACTTCAGCCTAGGGCATGCCGTCACCATGAGCTTAAACAGCTAGCGTCGGAAAGCGCTGTATCCGTGGCACATCAACAACAACGTTGTCGATAGTTCCCCCTTTGAGAACCAAGGCTGCGATTACAAATTTCTTCTGGTCGAAATGGTAAGAATACCTAGTGTAGAAGATTCATTGGATCGACGCTACGAGCCGTTGGAGTAATGAGCTCAGAGGCGGCGATGCTGCAGAAAGTGTAGTCGGATGGAAAGGTCTCCGCGCAGTAGGCCCGTTGGGAAAGAAGATCGTAATGAAGAATAGGGCATGTAGGTATACTATGTGTAATGGACTTGACTGAGACTTGTGAAAGATGAGGGGTAGTGTAGCTCTCTATCGAAAACGAGAAGATGTATAAGATGGGGTGACCTTTTGCAGTTTGAACAAAGTCCAACATCAACGAGAGTCAAGCAGCCCCTTTCACTACTACTACTACTACTACTACTACTACTACTACTACTACTACTACTACTACTACTACTACTATTCCAACATCTACTCCACCACTACTTCTTAATAGTAATCTCATCTCAACTCCTCCCCTTCTCAAAATGAAGTCAACCCTCTCCATCGCAGCCCTCGCGGCCCTCGCCTCCGCCTCCCCCATCAAGCGAGCAGACGGCCCCTCCGACGCCGTAATCCTCAACTACGCCCTCACCCTCGAGCACCTCGAAGACACCTTCTACCGCGAAGCCCTCGCCAAATACACCGTCGCAGACTTCACCGCCGCCGGCTTCACCGAAGACACCTACACCAAGATCAAAACCGTATCCAGCGACGAAGCCAGCCACGTCTCCTTCCTGACCGGCGCACTCAAGGCCGCAGGCGCCACCCCCGTCGAGGCATGTACCTACAACTTCGGGTACACAGACGTCAAGAGTTTCCTCGCTACTGCCAGCGTCCTCGAGGGCGTCGGTGTATCTGCTTACCTCGGCGCAGCCGCGGATATAATGAGCAAGTCGTATCTCACAGCCGCGGGCTCCATCTTGACAGTCGAGGCGAGACACTCATCCTACGTCCGGAATACGGTCGGACAAGCGCCGTTTCCCTCGCCGTTTGATAGCCCGTTGTCCTACAATGAGGTGTACACCCTCGCTGCGGGTTTCATTACCGGCTGCCCGTCTACTAATCCTGCTCTGCCTGTTAAGGCTTTCCCTAGTTTGACTGCTAGTTCGGCTGATGCGACTGTTAAGAGTGGTTCTACGATTACGTTGAGCCTTAAGGATACTAAGATTGAGGGAACGGTTTACGCGGCTTTTGTTACGGTTACGGGGCCTGTGTTTGCTGATGCGAAGATGGTGGACGGTGCGTACGAGGTTGTTGTGCCAATGGGTGTAGCGGGTCAGAGCTACGTTGTGCTTACTAGCTGTAACACTGCTGTCACTGATGACACTACCGTTGCTGGCCCAGCTATTGTTGAGATCTCTGCATAGAGCGTTCAACGAGAAGGAAGATGGGATGGATGGATCGAGATTGAACCCTAGCACGCTTGAGAAAGTAAGCTCTTCTCAATTACTTGTATATACCCATGGCCAATTGAAAATCTTTATTGTTTAAAATCTTGCTTTTGTTTGCATCGTGATTGTGCGATTTCAAGTAGTTAGTTTGCTTGGACTGCTTCTATCATGTCTTAATATATAGTGCCAGTTATTGCGTACAGTTGATCATAGTCTTCTCTCAGTACACGATTTGAACATACCCCATGCGTACAGTACCCACCTTACCATACCATACCATACCCTCTCCAGTGTCCAGAACGGAGCCATACACACACATGGCCAAAGTGAGGTCAAACGCATTCACCAAATCATCCTCAACCCCACCACTCCACCCACCCCCCTCACACACGCACAAACTCCACACAAACACACAAACACAGCACACAAGAATCATCCCCACTAAAATCATACATTCTTTAGCTAAACCCACCCCTCACACTCCACTCCACTACGCCAAATCAATGCACCAAACTCCCAACTCATGCCCATCCAATCCAAGCCCAATCCAACTCAAAACCAGCCTAGAAAATACGCGTAATTTCCAACCTTCTCAAGCGCCGCCGCTTCCTCGGCAAACCCCGCGCCCCCTCATATCGTTATCTCATCAACGCTTTGCTTTTTACCAATCCAAAACGCTCGCAACAAAAACTTTCAAAATGCAAACGCCGGTGTGTGTGTGTGTGTATGCATGTGTGTGTGTGTGTGTGTGTGTGTGTGTGTGTGTGTGTGTGTGTGTGTGTGTAATGCTGAACCCAGTAAAGCTAATGGAGAAGGAGAAGAAGGGGAAAATAAAAAGATGGGAAAGCAAGCAAGAACGCCGGTGGTGGAATGCAGAATGCTTGTTATGTGTAGTGGTGGGATTGAGGTAGGTCTGGGTGGTGGCTGGGAAATCGGATGGGCTTCGGTGGTGATGATGAGGATAAGTGTGTCAGGGGTATGCAGTGCGGCGGTTGGGTGTGGTGTCAGGATGTGTGTTTAACTCGTCAGAAACGCGGGGGGGATATAGCGTTGGAAGTCGAAGGTGTTGTCCAGTGCATGAATGCGGGGAGGGAGGTAGATGCAGATGTAGGAATAATTTCACCCGCATCATCGCATCCAGAAAGTCGTCCACGTCCACGTCCCTGACAATCCTGACGGCTTCCTTCCCCTACCATTCCAAGATTTCTCAATCCAATGAGTTGGGAGGTGTACAAGTACGCCCGCCCTTCACCGATCCTCATCACTGCTCCATCCCTCCTCCCCTTCCACGTCAATACCCTCCATCACCTCCTTGATGACTGCATGACTCTTCGGATCCAAATTCATCGCTACAGTCAAATGTCTTATCGCACTTGCACGGTCGCCAATCCTCTTATAACACCGTCCCAGTAGGAAGTGTATATTTGCATCATCAGGTGCAGCGTCTTTGAGATACAACAACTCGTGCAACGCTTCATCCGAGGCATTAAGTTTAAGCAAGAGTTGTGCTTTGCGGAAGCGCGCCATGATGGAGCGGGGGTCGATTTTGAGGGCGAGTTCAAATTGGAGGAGTGCTGGTTCGGTTTTCTTGAGACGGTCGAGAACCTGTTTTATTGTTAGTACAAAACATGACATCCCAACCCTCGAGTTAGATGTTGGGGAAAAAGAAAAGGGGAAGGCTTACAAGACCAATCCTAACGAGAATCATGGCGTTATTCGGATTAATCTGCGCCGCAGCACGGTAATGCTTTTCTGCAACCTCGTACTTGCCCAACCGCTCATACACACCACCTAACCCATACCACCCATTGTAATGTCGATTATCTGCAGCAATCGCATTGCGATACGCCGCCATTGCCTTGTCGAATTCTTCATTTGCGACATGTTCATGGCCCTGGAGGGTAAACGCATACGCAAATTTAGGATCGAGTTGCGTGGCTCGTGCAAAACACTTGACTGCATCATCGTGCTGGCGATCAAGCGATGACGCGTTACCAAGTGCGCACCAGGCTTGTGGAGACAGGCGGTCTTGATCCATGAGTGTGTGTGCGAGGTGGCCGAGTGCGACTTCTTCTTTGCGTTGCCAAAGGGTGTTGGAGTAGACTTCCATATGTTCCATGTGTGAGGGGGCGAGCTCGCGTATCCTGCGGAAGGCATTTTCAGCTTCTGCGTACTGCGCGCGCTCGTAGTATGCTTTGCCGATTTGGGCAAGCACCCAGGGGGTGTCACGTTGGGCTTTGGGAATCGATGTGAAAGCTTCTATCGCTTTGGCCGAGTCGTAACGACTAAGATGTCGGTAGCCAGTTCCGATGTTGAGGAGGAGTTCCAGAAGGTAGCTAAGAACGTCTCGCTCTCGATTTGTGTCGATTGGAGGAGGTCCCATCCTTGGGGGTGGTGCCGCAGTGGCTGCGGCGCTGGCAGGCCTTGGCTCTGGTTTGGAAGTCTCTGTGTTGTCGACATTGGGCTTCCTGTTTCCGCTCACAACTCTTCCTACAGTCGAAGTAGTCCCTGTCCTCGACTTGCTCGTTGTTGTCTTGGTTCTTCTGAGCTCCCGCCGTTGCTGCGACTCTTGATCCCTGCTTGATGCGCCGCCTAGTCGGTTACTCCGAGTTTGAACAGACTGACTTATCGAGTTCAGCAACCTCACGCTTCTCCGCGGTGGGGCCGCAGTAGGATCGTGGGGCTGCGGTTGCGCATTTGTCGGTTCTGGCTGTCGTAACGAATGACCAGATACAGTCCTCTTATGACCGTTCTGGTTAATCGGCCTAGGTATATCCGTCTGATCGCTTTCCGGGTTCGTCTTGGTTCGCATTCTCGACGTGATTGGCCTCATCCGCGGTGGTTCTTCCGTCGCATTGAATCCATGTGTGCGGGGCTTTCGCGAAGGTGCAAGTGCCATGTCTGTCTGTTCGCTCATGACGGGCCCTCCTCCTTCGCCCATCATGACATCTTCATCGTGTATGTTTTGACCATTCGCAATTGGGGTATCCATGCTGTGAAACATGGATCCCCCACCCATACCGTTCTGTGCCTGATTGCTGCCATTCAGCCGCGACATCAAATTCGAGCCTCCAAGGTTCAGTCCCAGATCGCCAGCCTGCCGCGACGTAGGATTGAACGGGTCCACGTCGGGCGTCGAGACAAACGGATTCCGACTATCATGGCTCTCCTGCGGCGCCGCAACGTGGTGTGCATGCCCATTCGTCGCAGCATGTGATATCGAGGCCAACATGTCCGGGGTGATTTGGAAGATGTTCTGCGGCCTCACCACAGCACCCGTGTCGCAAAGGCCCGTGAACGCATCCCACATGAACGAGTTGATCTTGAGCGCCTCGACAAAGTACTCGATGGCCTTTTTGCTGTCGCCATGCGCAGCGGACAGTTTGCCCAGCATGCAGTAACAGGCTGCGGCGTCTGGAACGTGTCTTCGCGAGGTTTCGGAGTGTTTATCTGTGCAGTGTGTTAGCAACTAACCCCCAGGCAACCAGGTTACTGTGTCGACCGCAGCGCTTACTCCAGTGATTTCGCCCCATCCAGAGCCCCCTCACCTTCTCCAGCGCCTGCACACCCAACTCGTGCCGCTCGAGCGCCAGACAGGCTTGCGCATAGACAAATGCACAGCCCAGATGCTGCAGGTGCATGCCCTTTGCCTTTGCATAGTCGAATGCAGCCTTGTAGCGGCCGAGGCGCAGACTGCACAACGCGAGCAGGTGCGACGAGTCTGGGAGGCGGGGGTCGTGGGCGAAGAGGCGACCGGCGAGGAAGAGGGCGTTTTCGAGGAAGCCGTTGTCGAGGTGGTAGTGTATGAGCTGGCGCAGCTGGGCATTCACGCCCGCGGGCGGCGTCATGGCGGGCCGGTGCGTGGTGTGTAGGTATGGGCTATCGAGATGCCAGCGCAACAAGGCAATTTGAGAGTCGCCAGGTCCAGTCGTTCACGGTCGTGTAGGCATGGGCGCGGCGAGTGGGTGAGATGGAGAGAGGCAGAGAGAGGAAGCTCAAGGCAGGTCGTGGTGTGGCGGGCAGGGGTGACTAGAGCGCAGGCGGCAGGCGTGTCTCGGTGAATGTCGATGTCGATGTGTTGTTGTTGCTAGGTGACGGACGCTTTCGGCGTGCTCGACAAAGCGAATTGGCAAACACGGCGCGCAGAGTTTCAGGGTAAACGGCAGACGGCGGTGGGTCGACGGGCAAGTGCACGACTGGGTGTTGTTGTTGCTGGCGGAGATGGCGTGCAGGCAAGGTTGGCGCGTAAACCGGTGTGCAGGGCCCGTGTTGTTCGCAACAGGCGCGTTGGGGTTGCTCGAGCGAAGACTAGACTAGAGAGAAAGCACACTAACGAGCAAACGAATCAGCCGCCCACCACTGACTGACCATTCACACCCTCGCACCGCCTACAAACAATTGTCCTCCCACCATGGCCAAAGTAAGTCACCCACGCCCCTCACCCAAATCCCCCACCCCATCCTCACCACTCCCACCCAGAAAGCCACAAAAACCCTCGCCGCCGCCAACACCGCCCGCCTCAACCAAACCCTCTACATAACCCTCACCACCCACCTCCTCTTCTGGACCCTCCGCGCCCTCCTCTTCCGCTCCACCTTCACCCGCCGCTCCCTCCTCCTCTACCTCATCCTCTCCGCCCCCCAACTCCTCATCCAATTCTACTTTGAGCGCCTGTCCCGCCCCACCCTCACCCCCGATGGCGGCATCCAGCGCGCAGGCGAGGATCTCGAGGCCAAAGGGTTGACAGAGTACATGTGGGATGTTGTGTATTGGAGTTATGGCTGTATCTTGATGGCTGCTGTGTTTGGGGATTGGGCGTGGATGTTTTGGGTTGTGGTGCCTTTGTATTCGGTGTATGCGGCTTGGGGGGTGTATACGGGGATGAGGGGGGGTTATACGGATGCGGCGGGGGTGCCGCAGCCCGAGGTGGCGAGTAAGAGGCAGGCGAAGATGGAGAAGAGGGGGGGCCAGAAGATGCAGTATCGGTGAGGGGGCTTTGAGTCGGAATCTGGATTTAGGAGGCGAGATGAGGTTTGTTGATATAGAGGAATAGAGATTCATGTACAGAAAATTGCTTCATATACATGCCACCTTGCTCTTCTCCCGCAAAGACAGATACACTCTACACCGTCCATCCATCCATCCATTCATTCATCCATACCATATCTGCACAACCCTACCTAGCCTCAAAATCCAAATGAGTCGTATCAGGACCACAGACTGCGCAGATCCACGCACCCTCCCTCCATAATCGGTAGGTTACACATTTATGTACCGACCTCTCACCATCTAGGATACATCCAAACAAACCAACTCCATGTATCCCTAATCAGCTTCTCGGTACGCAACAAACACCAGATCAAAACCATCGCATATACATCGATGAAACGCCAATTGCATTGGAGAAAAGGCAAAAACGATTCTGCCGATTAAGTTATAATATCGTGACCGGATGGACATGTACACAATCCGACACAACACAACACAACACAACACAACACTGATCAACCCGCCAAATTGCGAATATCAGCAACACCTTTGTGAAAACAGTATCTATATCGGAATTGAAAAGCGGGTATATTCATTCCAAAAACATCAGTACCAGTGAGTCTGTCATCGGTACACTCATCTATCCCTCGAATCGAGACAAGTCATCATCAACATCAACACCACATATGATTACATAACATATACAAAGGCAGCTTCCTCTGCACCTATGCCTCCACCTTTGTAGGAATCTTGGGAATCCCGCGCTTGCGGTCCTGATGCGGTACACCATATCTCCAGCCCGCAGCCTCCGCACCTTTACCATCGCGTCCCGCACTCTCCACGCTGACATCTTGGAATACAAAGTCCCAGCGTCGTTGCGGTACGACTTTTTGTCGCTTTAGTTCGTCTTCTTTGGCTTTTTGCTCGGCTGCTTTCTTCTTGGCTTCGACGGCAAATCTTTCCTCGGCGAGCTTGCGGCGCTCGTCAAAGGATAAACCCGACTCGAGTTCGCGCTCTGCTTGGACGAGTTCGGGGTGGGGGATTCGCGCATCGGCGGGGAGGAGGTCGTTGTCGAAGGCTTTGCCGGCGTCGACGCGTGTGAAGTGGCGGGACTCGGCGACGGGGACGAAGAGTTGTTGCCGGGTAGCGGGGTGGACGATGAGGTCGTTGATGGGTTCGTGGGTGATGGGACGTTTGCCCTTGTTCTTGGGGTCCGAGGTGTCGATGTGAGGAGTAACGGGAAGCATTGAGAGGACGGCTTTGCTGTAGGGGGTTGCGAGAGTTTTGCCCTGAAGGATGTGCATTAGCAATTGGGCTCCTCCATCTATGCAGTGGTAGAGATGTGTGAGGGGGGGATGACGATCAGGAAGAGCATGACTTCAAGTTTTGTAACCATGTGGATGTCTTAAAGACTAATCGAATTTTAAGAAGTCTCATCATGTCATGAGAAGAGAGGCGGGAAAGAGGAATTTTCAAGACATACCTGCGCGATCCACTCCTTCTCCATCTGCTTCAACCGCACAACAGCGCCAACACGCTCGTTACTCACGCCAAACTCGACACTGGCTAGTGAAACTGTTGCGCCATCCTTCTTCACTCGCTGGTATATTGCCTCACGTAGATCCTCGCTGAGGACTGGCTGACTGCGGAAATATGGGTTGAGGGGGAAAGGCCGCAAATCTTCCGCCGTTTCTGGTGGGAGCCTGTCATCATCTTCTTTCCTCTTTCCTTTGGTGGGCTTAGCATCTTTTGTCTCAGCCTCGCCGGTCCGTATTGCTGCCTCCAGCTCATCGAGATTCTCTTGGCCAGAAGGTGCGGTTTCCTGAGCGATCTTATCGTCCTTGGGCTCCGGGTCCACAGCTTTATCCTGACTTTGAGGTGCTACGGCACCCCCTCTCCGCCATCCAGGCCCAGCGCGGACCAGGTTGCCATACTTGTCGTACGCCCCTAGGTAATTCGTAGATCCTGGTAGAGGTTCTTTCAGCGCCCGACCAGGTCCATTCATCCACTCATAGAATATCCGCCGCCGCCGTGTGATTTGTGGGCATGGCGTTTGTGAGAAGTGACGTGATGGCCGCAATGGCAATGTGATGTTTTGAGATTGTGTGGATGAACATGAAGTGAGAGGGGATGAGGTGGCGGAGGAGAATCTAGCGGAGCGTACCCGGGGTGGCATCTTGTGACGAATTGTGTAATGCTACCGCATTTAGTTGAATGGAATGCGGGAGAAGATGAGGACAGCAATTGGAGTGAAGAAGGTGCGCTGAAGGTGCTGGTACAAATTCGCGTTGCGGAGCTCGAAAAGATTCAATGCAGGCCCGAGTGCACTAGTAACGCTTGGCATCGAGCGACAGCCTCTGGGCCAATCATAAACATTCTCCGCTCTTAAGGTTCCTTCTACTCGAGGACCAACATCGTATTGTCCAGAACATGAGCAGGTGCATATGCAGCCAAAGAAGCATTGGACCATTGAACCCTGCAAAAGGCGTGGACAAATCGAAAGGCCTTCTAAACCATACACCAAGTCAAAAGTCGCTGCCACTGGAAATTGCATCCAGTCCGGGAAGATAGCCAGGTTCCACGCGGGTGAGTGTTGAAGCTCATTGAATGTAATGCCAAAATCATGGCCAACAATTGTGATTATAGCTGCTCCTACGAAACAGGGCCAAAGCCGAATGGGTAGACAACGTGAATGTTACAACGCAAGAATACCGTGCAAAGCGCATATGCGTGGGGAGTTGTGAAGATCGCTGTAAGGACAGTTTGCTCCCAGTGTGCCGCGGAGCCTACAATGCCCATCTACCGTATAAAGACCCCAAAGCCCTAGTGTAATAAGAAGAAGTGAAGACATGAATGTGACAAATAATAGCCACCGTGCAGTGAAGCGCTCCCTATCATAGCCCTACTTTGTCGTGAATGACCCAGCCACGCACGACCAAGAAAGACAGCACACACACACACACACACACACCATCTCAAGGAACAGTGGCCGCCACCATTGCTTGCAGATTGTAGACCGGGCCTGTCCCCGATGGATTTGGATGTCGCATACGCTGCTCAACCGGGAAGAGGACCAGTACAATGTTTGCGCTGCGGTCCACGGCCAATCCATCCCAGCTTCTTGACTCGTACTCGAAGACATGACAGCCCGGTACTTCTTGATAGCACCATGGGTCTAATGTAAGAGAGGAGAGACCACAGACCCCTCCGACGCCCAAGACCGCGCAAAGTCGCGGCCAAAGAAATAGAGAAAATCGCACATAGGGGGAATCATCGCTGTATGCTGCTAAATGCAGTCCAAGCCAAACGAGCACAATGCCCGGGAGGACGTTCTGCGCCAGTACCCATGCCCCTGTTCAAGATAGGAAATAAAAACCCAATGTTCGACCAAACAACTCAACACCTTGCAATGACCGAAGTGACAGGACATAACAAACAGATAACGGAGCACAAGTTTTGCAGATGCGCTGTGATGACATGACCCTGAACTCCTAGATCGTCAATCGTAACAGCATGGCAGACCGAAGTCGCCGTCTTCAGCGTCCCATCATGTAGGCAGAGTAGGCGCCTCCCATGCCACCAAAACCGTTGCCAGAAACGCTGGTAGCCATGGGTCGGCGGAGAGGGCTAGCCATCTCGTTGGGTACCATACCAAACCCTCCATTCGAGTACATTCCGAATCCAGAGCTACCGTTGGTGTGAGCGTTGGACGAGAGACCAGGAGGTGCTGACAGTCCTGGGGGTGGACCAGTGGCCGTAGAAAAGCCGGGTGGAGCTGCAACATTGTTGCCAAAGCCGGATAAAGGAGTAGAGGGTGCAATGGAGGATGCTGGGCCCATGGAAGATCCTTGGCCGCTGCGTACACCAAGAGGATTCTTGGAAAAGCTCAATCGAATACCACCCTTGACGCTGTTGTGCAGCATATAGCCGTAGAGCTCGTTAAGAGCCTTGGTAGCAAAGGAAGTGTCTTCGAATTCAACAAAGCACATGGGTCCATTCTGCTTAGTACGGAAACAGAGACGTTTGTATCCACGCTGCTTGGAAAAGACGGCCTTGAGTTCATCCTCGGAAGTGTCCATGGGAAGATTGCCAACATACAAAGTATTGCATGGTGGATTTTGATCGGCCGGATTTACAGGAGGATACGTCGGTCGCGCAAAGTGCTGCGAGTACTGCTGGTAGCCAGTGTTTGGTCCGTTGCTCAAGGCGGATGGGATGGCATGTGGGGACATGGCAGAGAGCGCCGCTCCAGGAGACTGCATGTTAGACCCGGATCTAGGAGACGTAAAGTTGGAGACCGGAGGGGGACTCATGCCGTTCACGCCGTTTGTGTTCAGCGAGAGGGATGCAAATCGAGATACAGGCATGGTTGTGTTCGGGTTAGTAGCCCTTCGCGGGGTGTTGGATTGTACGGCTGGGCCACCAGAAGCATATCCAAAGGACTCGTTGAGCAAGCCATCGTCATCGTCGGCTTCATCGTTGATGACAGACTTGCCCAGATTGCGGCTTGCAAAGGTGGTGTTCACAGGGGATGTGGGCGAGAAGAGGTTGTTTACCGGGAATTCTCCGTTGCCAAGACCTGGGGTTCCGTTGGGTGGGGACATTTTCTCCATGTTCTGAAAGGTCCCATTATATCGCGATGCTTGTCGGCCGGTGGAGGTTGTGGTCGCGATGGATCCCTGTCGTGTCGATCCGCTGTCCACGGTGTTGCGCCGCGAGCCAATAGCGCCCGGCTGGCCGTCCTGGAGTAATTCGACCACAAGAGTCGCGTCCTTGGTCGCGTTGCGCTTTCCATTGAGGAGGTCTCGCGCCTCCCTTGCGCCCTCGAGGGTCTGAAAATGCGCGACAGCTGATGCGAAGCCGTCGTCGTCGGGAAAGCGGGATGAGGGAACCATCTCGCAATCTACGAGGTCTTTGGCGAATAAAAGGATGTTACGCACAGCTTCGCGATCGCTGTTGCTCGGTAGCTTGCGCAAGAAAATGGTGTGGTGGCGCCCCTTGGTCTCGGGGAGCGTGTCGGCGTCGCTGAAGGAGAGCAGAGAGAGGCCGTTTTTCTCTGCTGCTCTGCGCTCGCCAATCGCGCCGGCGAGGCCGTAGGAATGCGACGGCGAGAAGACGTCAGCCGTCATGGTGGGGTGAGATGCGAAAGGCTTTGGTGGTGACGAAGAGGTTGAACTGCTTAGGGAGCCGCGTGGGAACGGACTGTTGGACAGGTTAGAGGGGCTTGTGCTACTGGGACTGGGCCCGCCGGCCATTCTTTCCCTTTGTCGTCAGGTATGGCGGCGGCGACGGTTGGGGACAAAGAAGCGTGGCCGGGGTGAGTCGAAGGGTGCGAGAACGTCCAAATGCGACGATTAGCGAGAGGTGGCCAAATGCGTCGGGGCCGGACCGATTGCTGTCAGACTGTCGTAGGCGGCGTGGAGGGCGAGAGCGGGCTGGGCTAAAACAGGTGCGAAACGTCGTTATGCGCGAGTGGATGTTGGCGAGACTGGAGCGCAGGAGTGTGACGATGCTGTCTGGGACGGGCGGCGATGGGCTGTGGTGCAGGACAGTCTGCGCGCAGCCGACGCGGAGGAAATGCGGCTGTGCGACGGCCAACGAATGGTTGGTCGAGGGGTGGGAGGAGAGGTGAGGTTTGGCGACGAAAGCAGGAGGGTGGGCGGGTGAGCCTGACGGGGACGTGTAAAAGGAACACAGGCACGCACGCACACAGAGTCAAGGTCAAGACTCGGGGGGGGCCTGCGCAGTTGCACAGCTGGCGGCGGGCCAAGGGCGCGCGGTGGTGATTAGAGCAATGTGGGAGCAACGGCGGTGGTGCGCCAATGGGGGGGGGCCGTTCAGGGCAGGAACTCGAGGCCGGGCGATCCTTTGTCGAGGTGCGACGAGGCCAATAAGGCGTGGGGCAGACACACGGCAGGGCCGCAGTGGAGGCTGGGCCTCGCACGGGTGCAGACGGCAGCGGCAGCGGCAGAGGCAGAGGTGAGGCAGATGTACCGTGTAGAGGCAGTGGCAGAGGTAGTGGTGGTGGTGGTGGTGGTGGTGGTGGTGGTAGTGGAGCACGCGAGAGTGAGTGAATGAATTGGTGTCGGGGGGAGAGAGGGTAGGATAGGGTGGGTGGATGGATGGATGGACGGCGGGCGACTTGGATAGTTGCCTTGTGCAGTCGGCTAGAGTACATGGAGTTGGCATCGCTGGGCCCTCGTCGAATCCTGGCCAGCGCAGTGGATTGTTGTGCCACAGGAACAGTACAGTACAGTACAGTACAGTACAGTACACACCTACAGGTGTACCGGTACGCTCCCCTCGCACTCCCACGACTCCCCACGTCCTGAATCCTGATCCACCACACCACGCCCTCGCTGCGAGTGAGCAAGCCCTGAGGCGCGACCGCAGACGACAAGCTCGCCGGTGGTGGCTCTGTTCTGTGCTTTGCGCCGTCTAGAGTACTCTCTATTCACCTCTAACGCGCGTCGGCAGTCGACCCACGTGTGTCTGTGTCGACGTTGCTTTTGCCCACCACCACCACAATCACGACATCCGACATGTTCAACATTCACCCTTCCTTTAGATAGATGGATGGATAGATAGATAGGCGTAGCCCATCAACGACAGCTCGAGTATAGGCCCGGTCCGGGGACCTTTTGCACTTCCCGCGGCGCCAGCACTTGCCCAGCGTCAAGCGATCCAAGGCCAGCCCAGTCGGGGGCCGTCTTCCTACTGGCTGGCTGCTGTCTCAGCTCCTAGCGACAGCTTTTGGCTTGTACCGTACTCTAGCAAAGTTGCAGCGCTCAGTGGGGACTCGTCGAGTCTGTCAAAGAGTCAGCCATGGCCGCGACGAGCTCTCCAGGCTCGACCGCCCGTGTCCCGGCCTCCAGCAGCTCCCTCACCCTCAGCGGCTCCGCGTCAAGCAGCGCAGCCCTGCCAGGCCGATATCGTCACCTCGACGCCGGCAGCCCCTGGAATGGCGCTTGCAGTCGGCCTGCATGCGAAGCTTTAGCCTGCAAAGCAAGCGGCATCTCGCGGGCGCGGCCTTCCATCGCACGCAAGTCGGTCCTCCTCCGAAACCTCACACAACCTTGTCCAGCTGCTGCTAGGGTGGTGGGCCCAGTCCACCGTGACTGTGGTTGTGGCCCGTAGCGCGCATTTCAGCAGCGGCCGCTTTTGCGACCCCTACCGTTGGGCGGTTGGGCGCTTCAAGTCCCCGCCACCAAGCGAATCACCTGGGAGCCCCTCGCCTGGCAGATCCCCCCCATCCATTCCAAGAGCGTGGACTTCCGACTGCCCCTCGATCCACGGAACCGCCGTTCATCGAAAATCACTGCGCTATCATGTTCATGCCTGTCAGCAGCCGCCTTGCTGCAATGTCATGTTCCTGTGTGCAGTCACTATGTAAACCGCCGCGAGCCATGGCCATGTCTGTACCCGTCTGCAGCCGCCTCCGAATCTGCGCCTTCGCCCGGCTCCCAACTGCAACCTCCAGGTCAGCATTTAGGTCAGGCAGCGAGCCCATCTCGGGCCACAGCCAGCCAATCACGCACTCGCATCTCGGCAGGTTGCTGGCCCGAAGGTTCCCGGCATTGCAAAAAAAGGGCGAATTGAACCAACTGCCTTTTCCCTCTGCTGCGCATTGCACATGGGCCTGCAGACACACCTCCCTGTAGCACTACGGCCGCATGCAACCAGCCCTATCGTATCAGATGGGTCTCGTGCGGTCGTGGCACGTGGGCTTGCTTTTTCGTACATTGGTGCCATCCTCCAAGATGCAGTACATGGCATCTCCTGTCTACCGAGCTTTGGGCTGTCAGCATCCTTGATCTGCTTACAGAAGAAGCGCCATGAGACGGCCACTAACATGTCGAATTGCAGCGACACTCTGTCTGGTCCACGTGGATCCATCCAAGTGAACAACGTTTAACCATCTCCCTTGTGATGACCAACCAAAGTGCTCTACTGCTGGCAGATCGCTGTCTGCTATCCTGAACTTCCTTGATCGCTTTGTGTAACCGTCAGTCCTCACAGGCCAGAAACTGTGCCGCCGTCACACCTCTGCGTGCTTGTGCGAATACCTCCCCATCAGCACCCTGGTCTCTCCTACGTAAAACGTTGGTGGTTCAAGTCACCATGGCTCGGCTGGTCGCTATCGTCGACAGCTCTAGTCCCAAAGCAGCGCGCGGCTGACCTAGCACTAACACGGCCCTACCAATCAGAGCCGCTGAGCTTTACATTCATGGCTGCTTTTGCAATCCCACAAAGTACCGGACTCTAGGCACAGACAAGGTTTGCGTCATAAACATGTAGGTAGCACAACAGTGCTTGAGGCGTAATCGCACGGCATCCGGTAAGAGTCAGACACCGTGACATGGAAAATGCCGGGCTGTGCAGGAGTCCAATGGCCACTTGCGAGGAACCTCGCACACATCACAACGCGAGACCAAGTACATGTTATGCGTTTGGGTCACACTAGCCTTGTTGATCAGGAGATGAGTACGTAAGAGTACAAGCTCTTACCAAAGCCTGACAATAGGACGCAGTTCCTGAATGCGCCGACGATATCTTGGTAGCCGTGAGAACCCAAAGGTCACAAGTTCACAAGTACATTTTCCTAATCGTAGCCGCAGTCGCAGCAAAATAAGCCCTCACCTCAGCCCCACGCCCCTCAAAAGCCGACCAACCAACCAACCAACCACAGTAACCAAGAAACCCTCCCCCCCCCCCCTCGCAGCACCACCAGATCTGCAAGAACTTTACTTTATTCGTAAAAATATATACGGGTTTTGAGCCGCACGATCAGCGCGTGGCACATTGAGAGAGAAGGAAAAAAAAACCCTCCCAGTCTGGGACTTATTGACTACCGACTGGCCAATCCATTACATCTCAACCAACACAAAACAACCTACTCTCACTTAAAAAATTTCGAGAAAAAAAACCCCCAACGTCAACGCTTTTGAAGAAACAAATGTCAAGCAAGGGGGGAATACTCTAGCTGAACGTGTCAGAACGCAGCCTATTCATGGTGCAGTCTGTACCCCGTCAGCTCTACTTCTCATTCTCTCTCTCTCTCTCTCTAGAGTACATTACCACTACCCACACTTGGCGCTGGTTTGTCAGACTTGAAATTCAGCTTAGTTTACTCGTGGACTTGAACGTGTTGAGCGCACTAAAAGATAGAGTAGGCTAGATTGCGCCATCTATAGCTGGTTTTACGCGAGGTTATAGGAACAGAGGGCGTGGTGGTTATGTATATACGGTTTGTATAGCTCAAGGAAGGAAGGAAGGAAGGAAGGAAGGAAGGAAGGAAGGAAGGAAGGAAAAAAGGTAGAGTAATAACTTCTTTTCTCTTCTTTTCTCTTACTTATTAGACCGGGTCACTCATGCACATATCACACCTGCTTTTTTTCATCGCAGCTACCTACACCCACATAAATGTTAAACACACAAACTGGGATATTCCATTTCACTCTACTTGTTATCATCTCGTTGTGATCTTTTGATATCTTAGCTCATTCCATTCTATACCATACCATCCCACCTCCTAAGCTTCTATAACACAACCTCATCCCCTGACATTAGAGAGTGTGAGAGAGAGGTAGAAGCTTGTGTAGGGGACACAACATTCTATAGTTAACGTGGTCAGATCGTGTGTTTGTTAATAACGAATGTAAAAAGCTAGAAACGCTTGTACTACAACTACTCTACTGTTTAGGCTTTGTTACTATATATCACATTTTACCTACCTTCTCTCAATCATCACAAATTACGCAAAGTACATACAGGTACAAAAGTCATACGTAGAAAAGAACATGATAAATAATTATACTCGCTAACTAAACTATAAACCCCCCTCACACAGAAACACACAGACACAATAAAAACAGGCAAGCGATCAGAGGTATATCCCGTAAAACGCCCTTATACCCAATCCCCTAACCCCCCAGTGCGAATGCAAAATTCCCTTCTCTCTCAAAAAAAACCCCCCCGTCAAGACAAGACAAGCAACCAAAAACCCCTCAAAGACACACATACCTTCCCCCCCAGCGCAGCTAAGATCGGATCTAGAGAAACGCCCTCGACCGAATAATCAAGCGAATAGTACGTTTACGCTTCAACCCACCAGGCAAAAAATCCGGATCCTTGTCTGCAGGCTCGAGATCTGAAGTTTCCCCGTCGTCATCGTCGTCTGAGATTTCAAGGTCTACTTGCTTGATGCCTTGCATAATGCCCGTTTTGGTGGTAAGATCAGAGGTTTCGATTAAAGTAGTGCCTTCGTGTTCGTCGCCGTCGTCGTCGAGATCGAGGTAAATGTGCTCGAGCTCTGGTTCGTTTGCGAGGTGCTGGTGCTGGTGCTGCGCAGGTGTGAACAAGGGCTGAGCCATTGATGTCGATGCAGCAGGGTAATATGATGATGAAAAGTCGACGACTGCAGGACCGCGATCAATATGCATCCCACCCACCGCTGAATCGGCAGATAAGATCCTTTCCAGTGCCAAACCACCAGCCCCATTCGCGTCCCTATTACCAGTTCCGTCTTTAGAAGTATACGTAGAAAATACATCCACAGCAGCAGGACCCTCTTCTTCCTCTCTTAACGGGTCGAGCTTCCACGTTATCATCTTATTCTGGGATCTCCATTCCCCCCGCCCCTCAGAGACCCCGTGTCCTACAAAAAACCCTTCTGTCCAGATACTCGTCGCAGGTTACTCCTCAGTGATCCGTACTTGCCCTTTTCAGAAGCAGACACCTCACCCATCTCGCCCATTAGTAGGCCAATGCTGCTGCCTCGTCGTGATCGCTGGTCACCGGCTTCACTAGCAGGACCCTGGCCAGGAACGCCGAGAGCAGAGCGTCGCTCAACGCGGAGATTCTTCCAGCCTTCGAGTTCACGCTCGAGGCGCAGCGTCTTCTCCTTTTCTTCGCGGAGTTCGCGCTCGGCGCGCTTAGCGGCAAGTTGGTTGGTCGAGTCGGACGACTGCAGGTCATCGATGGTCGCGAGTAGGCTGCTAAGCTTGTCGCGCGACTTGTTCAGGTCTTCGATAATGGCCGCATTTTGCTTGTCGCGACGCTCAATCTGTGTCTGCAGGTCGCGCACTGTACGGTCGACGTTGCGGACACTGCGTGATTCGGAGAGGCGTGTTGATTCAGAGTTTTCGAGAGCTTGCTCTAGCTGGGGTGGTGTGTTAGCTGCTGTTGCGATTTACCTCGAGGTGAATGGGGGTTAAGAAACTTACCTCTTGGATACGACCGTGCAGGAAACGCACGTCCTTGCCAGCAGAACCGCTGTAGCCCTTTGTTTCAAGGTCTACTAGTCGGAGCTGGAGATCTTTGAGACTCTTCTCGACGGCAGCCTTGTCCTTGTGAAGTTTGACATTTGCTTCGCGTTCGGCAACAATGTCCTTTTGGAGTTCTTGTGCGAGTGCCTCTGCGCGGCGCATCTTGCCCACTGCGGCGGCGGTAATGTCTTCTTGTTGAGCGAGGCCGGACTTCAATTCAAGCAGGTCGCGATCGTAGGCAGCAGCATTACGCATAGCTGGTGATTCTGAACGAGATAGCTCATCAAGAGTATCTGCGGCTTCTTGAAGGCGCGATTCGAGACGCTTCTTCTCCTCCATGGCAGAGTCGCGTTCTGCTGCAAGGTCATCGACGTTGGTACGAAGGGTGCGGACTTGCGACAACAAGCTGACAATCTTCGACTGCGCTTCGTTGTGCGCATTAGCGGCCTCGTCACGGGAGTTAGAAATGGTCTGGAGAGTCATCTCAAGACGGCTCTTCTCCTTCGCCCATGTAGACGAGTTGAGCAGCTCATCGTCCCACTTGCTGCGCAGTTCTTCAATCTCCTCGCGCAGTCGGCCGTTCTCTTCACGAACGTAGATAATGTTCTCACGCTCTTGGTCAAGTTCGGTCGTGAGTGTGGACAGCTCGGCCTGGTACTTCTTGCGTGTCTGCTCAAGCGATGTTTCGCTGTCCTCGATGTCGTGAGCATGTTGACTTCTGTAATCCTCGAGCTCGTTTTGAAGACGCTTCTTAGTTTGTAGAGCTGTTTGGAGATCTGCTTGAAGGTCTTCGACGCGCTCATCGTATCGCTGAACCTGTCGCTGGAGATCCTCAACCATGCCATCCATCTCCTTGCGTTGCGCCATGATCGTGGCGCATGTCTCCTCCGTCTCCTTTGCTTGTGTCTTTGCAAATTGCTCAGCACGCGAAGCCCTCAGCACTGCGATCTCGGCCTGTTCAAGCTTGCTGAAGTACTCGTCTGCTCGGCTCTTGTAAAGGCTCAGGCTAGACTGAACATCAACCAGAGTAGACGTCTCGTTATCAAGACGTATTTGGAGGTCTGCGAACTCCTGCAGCAGCTGATTGTGGTTCGCTTGCTCCTGTTCCCGTTCGTTGACGATCTCGTCAAACTCCGCCTGCATTTCGCGGATCTCCATCTCCATAGAGTTCTTCGATTGCTTAATCTCATCAAAGGCTGTCTTGGCATCGGCAAGCTCGTTGATGGCATTGCTGTGGGCTTGCACAATCGACTTGCGCGACTGCTCTTGCGAGGTCAAAAGCTCAAACAGCTCTTCGTGAGACTTGGTCTGAACTTCCTGGTATGACAGCTGGCCTGATTGGAGGCTGCGCTCAAGAGCGGAAACCTTCTTTGCGGAGTCATCGAGCATGTCGTGCAGGCGGTAGTTTTCACGCTCCAGCTTCTGGACCCGTCGAACGGACGGGCTATCGTCTTGCCAGCCATTCCGTGTTGGTGATCGCTCCATTTGACCCCTGAGATGTTTGTTCTGCATCTCTGACATTTGCAGCTGGTTTTGAAGAAGCTCGAGCTCAGCAGCCATATCCATGCGGTTGTTGAAAGCGACAGTATCAACCGTGCGATCGGAGCGAGCAGAGTCGTTGGTGGCATTGCTGATATGACGCTGATTGTTCGGGGTGTTCGTGGCGGAGAAGGGCTTGCGGTTCTCGCTGTCCTTCCGATTGTGCGTTGGCGATCGTCTGGCATTGGCTTGGTTCACTTGCGAGCTGTTCATTTCTTCAAGAAGAGCCCGCTTGGAATTTGCATGACGCGCGTCCATGTCGTTGAGTTCGCCCTCGTGCCTTTGTCGCAGCTCGTCAAGCTGCGCTTCAGCCCGTGAGTAACGTTCACTTGCAACGCGCAAAGCTTGGTTGGCAGCCTCGAGACGCTCTGCGATATCCACAGTCTTTGCAATGTCGGGCTTTGCGGCTTCGTAGGTCTGGGGGAATTCCGCGGAGTGAGGATCAAACACCTTACGAAGAAGTACGAGCTGTCGGTGGCACTCTTCCAATTCTTGGTTGGTGTTATCGAGCGACGTCTGAACAGCGCGAGTATTAGCTTGTGCTTGGGTACGCAGCTGTCGCTCAGTCTCCAATTTGCGATTGACGTCTGCGAGCTGCAAATTGATAGTCGAGGAGGCTTTCTCTGCGTTACGGCTCGACTTCTGCTCCCTGGCGACTTCGTGGTTCAGATCCTCAAGGCTCAACGAGAGTTTTTCTTTCTGCTTCTCCAGAGATGCGATGGTGAGCTGCGCATCTTCAAGTTGACGGTACAGACGCTTATTGTCTTCTTCGGCCTTGGACTTCTCATGTGTTAGTTGAGTGATTTTCACTCGCTGACTGTCGCCTGCACGAGAGTTGGTTCGAGCGATGTCGAGGTTCTTTTGCTGCACCTTGTTGAGTAGAGCACGATTGTCGTTCTCTGATGCCGTCAGTCGTCCTTTGATGGTGACCAACTCGCGTTCTAGGCGCTCTTTCTGCTGATCGTTACGCTCTTTGAACGATTCGGAGTCTGCAAGTATTTGGGTCAGGTTGTGGACTTGCTCCGCAAGGTCGTTACGCTCCGCCTCCAGCTGGTCGAGCTGCTGATCCTTGGCTTCGAGTTCCCGTTGTTGAATAGCTTGTCGCTCTGTCGCTAATCGTGAGTGCGCGCGTTCTGCTGCCGCATCTGCATCAAGCTTTTCTTCTTCTAGCTTCAGGTACTTCTCGCGAAGACTGCGCAGCTCAGTCTGGTATTCTCTGCGCTCATTTTCGTGAGCAGTGCGAGTCTCTGTTGCCCTTCGCAATACATCTTGTTGCGCATACATCTCTTTCTCAATTGTGATCTTGGACTCATTCAATGCATCGAAGTCGCGTTTGAGTGTATCGTATTTGTGTTCTCCAAGCATCTCGACATCGTCGCGAGATTGTCTCTCTCTGCTGAGCTCTTTCTGGACCTCAAAGAGCTCCGCTTTGAGAGCTTCAGTCTGCTCTTCAAGTAGCTTCCGGCCTTCGGTATCCTGTGCATCCTCCGAGATCTTCTCTTCGAGTAGGCGCTTGGCGTCAGCAGCTTCGCGTTCTAGTTGCTGCTTCTGCGAGCGCACAGCATCCAGTTCAGCTCTAGCATCACGGAGACGGCTCTGAAGGTCGTCATGTTTGGACGCCAGTGTGCGTTTCTCGTCATCGAAGATTCGGCGATCTTCCACGTACTTCTTCAAATCGGTCTTCAAGATAGCCAACTCGCTCTCCTTGCGTCGAATGAGATCTTCGTAGCTGGTCGACGTTGAGGAAAGATCGGCAATTTGCTGACGAATCTGACGGTTCTCGTCCAAGAGCTCCTTGATCTGCTTCTTGCTCGCCTGTACTTCTTTGACCGAAGCAGCAAGCTTGATGTCGAGGTCCTGATCAGTCTTGAGCATCTTCTCCTCAAGGTCGTGCAATTTACGCTCCTTCAGGCTGAGATGACTCGAGAGCATCTTGATCTCCTGAGATAATGACTCCTCAGCCTGCGTGCGCTGCGCGTTGACCTTTTCAAGCTCTTCAATTTGTCGATTCAAGCGAGCAGTCTGTTCTTCCAGCTCTTGATTTTCGCCTTCTAACCTACCAATGATTTGCCCAGCTTGCTCAAGCTCGCTGCGTAGTAGTTCGACCTGTTCTTCCGTCTTCTTCTTTGCCTCGACTAGAGCGTCCAGCTGATCTTCAAGCTCATCCTGGTCCTCGATGGCGCCAGCAAGCTTTTCAGATAGCTCAGCTTCACGCAGTTGCAGACGTTTAAAGATCTCTTCCTTGTCGAGAGCCAAGGCACGTTCACTTTCAAGTGTCTTTTGTATGCGCTGGATGTCCATCTCGGCACGTCTCCGCTCATCTTCAACACGCTGCTTTTCTTCGGCTTCCAGTAGCATCTTCTCCTCCAGCTGTTGGATCATCTCATCACGCTTCTTGACTTCTGCTGCTTGCCGAGTTGCTCCAAGCATTGGCCTCATGCGAGCGAAGAGTCTCCACCAGGGATTGGACTGCAGGTCAAGGTAGACTGAGAAATTGCGCTGGATGATCCTGGTTGCCTCTGCACGGTACAGACGCTTGTGGGCGAGGCGACGCTGCACGAAGCCACGTGCTGCTGACTGAAATCGTATCATGATGTCGCGAATCAAGGTATCTCGCTGGTCTTCCAGTTCAGCTAGCACACCGGCTCGGAAAAAGACCTTGGTGATACCAACACGGTAAAGAGCACGGTCCAAGTTGAGTTTCTCAAGGATCATGTTGGCTGCAACCTGTCCTTCGAGATAACCCTTTGGTAGTTCCCTGCACAAGACCTCGTAACGTTGTCGGAATTCCACAAAACTGAGTCGGTTGGGGAATCCAGTTCGCGCGATGCGGATACCTTCCAATACACCGTTACATCGAAGCTGATCCAAAACAAGCGGTGCGCTAAACTGCTTCGGCCTCTTTTTGTGATTTGGCAGGATACACCGAACGAAATGCGGATGTGTCGAATGTAGCTGGGTCATGAGTGTGGAAAGCTGCTCCTTGTGGCGCTGGGCAACGGTCCGGAAGAGTCCCTTCTTGACCCGACTGCGAACTCCACCCACTTCATCATCTATATCGGCGCAGTCCGAAAACAACGTAGCTATTTGCTTGTCTAATGATGCAGATAGTAGGCGCGTGACGTTGTCGTTGAGCGGGTCCTTGTTCTTCTCCAGCCATCCTTCAGTGGAATATTCGACTTCAGCAGCGTAATGTGTAAGAACGAAGCCTTGCGTAAGAAGGGAGCTCTTATACTTTGTACTCTTTCGATCCCACAGGGAGTGCAACTTCTCAGTGAAGGTCTTGTCGGAAGCCTTGGGCATTACACAATCTTCGTCCAGACAGGAGAAGATACCGATAGGGTTTGGTAGTTCGATGAGATCGATAGTTGGCTGCAAGTCCCGGCCAAAGTCGATGAACTTCCATTCTATTTGTTCACGCGCATATTCTTCTTGTTCCAAGACGAACATGTGGTGATTGAAGAATTGTTGGAGCTTCTCATTCGTGTAATTGATGCACAATTGTTCGAAGCTATTCTCATCGAAGATTTCGAAACCGGCGATATCGAGCACGCCAATGAAATGAGCGTCGTCGCCGGCGGCACCGGTCTGATCGAGTTGACGGTTGATTCGATCAACAAGATCACCAAAACCACGTTCGTAGATACCTTTGGCGAGAGCATCGATGGCGAGATTGACTTGTTCTGGAGTTTGAACTTTTTCCACCCATTCGCGACCGGCCTTGACTCGGGGATGGAGGAGCGCTTTGATGAAGTCTTCGGTGGAGATACCAAGGAGCTGCGCCACAACGCGAGCTTGTTGTTCTGCGGCGAGGTTGAGTGTCGCTTGGTCGGCTCGCCGACTCTCCTTGACGGCTCTGATATTGCCCAAATGCAAGACGGCGGCGACAGTCTTGAGGATTGAAGCCTGCTCCTTGTCGGTGAATCCCATGATGTGGAAAGCTTCGATCAGGGCGTTCCACTCGTCTTGGTCTGAGACACCGGAGATGACGTCGTTGCCATGTTTGGTGTAATCGAAGTCTTCAGTGTCCTTGCTGTCCAGGAAGAAGTCCCTCTTCATATCTTGGTCTGCACCCCGGAGGAGCTGATAGAAGATGTGGTAATTGCGCTCGTTCGAGTTAATACGCACCACTCTGGACTTTTCCAGCAAGTACCAGTCAATGTATGCGCCCGCAATGTGGCCATTGCGCGAGAATTCGATCCTGATGAACTTTCCAAAACGCGAGGAATTATTATTTCGTACTGTTTGGGCGTTACCAAATGCTTCGAGGATGGGGTTGGCTCGTAGAATTTGTTCGGATAAATTGGAGAGATTGCGTCCTCCTGACTTGACTCGTGGAGTTTCCGAGTTAGCGACGGCAGCGAGATATTGAATGACTTTCTTTGTGTTTTCAGTCTTTCCAGCACCAGATTCTCCACTGCGTTCTGTTAGCATCGTGACATTTGTAGAAGAATCACGTCACATACGTCACGAGAATACTCTGGTTCTCGCCCTCGTCCACCAGACTACGAAACGCCTGGTCTGCCATGGCGAAGATGTGAGGCTTAGTCTCTTCTCGACTCCGTCCCCGATACATGTTGATGTATTCTCGCGAGTAGATTGGTAGTGGGCAGTACGGGTTGATGGTGACCAAGAAGAGGCCCGAGTAAGTCTGTTATAGTAAGTCGTTGTACGCATTGCAAGGCACTTCAGACGTACGTAGATCAAATCGGCCTGGTATCGCATATGCAGATTGTGAATAACCGAGGGCTCGTTCAAGTGTGTCAGTTCGGCCATGTCGTCTGCCTTGTCGAATTTGGCCGGATTGACCTTATCGACTGCGTCTGCATCGACCTGTTGTTGGGACCCGTTGTCACACTGGACCAGCAGCTGGCCCTCTGGCAGCTCTTCAACGACCCATCCTCTTACAAAGGCCGTGGCTGCATCTCTGAGCCACACATAGCGCTTTCCCGAGAAGTCGTTCTCCCCCTCGACGATGCCACCCATCCGCGGGGCCTCGTTGTCGTCTTCTGAAATGAACTGCGGGGCAAAGGTTCCTACGGGCGTGCTGTTGCGGTGCGAATTCGAGCGCAGGCGGTTTGAGTCGCTGCGTCCCAACAGCGGGCTGCTGAGGTTTGTGAGCGACTGGTGGCGCAGGTGGGCCATCTTCGAGTCTGGCTCGGCGAGCGGCGATGTGATGTGCCCTGAAAGTGGCCGCGTTCCATTTGTCGCTACTGGCGGAGGAGATGCAGAGGCCGAGTTGCGCGCAAAGGGGCTGTTGCGCGAGTTGCGAGCGAAGGGGCGGCCATTCTGCGCAGGCGCGCTCATTGTTGTGGTGGTGGTGGATAGTGATATTGGCGGTAGGTGCGACGAGACTACCTTCCCATCCTGCAGGGAAATGCAACAACAATCACCAGAAAGCCGACGTGCAAAAGCGCTGGCGTAGAATGGAAACTATGTACAAGGATGCACCGCCTTGCTCCCAGCTGAGGTCGGTGGTTACAATGCAATGGGTATGCAGAGGGGACGGCTGCATGCGCTCCACATTACCATGGTAAACAAACCCAGCGCCAGCGCCGCCGCTCGAGCCCTCACCCCAGTAACCGCCCGTCGACGCCCGTCCACGTGACCCGATGGGCAAATGGAGCTAATGCCGCCCCCATGAAATTCATCATCATCAACCCGACAGTCTTGCGACGCGATCTACCAACGCGCTCAACTTGCTGCCGTCGTGTCGCCACTGCCTCTTGCCCCTCTTGCCGCCTGCCACTCCTGCCTCATATGTGTTGACGGCAAGTGCGACCGTGCCAAGAGACGCGTAGAGCTCCAGTCGCCGCAACAGCAAAATGGCCTACAACAACAACTACCAGCCGCCCGTTCACGGCTCACCGTTCCCTTTTCCTTTTCCACCGCAGTCTCACTCTCAGGCTGATGAACAGCGCGGCCATTCCCATTCCCATTCGCAATCACATGCACACATGCAACACGCACCTCCCCACAATGTATTCCAGAACATCCCAGGACTGCAGCAACCACCGCCTGCGCCTGCACCTGCGCCTGCCCTTCCTGGCTTCAACTTCACCTCTCACGCCCACAACAGCCAACAGCCCCCGTTTCCATCAGGTGAGTCTGCGCCATCCCGTGTCTCATCTATGCGCTCATCTGACTAACATCACCAAGCCGGCGTCTGGCCACCGCAATTGCCCCCCGACGCGCACATGTGGATGTCCATGATGCAGCAGCACGGCGTGTTTCCCCCTCCTCCGCCAATTGCTGGTCTACCTGTGCCCCCTGCCTCGCTTCCACAACCGCCGCAGAACCATCCCATGCCTATGAGGTTCCCGCCGCAACCTCCCCCACCACAGTCTTATCCACTACCACCAACACCTGTGCGTGAACGTATACAGGAGGTCATGGAGAGTGATAGGGAGGATGGGGAGCTCAGCGAGGGTGATGGCGCTTCGAGAGGCCCTACAACAAGAGCCAACGGAAAAGCCACAGTGGAGGCCCCTCGCTCTGTGCCTCAGCCTACACCGAGTTCCTCTCGCGCAGAGGAGGCGTACAATCCTGATCATCCAGCAGCAGGGCAGACACCCTCCAAGCCATCTGTTTCTGTGCAGGCCCAGCCGGAGAGTCCGCCGAGCCCGCAGGTCCAGTTTCAGAAGGATAGAGAGGCTGCTAAGCAATTCATCAAGCTTCTGAACAACAACGGCATTAGCTATCACAATCTTGCACAGGAACAGTTAGATCCACAGCTTCTCCGGGACTTGTATCAAAGCGCAAACCTCCCATCTGAGCCTGCGCCAATCCCTCTTCCCAAGGACGACAAGAACACTACCGAAAAGTCCAAGACAGGGCAGCCTACGAACCAGACTGACCAATTAGCCGAAAGCAAAACAACTAAGCACTCTGCTCCAACGATTACGACCAACATTGCCGCATCCACTACCACGAAGCCAGCTGCGTCTCCCGTCACCCGAGGCGACCGAACAGACTACGTTGCGCGTCTACAAGCTGCTAGAATGGCCAAACAAGCAGCAGAAGGAAAGCCTAGCACCCCACAGCAGATTCCTCAGGCCAAGCCTTCTACAAAACCTGCTACACCAGCGCCAGCAGTCCAAGCACCTCTGACACCCCAGGCCACACCGACGCCCGCGCCCGCTGTAATTGCGCCCATGACAGATGAGCAGCGGCGAGCACGAACCACTGAACTTGTCAAGCAACGTCTGAAAGAGTTGAAAGGGCAGCCAAAGCCCGCACCGCCTGTAAAGAACAACTCGGCCGCAGATGCGATTCCAAAGCAAGCCGAGTCGCTTCCTGTGGCGCCGAATAGCATACCATCTGCTACGGCCACCGCCAATGCCCAGACCGACCCCGCCCCTGTGCCTGCATTTCCTGGTATACCAGGGCTCTTTATGAGCACTCAAGCACATGATCGCAGAGGCACGGCAACTCCTTCCCGATCAGCATCTTCAGTGCCGCAAAAAAGGCCAGTTCCGTCAGACTCTACCGGAGCCTCTACACCGCGTGACTCGGTTACCCCATACACTAGACCGCTCGGGCAATCACCACACGCGCATCATGACGAAGAAGAATCCATGATCATTCAAGTCAGTGACGACGAGTCTAATGGTAGTGAAATGGACCTAGATGATGATGAGCCAACGCAGAAGCCGTCCGCCGGAAGCTCAACGGCGCTCCCGTCAAGGCCACAAGGCGTTGGAGCTTTGTCAAACTTGCCTTCTCGTTCTGGCTCCATCAGGCCCGCATCCTCCGCCGTTAGCACGCCGGGTCCACAGACACCGTCTACTCAGGCCCGAGAGAAGGAGCTTGAGGATAAGGAAAAGCAGCTCGCAGCTATGCGTTTGACGCTCAAGAAGAAACTGGCAGAGAAACGCGAGAAGGACAGGGCGGCTGCAGCTGCCGCCGCCGCCGCTGCCGCTGTGACAACGTCATCGCCGTCTCGTCAGCCAATTTCGGTTCCTACACCACGCCCCAATGAGGTCGCCAATCCTGGGATGACAACGAGTACCACAGATATTGGAACGTCCTCGGCTAGCGCAACACGTACTGTGACAGACTCTGGCCGGGATCACAAACGACAGAGGCGTGCTGAGCTACAGGCTCAGCTGCCGAGCCTCGATGCAGAGATTGCAAGTAACGCAAGTCGAATGGCGCAACTCACTGAAGAAATGAACAAGCTGTTAGCAGAGAGCAAGAAGATCACCGAGGCGAAAGAGCAACTCACTAAAGAACTTGAAGATCTGGGCATCGACACTGAGGGCATGTCTCATGCGCAGCTTCAGGCGAAGAAAGACGAAATCGAGCGTGAGAAGTCACCCGAGAAAGAGAGCCCGGCCCAGAACGCTTCTCATGGTGAGCTGCAAGCTCCATCGACGAAAGAACCTGCTATTACGAAAGCCGCTTTGTTACCAACGCAGGTCATCCAACCTCCGTCTAACAACTATACTACACAATTTGCTGGCCTTCCAGGACTTGGTGCATCGACGCCTCTCGCAACCAGTGCTGCGCCTGAAATCCAAGCTCACCCGAGTCTGCCCGTGCTCGATAACGACATCACGAGCTCACATGTGTCGCAAGTCTCCGTTCAACCCGCGACTTCGGGGCTCGACAGGACCAAGACCAACAACGCCAATGCTGGGACTGCTAGCGAACAAGACTTAGGCACACCGCTTGATGACGAGGAAGATTTCTATAGTCCTCCTCCCCCGGGCGATATGGATTTGGATTTGGACACAACATCCAAAGCTAACCCTCACGTCCCAACTAAGCCGGTGGACGATGTACCAGTGTCTCCGGAGGAGGAGGGAGAGGTTGAGATGTCTGAATCATCTGATGATGAGGATGAAGAAGAGTACGAACCAGAAGAGCCTGCGGTCGACACGGAAACAATACCGCAAGAGACACAAGCTTCGGGTACTGATCTTGGGCGCTCTTTGGCTACGTCTCAGATCTCTACTGAAGACGAAGAAGACTATGAGCCGCCGGACGTTGATCGAGGAATGGCCGATGATGGCCATGATGCTGCAACGACCGATACTGGTAACGCAACGACCGATACTGGTAACACAACGGCCGCTGTCGAGGCAGGCGACGATGAAATGGACATTGCAACGTCATCCTCAGAAGATTCAAGTGACTCTGATTCAGATTCGGACGACGAGACGGCCTCGGAGCCTGATTCTGTCTCAGGACCCAGTGTTTTGCCCCAACCTACTGCAACCGCTAACGATGTAGCACCTGAATGGCAGGTCACAGATGCAGCACCTACAGGTGTTCCAGACTCTGTATGTTCTCCGCTGCCTATGAGGCATTGCTAATTCAAGCAGGTGGTCCCAGTGGTCGAAGATGTGCTGCCCAAGTTTACTCCCTACGAAAGCCCACTTCGAATGTTCAAATCGTACCGCTACCACCCTGGCTACGCAGATGAGGTACCAGGAGGCTTCCTCTCTTGGACATTTAGTCACCAGATTGACCCACAGAAACGTTTGTGCCAGTACGAGTCGGCAGGGGGATCTTGCAACGACTCCACTTGTGTCGATCAGCACTTCCGAGACTTTGGCATTACCGGTGCGTAGCAGGAGAGACATCAAGGCTTGAGTTCGTCTCGCCCCTCCATTGTACGCAGACTGACTGTACAACTTTAGGTGAGAAACTCCTCGTCCAGCTCGGTACAGCGAACCCCGGTGAGAATGTCGAAGAGCGGCAAAAGTGGAATGACGGCCTTCGCGGCGTCCTCAAGGCGCTGCGCGTCAAAAACATCAAAGATCCCAACGGTATTGCAGTGGAGATTGCAAAGTTCCGTCGTCAGTTTCTCAACGACGAGACGCGCGTTGTCAATCTGCCGCCTGCGGGACAGTAGATCGAGATTGCTCGTACGCTTTGTACATGTGTGCTACTGACCCTTGACTCACCCTTCCCACCAGCACATCATAGCGCTCTTGTCTCTATACTTTTGTCCCCGTCTCTTCACTCATTGAAGTTGCACCCGAACAACAGTGCACGGCGTTTCATGCATGGCTTCTCGGATTGTAAGCATCGATACCCCCCTTGCATCGGCTAGGAGTTTTGGTTTTGGGGCGGGCCGTGTGGCAATCAGACTGGTTGTCTCTACCCAAATACAGCTGCCTACATATCGATGGCAGCAGCGAGTCCAGTCCCCTGATATTTGGTTCAGTAGCGAGCTTTCATCGGAAGTTCAGGGGTGCCTTGGTTGAGATCCAGCAAAAGCGACCACCATCACTTTGGTAGGACTTTCTGCAGCGACGATGCACACATTGAGCTAGTCCGGGCTCTTGAGAATTTGTGGCATCTCACTTGTGGCAGTCGTTCGGTTGGTTGGTTGGTTGGTTGATTCGTAGGGTGGCCCTTTTGAGTTGTTGGCGATTTTTTACTAGGATATATAGATGATGCAATCAAACATATTGGTATAACAATATTTGGAACGCATGTGATGACCGATTGATACATGTATGTGGCTACCATTTCCCGGTGTTTTTCTCTTCCAAATACCTCGGAGAGCGAAACAATATTTGACTCCCAGTGTAGCATCTCTCCCACCCACTGTGTTTTGTCTAGAGCAACGAACGAGTGAATAAGTAAGTGCACTTACACAATCTCTCTTACCTCTCACCTCTCACAGATCAAGACATTGAGAAAAGTGAGGGAGAGATACAATGCCCCCTACATACTTACTCTCCCTACATACCATTCACCTCTAAACGCACTGTACATGACGCAAAATACACTGCACTGCACTGCAGTAGCATAGCATAGCATGATTTTGATGAAGAAAGAAAGAAAGACGAATCAAGAGATACGTTACCTACCCTATCGCTTATATCCTACACCCCACACATACAACACACATGGAGCAAGATTCTTGCAAAGTTTGGGGAAAAAAAAAAGATTTATGCGTACGAGATGACGTAGAAAGTGGAAGTGGGCGGCGTCTTTGTGTTAACTTTGATTTGCTGGATTCTTGGGTTTTTCCAAGTTCGGTACTGTAGTGATGCACGGTTTGAGTCTTGGGGGGTGGAGGGGAATGTTGGGGTTGGGTTGGGTTGGGTTGGTGGAGTGTTGTTATTTGTATATGGCATGATGGATATGACAGAGAGGATGAAAGCAAGGACACTTTACTTCACTGCGCACTTTACTTCACTGCACTTTAATTCACCGCACTTCACGGAGTATCTAGCATACAGACAAAAAGCATCGATCGAGATGGAGGAAAATATGTCTAGCTAGTTGTATATACACAGCGAGCTAAGCCCACATGTTCCCATCAACCTCGCCATCAGGTGCTCAGGCTGCTTCGCACGAGTTCTCGCGGTGGCTTTGTAACCGTAGTCAACGAGTGAGTGTGGTCCAGAAGTGCGGTTGTTTGCTTAGTCTAGTTGGAGATACCAATGACGCCGCAGGCAGGACGGGGACCAGCGTTGCCCGTCTTCTTGGACTCCTCGTGGCCGCCCCTGCCGAGATCGTCGGTGCCGCCGTGGACGACGATGGTGCGCTGGGGAGTCGTTAGTTTGCGTTCTTACTTGTTTCCCGACTCTCCGACTACGTTGACATTGTGGTAATTGAAACATTTGTAAAAACTTACACCGACAACGCTGTCCGGCCCAATCAACTTGATCAGCTTGTCATCGACGCTACCCTCGGCATTACCCTGCCCATCAGTCTTGAAGTTGCCCAAATCACCAACGTGGCGCTCCTCATCCTCGGGCGCGCCGTGGGTCTTGTTGTATGGGTTGAAGTGGGGACCAGCGGATGTGCAGCCGTTGGTGTTGTCACCAAAGGCGTGGACGTGCATGCCGCGCTCGGCGTTGGCGTCGTTGCCAGTGATGTTCCATGTGATCTTTGTGGGGGAGGATTCGGACGACTGCTCAAAGGTTACGGTGCCTTTGACGTTAGAGTCTCCACGGAGGACGGCGACTATGTGGTCGAGTTAGCTGGGTGGTGCTTTATGTGCTGTTTTTGAGTGAGGAGTGGTGGCGGAATTGGCGGTGCTGGATGTTGGGCAAAATCGTGAGAAAGGGAATGGCTGGAGAGTAGTAGACAATGATCAGACCGGGATCGAGCAGATGAACATCCACTCATCCCAACCAGTCTCATCGTAAGCCTGCTCTCCAGGTACCCCGTGCGAGACTTTCATCCCTTTCCAAACTTGGTGGTGTAGGTGTAAGAATAGACGTAGAATGACCATCAAGGTGCCTCCCCTCTCATCGCTGATTGGAGCAACCAACGACAGTCAGGTACCCGTCTCCTACGCCAATGCATCTCATACTCCTCGGATCGTCTCATGTCGTCCAATTGAGCTGCACTGTCGTAGGGCAGAATATACACAACTTGCTCAATCCCACGCATGCCGTTACCCCACCATGCCGGAACGAGTCAAGCTGCTCACTCGTGCACCCAAAGAACAAGGAAATAGTACCGCGTACCTGCTTTGACCATTTTGGCGGATTTGGTGGTGTATAGAGCTTTGTGTTGGGAGGATTGGTGATGGATTTGAAGCTGTTGTGTATTGCTTCGATGTTGCTGTTGCTCGGAAGGTGGGTGAGGGGCTTGCTTAGTGGAAGGTGGTAGAAGTAGTCTAGCTGTCACAGAAGCCGCCACGGCAATGCGGGGCTTCGGAGTGACGCAAGACGCGAAGGGACCCGCAATAGCTGGCTTCGCTGTTGGGACATTACCGGGCTGGAGCCGGTCGGGTGATAAATCAATGCAGCGAGGGTCTTTGATGCGCTGTCAACCTGTGAATATGTTTAGTTATTCGGTCTTGGTTTCAAACTTTCAAACTATAGAGCTACGAGTGGGGTCGGTTGATTCCTCAGTGTCTCGACTGAGGTTATCAAACATGGTCGGTTATGCATCTTCCTGTGCATTGCATTTAACAGCGCAAGGAACAAGTCGTGGTGATTTTTTTCATTTCATTCACTCGTTAAATCTAATCACTGAACAGCGCTGTACATGAAGCAATCTAACCCTGGATCTTCTTGCGCAGAATGTCCTTGAGGGTAACGGCATCAGCCGCGAATTTCGAGATACCCTCGCGCAGCTTCTCAACGGCCATCTGGTCCTCGTTGAAGTAGAAGCGGAAGTCGGGCTCGTTGTTGATGTAGCTCTTCTTCTCAAGGTCGAGTTTGCTGGCATCCTCGGCAATGAGCTTCTGGGGAACGTCGTCAGTGGAGTTGTAGAGCTCCTCGAGCAGGTTAGGCTATGGGTTTGTTAGTAAATATCAACTATACTGGTTCGAGCACGGTGACTTACGGCAATGGTGAGGTAGTCGCATCCAGCAAGCTCGGTAACCTCACCGACGCTGCGGAACGAGGCACCCATGACAATGGTCTTGTAGCCGTGCTTCTTGTAGTAGTTGAAGATTTGCTGGACGCTCTTGACACCAGGGTCCTCCTCCTTCTTGTACTCCTTCTTGGTCGAGGCCTTGTACCAGTCAAGGATGCGGCCGACGAAGGGCGAGATGAGGAAGGCGCCGGCCTCGGCGGCGGCAATGGCCTGGACTTGCGAGAACATGAGAGTCAGGTTGGTGTTGATGCCGTGGTCGCGCTGGAGGATCTCGGCGGCCTTGATGCCTTCCCATGTTGAGGCAATCTTGATGAGAACGCGGTCTTTTGAGATACCGACCTCCTTGTAGAGCTGGGAATTATCAGCATGGCTAGATTCAAAGTCACGGGTGTAAGATTTAGACATACCTCGATGAGGTGCAGGGCCTTGTCGACCGAAGCCTTTGTGTCGAAAGAGAAACGCGCGTCAACTTCAGTGGAAACCTTGCCGGGGACAATCTGGAGGATTTCCTTGCCGAATTGTACAAGGAGGTTGTCCAATGTAGCGTCGACCTGGTCCTCGATGTTCTTGCCCCCACGCTCCTTGCCGTACTGGACAGCGGCATCGATCAACTTGGCGTACTCCTCCTTCTTCGAGGCCGCAAGGATGAGCGAGGGGTTGGTGGTGGCATCCTGGGGCTGATACTTCTTGATGGTCGCAAAGTCACCAGAGTCGGCGACGACGGTCTGAGAAGGGGAGGGTTAGTGCAAGTGTTCGCCATGGTTGCAATGTAAGGTTTGCGACGGCAGTGTTGTTGCTGGCGGCAACATGTCCGAGCACTCCGGTGCGCGTGCCATGTGCATAGTAGCTGTAGTGGGTGGAGAACACTTACGGTGCCAGTGGCCTTCAATTGATCGAGAGAGTTGGTCATTATGGGTGGTGTGTATGGAATGTGTGTATGGGGGTATATGTTATGTGGTGTGTGAGGAAAAAGGAGTAGGGTAGAGCAGAGTATATGAGTGAGCAGGAGCGGTGTTGAATGTTGGGAGCTGTTCTGGGCCGGTGGAGCTGGCCGTGTATCATAGCGCCCCTCCAAGCCCCTCCATGGCAGAAAAGGCTGCAGCGTCACAGGCGGCAATATTGCGTGGTAAGCCAACCGCCAGAGACCCTGGCCCGCCCGTTTGCGCTTTGCCCTTCGCTGCTGCGCTGCTCGTCAAAATTCTCCGGTTTCCACGGCCGCTGGCCTGTCAACCGTCTCCGTGCCCTCCTGCAAGATGCAATGCTACGCCATTCTTACTAATTGCCCATGATGCAATTCTGAAGCACCGCCAAAGCAATGCCCACGAGGTGCCCCAAACTCGGCCCACGGTCGCAAACTGCACGTCTTCCATGCACATCCGCCGAGGTGCTCCGTGGACATCGGTCGTCCCACCGGTTCATCGTTGTGAGTATTTTCAAAAAAGTTTGGCGCCGCCCGGAGCACTGTCGTCCGAGGCCAATTGCTTCCATGTCAATAGCCGGTCGCCCTGTCTCCGGCTTTTGAAATGGATCTAGCCATGGCTGGACTACACGTGATTGCTTTGGGCGGTGACGGAGAAACACTGTTGCTACTCGATGCGAGCTGGCCGCGGGTGGCTGATGCTGGTAGATAGTTCTAGATTGAAGACGTGATTGTTGTTCTCTAAAAGCTAGCTCAACACGCGGGATGCCTTATCGTCAAATTGACCTCGGTGTTCAGATTAGGTTTCTCCGCTGAGATGCAGCCGGGACAAGCCATTCACAAGTTCACGACACTCCTACCACACAGGTAGTCTTCCACGGGTAGCATACACAGTACAAAGGGGTATGTCAGTGGTTTCCAGATATGTCATTCGTTGGTGATTGCATAGCATCCTACTCTTTCCTTCTCGCGGATCTTATTGTATAAACCACTCGCATCGACAGCTTTTTGTATGCCGAGATTCCGCTCGCATCTGAGGTCGCGCACGCCCGATCGACCTAGTCCTACTGTTGTTTTGACCTTTCGTTGCGGATTCGCTGTGGGCTAGGAGCACATTGGCTGGCTTCGTGGCTGTGGTTATGCTTCCATTCACCTGGACTATTGCCTTTTCACAGTACATGTTCTGGGCATCTGGTGTTGTTTCTTCGACAAGTTTGATCAAGTAAGCAAAGCTTGGTATACCGGCTGTGGTGAGAGATGGAACACCAGCGGGGGTTTCGGTTTCGTTCATGTTGATGCTCGTGGAAGATTCCTCCGCATAAATGTATCCTTCGATTGTGGTCTTTTTGAAAGTGCATCGCCAGAGAGATTCTCCGGGCTGAAAAGTTGCATGGCTTACCGCAAACCCCGCGCTTGGACTGTCTGGTGAAGCCAGATCGTTTTCTCCAAGGTAGACTATCTTGTCGTATGTGGATGTAAACTGGTATGTATTGTTGGCGAGCTCAATCAACTGAGTAGGCTGAATATCCATTGTTCCAGGGCCGTACTTGAGACTAGTATTACTGAGCAAAGGGCCCATGGCGACGAATGTCGTATTGGTGTTGCCCGCAGGGGAGGGCAAGATGCTCAGTTGGAAGCTTGTATTCGACGCACACTGCCATGCCACTGATTCGTTGATATTGGCGAGACAGGTAGAGCTTTGTTGTTCTGGGAGCTGAATAGAGACTGCAAACATTCCGCGCTGGATTGTGTGAGACGCCGTGGTATGTGCAATTTCGTTGCCAGATGTGCGAGCTGGCGGAGTATAATCGCTGTAGGTAAGGTCAGATGGATGCTCGAGGGAAGGTGTGATGAATTTCAACAAAACCGACCTCTGCAGCGAGTGGCGCTTAGCGGCTAGTAGAGCCAGCCCAATTGCCATCAGCATCAGAAATTGCGTCAAGAGTAGTGCAAGTATGCGTTGTCTGATGGACATGCGCTGCCAGGCGTTTCCCGGTAGATTTGGTAAAGGCTTCTCTGAAGTTTCCACTTCCGTTTGTGTTGCGAAAAAGACCTCTTTTTCATCTTGATCCGGACTGAGTATCGGAGCTGTAGCATTGTTGCACCGCTCAAAAGGGACTACCTCGATGCCATCTTCAATATGTCGTATTAGACAGGTCCCCGAGTTGATGGCTGAGTCGATGCTTGTCTGTGCGCCGATGTCGTGATTGACTGGGAAAGCTGTGTAGATGCTCGGAAGTGGCTGAACATTCTTGAGCGACCTATATGGGAAAGGCATGAGTGCGATTGGGGCGCGCACGGTGTTCAATTAGATTAAGTAAAGCGTGTATATGGTATCCGAATGAATGGTCGCTGGTCCAGCCAGATGCCGAATGGCTTGGGAAATGTGATAAGAAAAGAACGAAAGAGACGAAGATAGCAACCAGCGCATGGTGATTAACTCTGCTGGGTCGGCGTGGGATATAGGCCAGACAGCCCAAGATCTCTCAGACTCAAGTGTTGAGCTCTCTTCCCGCTTTTGCTACGCCACGTTCCTGCAGAAGCATGCTGTCCACTCGTAGTATCTTGCGTAGACAAACATTCAGACTAATGTTCGTGAAATTAATGCCGAGCAAGAGGAGACAGCATTCCGCTGAGGAGTCAATGCTTGATGTTAGGAGAGAATCCGGATGAGGAAGACAAGTTGAAGCAAAAGCTTGAGAGATCGAGAATGATTGGGTATACATTCACCATAGGAAGCACATGGCCCGTGCCTAGCCGCTCGGTGTCAGCCCATATGCTGGCCGCGGAACAGGTCTTTATAAGGTCGCCGAAGCGGTTGTGAACGATATCAATGAACACTGGTCAGTATAGAAGACAGTATTGTTAAAAGCGCTTGAAAGATGCTCCGTCTTACAACAAACGTAAATCGTATGTTCTTGGGCGAATTGTTCGTGCTTTGCACCTCCCGATCAAATGCGAGTGTGCAGATATTTGATACAATATGGTGACAATCACCGCGAAGTCACTGCTGGCTGACATGGAAGGGTTGCTTGAACGATTTCCATGAGAAGCAGCTGGAGGCTTCGCCGTGTGGAGCCATGACTAAGGCTAAGGCGTTCAGCTTTGACAAGATCACGGCGATCATGAGATCGCCGGAACGTCTGAATAACTGTATGCTCGGCTTTAGAGAAGGCTGGGAGTGGACAGCACGCTTTCGAAGGTTCGTTGTGATCAATAGGCGCCGTGACGTAGGCCGCGTTAGTGGTCGCTCAGGAGCGGCAAACAGCCTTAACACAAGTTTGTCGGATATACAGGCGCGAGAAGCGGCAGTGCAACTTGCTCCACGAGAACGAGTATTCTGCCCGCCTCGATGCGGTGGTTCCAGTACTCCTATTCAATAGCAGAGAGAGTTTGAGGTTGCAAGCTCGTGTGAGAAGCTAGTGTGCAAGAGGTCTAGCGTGATCAAGTCAGGGTCACCACTTGATCCTGGTACGTGCCGCGCTACGCCATCGTCGTTCTCCCCATGACCGTCATCTTTGGTTCAGTACTGCAGCTTTCTGACCAACATAAGACTGAGGCGCCCCGTTGCTGCGCATATCATCCATCGTGTGGAGACTACTCACTACATCTCTCAGAAAATAACAGTCTCGCGTCAGGCCCCCTTAGCTGAGCTTACATCCATTCCAAATCAGGACAGCTATGGGACGTAGCTGCTGTGTCATGTCCAGATTGGGCGTCACACCCAATATGACCGATACATTGGTTCAGAACGTGGTGTTCCCTGCGATATTGACCGAGCGGAGACATGGTGTTTCCAGCAGATCGTCTCCTATTCCGTCGACCTGAAATCGAAGGCAAACCTTGGTCTCCCCGAGAAGTTATTTCGGCTTGTTTCGAAACATGTCGCATCTTCTCAACACTGCTTGGCTTTGTGCGGCCAGCTTCCTCGACCCACCCTACTGAGGCTATGATCGCGCTGACCACCATGATAATTCTCCACGCCTCGCTTCCCCACCACTCCTGGAAGCGTTTCATGACGCAAGTCTCATTCCGCGGACCCAGCCACGCATGGTAAGCATGCTTTACACGTGAGGCTTGGTGTCCCGGTCAAGGGATTTACGTCGACCCTTGCTGCTGATGGCACGTAGTTTCTAATATTGTCTACATTTAGGAGCGCTGAGGTGTAAGGCTGCATGAAGCTAACGCCAATGGTGTTGAGCTCATGAAGCAGTCCGAGACGTGCTACCGTGACGGCAAGAAAGACTCGGCCGCAGGCGGGTGCTTATATGTCTAATGGGTTGCGCCTGTGTTTTCGTGATGCCATCAATCCGTTCTCCATCCACCACCTGACTTCTGTAGCAGTCGCGCCGCAGTCGTAATGGGTCTCACACAACATTCTCAGCAGACACGGTCTATATCCAGGGCGTCCAGTGACAAGGCACCCAAACCATCAGCGACCTTCTGGCCACTCTTCGCGATCAATGCCTTACTCTCGGCGCTATCAATTGCCAATCTTGCGCTGATCAGTTCCATGGTCGCGTGGCTGCTGGATCAGAAACATAACGTTCAGATCTTCCAAGTAGGCTGGTCCGGCAGATCGATTCCACTCAACGTCGAGCCCAAGAACCTATGGGTCGACCATGGCCATGAGAGCAATGGCGCCGCAGGTTATGGCTTCTTCTTGGGTATTTTCGGGATGATCACGGCTTGGAGGATGAGGAAAGCCAGTCGCGTATGTGTCAATGAATATGTGCAATCACACCACTTGCTAATTGCAAACAGCCTCTGAAAAGCCTTACCATACTAGCCGTGTTCCAACTCGTAGCCGTATTGTTCACATTGTCGGCCCTGATCTTCGTGTTTATCGTCACATACCAAACCACTGGCCAGCGTATCCGCGAACCTGTCGCCTCCAACAATGTTGGCGTCGATTACTTCGAGTTCAAGTGGACACCAGAAACCTGGATGAAGGCCGTACTTGATCTGCCCTTGACCAATGGTGACAAACGCAAGGAGATCGACAGCAAAGTCACGAACATGGTCGCTTGGCGCTGGATGCTAGTCCCAATTTTCGTCGTGGACTGCGTTGCATTCGGTGTCACGTTGATGGCTTGGCTGAAGCAACGGAGAGATGTAACAAGTCGGGCGAGCTCAGCCAATTCCATCGAGAAATAAGGGAGGCCTCCCAGTGGAGGAACATCCGACGGACGCTGAAGAGAGGTTGATCTCACAATCAGTCTGAGTATCACGATGATTTGAGGACATTCGCTTGGCCCCTCATACGACACGACATGACTTTACGACTGTACTGTACTATAGCATCTCATTATTCTTTCTGCAGCATTTGGCGCAAAGCGTCAAGCATATCCAATCACATCAAACAACATGGGACATTTCCAATAGCCCGCATGTGAATTGGCCGTCCTCCGATATTCGCATGTGAAGACGGGTAAGCACCTGACGCTAACTACAGTAGGGATCCGTGGCCCATGGGACCTTGGAAATCCAGGAACGATTTGCAAGTCACGAGCGCACAAGCATGGCTGGCGGTGCATGGGACCTACTACCCCACGAAAAGGATGCACCATGATCTCTCGCGTTGTTCGAGTCCAGCTCTCCTTCTCCACACTTTGTACTGTCTTTCATTGTCGAGATACAAGCTCTTATTGAAGCTCCAGGTCCCGCATCAGAAGCTTAGCGAACCTCGGGCGAAAAAAAGTGAGCCCCACGGGCCCTGTTCAGCCTCAGTCACCAGCACATAGCGGCGACGTCATTTAGACACGCGCAGATTTCTTGACTGGGACTGCAAAGTCTAGTCCTTTCCTTCCTGGGACTGAAAATCCACGGTCGGAATTGCATGGTGCTGCTCCACGCCTGCCCTCGACTGTTTCCGCCCACTGCTCTGCGCCGTTGCTGCCTTCTCGCTGGTACTACGACTTCGACATTCAGAACGCCCTCAACATGGGCTGGCTTCTGTACCTCGCAGCCATGCCAGCTGTACTCATAATCGCCATGCGCGCGCTTTCTTTGGTTCTGCCTCGCGGGCCTGCACAACTGCTGCAGTACTACGCTTTCCTCATCACCGCCTTTTTCGTCATGATGGGCTGCGCGACGTATGGCGTTGTGGCAGGTGTCGTCTTGAATGTCGTAGGCTATGGTGGCCTGATCCAATGGACTGTCGCGAGAGCAGCCAAGTGGAGCATGTGGCTTATCACTGGGACCACCTTTAGGGTCACGGGCAGTGTCAAGCGCAATGGTGGTGTTAGTGGAGAGGATGCGCTCAAGGAGCGACCGGCTGTGTTTGTGGGCAATCACCAGACGTATGTATGCTCTGTTGTGGCTCGCCCTGGCAAAAGTCGTCATATGAGACCTCGGCAATGCTAACTGTTACCGCAGAGAACTCGACATCCTCATGCTGGGCTGTGTCTTTCCCAAGTACACCTCCGTCACTGCGAAGAAGTCGCTGAAATATGTTCCCTTCCTCGGCTGGTTCAGTACGTTCACTATACTTCGTCTCCCCAGCAGTCTACTAACACGTCTTCACAGTGGCCCTCTCCAGGACCGTCTTCATCGACCGCGCCAACCGCACCTCCTCTCGCGCCGCCTTCGACACCGCCGCCAAAACTATGAAACACACGCGCCAAAACGTCTTCATCTTTCCTGAGGGCACTCGCTCCTACGCATCCACACCCACCCTCCTGCCCCTCAAGAAGGGCGCCTTCCACCTCGCCGTCCAAGCACAAGTCCCCATCGTACCCGTCGTATGCGCAAACTACGCCCACATACTCGACACGAAGAACAAGCGGTATACACCCGGAACCATTGATGTCACTGTACTGCCACCGATTAGCACGGTCGGCAAAACAGCGGAGGACGTGAACGATTTGCTGGAGCAGACGAATAAAGCTATGATGGATGAGCTGATTCGGTTGTCGCATGTTTCGGGCGCTGGAAATGGGGAACCGCTGCCGAGAGCATCGGGTGTTGATCAGTCGCGAGGTGAGCTTAGGAAGCGGAATTGAACGACCTGTCTCGACGGCAGGTGTTTTTGTCGCTTTGATGGAGTTGAAGTATGCATGATTGGATTGGGCCGGTGTCCTTGCATATGGCGTTTGGCGCTGGAAAGGACTCTTGCATCTTGATATCCAGGAGGACTTGCATATGCTCGTAAACTTCCTATTGGAGATGGAAGACTAAAGCATACCCTACACGAGTGGTCTATAAAGAGGTCTGTAAGCCATTGTCACTGCGTCATGCAGTGTGCATGTGTAATGACATTATATTACGAGTTCCACGACTTGAAACTTCTGCTAAGACTACGATGTACCGTTCATGAGCATACCAAGGTGCTCTGCCTCACTTTCTATCCGAGAGCACATATCTTCAGTCTGTGAAGTAGCGAGGAAGAGACCGGGAGACTGGAGACTACTAGAAATAAGCTGGTTATCACTGGTACAGTATACAGCTAGAGTTTGAGCGACGTTTGTACAGTTCTCGAAGAATTATAAAAGCTGTAGCAGAAGGCGTTCTTTTACGAGACTCATAGTAACGAGCTCCTCCGTAGAGTGATTTACACGTCCAAAGGAAAGCTCGGAATTCATTCCATGTATTTCCGGCTAACTCGGTTTACCGAGAGTATCGGCTTACCACTGACGCCAACTCACCCCACGATGAAGTACCCCTCACTCCCATTCAGGTAACCCGGAGCAGCGAGTTACTCGTGTGCTGAGGACATTCTCAAGTAGTATAAAGGGACTGATGTAGTCCAGGGCTCAACTCTGATAGGAATACTGATACGATTGATGTCATTTTTTGGTCCTCACCAGGACATCTCATCTACCACAGTTTTGCAATCACCGTGCATTAGCCCACACAATCTATAGTCTAGTACCCATCCTGAGTCTCAGTCACAATGTCACCACAAGATGCAAAGCGGACCCCGTTCTCTGTCAAGGACAAAGTCGCCATCGTTACGGGCGCTGGCTCAGGTACACTCACTCCCCTTGCCGCCCTGCTCTCCTTCACCTCGATATCTCCAATCCATCTCACCCCAAACCATTCATGTCGAACTTTACGCATACCCTAACCGCTGACACTAAAAAACAGGCATAAACTTCTCTTTTGCATCTCTCCTTCTGTCCCACGGGTGCAACGTGCTCATCGCCGACCTAGGACTCCGTCCCGAAGCCCAAGTCCTCGTAGATCAGCACACTGCAAAGAATGCGGGTAAACCACGCGCTGTATTCTTGAAAACTGATGTCACTCGTTGGGCAGACCTGGAGAATATGTTTGCCGTAGCATTGAAAGAGTTCGGGGAGGTAGATGTCGTGTGTCCCGGGGCTGGAGTATACGATCCGCATTGGAGTGAGTCTTTCTTTTCGGCCACATGCGTCTTTCATTCTCGCCTTTTTCTTCCGCGAGTCTCGCTATCTTTCCACACGGTTTAAAGCTGTCAAGTGCATGACTGACTGAATGATCTCATATAGCGAATTTCTGGCATCCCCCCGGTGCACCTGGTGGTGTGAGTAGAGATGACCCGACAGGAGGACGATATGCGAGTCTAGACATCAATCTCACACATCCGATACGCACCACGCAACTAGCCATATCTGCATTCTTAGCGGCGCAGAAAGAGGGCGAGCAGAAGAAGCAGAAGAGAGTGGTGTTGGTGAGTAGTATAGCAGGCCAGATGCCGAATTTCAATACGCCGCTTTGTATGTCGTTTGTTTTTCTTTCAAATCCCGCTCTGGTCTTCTCAATGACCACTTCTAATTGCATAACACTCCCTCCCTCCCTCTCCCTCTCTCTCTCTCTCACACACACACACACACACACTTACACACAAAACGCGCACCTAACCAACCGTCCTCCCACCAGACACAGCAGCCAAACACGGCATAAACGGCTTCACGCGCTCCCTCGCGCCCCTCGATGCCCGCCTCTCCATCCGCGTCAACGCCGTAGCCCCCGGCCTCATCAAAACACCTCTCTGGACAGACCACCCCGAAAAACTAACCTGGATCAACGAAGAAAAAGATGAATGGGCGACACCGGAAGAAGTCGCAGAGGCGATGCTAAGGTGTTTAGAAGATGAGGAGTTGGTCGGCGGCACGGTTTTGGAGGTCGGGAAACAGCAGACGAGAGTTGTGGGGGTGCTGAATGATCCGGGCCCGAGCGGGAAGGGGCATACGGTTAGTAGGTTGGGGGAGGGGGATGAGGAGGTGTTTGGGTGGTTGGGGGGTGTGGGGTGGAGTGGTGGTAGTGGTGGTGATGGGGGGGAGAAGTGAGGGTCAGGAGTATTTGTGAAGGGGTATATGCAATACGGGAGTGCAGTCGACCCTATAAGGGTCGGCATAGTCGGAAATGAAAGAGTAAAAAAGCTGCAGATGTTCTGCAATGACCAGAACATCTACTTTGTTTTGGCATTGTATAGTTTTCTGTCTCTGCATCTGTGCGACTTTGTCTTATGTTTTTGTTAGAGCATCTTTGGCACATGTCTACTTTATTGCAATGGCCAAGAGCAATGTACATTCGGACAAGACTCAAGTTGACAAAGCATCATTCAAACGATGGTGACTGACTATTGCAAAAAAAAAAAAAAAAAATTCAAGTCTCAAAAATGAAATGCTAACCCACGCTATATGCTTTGAAACCATGATCGAAACGCTCGCTCTCCAATATACCCGCCCGCTAACCGACTTCTATCCAAACATACCATAGAGTCTCAATTTCGGCTCAGAACAACGTCCTGTTGCCACCCAACGCCCGCTCATCCGTCCGCATGCAAAATACATGTATCCCCGCCTCCCAAGCTGTGACCATGAGCAAGACCCCGAAACCCTCATCACCAACTCCGTGAACGTCTGGCACTCAGACCCCTCATAACTAGTGCACTGCATCTTGCGGTTTCCGCCCGTGCACAAAGTAGAACCGTATGTACATGTGGTAAGCGCGGTCCCGCACATCAGAAACTACCTTTGCAATGAGTACGCGACATTCGGCCTCACTCCAGCCAAGGACCTTGCCGATGAAACCCAAAGTATAAGGTTCGACGCCCATGGCCACGTGTTCGCGCTGATACCGGCCGATTTCCTTCATCTTGGGGTCTTTGGGCCAGGGACCGACTGGGATCTAGAAAAAGATTGTGAGTATGATATAGGATTGCAAGGGCGTCATGGGGAGGGGGGGAGAGCGACTGACCTTTACGACTTTTTCATGCACGTCCACGAATCCAGCGTCAATCATGCGCTGCTTGAGAGTGTGGCCGACGCGAATATCCTTTTTGAAGCCCATGGCCGCATCATTGCATAGATCCTGCCAGCGACACATGTGCTCTGCCTTCTCCAGCGTTCCGTCGTCGCTCTCGGCCAGGGCGAGCGGCTCTTGGAATTCGACCCATCCGCCTGGTTGCACGTGGGTATAGCACTGCCGTATCAGCTTGTCCCAGTCTGTGATGCTGCCGCTCATGGTGCGGACGTGGATAAAGTCGAATGCCTCGTCGGCGCTGTAGATCCATTCTGACTCGGCGTCGTCGATGTAGAATTTGGCGTTTGGCGGGACCCATGTTGGCTGGATGGGGGACAGGTCGGTGCCGAGGACGTCGCTGCCGGGGTTCTCGTCGGCAAAGTCAATGGCCCATATGCCGGTGCCGGTGCCAATGTCCAGGACGCGGCTGGGAGGCGGGTTGATGGGGGCGTCGTACAGCTTGCCGCTGAGGATGAGGAGGAAGATGTGGTGCAGGAGGTCGAGGCGGTCTTGCTCTTGCTCGTCGTTGGGCAGGATGTAGGCGCCCGAGCGGAAGCCATGGTAGCGGCGGCCGTTTGAGTATTCGTAGTGGAGGATGGACGAGGCGAGGGATGTCGAGGCCGACGAGTTTGCGTCAAAGGCACTGTCGTTGTCGCTGTTGTTGTTGGTGTCGGGCTCGAGATGCAGGACCGACTGCAGATTGCCCGGGTCGACCGCCTCTGGGCCGTCTTGCGATGGCTCTTGCGGTGTCTCGCTGGGCTGGGCTGGCGTGGGTTCAGACGGCGGTTGCGGGCCAGCCGCCGCCTGCGGGCCGCTGGCGTTGGCGGGGACAGCCGACATGGTCGCAGCGTGGGAGAGAGGGCGGCAGCAGTCTTGTCCTTGTCCTTGTCCGCGGGGTCGGGGCACTCCTTATAAGTCATAGCACAGAGCGTGCCCCACGACATTGCGAACAGAGCATCCAACTCGACGGGCCGCCAGATGATCAACCTCGTTGCATCCGCCGGTATCGACCAGCATCAGCCCAACACCCTGCCTTGGCGAGCCCGTCCACGCCTGAGCAACGTGCCATGGTGCCTCGTGGCGCCGCAGCAACCGCTCCAATTCGCCCGCCTAGGGCTAAACCAACGGGGCACAGCATGCCGCGCCAGAGTCTGCCAAATCGCTTGCGCACAAGCCGCGGCCCTTCACCCAACTCTGTGCACACAAGCAGCTTAACAGCGGGGACAGCGCTGCCGCGCCGCAAACCTGCTCACGGCAACAAATCACCCAACATGAGTGCTAATCAATTGACCATTCCCTCGCTTGCCCAGCACTGGCCGTTTGCACTGGTAAGTTGGTAGCGCGCGCTCCACGATAAAAGCCTTCACGGCGCCGGCACTTCTTCGACATTACGTGCACACATGAACACATGTTTCAGCTCTGTGACCACTGCATCCCAGCCTGTTTGTCGCTTTAGGTCCCACCCACACTGAGCCGACCCATGGCGTCGGGAGACGACGCAAAGGGCGCCCTGCCCTCGCTGCCCGTCCTACTTGCCATTGCAGCCGGCCTCTACTGCTGCGCACTCTATTTCTATCGCCTGTACTTGCATCCCCTGGCAAAGTTTCCAGGGCCTAAGCTTGCCGCCATCTCGTCGTGGTACGAAGCTTATTACGAGATCGTCCTCACGGGCCAGTATTCGAGGCAGATATCCAAGCTCCACGATCAATATGGTACGTAGATTGTCATGATTCAAATTGGCACGTTTGTCTCCTCAAGCAGGTGATGAAGCCTGTTGGTACTATATGGGGACTGACGAGCCCCAAAGGTCCTATCATCAGAGTCACGCCAGATGAGCTGCATATTCGGGATCCACGTTTTTTCGATCAGGTGTACGGTAAAAACCAGCTCCTCGACAAGGAAGGATGGGACAAGAGATTCGGTTGTGCGGGCGGATTGCTCACCACGGTGAAGGCGGAAGATCACAAGCGCCGCCGCGCAGCTCTCGCCCCAATGTGAGTTGTACTAAAAGAAGCGTCGAGTGCATTGAGACTCGAGTGTACTAGCAGCGGTATTTCAAGTCCGATAGATTCAGACGACCTTGTAAACCTTGTTGAAACCTGCTCTAACAATGCCAGGTTCTCCCGTCGCTCGATCCTGGACTTCATCCATATCATCTACCGCCACATTGACACTCTCTCCGTCAGGATGCAAGAGTTTGAAGCTCGTAAAGAGCCACTGAATCTCTCTCACGCATTTCCCGCTCTGACCGGTGACATCATTATGGATTACTTTTTTGGCTTCAACTACAACCAACTCAATCATCCGGAATTCGACTCTTTTCACGAAGCCTTCATCACGATTGGTGGCACAGGTCACCTCGCCACGCAATTTCCTTGGATACTGCCTGTACGTACAACCCAAGTATACCTCAACTACGCCACGTAGAAGCAGTGACAAGGATCACTTATCGAAGCCGGGTAGAAGTGTCCAGGGTCATGCTAACCATGGATTGTGCCTGCAGATGATGAACAGCATCCCAGACAGTATCACCGGGTGGCTGCAGCCTGCCGCAAAGTCACTACTCAAATTCAAGCGCGTAAGTGGAGCACGGTCATTCTCCATAGCACAGCATCTTCCCGATCAGCATCGCGAATCTACGCCACGTTACCTTGCCCCTGCCATGCCGGGGCGTTACATCCGCTTTGATCCTTCCCGCTGCAGTCCTTCGAACCCCCCTTACATAGTGACGAACCTCAAGACAGGTTAGAGACCACAGGACTCGCAGGCTAACCGACGTATACAGGACCAATGGGAATTAATAGGCCGTATACTCCGCGGAGAAGACGTCAAATCCAACGACGCCAAACGAACAATATTCCACGAGATCCTGTCTTCCAAACTCCCGCCACAGGATAAATCGCACCAGCGGCTTGCAGATGAGGCGCAAATTGTCGTTGGTGGCGGTGTGGAAACTACGGCTTTCTCCCTGTCAATCGCTACGTTCCACATTATCAATACACCCAGGATCTACGAGCGCTTGCATAGGGAGTTGGTGGAGAAGTTTCCGAACCGCGCGCAGTTGGATCTGTTTACGTTGGAGGGTATGCCGTATCTCAGAGGATGCATCATGGAGGCTGTGAGGATGAGTTATGGACTTAGTGCTAGAAATCCGAGGACGCATAATGTGCCGATTGCATATAAGGAATGGGTCATCCCGGCGAGGACGTGCCTTGTAAGTCTCCCCATCTCTTAGACATTAGCTTCTCATGTTCCGGCGGCCGGGGCTGTAAAGAGAGGGCAAAAAGCTAATTATCAATCAGAGCATGACCATCCCCGAAATCTCCCACGACGAGGAAATCTTCCCCAAGAACCGCGAGTTTATTCCAGAGCGCTGGCTCGATTCCCCCACGACATCCGACGGCATTCCCCTCGACCGTTTCATGGTGTCTTTTGGCCGCGGAACCAGGAGTTGCATGGGTCTCAAGTACGTGTTTCCCTTCCCCTTCTACAAATCTCCCTACACTTTGCAACCCCAGTTACCCCCCCCTCTGCCAATCATTGAGCTATAGAATCCCGCTTGCTGGAGTCTTGCACAAGTCTACTAAACTAACGAAACAACCCCAGCCTCGCCCACACAGAGATGTACCTAACCCTCGGCATGATGTTCCGCCGCTACAGCTTCGAGCTGCACGAAGCGGACGTGGCGGATGTAGAAATTGGACACGATTTCTTCATTCCTGTCACCAAGATGGGGAGTAAGGGTGTACGGGCTTTTGTTACTTCGACGAGTGATTAGGGATTTGCGTCGGGGGTTCAGTCAGCGAGTGTTTTGGCAAGAAGAGGAAGAGAAGTGTGTGAATGTTTGTAGGTCAAGAGAGAGAGAGAGATTTTTGGAGTGGAAGTGCATGGATCTGTCGGCATAGATGACTAGAGTGATTCGGCTTTATGTACCCACTACTGGTTTACATGCGACCGAGCCCATACGATCAATACATTGGAGGCTCTTGGGTCATCAAGACTGGCTATCAGTATAGAGTTTCTTTAGAAGCTTTATACTCCAATATGAAACAATGCCATACTCTGCCCTTGCAGTGAAGTTAAATGACGCGCCAAATTTGATGCTGAAACCGACCATATAATGCGACGACGAGGAGACGAGGATAGGATATTAAAATCTGTACAATCCTGTTTGTAAACAAGTAAATGACAAGGCCGCTATCAAAGCTCAAACAAACACATCTATGTAACCCACAAAATATCAATCTCAACCCAACATAACTACATTATTATCCTTAGCAAGTTGGCTTCTCAAAACACCAGAGAAGCGTGAGCGTGGCATGACGTACCTTGCAAATCCCAATCTCTCATAACACCCAGCCAATGCAACTTCCCTCTCACAGTATACTCACTACACCCCGACCTGGTCAACGTATCCACGCCCTTTTTAAACGCTGCTGAGATTGGAAATCCGTTGGCGTGGTGCCTCGTACTACGCTGAACAACCACCATTTTCGCATTCGCACTCTTATTCGCAGTCTCCGGGCTCGTCGTCATCGTGGCAGGGGCACCAGAACCCTCGCTCCCAAAATCGATAAAACTAGCAATATCATCCGAAAGCGCGGTTGCATCTTTCGTAGCAATGGTAGCGATGGAGTCTACATGAACATGCTTGCGTGTAACTGACAAACCGCGCGCAAAGAGGTAGACTTCGCGCCTCTTCCAGACTTCCTCGGTGATGGCTAGACATCTGTCAATCATGCCCGTGACCATGCGGTCTGCCATTGCGTTCCACCGTTCTCTTACAAAATCCCGGTCTTCGTCTTCGACTGCGTCACAGCCTGCTACCATGAGAGGCAGAATATGCACGATGATCGTGGGAGAGGTGGGCGCAATGGTAGCGAGGTAGACGAGGACTTTTTGCGCGAGTTCGCCGTATGAGGTTAGGTTTGGTAGTTCGGGTACGGCTTGGTATAGGAGACATAGGGTTGCCCAGCGGTAGGCTTCTGCGGTTTGGATCGCGTCGGTCATGTTGGGGGTTGGGTTGTCGAAGGCTTCGAGGTCGACGGGAGGGGACCAGGTTTCGATTTTGCGGCGGAGTTGGAGGGCTTGGGATATGAGGGCGGGAGAGTTGCGGGGCGTGGGGCGAGACCGGACTTTGTTGATGAGGTCCGCGACGAGCCGGATGGTGGGGAAGAAGGTGGTTGTGTAGCCCATTAGTGGGTCGAGCTTGGATGTACTCCATCCGAGTTCGTCCCAGTGGGGAATGGGCGTACTCATGGAGTACGAGGGGAAGGCATCGTTGCAGGTGAATCGTGCCAGGACGTCCATGTACGTCCATGTGTTGTATAAGAATTCTATGCGGTCCTCGTCCTCGCGTGACCTTGTCGTGGTAGTCTGAGTTGAGAGTATCTGGGAGAGCAATTCACCTGCGCGACGGATCTGAAGCATGCCAGATGAAGGGCTTTCGTAGTTCCAGGTTTGCGCGAGACCTAGGGCCAGTGTCGCGGCCAGTCTGGCATCAAGATGTCTCCCACCTCTGTCCAAACCATCGGTAAGAAGTTCTGAGCAACGCTGTACATGCCGGGGGTACTCGTTGAGATACTGAGGTTGGTGCTTGCACATGCATAAACTCGTCAGTGCTGCAAGCGCATACCAAAGAGCTGGGTCTTCTTTTGCAAGAGGCCAGATCAACGTTCTCCAAGGGTTTTGCTCGGACTCCTCTTGGATGGACAGAGTGCAGGAGGTTTGCTGGTGGAAAAGCAAAGCGATTCGCTCAGCTTCTTCTTCACGCGCATTTAGCTGTTCCAATCCTTCTTGCTCGATCAGTGCTCCCTCAAGGTTGAGCGGCGTGTCAACTACAGGACGCAGGTAATCTTCCCAGAAGGAGTCCATATTCCAAATACCAGGAGTGAAATCCATGGAATCCATCTCGGAGTTGACATTGGAGAAAATATGGCCATCGTGTAGTGTTGCGTTGCTCCTTTCATGTGGTATCTGATCTAATGAAGACATTGAGATGGACTCATCGAAGTCCGGCACTGAGACTTCTAGTGGACCTGATATGAGGTTGTGCGTATGAAGTACAGGATTGATGAAGGCGAGTGAAGAACTGGCCATTGTGCGCAGATTTGGTGAATGATTTGGCGCGATATCTTCTCTGGTAGTCGTCTGTGCTTCCGGATCTTTTAGAGTTGCTCCGCTATCCGCCTCAGAATGCCTGCCCTTGGGCGATTGACGAGCTCTTGATAAAGGAGCGCCTCTGTTGCGGCGCGGTGGGTTTTGCTTTGAAAGGTCAGGGGCCTGCTTCCAACGGACGTCAATCTTGAATCCGCCACAGGATATCCGACGCCTCTCACACTGCTGACAGGACGGCTTAGTCTCATCACATTTCACTCTTCGAGACTTGCAAGTGACGCATCCTGATCATTTGTTAGTCAAGTTCAAGGAATACTATTATAATGGGCCCAGTTCAAGTTTGAGCTGAAAGAAACCAATGGAGACGGACATGCCATTACGACTCTTCGAGAAACGCTGCTTGGTATTCCCAATGTGTTCCATTTCTCAAATTGTTAGTGGTGCTGTCTTCTATGTTGAGATGGTTGTTTGAAGAGAATTAGTCCTATGCGCATGGCTGGCTGAAGCAAGCCAATCACAGCCTCGATGATGGCTATTCGTGGGTAGCTCGTCAAGGCTGAGTTGCAGACACTTGCTCGAATATGACATACAAAAAAAAACGGTATAGAGTTCCGAGGTTACAGACGAGCTGCTGGATAGTAGAATTGGTGTCATTCAAGATGCATAGTACAGCCTTGGTGGTTCAGTCGCCCCGCTTGCACCTCGTCCGAAAACGGCAAAATGGACCAGCCACACGTGACCTAGCATACTGCACCTACCATCCTAAGTACGCATGCGTAAGACATTACGAGTCTGTAGGCTGTCTCATACGATGCAGAATGCTGACACCCACTCGAATTTGCAGGTGGAGAACGGTACTACAGAGGATATAGCGACGACCATGGTCTCTTAGAATTGACCTGTATGGCAGCTGGAAACACACTACCCAACTCTGCGAATCAAGCTCTCGTCGTATCGAAGAACAAGCCAGTGATTCGTGACAGTTGTTGACGAGAGGCAATCACGAAGAAATCTCGAGAATGTGACGAGCACTATTTTGAGTTATGAAGCTAGTTGGGAAACTGTCGTCGCTAAACGCTACACTGTCTACCATATGTAGACTAACGTTAGTCCTACAGGCACCAATCTGGTCGCGCCTTCATCACGCGCTACAATCTCCATGCGCTGTTCTTCAAAATCTCCGCTATCTTTACCTCACGTTCCAGTATACTGGTGCTCGCCGCAACCTGGGATTTCAATCGCTTTCTGCAAGCAAAATTTGCATACAGCCCCAGCTCTAACGACAAATTTCACATTCACTTATCCTGGAGCTACACCAAAGGTACGCACGGGCAAGCCCAGACTTTAAGGAGATTATTTTTGCACTAGGTTTGAAAAACAACACCAAGTTATCACCATCATGGTGAAATTTCTGGACCCTGTGCTCAGAGTCAGACCACCACTGCACGTACAGTGTATATCGAACGAGCCTCTAGGCATCAGGTTGGCAGCTATACGTGAGGCCATAGCATCAGGGGAAGACGTCAACGAACTTGGAGGCTGGAAAAATCCTGGTGTTGGTCGCCCATTGCACTACGCGATTGACGACTCTGCGCAGCACGATTACACCCAGCTGAAACGGAACCTTCCTGTTATCGAATTGCTGCTTGAAGCGGGAGCAGATCCAAGGCTTCCGGGCTTGGAGCCGGGGCGTATGTCGCCGATTGAGGAGCTCGAAGTTTGGATCAGACATTACGAAGAGGGCGGGCACGAAAAGTGGACAGTAGAGGATCTGGCGTTATACCCGTTTCACGAAGCTGCGTTGCGGATCATGAAGAAGGCAGCCGTGGCGCTTGATGGTAAGGATAATTTGCATGGGATTAGAGTTTGAATGCTAGATGCATGATTGTTTCAGCGCAAGACACTGCTTCGACTGCGCAAGCTCCGAGTAGGAATGCACCTACTTCCTGTGGTTCATGGTTGGAGAGGTTGAAGCCGTGGTAGTCGGTATCTTTCGCATCATTCTGGGTTGCAGGTTGGCCGAAGCTAGTCTTATCGCAATTGCTACCAACAGATGCAAAAGTCTTATACTGGGAAGCTACAACATGACTCGGTCAATCGAGAAATCTAGAAATGCGGTAGGGGCGTGGATTGGCTTTGACCCGCATGTCAAGATTGAATCTTAGACCTCAGGACTTGATATATTAGTCAATACTTTTCTGCATCTCGCTAGGATGTTACGGTGTGACGACGTATGGATAAAGGCATCTTGGATTGAGCCCCTGTCTTTGCTAACCTTGGAGTTTGACGAACCGCAGCTGGGTATTCTAATCAATTTGACTTGCTGGTTCGTTGAACATGCACAAGGTTACAGGCCGAGATGATCGTATCTCGTACTTACTCGTGTAAGTGTTTGCTTCAGCTTTCTGGCACTCTCGATTGTACCAGACGGTTGTTTCTGTGCGAATGTACAATTGCCGAGCGAGAGCGGCACGAACCAGTCGATCGCGTGACTTCCAACAATGACCCAGCAAATCCCAGATGGCCAAGATCGAGCCGTCACTTGGCATATGGGAGGGTCTAATGGTGCAGGGTACGGTGATTGACGGATTGTGCAACGGATTATTCAACGGGCCGATGCCCCAGTTGCTTCTTCGATTCGTGGGGCCCCTCATTCTCGGAGATAAGCGTGCTTCGGGCTAGTCGTTCACCGAATACTGTACGCCGTTCATATCGATGCCACGTTCCTGGCGACAAGCGACCGAAATAATCTTCACATCGCCGGTATGAAGACGCGGGTGACGGCTGCACTTCGCGTGCAACGGCACGTCTTGGATGACGATGCCTTTCCGACGTCGGCAACGCGGGGCGTACCATTACCTATGCCTGAAGAGTGTTACGCTATAAGATGCCCTGAGTGCCTGTCAAAATCTATGCGCTTGTGTCCTCGTCCAATATGCCGTCCACGCTCAAGTTGCTAAGTGCCAGCCTCGTCGCAGCGTCCACCGGGGCTCTAGCGCAGCAATTACCTGCTACTGCTCAAATCATTGACCAGAAGGCGTTCAATGTATTGGAGTTTGTGCCGCCGCCCGTAGAGGCCAATGAATCGACTGTGTGTTCTCCAATCACTTTGCAACGATTTTCCCAAAATGTCCTGACTAACCGTCTGCGCGATTTAGATATTTCTTTGGCCAGGCGTGACGCAAGATTCGCTCACAGCTAAACCGTTCCATGTCTACGACGATGAATTCTTCGATGTGATCGGCTTAGATCCCTCCTTGACTCTCATCGCAACATCAGAATCAGATCCAATATTCCATGAAGCGGTCGTTTGGTAATCGAAACCGAGCACGTCGAACGTAGCACGAACACGAACTTACATTAGACAGGCATCCGGCTCGAGACGAGGTCTTCTTTGTGCAGAACGCTGGTGCGCCAGCTGCCGGGACTGGATTGAATAAGTCGTCCATCATTCAGAAGATCTCGCTTGCACAGGCAGAGGCCGTCCGCAATGGCAGCCTTCCAGCTGTGACTGTCACGGTGGTGAATACAACGAATCCGCAGGTCATCAACCCCAACGGTTAGTTCGAATATTGGTGGGACCATTAATGATATTCCTGAGGCTGACCTTGCTCAGGTGGAACGAATTACAAGGGACAGATCATCTTTGCAGGGGAAGGCCAAGGCTCTCAGATCACATCCGCGTTGTACTTGTTCAACCCTGAGCCCCCTTACAACACGACGAGTATGTGTTATAGCCTTGAGGACATGTAGGATAATAAAACTAACCAACGAAGCCCTGTTGAACAACTACTTTGGCCGGCAATTCAATTCGCTGAACGACTTGGTTGTACATCCGAAGAATGGCGATGTATACTTTACAGATACACTTTACGGCTACCTTCAGGATTTTCGCCCTGTACCTGGACTGCGCAACCAAGTGTACCGTCTGAATGTGGAAACCGGCGCAGTTACGGTCGTTGCTGATGGCTTTGCTCTTCCCAACGGTAAGTTGTAATCACGCTACCGCCAGGACCAGAGCTGAACAATGTGCAGGCATTACCATTACTCCCGACGGTTATCGTGCGTACGTGACCGACACTGGTGCTGTTCTTGGCTATTATGGTCGCAACCTTTCAGCGCCTGCTTCTGTGTATTCCTTCGACGTCAAGCATGACGGCACGTGGGAGAATCGCAAGACGTTTGCCTACACTGCGGCTTTTGTTCCAGACGGTGAGTCCAGACGCCCACTGTCGCCCCAAGAGGACCACGCTGAACCACTGCACCACTAGGAGTTCACACTGATTCGAAGGGCCGAGTTTACGCTGGCTGTGGTGATGGCGTCCAAGTATGGAATCCATCTGGCAAGCTGATTGGTAAGATCTATACGGGAACGACCGCAGCCAACTTCCAGTTTGCTGGAAAAGGTCGCATGGTGATTACTGGGCAAACGAAACTGTTCTACGCAACGCTTGCTGCCGAGGGTGCACCACTCACCTGATGTTAAAACGATCGGGATAACGTATTTAGAATCGAGGCTAAAGGCGATGTGATGATCAAATCAGACGATTCCTCCCTGCGGTTCCCAGCCAGTCGCCATGCTTTTGACAGAAAACTCTGCGATGGCTGCATTTGTTGCGGAGCAAAGGCTGTTTGTTAAAGTGAGCATCGAATGTGCATCGAATGTGCATCGAATATCACCACAAAATACGGCACAGTTCTTGACCGAGGGTGGTGGGGAAGTGAGACTCGTGTCGGCTGGACAATGGTGTCGGTGTGTGCAGGTTGTTGATCTCGAGATGCAAAAGGGATCATGGTGGTCTTGGCATTCGTCATGGCGCAGCACCTCTCAGATCCGCAGCCGCGATAAACTGGCGCGGGCCGATTGCAGCGAGCAAACCCCCCCATCACAGTGGCATTGCTTGAGGTTGGGGTCACGTTGGTGTGCACGCGCTTGACCGCCGCGACTACTATCGCACGCAGACCCCAGGCCTGAGGCTCCACACCGAGTCACCTGCTTGTTGTGGCCATGGAACGATACGACGAGGAGGGTTGAGCTGCCTGCGAAGGACGCGAAGGGCATGGGATGGGATGGGATGGGAGGGGATGGAATGGACCCTTGAGGCTAGTCATCGACATGATGGTGCGTGGGTGCGTCCAACGACACTGCTCACGCCAGCATGGGAAGAGTTATATATTCTCCTCGTGCACACTCGTCTGCTCCGCCCGCCCTTCCTGCTCCTCCACACGCCCTTGGCTCGAGTGTGTTGATAGCCCGCCATGGTCACCCTCACACCCTGGCGGAAGGCACCATCCACACCGCGCGACCCTGCCGCTCCTGCCTCTCCAGCCGCAGAAGAGAAAGAGCGACCGGGTCGGAAGTGGAATCTGGGCATCCTCAGCGACCCCGAGACTGACGAAGTCCCTGGTACGATGTCAATCATCATGTGCAGCCCGCGGCGGTGAATGTCAGTCAACTAACACGCTGCCCCAGGCTCCGTCATCCTGCTCTCACGCGCACATGACCACAACGAACCCCTCGGGCTGCAGCACGCGCGTGCACGCACTTCGGCCTCGTCGCTGCCCACCGGCCCAGGCTCGTCGTCACGAAGCGCCTCTCGGGGCTCACGACACTCGTCTCGCTCCCGGCGCCCCGAGAAGAAGCGCACCAAGGATGGCCGCTTCATCCTGGACCCGCAGCCCGAGGACTCGGCCAACGACCCTCTGAATTGGAAGCAAATCCGCCGCGACCTGGCCCTCCTTTCGCTCGGCTTCTACTGCATGATTGGAGGCGGCATGACGCCAATCCTGGCCGCAGGCTTCAACAACGTTGCCCGCACATACGATGTGTCGGTGCCCAAGGTCGCGCTGACAACGGGCTTGTACATGCTGGGGTTGGGTCTCGGAAGCGTCGTTGCATCGCCAACAGCCATCGTCTGGGGCAAGCGACCCGTCTACCTGGCAGCCATTGTCCTCTTCACTGCCTCGTCCGTCTGGTGTGCCTTCTCACCCAACTATGCCTCGCTAGTCATAGCACGCATCGTCCAAGGCTTTGCCGTTTCGCCCGTCGAATGCCTTCCCAGCGCCACCATTGCCGAGATCTTCTTTCTCCACGAGAGGGCCTACCGCCTCGGCATCTATACGCTTCTGCTGCTCGGCGGCAAGAACTTGATTCCCCTCGTCAGTGCTGTAATTGTACAGTCCATGGGATGGCGATGGGTCTTTAAGATTACAGCCATCATTGTGGGCTTCTGCTTCTTCCTCATCTTCTTCTTCGTACCCGAGACCTTTTGGGACAGGACTCCCCATCCGCACAAGAAACACAAGCACCACAAGGCGAAGAAATCTGTTGAGCACCTCCACGCCCATCCCATTGAGCCCGCAAATGTAGCCGACGCGTCAGAAGATGCCCCTAAGCGCACCAAGGCCCATGTTGGCTTTGCTGCTGATGTTGATATCCGCGAGCAACATGGCAGCACAATTGAGACCACTCCCATTGCAGAGCTGGCAAACCCGTTCCCCGCCACGACAATCGACGTTGCACAGAATGGCTCAGCGGCTCAGTCCTTCGTCGCAGATCCGGAGAAGCAGGATCCTCACTCTCATAGTCCAGGCCTCACAACACCCACAGCCGTCTCAGAGGCCGACGCAGACCACGTCTCCGAATCCTTCTCCATCCAGTACACAGACCACTACCGCGATGCGCCGGCTAAGACGTACCGGCAGTCCCTGCGGCCCTGGAACGGGCGCCTCGTAAAGGACAAATGGTTTCGCGTCATGATCCGCCCTTTCATCCTCTTCGCCTACCCCGCCGTCCTCTGGTCATCCATGGTCTACGCCTTGGCCGTAGGCTGGCTGATTGTGCTCTCAGAGTCCGTAGCGCACATCTATCAAGACACCTCGTACAACTTCACGTCACTCCAAGTCGGCCTTGTCTACATCAGCCCGTTCATTGGCGGCGTCATTGGCACCGCCGTCGCAGGCAAGGTCTCTGATCTCGTGGTTCGCTTCATGGCGCGCAAAAACGACGGTGTCTACGAGCCCGAGTTCCGACTGATCATGGTGGTACCCATCACAATCAGTACAGTCATCGGTCTTATGGGATTCGGCTGGAGTGCAGAGGAAAAGAACAACTGGATTGTGCCAACCGTATTCTTCGGCGTGATTAGTTTCGGATGTTCATTGGCCAGTACAACGGCAATCACCTTCGTGGTAGACAGTTACCGGGCGTATGCGGGCGAAGCGCTAGTAACGCTAAATTTCTGCAAGAGTGAGTCTAGTCTGCATGTTCTCTTTTTTTTCTATTACAGTGAGCCTCAACTAACATGCATGCATCAGATGTCTTGCACGGCTTCATCTTCTCGCTCTTCTTCCCGCATTGGCTTGAATCGAGCGGATCGAAGAGTACGTTCCTCGCTATTGGTGGCATCCAGCTGGGCTGCATGCTTCTCTCCATTCCCATGTATATCTACGGGAAGAGGGCGCGCATGTGGACTGTACGGAAGAATCTAATGGAGAAGTTTTGACACCGTGCATAGATGGAGTAGATGAATAGACGGGGGTTTTCTGTAGTTAGTGAGAGCTAGACTATAGAATCTACGACCGCGTTGCATGGCTCTTATCTTCATCGTTGCGTCAATGATTCGGCTCTCTAGGTCTTTTCACCACTCTACCCTGTCTATTTCGCTATCAACCCGTCTCCACTGCTCATCCCCCTTTCCTCCTTTGAAACTTTCAAAATGCTTCACGTCTAGTTTACGTAGCTCATCTCCATCCTCATACTCATCCCCTGCCCTATGAGTATCGCCATCAAACATCTCTGCCCCATCCCCCGCCCCCACCTGTCTCCACTTCACATACGCACACACACACACAAGCCCCAGCATACCCACACCCCCAAACCCCAAACCATCGCGTCAACTCAATTCCAAGCACAAGCCCACCATCCATCATCCATCATCCACCTCAGCAAACCACCCTCTTATCTCCAGCATCATCCGACCGCGCCGCCTGAAAGTACACCTCACACAAGAACAGCACAGTAAACAGTGTACAAAAAAAAACGGAGGGAAATTTTTGAATAAATGAATAATGGCCCGGACTAACGCACGGTCATTATTGCGTGCGTGCGTGCGTGCGTTTGTGGGAAATTGTACAGTACAGTATAGTACAGTATAGCATGGATTGCATCTGCATTGCTCGCTCGTGGGTATGTTTTTATTTATTTACTCAGAGGGGAGGGGGGGGGGGGGCAAGTAGTGTGTACAATTTCACTTTGACATTCACTTAGGAGACGGGCCGCTTGGACTTGTCGAGTAAGAGTATCGTTACAATGGCTGAAAGCAACACGCAAAGTCCACAGGGCTCTGTACGCTGGAAGGCTGCTTACAAATGCTGTGTGTTCTTGCTATAATCTGATGGTTCAATGTGCTTTGATTTGATTCCAGCCATGAATTATCAATTGTAACGCCGTGAATTGCCAGATTTGCCAACCACCACCGGTTTCCTTGTCACAGACATCCTCGCAGTCGAGGCGGCAGCGGGTATTGGTGCAGCTGAGATCTGGAAAGTGTGGCGTGATCGCGCTAGAAGTCGTGTTGTCGTGGAGGATGTAGAGAGCGGTATCGCATGCCATGATAGCTAGGCAGCGATGAATCAATTCGCGAATCACATCGAGGCCTACATTCCTCAAACACATGCTCACCCCTGCATCAGATCCACGCCGACACCCTTGAGAGCCCCAACAGCCCATGAGGGATATTTCCCTTTGTCCCCCTTGTATAAAGTGTCGAAGAAGCGCTTACAAAACGCTGGGTAGCGATCTTCCAAAATGGCTTCCCTGATCAGTCGCATCAAGTTCAATTGGTAATGCACATTGTGCATCGTCAGCAAATGCGCACCAGCTGTTTCCTTGGCAGTAACGTGGTATATGTATGCGCGGGTGATGCCTAAACCACCTTCAGAGGTGGGGCAACAGCAGGTGCATTGGCAGCCGGGTTCAATGGGAGAGAAGTCTTCGGAGAAGATTGCGTTGCGAAGATTTAGCATGCCTCTTGCCGTTATGGCGTTGCCGAAGCGCTGATGGTCGTTAGGATGATGGGGGACGGTGAGAGTGGTGGAGAGACTACTTACTGCTGTCCTCGTGGGCCATACGCAATCAAACATGTCTGCGCCAAGGGCGACGGAGACGACAAGATCTTCGGGGTAGCCCTGAGGAAGTCAGCGTGGGCCTGAAAGCTGAGAGACTGCGTCTACGTACCACGCCCATGACATAACGCGGCTTCTTCTCTGGGAGGAGACTGGTACACGTTTTGACGACTTCGCAGTACGATGCCTTCTCTTCGCCGCCTGAGAGCCCGCCAATGGCAATGCCGGGTGTGTCTCGAGCCACCATTTGGGCAGTACACTCTTTGCGCATTTCCAGATCCAGGCCGCCTTGGATGATGCAAAACAGGTTCTGCCGCTCCGGGTACTGATGAGCCTGTATGCAGCGGTCGAGCCAGCGGACAGAGCGCTCCATGGCTTCCTTCATACGCGCGTGGTCGGGCGAGGTGGTCGCAATGACATCGTCGAGTTGCATGATGATGTCGGAGCCGATCGAGTTCTGCAGCGATATCGAGTGTTCGGGTGTGAGCAGCATGGGCGAGCCGTCGTGGGGGCTGAGGAAGCGGACGCCTTCCTCTGTGACTTTGGCAAGCTTCAGCAGCGAGACCATTTGGAAGCTGGACGTCAAGTCAAGTCAGCAGGGGAAGAGACGACGACGGGGGCAGGGCCACCCACCCACCGCTATCTACGACAGTCAGCTCCTTGGTCCCTGCCGCTTGTCGCAATTATGGAGGCACCTGTGAGAATGTTGTGTGGCCATGACTGCAGCTTGTGCGCACCGCCGACTGCGTCAAGCGTAGCCTGGCCTGGCTTGAGGCCTCTTTCCATGGTCAGCCCGGGCATGCTGAAGACGATACAATGTGGCCATACAAGTGGTATGTGTTGTTGAGACATAGGCGACAGCCCTGGTCCGCCAGCTGCTCGGGGGTGAGGCCCTTGAGCGACGCCTGCGTAGCAACGGGCATGAAGATGGGGAGGGGCACCGCGCCGTGGGGTAGATGCAGCGTCGCCGCGCGTGCTTTGGTGACCTGTGCCATGAGCCGTGTCGCTGTCGCAATCGACTACCCGGGCCGACATACCGAGCATTTGCCCAGTAACTCAAAGCTGAGGGCGGACGGCATGGGGACGGGCGCCATGTCGGGTTGTTGTTGCGCAGTCGTCGTGTTGCATATGCCACACTCGCGTCTGCCACGGAAAATCATGCAGGGATCCATTCACTCCACTTAACTTATGCAATATCTGCTAGCGTCGTCGCGTAGGGCTGAAGCCCAGCCACCGTCACCGCCACTCCGATCGGCCTTTGTTTCCTACACATTAGCAGCAGCCATTCAAGTCAATTTTGAATGGTTTATAATTAGGCAGCTATGTGTCCATCCAACTCGAATGCAACCGCAGCATGGTGTTGTTGCTCGCTATGTCTTTCGTTGTGCCAAATGCAACCAAAACAAACCACGTATCTAATGCAAGACGCCAGGCACCGCGCCCCTTTTGATTCACTACGCCGTCGTCGGTATGCAAGTCCTTTCAAATCCTTCACTGAAACGCCATGGAAAAATGCAGTGGAACAGGAAATGTCTATATAGGTTGTGTGCGCCGTCACCTGAGTAAGATACGCACACTACAACGGAGCCATGTCCTTCTGGGGGTGTACTGGACCAAGTACGTCAGAAGGAGGAGCTCCAGCGTAGCGTGCAAATCTTAGTCGACATCCATACGCTCGTCCGTGTCGGCATCGCCTTGCTCGTCGCCCTCACTGGTCGAGTCGCGAATGCGCTTGCTGCCTTCCAAGTCAGGAGTTGGAGCAGGACCGTAGATGCTCTGAACGGCGGGAGCCGGGATGTTTATGCCGGTATTGACACCGTCGGAGCGAACTTGAGGAGGTGCGACGTAGCCCATGACAGGCTGGCCGTACATGTGGTGGGTGGGTGTAGCTGGGGTGGACGACTTGCGGGGCAGCTTGCGACCACGAAGACCTTGAGCACGAGGAGCGGGGAAGCAAGCGTTCTTGACACGGGTCTGGAACTCTGTAGCGAAGTTATCGTACGGCTTCTTCTCCTCGGTCGTCTTCCAACCCATCTTGTTTTTCATGCATTCAGCCTTTCGGTGGCTGATGGTGGAGCCCTCAATGCGGATCCCGTTGTTCTGAAAACGCTTGCAGCAGTCGGAACGTGACAGAATGAGAAGAACGACCAGGAGACTAACGTTGTCATTGTCGAGAAGATGAGGAGCAAAGTCGCAGACGTTGCAAGCGAACTGGCGCATTTCCTCGAGCTCGCGAGTGTCGGTGCAGTTAATGAAGCGCTCGGCCATGGAGAACGGGCGGACCATGTCACGGCATATGTGGTTCTGGAGCACGTTTGCGACAGAACTGACGGAGACTGGGTAGATGTTGTCACGGTCAATCTTGTTGGTAGCAGTTGAAGAAACGGTGCCAGCAATGTAGATGATCTCAATGTCGTCGTACGGTCCCCGGGCAATCTTGATATCCTTCTCTTTCTTGCCATCCTTTATACCCTCCTTGATGGCTTCCTTGGCTTTGAGAGCGGCCTCGCGCGCAGCCTTGACAGCGTCACGTGGGGTTCGGAGGCCATGTTCAGCCGCTCGAGCAACAGAGTCCTTGTGCATCTCAAATTTGCTAAGCTTACGCTCGACGTCAGGAGCACGAATCCAGTCCTCAGACCAAGGCTCCTCAGCTAGAACCTTGTAGAAGACCTTGGTGAGGGCGCGCAACTTGGTATCGTGATCAGACAGCAGGCGGTTGCCAAAGAAGATTTCATCGGTTTCAGAGAAGGCAGATTCAATGAAGGTCTTGCGGTCACGCTGAGTCAATTGGCCACGAGCAGGATCATTCTTCCAGTCTTCGATGATTTTCATGAACTTGTTGTGAAAGATGTCGTCAAATTGGGTTGCGCTTGAAGCTATGCAATTGTTAGATTTTGTATATCATAGTAGTATTGCGCCCGGACCATACACTTCTGCTTTTGTGGTGGTGAGTGAGGCGTGGAGGGCGAGTTGGAGACATTGTGGTCAGCCGCTGCGCTCTCGACGATCGGGGCAGGTGACATGGTGACCCGAGCGCGATAGTACACACCCTTGTATACCAATGCGGACCCCTTTCGTGCTCCAAAAAGCTGCAAGATGTATATAAGAGTTGTAGAAGTTGATGAAAGCTGATGAGGCGGGGTGTGGGGGGGAGTGCCAACTGGAGAGCGTGGGGTGGTTGGGGGAGTAAGAGCTTCGGAGATGTCGTGAGAAAACCACGAAGGCATTCACCTCTCGCGTAACACTAGCGCGAGCAGTGCTGAGTCACGTGACACGCTAAGCTGGGAATGTGATATGGAGCAACTCACAGATTCCCAACACTGAGATTAGCACTTAGATTAGCGCTGGATTCTTCAATTTACTGTGGCTACAATGCTTCGGCACGTCTCTGCCTAGCTCATGAGCAACCACGCACATGCGCTCTGCGTCGAGCTGCAGTCTAGCTAGGCTATTGCGTTGACAAGGTCTTGCTTCTAGTTGCAAAACATGCCCGGGGCTCTATAGATTACGGTTTAAACATCCTTGCCACCTACACTACATCGCTCTAAGTATTGCATTGCATTTCCTTTTCCCCACACCGCCTAATTCCGTTGTCGCTGATCTTGTTAGCTTCTATACCTATGCGACCAAGTTTAATAAGACAGCCTTGCAGAAGCCCTGTGTTGATCTTATAGTGGACTGGCGTCAAATTCATCCATAAATTGCATTCACATACATTCGCCTCTATGCTTTATCCTGAACAGTGGGCTTTGGGGTCAATATAAACAGAAGCTTACTCGTTTAGATATCTTATGGTTCAAGGATTTGCAATGATCTTCCTGAACTTGCTAACCCGGTTCTAGAAAGCGACTAAGGTAATGAAGTCGGCATTATTCCCTCGCTTTCGACTTCCAATATGTATATAGTGCTAATGAAACTAGTCAAAGTATCAATTGTACTTGATTAGCACTCGTGCGAGGCTAGGCTGGCAAATGGGTAGGGGTAGGGTTAGGGTAGGGCTGCCTAAAAGGGTAGCGACTAGGCTATTTTAGAGCTAGCCTGAACGTATCAAGCCTAGCAGCTACCCATTTAGGCAGCCCTACCCCAACCCCACCCCTACCCATTTGCCAGCCTATGCGAGGCGTTGGGGTCGTGTCGTGCTGCGCATAGGCAACGCGATGATACTCGCTTGCCTCTAGGCAGACACTTACGCTTAAACATGATGCTAATGTCAAGGTATCAGCGTGCTATACCTAGAGAGATGTTTACAAGCTATCTAAAGCCCATATGACTGCATGGTGTAAATATGCACTGTTAGTATGGGCTAAATAGATTCTATAATTTGTGTAATAGTAGTTCAAGCGGCCAGTGTGTCATAGGTGAATTTGTGTTAGATTTCTAAGTGTATTTTAGTATTTTAGCTCGAGTCCTATAATCAGATCTAGGCTTCTTATTGCTTGGATTATGTTATAAATGGTGTGTCCGTTAGAATTATTAGCCAAATGACCCTTTGGTTTTGGCTCTTTAAGACAGATTTCACAAGATCAAGTCCCTGCGGTGTCCTACCCCTTGCTGTGACGGTGTGCTCAGTGAGCGCAAAACCCAGGGTATCTTTCATGACACCAAAACTCCATGACCACCGTGACAAACGAAACGATCCCGCTTCACCGCGAGCCTATTTGCCCCTGCAAGGCAACTTCATGCGCATCCGTTCATCTCCCACGATGGCATGGCCAACGCAGAATCCATAGAACATGCTAAATGCCGGCAGATGAGCATGAGAAATTGCAGATGAAGGGTCACGCGGCGTCATGAACGGGTAGGGGCGGTGGGGGGAATTTGAGTGGAGAACAAGTTGAGAAGAGGAAGAACGGATGGTGCCTGATCATGGAGATTGTGAAGTGCTCATAATACTTTATCACGTGTCGGGAGGTTCGTCGTGCGCATGTTGTAGGCATCTGGGGCCGCCGTGGGGCAGAAGTATCCGGCAGATCATTAGTTGAGATATAGCACGAATTGGGCGCCAGGACATCGTGATAGGTAGGCACAACGGTCGCCAATGCCTCCCGTTCCTTCTCTTGCGTGATCTCGGGACACCATGATGGCTACAGCTCGTCGCCGTAGCCTTAGTGAATGATCATAGGCGAGACGGCACGTGACAGAAAAGTATGGAACCACCTGGGCACGATCTGACCTGATAAACACCAGGCCTCTCAAATCCACAACAACATACCTAGGTACGCCCGCACCCATAGATTTGCGCGCCTCTCACCACTCCACCTATACCATGGTTCCAAAGAACATAGACCTCTTTGCGTTCCTGCTCTGCAGCAGCCTCTTCAACATTCTCCTCTCACTTTGGTACACCGTAAGGCAATTCTTTCCTCTGTTACATTACCTCTTCTCATCCAACCAGACTACCCTTGTCACCGACCGCGAGATCATTCTCATAATCGCGCTTTTCTCCGTCGTCTCCGTCTCATTTGTTTCGCGCGCCTGGCACCTCAATGCCCTCCCAACCAACGCGGACAGCATGGTACACAAGAACGAACTAGCCGACGCGCAGTCCTCGCACCGTCGCCGTGTCGCCGCGCTCACATCTGCCCATGCCACCGAACTCAACGACCTGCGAATGACGCTGCAAGCTGCGAATGCGAAATTCGATCGTATGCATGGCGACTACGAGTGGCTGTCGAGCATGTACCAGGATCAGATGCGGGGTAGTCAGGAGCAGGACGACCGCATGCAATATCTCGAGCGCAAGCTTGCTGAAATGGGAGGAGCAACTCCTGGCCTCGCGATGCCCCTGTCTGCACCTTCCACGATGACGAGCTTCGAGGTTCTACCAAAGACGAAAATGGGTGTGAAGACTGCGAGCTCTCTCGGTAAGATGACGGAGCTTGAAAAGTAGACGGTGTCGCCTTGACTGCCTCCACAGTTTGTTGTGTGAGCAGGCTGTCTACTGCAGATAGACTTGAGGCCGACCTGGCTTGCCATGCACAAAGGAATTAAAGCAGACTAGATTTGCTGTAACACACTGTTCACATGATTATTCAAGAGACAAGGAATGTGTTATATGACAACGTGAAGATGCAGGGTATAGGAGATATGGGATGACGGGATGAAAGCGACTAAAGTGATGTGCACGGCGTGTTTGAATGAGAGCGCGATGACCATATATGCAGCGTCCACTCTTGCGGACCAAGAAGCAGCAAGTAGATAGATGCAGATGGACTAAAACACGGGCTTGGACACTGATGATTGATGAGACGGTATCTACTCATGGTGTTGCGTATGGTGGTATGGGGTGAAGGAGACACGAGTGAAAGGTGACGTCGGCAGTTTGTTCCCCGGCGTCGGTCCTGTTCCTGCCGGCGACCTGGGACCGGCCCACACGCCAATGTGACAACATTGGCCCTACGATATCAATACCATCTCGCCGTCGCAATGGCAGCCTGTGACCCGCCATTTACTGGCGATACGGCCAAGTTCCTGTTGTCGACGCGACCATGACGCAGCCTTACCACCTTACCGCATCGCAAGCACAAGCCAAGTTCAACGATGACTCTCTGACGGTGGAAGAGTACGCGAAGTCACTCTTATCACGGATTGAGACGCGCGACCCCACCGTCCATGCCTGGGCGTACCTCGATCCCGCCCTGGTGCTCCAACGCGCCCGCGAGCTCGACCAGACGCCGCGCGAGCAACGGGGGCCCCTACATGGAGTTGCAATTGCAGTCAAAGATGTAATCCTCACGCGAGACATGCCGACGCAGTACAACTCTGCCATGTATGAGGGCGATGCGCCCAAGATTGATGCGGGGAGCATCGCCATTCTGCGGGCCAAAGGGGCCTTGATCTTGGGCAAGACGACAACGACCGAGTTCGCAGCAACCACCGTCGGCCCTGCGTACAATGGCCCCAAGACGACAAACCCCCACGATCCATCTCGCACCCCCGGCGGCTCGTCTTCAGGCTCGGGGGCCGCTGTGGGCGACCTGCAAGTGCCCATTGGCCTGGGCACACAGACGGTGGGCAGTACAATCCGCCCCGGCTCCTTCAACGGCATCTACGCCATGAAGCCAACCTGGGGCGCCATCACCCGCGAGGGCCAGAAGCTCTACTCGCTGATCCTCGACACGCTGGGCCTGTACGCGCGCAGCGTCGACGACCTCAAGCTCATGCTCGATGCTTTCCACGTCATCGACGACGATGTCATAGAACCCTTCAGCATCGCCGGCTCGAGATTCGCTCTCCTCACCTTCCCCACGCCAGAATGGCCAGCCATGGGCCCCGGCACCCTCGCTGCGCTCAGAAAATCTGCAGACCTGCTCCGCGCACACGGCGCCATTGTCGAGGAAATCACCCTGCCTGACGAGTTTCGCAAGATGTATGAACACCACCTCCTCGTTTTGTCTGCAGACGGTCGCGCCGCCTTCCTGCCCGAATACACAATGTCCAAATCCTCTTTAGACTCTTTACTCATCGAGCACGTTGAGAATCACAACCGTTACACACGGAAAGCCCAATTACGTGCTTTTGACCAACTCGCAGCCATGCGGCCAAAACTCGACGCCCTGGCCGAAGGATACGCAGCGATACTAGCCCCGAGTGTCATGGATGAAGCGCCCGTGGGATTGGAAACAACGGGCAATGCAGCATTATGTGCGCCGTGGACGGTCATGCATATGCCCGTTGTGACTGTGCCGGGCTTCGAGGGAGAGAATGGGATGCCGGTTGGGGTGAGCTTGGTAGCGCCGAGGTTTCGGGATCAGTACCTGTTGGGGGTCGCGAGTGAGGTTGGCAAGGTATTTGAGACGGAAGGGGGTTGGAAGAGAAAATTTTGAGCTGGTAGGGAGCAGAAACGAGAATAAGTTAATCAAGTGTCTTGACTTGGATGTACTACATCTCACTGCTTGATGCTGTCCAATCCCAAGTAATGTCTGCAGACTACTCTACCTGCCGCTTATCACGTTTAGAGCGCTATACTTTTATAAAGGGTTTACCGAATAGGGCAGCGCTAACCTGGACCTACAGCACGACGCGTAGGCGGGGTCACCCCACACTTCCCACCTGCACGTCTCATCCAACGATGCGCCCAAGTCCCACCATACCAAGACCGTTACTCGAGACACGCTTGTCAGCCCAGCTCTACAACATCCTCGGAACAATACAAGTAAATGTTAGCTACATTATCTTAGGTCTATAGCGCAACACAACATTAATGTCCATGTCAAATTACCACGTGCACCCTCACTCTTGCCTGCACACGTTCCCCGACTAGACTGACCACCACGCCAATCTGCACATCAATAATAAGAAATCACGCCCCTCCCGCTAGCATTCAACTATGGCGCCCCAGAGCCATGCCTTGGATCTGCAGATTCCAAAACACAGAGATCTCCTAGGGGGCGACCTGCTCGCACAATCTTTACACGCCCTAGGTGTTCGTGTGTTATTCGGGTTGCATGGGGGGCATCTTGATGCATTTTTGATGGGTTGTGCGGACATGAATATGAGGCTTGTGGACACGAGACACGAGACCGTTGCCGTGCAGGCAGCCGAGGGCTGGGCCAAGGTGAACGTACAGGCAGAAGGAGAAGAGAAGGGTGGAGGTGTAGGTGTGTGCTTTGTCACTGCAAACAGTGGGCATGTGGACTCTCCCAAGATATCACTTAGATCACACAGCAAGACTGACGATTGCGTAGATTCTGCAACGGTATCCCCGGCCTTGCAACCGCCTTTGCGGACCGTAGCCCAATCCTCTGCATTACTAGCTCCCCTCCGCTCCGCGATGCTGAGACAAATGCCCTCCAAGGCTTTCATGATCAAGTTGTTCTCGCGAAACCTATGACCAAGTTTGCTCATCGGAGTACGTTTGTGCCCTATTTGCCAATTCGTTCGCATGGGACTCCTGCACCCATGATTTGATCGTCTGTGGTGCTGTAGTGTAGTATCGAGGAGAAGGAGAAAAGCTGACTGATGAGCAACAGTCACCAATCCCGAGGAAATTCCCCGTATAACCTCCCTTGCCTACCGCACCGCAAATTCTGGTACACCAGGCCCTGTGCTTTTAGATTTCCCCATCGACATACTGTTTACGCCCGTCGACGACATCAATCGTATCAGTTGGGGTAATATTGCTGCGCCCTTGGCTAGTCGACCTGGTCCGGACCCACGAGCTATCAGAGAATTGGCAGGCTTGCTGAGCAAAGCCGAACGACCGGTGATAATTGTCGGGACTGGAGCCAAAGACGTGAGTTCTTCCACTTTCATGGTGTGGTATTTCTCAGATGGTGAATCATATGCTAACCCGGACGGACTATGGTACCAGGCCGTCAAGCAAGTCTCAAATCTGTCAACAACACTCAATGTCCCCATATTCCACTCTCCCAAATTCAGCACAACATTCCCGTCATCTCACGCGCTTCACGGCGGCTCCGCAGCCCTTCTTGCTCTTTTACCTTTACTCGGCCACCAACAACCAGACTTGGTGGTTCTACTCGGCGCCCGAACAGGCTTCATCCTCGGCGGACGCAGCGGCGCCATAATCCCCAACTCCAATTGCACGGTCGCACAAATCGACATCGACGGTGCAGAAATCGGACGCAGCACATTCGTCGACCTGGGCATTGTAAGCGACGTCTCGCTCGCCGTAGACGCACTCAATACCCTCTTATTATCCAACAATACTAGCAACGCATCTCCTACGGTATCAAACTCTTGGAATAAAACACTCCTAGCACTCAAAGATTTCCGCTCACCAGCCAACGAAGCAGAAGCAAAAATCAACCCAGACGACGGCGCCATGCACCCTTACCACGCACTCAGCGCCCTCTTCCCCCTCCTCCCACAGAACCACATTCTCTCCCTCGACGGCGGCGAATGCGCAGGCTGGTCCTTGCAATGTCTCTACCTGGCACGACACTCGCTCTCCCTCGTACCAACAGGCTATCTCGGCTTCCTAGGGAACGGATGGGGCTACAGTCTCGGAGCCGCGATTGCAGCGCCCGACACATGGGTTGTCAATATCCAAGGCGACGGGAGCGCGGGATTCCATTTAGCAGAGCTAGATACATTTGTGAGAATGGGCGTGAGGGTGCTGACCGTCGTTGTGAATAATAGCGCCTGGGGTATGAGTTTGTCCGGGCAGGATCTCGTGTATGGGGAGAAGACGGCTACGAGGGCGATTTCGAGGCTGAATCCTGAGACGAGGTATCATGAGGTTGCGGGGGGGTTTGGGATGCAGGCGTATTGCATTTCTGCGGCGGATCCGGCGGTTAAGAAGGGTAATGTGGAGGAAACGTTTGCTGCGACGATAGAGGCGTTGCGGGTGGCGGTCAAGAGTATAGTGGATAGTGGGAAGAGCGGGTTCATTGATCTAAGGGTCAGTGCAAAACCGGTGCATGATGGGACTAAGGCTATGGTGGGGGATACGAAGGAAGAGGGTATGATTGTTGTGCCGTATTACGATAATTTGCCAAGGCCAAGGTATGATAAATAGAGACACAGCATGGGCGGGACAAATTTATTGTGATACATTTTGAGAGCGTGCATATCCGTGAAAGCATACCATAAGGCACGGATATACATTAAGATTGCTGGGTGTGGACTGTATACCTGCCTCGAACGCGGGTATATACTTGTAAAGTGATCGATCTGGAATGCCTGTCCCGACAGATGACACGCGTGTAACGAACCCTGAGCAAATGAAGCTCGAGACATGGGGTCTTGCTGATGAACGTATGTTCGCACTCGTTCGGGGAAGCGGGGCAGTAAGTGTGGTGAGCACGCGCTGCCTGATTCCGTTTGTCAGTGGCAGATGCCTAGAAGCAAATGCAGTCGAGTTCCCTGGGAATTCTCTCACCATCAACGCTGCACTCACCGTCACTCCCGCACACGCACACACAATACTCTCACTCAACCTACCCTGACCGACCAACTTCTCACGCCCCTCTTCCCTCTGGCCTCCAGAATGGCAGTTAGTCTTTCATACCCAAGCCTAATCACCCGACTAACTGATCTAGCTTTCTGCGGCTCTCCAAGCCGTCACCATCATCTTGGTGCTCCTCTTCTTCATCATCGCCACGGGGACTATTGGCTACATCATAGTCCGTCGTCAGACACGTGACATCCATACCAAGCCCATCGACATGGAGATGGATACGCCTCGCGACGGCCATCACCGCAGCCGTAAGCTCACAGGCCATGCACCGAGCCCATCTCTAGAGCATGGTCCGGGCCCTACCATTGTCAGCACAGCACCCATCCACCCCTCGCCTTCTCGTACAGTCAGGATACAGGCCCGTGAGCCCTCCGAAGGTGTTAAGGTGGTACGTTTTACATCGGAATCACCGGAGAGATCATCTAGCTTGCGCCGCGCCATGCTGGATATTGGTGTGGAAACTGAGGTCAAGTGCGAGAAGAACGTCACTGAGGGTGAGAAGGCGACATCAAGTGAAGGATGTCACAGGAAGAGCAGAGGATACTCGGGTGCATGGCCGTGAGGAAGCGAGACGGATAGACATTTGACAAGCACGATTAAGTTTAGAGAGGGAGAAATATTGGATGCATTGATTTCAGCTCTAGCATGAGCTGCGAGAGTAGATTTGGCAGCGACTCAGCAAGAATGAAAAAAGAGAATGATACTTTACCTCTACACTCTGAGCACTTCACGAATATTCGCATCCTGACATCACACCATCATCACACGCACTTGCAGGGTGGGAGAAGGAGAAAATGGGGGAGAGGGGAAGGGGAAATGGCAATCAAGCATCGTCATCGTGCCTCGCGGCATTCAGACTCAGCGACACCTAGTGGGGGGAGAAGAACCTTTATTTTCATTGACTCCGCATCATCATGCCTCCATATATAGCCGTTAATGCATGCCATAATCGTGTTGGCAGAAACCCATTCCCAGACACCATGTTTTGAGTAAGCCGAGAAGAGGAAGAAGACGGGATCGTACTCGCACACACACATCTAAGCGCGGGGAGGGCCGTTGAAGCGGCGGGGGCCGCGCTCGACGACTTGTTGCTGGGAGACGGCGATGACATTTGTGGGGATGTTGTCAAACTGTGTGTATTGTCAGCAGTGAAACGGGCAGGTCATATAGATGTGAGGAGACGTACACCGAGGCTCTTGAGCAGGTCCTTGGTCTCCTGGTCGACATCGAGAGATCCAGACTCGCTGTTTTGGGTGAAGTCGAGGGCCGAGATCTCGGGGACGTATTGATCCTTGCGTTCACGCTCCTCTTCCTGGAGCTTGAAGGAGATACCGCGGACGGGACCACGCTGGATGCGCTTCATCAAGTGCGTTGTGTAGCCGGCAATCTTGTTGCGCAGGCGCTTGGAGGCGATGATGGCAATCTACAAAGCAATTAGACCACCGTTTCGACATATCGCGGCATACCAGCACACGGCGTGTGTGGACTGCCTCATGTTCGTATCCTCACCTCATCGCAGATCCTCTTGTTGGTCTCGAAGTCGAGCGAGAGCTTGGGGTAGTACCGCTCAATGATGACCTTGGCGGACTTCTTGACGGTCTTGGTTCGGACACGACCCATGTTGGCGACTTTTGATGTGGATGGGAAGAGGTCGTGAAGGGACGGGAAGGGGCGGTGGCTGTCGAGTTAGTTGGTTGTCGCTGGAGAGGGGAGAAGTTGCATGTTCGATATTCTCGCCTGTTGTGTGGTGTGGCCCGTGCATCGGCCATTCTTCATTCAGTAAGGTGCCACAGCATGCGTAGGCTAAGTGGGTCCTTATGAACTACAAACGCGACTGAACATTGCACTGACAGAACATTAGACTGACTGAACATTGGAGTTGTATAAACTTGATCGCTATCATTCGCTCGCTAATTAAAACACAAAGGGATTCCTGTCCCAAGACTTGGGAAGTCAACGCCATCCAGGCCCGCCATCTCCAAGACATGCCAGCCTTTTCACATGCAAACTCTATCATCCATTCTCAGGTACCCAAAACAGCTTGCCAGTCTAGTGACCACCCCCCTCAGCCGCTGCACCGTGTCCGGCTGGGTTGGGGAAGTAGAACGCGCAGATAGCAATGACAATGTAGATCAAAATACACAGCACGCCCTCCAGGTAGTTAGACTTCTTATCCCTCAAAAACGACCCCACGGCAAGGACAGCAAGTACGAGTGCGACAGCGTCGAACATGGCGAAGTTGTAGTCCATGTGCACGCCAATACCCCAGCCAACCAACACAACAAGCGGGGCGTTGAACATGGCAGTCTGAATTGACGCACCGAGGACATGCGCCAGCGCCATATTGATCTGATTATCGTACGCTTCATCAATGGCGAGGAGGTGCTCGGCGACCTTCTCAACGAGAGGCACGAGGATGAGACCGATAAACGCATCGCTCACACCTCTCTCCACGATTGCAGGGATCTCGAGAACAAGGAAGACGGCGATGAGCGAAACGCACGCAAGGGAAATGGCGAGTGCGACAATGACTTCGATAAGGGTGAGCTTGGGCTTTGCAAGTTCCTCGTGGCGATCTTTGTCTTTATGGTCGTCTGCCTCGTAGATCTCGTGGAACAGGCCATCGTGCGAGACGGTCTGGTAGCCAATGTAGATGAGATAGCCGACGATGGAGATGATAGCCACGCCACGGGAGATGAGACGCGTATTGTACTCGATAAGGGCGGGGGTGGCGTCGTAGTCAGCATTGTTGTAGAGGTACTTGTAAAAGACGGCGGGAAGGACCAAGGCCACTGTTGCTATTAGTAAGGCTCAATCTTCAAACGCTTAGAGGGAACTTACTGCTAGCGACAAGCATCAGACCGCTACCATTCTCAGACACGGCAGAATGGAACTCCTGGACGTCGTGCTTGATACCGCCAGCCACGAAACAGGCGCCCAGACAGAGCAGGATGTTGGCAAGAATCGAACCCAGAATCGCAGCCTTGATGACGATAACATTGGAGTTGTTGACAGACGTCTTGAGCAAGACCATGAACAAGATAATCTCAACGACAGATCCGAATGTCGTCTCAAGAACGACAGCGAAGGCCTTGTGCGGCATCTTGCGAGACAGCTCTTGGCCTGCGAAACCCAGCAGGTTGGCGGCAGGAAGCATGGCGATGTAGTTGGTGACGAAGATTGCAAGATGCCATTCTGGTCGTGCGAAGTGCTACATTTTATCAGCCTACGTTCGCGCAAGTATGTGTGCGTGTGAACTCAGCGTACGAGAGCGATGGCGACTGGGACAATGGGCCACAAGCAGTTGCACAGCATGGACAGCGTACTGCTACTACGCCCGCTGATGACAAGGAATTTGATCGGGTTGAAGCCGCTTCTGCCACTCTCCCCCTCGGGGTGGATGCCTTTGGTCACCGAATGTCCATTGTGGTTGTACCGTGGAAGTACCTCACGACGTTTCTCTCGCCTGGTCATGTCGTCGTTGTGTAGACCATTGCGAGTCGTCTTCTCGGTTGTGTATTGGCGCGATGATCGCCCGTGGGTGTGCGAGGTCCTGCCATTTGGATAGTCTCGCGAGGAACGGTGATGCGCCATATTTGTGGGTGAGTCGTGTAGCGTTGAACTGCGAGTGCAGCTGAGAAGGTCAAATGGTGCTATATGCAGGCATTCACAGCGCAGTGTTTGATGTGTTTCAGCACGCGCGGGCCTTGCAGTGATTGCGCAGCAGCAGCAATTGCAACCAAGGAGACGTCAAGGAACAAGGAGAATGGGAAGACAGAGCAAGATGGCGAATAAGATAGGAATCCAGGTAACGAAGCTGTCAAAGGTCCAGGCGTCACAAAAGCGCCGAGCGTCCTGGCGGACGTCTTGACGAGTAACTATACCGCCAATTCCTTGTTTACAAGCATGCAGGTGCATCGTGCAACGGCCGGTCTGGCCGCATTGGTGCTTTCCTCCCAACCACCGGCATAGCCCCGATCGTGTTATTCGCTGGCAATCCACTTTCACCGTTGTGCCAAGGCGACTACAACACAGCAGGCTTCTCCAATTCGCGGAAGAGCGTGGCTGGCAGTGTCAAGCTTGTCTGACAAGCGCAAGCTTAGTGAGGACCGACACGTCACTAAGCTTTGAAGACAAATTCCTGGCGATGCTTGACTGCCCCTTGGCTGCACGAGCCCTGATTTTTTGTCGTTGTGTTTCAGGGTTTCAGGGGATGCAAAGTGATGTCACAGCCCTACAGGCGGGGATCGATGCGCCATCTCATCTCTGTGATGATGTTTCCTATGATATTGTGTAGGAAAGGATCTCGAGCTCCACTGTACTATCTAGTGGCCAGTAATACGTGGTAGGATCATGGAAGTGATCTCTGCACAACTCTCAAGTAGTCCCATCTCAGGACTTGCTGCTCTCAACCGTGAGGCCTAGGCGGTGTCAGGAGTCAGGGTGAGCGGGAGTCTTGCGAAACCAGGCCAAAAGGGGGAAGGCCCGATCTGTGCACATCGCAATCCTCAAGCACACTCCAAAGTACGCACGGAGAAAGCACTCGACGCCCCAGCCTCCAACGCAGAGGATCATCTGATCATTTGGTTGTTAGACCTCTTCCAATACGTTGGTGTTCTCGCGGCGCTGCCACAGCAGGCGCAATGTTTACAAGCCTCCGAGTGCAGGTCGTAGTTGGCCCCAACGGGATGTGGTCTTTCGTCTGCCAATCAACTTTCTCTTGCGGTATTCTTTGAGATGCGCATCCCACCTGACGCGTGAGATTCCTATTGAGTTACGCTCCATGTACCATACACAAACTTCAAGGTTGTCACAACCCCAGAGGTCAGCTGGCAGTGCACGTGGACAGGCGTTATCAGTGGGCGCGTGCTCAGAGCTCGGCGTCGTGCCTGGCGTCATGGCAACAGCACGACGACAACGACTTATACTTCAAACATCACCAACCCATCCGCAGCATCCCCAACATCATCTTCATCATGGTCTACAGGTCGGGCTTCGCGCTGTGCGCCGCGCTGACTGGTGCCACCGCACTACAAATACCGCTGCTGTCATGGACCAATCAGGCGCCGCTAGCTCACCCTGAGGGCCAGAAGCCGCTGGTCAACACGACCGAGCTACAGGATCTGATCAGCGGAGAGAGGTTGATGACAAGAGCGAAGAAACTGTATGAAATTGCCAAACTTGGAGAGGAAGAGTACAATCATCCTACCAGAGTCATTGGAAGTGATGGTAAGTATCATAATGCGCTTTCCTGACGCACGGTATTGACTACTTCCAAGGCCATCTTGGGACTCTGTCATACATCTACGAGACTGTGCTACAACTCGGCGACTACTACACCATCTCAAATCAGACCTTCCCCGCTGTGTCCGGCAATGTCTTCGAGTCGCGTCTCGTCATTGGCAATGGCGTGCCCAGCTCGGCAGCGCCCATGGGTCTGACGCCGCCAACAAAGCACAAGGAGCCAGTGCACGGCGATCTTATCCTCGTTTCCAACGAAGGTTGCCAGGAATCCGACTTTCCTGACTCTGTAGCTGGCAACATTGCCTTCATCAAGCGTGGAGTGTGCCCCTTCGGTACCAAGTCTGAGCATGCTGGTCGTAAGGGTGCCGTTGCCGCAGTGGTTTACAATTACGAGAAAGATCCCGTCTCTGGAACTCTGGGAACGCCATCTCCTGACCACATTGCTACCTTCGGCCTGTCAGGCGAAGAAGCTGCCCCTGTTCTCGAGAAGCTAGAGAAGGGAAAGCGCGTAGACGGTATTGCCTACATTGACGCCGAGGTCAACCAAATCCTGACCAACAACATCATTGCGCAGACCACCGAAGGCGACCCTGAGAACTGCGTCATGCTCGGTGCCCACAGCGACAGCGTAACAGAAGGTCCTGGAATCAACGACGATGGCTCAGGCAGCCTGTCTCTCCTCGAGGTCGCTACTCAACTCACTAAATTCAACGTCACCAACTGTGTCCGCTTCGCATGGTGGGCAGGTGAGGAGGAAGGTCTTCTTGGCTCAGACTACTATGTCGCGTCCCTTCCACAAGAAGAGAACGAGAAGATTCGCCTATTCATGGATTACGACATGATGGGTAGCCCCAACTTCGCGTATCAGATCTACAATGCCACTAACGCTGTGAATCCCAAGGGTTCAGAGGAGCTGCGTGATTTGTATATCAAGTGGTACGAGGATCAGGGTCTCAACTACACATTCATTCCTTTCGATGGTCGTAGTGACTATGATGGTTTCATCCGCAACGGTATTCCTGGGGGCGGAATCGCGACAGGAGCAGAAGGTATCAAGACGAAGGAGGAGGAGAAGATGTTTGGCGGCAAGGCGGGAGACTGGTACGATCCTTGCTATCATCAGTTGTGTGATGATGTTGGAAATGTAAATGAAACCGCTTGGGTTGTTAACACCAAGGTAAGAAGTAATGAATTGCGGAGACGAAATCAAGCTAATCTATAACAGCTTATTGCGCACTCGGTCGCGACATATGCACGCTCGTTGAAGGGCTTCCCAAAGCGCGAGTTCGAGTTGGCAAGCAATGCGTACGTGGAGGAAACAAAGTACCATGGATCCAAGTTGTTCATCTAGACTGTTTTCGTCTTTGTATTTCCCACGCTTTGAATTTAGCATGCCGAATAAATTCCGGTGTCGTGAGCAATAAACTCGAACAAGAACCATCTGCAGCCCTCATATCCATACCTTTGACTACGCAGTCATTTCCAACTACGCACACAGCATCTTGCACGTAACCCGTGAAACACAATACAAAAACACAATGGGGTCTTGTATCTCTAATCTCCACCATACCTTTCAATTCCCCCAGGTTTTACTTCCCACCCAACCAAGTCCAGCACCCGACCGACACCACAGCACCATGTCACGGTGACGCCATACTCACTACCTCCAACATACCGCGAATCCACCCACCCACACAAACGCCAACTCCAATCCAATGGAGCCTCACTCATCCCATCCCTTCCCCTGCACCCAGCTAACTAGCTGCGAAATACGCCTTTGAAATGCTGTCTGTCAATGCAGCATGGATCCGTCACGACTATAGACCACAACTACCTGACTGACCTCAAGCATGCTCCATCATCTAGGTATGCAGGTACTCAAGTATTCAAAATCCGTAATTCTCCTATTCACAAACAATCCTTACTAATTACATGCATCCACACCCTCCCACTGGATCTCTCTATACCCATCCCATCTTCGCTCACACACACACACACACACACACACACACACACACACACACACACACACACACACACACACACACACACACACACACACAAGACCACGCCTACCTACCAACCCACCCATCCCCTCCCTACAACCCTCCACACCCTCACCTCCCCACTCCTAAGATCCCCCATCTTAAAACTCTCCTGCTTCACCTTCTTATGCTCTCTACCCTGCTCCCAAACCCTAACCTTCTTCTTACTTCCATCCCATTCCACCACCACACCCACATGATCCGGTTTGCCCACATCGACCGCATACCTGGCGTGCATGGGTCCTGTTTTGCCCTGGAACTTTGCGTTGCGAAAGGTGATTATATCGCCGGGTCGGATCTCCTCGAAAACCTGGGTTGAAGCGTTGGCGAGATTGGCGTAGACGAGGGCGCCGAATGCTCGTGTTGAGACGGGGGGTAGAGCATCGGCGAGGGGCTTGAAGAGCTCTTCGATGAGAGAGTAAGGTGTTCCGGCGCCGACGACGGTGTTTTGTTTGGCTTCGATGGCTTTGGAGATTGCCCGACCGTATTGTTCGTAGGCGGCTTCGAGTTGGTCGGGGCGTTGGCGTGGGGGCGGCGGGTCATTGCGCTGATCGAAACTTACGTCGGAGACGTTAGAGAGGTCGAAACGCGCGGAAACGATGGTCTGAGAGTAGTCGAGGTAGAGAACTTTCACAAGCTTCTCGACGACGTTGCCGGATTGGTTTTCTTGGAAATCTACAAGTACATCTTTACGGTTCTGTAATGACGGAGGCAACATCTTTGGCTGAGCCCACCAGTTTGATGACATGCCAAGGTCAATGTCACTGGCGATGAAGTCCGAGCTTACAGCAAGACGTGACTGGTCCATAGACGGCCGACTGCTCAAAGTGCGATTGGCGTCAAGCGACTTTCGACCCATGGGCATTCGAGGGTGTTCGCCACCTGGCACTGGTAAACCGGACCGTTCCGACGGCGGTGGTGGCGGTGGTGGAGCTCTCTCCTGAAATGGCGTCGGAGGGGCAGCCTGGTGTGGAGGGGGCGGAGGGGGCGGCGCATGCTGTTGAGGCGGTGGTGGAGGAGCATATTGGTGCGGTGGTGCCTGAGGTGGAGGTGGCGGCGGTCGATCGTGAGACTTGCTTACTGGTGGTGCTGAATATAGGTCGTCTTCGTCTGATTCAGGAGCCTGTTGATGTTGAGCTGGCGGCATCGAAGGCGGCATCGGCGGTGGCGGTCGGTTTTGTGGCAGTGGTGGTTGACTCTGGGGCGGTGGAGGGACAGCCCTGGGCATGAGAGGAGGTGACGCCACTGGTGGACCAGTATATCGGTATGGATCATAGTCTTCGCCTTCTTCATCCACCTGGACGTCACGTGTAGGTGGGCGAACAGGAGGCAGCGGTGGCGCACCACGGGGAAGATCTGTCGATGTTCGACTCGGCGCTTGGTGAGGTGGCGGGGGTGGAACGGCACGTGGCACATGCGGCGGAGGCAGTGGTGGAAGTCCATGAGGTGCTGTGGCAGAACGCGCAGATGAAGGCTCCTCAATGGTGCTACCGTCCATACTTGCTTCTCTCGCATGCGACTTGAGGGCGTCCTTATGGGTAGCACCAGGGGCAATATCAGTATCGTAGTCGCCTTCGTAGTCTGTTTCGCCCTCGTTTCGATCCAGCTTCCTTGGTGGCTCCTCACCGTTTCGCGAAGGCGGAGCTTGTGTAGGTGGGGGCGGGGGAGGTGGACGGCTGACTGCTGGTGATGAGGGAGTAGCCGGCGGTATCGGTGGTGCCTGACGATCCATGGAGACCTGACGCATAGTCTCTGGGTTGAAGTATGAATTGCGCTTGTTGAGACCACCAAAGGGCGCAGACGGGGTCGTGGGAGACAATACACTGGCTCCGTCTGTCATCTCATCTCCAGACTCTGAGCCGGGACCTGGCGAGAGTGTTTGCGGTAGAGGTGGCGGGGGCGGACGGGCTAGCACTTCATTAGCATGCTGTGTTGCATAAGACTAGTGATCAACTTACATGTCGAAGGGATTGGAGGTGGCAGAGGCCGTCCTGGATGCGGTCAGTATTTTCTGGAGCCATGCGCAGAAACAACACCTCAAACTACACCCAAACATACTAGACACGCTCACAGTCATAACATATTCCGAGAACTCATCACAAGCGACATACGTCTTGCAAACAGTCTCGGAAGATGATATTTGAAAGCAGTCCATGGTTTGATGGAGAAAAGGGTCGAGTGGCTTGCGAGGGACGATGAACTTACGCTCCGTAGGAATTGGTGGTGGACGCTCCCCAGTAGGTGTTTGCTGGGTAGGCGCGGGTTGTATATCCTCAACATCGGGCACTTTGTCCGCGGGATGCGCATCCGTGATGGGGTTTGACGCTTCGTCTTCCTTTTCGACATGCAATTGTCTGTCCTCCTGATCTGGGCCCTTGACCGTGGGCATGCCCGGCATCGGCAACATAGCTACGCGCTGTTGCGGGACCGAAGGCGCCTCGTCCTCAACTCGCTTGCTGTCAAGGGTAGGCTTCTTCTTCTTTGGTGGCGGTGGTGGTGGTAGTCCACCCATTGACATACCACCAAACATGCCTGGCATGCCCATACCACCACTCATCTTGGCCATACGTTCCCGCAATTCCAGTTTGCGCCTGGTCTCAGCATCCATCTCATCTTCTTCCTCTTCCTCGGGCTCAGCATCCTGCTCGTCGCCAACATTTGCCTCCTGTGCTGGCGCCGCAGCGGCTCTGATTGGTAGAGGCGGTTGTTGCGCATCGTTGCGCTCGTCATTGCCCTCTATGCTCGTGGACTCGCCTGCAGCATCCTCAGTGTCGCCGGCAGCCGATTGGTCGGCATCATTCGCATCACTGAGCAGCTCGCGCTGGCTGGGCAGCTCTTCTGGCGACTTGACGTCATGAGAGACGCGGAGAGGACGAGCCTGGTCCATAGAAACACGGTCTTTGGATGCACCGCTTGCAATACGCTCTAAACCAGTACCCTCACCGTCTTCAGGCTGTCCTTCGAAGGATTCGGTCCTCTTTTTTACTGGAGGTCTCTTTGGCTTCTCCTTGTGCATGGCTGCGGCGCGTTCTGCCTGCTCTTGCTGCTGCTTCTGCAAGAGAGCTATGCGCTCTTTCAAGCTCACTTTGGGCTGGACGTCCTCCTCAGCTGCGGGTTGGGCCGGCGCATCGTGAGCAACGAGGCCAGCCCTCTCTGCAGCTTCGTTGTCCTGCGCCTGGCGGTCTGCGATCTCAGGGTCCTCATCACGACGATACGTTTTGACCTGGGGGGTCTCGCGGACAGGCGGGACGTAAGCATTGCGGCTTGGTGGCGGGGCTACAAAGGGCTTCTTGATGAAGTTGGCGGGGGCGCCAGCGGGCTTGAAGGGCTTTATAGGCGCGGCGGCGGGAGCATTGAAGGCGGCAATGCGGTCGCGGAAGGCATTCGACTTGGCGGCGATGGGCGGCGGGGGCTTCTTCCCAGCGGGAGGCGCAGGCTTTGCAGCCTGTTGGGGTGGTGGTTGCTGCGGCGGGGCCTGAGGTAGCTCGGGAGCCCTGCCGCTGGACGCAGATTCGGGGGAGATGGGCGACATGGGCAGCGGCACACTTTTGGCGGCGGCAGGCACCTCGAGCGGCGGCGGTTCAACTTTGGGGGGCTCCTGCTCTTCATGGCGAATTGGCTCTGGCGCCTGCTGCTGTGGTGCGTCTGGTGTAGGCGGGGCTGGCGGTGCAGCGGGCTGCTCGGTGGGCTTGTATCTTGATGCCCGGTTGGGCCGTGGTGGTGGCTCGGGTTCGTACCGCTCGACGAAGTTGCGGGGGAAGAGGCCGTCGTGCTTGGTGCCCGTGTCGTCAATGTACTCGCCGACGTACCAGTCGTCGCCCTCCTCCTCGGTGACGGCGATGATCTGGCCCGTCTTGAAGTCGAGGTCGTCCTCGTGGGGGGACGAGTAGTCGTAGACGGCCTTGACCTTGTACATGGCGGCGCTGCAGTGCACAGGGGGCTACAATGCAATGCGTGCGAACAGAGGCGGCGAGGGGCGGGCGAGAGCGAGGGCACGGGAACGGGAACGGGGACAGGAACAACAACAACAACAGAAGATGCAGCTGTTACGTGTGCGGACGGCGAGGTGGTGCACGGCGGGATTCGGTAGCTATGTCTGATGACGCACGTGTCAGTGGTGCTGGGGGCAATGGGATGGCGGCGGAAGGGGTGCGGCGCAGGGCAGGCGTACGCTGTGCTGGGGCTCCCATGCAGCTCAGGGCGAGTGACAATGCAGCAGAGAGGCTGTCGTGCTGCCAGGCGGTCGTGTGGGTGCCGTGGGTGCGTGTGGGCGTGGGCACGGTGACGACTACCGCCAAAACAGCCCCGCACAGCCGATGCGCCCCTTGGCACCCACCACTGCAACGTGTTTGGGCCTTCTCGCCAACGCCCGCCTGCACGGCGTCGCACAGACGAGTGCGAGGGTCCTGCCGCTGCAGCGCAAACGGCAGCTGTTGCAGCAACATGCCGCCCAGATCCATACTGAACAAGACGCCGTCTGCGCCCTCTACCAACACGTCCCCTGGAACAAAGCCACCCAACCCTCGTCACCTCGACGTGGCCATCCACCATGCCACAATCCTCGAGGAGCGCAAACGCGTCGAAGCCGCGGTCCTGGACTCCATCATAATGCTCATGGACTTCCCTGTGACCCCGGACGCTGATGCCAAAAGACCCTCCGCCTCTGACGCGCAACTCTTCATTGAAAACGTCAAAGCCTTCCAGCCTGCCGATTACGATGCGCTGATAGAAGAGCGCAACATTGGCGGCAAGTGTGGCTATGCCCTCTGCAGTAAACCGAAACAGAAGGCACCGTCGACGGCGAGGAAGCAGTTTGTAGACACAGATCACGGCGTGGAGATTGTCGATCGAAAAGTCCTCGAGGTCTGGTGCTCTGATGACTGCGCAAAACGAGCCCTGTACGTCAAAGTGCAGCTGAAGGAAGAGCCGGCATGGTTGCGTCAGGGCGGCTATGGAGACAACATCGAGCTCATGGTGGACAACATCGACGAGCATCGCGTAGCTCTGCCACTGCGTTTGAACAAGGAGAGCAAGGCCCCCGACACAGATGACGACGACGACGTTGCGGCAGCTTGGGCAGCACAGGAAGAAGCCATGGCTGACCTGGCGCTCGAGCGTGGTGAGCAGCCAGGCCAGTTGAGCAAGGCGAGCAATGCTCTGGTCAAGGATGAGGTCATGGAGAGAGCCACCAGCAACGTCCCACCAACATCACCCACGCTTCTTGCCCAAAACATCGAGAATACAACAATGGCCATTGAAGGCCACGTCCCTCGGCTTGACAGGAGACGTGCCGATGAGGATGATGATGAGGATGAGGATGATGCACAGGACTGGGACAAGCATTTGCCTGGTTGAAAGCAAGTGTGTTGTTGTCATTGCAGGTGACATGGGACTTGACGGTTTGGAGCGAATGCTCTTTGCAGCGAACAGCAGACAGGAAGCCAACGTGCGCAAGGCTCCGCTGGGAGCGAACACCTGCAGCTGACTGCCTGCTCTGCTTCGCCAGGCATGGGGAGGGACCAAGCGCGAAGTGCAATGCATACTTGTCACATGGCGTGCACCTTCAAGTGTGATTGGGTCGACTGGAGGGTAGATTGAACAGGAATCGGTAGATGGAGAACCTCTTGGTCTTGGGCCAATGCGGGGAGTAAGAGGAAATGAATTCATTGATACAACAACTCCTGTGCTACACCTCGTCATTTTGCCCCAGGAAGTTCAGCGTTGTGCCGTGGTCCTAACTGACCCTCGCCCATTAGAAGACGCGGAAGAGCCGCTCGCACGGGCCTCCCGCCGCAACTTCGCATGGTCGAGAATTCGAGGGGACCCCATTGCCGCACGCTTTGAACCACACTTCAGCCGCCATCGACGCCCTGCACGCGGCTGTCGCATCGCCATGGCTCTCAGCCGACAGTCGCTCTCGCCCACGGCCAACCTCCTGCGCAACTCGCGCCTCTTCTCGCTGCCCAATCCGCTGCCAAAGCCGCCCGTGGGCGAGTCCTTGGGCTCCGGCGTCACCAAGGCCTCGGACTCTGCCACTCTGCCTTACCCCACCCACCAGGCCATTGCGACAACCAAGAGCTCGCTGGCACGCGGCGACTGGGGACTCAAGCGGCCGTTGCCACAACGCAGTCATCTGGTCCAGGTCAGCGACCCTGTCCTACGCATCACCCAGCTGGACACGATTGAGCACATCACCGACTTCGACTCGGCAGCGGACCATGTGCGCACCCGGCAGAAGTGGGAGGCCATGGGCGTGCCCATGATGAAGGGCATGGCGCAGATGCGGGAAAACGACATATCCGCCACGATGCCAACAGGCGCATTCGAGATACGTGACGACACCACAAGCTACGACACGGAGCTTGGACTGGACGAGCCGGGCCTGTATCTCAAGGCCCTCAAGGACAATGTCAAGATGCGCGCCCATGCCATGAAGAAGACATTCGAGACGTCATGGCTGGAGAAGCGGCGGGCGAAAGAGGCCGAATGGAATGCCCAGGGTGCCACTGAGGCCGACCGGGCAGAGCAGGTCAAGGCTTTTGAACAGGAACGCCGCACAGCCCGGAAGCAACTCCAGGAGCAACTGAGCAAACTGCGCAGCAGCAGCTTCACGCCCTTTACGCCCCCGCCAGTCAACCCCGCCGTGCATAACACCAGGCGATGGAAGCACGATGGCCCATGGCTTCCTGGCATGAGCGCCGACGACTTCCTTGCATACCTCAACAAGGAGATCACGAAGCGCAGAGAAGAGTTCAACAAATACTTGGTAGACTTTGTCAAGAACGAGATCTACACCACTCGCCGCCTCGCCGCATCAAAGTCGGGCGAAGCCCCTCCCATAGACATTGCCGAAGCTGAAGCCTGGCACGCAAAGCAAGAGCAGACGTGGCGGCACATTCTCCCTTCAGAAATCGATGCTGGTATCAAGGCTCTCCGCAAAGAAACTGCAAACAATCCCCTAGGCTCGAAACTCGTCAACAAACTCATTCTCCCATTCCTCCGCCTGCCAGGCATCAAATTCAAATACAAGGCCTATGCCGAAGACGCCTCGTCTCGCGACATAGACCAATATCAATTTGACCAGGAGACTACGCCCTTGTCCACACATCCCTCAGCCGGCCTAGGCTACCTGAGAACAAAGGCCTATATCACCAACCACCCCATCCTTGGACCGCAGGCGAACCCGGCACCGATCGCTGCCCGCGTTGTGCAGGCCCGCAATATGAACAACAGCAAGGAGGCGTATGCCCGCCTGGGTGTGGGCGGCTTCGTAGCAAACGACCCATGGCGCAGCACCGACATAAGCTCTGGCAACCGGGGCGGCTTCATGGGCGCCCGCGAAGTCGAATCAATTGACGTTGATACAGTGGGTGGCAAGAAGATTGCTGTGCAGCCAATGTTTGGCTCAGTGTCCAACGACGGACGTGTGCATATCAAGATCAAGAGGTCCTATGGCCCGGAAGTGCAGGTTGCAAAGGGCAAGCTGGACGATGCGCCGCCAGTGACGGCATCTACGAATACAAAGGTATCTGATGATTATAGTGGGGGCGGGCTGAGTGGGGTCAAGGAGCTGGATGAGATGAGTGGGAAGGCGGGGGTTCTAAAGGGTTTCTTGGAGGGACTGGGAGGGACTGGTGGACAAGGGCAGGAGATTGTTGGAGCGTTGAGCAAGGGGACGGGGGAGAAGAGGTAGGAGCTGTTTGAGTACATGGATGTGTATACTAGAGGAACAGGTTGATTCACTTCACAGCCGTGATGAACAGCACTAATGCATACGTTCGCAGCGGTTGCAATCGCATGTTCGCAAAGACAACAACTCGGTGGTGGCTGAGCAATGAGAGAGGTGAGAGGAAGACTATCTTTGGCTTGAACCAGGGCGGGTGAATCGAAGCACGGGACGGCACGCCTGTGGATGATTGTCAAGGCTTAGCGTCCCGTGGCGCTGTGGCGGTGCTTTGGCTCGGAAGTTTGCACATGCATGTCACGAGTGATGTGTCCCAACTTTGGATCATGGCGGCAGGCAACCGCTTCAAAGGCGCCCATCACATGCCACGGCTTCGTCGCAAATGTTCTTCGCGTACACTTGGCTGGGAGGGTGCTATCGGTGACAAGACCAATGATGCACATAGAGTGTGTACGAGAAATGGTCAGCGCTGGGCTTTCACGATGCGACGCGCGAGGGCAATCTGCGAACGGTGCGTGCTTGCGTGCTTGCGTGCATCGGCGGGCCTTTGGCGCCCGTGACGGGCCATGCGGACGCCCCACCAGCGAATCCAACAGCCGTGCAGACATGCTTCCGCCCGTGGACTTGCCTCTCCAGTCTTCCTCCACCGCGAGATGCATCATGTCGGGCATTGGGCGCCGATCAGCAAATCCGAGGCCTTTGGTGCCTGGCAGAAGGCCCTCCGTCTCGCCTAGCCCACAGGCATGAGAGACCATGACTGCATAGCCTCCGCCTCTGCCTGGATGCCAGCCATGGCCGCCCCCAATGGCTGCGTCAGAAATCTCGACATCTCGTCAGCTTTGGCAAGCCTCTTTTCAGATGGCGGCGAGCTTTGCGCCGCGCGAGCTTGCGAAGCCGGGCTTGATTAGACCAGCAGCGGTAAGGAGGTGTGGGCTCGAGCGCCGGCTGTTCGTGATTGCTGCCCATCGAGTCTGCCCAGGTGAGGTGAGACATGGCACCACGACCCGATTCCACAAACATCCGGAATTTCTCTGCGCTTCTCTAGCCCACAAAACACTCTACACGGCCATTTGGGATATGCTTCCCACGTTCGGGACACCGGTCGTGACAGGGGTCTGCCCACGACGCCCACGGCCGGAGCAGCCTGGCTGTGCAATTCACCGCTGCGCAGCCATAAAACAGACGGACCCCAATCCGCCCGCATCATGTTCATGCACCCCTGTGTAGCCCACTGTTGCGGCCTGGCATTGGTGTCTTGCCTACGCACCTCATTGCGCGCTTTTTCCAGGCTCCCATCTGCGCCGCATTGCACTTAAAACGTTCCTCTCGCCCAGTAGGGCTGCGTCTTGTCTATTGAGCCTGCATACTCCCTGCACCGCGCTCCGGCACATCATCCTCTTTATTGTCACGCTTTCGCCTCTCCTTCTCTCGTATTTGCTGTTGCGCTCCTCTTTGTCTGACGAGTCCACCACTACTATTTGTAGCTTGTCTCAGTTTGGCCGTCACCTGCTCCTTGCATAGTATCGGTACCAGTCATCGCTCACGGACAAATCATTTTTTCAAATTCACTGAAGCCTCTACTACTGCCGTTGCACATCTTCGGTCCCATTGGAAGCACATCCATCTTCTCCTGGTCATTACATATCAGCGCTACCAACTGCCCACTCGAGACGCTTCTCGCCAAAGCTGACTCCAGACCACGACACTGCTTTGGCTCATCTCACACAAAGTACTCGTGGGTGTAGGCGACGACACATTACACCACCGTTACGTCAACTCTTCCAACCACCTCACGCCTTCACCACACCAGCGCCAGTATGTGTCGGATCGAGGAGCGTGTTTACATTGGCACCGACGGCCATCGTTCCATGTTTGAGGAGTCTTTTCCGTGCGACAAGTCGCGGAATGGGAAGCTGTGTTCCAAAGTAAAGAAGAAAACATTGGAGTATCATAGGAAAAGCGGCTCACTTTCCCGCGATAACACACCATCGCCGGGTAACCCACCCACACCCACTGGTACAGGCGCATACGTGATCCAGCACATTCGACCGTCCAGCAATAGTGGCCGTCCCTCTACTCGAGATGGACACAAGAGTGCCGCTCCAGAGATCACCATCAACTTTAACTCGAAGAAGGACAATGGCAAGAGATACTCTGGCATCACGGTGTCGGCAAAGCCTCAGAAGCGTTCGTCGCTTACCGTCAACCCTCTTGAATCGAGCGATCTGATTGAGGACTTCATTGGCTTGGATGGTTCGCACCCTATCCGGACTGGGTTCCCGGACGCTCCCTTACCTACACCAACCACATTTGGACACCCCAACAGCTACATGCCTCCACCATCCCACTCCTATCACCATCGTCAAACATCCTCGACGTCATCTTTCAATCTTCCAAGTCAAGCACCCTCGCTTTATGGTACTTCAGACCTGGATTATGAGTCGCCCGACAGCCGCCGCGGCACGAGACAGCCCCTGAACATCATTCAGCATCAGACCCCTACCATGTCTCCGTCTTCTACATCACGTGCCTCTGCTATGAAGGCACCACCGCCATACCATACTTCGGTTGCTACACCACGCGCCCCTGGATACGATGCCCATCTTCCTGACAACCTCTACCCCCTTGACCACGGCGAGCTAGCCGATCGTTCTGCCTCGTCTTACGCAAGTTCAGGTGCACCTGAAAACACTCGCAAAAGCAAGGATCATGATGAGCGACACAGGAAGCAAGAAGAACAGCGTAGACGTGAAGACGAGTGGGATCGCCGAATTGCCGAGGAAGCTGCGAGGGAGAACGCTAAGCAGGTCCGATTTAAACTTGAGCGTCCGGCAGCCAGGGAGCGGGAGAAGGCTGAAACGGCATATGCTGAGAAGGAAAAAGATAGGGCGCAGGCTAGGGAAGATGCTCGACGGCGGGAGCGGAAAGAGCGTGAGAAGAAGGACCGTGAAGCGCGCGAAGCGGAAGAGAAGCAGCGCAAGAAGGAGCGTGAAGCTGAGGAGAAGCAACGCAAGAAACAAGAACGCGAGGACGAAGAAGCTAGGCAACGACTGAGGGTTGAGCGTGAAGCAGAGGAAGAAGCTAGGCGTCGCAAGAAGGAGACATTGAGGTCTCCGACGATCAAGCAAGAGGTCAAGCCTGTGCCTCGAACACGCAAAGCATCGATGACTCAGGACCAAATCGCGGAACAGCGACTTCTTCTAGCCGCAGAACAACGGCACATGGAAGACGAAAAGCAGGCTGCAATCCTTCGCGAACGGGAAGAACATAACGCACTTCTTCGTCAACAACAAGAGACTCGAGAGTACTTTGATCCGCGTGGTGGAGACCGATCACTTGGACGTCGTGGATCAATCTCACAGCAGTCCCCCATGATGCCCTCACCTAGTCTTACGAGGTCAGGTAGCCATCGCCGGTCCAGCATTCACCAGGCCAACTTGCCTAACGTCAACACCCAAATCGCCCAAGATTACTCCACACGACCTCCCGCAATCCGGCAAAAGACCGGCCCCCCAGTCTCATACTTCAACCAAACCCAAGGCTCCAATCGTCCCCCTTCCACACGCCGACCTTCCTTTGCGCAAGACACCGCACCCCCTTCTGCACGCATACGTCGGGATTCTGGCTCTAGCATCGCCAATGCTTTTGTTCAGGATCGGCCTGTGCTGTCGCCTTCCCTGAGTTCATCGGATCCTTGGGATATTCGCAACGTCCAGGCTGCCCTGCCTACCGGCCGACCGAATCGCGAAACCCGCTCCAACACAATGGAGCAGCGCGGCCAGGAAGTCATCAATAGGTCAGTGTCCAAGGCACAACAGGCAACGCAAGCTATGTATCAGAATGCGAGTGTCTTTGATGATGACGACGATGACGACGACTCGGAGGACGGGTACGATGCTTATGCTGTTAGCCCTAGGCGTAGAAAGCCGTGAGTTTGTTTAGCTCGCGAGTCTCTGTTTCTACGCATCGTGCGATTTAGATGTTGGCGTTTCGTTACTGCGTGGAAGTTTTTTTTTTTCTTTTTTCCTTTTTTTGGCGTCGTTGATACCCGCTGCTTGTTATTATACCCCTTGATTACGTTTCTCAAAATCGAATAGATATGGTCTTGCTTCAGTGTTTATCATATGCGTTCTTGGTTGCATGCAGGATACTCCATTAGATTTCATTATGCATGTTATCATTACCTTTTACCCAACGTTGCCAATCCATACCTTCACGCCATGACCTCTAGACGGCTGGTACAACGCCAAACGTATATTCTCCTCGCCACCTCACTTCTTCTTCCCTTCATACAAATACACCCATTCTCATTCCATCCATCGATTCAAAAACTATCCTTCTTCACCCTCAACGCCCTAATAACCCGCCACTCCTCCGCAGTCAACTCATCCGCAACCCCCACCCCACCACCTCCCCCCTTTCCCCCCTTAGTCCTAGCCTTTTTCCTCCTGGGTTTCGCGTCAGGATCTATGATCTGGGCTTTGCGCGGCGCCTTGCTGGATGCAGACTTGATACTGAGTCGAGATCGAGACGCAGGAGGACCGCGGCTAGGGCGTTCGATGATTTTGACATCAGGATTAGAATCCGTGTCGCTGTGTACTTCGACAGGGGCTTCGTATTCATCGTCGTCGCCACCATCATCATCATCTTCATCCTCAGCGTTGCCCTCCCTATCCGTAACATCACCGTCCTGCATCTCACACGCCTCTCGTTTCAAACCCCGAGTACACAATCTCTCAACCACAGTCAATCCCTCTTTCTCCTGTTCCCCCTCCCCATCCTCCTCTTCATCCTCAGTATCCCCCTCATCCTCCGTCTCCCACTCATCCCGCTCCCCCTCCTCCACAATCCTCAACTCCTTAAAATGCCTATTCAAAAACAAACTCGTCTCCATGATATCATGCCAACTGCGCTGATCGCGCACAACCTCGCTGTACCGACAAGTATACATTTCGCGCTGGTAATTGTGCCAATCGGGCGGGACGCAGATGCCCAGCTTGCCGTACAGAGATTTAAGTTGGCGGCGAGGAAGAAGCGTCCAGACGAGGGCTGTGAGGTGCGATGTCGGACTGAGAAGGTAAGGGGAAGCAGATAGCAGGGCGAAGAGTTGAGCGCGGTGTGTGAGCAGGGCGGTATATCCCGTGTCTTTTGTGTCGGAGCTGGCGCTGGGAGTTGGAACGCAAACGCACCCACGCATCATATCCCGCATATACCGACTCATCTCCACACCACCCAGCGGGCCTTCCCACCCCTCACAAACCGGCGCAACATATGCGACCGCACTTACACTATGCGTCCGCCCCGTCGTAACACCCACACGCGGATCAACCTGCCCCATCCACCTCACCTTCACAGGTTCGAATTTCCTGCGCTCACGCGGGGACAGCGTAACCAGATGCGCGAGAAAAGCAGAAATATCGATGTCTAACCCGCTACGTCCCATGAGTTCTGCCGCACGTCGTTTAGACCCGGAATTCGGGGTGAAAACGACGGGGGAGGAGAGAACGTGGTGCAGCGTTAGGGACTGTAATTCCGCAACAGCGAGGTGCAGAGTGGCGGATAGCATGGCGGCGAGGTGGGCGGGGCTGTCGTTGTCGTTTGGGACGGAGCTGCGGAGAACTTTCCACGGCGCCATTGTGGTTGCTGTCTCGTCAGCGTTTCCGCAGTGAGCCTGGGATAAAGGTGGAGGAGGGTCGTGGATACTGGCCAGAGGCGTGTATGTTAGCACGTGCTCCTCGTTTTTACTCTGTAGGTCCCGCCATTCTTTCAATTTGTCTATGTCGGGTGAAGTGGGCGATTCGAGCCAGACACGCGGGACCCATTGTGGGTAGTATTCTACGCGTATTTGGGCTCCTTGTTGGGCGATTATGCGGCGGATAGGGGGATGCGGATCCAGATTCGCACGGGTTGGGTCGAGAGATGGGTCGTGTGGTTGTGATGGTGGGGGGAGGAGGTTGTAAGTAAGTATCGCGTTGTTGCGGTCCAGGGACGCTCGTGGGCTTAGTATTACTGTAGAAGCTCTTTTGTTCTCGCCATCATGTATTCTGACAATGTCGATGACATCGCTGTTCGGATCGTCGGGGTGATTCGCAAAACGGCGACTGCTACTGCTGTTACGGCTGATGTCGCTGTTTGGCTGTTCACCCTCCTCATCCGATATTCCGTGCCGCCAACGACCAGCACTCCCAGCGTGATGATGCATGGTCACACAACTCCGAAACCGATCCCGTCACTTCGGGAATATTGTAAAAGTATAGCGGCTGTTTCGCAGAGTACAAGGAAGACAAGGACTCTTGACCCACGGAACAAAAAGCTGGTTCTACAGTGGTGGTCGCGGGATATTTCGAATTATGTTGCTGATTGTCATGTTTGCTGTGGTGAGACATGGAAACGCGGAGAAATGCAGTGGTCAAAGAGAAACGTATTGTTTGCGATACTGAGATCCGGGAGCAATTCAACCTGAGAACACGCAAACTTGAGCGCATGTGACGGTGCAGACTGTGATGGCTTGCGTTATGTGCCAACATGGTAGGTCCTCGGGGGGGAGAGGGGATTCAAGGTTTTTTTGACATTTGTGAGGGATTTCATGAGTTCTGGATATTAGGGAGCCATTGGGACATTTGGACAAAGGCGTAGCGAGCCGTGGATGATGAATGGCCTTCACGATTGAGAATATGAGATACATATTCTGTAGGCGGGTAAGATGGCTTTGGTGTGGTTGACTACCCATCTCCTTGAAGGCGAGATTAGACTCATGAATGTTGACTGGACCATGCGAGCAGCTTCAGTAAAGCGTTAGGATGCGAAGCTGCTGCGGTCTTATGCGTTAGTAGGATCCCATTTGTCCGTGTTCAAAGCATGTTCTTGCTTCGCCATAAGGAAATTCGACCGACATGGATTCTGCACAGATGTCTATAGACTTAGCTCAATGTACCCAAGATTATCGCACGATTAGGAGTATTCAAAACTCACCTCCATCTGATGTGTTGTTGCAAAGACAAGGCGGGTTGTAGGTAGAGAATCATGCGTTTAGTCCCTCGCGCCTTTCCGCTTTCGGAAAGGCGATCCAACTCGGTTTGTTCAAGGAGCATGCAATCGCTAATTTGACCCTGGATGTGCGGTGGCGGCTAAGCTAAGATTCTTCACATTCCTGGAAAACTGATCGACCGCATCTATATGCTGAAGGCATGCTGGCGGGTGGCCCTTGTTGTAAACCTTGGCGCTCCGTGTACACTGTTGTTGCCACCACTGCAGTTTGTACATGTTATAGTGATATCAGAATCGGTGAGTTAGATCATAGAACCTTTGCGAGTGACTATAACGCTTCCACAGCTCAGTGAAATGCGAAAGTGAGAGCTTGTTGCACCGCACCTAAATCCACGTTGTCGTCTCGTTGGCTTTAGGCCTCTTTGGAGATGTGTTGAGTATGTTGTACGCTGCCAGCATGATATCTATGTTGATTCGAGTATCAGTTCCTATCATCCCATTCAACATCGCCCGAAAATTTCGAGCACGCAGTTGACTGGGATGAGGAGGTTCATTGATTAACAGGGAGAAAGAAAGGGTGATATGAGCGAGTATCCGGATATATTCGCGATCTCGATTGCTTAGCCCCCGTGTTTGATTCCAATTCGGCAGATTTGTGTACTGGGTGTGAAGATCTCATGGCCAGGGTTCTTTCAACCTTTGAACCACTACAGAAGCTGCGCCACGAGTGTGTCTTTGAATACTGTTTACCCGAACCATATCCAAAGACAATAGCAAATATCGTTTTTGCCTTGTGCTGCGGTCAGGTTCCGCCGGCTCTGATTGCGAGGGAAAGAGCCAATCACGAAATAACACAGCCTCATGCAGCAGGCAGCAGCGTGGTGGCTTTCTCTTCACTACTTCAACAACGTACATGTTTCACGTTGCTAGAGGGTGCACCTCCAACAAACGACGTTTTGACGAGTACACTGTGAGATGCTCATCATAGTCCCTACCCACCAACTCTGATATTCGCTATTTGGAAAGGAGGCTGGCACACCGGCATATCTAGCTGCGGGCTCTGCACACTCATACAGGATGATAAAGATGACATGATGTTAACATTAAACCACGATCGCGAAGGAGTATCAATCAGCCCCAGCAAAGTGGACACGACCGCACATGCCCACTCACCATACTGTAGACTTGAGGGTTTCCAAACACGCCTCGTCGACATCCAGCCAGGTGGATCCGCAGAACCGATAGCAATTACTCTTCGAGTTGTTGCTCTGCGAGATCATCCTCCCTATGAGGCGTTGTCCTACGTCTGGAATCCGACCGATGGTACTATCGGCAAGAACAAGCCAACCCAACCCATCATTGTAAATGGTGCTGACTACACCCCATTGTCAATTGGGGCCAACCTTGATTCTGCAATCCGCCACCTGCGGCACCAAAGTCGAAAGCGAACTCTTTGGATCGACGCGCTGTACATAGATCAGCATTCCACGCGTGAGAGAAACCACCAAGTCGGTCTTATGGGCAGAATCTACAGCGCAGCCGAGAAAGTATTGGTATGGCTTGGGCCCGAATGGCGAGATAGCGATTCCGTCATGAGAGTCGTAGCCACAGGTGGTTTGTCAAGACAGACATCGAGTGTACTGAGATTTCTTGACAGCTTGCCAGATCTACTAAAACGTAGCTGGTTCACACGGGTGTGGATTGTAAAAGAACTGGTTCTGTCACGACGGGATCCCACAATATGCTGCGGAGCGTCTCAGATCAATTGGGCAATCTTTGTCTCGTTTTTACATCGTTTACACCGCGTTTGTGGCGGACTCGAGGGATTCGAAAACGTTAAACCACTTTCGATACATCTCGGCAACCACCACGACAGCTTCTTCGAACTCATTGGTGAGCTCTTGAAAGTGAACAGCTTCGCCTCCACTCTGGCGAATATGCGTTCGAGGCTGGAAACCGTTCTCAAGCTTGCCAGCGCTCGTGCCGATGGGCCCAGGGTAAATTTCACAACGCAATTCATTCGCACACGCCATTTGGATGCTACTGATCCGCGAGATTGGCTTTTTGGAATACTGGGCATTTCCACTTTCAAGTTTGATCCTATCGTTGTGGACTATAGTGTGGGCTCTCTTCACGTCCTAGCGGAAGCGCATGCCAGAGCAAAGCTCGAGGATGCAGCCACATATGAGAAACATCGTGCGTCAATTTTCCATGAACTTGAAGCTTCGGCTCTTCCTACCCTTCCCAATATTCCCCCCTCTGAAGATGCTTAGATGTTGTTGTACCGTCTTCAAGAACCAGACAATCCGGCTCTGAGGTTAACAGCTGCTCGCGCAATCAGCCAGAGTACAACACTCACCATTGTGTTGCCAATATGATTATTCGCCTCCTAAATTTGCAGAGATCATATGTGTTGCTAGTAAAAGAGAGCAATACGGGAGACGTCGCATTTCGACTTGTAACTAGTTAGTTTATTACAATGCATTTCCTCAAGCACTTGCCTACCCATAATATACGCACGCCGTTTGAGTTTACAAGACATATGTCACAGACTACACTTGCACATACCTCCCCACATAGTCCTCTTGGAAGCCTTTCGAGCCCCTCCCTATCACCTGTCCCAGCGTTTAGAACAAGCCCTCAACCAACCCCCTAACAGCCTCATACACCTCCCCACCCTCCTGTCCAGTCGCCCTCTTCGTAATCACCGGAATCTCCTCCCTCCCCACCTTATAACTCCTCAAATCATTATCAAGCCCCAAATCCCCCACAAGCTGCAGTACCTTATCCCCCACCCTTTCCGCATCCTTCGTCTTATCTCCACTCACACTTTCCCCTAAGAAAGGCAATAACCTACAAATCTGCTCCGCAGCCTCTGGCTCCCTCGCCTTGAGCTTAACAACATGCCCAAGGGTAAGACAACTCGTAACCCCATGCGGAATCCCATACGGACTACCCAGCGCATACCCCAACGCATGACTAAGTCCCAATCCCCCCTTGATATTCGTGCCCAGGAACCCGAGGGATGCAAAAGCCGCTAGCTGCAACTTTGTCACTGTTTCCTCGTCTCTATCGCCATCTTTGTACTGTTTCAGATATGTGAATAAATCCGCTGCGGCATGTAAACAGCACCAGCGCGCAGGCATCTCAGCGGCAGTGGGATGATACAAGAGTTCCACCGCGTGGTCCAGCGCGCGGAGACCCGTGGAAGTAAACAGTTGCTCGGGCGTGTGCAGGGCAAAACTAGCGTCGTAGAGGATAACATGGGGCGCGAGTTGCACGCCGCGAACTCCGGTTTTTATCCCAGAAGATTCGGTGTAGCCGGCCATCATTGTGCATTCGCTTGCGCTGAGGGTGGTGGGGATCGCAATGTGGAAGAGCCATTTTCCGGTCTGGGAGTGCAGGCGGTGGGAGATTGCTTTTGCGCTGTCGATGGGGCTGCCGCCGCCGATGCTGAGGACTGTGTCGATGGCGGGGTTGTTTTGGACGAGGGAGGTGGCCATGTCGAGGTCTGCGACTGGGGCGTGTTGGCCGATTTTTGAAAAGGTTCCGGCGTGGCGGTCTCCTAGGAGTTTTTCGACTTGTTTGATGAGGGGGGTTTTGGTGGCGAGGGAGGAGCCTGTGATGATGAATGCTTTGCTGGATTCGCTGGGGAGGCAGGAGAGAAGGTGGGTTTGGACGGAGCCAGATCCGTAGTGCAGCTTTTGGAGTTGAGTGGGTTGCCAGAGGCCGGTGAGGGGGTGGGAGGTTGCGTCTGTCATTTTAGGCTTTGAGGAGTAGAAACAATAATTCCCGATCCGCTTGGTTGGGTTCAGAAGTCCAAAGACCAAGTTCAATGGTTGTGTTGTTGTAGAAGAGCGTGATAGTGTGCTGCTGGAGATAGTCCGAATACTGCTGCGTCCGCGAACAGGATATCTGTTTCGTAGCACAAGTGTACGGGCCGATGATGTGGTCAATCGCTGCATGAATTCCATTCAGAGGAAATGTTGACAGTCTTAAGTGGCCTGATGATTACTTTCGGCTGATATAATTCGACATGTGGTGACGTAGGACGGCTTAGTAACAACATTACATTGAGGTGGTGGTTGACTAAATACCTCGGCCCAAGCAAACGCAACTGACTGGACTACTGCTGAGGAGTGCAATTAACATGCTCATATATGATTTGCTGGACCTCCGCACATTGACGCTTGCCAAACACATACAAGAAATTGGAGTGTATCTTTGCATTTGAGAACTAGTATGAAATTTTCCTGTCATATTCAACAACATCATGAAAATATCACGTTAACACCAGATAGGTGCCAGAGGTGACTGTATCATCAGAGAGAGCGTTGAATCAAAATGTCGCTTTTCCTCCTCTCATGCACGAAGAGGCAGTAAGTGTATATCACGTTAACCCGCCACTATGTCTGTGGCGGGACAGCGGTGACTTCTATTTTGCGCTATGCGAGACGGGGTGTCTAGGACTCTGCGGGCGCAGGGGTAGGTGCGGCAGGAGCAGCTGCAACCGTTTGTCCAGATGTCGAGTCGAGGGCGCGGAAGCCATCTGGGGAGATGGTGACTGCACCAGCTTGTACCAACTGTTTCCACATCAGCGCACGTCCCATATAACCACGCAGACATCAACTGGGAGTGGAGAAGTGATGGACTTACAGCACGGCTCAAATCATCTAACAAATCCTCGGCATCCTCGATGCCCACACACAGCCTGATGATATCCTCAGGCATGTTACGCTCCCGTCTCGTCTTTTCGTCGATACTAGCATGGCTCATACGGCATGGCATGCTGATAAGGCTGTTGACGCATCCAAAGCTCACGCTGATGCCCCACAGTCTCGCACTCTCTACAATCCTCTCGCTGATGTTCACATCGCCCGTCTCAAAGCTGAGTACTGCTCCCGCACCCCTGGCCATACTCCAGTGCAGGTCGTACTGTGGGTGGGATTTCAGTCCTGGGAATCGGACCTTGAAGCCGTGGGATTCGAGAAACTCGGCGATGCGTTGAGCGTTGGCTTGTTGTTTCTCCATGCGGATTCCCAGCGTCTTAATACCGCGCAGCAGGAGCCACGAGTCAAAGGGCGAGAGGCCGCAGCCTGAGGCGTTGATGGTGAAGTAGAGTCTGTCGCCGAGAGCAGAGTCGTTGACGGCAATAACACCGGCCATGAGGTCGTGGTGCCCCGAGAGGTATTTTGTCCCGCTCTCGTAGACGACGTCGGCGCCGAGGTCCAGTGGATTGAGCAGCATGGGCGACATCATGGTGTTGTCGACGGCCACGACAGCAGAGGGGCTCGCAGCGTGTGTGATGGCAGAGATGGCGGGGATATCGCAGATCTTGATGAGGGGGTTTGTGGGTGTTTCAAGCAGAACCAGGGCGGTTTTCGAGGACACAACGGCACGAACGGCTTCGGGGTTTGTGGTGTCGACGTGGTGGACGATGATGCCGCCGTGGGTGGACAGGTATTTGAGGAGGCGGTTGGAGCCGCCGTACAGGTCGTCGCCGGTCACCACTTCGTCGCCTGGACGCAGCAGGCGTGTGATGACGTCGAGGGCGCCCATGCCCGACGAGACGACGAGGGCGCGGTTTGCGCTCATGATCTTGGCGAGATGACGCTCGAGGTGTGTGCGTGTGGGGTTGCCAGAGCGTGTGTAGTCGTATTCGCCGCCGCCGCCGGTTGCCGACTCCTGCTTGAAGGTGGCCGACTGTCGATGATGTTAGCCGTGTGCTTGTAGCGCACCGTACAACAGGGGGCGTGCCTGGTAGATGGGCACCGAGCTGGCATTGTACTGGTCGGTGCTCTCCGTGTACACCAGCTCCGTCATCAGCGCATACTTGCGCCCATTGCGCGGCGAGCTGGGCGCCGGCGAGGGGGGCAGGTTGTGGCCGTCGATATCGAGGGGGAGGGCGGCCTTTGCAGCGCCATTGGCCTTGGCCTTGCCCTGGGAGCCTTCGCCGGCCATTGTGGCGTGCGAGTGTTGTGCGTCTGCGAAACGGACTCGAAGACAGCCGAGTGGCGGGGCTGCGATGGAACCTTGAAGATTCGCGTCGAGGCAAACCGGAGGGGCAGAGATCGGTGATTACAACTGATGGCTTGAGTGCGTCAAAGAGGGCAATGCGGGATGGAGTGTGAAAGAGAAGACCAAGTTATGGGCAGATTTCGGAAACATGTACTGAGCAGCCATCTGCAAGGTACGTGAGTGGTGGGCATTGCCATGTGGGGAGTCACCGCTGGAATTGCGCCATCGACGCCCGGCACGTCTTTTGCGCTTCCGCTCCGCATATCGGGCTTTGTCCGCCCCAGACGGGACAAAACACCCACAACCTCGTCTCGGGGCCACAGCACCAGCACGAGATAGAGCAGATGGAGGATTACCTTGATTACAAACCACACTGAGGGTATACATACTGTGACCAACGTCAAGTGCAAGTCCAAAGAATATCCAGTCCGCCACCCCGTACGCCAGTGCCTACCCAATGCTTGCCATTCTTCATCAATCATCATAACCCCATGTGCACAAAGGCCACAAAGAACCAGACTTGGGTCGAGTTGCGAAAAAACAACAATCGAAACAACCAAAAGAAACTAGACCTAGCGAGGCGTCTGGGCGGGAAAGTTCTTCCTCGCATGCAAATTCATCCTAAACTCGAAAATTCCCTCCTCTGTGCCGCAATACAGCCTTCGTCCGTCAGAGCTCATAGCTAGTCCCGCTGTGCGTACACCCAGAGACGGGTCGTGACGCTCGGTTGAAGAGTGCATCTGGCCCGCCCGAACAAGGCGAAGTCGCTCGCGCATCTGTGTTACTTGACGCAGACTACGAAGCTCAGGGCCCGAAGGATTCGACGTTGAACTGCGACTGGCAATTCGCGTTTGAGCGGCATGAGCCTCCTCAATGGTGCGCCAAGCAGCATCTGTTGAAGCCATCAGGTCGTTAGCGCGACGAGCGTGTGCTGGTACATTATTTGGTGATCGTGTAAGAGCAGAGTCGGTGATGTGTGTGAGGGCGTGTGGCGGAACGTTGACCGTGGCTTCATCAATCGAGACGATGACCGACGCCTGTCGACGTGGGAAAAGTCCTCGCTCACCACGATGTCGTGAAGTATCCAGCATGTATTCGCTGGCAGCAGCGGCCAGGGCTCTACGTGTGGACTCGCTGCCAGCTTCACTGTTTGACATGTTAGTCGTAAGACTGCAGCTTACGAGCTCAAACTTACGGTGGCGCGTTGCGCTGCCTCGAAGTACTGTACACAATACTCCGTGGCGTGATCTCTGGCTCACGGCCATCTGATCGCGGCCGTGTACTTCGCAAAGTCTCAATCACCTGTCGCTCGTGCGCACTTAATCCAAATTGATCATCGTCTGACTCCACGACTCCGAGCTGCCTTTGAAGTGCTCTTCTTCGTTCGTAGTCTCCATCAAAATAGGTCTGTGCAACATCGACGGCCGCCGAAGTTCCTTCAGAGTCCAGAGCACGACGATACCCTCGCAGGAACTCTGCTTCCCTACGCAGTTCATGCATCTCTGGAGTCAATGTAAGGTCAAAGTCGGCTATCTCAACCTTTTCGATGCCCTCCTCTTCGGGATCCAGTGTCAGTACCTGGCGTACTATCAGACCAGTCCGAAGATCTGCCACGCACACTCGGCCCTGATCTTCACTCCAGATCAAAAGGTCCCACGGCGCGGGTGAGAAGTACATGGTTCGCACTGAGCCTGGACCGTGTTGGTTATCCGGCCTTGTGGACTGTATTGTCTGTATGATGGCATCCTGGGGGTCTTCGACATACTTGATCAGTTCGGCGTCGAACACTGTAATGTATCCACATTCAGAGCCTACCGCGCACAAACGCGAGGAAGGCGACCAGGCCGTGGTGAAGTAGCCATCCGCCCGCGAGCCATCTGGAATGTATAGTTTGACTTGTTCAAGTAGCGTCCATTCTGGGCTCAGCGAGTGGATTGTGCCATCTTGATGCTTGTAATCGCTAGCCTTTGACACGTTGCAGTACTCGAAGAAGTATGCTGTGGGAGAGTCTCCTACTGCCACGAGCATCTGGCCGTCGGGAGATATGGTCGCATGGTTCATAGCAAAGGGAAGGTCCAAGACGCATAGTTCAAGGTTTTGTGTCAGGGAATACACACGCACAGTCTTGTCATTGTTGGTGAGGACTGCCACGATCTGGCCCGCTTCGTCAGCCGTGTCTGGCAGTCGGTGTATTGATATTGAGTTGACAATGTTCTCGCCAATCTTCTCGAGACACACGCGGGCTGCAGTGCCCAGCAGCGGTGCCCGGTGGTCTAGATCCAGTGGTAGCGACGCATCGACGTCGGACGGATCGGCAGGAGGGTGGCCTGTCACCTTGATGGCGGCGAAATTGCCATTTTCCGCACCGCCTACACAGACGTAGCCATGGCCAGCCGAGGTGCAGCGTGCATCAAAGGGCAGTGTGGTAACGTGCGCCTGTGTCCGCGTGGCCGTGTTGAGGCAATAGACGTCGGGGCCGCTTGCATAGTAGATGAGGTCGGGCTCGGGGCAGCTTATGAAATGTCGCAGCTGGAAATGTCTGTCGCATGTGCATTAGTGTCGTGTGCTGTGAGACGGGGTTCGCATGGAACAGGCGCACGCTATGGGGATCTTGGTGGGATAGTAGGCTTTCGAGGGCAACACAAAGGCGTCGGTGTCTCGACTTCTGCAGCGGTTAGTGGACGGCGCCGCACGCCACATTGGGGGCGCACGCACAAGAAGTCATCGACAGCCATGCTTTGTGGTCAGGTGGGCGATTGGTGCATGTCTTTGCAGTCTGTTGTGTTGCGGAGGAGGCTTAGGAGACTAGGTCGCGCTACGTCAGACTGGGGGAAGAAGGCGTCGTCGTAGGGTGGAATAGATGGGCAGGTATGGTGTGAATACGGTGCAACTATAAACTAGCAATTATGGGCATAGGTTGTGGTATGTCAAGAAATGGTTGCTAAGGCAGGCGTAGGCTTCGTAGAGCGGCGGAGTCGTCTTCACACACTCTCTCAGACGCCGCCATTACATAGGCGTCTTCCCCACACGCGAACGCATGCGCCAAGACATCTAGTCAACTCATAACCCTGCACCTCACCGACCATGCTACAGCTTGACACTGTTGACTTGAACGTAGAGCAGAGCAAGAGTACTCACTCTGTCAATCACAGTTACTGCATACAGACTTGGACAGTCGAGGACGTATTTGCACTTGATGCCCCATACACGTCTAAGCCGGGTGAGTTGTGGCGTTGCGCGATGCACCGAGGCAGATTTCTTCCACGACCATGTCGAACATCAGCAAAAGCCCTCATCACTAGACCCGTTGCCCATCACGCTCTGCATTACACCGTAACCTCTAGAGTATGTAGAGCAGAGTACATTGCCACATGAATGCACCGCAATTGTCATCACGCAGTCCAAAGTGTCGCTGCTATTGCCGGGCACGGACGGCAATGGGACCAAATTGAGCTAGAAGCTTCTCCGAGAAATTTCATCGCCCGCGTCCAAGCGTCGTCTACCTCATCATCATCATATAACCCATCCACCCACCCGCTCCATCACGCTGCCCATTCATTGCCCTGCCGCCTGCATCTCCCACCGCAGCGTCTACCCACACATCACAATGCTGTCCTCGAGATTATCACGGACTGTGAGTCGACTCCCCACCGGACTTGTAGTCCACGATCCCAAGTCCCCACAACAGTTTCTAATTCCATGCCAGTTTTTGCCTCGTGCAGCTTCGGCGGCGCGTCGCACTCCCGCCTTCAGGGCTCCCGCCTTTGCGCGCGGTTATGCCGAGGGCGGCGAGGAGAAGGTCAAGGGCTCCGTCATTGGTATTGATTTGGGTACCACCAACTCGGCTGTCGCTGTCATGGAGGGCAAGGTCCCTCGCATCATTGAGAACTCCGAGGGTAAGTTCCGGCTATCAAAAATCCGGCAATTGGCCATTTCACTGACCGCCATCCATAGGTGGCCGCACCACACCGTCCGTCGTTGGCTTCACAAAGGAGGGCGAGCGTCTCGTCGGTATTGCCGCCAAGCGCCAGGCTGTCGTCAACCCCGAGAACACCCTCTTCGCTACCAAGCGTCTCATCGGCCGCAAGTTTACCGACGCCGAGGTCCAGAAGGACATTCAGCAGGTGCCCTACAAGATCGTCCAGCACACCAACGGTGATGCCTGGCTCGAAGCCCAGGGCCAGAAGTACTCGCCTTCGCAGGTGGGTGGCTTCGTCCTCGGAAAGATGAAGGAGACCGCCGAGTCCTACATGGGCAAGAACGTCAAGAACGCCGTCGTCACCGTCCCCGCCTACTTCAACGACTCCCAGCGTCAAGCCACAAAGGACGCTGGCCAAATCGCCGGTCTCAACGTCCTCCGTGTCGTCAACGAGCCCACTGCCGCTGCTCTCGCCTACGGTCTTGACAAGGCCACCGACAACGTCGTCGCTGTCTACGATCTTGGTGGTGGTACCTTTGATATCTCCATTCTCGAGATCCAGTCCGGTGTCTTTGAGGTCAAGTCGACCAACGGTGACACCCACCTCGGTGGTGAGGATTTTGACATCGCCCTCGTCCGCCACCTCGTCCAGCAATTCAAGAAGGAACAGAGCATCGACCTGAACAACGACCGCATGGCTATCCAGCGTATCCGCGAGGCTGCTGAGAAGGCCAAGATCGAGCTGTCATCCTCATCCCAGACCGACATCAATCTGCCCTTCATCACTGCCGATGCTTCTGGCCCCAAGCACATCAACACCAAGCTCACCCGCTCTCAGCTCGAAAAGATGATGGACCCGCTCATCAGCAGGACTGTCGACCCCGTTCGCAAGGCTCTCAAGGATGCCAACCTCCAGGCCAAGGACATCTCCGAGGTCATCCTCGTCGGCGGTATGACCCGTATGCCCAAGGTCTCCGAGTCCGTCAAGAGCATTTTCGGGCGTGACCCCGCCAAGTCTGTCAACCCTGACGAGGCTGTTGCCATTGGTGCTGCTATCCAGGGTGCCGTTCTTGCTGGTGAGGTCACTGACCTTCTCTTGCTCGATGTCACTCCTCTGTCCCTTGGTATCGAGACTCTCGGTGGTGTCTTCACCCGTTTGATCAACCGCAACACCACTATCCCTACCAAGAAGTCCCAGGTCTTCTCCACCGCCGCTGACTTCCAGAGCGCTGTCGAGATCAAGGTCTACCAGGGTGAGCGTGAGCTTGTCCGCGACAACAAGCTCCTCGGCAACTTCCAGCTCGTCGGTATTCCACCTGCGCACCGCGGTGTTCCTCAGATCGAGGTCACCTTCGACATTGACGCCGACTCCATCGTTCACGTTCACGCCAAGGACAAGTCCACCAACAAGGACCAGTCTATCACCATCGCCTCTGGATCTGGTCTCTCTGACGCTGAGATTGAGAACATGGTTCGTGACTCTGAGCAGTACGCTGAACAAGACAAGGAGCGCAAGAACGCCATCGAGGCTGCCAACCGCGCTGACAGCGTTGTGAACGATACTGAGAAGGCCCTCAAGGAGTTTGAGGACCGTCTTGACAAGACCGAGGCGGAGAAGATCAAGGAGAAGATCAACTCCATGCGCGAGTTCATTGCCCAGAGCCAATCTGGCGAGGGCAGCGCCACCGCTGCTGAGATCAAGGAGAAGACCGATGAGCTCCAGAACGCTTCCTTGAGCCTATTCGACCAGATGCACAAGGCCCGCTCCGAAAGCCAGAACCAGAGCGAGCAGCCTGAGGGAGGCGAGGGCGAGAAGAAGCAGTAAATGCTTTGATCCCTTTGCTTCAGTTCCATCTTTCATCGTTCAGTTCATTTTTACGGCAAAAAAGCAGGCGTCTTGCATCGGTCACGAAATGGTCTGGGTTGGGTCGTCTAGACTTGTACATGTCCCCTTACGTGTCTGAGCATCTGTGTATCATATTTTCCTTTTCTGATGATGGCTTTCTCTTCTCCACAACTAGCGTCTGTTTTAGTACCCATGAACGGACTCTTGGGAATGATGTTGGAGTCACGAAAGCTCGAGATCCTGGACAACCATTACGGTGTAATCGTAGGTGGAACGAATGAGATGTAATATAGGACAGAGATGAGAGATGGTAATTCCCACGTTACTTCTCCGCTCTTCAATGAACAACGTTAAATCCAACGTCTACGCGCTCTCACATGCCGATTAGCCCTTAGTGGTCTGTCCTGGTTGCCATGAGGGCAACTTTGTATTTACTTTGACAATATCACAGCCGGACCAAGCTCCCACGCTGAATCGGGGGATTTTGGCAGTCCTAAAAGCCGATCATTCCTCGTTTTCTACTGGTTTTATTGACACGAAGGCGGCACGTGGTTCGGTAAGTTATGGGGACGAGCATCCGGCACCTTCCGCCTAGTGCTGACGGCAGGTGTACCGGTACCGGCTGATGCACTATGACAAGACTCATCGAGGGATTATCTGTGGCACAACGCGGGTTCAGCTTTACGTACGCTCTTGTCACCTTTTCAATCAGATGCGATCGTTGTTTCTTTAGAATCCCCGGCGAACTCGAGACTGATCTGATCTTACCGAGGCTAAGGTGTACCGTTCCAGACGACACCTAAAACACCAGGCATGCAGCAAGCATGAACCTACTGCAAGGCTGAGACAGAGTGGCTTCAACGCAAGGACACGCTTTACGGTGTCTAACACGTCATACATTCAAAAAAGGAAAGAAGGAGTTTAGGTCAGGCTGCGTCAACAGGGACGACACCACAGTATGGTCGCGACTTCCTATTTCAGGCGCTTCTCTGAATGGCCCAATGCCGTCTTTGACGAGCAAACCAACGCATCATCTCACACCACCAACGATGACAAGTCGTCCTTTGTATGTTCAGGAAACGAAGCCCTCGAGGGTGAAGTTGTCCGTCGCTTACCTCAGCCCTCGCATTTCCTCGCTCTACCCAGGGAACTCCGCGACATGATATATACGCAAGTCGTCCTCTGGTCCCATCCAACACCATCACCTTCATCCACCAGCATCAACTCACTTTGGTTCCGCCCCGGTCTAGAGGATCGTAGCTATGTTTTGTCACGTACTCGCGCACCAGGGACGTGTGCGAACATGTTGTGTGTGAATCAGCAGGTGTATAATGAGATGTCATATATCCTGCAACGCGAACGTAAGAGGGGGCTGCTGGGGTTGCGACTAGACTGTATGCTTAGAGACGGTGCGCATTGGTTCAGTTGGCTCTCCATTCCCATTGTGCGGACCGTGGCTCGGAGCGTGAAAGAGCAACCTAGAGTCAAGACGTGGGCTGCCATGTTTCTTCCCACGATTACGCAAGAAGTGTTGGGTGTACGCGAGGAGGTTAGCACGGTAATCGAGGAGTTATGCATTGACGTTAGGCTCTGTGATGATAGTGGGAGCTGTCAACGAGGACAAGGTACCGAAAGAAGAAGGAAGACAGGTTGGGCAATCTGCGCAGCTCTACAGCATACACTGGAGTTTGGACCGAATATCAGACCCTACCACCAGCCAGCATCACACAGGCACGGGTCTCGTATCTCCATCGACCAGCTCATTCTCAACGTTATCTCCTCCTCCTCCTCCTCCTCCACCACACAGTCATCCTCCAAACCCGATTCTACCTTGCCTGCATCCTCTAACACACCGACAACATCCAACCCACCAACACTTAATCCGCTGACGACAAACACCCAGTCTTCATCCCCCACCGACGCAGAACTGCTCGGCAAAGAGCTAGTCGACGTGTGGCAGCATCTCTGGGTCGGTTGGCAAATGCCGGCACAGTATTACAAACCTTTGCTAGAGAAGATTGAGAGGGTGAAGGTTTGTGTGGACGGGGCTGTGGTGGGTACGAGGATACTTAGGGGGGAGTTGGAGAGGGGGAGGCGAGAGTTGAGACGGGTGGAGATGAGGGGGGGAGGGTTTTGGTGACGGGATAGAGAGGCGGCGGCTCGGTGTATTCTCCACGACCCGTTGCCACCAGCGAGGTTTGGCCTCACAAACTTGACGATCTTTACTGTCTTTGTGTCTTGGACAGTACCTCCGCATCCGCTTTGATGGAAAGCGTGGCAAGGTGCTTGGCAGAAGTGCTGTCTCGGACGATCGATCTAAACGATCTGCATGTGATGAACAAGATGCACACAGTAAGCATCTCATGTTCAACCATCACTCACTTGCAATACACTCTACATGATGTTGAGGTCTTCACAGCCCACGTCGTGGCGATTCAACAGCCATTCCGACCTGAGGCATATCCGCGCGATGCAACCCACGTCCCGCGAAGAGGAGATGCAAATGGAAGGAGTAGCCGAGTATTAATAGGCATTGCAATTGCACATTTTCCCAGTAAGCCACGCCACGAGTCGACACTATGCCAATTAGTACTTCCCCGAGGTTAACCCCGGTCGTCCCTCTAGAGCGTGCTGACGAGTCTTTTCCGCTCGATTCTCTCTTTCCCGCTACGAGTCTTCAACAAGTGCGCGCGGGAGCGTCCCCATTCGCTAGGGATGTAATTTTAGCCAAAGACGCGGCCCCGGCTCGGCACGCACCAGTCGCCGCACGCCCTGTGAGAATTCGGACAGGGAGTCGGGACCACTGTCCAAATCGAACATTCCTGAGACCCAAGCACTCCAGATTCAACCGATCGATTGCTTAGTGGAGCTGGCAAGAGTTTCGCAATGCGGGCACATGTATGTACTATGTATGTGTCACTGACTTTTACTTTGACTCTGCAGACATGCGCGCGACTGTTAGCCGGTGCTCTCGTTGAGGAAGCGTCAAGCCGTGGCCAAACAATGGCTACCTGCCTACTGCAAGCCTCGTACAGCACCCCCAGCGGCGTGCTCTCGGCGGCCTTGGCATGGTGAATTGCGTTTCGTGAAACAGGGACCCTTGCTGCTTCAGGGCACGCCCCTGCCGTCATATTCACGCGGCTCCACTTGACAATTGGCCAGACTCGCGACGCCTCTCAGGGGCACACTGTAACGGTGAAGCTACCGGTGGTGCCCCTGCATAGACCCAACATGTCGCTGGTGTCCCCATGGGCGGAATGGGCATGTGGACTAGGACTTTTCTGCGGGCTCTGGCGGGAACATGCGTGCGTTGTGTTTTATATTGAAGACAAGGCGACAATCCCCCTGACTGTGGGTTGGTGCTTTGCTCGCTTCTCATTGATTCATTTGCGTGCCTTGTGTCTTTCGATCGTTGCTGTCTTGTCTCTCCTTGTTCCTTTTCATCGCATAACATCCAAAAGTGTTTTCTGTGGCAGATCGTGTAGCTTGCGTTGCTCTCGACTCTACCACCAATACAGCTGCTGGGCAGTTGCGCGCTTCGAATATATACATACAACCGACAAGATGGCGGCCTCTACCACCTCTACCAGCAAGACGGCGGCCTCTACCGCCTCCACCAGCAAGACACTCAGGCCAGATGCGATTGAAATTCCCCCATCGACGAGTGGCAGCAACAAGCCTGCAAGTGAACACGATGCACCATTGTCGCCACGCTCATGGCGACACCGCTCAATGACCTATCAGCCTCCTTCGCGGATACAGACTACCGGCAGCCTGGATGCCGAAGACTACTTCGTATGTCCTGAACCACTATCACCTTTGAATGACACACTAACAACTTCAACAGGTTGGACCCCGCGATATGTCCAAACATTCAAAATGGCCAGACTTCATGCGAATGCACGGATCTGTCTTTCCCAAGATGATTATTCCTCTTCTTGTCGTTACTGCATGGTCTACCGCTATTACCGTTGTCTCAGAGCTGGTTCACCCACTTTCAGTTAGCACTCTCCTTCTCACTGTCCTTGGTTTCGTTGTTGGTCTGGCCATTTCCTTCCGGACCAGCACGGCATATGAGCGCTACACCGAAGGCCGAAAGTACTGGAGTCAGTTGATCTTTGTCAGCCAGAACATGGCCCGGACCATTTGGATCCATACGAGCGAGCGCGAAGGCGAGCTCGGCAAAGAGGATCTGCTCAACAAGTTGTCCGCCTTGAACCTCCTGAATGCTTTTGCATGCTCTGTCAAGCACAGGCTTCGTTTCGAGCCTGGTATCGACTACCCAGATCTCCGCCACCGCGTCGAGTACCTCGACACCTTTGCCAAGGCAGCCGAAGTTCACATCCCCAAAGAATCTGATAAGAAAAAGATCAAGGCCATTGGCGAGTACCTCGGCGTCACATTTGCCGAGTCCAACCCCCGCAAGAGGATCAAGCGCTCCAAGAAGCCTCTGGGTAACTTGTCGCTCGAGATCCTGAACCACCTCTCCAGCTACGTCCACAGTATCGTCAACAACGACACATGCAAAGTTGGGTTGTACCAAAACCAAGCCAGTAAGTCACATGATTTCTTCAAGCAAGCAACCAGAACTGACGAACAAACAGTCACCGGTATCGTCGCTCTCAACGAGGCCCTAGTCGGCATGGACCGCGTCCTCCAAACCCCCCTCCCAATCGCCTACTCCATCGCCATCTCCCAAATAACCTGGGTCTACGTTCTGATGCTGCCGTTCCAACTGGTCGACTCCCTCCACTGGATCACAATCCCCGGCTGCGTCTTCGCCGCCTACATCATCATCGGCCTCGCCGCCATTGGCCGCGAAGTCGAAAACCCCTTTGGCCACGACGTCAACGACCTCCCCCTCGAAGCCTACTGCGAAGAACTAGAAATGGACATCGACACCATTACCTCGATGCCTCCGCCCAGCACACAGGAGTTTATGAGGCGCGAGGGCAACATGCCGATTTGGCCGCTGAGCCACAAGAGCTATGATGAGTGGAAGGGCAGGAGTAAGCAGGATATTCGCGATGCGTTGATGACCAAGACAAAGGCCGATATGACGGTTAGGAAGAGCTTTGCTATTCCTAGGGAAAGCGAGGATGATGAAAAGACGCATGCTACGCTGCAACAGACGGATGCGTAGGCGCAGAATCTGGTGGCCGTCGTTATATTTACATTGATACCAGATTGGAGAAGCTGTTTAGCTCGCAGCTGGTAGGCGTATTGTACTGTCTTTACAGTCGTTGTGGGATTGCATAGCGCGGATTATAGGTGTTTTGGGATTTTTTTCTTTCTTCTCTTTCGTGGCTGAACAGCTGTATTTTCATGGCTGGGGCTGGAGCATGGTAGTGCATATTTGTCTACACAGATTTATCAAAAGTAAAGATCACAAAATTTAAATTACCTCAGCAAGTTCCCAAGTCTAGTCTTGTTGAGAATATCTTTTTTCGTATGGTGTTCTACTACTCTAACAACTTAGTCGAACATGGGTGCTGAAGTATGCCCTTCAGGTCCCACATCACCCATCTCCCACCGTCTCTTATATACCATCTCTCTCACCTCTGCCGACCACGCATCTGTAACACCTCACAGCCTCGCTCTCGACGGCTCTCCCAACAACGCCCTCGCCTTCTCATTCTGCTCTTTCCACCACTTCTTCCTCAACTCATGACCCCCCATGAAACTCTCCAACCACCTCTTCTCAAACACCGGTAATCTCCTCCCGGGCTCGCCCTCCTGCGGCACCCCCGCCAGCTCCCTCACCCCATTAAAATACTCCTCAAAATCCGGAAACACGAGCGTAAACGGCACACCATCGCCCCTCTTCTCGATCCTATCTTGTTCCCATTTTTCTTGCTCAGAAACAGGAGGCAGGTTGGCGCGGCCGGAGAGCACGCGCGCGGCGAGCACGGCTTGCCATTCGAAGATGCGGAATGTGAGTCCTGCTGCTACGGCGCCGACGAAGAGGAGGCTGGGATCTTTCATGTAGACTACGTGTTGGTAGAGACCTGGTACGCGGTTGTTCCTTACTTCTACGCTGGGGAGGAAGGGTAGTGTCCAGGAGTATCCTGTTCCGAAGATGACTTCGTCGACGGCGGAGACGGAGGTCCCGTCGATGAAGTGCACTGTGCGGTCGGGAGTGATGTGTGAGATGGAGGGTTTGGCAACGATGCCTGGGTGGTGAAAAGCTACGTCGCCGAAGTATCCGTTTGCTTTGTGCCCGAGAATGACGGAGTAGATGGGGCCGCGGGCTATGCCGATGAGGTCGACGGATATATCAGCTGCAGAGATGGATGCGCCTACTACCACGACTTTCTAGTTTCGTGTCAAATAACAGATCTGACGAGGAAGGCAAGAATACATACCTTGTCCTTGTAAGCATCTCGTCCCCTGAACATCTTACTGTGCTTTACACTCCCTGGCCTCGATCGCTCAAACTCTTCTAGACCATCGACTTTGGGGATGTAAGGAACGCTATAATGCCCACTCGCTACGATCACGCCATCGAAGCGCTCTTCCCACCATTCATCTTCTCCATCTGCGTCGCTGGGCTTGCGCAGTACTAGTCTCCATTCTTGGCCAACTTTTTCTACAAGCTCGACGGTGGTATTGTAGCTTACTAACTTTTCATACCCATTGCGATGGATCAATGATTGTATATACTTGTTGATAATTTTGTGATGACGGAATGGCGTTTGCGCACCATGTTTTGAGATCGAAAGAGGACTTATTTCACCCTCAATCGGTTCTTGTGAAAACGACATGGCGACATTGTGCACATTAGTCTCAAGGTAGGGATACACAGAAGATTCTGAGTAGCGAGGGACCTTGACCTTGGGGGTTTTGGTTGGTAGAGTTGGTGGTGGTGGGATGTGGCGGTCTGCTTTGCGTGTTGCTAGGGCGGGGAGTTCTGCAGGTTCCAAGTTGGCAGGGGGTGTTTTGTCCTCAATCCTAGAAGATGTGAGTTCTTAGCAAAGTTGATTGATTCAGGGGAACTGTACCAACAACCACCAGGAGCTTCTCTTCGTTCGAATACGCGAATCTGGTCAAATGCCTGTTCCTGTGCAAGAGCATCTATCGTAATAGCCCCACCAGGGCCAAGACCAATTACTGCGACACGCTTGATCGCCATGATTGCCCTCTGATTTCGACCCTCACACACGATCAAACGTAGATTTGGAGATGTGTGAAGAATGTCGAGGACGTTGTTGAACAATAAGTGGAGACATCTAGGTACCTACCTAAAGCTGCTTATCGCAAAATCACGCTACTCCGCGGCAAATTCATTTCGGCACAAGCGCTCCTTTAGCCTTTGACAAACCGCGTGGCTGCCATACGGCTCGATACCCTGTTGCTACTCATCTTGACATTCCCACTTGATCGTGGTGATGTTTGCGACATGTGAGCTTTCAATGGCGCAATTGAACAGGCCCTTGCCATCCCAAGCCTTAGCGTTGCCCCACCACATGATCACCAACCATTCACCACCAGCGACAAGTCCAATACGGCCGATTCGGTAAGGAAATCGTAGCCGGTACTAGAATGCCATGGCTTCAACTTGCAGTTTTCAAGAATCCGTCGGCATAGCATTCGGCATAATAAGAGAAGTGACTGATGCCGATGGGTAGAATGCAGTAGGAATCTGGGCGTGGAATCACGCCTTTGACTGCAGTTCCTGGAGAAAAAATGGTACTTATACTCTGATGTAGCGCTGTGGAGTGTGGATATCCAATCCCGACAGTTTGGTAAGGTTCGAAGATCATGGCGAGCTATGAAGAAAAAGGTGTGCCGCCTGCAGCAGCCCAGAGCGATATTTATGACTCCAACGAGAGCGAGGTAGTTGATCTCGAAAGTGACGTTGCGGCCCTACGAGCGCGACGGAAGTAAGTTTGCTCATCGTCTTTGATTTACGATAAGTTTCTGACCATTGCAGGGTCGATACAACCGTGTTGCCCTTGCTCTTTCTGGGCCTGTTGGTGTTTCAGTTGGATCGAATGAATCTTGCCAGTGCACTCACAGATGGCTTTGCGAAGGATGTCAAGGTGAATCAAGACACCATTAACCTGGGGAACCAATTGATGTTCTTGGGTATCGTTGTGCTAGAGATACCTTCCAATGTTATTCTGCAGAGAGTAAGTACATGTACTTCTGCATACAATAAGCACGTTACTCACTACAATATCTAGATTGGGCCGCGCAAATGGATTTCTGCCCAAGTCTTCATCTTCGGCCTTGTCGCAACATTACAAGTCTTTGTAAAGGATAAGGCAGGCTTCCTAGTATCACGATCCTTCCTAGGGTTGTGTGAAGCTGGTTATATCCCTGGTGGGATTTACACATTGTCAACCTGGTATACCAAGCGAGAGATAGCAAAACGCGTTGCTGTCTTCTTCTTTGGCATGTTTGGCGGTAACGCAATCAGCCCACTGCTTGCCAGTGGAATCTTGAAATTGCGAGGCCATGGGGGCATGAAGGGGTGGCAGTGGCTGTTCCTACGTAAATCGGCACCCATATCTGAAGTACAACAGGTCATTGCTGACTCGTCTTAGTCGAGGGTATATTCACCATGCTAGTGTCCATCACTCTTCTTTTTCTCCTGCCAGGAACTCCCGATCAACCCCGGCCCCTTTTATCTCCAGGTCTCATTCGCTTCAAAGAGAGCGATCGTGTAGCCCTGCAACGCCGCCTCGAGGTCGATAACAGCGAGCGCAAGCCTGGTACCCAAGGTCTCCACATACCTCTCGCCCTCGTTTGGAAGACTGTCAAACACTACCGTCGCTGGCCATCATTTATCTCTACCTTTGCGGTTTTCTCGACATGGTCATCTCTTACGACCTACACGCCTAGCATCATAGTCGCGCTGGGCTTCAGCAGGATCGAGGCCAACGCTCTAGCTTGCGTAGGCGGCTTCCTTGCTTTAGGAGTAGTGTTCTTCTTCGGCTGGCTATCGGACAAGACTAACAAGCGCGGGCTTTCAGTCATCATCGCACAATCACTCTACCTTCTTATCCTCATCATCACCCGCTCCGTACACCCATACGTAGGCAAATGGTCGCGCTGGGGTCTTTGGACAAGTGTAAATGCATTCGCAATCGGCTATCATCCAGTGCACAACTCTTGGGTGCAACTCAATTGCCAGGATCCGCGAGAACGTAGCATCAGCATCGCGATGTGGGTCATGAGCGCGATCTCGGGTCTGATGGTTGGCACGCAGTACTATCGAGCAGATGACCTGCCATTTTACAGCAAGGGGCTGAGGATCCAGATCATTATGGTTGCTGTCGGCATGGTGTTTGCTATCTTGCAGATGGGAGTGTATATTTGGTACAATAAGAGGCTGCTCGGAAGGTGGGCAGGGAAAGGTAGGGAGAAGCCGTGGCTGTATACACCTTGACCTGCAATCGGCTTTAGCGAGCTTACCTTGGGCCACTATGTGCACGTTGCCTGGAACTATGTAAGGATCCCCAAAGCCTATATATATATGGTTCTTAATTTGAATACCATCGAATGAATCATCATTGTGTCGCTGTTACATTTGACACCCAAACTCTGCGAGTACAAGGACTGTGGCGTCGCTTTCTCTGAGCGTATGAGGACCAGGATCACCATAGGTTCTGATAATATCTGCCGAGGTAGTGAAAGGCTAATCAGCGAGCAATTTCGGAACAGCAATGAAGAGTTAGGTACTATATCAGCTAGAACAGAGCGCTCGTGCCATGCTAGTACACGCTGATAGACTTCAGCTTTGCGCAGCTTCCTACCTCTTTTATGCACTATTTTCTTTGATACTTCTCTTCGCCCTTATCACTATTACTACCTATAACCTCTCTGACTCTATTTATTCACCTTGGGTCAACCGGGACGAACACTTGTGTTCAAGTTTGCATTTCAGAAGAAGGTGGAGCTGATGTCGAACTTGTTTATAAAGTATCGATAAGATGAGCTTTGATCAATGGCCTGTTCTCCACGTCTTTGCATGCCCTTGCTAAGTCATGTCGCACCAAAGGTGGCTGATCGTGGTGGAATTCTGACCACCAACAGGTTCCCCCAAACTCCGCGCTGAAGCCCCACATGTCGGTGAAACCTTCTGCCATCCGCCGACCAAAAACTTTCGAACCTGGATTTAGTCTAACAACGCGCCAGACAGGACTTTTCAGTCTTCCCGAAACCACGCATACGGCAATACGTAAATACCGGCGATATGTTTGCGGTACCGGGATGGAATGTCTCTGCGCCCATCAAGGCGCAGACTGAAACGCCCAAGCCAAAAGACCCAAACAAGCTGGGTAAGAAGGCAATGAAGAGGAAAGAAAAGCAAGAAGTCAAGGTCAATACGGAGAACATTGGAGAGTACTGGGACAAGGCCATTGAGACTGTGAATTCCAAGCCAATTGAAGCGTCGAAGCCGACACCAAAGGTACAAGAAGCGCCAAAGACTGCGACGAATGGCACGGCTACAACAGAGGCAGAGGCAGAGGCAGAGGTAGCGGGTGAAGGTACGGCTGAGAAGCGGGGCAAGAAGCGGAAGAGGGGAAAGGCTGGAGGGAGGAAGAACAAGGAGGAGGCCGCTGAAGGTGCAGCGAAGACCGAAACTGCTGAATCTATAGCACCTTCATCGACAGATACAACAAGCGCCGCCCAAGAAACCTCAGCCGAAAAGCCAGCAACCACAGACCCCGACTCCAAACGCGAAAAGAAGAAGCGCAAGAAGGAGCGACAAGCCGCGGAGTCGGCCTCGAAGCCTGAAGCCACTCTCCCCGCTGCAGCCGTCGACCTCCTCCCCGAGCCCAAAGGCCTGACGCCGCTTCAAAAATCCATGCGCAGCAAACTCGCCTCTGCCCGCTTCCGCCACCTAAATGAATCGCTCTACACTAAGCCCTCCGCCGAATCACTCGACCTATTCAAACAAGACCCCTCCATGTTCGAAGACTACCACCGCGGCTTCCAACAGCAAGTCGAAGTCTGGCCCTCCAACCCCGTCGACAGCTACGTTGCCAGTATTCTCGCACGAGGAAAGATTTCCACGCGCGATCCATGGAAAGCCGCACAGCGAGCAGCAAAAAAGGGCAAAGGCATTGCGCCCACAGAAGAAGCACCCACATCTGCCGTCGTCCGCGCAACCGGCGACGCCAAACCCCTCCCCCGAAACATCAAAGGCCACTGTACCATTGCCGATTTAGGCTGTGGAACCGCATCGCTCTCCTACCGCCTACAATCGCACCTCAAACCGCTCAACCTAACCTTCCACTCGTACGACCTGTCGAAACCGACCGGCCCTTCTGCAAATCTCGTCACAGTCGCCGACATCAGCGCGCTCCCGCTCCAAGACAACAGCGTCGACATTGCCATTTTCTGCCTCGCCCTCATGGGCACAAATTGGCTCGACTTCATCGACGAGGCCTACCGCGTCCTCCGCTGGAAAGGCGAACTCTGGGTCAGCGAGATAAAATCGCGTTTCGGCCGCGTCGTCGACTCCAAAACCGGCAGTAAACAAACACACAAAGTTCCCATCAACAGCATCGGCAGCCTCAACAAAAAGGACGCAAAACCCCCCGCGAAGAAAAGTAAGAAGAAAGCAGACGATAAACCAGAGCCAGAGGGCCCGCAGGATAGCGATGACGAGGCTGAACTCGCAGTCGCTATAGATGGTCAGCCTACCGTCGATACCACGGATATCTCAGCGTTCATCGAGGTCCTGCGCAAACGCGGGTTTGTCCTCGATGCGCTACCCGAGCGGCAGATGGAGGCTGTGGATCTGAGTAATAAAATGTTTGTCAAGATGCAGTTTGTCAAGGCTGCGCATCCGAGTGCGGGGAAGAATGCGAGGGAGGACCAGAAGAGTGGGGCTAAGCCGCAGGGACTTAAGATGGGTATCAAGGGGAAGAAGTTTAGTGCTGTTGGTGAGGAGGAGGGGAGGAAGAGTGATAGGGATGGGGAGGTGTTGAAGCCGTGTTTGTATAAGATTAGGTAGATGGTGGGGGTGTGAGCTGTCATTGGGTATGAGGACGTGGGAGATGGGGGAGTGAAGTTTGCAGGTCTTATTTTGTAACTTTGTGCCGCCTACTCTTATGAAGTCTGCCTTGGGATGCGGAAGCGGAGGTGGAATATGACAACTCCATCGTCCTGTACCCCTTTTTTCATGATGAAATGTCTTATGACGCTCTCTGTCTGCATCCCGCTCATTGCATGCCGTCGATTGTAAGTTCAGAACTTGGCGGTACCAGGACCCTGATTCTCAACACGTGACGCACGTGCATGACGCTCACTTGACAGGCTATGCCTAACTAATCCATCCTACCACGGCTTCCCTACTAAGAAAGATTCGCAAGCAAGCTTGCTGCGACATCTGGGTTACCGTCAGCCATGTCTAGCGCTTGGACCGCTTCAGCCGCAGTGACACGGAATAACGAGACGAGTTGCTGAATGAGTTCTTGTGGATATTTGGAGCTGGATGCAGCGGGCAATGGAGCGGCAGGCGCTGGAGCGGCAGGCGCAGCAGGTTGCGGTGCCGACGACGAGGCAGCAGCAGAAGGGCCAGACCCAGACCCAGAAGCAATCGAGGGTTCTGCAGCAGCAGTGGCGCCTTTGGGTCGTACAGCACCGGTCTTAGCGCCTATCTCCGTGCCATTGGGTCCTGCGACCGTGGGCTCGTTCATCTCGGCCTCTTCGAAGCTCCGTGGGATTTCTGATTCGTGGAGGAAGGGCACTTCCTGACCTTGGAAGCACAGTGCATTCTTCTCGAGGTCAATCTTGGCGCGGTATCGCTTGAGCATGTCGAGGCCGAAGAGGAGATCGACGTCCTTGCCCTCCATGACGGTGAAGGCACAGGGCATGACTGCGCCGCCTATCTTGATCTCGGCGTGGTGGACGCGGCCGAGGATGCGTGCTGTGCCGACTCCACGAGCCATGCCGGCGTATCGGACGTCCATGAGGCGCATGATGCCGCAGCGTTCGGCGCAGTCGGGGGACATGATGGTGGCCTGGGCGCCCGAGTCGACAAAGGCTTTGACGGGGACGCCGTTGACTTCGGTGTTGACGTAGAGCATGTGGACGCGGACGAAGACTGGCCATGTTAGTTGGTATGGGAGGAATGGGGCACGGGAGGGCAATGGCAGTACCCTCTGGATTCTCATCGTAGGCCTTTTGCAGGTTCTCGACGACGCGGTCTTGCCGGATGAGGTCCTCGATCTTGCGCTGGGCCTCGACGTTGAAGGGGTCCTCGTTGAGCAGGGCAATCTGGTTCTGTCGCTCGCGCTCTGCGTCTTCCTGCTGGCGTTGGCGCATGGCAAACAGCTCTCGCCAGCGGGCGGGGTCGTGGATGGCAGCACCGAGCTCGGGGTCGCGGGTGCGGACGTCGTTCTGGGCGGCGGGGTTCATAAGGAGATGCTGTCGCACACCCTCTGGATCAGGCTGCGCTGGCATGCGCGGGCCGCCGGTTCGAGGCGCGGGGGGGTTTCGGCGGATCATGACGGCCAGCATCTCGCCATCCCTTATTCCAGCGTCCTCTAGCGTCTGTGTCTCGTTGGCGACGGCCTGGCCGTTGAGGTAGATGCTCTGTGCGGCGGCGGGCAGGGCCGTGTCGGCCTCGATGAAGCCCTTGAGGTCCTTGACGGTGCTGCCGGGGGGCAGTTCGAGCGTCAGCAAGTCATTGTCCGCCTGGGTGCCGGGTGCGGTGATGGAGATGGTGACGCGGGGCCTGGGAGCGCGGGTTAGCCGTGGGTTGCGAGACCGTCGCACAGCAACGGCGCGGGAGACTCTCACATGGGCGCGGTGGCGGCGTCCTTGCTGGGAGCCGCTGCAGGTGGCGCTGGATGCGGGCAACGGAGCGTGGCACCTGGGCGAGGTTGCAATGGCCGGCGGCGGGGTGGACGGGCAGTGTGGCGATGGACGGGTTGGACTGAGCTGGCGGGGTGCCGTGAAATGAATGCTTATAGACGCGGTTGGACCAGGGCGACGCACACGAGCGGCCGCTTGAGCCTGCTAGAAGACAATCGAAACGGCGGGGGCCCCTCTTTCTTGCAGTAACAGGCTTCAGCTTCCAACCGTCGCCGCTGTCGACTGTCAGTCACCTTGTCAGCCTCGGCCAGCAAGCAGCGCCTGGGGGGCAGCCTGCAGCACCATCATGTCGTGAGAGAGAGGGCTTACGGGGACCAGAAGCTCTGCCCTTTGCTACTGAAACAACCGTCGAGGCAGCCCTGCTCGCCGTACGCAAGGGCCTACCCAGATGCACGTAGGCGACATTGACATTGCGACGTCGACGCGACAAGCCCGTCCAAAACCAGCTTTAGGCTATACCTCCCAGGCTATAACCAAGCGCCGTCTCGTCTTGTCGTGAGCGTCCCTTCTGCAGAAAGGCTGACATGCACCTGCTGAGTACACGACAGCAGCACCATGCTCATGTAATTCTCCCTGCATCATACAATCTCTGTTGCCCGTCACTATGGCTGGGCACGCGGGCCAATCGCATCAATTCACCTCCAGAACATCAGCCCCTCTTAAACAGGCAATCTACAGTACCAAGGATGTGCAATCCTCCGACCATACATGGGATGGATCGTCTGGTGTACTCCCAGGTAGGTAAACATCAGACGACGGGAGCTGCCCGTACCTACCCCACTATGGCTGCAAGCGAAGCGAATCGCGGGGTTTCATCCGAAGGTCCTTCCTCGCGAGAACCAGAAAACCACGGACCCCGCGGCTTCTTGCAGCCCAGGCTCGCTCTCTCCTGCCCCAAGCTTGCACCGTCGATCAAGACCTGTCGCGAACCACTGATCGCCCCGCCAAGATGCCACGGGACCTGCTAGCCGAACGGAAGACGCTGGACAGCATGAGTGAATTGTCCAGAGAGCCCGCCAACAGCCCGCCACCTGATAATACAAGTCTCGTACCACATCGCGAGTCAAACCTCATGAAGCAAGAACGCCTCAAACAGACGGGCATCCACCCTTTTGCCCAATTGCTCAACGTCGAAGACCTGGATGACTGTGACTGGCTTGAGCATGCCGCCTTTGATCCGATTGAAGCCGCCTCAAGGGAGAAGGTAGGACATGTCCATATTCCTTCACCTCTATATCATCACCCTTTCATCTCATTTGTCTGAAACGTCGCATCTTGATCTCTCGTCACACCTTTGGGCATCGTCAGGCACCGCTTTTGCGCTCTTCTCCATCCCACTGTCACCAGCTTGTAGAGCACGACATGGTGCACACTGCGCACACACCACCGCATTTGGCATGTGGCCATCTGCTGCGCTGGCTATACTTCACCAATATCGTCACTTGTTGTAATCCCATATTCTCGTTGCCTGGTGGATACTACATCTTGTACCACTCCACTCATCACGATCTTTGGTGTAACACCCGCTCACACCCGCTCGCACGCCCCTCTCGGTCCAGCCCCCAAAAATCACCACCATCACCGTAGCCTCAGGTGACAGTCTTGACTCACCACTAACAACACTTCAGCTCGAATACCGCCTCTCAACATGCGGTGAACTCTGCTCTGGCCTCTTCACCTCTGCCTACCCCACCTCGAGCGGCCCCCTCGGCGCCCTCTTAAAAGCCCACCCCACATTCCCCTCTATCGACTCCTCAGACAGTGACCGGAAACGCATCCTTCTAGCCCACATCATCGCCACAAAGTCATCCTCCCCGCTCGTCACTGACGACGCAATGTCCTACCCCTCAGACTACAAGTCCAAGTACCAACTCACTCCCAAAACCGGCCACAACGAAGATGGCAAAACCATCTGCATACATAGCATGGCCGTACACCCGGATTTCCAGAAAAAGGGCCTCGGACAAGTGTTGCTAAAGGCTTATTTGCAGCGCATTAAGGATAGTGAGGTTGCCAAGAAGATTGCACTCATCTGTAGAGAGCGGTATGTGCCGTTTTATGAGAAGGTAGGGTTTAGGAATGTGGGGCCGAGTAGGGTGCAGTATGGAGGTGGGGGGTGGGTGGATATGGTATTGGATTTTGAAGAGGATTACCGGGATGAGTTTGGGAATTCGTAGGGGGAGATGACGCTTCTGGGAGTGGGATGAGATGGGTGAAAAAGCGAGCCACGGTCATGTGGCGGGGTATGCATCTGCAGTGCTATTATGAGGGCGTAGCAGCTTTGTTGGTAAGATGTAGGTTTGAGGTTCTGTATTCAATAGTAGATGTCTGCGTGAGGTCTTCGCGGGACATTCGGTCAGGGTGCATGCTCGATTACTAGAACATCGTGCATACCTACGGTACGGGACTGTATATCAGGGTTTCTGGTCTTGATCCATGTCTCGACATGATTCACAAAGAAGCTCGTATCTAGTGAGTTAATGGACTCTAAGAACGCCACTTAGTACGTACAGCTACCATAAATTGTGAAAGAATAGATAAAAGTCGCTTAAAGCTTAGCTATATGCTCTACAAGTAACTATAAGCTTGCTCTAGTAGTCTGCAGTCTACATGGCGTCTCCTTGCTACTCTATAGACTAAATATCTATGCTCTTGAGTCAAAATAGGGACTTGATCAATACGAGCTCCTCCGTTGCATGGAATCATCCCATGACGATTATATCATCTCAATTCACGCTGTCCAGAAAGTTGCCAAAACGCGATCGTCAACTACATATGCTCAAAATATCCAATGGCCTTACCTGGCCTTTATGCATGTATTGCAAACCAACTCTAAAGATTGCGTGCTTGCTAGTTGCGACGATAGTGGTGCGACGGGTGGAGGTCGACAACAACCTTGCTACGGCAAATCCGGTTAGTGCCGAAAACCTAGACGCAAGCAACGCCGAGGATGTCCCATCACCAGATCTGAATGCATAGGAAAGGTTCGACCAGTGTCAATGCTACCATGTAGTATGCAACTATGGCTCTGACGTTCATGCAAACATCGCTGAAATCCTGAGCAATTGCCCTTGCATTTAACGCATGACGCTGTAGGCCCTTCTGCTCTCCGATTACGCACAATTACTTAGCGTAAACGCAATGAGGCGCGTCGATGAGGTCTCGCACGATACTGACAGTTGCCAGAGAACGATATACTGACTCTAGCTCGAATCCCCCACAACACCCGACAACGACCTGTGCACAAGCAATACTCTGGGATCCAGGGTCTCGAAGTACACATCACGATCCAATCAGCCATGTGAACCTCCAGACTACAAACTCGGGACGTCCCTTTCAGGATGCATGGACCCACTGTTCCCTAAATTTCTACTGTTGGGCCACCGCGGGGACTACATCTTAGCAGCAACCACACAGATCACACTCTGCTCCGCTCTAGTCCATCATTCAAGGGCCTTTTAGTAATTTCGTCCCTGTAGTGGCCCTGGCTTGCGCACTCAACACAATGACGTGCTTTGAAGGCTCGTTTCATGGAGAAGAAAATTCTGATTGAACTGGAGAGAGTCCGAATGCGCTATTATTACTAAAACATAGAAAAGAGCCCCGCCAGGGTCTAACAACTTGTTACTATCTTCCCTGTGCAGTTTACTTCTTCTTCCCCGGATTCTTTTGTTGCCGACCATGTTGAAGTACAACCAGGACGTGGAGAGTTCGCCACATCTCGACCACCACCATGTTTCGGATGACGAACCGATTCTTGAACCACAATTGGGTGTTGGTGGGCATGGAGCTACGCAGCGCCATTTGAAGAATTATCATGTTACTATGATTGGGTTTTGCTCTGGCATTGGCACAGGTCTTTTTATTGGGACGGGTGCGGCGTATGCCAATGCTGGACCGGCTGGGCTGTTGCTTGCTTATATCATCGTTGGAAGCGTACTGTGGGCTGTGATGCAGAGTATTGCTGAGCTGGCTACAGTGGTAAGTAAATTCTGACATTGGCGCTCAGTTCATACTTACCATTTCATAGATCCCCACTGCTGGTTCATTTCCTCACTTTGCTAGCCGATTCATCGACCCAGCCGTCGGTTTCTCCTTGGCCATTAGTTATGGATACTGCTACACCATATCCATTGCTGCCGAATGTTCCGCATCAGCTATTCTCGTCGGATACTGGACCGACATGTCTCCCGCAATCGTCATCACGATCAGTCTGGTTCTCATTCTCGCAATTAACCTGACCAGTGTCCGTTGGTTCGGTGAATCCGAAGTTGTCGCTGGAGCCATCAAGATTGCTTGCTTCCTCGGTCTCATACTCGTATCCATTGTCATCACGTCTGGCGGTGCACCAAACAACGAAACCATTGGCTTCCGATACTGGAACAACCCAGGCGCATGGGTCGACTACAACGGCATCACCGGCTCGACAGGCCACTTCCTCGGCTTCCTCGCCGCCTTCGTCAACGCCTCCTTCTCCTTCATCGGTGTCGAAGTCGTCGTCATCACCGCAGCCGAGAGTATAAACCCTCACAACGCGATTCCCAAGTCCGCCCGCCGCGTAACCTACCGCATCGCGCTCTTCTACGTCCTCGGCGCCCTACTGATCGGCCTGATTGTCGACCCCCGCGATCCAGGCCTCATCTCTGGCACTGGAAACGCAAACTCCTCTCCCTGGGTCATCGCCATTAGACAAGCGCGCATCACCGCCCTCCCCTCCATCGTCAACGCATGTATCCTCATCTCCGCGTGGTCCGCAGGAAACAGCTACTGCTGGGTCGGATCCCGCATCATAGTCGCCATGACCACTGACCGCCAACTCCCCCAGTTCTTTGGCCGCACCTGGTCCAACGGCGTGCCGTATGTTGCAGTCATCACGGCCTGGCTTTTTGGCCCTCTCGCATATCTCAGTCTGGGTTCTGGGGGCGCGGCTCAGGCGTTTGGCTGGTTGATGAATTTGAGCACGGTTGCTGGACTGATTGCCTGGGCGACGTTGTGTTTTTGCTATATTCGCTTCTTTGCAGCGATGAAGGCGCAGGGTGTGAGTCGTGAGACATTACCCTGGGCTGGGCCCTTGCAGCCGTACACGGCGTGGTATGGATTCGTTGGTGCGACGATCATCACGCTGATTACTGGCTTTCCGGTGTTCTTGAAGGGAAACTGGAACACGCCGGATTTTGTGGCAAGTTATGTTGGTATTCCGATCTTTATCGTTCCGATTATTGTTTGGAAGTTGGTGAAGAAGACGAAGGTACGTTGTTGTTGTCCCCATGAGTCCAAAGGTTTCATGCTAATATCCAATAGTTTGCGCGCGCGAGTACTATTGATCTTTATTCCGGCCGCCTTCAGAAAGCCCAGATGTAGCATAAATTGTTCCTTTGACTTGTGAATATCATCTAGGCTTGCTTCTTTCAGCAACTACACTTTGGTTTCTTCCACATGTTCCTTTTTCTTCACTAATATACACAAGATGCAGGGTCCGGACTTGACTCTGTCAAAACAGTCACAGACATCTACTCAGACATGCTTCACCACATGCAGGAGCCCTATCACCGCATTTACGCTGACGGCTATATGTAGTTCTCCTATCTCGTCCTCCGATTCAAGAGCGCGGTTCCTACTCTCGGTTTCCCGGGGTCGGCACTTGGTGAAAGCGATTGGCTGTGCAAGTGGAACGGAAGCTGGCGAAGAATGCAGAGGAAGGCAATAAGAACTTGATCACAAGAGAGCAGGCACATAATCACTTACATACGGACAGACTGCCCTTCGATTATCTCAGCAAGATGAATTGTATGCGTCAAGCCCGGAATACATAGGCATCTCACAATCCGATCGAATGACAAAGTGGAAACAGGCTAACATTTGAGGCATGGAGAGCCCTGTTGGGTAAGACGAAGATCTATCTATCTGGTCTTACTGAAGATCCATTTGAACGGCTGGAAGAGCCAGGCGAAAGGGCTATAGAAACTGACTCTTCCAAAGAACCGTCATGCGCTAACACCATTGGTGCGCTTGTGAACAATAGAATCCCCCTTTCCGCTGTGGTGCTCGTCGTGCTCCGCTTCTGCTTCCGCCAATTTTTTCCTCAATTCTCTGATCTCGTTGTTTTTGCCGTCGATTAATTTGTTCCTGCTTCCTTGCTCGTTTTGCGCAGCTGTTTCCGCTTTGGCCGCATCGTCCTGGGCCTTTTTAAGTGCACTGGCCGCTTTCTCTTTCTCTTCATTTCGTGCTTCTCTCTCCTCTTTCAGGATCCCCTCATTCTTGTCGCTCTTGTCCTGGGCGTTTTGGAGTTCCTGGCTCTTCAGTCTGAGCTCTTCGTCCTTGTCATCGAGGTTCCTGAGGGCAGTCTGCAGGTTATCCTTGGCCTTGCCGAGTTTGTACGTTTCGTTGGTGAGAGCAGTGCTGAGATCGTTTTTCTCTTTGGTGAGTATCTCGAGCTGCTTTGCAAGCTTCTGAGCCTTCTCTGTCTCCTCTGCGAGTCGAGCTTGAGTGGATTTGAGAGTGGCTGAGAGCTCAACAATGCTGTGGTCTCTGTCGCAGAGATCTGCCTTGAGACATGCAATGGTGTCATCACGCCTGCCGATCCTAGCATTGAGCTCTTTGATGGTGGATTCTCGTCGTACAATGGTTGCTTGAAGTTCCTTGATGGTGACATCACGGTCCCTGACCTTCTGCAAGGCAGCGGCCTCAGCCTCACGGGACTTTGTTAGCTTTATCCTGAGATCGTCAATGATCTCGTGGTCCTTCTTGTCGTGCTCCTTGTTCTTGTCGGCTAGTGCCTTGTCCGCCTTCTTGTCCTTCTCAATCTCGGCATCACGTTCCCTGACAATATCCTTCTGTCGCTTGACCTCGGCCTCCGCGGCATCACGGCCAGCCTCAGTCTTAGCACGCTCATCCTCAGAAGCTGCAAGGTCGTCCTTGGTCTTCTGGAGATCAGCCTTGAGTTTAGCCTCACGTGCTTCAGCAGCGGCGCGGTTATCTGCGATCTGCTTCAGGAGTTCCTTATTCTTTGCATCTAGGACACTGTTCTGTTCACGATGCTTGGCGCTCTCCTCTTCGAGTTTAGCAATCTTGGCCGCCCTAGCCTCGGCCTTCTTCTCGAGCATGAGGAAGGATCTGTCGAGCTGTTTGTACTGGTTGACAGCGTGTTTGGCAAGATAACCTGCTTGGTCGACGTAAGCAGCGGAGTATCTCAGAGTCTCAACGAGATCGGCCGGGAAAGGTAGTTGGCCAGTGTATCTTGGAAGTGATGAGGTTGGCTGTGGATAGCTACAATCCAGAGATATCTTCTCGAGCGTCGGGCGGGGAGGCAAGAACTGATGCTCAGCTCCAATCTTGATTGTTGCAGCAAGATCCAACTCCTTCTGAAGGGCCGGTTTAACGTCCTTCTCCTGCTTCACAGTCACACCGAGGCTGTCCGCCTTGACCTTGCAGTCCAATGTGTAGTAACCATTGTGCTTGAAGGAGAAAATGTTTGGGGTAGCCGCTTGCGATTGTTGCTTGCTGGTCGAGTACGTCAATGAACGTTCTTTCTTATCGGCGTCCTCTGTCCATTGCCAGATGGAAATCACGGGCTTGCCATCGCCTAGACCCCTGGGTGCAAATACGAAGAATGCTTCGTTCTTGGCCCAAGAGTGGTATTCAATGGCGCCTGTCCAAATCTTGGGTGGATTTGACGGATCAATGTCTGTGAGAGGCTGATCGTAGTGACGAGTGAGGGGCACATTGGATGTCTTCTTATTATCACCTGTGATGCTGAGGGCGAGTTCCTTGTATGCCTTCTTGGTGACAATTTGGAATGTGTTGGCGGTGTCCTTGAATTTGACGAGATCCTCGCTTCCGTCGGTGACCTTGACGTCTGTCGCTTTGAACTTGATAAGGTTCCACTTCTTAGTGTAAAGATAGATGGGGTCGTTGTGCTCGATGGTGCCATTTGGCAACACGGCAACAAGGAGCTCATTGTCGAGCTTGCCGTAGTAGACGTAAAACGACATGGTGAAAGCTTCGCAGGCAATCAGAGGAAGAAGAGGAAAGAAGTTGATTGCAAGTGTGATGATCCCTTCATTTGGGATTTCTCAGCGGTACTTATATATTGGTCTCCTTCATACATTTGCATTCGAGGCCAGGGCAAGCGGTTCAAACATGCACCATGAGACAGGGACACGCAGCGTGATACCAAATCCGGTACAAAGCTGCAAGCCAAGTCACCAGAACTGTCGTCGTCTCAGACGGTATCGCGTGCGAACGCATGTTTCTTGCCAGAAAAAGGAACATTCCTCAGCTTCGGTGGAGCCGAATCACATACAGCTCGTGCGAAGCACCTTGGCTTATCTGGAGCTGCAGAACGCGAGACTGAACCACACCATACGCTGGGGTACTTGCAGTCACGAAGTGAACTCAGCCCAGCACCGTCAAGCCACCAGTTTAGCGAGTAACTTGTGAAGACCAAAACACATCTAGCTGACGCCACTATTATCCAGGTTATAGCAGAAGTCTGGCCAATGTCTTGAAACGGGCTCCCGTCCGCCAGATCAGGCGGACAATCCGACACCTGAACGAACTGCGACAGGGTTGAGTATGTGAAAGGAGGTTGCTGCGTCTGGAACGTGATAAATCCACCAGGATCACTTAACCAGGTGTTGCGTTGGTTCATCCAGCGTAGCGCACAGTAAAGGTGCAGCGGCGTGAAACTTTGTGTGGCTGGCTGAGGCTTTCCCCACACTTGCCCGTTTGGGTCGACGACAAGTGGGCCAGACCCTCGTCCACGCAATCAGATCTATCACACACGAGGAGCAAGCGACGGGCCGCTGCGCCCGCATATTCCTTTCCCTGACTCTTGGTGGCTGTATCGCCATAGTGCTGAATTGGGCCATGAAGCTGAATGCGCTTAGAAGCACTTGGCCTTTCATTCGATATTCGGACTTGCCTTGGAGCTTCACGAGGCTGCAGGTGGCTTGCATTGGTTAGTATACATTCGCTTGGTTGGCTGCTAGCCTCGGCCCTTCCGTTGCTGGGTGCACTCAAGACCACCTGATTTGGCGTCTATGCTACCATATTGGCATGGCGCTTGTAAAAGAATGGTTGGACTGGGCGATCCAGATTTCAAGCAGTGATGGCTGAACCAACGCTATTAGAACACACGGGATTAGATGTGTACGCCCCCAGATCAAAGGATCAAAGACCCTCGGCCATTCAAACGAGCTACAGGCGTGATAGGTTACATTAACTGTGGTTTTCAGTACTGCCCCCTCCATCACGGCGGTGTTCAGTCGTTTTCTTGTACCTCTTCCCATGAATGAGGACTTCTTTTTGCCTCTAGACTCTGTTGTCAATCCCAAGCCCAATCTCGTCAAACACGCAATGGACACCGTAGCCACCCATCACCACGAAGCGCAACAAGACAAGGATGTCCCTAAAGTTGACGTTGCCGAGATTTGCTCTGACAGCTCACCTACGGAGCATGAGGGCATCTTGGTCATGAAGGGACCCAAAATCAACATGACCGGAGATCGCGAGATTTCTAATCACTACACTGGTACCTACTTCCCCCACAACGATGACCGTCTACCCGCTTATCCAAAATCAGGCGTACATACCGGTACTCATTTCCCACACACAGGCCACACCTTCCCCCATGATGGTCCAGGCTTCACGTCTCCTGGGCTCCGTCCTATTCCAGATATCTTGATGCCGTTTCCGCGCCCATCCAGCCCAACGGGATCCGTTCGCAGCTCATATGGCTCTTCACGCCGTCGCGTGATTCGCCGTACCTACAGTGGAACGCACTCCCATGGCCATCATTCTGAGGTCTCAAGGGAGCTTACTCGCGCAGCTGAGAGTGAGTTTCTTGCTCTTATGGAGCTCATGACCTCCATGACTCGTCGTAGCTCGTCTCTGAAGGAAGTATGGATGAATTTGATCGCCGAGCGTGAATCTCATTGCATTGAGATAGAAAGTCTACAGTTGCGGATCGAGGAGTACATCGAGACTATTGAGGAGCACAAACGAGAGTCACACGGCTACAGTCATGAACACGAAGAACGGAAGAAGGAACTCCTAAAGCTTCGTCTTGAACTCTCCGTTGCCCTTTCCAGTGTGACCGAGTGGAAGAGGAAGTTTGAGGACCGCTGCGGCGACCTTGGCAAAGCCAACTCCCGGATTTCCGAACTCGAAGATCGGTACAAATACTCTGAAGAAAGGTATGAGGAGTCGAAGACTACGGTTGAGCAAAAGACGTTGCAGATAATTGCCTTGCGTGAAAACTGCGAACGCGCAGAGGAAGATTGCAGGAAGCACGAAGGCGAGATTGAGATCTTCAAACAGAAGTATAAGAAGCTAGAATCCAGCTTCACGGAGATCACCAGCAAGTTCAAGTCTTCGCAGCTCGAGATCAACTCCCTCAAGATCGAAAACGAGACATTGATCAAAGAGCGACACAGGTGGATGCGTGAGAAGTGCGAGCTTGAAGACCTCCTCCGCAAGCGTGATCTTGAGATCGTAACCTTCAAGAGCGACATTGAGGAGTCTAACACTGCGCTCACCAAAAAGAAGCGGGAGCTCTACGAGTCCGAGGAGACCAACAAGACGCTCACCGAGTCCCTCAAAAAGAGTAAGCAACTCGTCGAAGAAAAGGAAGAAATTATCAACAAAAAGAAGCGCGAATACTCCGACCTCCTCGTCCGATTTGGCGCTATCGAGACAACGTGCGGCCATCTCAGGGCTGAATGCCTCCGCTACGAGGAGGAAATCAACACCTACAAGCAAACCATTACACGCCTGGAAACCGAGCGCACAACCCTCACAGAGACCCTCACAGAAGTCCGCTCCACGCTCAGCGAACTGGAGTTCAAACACGGCGACCTGGAGCGCGAACACCATGGCAAATGCAAAGAATTTGACGAGGGGCACCGTCTGCTGCTCATCGCCGAGCAAACCATCATCCGCCACGAACACTCCATCAAAGAAAAGACGGAGCAAATCCACGCCCACCGCGAGACAATCGAACGCATCACCACAGACTGCGAAAACTACAAGAACCGCTGTGAAGACTACGCACTCGAGATTACCACTTTTACCTCCAAGATCACAACGCTGGAGCTGGAAATCGAAACACTTACTGCGGACCGCAACAGCTGGTGCGAGCGCTACACCGAGTGCGAGTCCAAGTACACCGAGATTTGCCAGTGGCGTGACGAGTTCCATGGAGGGAATAGTGAGTTGGACTTTGAGATCAGCTCTCTGCGTAGCATGTTGAAGGAAGTACGCGAGGAACGCGAACGCGCGATCAAGAAGCGCGAGGAGGCTGATCGTGAGCGCGATGAAGCGACCATGAAGTATGAGAGTAAGTGCAGAGAGATGGACAAGATGGAGGAGAGATGGAGCCGCAGATTTAGGGAGCTCGAGAGGCATGGCGGACATGGACATCACCATGGTGGTCATCACCACGGTGGACATGTGCACATTGGGGAGCCAGGATTTACTGTCGGGAGGCCGTATGATGGGTCGCTGAGGATTTTCTCTCAAAGCGGAGGCTCCGTGCGTGATGCTGAGGAGGATGGAGGTAGTGTAATGAACGGTGCGACATCGACGGCGTAGGAGAGGACTGGGAGGCTATGTTTTTTGTGAACGCGCCGTCTTTGCTGTATTGCTTGTTCAGATATCCAGTGCTACAATATATTAATGAGTCTTCGCGTATTCTTGAAACAGTTGACTTTAATATTTGTTTCAGCACAACCAACATAGCTCATCAAGACCTCTAGGAAAGGGTCTCAGAGTATACCTGTGTTCTCCACAGATAGTAGAGAGGGTACTGCACTAGCTCTCTATGGCCTTATTGTCTCCCAGGTGATATATACGGCCAAGAATCATGCCCTTCAGGCGATTTGCGGATTTAATACTATGCCTGCGTCGCAGCTAAGATGTGTTTGTATAGAGACTATCCTGCTAAAGGGTCCGTCAGTGGGTCTTATAAATGTATAACATTACCTACGTACATCTTATATATGTAGTATAAGAGGAAATATCTTCTAAATTAAGATATTCGTCTATTAATAAGTTTAACATAGAATGTTATATTCTTATTCAATGTTATTGGAAACATGCGAATACCTTATGAAATTTTTATATCCGGGGTCTTAGACGTATTTTGTTTGGGTATGCTAGTCGATCATGTGCAAACATTCATGAGGAATGCAGAAAGCGATAGTGCGGAGCGCTGTCACGTTGGAAGAAAGTAGCAGGAACGACTGTTCAAGCTCAACTCTGGGGTAATCTGAGGAATGGTTTCAGCATCCAAGCCATCAATGTGCAGGATTTCGTTAGCTCAGCATATGCACCGTTCTCAGCTGCTGAATGCTGTAATTTCGAACAACTAGCTGCGCGCAGCTCAGACCAACGACGGCGCTCAAAAGCCGGGTATCACATTAAATCCTCCCCAAACCACCAAGCCTTCTCAAGCAAAAACATCATCCAACACCGTCTCAAGCCAGCCCTCCCAAGTTCCCCTCCTCAGCCCAAGCACACCTGATTTCCCACCATCCTTCCCAACCTCCTTTTCTAAGCCCTCCCTCGCCCCCTCTCCTTGTTGTTCCCACCACTCCGCCTCCGCCTTATCTTTCGCGCGCTTGACAACCCTCTCCTCATCCTCTACACGATACAAATCGCACTTCTGACACTCCCCACACGGCATGCCCGGTCTCTCTCGGAAATGCCCGCAGAAATGCTGGTAGCCTTCGACCTTCAGCCCCTGACGGCAGATATAACACATGCTGTAGCCGCACAGGCAAACAAGCTTGTTGCAGCCTTCGGATTTGACGAAGCCGAGGTTGCATTGCGGGCACGTGCGTTTTACTGCGTCGGTGGTTGCGCGTTCTAGCGTGAGGCGCAGCGAGGTGAGTTGGGAGGAGAAACAGGTATGGGGATCGTGCCATGGAAGCGAGCAGGAGAGGCAGGATGGGCGACTGCAGGTTGGGGAGAGGCACTGGAAGCGTAGGCCTCTGCGTTTCAGATGAATACGGCGCAGGGCGATTTTTATGGGCGGGAGTATGGGGAGGCGGAAGAGGACAGTCATAAAGGAGTAAATGAGGACGAGGACGGTGAAAACAGCCTGAGTAGTTTTCTGAGACACGATGTCGAAGAGAGAGGAAGACGATAGGGAGACGGGGTCGAAGAGGCGTGGGTGGAAGCGAAGGTTCGAGAATAGATTTGCGTCCGGAAGAGCGAGGTCGTCAAGTTCGGCGTAGTTGCAGAAAGGACAGTGAACAAGTGGTAATTGAGACTTGGTAAGTGCCTCGCTCGCAAAGCGTTCGTTGAGTTTCGCGACATTGTCCTCGCCGTCCTTCTCCTCGAGGAGTGCCCGCCTGACGAAGCCAAGGGGTATGCATCCTTGGCAGTCGCCGTCCGAGATGGGTGCTATACATCTCAAGGTGCAGAATTCTGTGTTGATGTTGCGTGCCCAGCCTTGGTCGTAGAGAGCGGCGTTGATAGCATGCCGTATGCAGCGGAAACATATATAGTGTCCATCGACGTCACACGCTGACATTTGTTGAAGGGTGTTGGCCATGAAGCAGCACTCACAGTCGTACATCTCGCCCTCTCTCTCCGCCTCCTCTTCGTTGCATTGCAAAGCCATTTCAAAGTCCTGTCGCAGTTGCTCCTTGCGATGTTGCTCCAACTCTGGCACAATGAGATTTTCGTACAGCTCCTGGTTCAGCTCATCGCTGTTCGTCTTCACGAGCATGGGCGTCCGCGGTCGATTGGTCTTTGGGTCTGCCGCCATCCACAGCACCAGTGGATGGTCCTTGGCGGTCGGCGCCTTTCGTCGCATGATGAAGTTGGTGATGCTAGATCTCCAACTCCTAGTTGACAGTTCCAGCAGCGTTGGTCTTGCCTGGGTATAGCTCCAGTTGTACTCTGCCAACACTGCCTTGATGGTGGAATGACTCAGGCCTTTGAACTCCTGGTACAACGCTTCCCTAGCCGCCGTGATATACTGCACCGACCGGAACGTCTCTTCCAAGGCCAGCGGTATGCCTCTTGTATCCCTGGGTGCATCTTCTTTCCGGTACTTGTACTTCTGCGCCGTCTCTCGCTGCTCCTCTTGCTCGGCCGGCATTCGGTACCGACCTCGCACGTATTTGTGGCCATGCTTGAGAAGCGTCTCTGTTATGACCTGCAGTCTGCTCTCCTCGCTGAAGGTGGTGAGCATCTCCCGGAACACCTCGGGCTGCACATCGGGAAAAATATCCGTGAGCGCCTGCAGCGAGGCGTTCAGGTCGCGGAGATCGGGCTCAACGGTGCCGAGGCCATCGTCGGCCCGTAGATTTGGGATATCTGGTGTAGTGGACGATCCCCTGCGGAACTTTGGAGGGCGGACAAGGGATGCGAAAGCCATGAGGCGTGATAGCGCTCAACGCTGCGACAGAATGGCGGTGCGGTGCATATGGCGGTATCAGAGTGTTGGCACAGTACACCCTTCAAAGTGATCAAATAGACATTACAAGGAATTAATAATTGGTAGAATCGAAGCGCATGAGCCAGAAGTGAAGAAGAGCCTCAGGTTTGCTGCAAGAGGGAGTGAGGCATGCAGACTAGTAACCGCAGACGCGTCATCCCTAGACCCTGCCAATACGGCAATTTGGCGCATATTCACGTGATCTACTACACTCACCGCCCGCATTTCGATATCGCACGATTTACTCGAAAGGGTGATCAGAACTCATCTTCACCATGTCCAAAATTCGCGTCAGCATGTTTGCGACATGTTCGGCATGCGCTAGAGGCCCTGTAAGGTGATTGGCCGTCACCGACCTTAGCTTGCCAGCAAACGTTCCACCACCTTCATGTACCGGTTCGCGGATTTTGTACGTTCTGCTATCAATATCGTGAAGCGGCTCGTACCAATGTCAGATCCTGTTGTTCCAAAAGAAGTCGTGACCAAGGCTTCACGTAAGCGGTCCAGAAAGCCACGCACAAAAGCCAAGAACGACACGCCAGAAGCCTCGAGCAGCAAGCAAAAGGACGCCAATCCTGCAAAGAGTATTTCGAATCAATTATCTACTCCCCAGCTAAAGAAGGAGTTCGTACCTCACTCATTATCGCTGGTTATATGGACTACACTAACAAAACGCGATAGTCCTTCCAAGCCCCCTGCACCCACGGCTAAACCACCCTCCACAAACGATTCCAATACCAAACCCAAAAACACAATCAAAAAGAAGAACCCAAAGCACCAAGCCAACCCATCATCAAAGACAGTCTGGCTCCTGAAATCCACGGGCGCAACCCTCCACACCCTCACCTCCTCCTCACTGCTCCCCACCCCCACCCCCGTAACCTCATCAACCCCCACCACCCTCCTCTGCTCCTACAACTGGCTCTCCTCCGGCACCGCCATCCTCGTACCCGGCGGCCCTCCAAAATGGACACCTCCTCCGCTCCCCCTCACCATCCCCTCAGACAGCGGCCTAACCTTCATTGACCAAAACGCCAGCCGCGTCCCCAAATACCCCTTCGAGCCCGCTTTCCGCGCCATGGCCGCCATGAACCCAGACGTCCGACTCAACGACGTAGACGTGGTGCTGAACCGCAACAGTCTGCGCAAGTTGCTTGATTTCGCGGCGGGGAAGCGGCAGGATCCGTGGCGCATGGGGTTGTGCATGGTACGTGATACTTTGTTCATCACGCGGAATGAACGCAAGGCGAGTATGATGATACATAACAAGGGTGGGGCAGGTTATGGGCATAGTTTCGAGAAAGCGTTTACCACGCCTGGAGAAGGGATGGATGAGAGTAGTAGTCATCATCGGGTTGTGCGGTATATGCTTGGGGGTCTGAGTCTTGCTGTGCGATTCGAGGTTGATGCTTATCTCGAAGAGACAAACGGAGAGGCAGACGGAGAAGGTGACAAGATTGGTAGTGGGCCTGCTGGAGCAGACGAAGACGCTCTGAAGCACCTCACCGACGCCATGGGCAAGACCAGCATCAACGCTTCGTTAACAGGTGCTGACGAAACGCCGTCCCCATCTGTCGTCCCTGGATCCTCCTCTCCGCATCCCCCTCAACAGCTCCACCCCATCAAACCCGCGAAAGAGGCCACACACGTGATACCCCTCGGCACCCCCATCTCCTCACAAACCCTCGCCGAACTCAAAACATCCTCCACATTCAAGCCCGTCAAGGCCGCGATCCCTCAGCTGTGGTTCGGACGAACCCCACATCTGATAACCGGGATTCACGGCCGCGGCAAATTCCACAAAACACAGATTGTAAATGTTGGCGCAAAGTTTGCGAGCTGGGAGAGTGCAGATATACATCAGGAGAGGTTGAGGAAGATGGCTGGCGTTTTGAAGGAGCTGAGGCGTGTGGTTGGGGGGATGGAGGGAGGGAGGGAGGCGGTGCTGGTTCTCGAGGAAAAGGGGGGAAATGTGCGGGTCTTGGAGAGGAGGGATGGGTGTGGTGTACTCCCTGCAGATCTGCTGGCGCGGTTTTGGGGTGGAGAGGGGAGTGGATTATGATAGTTAAACGCTTGATGGCGCAGACGAAGGGGAGGAAATTTCCGTCAATATCCGGCATTTGGATACATGTCTGTGTAGATATTCCTACCCAGACATAGGCCTGGATGCATGAATGCCTACCAGGATCAATCTGTCACTATTGCGTAGTCGAGGTTGTGATCCTAAGGAGAAAGCGTGGTCGGAGTGAGGCGAGACATGAGTGGCACAAAGGAGCCGGGAGTGGTAGAAGGCTATACCGCAAGTACACTCGGTCAGCAGAGAGGAACGAAGAACGGAGAGGAAACGCATCTAAGGACAAAGATAGCGCGTCTTAGATAAGAATAGTTAGTCACAGAAGATGACTGGGTATCAAGGGGTATCAATATGGCTCACAACCAAGCCCATGTAACAGTGACTCGTCCAAGAGCGTGATCTGCCATCTTGTCGAACATGGCAGGGCTGACGTCTATATCAGTAGGCTCACATCCTGTACCTAGAATCGAGTCAGCGGTTGTTCGTCTGTTCAAACCTCCGTACCATCTTACATCTGTCAGTTACGGTGACATCAATACTGACAGACTTTCCAGTCGCCTCATTGACTCGTCTTGCTCTGATCTTCCTCCCACACAGCGGGTTCTGGTTTGGATCACTACCAGTCTGCGCAGCGTCGAATGTGTAATGCGAAACGGCAACCACGGCGTCGTCATCACCCGAGTCGATACCGCAAGCGCCAAGACCTGGATCATAGTAGGTAAGGTCACCAGTATATGTTTCAGCTCCGCCGGGTAAGGGGAGGTTCTGAGATCTAGGGATTGTGTCAGTGTGACGGCTCATAATGCAATGCTACGACTCATACTTTGACTCTCCTCGCAGACCGACAGCCAGACCGATGATCAGAGCCAGAATACATAGAAAGATGATGCCGATTACGATGAGTAGCGTGCGTCGACTTCGTCCAAGATAGCGTTTGTGTGGCGGAAGCATGCGGTCAAAGCGATCTGCAAGCGCCCATCGTGACGTGCCGGTGCCAGCACCGAAACCTTTGTTGTATTGTTGTTGTTGACCTTCCTCAGGTATATCCCGGCCTGAAGGAGAGGCATAGTTTCTAGCATCAACCTCCTTTAGATGGGCGGGCGACGGCTGCCCCACTTCTTTGCGAGGTATCAGATGCGTACTCATGATTGTTGCTCTAGGCGTAGTGACCCGCACGGCGCGTTCTATGTGCGGGATGTCTGAGGACGATTCTAAATTCTCGCATAGTACAAGAACAGATGTGGCGACCGAGAGTATGCACGTCCAATTGAGTCCGGAGACGGCATTGGTGTGTAAGGAAAAGGGTCCAGCAGGAGTGTGGGGAAAGAGCGGAGGCGTGGAGTGAAGGTCAGATAGGGGTCAGGGCGACAGAACGGAGATGGCTCGGCGATAAGATGCTTATCATCGAATTTTGCCCGTGGCCCGTGGATGACGAACCGCGGTTGAGCTAGTCGAGAGTCGATACCTCTGCTACTTGTCCTATGCTCTGCTCTCTATCGCAACGACAATAACAACCACCGCACAACCACCTCAAGCGCCACGTCTCACACCGCTTCCTGGCTTGCATTCGCTACTGTGAAGCACACACCCGGACGCCTCCGGCACACAGCCGCGATACAGTATCATCTGAGACAGCGCCCTCACAAATTCCGACCATGGCCGAGCAGTCCATCAACATACCGCAAGTCATCGTCTTCTTAGTAGTCACGTTTCTGGTGGGACGATGGTACCTGAGCAAGCCTTCTGCAGAAGGCACGCGGGCGGTGCCAACAAGAGCGGCGCCACGACTGAACCTGGACCAAATCGAACAAGTGGCCCAAATGTTCCCCCAGCTGAGCAGACGCGACATAGCATGGGACTTGCAAAGGAACGGCGGGAACATGGCAGCCACGACCGAAAGGGCGCTGAGTGGGAGGGGCCTAGATACCGTGCGTACACGTTTCGTACTGCAGAGGCATTTCAGCCCAAAGTGGCTAATTTTGATCACAGGCACCCGCATCATTCAGTGTCCCCGCGCCACGCACCGCTGCCACTCCAGCAAGCGCAACGCCTATCGTGCAGAAGCCGACGCACCCCGATCTCATCACTCGATACAATCTGACCTCGAAGATCAACCAAGCAACAGAGCCGGTTGAGGCAGAGCAACCGAGAGCGAAAGCATGGAGCGCGGATCGCAACGAGAGGCAGGCGAATCTCCAAAGAAGAAGAGAGGAGATGATTCTGGCCGCAAGGAGGAAGCTGGAGCAGCAAGAGAAGGGAATGGGAAAGGCTGATGCGTGAAGGGGTAGCAGAACCCATTGCCATCCGATGGTAGAGAGAAATGCAGAGCAGCATAGCGAGAATTCATTTCCAACGCCAGACTCATGGCACATCTCAAGTCTCCACACCATACAATCACCTTACCTGGCGAGTTTCGACCATCGTATGCGGAAACAACTCCGGCTCATAACCAGAGTACTTCTCAGCGCAAGTGCATGGATAGCGAGTGCACATGTGCCGAATGGCTGTCCAGGAGTGACCATCATCTCACCCCTGTTCACCCGTCGCCCTTTTATCCGATTCCAAAATAGAAATGTCACCGCACCTTTACGACACGACATCACTGAGAAGCCCAAAGAAGCATACCTTCCGTGAGCTTGATGCATACAAGCTGTGGCGGCCTCGGCGTTCGGTTCGATGTTCCCCCATCCCACCCCGCACGCGACGTTTTCTGGGGTACCCGTGCCGCTGTACCTTGCATGACTTCCCCAAAACGCTCACGCGCCGTGCCTTAGCTACGGTGAAATCAATCACCGTCAATGGTGTCCAGTGGCTAATTGCAAGATTTGCACATGATCGTCCATGGCCATCCGGGTCCACGGAGCACGTACTTCTGCACCGGCCGACTTAAGAGTGCACATTATGGCGCAAATTACACATGATACTTCGTTTCTTCTGGAGTCGACGGAACTACACAACAACGAATCATGCGGCTCCCCTCGCTGTTGCTCGCAGCCTTCGCTGTGATTCTAGGGGTGTTTGCGACGGACAACGGCCTTCAGAAAGTTGTCGAATGGGACAATGGATCTCTCATGGTGGATGGCGAGCGCGTCATCATCATGAGCGGCGAATTCCACTACCAGCGCCTTCCCGTTCCCGAATTATGGCTCGACGTGTTTCAGAAGTTCAAGGCGAATGGAATGAATGCTGTTAGCATCTACTTCTTCTGGTCCTATCACTCTGCATCAAAGGGCGAATATGACTTTACAACACCCGGCAAAGACATCCAGCGACTGTTCGACATGGCCAAGGAGGCTGGCTTATACGTCATTGCACGCCCTGGCCCGTACGTTAACGCTGAGACCAACGCAGGAGGGTATGCGCTGTGGACCAGCGATGGTAGCGGTGGAAAATATAGGACGTCGGATGCGACATATCGACAAGCATGGTCAGAGTGGGTTGCTGAAGTTGGCGCTATCATTGCAAAAAACCAGATCACCAACGGCGGCCCGGTCATCCTCGCACAGGTGGAGAACGAACTCCAGCAGACACGCTACGTGGCAACCGACACTCTCGTCGTGTACATGGAGCAACTAAAAACCGCGTTCAAGGAGGCTGGAATCGTTGTACCGCTTACGCACAACGAAAAAGGCTTCAGATCAAAGAGTTGGTCGACCGACTACAATAACGTTGGTGGTGCTATCGATATCTATGGCCTGGACTCGTATCCGGGTGGTATGAGCTGCACAAACTTGGATTCAGGTTTCAATCTGCCGAGAACATACTACCAGTGGTTCCAGGACGTCTCGCCTACCCAACCCGAGTACCTACCTGAGTTTGAGGGAGGATGGTTCCAGCCTTGGGGCGGATACTTCTTCGATCAATGTCTTGCAGAGCAAAGCCCAGAGTTTGCGGATGTATTCTACAAAGGCCTCATTGCGCAGCGGGCGACACTGTTGAATATATATATGGCGTTCGGAGGAACCAACTGGGGACATAGCGCTGCTCCTGTGGTATACACTTCATATGACTACGCAGCTCCGCTCCGCGAAACACGAGAGGTCCGCGACAAGTTCAAACACTACAAGCTACTATCATTGTTCACTCGCGTTAGTAAGGGCCTTCACAACACATACATGGAGAGCAACGGCACCGCAAATGCTGTTGATAACGCCGCTATCTGGACCTGGGCACTCAAGAGCCGCGATTCGGCTGCGAGGTTCTATCTCGCTGAGAACAATAAGACAAGTACGCGCGCTGTGACCGACTTCGCGATGAAGGTCAAGACCTCTGCTGGCGACATCACGATTCCAAAGATGCAGCTCAAGGGCCGTCAAAGTCGATGGGTCGTCACTGACTACGCCTTGGGCAACGAGACGCTCTTATTCTCATCAGCGGAAGTCTTGACTTATGGCATTTTTGACCGACCGGTCGCTGTGTTCTACCTCAAAGAAGGCCAGACTGGTGATTTTGCGTTCAAGTCTAATGGCAATGTTACATTCAGTACTACAGGTGGCCTGTCTGACCTGGCAAGCTCCGCCTCCAACAGCACTGGCTACTCCCGATTCACGTACACTCAAGGCAAAGGAGCAACGGCCGTACAATTCTCTAACGGTGTTCTGGCATATCTTCTTGACGTCCCGACAGCATATACATTCTTTGCGCCAGCAACAACGCAGAACCCCAACATTGGCCCTGACAATCATATCTTCGTCATCGGCCCTTACTTGGTTCGTTCGGCAAAGGTCTCTGGTGCCACGGTCTCTGTCGTTGGCGATAACGCCAATGCTACCACAATCGAAGTATATGCAGGCTCTGGTGTCGACAAAATCTCTTGGAACGGCAAAGAGCTCCCTACCCAGAAGACATCCTATGGATCTCTTACCTCCACCCTGTCTGGCACATCAGACCGAGCGATCAAACTCCCCGCGCTTTCCGACTTCAAGGCTGCGGACTCTTCACCTGAGATCTCCGCCTCATACGACGACAGCAATTGGGTCGTTGCCAACAAGACAACCACACTAAGCCAAGTCAAGCCTTACACGCTACCTGTCCTGTTCAGTAGCGACTACAAATTCTACACGGGTGCCAAGATCTACCGTGGTTACTTCTCTGGCACTGTTGCCTCATCGCTCAACATTACGGTGCAGGGTGGTGCGGCGGCAGGTTGGAACGCATGGCTGAACGGCCAACTACTAGGCTATCACCCTGGCAATGCTACGTTATGGGCAACGACCGCCTTGCTATCATTCAGAAACGCCACGCTGAAAGATGAGGGCAATGTGATTACAGTAGTAACAGACTACAACGGCCATGACCAGACCTCCACCGGTCCAACCGGAGCACAGAACCCACGCGGTATCCTCGGCGCCCAGCTCCTCAGTGCCAACAACACAAAGATATCTTTTGATCAGTGGAAGATCCAGGGTAATGCTGGTGGGGAGCAGAACATTGATCCTGTACGAGGTCCCATGAATGAAGGCGGTATCTACGGTGAACGCCTGGGCTGGCATCTCCCCGATTTTGATACTAGCGCGTGGGAGGAAAGCAGTCCAGTCGACAATGGTGTCGAAGGTGCGGGAATCAAGTGGTTCACCACAACCTTTGACCTAGACATTGATGCAGACTTGGACGTGCCGATTGGCGTAGAACTGGGTGCAGCTAAAGGAACTGTTGCTAGGGTCGTACTTTTCGTCAATGGGTAAGTCATCTCCTTGATCGTTTGGGGGCTTTGGTGGCAGATATTAACATAGCGCAGCTATCAGTATGGCAAATACCTCCCACATATCGGTCCACAGACGCGGTTCCCCATTCCTCCTGGTATCCTCAATACTGCGGGTAAGAATACACTGAGTGTGTCAATTTGGTCGCAGACAGATGCCGGTGCTAAGTTGAGTACGCTGAGATTGTTCGAGTATGCAAGGTATGAGAGCGGATTTGGGTTTGGAAGTATTGATGGAGAAGCGTTGCAGAGTGGGTGGGTAGACAGGAGTCAGTTTGCCTAGTCTCAGTATCAATATCGGTACCAGTACCAGTACCAGTATCGAACTTTCAATCGTGGTCTGTCCGTCAGTTGAAACCAGAGTGTAGATGTGACTCTGACCCAGTGGTTGGTGTACTTTGAACCACCATACGGAAATGATTCTGAACACCTTCCTCAGGACTTGGCATTCACGCTACGAAGAAGCTGACTGTGATCGAGTCCCCTACTTAACGTCTAGCGGAGCCGCAACAACTCGATTGCGCTTTAGCGGCTTTGCAGGATATGCTCAGAGTCTAGTTGCACACTCTGCGCCTGAGGTTAACTGTACCCTCTAGCTTGCTCGTCTACCCCTCTTTGTTTTACAGGATCAACAATCTTCAATCCTGTGCTACAATAAGAACTTCATAAACACGGAGTCCCCTGTATCTCCACCTACACAGCTCGCGCCCACTCCCCCAGCATATCCGCAGTGATGTTACTCCCCCCACACACCGTAACAACTACCCTACTCTCCTCCTTCAAATCCGGCAAATACCTCTTCAACCTGCCTCCATAACACAACGCCAGCGACACCCCACACGCCAACTCAACCATCATCCTCTCATCATCCGCAAACCGCACACACCCCTCCTTCGCCACATCATCCGAAAGCACAACGCTGCGCACCGAATCCCGCTGCGCATACGCATATGCCTGTGTTGCCACGGTCCGCGCGCCAAGACTAGTAGCTATACTTGTTATCGCTGGGAGAGTAGACAAAGCACCTTCTCTCAGCGACAAAGCGAGGGAGTCCGCACCCTGCGTCTCGACAGCCAGGACAGGGAGAGAAGGGCGTTGCGCCATCTCAAGGCCCTGCATGATTCCGCAGAAGAGGCCGCCGCCGCCGACACTGCAGATCAGCGCATCCGGCGCGTCTCCTCCTAGTTGCTCGATCACCTCGGCGACCATGGTTGCGTTGCCGTCCCAAACCAGACGGTCGTCGAAGGGCGGCACGTAGATTGCGTTTTCGCCCTTTTCACGCGCACCGGGGAGAATGGCGGAGCGAAGATAAGTGTCGGCTTCTACCCATGAGTTGCCGTACTGAATCACTTGCGCTGCACCTGCGGCACGCAGTTTGGCAATCATGTACGGGGTTGTGGTCTGCGGTACTATGATGGTTGCTTGGGTTCCCAGGGTCACGGCGGCGTGGACGCAGGCTAGACCTGCGTTTCCGCCCGAGGAAGAATAGAAGTGAGTTTTGGCATTATTGGAACTTTTGGAGGCTGCATTAGTGAGGTGGGTGAGGAGGAAGTTTCCGATACCCCGGGATTTGAAGGAGCCAGATGGTTGGAGGTTCTCGAGTTTTAGGTAGATTTGACTGCGGGATTGAGGTTAGTAGATGGATGCTTTGAGGTTGGGGAGAGGATTGGAACTTGCCAGCCGGCATGCTTGGAAAGAAGCGTGGAGTGAATTAGTGGAGTTTGCCTCCAAGGTTGAGGGAGGGATGTCATTTTTCTAGTGTCTAGGATTGAAGCGTAACTCGAGAGTCTAAGAAAAGAAATATCCATGGTAGATAATTGGCCCGTGTCCTTTCGGACTATCGATGAATTTGGTAAACACGCATTCGCAGGGCGCGCGCTGTGACGTCATCAGGCCCTACACAAATCGAGCGCATGGCAATTACAAACACCTTCTCCCTTACAATACGAGAATGATTCGCGGTCTATGCTGAAATCACTTCTCCCACGCTCTTGAACTTCAAAATGGTAATAAGTCCTAGACCTAGAGGTCAATATTAGAAGATGAGTGTTACCATACCTCGAGCCATAAGACCCCTATATCGATCTACGAAGGAGTTCGTAAGTATTATGTCCCTATCTTACAATGATAGCATGATGCTTTAGTCTATTTAGCAGCGGTGATATACAAAGGGCACTAAAGGTAAAGTTAATATTATCTTTACTACTTGTAAAGGATACACGTATAATCTGATCACGTTTAGTAGACCTTTTAGTGTAGTAACTACAGTGCTGGTAACTTTCGAGAGTCGATAATTATGAGCTCCTTCGTACGAATTCGGCTTCTACCAGCTTTGCAAAGATAACGCAAGAATGTGCACCGGAATAGTCTCAGAATCGAAAGCTAATATATTCCACCATTCATAAGCGCTCTAAAAGACTACAAAATCTAACATGACCAAAGACGTGAGAACGCAAGTAATCAAGGCGTTGAGGAGAGATTGAGGTGAAGAAAGTTTTGATAACAGGTTCTAGAAGACTGCAAAATCTAGCATGACCAAAGACATGAGAACGCAAGTAATCAAAGCCCTGAGGAGATAGTGAGGTAAAGAAACTTTTGGTGAACAGGTAAGAAAATAGATCCGAGAAGTCCGTGATGAGATTTAGCGAGCGGGTACTACTAGTACTAGCGGTAGTGACGTCGAAACAGGGAGATGTGAGCGGTGCCTTCTGTAACAGGGGAATGCTGTGGCCATCGATTGTTTACACGACGGTGGTGAGATCTCTCCGATGTCTTGATCAGTCGTTTTTAAAGTTGCTGATGAACACAACAAGTACCGCACAGTATGCAGCGCTCGCAGCGAACAGCTCGTGCCTCTTTGCCTTTGTCAGAAGTGACATTGCTGCGCAGAAGAGCATGGTGAACACCACCAAGATACCGACGGCGTCAAAGGTTGACTTTCGGTCCCCGACGGACGTCATCTTGTACATCAGAACTACAGGCAACACCAGCAGCATGAAAATGACGATGGTCAGAATGAGACCCACAAGCTTCTCGATCCGCGATGGTGAGTAGTAGTAAACGAACGGATCGTTGCTCTTCTCCCTTAGCTCTGCTGTGGTAAAGAGAGGCTAAAATTTCATCAATATCACTCGCATCACTGTAATGGATCGACTCACCTTGGATATCCAGACTGGCAGCTTGCGGATACAACCCTCGATCCAACCATCAAAACTGGCCCATTCTCTACCTCGTCGGAGAGTGACGAGGTCTTCCTTTCTCTGGTAGAATTGAGTTTCCCGGGCGTAGCATATGGGCTTCTTGTTATGGAACCAATGCCTGAGGCTTCGGTAGTCGCGTCCGCTAGGACGTTGGAAGGCTTTGATCTCTCTAGATTTTACCAGAACTTCATCGTAGCTGACGAGCTTGTCGCGGATCTTTGAAAGCAAGGTCGATCGCTCGCTGTAATCTTTTCCGTCTGCCTTCGCACGATTCGCATCGAAAGCGCGAGAGCCCAGACAGCGCTGATTTCCAGGATTGTCGTCACGCTTGTCAATCTTCTGGAGTTCATCCTCGAAACATCGAAGCTCATCTTGCATGTCGAGCAACACACGCGAGTGTAGATAGTCGAAACCTCTGTATATGGAGAAACTGGGTTCGCTCGACTGAAAAGCCGCTACTTGAGGGTACCCACGGGGATAGTCTTGCACTGCATTATTGTCAATGCCTCGAGGCGCTACACCTATGACAATTTCACTTACAATGTGTAGTCATAACCTTGGTTATGCTTTCTTCGGACGCTTGATGGGCTTCGACATCGCCTTTGGATTGACGCGTGCGACCTGCGCTGATTGCAGTCTTTGCAAGTGAACGAAGCTCGGAGATGATGGTGCGCAGCCAGCTGTTGCAGGTGGGATTCGAATTCACTAGTGTAGTAACGCGACTATCCGGGTCGATGTTGATGAAAGTATTGCCGAGATCGCCGGAATCAGATCCTGGAAACATTTGTTTCTCCGTGATGTCAGTTGCAGTCATGATAAGAGAGCGAGCGTAGCGGAAGATCTGGGCATCAATGGCTAATCCAGCAGACCAGAACGTAAATATGGAAAGCTGTCAAAGGGTAAGCAGGCCGTTCACTGAATTCCAACGTGAGTTTTATTGCTCTTTAAGGCACCGCTCCTTGTGTCATACGGGTCTGTGAATAGAAGAAGGCAATACACTCGATGGATCCACGTTTCAAGGCTAACGCCTTACCTAGGCCTTTGGGGTCGCCTGAATCTAAATACACCAATACACCAAGCTCTAGCAGCGCTAATTAAACGAACGACAACAGGTCTTCGGCGAACCATTGATTCCCTCTATAGTGCGCACCAGACACCTCGTTCAACTGGTATTCCCAGACATTATTGCGCAGCTCAGCTGCGCGAACTTCGAACTCCGCCTCGCGAAAATCGTATCCATCTTGAATCCCCATTAAGACTCTCGTCCCAACGTCGAAAGTCTGCAGAGCCTATAGGTCCGGTCAGTAACAGTAAATAAGGGTCTGATTAGAGCGTACTACTTCAGGCATAGGATTACGCCTTACTTCGGCCTTGGTATCGTCTTCAATACTCTGATCACGCTGTGTAGAGCAGCCAAGCGACCGGTCAGAACACCACCCAACCTGACAGGAAGCCCTGTTACCATCAACTAACCTTTTCAGTCATAGTTCTGCCTGAACACCGATAATAGGATCGCAAGGTTCAGCCACCTATGTCCAACTTCGAGTGTGCGTGGTGTAGAATGATACAAATCAGCCTGATAATTGAGCCTCAGGTATCAAGAAGGACCAACTTACGAGACGACTAAGTCAGCCTGGTGTCCTTCTTATCCTCCAAAACAGATGATAGGTTGCCCGCTGAGCCTCAAGACCCCGCTCTTGTAAGCCAACAATGAAGTGTGCAGCTGAGATGGTGGGGCGGTCTTGCGTACCATTGGTGAGTGAAGATTGAGAAAAGCGTAAGGGCCAATCAAGCCCACGAGGCGGCCTCGGGCAACTGCACTTTGAAAAGCAGGCAACTAGTATGGTTTAATTTCACGCCCTGCTCTTGGGCATAATTCCCAAAAGCACAGCCTCACCTCAAATTCCACTTCTCTGGAACGCTGAGAGTGGGCTTCCTGCTGTGGCTTTCCCTTAAAAGCCCTATGCCCACCAATGGGTGCCCAATTCTTCAGTTTCTTCTCGTGAATGGATCGCACGAACACGCACCATTTGACAATGCTTACGTCTTGTGCAACATCAGAGTTCGACGCGCGTGTCACCATAGAGCCTGCCCTGCCATCACAAAGCGTCGGGGCGACTGAACCCTGCAAGACTGAGACCGAAATTACGACACTAGACTACGTCGAAAAGCGTGAGCAGTCAATAAAGCACGCCTACTTTGAAAATTCTGTGAAGGAAAGACTCAACATCCCTACCGGATACGTCAAGATAGCTGTGCTGGTGATCCGATGGCATCAAGACGTAGACCAATACGCCAAGGGCCACACCGAGGAGGTAAGCCGCGTTGCCCTTGAAACAGGAATCTCTCTTCACGACTACAGTACCACTGACATGCGCAGATCGCGTCCCTTAGGACTCTGTTCAAAGATGTGCTCCGTTATGAGTACGAGGAGAAGACACTGGGAACTAAAAGAAACGCTCAAGCGACTTTGAACAACCACATCAGCTCTCACATCAACGACAACAGCGGACCCCATAACCTGCTCATCATTGTATATACTGGACATGGAAGGCTACGGGGTAATACAAACAAGCTTCAATTGTTTGCGTACGTATTCTCCTGCAAGTTGATCAGTGGCCATACGTGCAATATTGATAGTGTTAAGGCACAACGACAAAAAAACAAATGATGAAAGCGGTCCCTATAAGGCGGAGGCGTTCTGGAACGAAGCGGAAGCCCCTCTTTTGACAAGCTCGACAGAAGCAGACGTCCTGGTGATTCTCGACTGCTGTTTCGCTAGCGCAGCTCTTCATAAAGGCACGAACAATGAGCGGAGAGCGTATGACTTACTCGCTGCTTGCAAGGCGCACCGAACGACTCCAAGACCAGGTGAAAAGTCTTTCACTAACGCCTTCATTAAGGCGGTGTACGCACTTTTGGGCGCAGACAAGAGTGGGAGCTTCCTGGTCAAAGAATTGGCTGAGCACATGGATAACCGGGACTGTCAACCAGCGATACACAACCGTTTGAACAACGAGCAGACGGGTCAGATAATCCTTGCTCCACTTGACAAATTCCGGGCACAAGAGAAAGAAGTACAATTCCAGAACCGACTGCCTGAGAGGGCATGGATCAAGCTTCATTTCTCTCTGGTGGAGCCCACCCTGTCGCGGGAACAACTAAAGCAACTAGGCGAGAAGTTGCCGGACGTATTTGAAGACTGCCATATTCCCTTGCGAGGTATCAACAGCCTGGATATGGCATTGAACATCGATCCGTCCTCCTCTCTCAGAGCGAAATGGAGGCAAGTTGCCATTGAAGCAGTGAGACGCAAGAGAATCAGTCGTTCTGAGTCAGACTTTGACCGAGAAGAACTTCCAAATAGAAAACGATCGTGCACAGAGGAAAGCTCTTTCCTGAACCTACCTCCACCAGCACAAACGCCTGGCAAGCCATCGTCTGGTTCGACGAGAGCATATACTTCAGACAGTCTTTACGATCTCGAAGCAACAACGGATGGCGAGTGCGATGCGGTGTACATAGATCGGGTCTGAAGGGTTCGCGCGAGATCAGACGGCTTCGTTTTCATGATTCCTGGTTTCGATCCTGGAAGTATATCTGTTGTGATACCCTGTTGTAACATCTGGACGGCCGAGATCTTTCGAGAGCCGCTTTTCTAATCTTTGACAATGCCATATATCCACACTAGACAGGTGATCATGGTGCGACTTTGTTGTCGCGCAAAGGTAGAGGCATTTACGGCGCGTGACCTCGTGAATCGTGACGAGACACGCCTTCCCGCATTCAGTTCCGCTATCTCCGCCGAGGCGATCACCGCGTCAACCCGTGGCTGCCTACGACATCATCACTCCAACACACCACAGCTACAGTGTAGCTACCATACAATATGAAGTCTTCGGTTTTGCTCTCACTTTACGCGGCAACGCTTGCTGCAGCTTTCGCACATCCTAAGGATCTTCAGGTTGTGCTTCAAGAGTCGCAGGCGACCATCGTGGAACCGGACGAGTACCTTATCGAGCTATCTCCTGGTGAGACACGATGGGTGACAGAAGACGAAAAGTGGGCGCTACGACGGGTACGTCTCTTTGTGTCCTGGATGTGTCCATGTCAAGGGCGGATTCTGCTCTGGTCAGTTGTTAATAATCGCCAGGAAAACGTCAACTTCTTCGACATCACGCACAACGAAGAACTCGGTACCTTGAACCGCAAGCTTTCCCCACAAAGCGTCAAGTTTCCTTCGAAGCCTACTCACAACGAGAGCATTGCGCCTCTGCTCGAGGAGCTGGAGAAGGAGAACATGCGCGCGCATCTCGAGACCTTCACATCGTTCCACACACGCTACTACAAGTCGCAGTACGGCGTCGAGTCATCAGCATGGCTTCTTGAGCAGGTCAAGAAGACGCTGACTCTTGCTGGTGCTTCCAACGCCTCGGCCAAGGCATTCCCGCACCCGTGGGGCCAGTCCTCCATCATTGCCACAATTCCCGGCAAGAGCGACAAGACTGTCGTCATTGGCGCACATCAGGACAGTATCAATCTGTTCCTCCCATCGATTCTGGCAGCCCCAGGCGCCGACGACGACGGAAGTGGCACAGTCACCATCCTTGAGGCCTTGCGCGTCCTGCTCAAGTCTGAGGAGGTTCTCAGGGGCGAGGCCGAAAATACAATCGAGTTCCATTGGTATTCCGCCGAGGAGGGAGGTCTCCTTGGATCTCAGGCCATCTTTCAGTCCTATGAGAAGGAGGGACGCGACGTTAAGGCTATGCTCCAGCAGGACATGACCGGCTACGTCCAGAAAACGCTCGATGCAGGCGAGCCTGAGTCTGTCGGTGTCATCACCGACTTTGTCGACCCAGGTCTTACCGAGTTCATCAAGCAAATCATCACCGTGTACTGCGGCATCCCATATGTCTTGACCAAGTGTGGCTACGCTTGCTCAGACCATGCCAGCGCATCAAAGGCTGGCTACCCATCAGCGTTTGTCATCGAGTCAGACTTCAAGTACTCTGACAACAAGATTCATACAACGGAAGACAAGATCGAGTACCTTAGCTTCGACCACATGCTCCAACATGCGCGCTTGACGCTTGGTCTGGTATACGAGCTTGCGTTTGCCGAGTTCTAGGTAATGCAATGCTCGAGCAGCGGACCACAAGTTGAAGGTGATCCGTGGAGGCTTATTGACTTACACCCTGGGTACACACTAGTAATGACATCTGAAGTCTCACATGTCTCAACATCTCCAAGCACAATGATGGTGACAAGATATGTATTGGAGTCTAAAGTCTTGTCTGAGTTGCCGGAACGAGTCCATCGGTGCAGGCGGGCAGTGCACGCGATGCAAATGCATTTCAAGAGGTTCAATGCTGTCACTAATGCAAGGATGATCTTACTGACACGTAGTGCACACTTCTCCTCCATAGGCTCAACGTCATTCATTGGCAGGCAATAATCGATCTTGGTCCACAGGTCCGCAACATCCCCACCGCGGAAGTTTACCAAGGTCCAGTGGTTTGCTTGTGGCAGTAAAAATCGCTCCGTGCAGCTGACTCTCGGACGCTCGCCGTAAGAACTCCAGGCAGTGCACATCCAGTCGCTATTCATGCTCCAATCGGTACCACTGTGGGTAGCTGTGTCATTGTGTAAGAGCGATGAGCCGCGATTTTGCGCGTCAGAGGAGATCCCCTGAGCCATGGTAACGTTTGAGCTGACCAGGAGCAGACTGCTAAGGCCTGATGATCGTCCGGCATATCTCGATATACATTCAGAGTTGGAAAGGCGCTCGATCTGCGAGACATTGCCTCGAATCGATACAAGATCGCCAGCGACCGCGGTCCATGGTCGAGGATCATCGAGGAAGGCCGCAGTCACCCAACCATAAGAGTATGTGCTGAATGGACTCGCAACAAAGACGGCGGAGTTCCAGCTTCATATGGAGTCAGTACTCTATCGGAAAACTTGGACGAGAGAACTCACAACAAGTGCAGAGTACTTGAGCTGAGCATCAGGATGACCCACAGTGCTTGGCGTATGCGATTCATACTCTTCAAATTACGAAAACTTTGAATGCCGATGTCCAGCGTTTTGCGACTCTTGTGAGCCGCGTCTACCTCCGAGCGCTTGGGTGCAACGAGAATTTGGGCGCAGTAGTTGCTTGCGCCCAGCAGCATTGTCGACAGAGCGTTGATGGCCAAGTGGAGCCATTGATTCCACAGGCTGATTGTAGCGCAATTACCATTCCTCTCCGGCCTGATGATATCGGCAATGTTTCCCTTGATGCCGGTTTTCTTGAGCACATATGTGGTAACAATCAAGTTGAAGAGCAAGACGCTTCCAGAGAGCAGCTGAATCAGCGCAAGCGCGACGTCTCGATCGGAGAACTTTCGTCCCCAACCATGAGTCCTAGGATGCCGTGGGTAGACTTCAGGTATCCAAGGGGATAGATGCTCAATCGAAGCGAAGTTGTTGGGCAAGGCGCAAGCACCAGAGCAGTTTGGGATTTGCGAGAGTGTGCGAGATGCGGAGGCAGATGCATGAGAGCCGCGACGAAGACCTAACAAGGGCTCATAGACTTCGGGATTGCGTGTTTCTAATTCGAAATTGTTGTCCTGATTCTGCATCCTTGAAAGCCTCTCAGATCACACGAGAAAAGGTGAAGTGAATATGACTTGAGAAGATGGAAGCGGGGTGAGAAGGCTGCACGGGACACAACTTCTTTAAACATACGCCACTGCATCCTGTAGATATCTTGGAGGGCACACAAGGCTGTGATCTCCGCATTGCTCACCGTTCTCAACAATACAGCCATAAAGCAACCTGCTCAGTACCAAAGAGCTCGTTTTTATTATGTCATCATCTCACTTTATTAGCACGATACGTGAGCCTATACAGTAGTAAGAAGATAACAAAAGTACAAGAAGCTATACTAGTATTAACTCTACTACTTGTAAAGAATGCACAGAATATCCAATCACTTTTGGTAGCACCTTACTGCGTTGTGGTGGCTACGGTGAAATCGAGCTTACGATCTTAAGCCCACTATGTCTACCTGTAGTCAAACACGAGGTAATAATACTCGAAGGCAGCGCACACATGAGACCTGCAGTCTGCGTGCTTCCTCGGACCATGTATTGGTGACCTGTGGCGAGTTCCGACTGGCTACATGCTGGTTGCGGTAAGCGAAGGAAGAACAGGCCGAGGCCAGAACAGGCATGTGCGCTGACACAAGGCATCTTTGGCCAATTACTCGAGTTCAGGCATGTTTTTATGGTCCCTGACGAGGGTAAGCATCTGTACGCTCGAGTATGAAGGGGCTCGTTTTTTACAAGTCACAAGAGGCATAAGCACTGTTTGCTGTAGTCACTATAATGTGCTAGGAATGAAGCTAAATCTCTCTAGATCTTATGTGTATTCTCTATAAGCCATAGAGATTATTATATACTATACCTATATACTTTTGTTATCTTCTTGCTGCTGTATAAACTTAAGCATCATGCTGTTAATGTAAGATAGGGACGTAATAGATCCGAGCTCATGGCTTCAAACTGTAGCTGCGCTTTCCACGATTCCTCTGTCAGTGGGCCATGGCTTTCCATCTTGATCTTTGGCTAGCTACTATTGTTGTTGACTAGAGGTTGATTATTGCCGTCTTCATGGTCGTTTCGCAGCTCGTCCAGTCGATCGGACCGCCGCATCGTCGGTATTCGGTACCATCCCCTTTTTTGGTGACGGGGCCGTCCTTGTTTTTGATGCGCGGTGGCTCTTTTGGGTGATCAACACGTTTCGGGACATAGACGGCATCCAGTGGTGGGTCAGCGGCGGTGGCGGTGTCATTGGGCAAGGGCTTATGTCCGGTTGGACTGCCTAGTATTTTTTGGATGTTCAATCTGAGAGGATGTTGACTCAGGCGGATGATTGTCGTCTTCGGTCGTGTTGGGCTTGACGAGGAGTCGGTACGCTGAGGGCTGCTCTGATCCATTCGCTGCTTCTTTGGCACCCCGCCAACCTCATCGTCTACTGAGCTTTTCCTCTTTGACGCGTTCTCGTTGGTAGACGGTCGAGTGTCTATGGGTGGGTTCATGCTGTAATGGTGGATGGTCGCGGTCTGACCGCCCACTTCAATGGAGCTTTGTGCCTGATTGTAGGAGTATTCGGAGCTGTTTGACCTGTGCTCAAGTATTCCGTTCATGCGCTATTAATAGCGCTCACCGAAACCTGTTGGGATGATCATATTGGCCAGGCGGGGATCGGATGCGTCATCGATGGCATGGGGCTGATCGTTCACGAGGACGTAGGGCAGAGCGTCTTTTCGGGGACCGTCTTCGAACTCGGCCCCAATATCTTCACTTCGCTCTTGTAGGGTGCTGACCAATTGACCTCCGCGGGCGATACGTAGACCACGAGATGGAGACTTCATGCAGAGGGCCCTGAACGAGTGGAACCACTGAAGGTTGCGTGACGATGCGAAGGCCACAAGGGTGCGTTCTGCACGCCAGATGTGGGAGTCGGTTGCCATGCGAGTCAAACACGCCTTGATTGTCAAATTTTCCTGCGGGATGGCCATAGGATGCATAAGCCCGCATGTATATCGTCCAAAAAAAATGGGAAACTTTCTCCAAAGTCGCGGTCACCTGGTCCTCAGTGTGCGTTATGTAGCGTATCATTCCTTTTACCATGTCGGATACCCGGGTTGCTTCCGCATCAGCCTCCCGCAACTGAGAGATCACGCCGTCAAGGATGTCATTGGGTGTCGCCGAATCTTCCAAAACTACCAGCCCATCGACTTCGGTGAAACGTAATGTGTTCTCCAGCTCGTTGGCGACTTTGACCCGGTCCTTGATCCAATTGAGAGTTGATTCTCCGTCATTGCTGCCTTTCATGGCTTCCTGGATCTTCCGACCGATGGTACAGTCTCTCATCATCGACTTGTACCAAGCGAGGCCCGTCTCGTCTTTCGGTAGTGCAGCTTCTTCGTCGCTCAAGCCATCAATGGGGAATTTCTTGGCGAGAGTCACCAGGCACTCAAGACCGAATTTGGATGTGTTTTCATATTCAACCGAGAGGTTGGCGTGTGTGCTTATGGGTGCTTGACAGTCGTTGCTAGGTGCGTAAAGAAGAAGAAGTGGGGTGTACAAGTAATGGAACAGAAGGCGAGGAAGGGCTGCTCATATAGTGAGTCGTGGGCGCTCGAGGGCAGAAGCGGTGTGCAGCTGCGCTTCTCTCACCTCTTACTGCCTCTCTCACCTCATACGGGCTACGTCTCTCACTTGTAAATTGTATTTCTTTCATTATCCAGCTGTCTATGCTATTTGTCGCCAGCTGTAGTCTTATTCCACGGTAAAAACATCCAATCTTCTAGATTTTGAGCGCCTTCGCAATCGCCTCACCAACGCCCGTCGCACTGGCGGGGTTCTGTCCAGTGATCAAGCGTCCTGAGATGGCGACCTTCTCTCCCCACGGCTCAGCAGCCTTGACAAAGTGTCCACCACTAGCTTTGTTCAACGCGTCCTCGGGCAGGAAAGGCACAGCCTTTGTCAGACCGACCTGCTCCTCCTCAGCATTTGTGAACGCAGTAACCTCCTTTCCAGCAACCAACAGGCTGCCATCACTGAGCTTGACGTCGTAGAAGACAGCAGGTGCATGGCACACCGCCGATACAATCTTATTTGCCTCCCAGAATTCGCGGATCAACTGCTGTGATGTCGGATCGTCGACGAGATCGAACATGGGGCCGTGGCCGCCAACGTAGAAGATGGCATCAAAGTCCTTGGCCTTGCCAACAAAGTCGCTCAGCTTTTGTGTGGTCTTCCAGACTTGTTCATCGTTCTTAAGGAAGTTTACGGAGACGTCATCTTTCGCGGCCTCGACGGAGCCAGGGTCGAGCGGTGATTCTCCACCCTTGGGGGAGGCAACGGTGATGTTGGCCTTGTTGCGCAGGACGTGGTAGGGGTGGGCGAGTTCAGGGAGGTACCAGCCCGTGGGCTTGTCGAGGCTACCGAGCTTGTTGTGGGAGGTGAGAACGAAGAGGATTGATGGCTTAGACATGTTGAAGGATGGTGTTTGTATGGTATCTGGGTTGGGTATCTGGGTATATGGATGAATGCATATGATGTGTGCGGAAATGAGTGGTCAATGAAACGTTATAGCTGCATCTAAAAGACCAGTCTTCAACTCAGAAATTTCCAGTACATACGTGATCAGTGTAATGCATCGGCCGCACGACGTCATGAGGGGTCTGGAAAACTGGAAGTTTATCAGCAACGGCCCGACTACGATGCTTGCAGCCCCAACCTTTTTGGCTTGTCCCTTTGTACCCCATTACAAGACTATTATGAAATCTGGCATTCTCGCCCCATATGTCGCGGGGGTGATACGTTTACAGTCAAGCCTCGGTTGTTGAATATCCCAATTGGGTTGCAGGGCTGTACGATCGCAGAGACTAGCTCTTATAGTCAGATTTCCGTCATGCGACATCACGGACTTAAGAACAGCGAGTCACTATGATCCCAGAAATCCACGTTACTTAACGCATGTCACACATGAGGTAGTTACTCTATGTCTGCTTTTACAAAAGATTTGCTCGATATACAGCTGATCGTACGTCGGGCATGTTGATCGTTTTGCTTCGCGCGATGACGAACTTCGGCATTCCCTCCAAAATGGCGTAAGGCTTTTCCTCCGGCCAAATATCGGCGAACGTGGGTGACATTCAGAGACCAGTTTTCACATAACGCACTATGTGTGAATTATGTGAGTCCTACGACAATCAAAGAATCTAGGAGCTTTAGCATGCTATCGAGTTGGTCTGGGGAGGACAAATGTTCCACGACATTCGTTCGTAAAAACCAACAGTTCAGACATCATGCATACAGACTGATACACTCATGTGCTCAATTGACGCGAGCACTACGAAGGAGCTCGTTTTTATTGTGTCACCATCTCACGTTAACAGCACAATGCGTGAGAGTATACACTAACAAGAAGATAATAAAAGTATATAAAGCTGTTATGTTATAATCTATACTCCTTCTAGAGCATTCACGCAATATATAGTCACTCTTAGTAGCACTTTAGTGTGTTGTGGTAGTTACGGTGTGAATAGTGCATGTGACTTTGGTGACTTAATAAATACGAGCTCCTTCGTATACCTGGGCGGATCAACGTCGATGTATGCGCCATTCACAGTCATAGAAGAGAAGCCGTAGACGGAGTGCGTTCATCGCGATGATGACCACCATAGATAGCGATGCTAGAGCCGCGATAGCCATTGAGAGATTCGAGACTAGTATTAGAAGTCTACGATTGTGTGAGCAGTATCTGATCGGGAGCTATCACGATAGCATAGGAGACAACCATATATACGTGGACCACAAATGCTTGCCAGGGAGAGCTGTCGCATACACCATAGACAGCACCACCAGGGCTACATCGCTCGAAAATGCGGGCCGTATGTGGTCATTAATGCGCGGAGGTTGCTCAAATAATGTTGTAAATCGGTTCGGTCGCATATGCCCAAGATCATGAACGACGATGGAGGTGATATAGAACCAGAGACTCGACTGAATTCGAGAGTAGACATTTAATCTTGTCACGTAGCCAATGGGATATGTTCCTGTATGAGTCGAGCTTGAATGCGCCCATAAGCTGCCGTCATACAGAAGTACAGACGAATCTCGCAAGGATGTGGATAGTTGCAGACCGCAGGCCCTAGAACTGTCGAGGGTCTTTCCCGTGGTCTTCATGCCTAGATCGAAAAAGCCCGAGATGGACTTACCGAACAGGAGTCTTCCTTCGTAGAAGATGCTCGACCCAGAGACAATCCATATAGCTTGGGGTGCATGGGTCTGCTATTATGGTTTGCGGTCATGGTATACGGAGGAGCTCGTATTTATTATGTCCACATCTCAAGTTGATCACACAACGCGTAAACCTATACAGCATTAGAGAGATAACAAACACACGCAAGTAAAGTAAATAACTATTTTAATAACCTCTAGAGAATACACGCAATATATAAAAACTTTAAGCTTTAATTTTAGTGCGTTGTGGTGTTACGGCGAACGGTGATTATGACGGTGACTTGATAAATACGAACTCTATCGTATGAAACAGTTGATCCATAACGAGCCTTTGGCTGTCCCTGGAGGGCTGAGAAGTTATGATGGTTCCTGGAGGCCAACAAAGCAGTCGAGATGTGTTTGGCGAGCGGGTGACCATTCTCGCGTCATGTTCTAAAGTTGCTAAGAACGTACGACACGAAGTGCAGAAAAGGGTCAGGCCTGACGGTGAGTTGACATATGTGCACTCAGACATGACTATAGCTGATGGTATCTATTCAGCCTCACGACGCTAATTTTGATTGGACCGAGCACCACCAGCCACCATCCGTCAGCCTCCCGCAGCCTCCCCGCGCGACCCTCCGCTTCTGTCCGCACCCTCCGTTCGACGCCCCTCTCCAATTGCATCATTCCGGGACTCGCCGGGGCACGCCAACACTTGTAAGAGCGTACTAAAGCCCAACGGGTATGCCAGGCATGCGCTACATGTGCCAAGTAGTTTCAAGCCAGGTGGAGGAACGGAGAGTACAGTAGCTGAGCTCACGGTACTCAGGCGAGGTTTACGTGCAGTTCAAGGTATAAGAGCGTGGTTACACAAGGACTAGAATTGACATTTCAGTATCAAACTCTACCATAGGTACTATCAAAATTGACAATGGCTTCCTCTCTTGCAGCAAAAGCGACCTCGTGGGCTCCTCCTCTCTACCCACAGTCTACCGCCGAGAATGATGGCGTACGTTGGACCTTCATCTGATGGATGTAGAGACACTAACTCCTGCATCCAGACCAATGACAACAGATACGACGTGCGCAAAACCCTCGCATATGTGACAGATGATACCAACAACGTCAACAAGTAGGTCTCAAAACACATATACGCTTATTCCACAAATGGAATTGTGATCCAAGCTAACCGGTCAAAGTGTCTTCATGCTGTATTGGATCACCACGACCACAGGCGAAAAATACCACCTCACCACTAACGCCGGCCTCCGCGGCTCCCAAGTCCTGGGCTCCTTCTTATCCTTCAACGACCTGCAAACAGGCACTACACGTGGTGCATCAATCATGGAGCCCGGAACGGGTAACAAGGCGCGACTGGAGATGCGCGGTGCGTCGCAGACCGTGATTGCGCCTGAAGACGGCGATAAATGGACCAACACGGCGCACATGGTCGACCTGTGCGGCGTGAAATTAGAAACCGTGCTCCAGCCAACGGGTCAGCAATTTTACTACGGTGGCAGTGGAGGGATCCAATTGCAGCCACGAGGACCAGATCCAGATTATTCGACTTCACTGCCAGGATGGTCGTGGTATTGGGTACGTGTTTCTTCTCCTTTCCTCCCCTTTCCTCCCCTTTCCTCCCCTTTCAAGAGCCAATTGTGTATCTGTCACGCGGAACATGCTAGGGAGCGCGCGTTCGTGTCGATGCTGATACTGACGTCAATCGTCCAGACAAACCCCACGACTCGCGTCCAAGGCTCCATCACCGTCGACGGCAAACGCCACGAAATTGACCCAGAGCAATCCTTCTCCATCTTCGAGCGGCAATGGGGAAACTTCCACATCTTCAGTGGCTACATTGCGCTCTGGTTCTGGCTCGAGACGGGCGAAGTGCTCATTTCGTGGAACATGGAGCCTACTGCCGACGGCGTATCCAAGGTCGCTTTCGCAAGCATCTGGCACCCCAACGGTCTGCACGAGACGATTCCCGTGGGACCGAATACCAAGTTTTCGGACCTCCGGGCCAGCAAAGAGACGGGCATCAAGTATTTCAACAAGTTCTTTTTGGATCTGCCGGCGAGGAATGCGAGTTTCACCTTTGAAAAGTGGTTCTCCGAGGATGAGTTGAGGCCGGTTGAGGGACAGAGGTACATTACAATTGGGGAGTCGTATGGGGAGGGTACTGCGAAGTGGAATGGCAAGGACATCAAGATCCACGGACACGTCGAGCAGTTGTCGAGTTTGAAGTAGGCGTGGTTGAATGCTTTTGCTGCAGGTCTCTGTTACCTGTAGGTGTATCAGCCTGTTCCGCTACTCTAGGATAGTGTAGCGTACAAATTCACCCGAACGACGTCGCAATAAACTCCACGACTCGTACTGCACTCATCATCACTTCACATTAACGCACTTGTCCTATGTTCGCATAAAGCAAACACGTTCTGCCTGCGGTAGCAGTCCTCAACTGCCGAGATGCCGTGATACTCAGTCTGCCGTTGAGTTTGGTGTGCCTTGTATGCAACCCCTGGGCGCAAATTCAACAGCGTCGTGACTTGGGGATCGGTCGCGTCTGCCCTACTAATAAACTGATTGTGCGTGTGGTGCCTAGGCTCGGTGAATTTGAAATTTGCTCACCCTACTTTAGATTCGAAATTTAGGTCTGGAAGTATGACTTTCTTTATAACTTGAGATAAGGCTATAATATTGTAAGTTTGACTTGATAAAAGTGTAACTTTTCATTTGGTGAGACATCTTGTATTATAGAAAGAAGAAAAGTATAACATAGACTTAAAGAATACTATACTTATTAGAACACACTGTAGGAAAAATGAATAGAAGTATTTATAACCTATAATAGAGGATATTATAAACGTATATATTTAAGACTTTACCTTTCGCTCCTCTTACCAAGTCGATATAAATTATCTCTACTTTTTAATCATGTAAAAGTTGCCAACAAAATAGGGGTGTGGCACGCAAGCCTAAGCACCACGCGCACGCCCACGTTAATCAACGCAAGTGTGCTAGATAAACAGCCCAAAAGAACCTGCTCGTCTAGCGCGGGTAGCCAGCGCTCATAACAAAATGCACCGTTCTGACTCGCCAGAAAAAAGTGCCTAAGGCATCGCATAATCATTACCACATCCCATCGCACCGCACCGCCATCGCGAACAAGAAAAATGTCAACAGCCCGCCAACCCACCCGCCACACCGGCACCTCCTGGGCTTGTCAGAACGAGGCAGGAATGCGAACACCACGTCTCACCCCGATGCGCAGTCCTGCGGAATTACCCACGGCAGTTGCTCCGACACGTCGCGGAACGACGTCCACTCGCACCTTGCATATGCAAGGCTGACGGGCGCTCAGCCGTCGTATATGGGGATGCAATGCAATGGAATGTAAGCTTACATGTGTCTCAGCCATTAGCCAACGTGGGGTGATCCGGGATTGTGGGTGGGGCGTAAGGCAGCGTTATGATTATAGAGGTGCTACGTGGTGAGTGTGGCGTATACGTTCGGTGGGCGTTGCATGTTAGCTTAAGACTCGTCATCTGGATGTTTTGGTTCGCAGGATTCGTCGCTTGGATGGTTAAGATGTCATTGGTATTGAGGGAAGTCTATGCATTGAAACGGTCTAAGATTATTCACGAATGACAAAACGCAAGATCAAGTCACAAGTGCAGGGAAGACCAAAGAAAGCAAAAGACGAAAGTCAAAGCAATGATCCAAGACCCACACTCCTAACAACCAAGCAGACGCGAGATAAATGAAAGAACGGAAATCCAAATAAACAGGTCTCTATCAGCGCCATGTGCAAGTCGTAAGAGTTGGAGTGATGAAGGTAAAGGGCATGAGATGAACAGGCGTTGCTTCAACGATGGACATGATCCCATGGACAATGAACTGCTAGGCCAAAGACGAGACGTTGCCCAGACTCTAGAGGAAGCTATGAGCAATGGCGTCCATCTGGACGATTTGGACGCCTTTGTCAGTATCAATCGCCACCAAAGGACTAGCCTCATCCTTCGACATAGAGTCAGTAAGAATTCGAGAGCTGGAACTCAAAACACTTACCTTTAGACCCGTGAGACATTTGACAAACTCATCTCCAAACTTGCGTAGTCCTTGTTTTTCGTGGCTTAAGATCTCGCTGCCGACCTCCTTGACAGCAGGCAGCAAATGTGGGATCCTGGTCCAGGTCCGGTGTTCAAAGGCCTCTGATTTGCTACTCGTGTACCTTGCATCTTGATGCCACGGAAGGGCTCATGCTTCTGCAATGTGGAGATTGCCATTTGGAAGATTCCCGTTGTTCTGGAAAGAGGAGCGAAACCCGTGGAGGCTTTCGAAACTATGGAAATGAACTTGGAAGTAGAACCAAACTCAACCGTTGTGGTGGCCCATGTTCCAGCGTACTTTCATCCTGTACTTATACACCATCCAGGCGATCTTTCTGCTTGCTTCTCGCGGTTACCATTGTGCCGTGGTCAAGTCAGTCGTACATTTTCATATCGCATAAAAGCCTGGTGCAACTCCCACGTGTGGATTGCTAGGACGACCATGCACTGTGCAACGTGCCGGAATGGGGCTATGCTTGCTGAAAAGCGGCAAGGTCAGCACACGAGACGTTGTGAGAAGCTTAAAGCAAGGCATAAGTCTGAGTGTGTGAGGTGCGTTCGAAGGTATAGGTAGTCGGATTAATCTGCTGCTTGCTTGGCAGTCAGCGCTCTGATTTAGTTGCAAAGATGGCTTTTGCACTCACATATTAAATATACAACGCACGTCGTCATCCACAACGTCACTTCCACCTCATCATTTAGCCCCCTTTGCCAACACTCGTCACAAATGGCCGGCAATCCACTCCCACCACCCTCCCACGCCCCCACCCTCACTCCCCACCACATTACCCCCCAGAACCTCAACAACCACCCCACTCTCCCCCATCATCCCAAAGTCAAACTCTCCATCGCCTCCCTCCCCAAGCCACTCCTTGTCCTCATCCACCTCGCCTTCCTCGCCACCATTCAACACACCCGCCGCATCCCTCAACGCCTTGGCCCTAGTACTCCTCACCTCACTAATTGCCTTCTCAAGCTGTACCTTGACCAGACTAGGCGGCAGCGCAGTGAACAAATCCAGCTTGTTTGCCGCCACCAGAACAGGTATCTCTGTAGGTCCCTTGCTGGTCTTGGCACTCGTGTAGCGTTTTTGCAGCGCGAGAAGCACGTCGTGGAGATACGTGGCTGCTTCTACGAGGCCGGGTTCTTCGGCTAGCGCGGCGGCGTCGACGATGAAGATGATGGCTTTGATGGATTTGAGCTTCGTCTCGCCGAGGGATGAGGTGGCGTAGTGTCGGAGTTTGCCGTGGCCGGGCGTGTCGAGTAGGAGGAAGCGGCGCGAGCGCTCGAAGGCTGGGTCGCCGGGGGAGCGGTAGTGCGAGGAGGCGGGGATGTAGGGGGAGGGCAGGAGGGCGGAGACGGTGAGCGGGGTGGTAGAGGTGTGGGTTGCTGTGGTGGTGTTGCGTTCGGCCTGTGAGGTTGTGTTGGGTCAGGGGTCTGTTCATGGCATGTCGTGACAGACAGATGGGAGGGGCGACGCACCAAGGTGGCAAAAGCAGTCTTTCCCGCACCACTCGGCCCCAGCAGCAAAAACGCAGGCTGGCTCTGCCCCGCGGCCGCAGCCCTGTACAAGAAGCCATGCAGCAGAACCGGCAACACGAGCGCAACCAGCAGCGTGGCCAGGATGGTGGAGAGCTTGGGCGAAAACGCAGCCGTGAGCCAGCTGTCCTCGTCGTGCCAAGCCATGTCCCCTTCTCTTTCTGTCTTGCGACACAACCGTGGTTGTTTGTTCCGATGCGCGAGAGAGCACGCGGCGAGGTGGCGGCGCGTCGTCGAGGTGAGTCGGCCCTCCTTGTCCCAGAAGACTGAAAATTGGCGAGGGGCCTGCGAGGTCCGCGAGTCGACCGGCGAACGCCTGAGCCGCGGGGAAGACGGAAAGGCGGGAGGCTATCGTGCGCTAGTTGGGGCTGCCGGAGCTTCTGTAGACCTCACCTGTCGCCTGCTCCATGAACTTGTCAAAACCATGTCTGGCACAATGGCGCCCAGCAGTCATTCGCCGTGCCGTGGCTAAAGTGGACGCGACGCATGAGTTTGCCTGCTGCACCAAGGATTCGACGCGCATCGGGGGCGCCAAAAGCCTTGCAGCTCTCGCTCTGCGCCAGCCCGGCCTGACTCGCGAATCATCAAACAAAAGGCTCCACACACACCCCATCACTCAAACACCCAGCACACAAAAGTAAACACCAAGGGCCACCTGCAATTGCTCGACTAGCGCTAGCTTTTTAGGGTAAGGGGGGAAGGGAGCGGACTATGTAATCATACAGAACAGGAACAACCAAAACCACCATCATTAGAGTAAACAGGACATCCACAACCAATCTCCCGTCCCCGCACAGACTCCCGTGCAAGAGACGGTGGGGTCCGCCGTCATCAAAGCCCCACTACTCATACATCCATGGTATATTGTCGGTAAAAAGCGCATCCATGACAAATGCTGAGCGTCCATTACATGCCATAGCCTTACCTAGTAGTGGCCGAGACTGTAGGAGCAAAGTACCGTCACTCGTTACCAGTAGATACCAATGTGCCCTTTTTTTTTAATCCCCCTCGCACTGCGCTGCGCATGGTGCGTACGCGCATGCAAGTGTGCCATGTACGGTGTACCCATTACGCCAAAACCCCGGATCCATTCCCGTGCAAGCGCTAGAAAGACCATCGTAGACTGAATCATCAACATAGGAAAGAAGAGTGCCAACAAGGATTCGAAAAGAGAGTCAAGGAAACTTTAACAGTATCTAGGCCGTCTGCTCACGTCGTAAAAGGCATGACTTGGTGGTGAAGCGCGTGATGATCAAGTATTAAGTATGATGTACGTTGTGAATTGAACTCAAGGCCCGGCGACCAAGACGAGAGGTAGAGCTGATGGGCATCGCTCGCATTTCAAGGGAAAGCGAGGTAGGCGGCGCGTATTGCGTGCTCCAACTTTGCGACGAACAACGGCCAAGACATTTGCATGCAAGTACATTGTCAATGCCAGAGTTGAACACTGCGATTAGATGCAGCGCCAAGTGCCAGAGGTCGTGGTCCTCGATCCCAATTCGTCGGTCGTGGCGGAGAGCGGTAATAAACATAGGGGCCACCAGAACAAAGAGCTATGTATGAGAAGTCGCTTGGCAGGAAGATCCAGCCAATGTGCGTTGCCTGCAAGTCCTGTCGATGGAGGGCGATCTACGCCTGTCCCAGTCTTTAGACGTCCAACGGTGGTAATATAGTCCAAAGACCTCAATAAGTTGCGTGAGCGTGCACATCGTGGTAGTAACCACGACTGGTGTCTACGCCCTGGAACCTCCCACAGCCTCCCACTTGCCAGCTCCCGTTAGGACCCGAGTATTCGTCCTTGATCCTACGGTCAGGTAGCGGGAGAGTGCTTTCGAGCTTGTTCGGTATGCCCTCATAGATCGGAGTCGGATAGTACGAGTAATCCTGGGGAGCGTCCATCATCTTGGAGTCCTCATTATCAGCCATGTGCTGGTCACCCACCAGACCTTCAACTGGCCCTCCGCTCAGAGAGCTTGCAGAGCTTACCGAATGGCTGCCGACTGGGCTTGGGTTGAGCGAGTAGGTGTTGCCTCGATACATGCTACCGCCCATGCTTGTTGCTGCACCTCCGCCGGAGAGCCCGTTTCCATAGCCTCCGAAGGACGCTCTGCCATTGGACCCAAGCCCATGATGGCCAGGACCACCAAGCCCAGATCCCGGGGCACCCCTCGAAGTACCAGCGTTGTGTGGACCTTCGTTCTGGTAGTGACTAGGAGATCGTCCTCGGACAACGACTGGGCTTGATGTCCGGGATGCGATCTTGACCCATTTTGGGTCATCGTCCCGTGGATTCTGAATGTTTGCCCACAGCTCAATGTTGAGATGATAGTATTGTTGCTGGGCCCTTCGTTTGCCGTTATTTGCTGTAGCCGACTTGAATTGGATCCGTTCGAAAGAGTGTTGATAGCTGCTACTCGAGTGGCTTGCAGGGGAGTATGGCTGAGATGAATCGGTCTCGTTCTGCAGGGGAAGTGCCGGGCCGGGAGCTGAAGAGGTCTGGTGGAAACTGTTCAGGCCGTACCCACCATGCTCATGGCTCTTTCCTGGAGGTGTGGGGGCGAGCAGCTCCTTCTTCATGGTGAGTTGTGGCCCCTTGTCACGTTTCGGTGTATGTTGGATGAGCTCAATGACCTTGCCAGTTGAACCGTCAACAGCTGCTGCGAGTGAGACTGCCATTGATTGAATCTGCTCCGCTGGCTTGCCATTTCCCGGATCGTAATACAACCGACCGTTTGGTGTCCATGGCGTGAGGCCATATGAGACGTTGACGGCAAAGTAATTCCTCCGATAACATGTCCACACGCTGTCTCCTGACATGAAGAAACCTTTCTCTACCTTGGCATCGATCGCGGGTGTTACTGTCACGCCTTCACAGGTGACTGATCCGAACGATTCCTGGGCATTGAAAGGCGGGGACTCTGAACTGTTTGGGTGTTGTCCATAGTTGCTGTTGGCGTAGCTACCGTAGCTTGATAGCGGCATGCTTGTAGGAAGTACCCTCGGAGTGTCTGGTAACGTTCCGTAGCGTGAAAGATCTGATCGAGGAGATAGGGCAAGAGAGTGTCTATGCAAACTAGGCGTGCCGGTTGTATAATTATCCCTGGTCGCGACGCCCATGGCCGGTGACACGGAATGGCCTAGCCCTGGTGATCTTGCCGGAGGTAACATTGCCGACGACGAGGCATCGTTTCTATTGTGTAGCAATCAGCTGCCATGCATAATCTCAAGGTTGGACACGCACGAACGCGCCACAATGGCTACCTACAAGGTGGACATTCGCCGATTTGACGACATGGTCTGGTACCCAGAGCTGAAATTGGAGTAGTTTGCTAGAGGGTAGTGACTGGGGTAGGAGGAAGCTACACTTGACGGAAAACTTGCGTACGAGTAAGCTAGCGCCGACGAGGCGTTGGAGCTGGGTGAGGTGGAGATGGAGCCCGAGCCCGAGTCGGATAGAGCCACGGCAGTTTGATAGCTGCAGATGCAAGTCAGTAAAAGCAGTAAAAAATTTGCTTTCCGGTGAAAATGTTGCCAACGACAGTGATGTGTAACCAGGAAGTGAAGTAGCACATTATAAGTTGTCAACACTGGGCAGGAACTGTACGGCATCGCCGCTAGGCTTGTCGTGTGATCAATGTGACAGACCAGCCTGTTGGGAGAGCAAGGTGCGCCATGCATACGAAACTGTGCAACGACAGGTAGACGTTGTCGACGTGTTTGTTTCGGTGAAGACAAGGTCAGGGCTTGGGCAGCACCAGGCGACGAGGCGTCGAGGGGGGGTGGACTGGGGGCCGCAGGCCTAGGCAACACTACGGAGCGTGCCATGCCAGCCGGGCAAGAAGGAGCCAATAGGAGGAGTTTACTTACGCAGAGTCGGGACGATGTGTAGTGTAGCGGCTGGCAATGGAGCTCAGCGGGAAACCGGGCGCTGCTAAGGACCCGTCACGCCTTAGCTGATCGGGTACATCAGATGCATAAGAGCTATGATGCGCATGCCCACCGATGTGGTGGTCTATACATTCTTGCTCCGAAGAGAAAGGGTGATCTGCCAAAGGAGGCTGGAGTACTGCTTATCCTGCATATCAGCCAATCAATTCGAGCCAGACCGTGTCTTGTTGAACAACATGTGTGACAAAAACGGACAACGTGCACCCGTGGGCGGTATGAAGGGAATAGGCGCGCGTGGGACGGTGGTTGCACAAGTGGCTCCGCAGTCGGGCGGCGAAGCAGCGTGCAAGTGCGCACTACAGAAGGAAGACAAAACAGCGGACCCACAGTGTGTAGCTCTGAATGGAAAGAAAAGAGGAAGAGTGCGCTGGCTCTGTTGTGGAGCAATTTGGGTGCAGGAGGAATGCTGGTTTTGTGGAAGAATGCGGAGGAGAGCGCCAGTCCACGGCTAGGATACGCAGCGCGTGGAGCGAGCGAGCGAGCGGGTGGGGGGTTTGTGGTCGCAAAACATGGGTAGCTCTTGCTGACTTACCTGATTGCATGGTTGCCGCAAGAGATGCTGGTCTTCCACTGTCTCTGGGTGCGTTTGCGAAGCCTACGACCTTGTTGTCGAGGCACCGAATCTCACGCTGCACTTCAACACTTTGCGTTGCAGATCCGATACTCTGGGTGGACACACTATAGCGCCGGTAGTGGCGAAGGATTCGTGCTGACTGGCTCTGGCGGCGAACAAGATAGGTCGCCTTCACCTTCGCTCGTCACTGTACTTTGAGCGAGCAAACGGCCAGACGTGCACCGAAATCGTTGCGCGACTGAAGATCCCTTGATGCTTGTCTCCACGTACTTCGGGTGTTGAAACAGAATGGTGATGGGAACTCGTCTAACGCCGTTGTTGGCTCGCTTCAAGGCAATGTGGGCGTTTAGCCGGCACAGGAGCGGGATCCTCGATTAGCTGCCGCTGCGAGTTACTGGTGGCTGCAAATCGGTCAGTGCTGGTACTCGACGGCCTAGAGAGGTGCGGTTGCTGATGGCAGGCACAAGTGATGCGTACTTTATCCAGTAGTTCGGATTCGTGAGGCGCGCTCGTATGCCTCACACTAAGGGCACAAGTAGGAAGCCTGTCGTATTGCTGAGTCAATTGAGCTTGCAACGGCAGTGATGGATGGCGACGAGACTGACTGTTCAGGGACTTTGTGAAGCTGCGATGCGGTAAGTGTTGCTGTCACCTATTGCGGCTGCGCGACACCTTAAACCCTGGTGTGAAGTAGGCCTGTCGACTGGACTGATAGATCCGCTTAGCTCCTTCCCACTGTCTCCACAGATCTCGAATCTCGAGCACAGACAGGTACGGAAAATGACCCGGTCGATCCCTGGATCTAGCTGCGACGTAGGCGGTGTGGTGGGCACTGTTGTCGCTGCGCTACGGCCTGTCAGTCTTCCGCATCTTGGAGCTAGGGAGCATGTCGCAATCAGGGTGGAGCTTACAGGGTTGTTCTGCAGTTCGCCAGAAGCAACAATGTGGCGTCGAGGGAATTTCGGTTGTGGCTGCGTCGGCAAAGATGGTGACTTGTCGTCGGCTGTTGAGAGATCTGTGGGAAAGCCGAGTCTGCAGATTTGATCAACAGATATGTTCCGTTGGCTGTATGGTCTGCGGCTGGCGCACGACAAGGTGACTGCCCCGGAATCTGGCCCGAGCAGTACAATAGAGGGAAAGTCGCCTTGTTCGCTGGAGTGATGCCTGGAGTCGAAACGCCTGGATTACGGTAGTGGACGACTCAAGCATATATGCTCCGTGCCCTCTGTTCGCTTTACCTCTTACACTGTGCTTGTGGTACAAATCCAGCAGGGTTAGCCACTTGTAATCCTGGTCCTCGAGGCTGTCTGGTAGGGTACCAAGGTTTGGAGTTCAAGACAATGAAGTAGGAGATGAGGGTTGAAACGAGTGGGTCTCACGGAAGAGAGATGACGGTGAATGATACGATAGGGTGGATAGACACAGGGATAGGAGATGGCGGTCAAATAGTAACGAGCATACAGAGGATGGGCAGTAGAAGTACAGTGGGCAGACGAGAAACGCTATTGCTCAATACAGGGTAGAGTGGGCTGGGTAATTGATCGGGTTGTTTGGCTGAATGTAGAAGTCGACCAAAGCACGTCTGGCTTCATCGCATCATGACCTTGCTGGATCAAGATTTCAGCCCCAAAGCGAGTAATCCGCATTTGCCCTGCTCAGACCATGACCGTTTTCTAGCACCACGGTAGCATTGGCAAGCTGCAGCAGCGAGCCATCCCCAAACGAGGGCAACCTATATCTCCGAGATGTCAGGGAGGGATGCTCTGCCCCAGTGGGCAGTCCACAGTGAGCTTCGCATTCCTTGCACCGGAGCTTGCACTCTGTTGCCCGCGCGGCCACGACCCACTGCTTTGGCGTGCATGGATTGGCTGGCCAGGGCAGAGGCATCACAGTCCCGTGCAGCGATGCAGGAACATTGACCACGACACCACTCTCGAACGGGCATCGAGTCGACACGGCAGGACCACGACCAAGCTGGCGGGCCGTTGATGTTTCATCTCGATCAGCCGCCCAGAATAACCCATGAAGCGAACAGATGATCAGAGTTAGTTTGCTCTTGCCACGGCTGCGCAGGATTGGCCGTGGGCAATGGGGCGTCCAGTCAGCAGTGGATCGCGGATGGGGCCAAGAGCAGGCTGAGTTAGCAGCGCCACGGGCCGGCCGCCGCTAGGAAACGACAGCTCGTCCCGTGGGCGGCACAGTGAAGGAGAGGGGAAGAGAGGGGAGGATGGCAGAGGGTGGCAGAGGAGAGGAGAGCAGGAGGCCCAGTGGGAGAGGGGCAGAGGAAGAGCATTGGGGGTCGAGGACCACTAGCGGTCGTCGAAGCGGGCAGCGGGCGCGACGGTTTGGAGAGACTTTTGGCAGCTGCTGGACAAAGCAGACAGACACAGACGCCACGGCCAGCGAGTGATGCACAGAGGTTGCATCGTCTGGGGACTGGGGCTAGGGTCCTCTCAGTCATCAGAGGCAATCCTGCGCCATGACCCAGGCTTTGCGTCCCGACCGCCTGGAACGACTGCGCAAAGCCCCGAAAGCAGGCAGAGCCACTCATTCACTGGCGAGCTGCAGCACGTCGCATTCACGCAGCGGCGCCCCGTCAGACGGCACAAGTCAGTCGTCAGTCGTCAGTCGTCAGTCGTCAGTCGTCAGTCATCAGTCGCCAGTAGTCGGCAGTCGGTGGTACCCTAGGCCAGTCAGAAGAAGCAGGCCAGTCAAAAGAAGCAGGCCAAGCGGTTAGCCACTGTGAACCCGTGTCGGGGTGCGATGAGGGTGAACGGTCAAGGCGAGGGTGTGCCCGCCAGAGACGAGGGGGCGGCGCCTGCCTCCCTTGCGCAGACACATGAGGAAGGAGGCAATTCACGCACTGGGAGGGGGGAAGGAGCGATCGGTGACGTGCAGCGCTCCCAGGTGTTCCGCGGCTGCTCTTCCCCACCCTGTCCGGCGCCATGCCGCTTTGGGCGCTGGCGGCCTTGGCCGCACCCGTCGTGTAGTCGGCGCGTCCAAAACACCCAAATGCTTGCTCACATCACCATGCCTCGGAGTCTGGCCCGGCACTCAACACCATGACAGGAGTGAGCGCGCGCCCTTGCTTCCTGCTCGCGACGAGAACCCACGCGGGCAGGGTGACATCTCGGTCCCAGGCCTCACCGCGCTCATGTGTCTTGCACGTTGCGGCTGCCCACCTTCCCAGCGCCTGGGGGCTGACGACGCTGCTCAGTAGCCTCCCGTCTGAGCAAGTGCATTCCTTGCCTCCAGCTTTGCAGCTCATCAATCCCCTAGCCCAATCGCTGGCACGCGATAATGCCCTGCCAGTGCAGACACTTCTTCGACTTCCCAACACGGCTGGTCATCTGACGCACCTCGATCGAGAATGCTGAAGCAGGGCTGTCGCTTAGCTTCCGACTGCTTCACCGCACTTGTACGTCACGCCCAGTCCCTCCGCCTCTCCCAGTGCATCTTGCGGTACCCAGGCACAGCAGCCCGTTGAAGTGTAGACGGAACCCGTAGCGCTGCGGATGCTCAGGGCATCGTGACCGTGACCTCGACAGCTCCACTCCACTGCCTCGACGTTACAAAGCACCCGCCTCTCCTGCAGCGCGCCGCTGTTGAGGCACACTGGCCTGCAGCCTCCCGCGAGCCCGTGACGGTCAAGGTCGGGCTTGAAGCACTGTCAGCATTTCGATAGTTTCATGGCGACCTGCATCAATCTGGAGCTGCTGCTCGGAAGAAACAGGAGCTGTTCAGAACAGCATGGCCAATGTCTCAGCCGGCTCAAAGTAGAATCAAGGCGGCATCAATGTCTGGCTATTGCAGATGCCCACTCTCCTGGGTTGCGTGCGACATGTGACACCATCACTGCTTATTTTGGGCGTCTTGATTCACCGATCGATACAAGAGGTTGGTATCATGCGGTGGTCTTGCTCGACGAGAAACGTCTGCCAACAGCGGTCCGGCCCGTCAGTGATGAAGGTATCATACAGAGTAGGTCGGGTGAACATTCCTGCCAGTGGTCTTCTGAAGCGTCTGCGATGAATTCCATTCGATCGACAGCACAAGTCTGATCACTTGGTCTCTACTCCCTCGCAGCCGCGTGTACCGATCCAGCCGCCGCTTGTCATGGAGATTTTCGACTTGTTTCCGCGCATTACGGCATGTACCAGAAGCGAAATGTAGGCTGGCAATCTCGCAGAACTATTGTCACACTGAGAGCTCACGCTTTGAGCTTGCTTGTTCATGGTGCCCACCGTGACAGAATAATCGAGATCCCAAACGTCAGTCATCAGCCGTATCTTCCGCGTCTCCTATCGCCTAGCGCACGAATGCTGAGCCAAAATGTCTAGCAGTTCCCATTGTCTCTGAGATAACCATCTCCAGCCAGCCGTCTTCCCATGGCAGAATGCATTGTGGGAATCGGCCCTAATTCCCAACTCGGTAGCCAGCCTTGGGTGCCCGAACGACGCACTGGGTACAACTGGACTCGCACAACGGATCTCGTGAAACTGTTGAATGATCATCCCCGCTGAACGGCATTTCTAAATCTTCAAGACGTTGGGTCACGTCGCTGTCACTTCATTTGGCTCAATACCTAGTGTTCGGAATTCACATGGAAACACCAACGAGTGTGCGATAGCAGTCTATTGTGAGGTGATGATGAGCTTGTCTGCCAGAACGTCAGGTAAGGATCTACGTCTGAGCTACTAGATTAGCCCCTCGTGGCATTACGCGAGTGTCCAGTCAACCTTCGAAACGTTCAACATGGCCTGATGTTGCTTGAAGCGTGTTTGTGAACTACGGTTCGGTAGCGAGACATTGGCGTCCCACGGCGCGGCCGATGACATCCTGAACTGGGCTACGCCAGAACATCTTGGTTCGCCAATCGGCCTTGACGACCGCCTGTATCCTTCCGTTATGGGTGGAATCTTCTTCTCAAAGACCCAATCGGTCAAACGCTCGCTGCTATCCTCGATCATGTCCTTGTCATGAGCCAGGTGACTTTCGGATCTAAGCGCTTGTACGCTGTTACGTAGTCTGTATGGAGCCCGCAAATGCCCTATACCTATACGACCAGAAATACAATGAAAAACGTAACTATCAACATTTCTGAGCTCTTGGATCCGCTGCAGGAGCTCTGGACGGCCAGATTCGTCTTGCATGCGTCTGTGGATATGCAGACGGCCTTTGCGCGACAAGTTCGGTCTGGCTCCGGGAGCAGAGCGTACAATGAAGCGGCTGTATGACCGCCAACCCCTCTCATAAGATCACGAACGATTGGTCTGTGCTCAAGCCGTGCGAGCAAACGACATGGCTGTTGAGGAGTACAGCTTCGTGCTTGCCGAATCTGGAACGTGCCGGTGAGAATGGGTGTAAATTACTTCCCAAGTGGCAGACCAGCCTCTGTGTCTCAGAAGCTATGCCAAAGGCGTCTCTCGAGCAGAAATCGGCACGAGCAATGTCACAAGATATGTGTTTCGTCCATCAGCGCTCCAAACCAGAGTCCGGGGACTAACAATCAACAACGCCACAGTTTCGCGACATGAGGTTTCCGTATTGATTAGAGAGCGTCTATCCCGCCTCAAATGAAGCTCGAGCTTTGTCTGGCCCGCGGACGCTCTACGAATTTCCCGCATATAGGTCCTGTACCATGATTACTCGGTCTGGTGTATTGATCTGCACGCCGTCTTTCAATCTCTCTGGCGTCCACTCGTTGACCTCCACAGCATCACGACAGTGACGGGCAGATGGACTGCCCCTGGGAGCTGCAGATTGTTTGTGACTTGTGTCAGCTGAGCACGACAGCCGGCACCAGATGCTAGGTGAGTTGTCGTCAGCCTCTGCTGCTTCATGCTGGCTGACATTCTTACTTTGCATCGCTGAGACAGGCAGACAGAGTAATGCGAGTGAAGAAGTTCGCATCATCCTGATCAGACCATAGCTCTCGGGGCATTTCTTGTGCGCTGAACCCCCAAACAGGTTCCTTCAATATCAGTCGCCACTCATGGAGTGAGACCGGGCTTGGGTGTATTTTCGGCAACTCCACGATACTTCCTCATCATGAACGTCAGGAAGCTGTCGATCGAACCTTCCATGCTCGTAATGTAACATGCTTCTGCAAAACGCACCATGTCAAACTGACAACTTCGCCACTTCGCCCCTCGCTCCTCTCACGCCTACGTAGCACTCGAAGTCCACAGGCCAAACCCCTTCACCAGCCAGCCATCTCACCCATCTCGGGCACCCTGACATCCGCCGGAGATCTCGTAAGACCCAGTTTTGTATCCCCGATCAACTGATGGCATCCACGCCCACAGTCGAACAACATACACTAACCCCATATTCCAATCCAATCACCTTACCTCAAAGAAAGAACTCGGACTTTTAATTCCAGTCATCTAGTCCACATGATCCCCACCAAACGGTGCGTATATAATATAGAAAGGTTCCACGCACTAGCCTGCATCCGCAACGATCGGATGATTCCTCCTGCTCGTGCAGACTAGCGTTTAGTCAATAGTAGCTCAGTGTATGTATGAACTTTGCTGCATTGGTCGTTGTACACATATCATATCGTATTACCTGTTCGCCCTGCATGCTGTCGTGAGTTCAGACAATTGCGCCACTATGATCTCACGGCATGGAAAAGGAGGGGGCGCGAACCGTGTGCTGGGTGGGTGATGAGGGGACGAGCGATGGAAGGCTGATGTGGGCTGGGCGGTCATCCTGAGTGCTGGATACATACCGATGACGGGGAATATGGGAGTGGGATAGTGCAGTGGAGTGAAAGTTTTGTTTCGCCAATCGTTTGGTTCGACGGTCGCTGCGGCGAGATATGGAGAGGCCGTGGGAGAGTGGGGGGCGTGTGTGTTTCGGGGTCTTGGGGGAGCCCTCGAATTTTGGGGAGTTTGAGTGATGAAAGATATCGCCCTCGTTCATTCTCTTCAGGATATCTAAACTATCTCGTCTCTTATGCAGTAGTCGGGGCATGGTGCTTGTGTTCACGTTCTTTCAAAAGACTTCACACACCGCAGCGCAGAGTCCCGGCACACGATCGCGACGTCAATATACGACCTCCACTGGCCTCGAGGCAAGCCTCATGAAGCTGTCATGGTACTATGTTGGACATGCGCTAGAAATGACCTTGCAACATGGAGTCTGACGAGGTATCGTGGGCGTTGCTGACGGATGCTGTCCGACTTGGCTGCCAGTGAGCTTTGTGTGTTGTGTGGCCGGTGACAGTTTGCTTTGCTTACTATGCTCTCATTCGCAACGACGAATGACCATGCATAGTTTGAAGTTCTCTATCATGATTTCCACAAGATATCTTGTAGACTGTGGTTTGAAGACCAGATATTAAGGATTATCTGACTGTGAGTGTGATGATGACGATGATGATGGTTGAATGCTCAATTGTTCGTTTCGTAAGTGTCAGAGGAGTTTGCATCGAAAGTTCCATTTCTAAAGTCACGACTCCATCCATTTACATCAACCCATGGCATACCAACACCTACAACACATGGATCGTTAGCCTTCTTCCATGCCTATATTAAAAGCATGCCGTTCACTCCATCCCTACTCATTTCTCATCTCCATCGCTTAGACAAGCCTATTCCCCTACCCTACATCACAAAACAGTACCTCCCTCTTTCCCAACTCCCCACCGCCACTTTACTTTCCCCCAAACCACCGCCTATCTTCCCTCTCCCATCGTGTCTTCTCCTCTCCATCACCATCCCGCACACTCACTCTACCCGCACTCACCAAATACCTCTCTCCCTTCTCTCCACCCACCGTTTTCAAAGTTAAACTTCCATCCATTTCCCACACATCCCCTCTACGACCGTCAAGATATCTAACCACCCCTCCTACCCCTGCCCCCTTCCTCTGTATATTCAAAATGGCAAAATGCTAAAAATCCCATACTAAGAATAATAATCCTGATGCAAAAGGAGACGCAGAACATGGGCGCTGTCTAGCCAACGTTACGTAACGCGCTTCCAATAATTCTAGAATCGTGATTATCGACCTGCCTTTCTTACTCTAGCTACCAGAAGACCGGACTAGTTTTGTTGTGCGGCAAGCAAGAGCTGCGGGACTTTTCACTCTGGTGAATAGGAGGCACAGTACTGATTTGTTAATCGTACACAATTTTTTACATGGGCCATGTGGATATGTTTAATTACACATCAAGAGTAAAGAAAAAAAAAGTAAAAGGTAGATTGAAATCGTGCAATGATAACACAAAGATAAAGAGTGTAGGCACGGACTTGAGCAAAGAGTAGAGCCAACCGAGTCTGTTAGTTTGAAGGAGACTTTCTTCTTTCCCGTAACTAGCATTATAGGAATGTGCAAAGCCAAAGTGATGCCTTCCACTTCCTTGCGAAAATTGTCCCTGTTGCTGCGCTTCACTTCCATGTTGGATTTGTCGACATTGTGAAACTATTATAGAAAATGGCGACTGTATCATATCCTGTCAAACCCCTCTGGTTGAGTAGAGTAGATGGGGATATATGGTCTTGCTACGCCCACACAGTTGTTTGTCGGATGTAAATTTTGAGTCTGCCTCCGTACTGGCAGAGTAACTTTTGTCAATGTCACCAGTGTATTTCATGGTTGAATGCTACTGCAAATGTTCAATTATCATGAATTGAATGTATCCTCCCATGGCGTACGATTACAGGTAGCCACAATCCGTATGCTTATCGAGCAGAGACTCGTAGCAAGCCCGAAATATCAATACCACATCGATCGTTCGCATCAACTCATTGCTAGAGCAGAAAACGCCTTCTTACATCTGCCCCGCCATTGACGGACTGCCATGGCGCTGATCGAGGTGATCGTAGTTGAGTTCGAATTCTCTCTGTGTCCAAGTTAGCAACGACCCCTTCCATCAGTCGTTGAGATATCCGATAGGACTAGGAATGAGACTTACCCTCTCCCTCCGCCAATTTCCCACATCGAAGAACAGATACCACCCCCTCTCCTCCTTGGGCGACAATCTTATCGGCGCTGGCAAATCAGGATCCTTCATCATCCACTGTCTCAGGTTGATATGCCACCTCCAGTCGCGATTGTATAGCTCAGCTGCTGCAATTTCTTGGAGGATGTCTCGTGGGAACTGGTAGAAGATGGCGAGTAGTGTTTCGGCGGAGAAGGATGACATTTTCGAGTGTAGGGGTGGGACGTTGGTGACGGTATAGGCGGCAGGTAGAGTAAAGGAAGGCGGGACGACGGGCTTGGAGGTTGATTCTACAAAGGGGGAGCCGAAAGTTGGGTGGAGCGGGGAATGGCTGGTGGAGATGTTAGTCTAGAGTCATTGATCTGTTCATGGCGAAAGGTCACTCACTCTGGTCGACTGAGCTCCAGCCCCAGGACTGTGAGGTCTTGGCCCATGGCTAGTGACGAGTAATCTGGACTTTCCAGCGGGATCATGGACAGTAAGCCTGGTAGGCCATATCGTTCCGAATCTGTCATGTCTGCGAGCTTCTTGTGTATTGGTTGCGCGGTAGGCGAGCCGAGGCCGTCGCCGCCAAACGTCTGCTCGAACTGGCTTTGCTGCGGTCGTTGAGATCCTGGGGCGATGTCACCACCAGCCCGTCCGCCTAACTGAGGTCCTAGGAAGGAGAGATTGCTCGGTGCTTGCCCTGCTCGCTGGCCACCCTGCATACAATTAGTCTGCAATCTGGTGCCCTATGTGATTCACATACTTCTTGCAGATTCGGTGGAGTCGCTCGCATACTGTCAAACGGCGTCCGCGACACTGGCTCGGTGAGTGACTTTTCCCCGGAGCCGACCTCTGATAGCTTACCTGCACCCGGCAAGCCCCGTCCGCCCACTGTGGGGTTGATTGTGCGGTCCTGCTGGCTGTCCGTCGGACTCGACAAGCCATTGCGTGTTTGACCAAGGCCTGGGAAGGCGCTTGTACTGGGATTGCTCCCAAAAGCTGCAGCGTTCTGTATCAGCCCCGCTCTGCGATCTGGACCAATTTCACCAGCAGCACCGCCCAAAGGCGGAAACTCTTCTATGTTGCCGGTCTGTGGCTGTGCCCCACCTGAGAGTTGTCCAACACCCCCCGCACCGCCGAATCGATAGTCATCCCCGGCACTCGAGAACTGGCTCTGAGATGAGTCGTCCTGCGCCTGACTTTGCTGCTGCTGATTGGCGCTCTGGACAGCCTGCCCTTGCTGCTGCCCTTGGCCTTGGCCTTGTGGCCGTTGTATCGTCTGTTGCTGGTTTGTCCGTATCGTGGGATTCGACCACATCTGCTGTGCTGACGTGTTCTGCTGTGCCTGCGGAGCGCCAGACAACGAAGGAAACTCCCTAGAATCACCGATATTTAGCATGTAGTCTTCGACCTCTCCAAACGTATGCCAGTCGATCCATTCGTATGCGTGATCGGCGTCGGCCATTTGCGTGTTCGTCGGGGGGCGGTAGAGAAGACTCACTCAAGGTTGAGCGGGGTATGAGGTTGCGAACCGCCCATTGCTTGCGCGAAGCTCGACATGGCACCGCCGTTTGCTCTCGGTTGCGCATTCGGTAGGCCAGGAGCACCGCCCATTGGAGCCCCAAAGCCCCATTGCGACGAGCCACCTACAGCATCAATCCATCAGCAACCACTCCTGCGCGTCACCCATGAGACTGCCTCACCAAGCTTGCCATTCTGTAATCTGTTCGTGCCTAACGGGGCACCACGGCCCGCGCCCTGTTGCGTTTGAAACATCTTCGGATGTCGCCTGAAAAAGGATAAGTGCGCTCGATGCTCTGGAATTGGCTATGTCAGTCGCGACTCTGGGCTGAGCGGGCGTGCGAGGCACTGCGTGGGTGCAACAAGGCTTTACATGTATGTAAGCGGCAGTTGTATAGGGAGCGATTTCGAATGTTTGAAGAGAGTTGTCTGGCGACACAGAATACATCCTTTCGTAGGCGTGAAAATCACTCACGCCTGGGAAGTTCCTGAGGAGTAGCAAGATAACGTTGAAGGAGTGGTGGTACAATGCCGAGGCAGGGAAGGGACGAGCGGACCCAGGTTCGAAGCGCATGTACTGACCTATGACCAATTTCGCTCCACGTAATCTCAGCGTTTGAAGTGCGATATTGGGCGTGTTGTCGTCGGTACTTCTTTGCGTGTCATGAACGTTGAGGTCCGCAATGCGACATACGGCCAAAATTCGCTATCGCCCTCCAGGACTAGCGTCCAGCCTAGTCTGCGGGGAGGTCGATCACCAGCCTCAATCCGCATAGAAGCAGATGAATTTCGAATGGTTGACTCGCCAGCTAGAGCTTGGAGGCCTAGCCCATTTGGTGCTTTCTGGACTACGAGAGCTCTAATAACATCAAGTGTCCTAGATTACAATTGTTCACGAGCCACATACTACTGTGGATTTCATGCTGTACCCTTCGATTACTTGTCGCGCTTTTGTGCCTTGGCAACCCATGTTCCTCAACAGTTCCATTTATGACACTATGCTTATATGGTATTGCTCGAGTGTGAGTATGCCTGGGCCTGGCCGTGACGCCCCCGCTATGCTGCCTTGACAAAAACGCCTTGAGCCAAACTTTTGTTGGTATTGATACAACTGCTCAAGCTGAGAGACTTTTGGCCGTGAATTCATTCATCACGACGGCCCCTGTTGGAACAAGTGGGACATGTCAGCTTCATTGATACCGAAGAAATTGAACCTGGCACAATGTGTTAGTAATCAAGCAACCAGCGCTCCCTGGAAATGGGTCGTCTCACCAGTCATCTACGTTGAGACTCATTGGCACAATCGGGTTGTGCCTACCGCCAGAGCTCTGACTCCATGCATCGTCCTGTGTACCGTGCTGCTGCTGATTCTGCGACATCCTTTCAAGCTGTTGCGTCCATGTTTGCTGATTAGGGTCGTATGTACTAGGCATACCTAGCCCGGGCGGTGCACTATGCATAGCCTGTTGGCCTGACTGTTGTTGTTGCTGCTGCTGCTGCATTGTCATATTATGGGGCTGACTCAAGGCTGGGTCCACAAGGCTGTGGTTCTGGACAGGGAAGGCGACTTGCGTGTCTGCTGGAAACAAGTGGTCCGGCTGGAAGTTTTGCCAAACTTCTTCACTGATATTAGGTGTGTCGCGCGTGACTAGGAACAGATCTGGAGGTGTTCCTGGGTAGGAGTAGGACGGGTTGAACGGAGTGGTGGGTCGGGTTCCTGATCGCGAGGGGCCCATGAATGCATCATGGTTTTGGCGGCTCATTTGCGGTGAGCCTGTTGTCATCTGAGGCATCTGTTGTGGGGGCAATTCTCGAGAGGGTGTGACGGCCGGTGTTTGAGGCCTAGATCGCTCATAGGAGACTTGAGGAGCAGGCGGACCATTCGTTGCAGGAAAGCCAAGATCCATGTCATCGAATTTGCGCTTGGGTGCCTCATGTGCTGGTTTAGGCGGTGGCGGCGGTGCGCTGGGAACTTTATTCTTCTTGTGATTCCGACCCGCAGCCTTCTGTAAGCGCTCCTCGAGATGCTTATTGCCCAGAATGGACTCGAAGAGCGTGTGGACCATCTTCGCAACAAGCCAGACTTTCGAGACCTCTTTTAATGCATCCAAGCAGATCTGAAGCCGCTGTTCTGTTGCTGATACTATGGATTTGTTGGACGATTTCATCTGATAGACGTGCATGATGAGAGCCGAGAAAAGGCTGTAGACGATGAACGCAGGCGTGTACCGTATCTCGTCATGAGCACGTAGGTTTTCGATGATGGATGTAATCATAGCGGCGGCTTGATAGGCAATGTTCCTACTGGGATAGGCGTGCTCTTCACCCCAACCGTCGAGGTTATTGCCCTTTGGCGATCCAGCTGGTGGCATATGCGCTCGATGTAGGAGACACAGTGTTGTGCTGTTCATGTCAGCTGAAGTTGGCGGCAAGACAAGAGTGAAGATTACTCACTAGTAGTTGGCATGCAACAGAGCAGCCCAGAAGTGATGATGTTGTCGGTCCCATTGTACTTCTGGTGGGCAATGTTGCAGCCAATCTGCGAGGGCCATGTCGCTGTGGGTCAGGTCTATGGCGTTGGCTCTGCGGTGTTTTGATGCAACCGAGTATTGTTGGGATAACACCAAGCCCATAATCTCGCTCAGTTTGACATAGTTGATGAAGAACTGAACATGGACTGGATCCGGCGGATATTCTGCACCATGTTCAAGTTCGTCATCTATAAAGTCATCCTCAGAGACCATTTCAACGTCTGAGTCTTCGGGATCGATTGCAACAGGCCGACCGAGCGCTACAGCGACCGATCGATCTCGGCTGTACAAGGACCACCAAATACGCTTCCAAAGGCGCTTATCCGATCGGCTGAGTTGTGAGTTCTCGACGCTGTTACGATTAGCTAAGTTTCCTCGCTAATCTCGTCAAAGACCTACCTGCGGTGCATGCCTGATCCTTGGGCAACGATAATAGCGACCCTCGTCCAGTAGAAGACATTTTTGGTGACATCTGCGGTGGATTAGAGCCATGAAGCCGAGCTGCAAACCTTACGTACCCTCTGGACCCTCCCAGTACCAGCCCATCAAGATCAGCGCTTGAACAATAGTTACACGATCGTCTTCAAAACCTGCGTCGAATAACGCTTTGGCACGCTTATAAAACGTCATTGCGGCAGGCGTGGTAGAGCCACTAGCGTCCATTAATTGGGCGTTTGTGCATACTCGCGAGCCAGCCAAGAGAACAGCCTGCAAAAGGAGAAGCGATGGAGGATTCTTTGGGTCTCGATACTGACGCATGAAGCGGCTGCGGTTGATAACGGGCACCACTGGAGCGACCCATTTGAAGAAGGCATCTACTAGCTCATCACAGAGAGCGCGTGGAGGGAGCAGGAAGGCGCCTCTTTGATGCAGTATCTCGATCTCCATGTTGTCCATTTCGTTGATGCGGGCTTTGGCGCCTCGCACATTCTCGGGCAGCGGGTAGTGCACCACGTCGGAGGCGCCGTGGTCGTGCACCAGGAGAGACAGGTTTGACGATTCGCCCAAGTATGCCACCCTGCCGGCCTCTTTGATGGGCGCTCTAGCAAACTTGGGCTTCATGAACTGGACATATGTGCCATTGTGGGCAGACTGCTGGGCAGCGTACTCCTTGGAGATGGTGGTCGACGGCGTGCCATCTTCCGAGTTGTATGGGGCTGCCTTGTCTCGTGGCTCGACGGAGGCGCTTGCGGGGGAGCGCTCCTCGCTTTCGCCTCGCTCACTGCGGGCTATCAGTCCTGTGCGTGCGTGCGCTGTACCAGTCCATGGGGCGTTGAGCGTACCTTCCCTCGGTCTTTGTACGCGGGCCCTGTGTCTTCTTGCGCTTGGGCTGGGGAATGCGGCATTCGATGGAGAAGGCGGTGCAGTTGGTGCACGGGATGCCTAGCGAGGCGGCGTCGCATCGGACCTGGGAGATTGTTATGCGCCGCCGCGGGAGACGAGGCTCGTGGCGGGCTGATGACTGACCTTTCTGGCATGGCAGGCTGTGCGTCGCGGTGGTTAGCAGTCGTTCATCCCAAGCCGACCGAGGTGCCGAGGCTCGAGCAATAGGCCGATATAAGACAGTCGTCGAGCGCCAGTCGCAAAGGCCACATTGGGGGGGTGCGAGGTGGGAACAGACTCACTTTCGCATGCTCTGCTTGCGCGCTGTCGCCGGAACGAAGGGTGCCCGGGAGGAACGTTCTGCGGGTTGGCCGACGGTCTGCGTCGTGTGAGCAAGTCTTGTGCCTGCGCAACGCGCGACAGCCACCTACGAGGTCCCATTGCTGGGCTGCGCGGCCAGAGGCGGCGGGCCCGGCGGCACAGAATTGGCCATGAAGGAGTGTTCGCCAGACATGCTGTGGGCAGCCTTTGGCGGATAGCAGTCTGGTGTTGGAGGCGTGATTTGTCTGCACCGCAGTCGGGTCGAGTGTGTCTGTTACAAGGCGTTGCAGCACTAGCGCGCGAGCACTAGGCGCGATGCACCACCTCCACCTACCTCCACCTACCTCTTGAAACCACGCCTCGTTTTCGCGCACTTGTGTTTACAGACAAACGTCAGCAGCTGGGCGAGAGAGAGCCTCAAAGAGCATGCATTCTGTCCGGGCACCTCTTCAATAGCTTGTCCTTTCCTCGGCTTGCTTGCACACGACTCTCTACCGACGCACCCCGGGCCAGTCCGCCTCCGCACAAACGGGCTGCTTACGATTGGCGGCCGCGGTAGCCTCTCAGCCTTGCCATGTTGATTCAAACGAGCACATGCATCAAAACCTTGCAACGACCTTTCACGTGCCTGCCAACCATCGCCCACTTTACTACTAATCGAGATAGTCGCGCAGTTGTTCCATGTGTGAGTGCTACGTAGGGACTACTGTCATCAGTGCCATGTCTCCTCACGATGCTGATGCTTCTCGCCAAAGTCTGAAAGCCTCCAGCTTTACCGCCTTGTTGGCATCGCTCATGTACGTGAGCTTCACGTCGCCCGCTTGTCCAAGAACAACTTCTTCTTCTGTCGCAAACAAGAAGTCCTGATGTTCGCCTGGGTCAAGAGTAATGCTGCTGGGATCCTCGACCTCCATTTCGAAGATCAGCTTGAGCCACGTTTTGTGTGGTCTTCCAGGCCGCCGATCATCAAAAGTGAATTGCGAAACCTTCCGAACGACGCGCGTTGCAGTGAGACCAGCCTCCTCTTTCAACTCACGAGCGGCTGCGTGGAGTATCGTCTCATCCGTATCATCAACTTTGCCTCCTGGAATCTCCTGAATGATCTTAGCCTAAGTGACATACGGTATAATAAATATTACAGATACGAGGCCTGTGTGAGTGTATGAGATGCTCCTCCCACTCAGCTTCTTACCCATGCATTGGGGAATGCCTTTTCATCTTTGGCACGCTGCACCAGTAACAGCTTCCCTGTTTTGTCGAATATGACTACGCCAGTGCACAGGATGTCAAAGTCAGGATGCTGACGAAGGAACTCTTTGTCAGGGACAGCATATTTCTGTAAGTTGGAGCCGAATTGAAGAGGGCCTGATGTGTTCATGATGGAATTTCCGAATAGACAATGCGACATCGAAGAGTCGACTCAAGGGCGCGGCAGGTGCGAGTTGATAGCTCCAGACAACTGTAGTTGCCTGGAGCAGGGGCGACACAAACCACTTCAGACAAACACGTCATCGCCAGGCTCATTCAGAGCATGCTGCGATAGATTTGGAGCCAACCTGAAGCTTTCATAGCTACCTGTCACGTAAGAGAGCTGCCTGTGTACACCTGCATCATTCATTATGAGTATGTGCACGTGCCTTGATCTTTAGCGCGTTTTGAGATCGACGCTACCGGTAGGTGGTGAACATCTGTACGTCAACATCAAATGGTCGCGACGCGCCGCCACCAACCAGATCCCACCACCCCAACGTCGCTCTTACCGAAACCACACCCATACAATCGCACACAGCACCCTTGATTCATCGCATAGAAACAGTCAGCTGCGAAGATGCCCCGCCCACCACGCGCAAAAGTCGCGTCGCGCGACGCAAAGCCCAAGGTCGCCCCGCGCAAGCCTGACCCGAAAGCTACAAGCACGCGCAACATACGTGCTCGAGAGGCCGTCGCAACAAGCACGACTTTCAGTGAGGATAGCGATGGTCTCGTTACCAAGTCAAAGGCTACGCGCGCAAGCCGGCGGGCGGGAGGGCATAGTGCTCCAGAGCGAGTTGAGGAAGCGCAATTTAACATGACTGGTGCGCTACCGGCAGAGGAGAGTGCGCCTACCTCTTCGAGCAAAAATCGCACACCTGCATCAGCAGTATCGAAAAGAGCGAGGACGTCGAAAGGCAGCGCCACATTGTCCGCCAGGAAGATCTCGTCACCCGCAGGAGCACCCACACCCCCTCACTGGCCAAGTGAGGGCGTGCCTGCTGACGATGCATCGGTTGACGAAAGTAGTGGGTTTGGCGATCTAACCTTCTCATCCTTGGGTTCAGACTCGCCCGCCCACGGAACTCGCCCGCCGTCTGCAGTCAAGGTCGGCGCCACACCAGCACATGAGAGGTCGATACTCGCCTTGACCAATTTTAAGCGCAGGACCCGACAGCCGAGTTTGTTACGCATGGTCCAGCAGACTACAGATGTGGAGGACAATGACCACAGCGATCTTGACAACACCGACAACTTCGACTTCGACGACTTCCTACCGCACGCGGAATCAACTCCACTCAACGTACGGAAAGCTGGGCGGAACGACGACGTTAGAAACGACAGCGGCACCCACATCTCCAGCTCCGGATCACAAGGCACGAAGCGCAAATTGACTCCAGTCGTGCAAGTCCCACGCTCCTCACCTCCCGGTAGTCCTGAGAGAGACACTGAGAGTGATCTTGAGTCTATTCGATCACCGTCGCCAAGCTTACCAGAGGTCCTCTCCTCCAGGGAACAGGTCATCGCGCAGACACAGGACGATGACTCGGTCTTGAGCCAAACCTACGCGCCACCTATGTCAAGTAGCCCTATTCCCGAGAAGTGTGCACAGCCAGAGAAACCCATACAAACGCGTCCCCGCAGAAGAGGACGGTCAGCCAAATCACCTGCACGAGACGACGATGAGTCTGACGCGGAAGAAACAGAGACACCTGCGAGAGCGAAGCGAGGTGCAACGAAAAAGAAGGCGCAACAGTCCATATCCACTGCACAACTGAAAGGATTGCTACCACGGCGGCGAAATCGCAATCAAGATCGCGATGAATTCGATCTTGACTCATCAGAAGAAGTCACGCAATTTGGCTCTGACCAAGACGAACTGCAAATGCCAACCCGGCGAAATCGCCAACGTCCTGGTACTGGCAAGCTTGCGTCACCCAAGGCTTCCAAGAAAGGTGTCAAAGGCAAGAGGGCAGCCCCAAGGCTCAGTCGAACATACAGTCGAAGGATCTCATCCGACAAGGAGAATAACAACGCAGGCCAAGAAGATCAAGGAGCGACAGATGTCTCGGCGATAGAGCACTCTGAGAAGTTGGCGGCGATCAGGAAGAAGTTTGAGGAGGTGGATGCATTTGAGCTGGAGTTTGAGACGGTGGACGTGACGACGAGTTCGAGTCCGTTTCGCTAATATGACCTGAGTGTGGAGTCCAAATGTCTGCATGGTTTCTGTTCAGCAATGTTTGATGAATACACTCATTGGATTGGTCGAGTCTTTGCTCTCACTGCACGCACGACACTTGAGCGACAAAGTGGTGCGTTGCGGTTTTTCGTGCTCGTAGCAGCTTCGCGCTACATACGTCACGCAGTGTGAATATTACGCGATAAGAATGCAGATTCACATGTACTGCGAGTCAGTGCATCAATCCGTGTGATGGTGAGCCAGCGTGGTTCGCATACTCTAGAGAACGCCCACTGTGCCTCGGTGATGGTAGGTATCGTGCTTATCGCAGGTCACGTCCAAGACGGCTTCAGGGACACGGCATATAACCCTGTCCCCTGGTGTTTTGTGAAGGCGGAATGAATGCATACCACAATTGTTCGAGGCTCCATATATTGGACCTTGGCGCTACGTTTCCTTTGGGCGGGCTACTATCGCAGACGGCGCACGGCCTTGTTCTCACCGCGGTTGGGGTTACGTAGCAGTAGCGCTTCCCCCAACAGCAGCTGCAACAAGTCGCCATTGTCCACGCTCCCGCACACAACTCGCCGTCCCGCTGCCTGCTGCCCGCCACCACACGCAGAATGGTGCAGTGATCCCATGCCATGCGTCTTCCCGACCACTCAAATCATTTGGCCTATGCAGCTCCACCTTTACCCACTCCGCCCGGCGTCCGCAGGCCATGAACCCCTCCAATGGCACTTCGTTGTCCACATCAAAGAGCAACTCGACGCTACGACCGCGCACGAGGAGACTGGTTTCGGTAGAGGATGATGTCTATGCGACGCATGGGAGCGATGGCGGCGTGAGCAGTGGAGCCTCGAGGACAGCCTCACCGAGTGCGTCCCCGGCTCCAAACACGCTCACGGGCGCCACCACAGCGTCGCGCCTCGGTGCGACTGCAAACCCTCTGGCGCTGTTCGAGAGAAGCGCGAATCTGAAAAGCCCAAAGTCTCCAGGCCTGACTGGATTGCTTGGGAACTCGTGGTCAGCGATCCAAGACATCGCAGCAACAGTATTGGCCGACCCTAGAGAGACAGCCAGCCCTCGAAGACGCAAACCAACACATGGACGGCGCACCTCGACCAGTGCTCCACCGCCCAAGCAATGGGGTCCCGCAGGCGCAGGTTCGCATGTTGGGGCTGGCACCCACGAAGAAAGGGAAGCTCAGGTCAGAGCTATGAAGCGAAGGGACCTCTTGACTGCCAACGAACATCTGGTGCCAGACTCGGTAGGCCGCATCAAGCGACGAAACTCTGACGAGCGAATAAGCACTTCCGCACCACCCGGAGACAACGACGATCGAGACGCTCTCGTGTACATACACTGCGTACGACCGCAAGACACCCTGGCAGGGCTCAGCATCAAGTACAACTGCCAGCAAGCCATATTGCGAAAGTCGAACCGCATGTGGCCGAACGACAGTGTGCAGACAAAGCAGACTATAGTTCTCCCCGTAGATGCATGCGGTGTGAAAGGACGACCTGTGCCAGGGCCCGAAGTACTGCCCGATGAGGACCTCTTGATGGGAGAATACAGCAGTAGCTCTAGTAACAAGCCAGCTACCACAAGCACGGCTGGCTTGCCTAATGGATGGACCACGCCCAAGCAGAAGGATGCCGAGTCTGATTCGGCCATCTCATCCAATACAGACTCAGAGCCACCATGGAAACATGATTCATGGGTGCTCCTACCCAATGACAAACAGCCTACACAGATCGGTCGTATGCCACGCAAAGCACTGGGCTTCTTCCCGCCTGCGAGACGGAAGTCTACCGCCTACTCCGATGCATCCACACCCCGCGCATCCGTCGAACTCCCACGTTCTTCCACATCCACAAACCCACTCACAATCTCACCCCAACAACTCGCCCGTCCTCGTGCTTCAAGCAACCTTTCCTCTGTCTCAACGCACAGCCGTCAACGCAGTACGTCTGGCAAAACATGGGGCTTACATGGCCCAGGCGGCGTAGGCACAATGGGCCGCAATGTGCGCAGTCCTGGACCCGCCCAAGACGGCCTCAATAAGAACTTCGCACAATATCTCCCTAATGTCGCGCCTCCTCCTGGCCAAGAATATTTCACACCCTGGGCACCCAGTCTTCTCGACGCCGCTGCAGGAACGTCATCCCAACACGCCGGCGGTTCAGGCGCCGTGACGCCACTAAATGGCGCAGATATTAATTTTCAAGAGATTGGTGGTGCAATCGAGGGCTGGGTGCGCAAAGTGGGTACTACAGCACAGAAGCTACTGCAAGAGCCGGGTACACCAGGTCAGGGGAAACGCTCTGCAGTGCCTGTAATTGGCGCTGTGGGAGGCGACTTGGGGGATCTGATTGAGCTACGCGACGATGCATTCGAGATTGGAGACGGGGAAGATAATCGAGGTAGGAGTAGGGAGGAACATGTATTGACGGGCATGGGCGAGAGGGCGAGTTCGGCGAGGGTCGAGCAGTATCGGTCTGCGCGACCGGATTTTAATCTCGTTTTGAGGGATAGGGGGAAGAAAGGCGACGGTGGCGGAAAGAAGGACTGAACAAACTCTGAATGAGAGTGAATGGCAAAAGCTGAAGCGTTGGGTCTGGCGTTATCAAGGCTGTGCAAATGCGACGCATAGCAGCAGGTTTTGGCATTGGGAACTTGAGTAGCGGGAGGATTGGGTACCATTTAACTCAAATCGAGAGCGTTTGAACAACCCTTCCAGATAGTGCCCATCAACATTGTCTGATCTGATAACTTGACTTACATGCAAACAAGAATTGCGGTGGTTACCCGTACCAATGCGTAAGCTTCTGCGTCCGTGCGTTCACAATGTCGCATGCTGTGGAGATCCTACCAAGCCAGTCATTGACACTATGAAACCTCAGAACACAGTTGCCTAATCAGACAATAGTATGCAAGCATCTGCCTGTTACCACACCCTAAACACCTCTACATCTGGAAGGTCGTATTCATTTTTGCAATCGCGGTTTCGATCGGCACACGTCAAGGCTGAACTCCGATCGTACCTCACCATCACGAGATCACCTGCTCTCGCCTCCATTTCCACAGCCACAGTCAGGGCCAAGAGATCTACGCAGACAGCTAAACATCACACCTCAACTCGTCCACCTCGTATAACGCAGACCGTCGACCCGTTGAGGAGAACAATAAGAACGTTTGCAGCCATGCATCGCGCCCCCGCAGCACTGGTGACGAAACCATCGGTGGATCCTAACATTGAAATTCGGACGCCCAGGGACCCGAATACGTTGAGCAATTATCACAATTTCGTGACGAGGCATACGAGCGTGGACTTTGATATCGATTTCACCAAGAAGAGGCTGTTTGGGAGTGTAGTGTTGACGCTTGAGAGTTTGGCGGGGGAAGAGGCTAAGGATATTGTGTTGGATAGCAGGTGTGTTGAGCTTTCGTCTGAAATTCACTCATGCACTGACATCGAGTAGCTTCCTTGACATTTCTGTCGTCGAGATTAATGGTAAGAGTGCCAAGTTCCATGTTGGCGACCGTGTGGAGCCATATGGAAGTCCAGTGACCATCTCCCTTCCTTCAGCCATACCCAAGGGCAAGACCGTAGATGTCGAGATCAAGGTCGCAACGACGGAGAAGTGTACTGCGTTGCAATGGATGACGCCGGCTCAAACTTCCAACAAGAAGCACCCGTACATGTTCTCGCAGTGCCAGGCCATTCACGCTCGCTCTGTCTTTCCCTGCCAAGACACGCCTGATGTCAAGTCAACTTTCAGCTTTGCTCTGAGGTCTCCACTCCCAGTTCTGGCTTCTGGCCTGCCAACCGGCGCACGCGACTACCAAACTCCCAAGAAGGACGGCGAGCAGGGAACTTTGAAGTACACTTTCGAGCAAAAGGTGCCCATCACTTCTTACCTTTTCGCCGTCGCAAGCGGTGATTTGGCATGCGCTTCGATTGGTCCCCGCAGCACCGTCTGGTCCGGTCCTGAAGAACTTCTAGAATGCAAGCAAGAGCTCAATGGCGAGATCGAACCCTTCATGAAAGCCCTGGAGTCCATCGTCTCGCCCACATACCAATGGACGCAGTACAATGTTCTCATCCTGCCTCCGTCCTTCCCTTACGGCGGCATGGAGAATCCAGTCTTCACCTATGCAACACCCAGCATCATCTCCGGCGATAAGCAGAACATTGATGTTATTGCGCACGAGCTTTCCCACTCGTGGTCTGGAAATCTCATCAGCGCGGCGAGCTGGGAACACTTCTGGCTCAACGAGGGCTGGACGACATATCTCGAGCGCCGTATCGCAGCCTATCTTCACGGCGAAGAACATCGGCACTTCAGCGCCATCATTGGCTGGAAGGCACTCGAGGAAAGTGTCAAGCAATTTGGCGAGGACCACGAGTACACGAAGCTCGTCACCGATCTTAAGGGCAAAGATCCAGACGATGCATTCTCTTCAATCCCGTACGAAAAGGGATTCCATGCGCTATATGCGTTTGAATTGTTGCTCGGAAAAGACAAATGGGACACCTTCATCCCGCACTACTTCGACACATTCAAGTACAAGAGCGTAGACAGCTACGATTTCAAATCCTGCCTTCTCGACTTCTTTGCCAAAGACATCTCAGCCAGCAAAAAGCTCCAAGAGTTCGACTGGGACAAGCTCTTCTACACGCCTGGTCTCCCCACCAAGCCAGACTTCGACCAGACAATGGTAAAGTCGTGTTACGCGCTTGCCGACAAATGGGAGAATTTCACCACCACAAAAGGCGGCGCAGCAGAATTCGAGCCCAAGTCCACAGACATCGAAGGCTGGGTGTCCAACCAATCCGTCGTCTTCCTAGAACGTCTCCAATCCTTTGCATCCTCATTTTCTGCACACCAAGTCTCCCTCCTAGGATCAACATACGGATACGCGAGTACGCAAAACATCGAAGTCCTCTCGCGCTACCTGAACATCGGGCTCATGGCCAAGGCACCCGAGACATACGAGCCCGCCGCTGAATTGCTTGGTAAAATCGGAAGAATGAAGTTTGTTCGCCCGATGTATAGGTTGTTGGAGAAGGCGGATCGTCATCTAGCGGTCAAGACGTTTGAGCTGAATAAGGATTTTTATCATCCGATTTGTAGGGCGATGGTGGAGAAGGATCTGTTTGGGCAGGAGAAGTAGGGCGATGGAGGATTGGTGGGATTATGCGGCGATTGATTGAACGGAAAATGTGATGATCGAATGTTACGTGTTCTCAAATATATGATATAGTGTGATATCGTGATCATGCGTTTTCGCTACGTGGAGGCCTGTTATGTAAGAGATTTATGTCAGTCTATTCCTCTGCCTTCACACAGCTTCCGCCCTTACCTCTCCTCTTCAGACTCCCACTCTTCGTGAAATACAACGCGCGCCGCAACCTTCGCAAATTTCAATATACCCTGCGCGCTTGTCCCACACGGCCGATTTCCAAAAACCGTGACGACAGATTCGCAGAGCTCAAGAGAGATATCGGAGGAGTATGCGATGACTGTGGTTACGGTTGTGATTGTTGCTACAGAGGAAGAAGAAGAAGAAGAAGAAGAAGAAGAGAGTGTGCGAGAGTAGTCAGGGAAGAGTTGGAGGATTGAGATGGTGAGGGGTGAGACTTCTGAAGGGGATTGGAGAGAGTCACTATGGCGTACAGCGGGTTGAAGGAGCGTCCTTGAAGAGATGTGCGAGTGGGTGTGGGTGTGGAGGTCGATGCAGATTGGATGATCGTGCACTCTTTGTTTTTGCTTGATCGAGGGGATGGGTCTACAGAGGAGCTGCACGAGACATAGAAAATTGCTTCTCTTTGAATGAACGGATGGATACTGCTTCATCATTGCCTGTATGGTGATGTTAGCCGATCTCCTAATCTCCCACATCTTCCAACTCCTCGTCGGTATCCACAAAATCCTGGATTTCCCCAGGAGTGAGCCATCAGCTGCAGGTGTGTGGCCCGTTACCAATTCTTTCTTCACATCTTGAACATTTAGTTTCTCAACTTAACCGCTCCAATGTCTTGGTCAATTTTCTGTTCTTGTTCCGCAACACGCGCCACTCACGCTTCGAATTCATGAAAAACTGGACCTGAGTCATCAGTTCTCCATTTTCAAACGCCTGATATTCGAACATGAATAGAGAGTACACGAATGCAGTGTAAACCTTGAGCACCGAAGCTACCGATACCGTGTCTGAGACGTCTGCCATGTGCATATGGATCAGTCCGGCAACCTGTATTCCTTTTACTGACTGACAAATACGCCTCGCACCGCACAGCCGTCCATCACGAGCGATATGTTTCAAAAGTACCAGGCAACTTTGAATGAATGTGATTCGAAAGCGATAAGCCAAAAAAAAAAAGGTCCAATCGAGTCCATACATTTAATCTCAACCTCCCGCTAAATCCTGCTCATCGATCGATTGATCGCGCTCAGAAAGGTCATGAAATATCAATTCGAACATCATATTTACATCGCACATCCCGCGCATCACAAACCCACGAAACGCATACATTCCCTTACCCCTTAAAACATACTACCGTCTAGTTCCACGTAGTAGATATCAATACATCAGACTACACAATCTACTCACTCCCCTTATATCTCAATCCCACCACATCACCATCGCACTCCGCAGAACCAGCCAGCCCACTCACCCACTGCGCACAACTATACTCCGCACGCCCCCTTCTTCTCTCCGCATACACACACATACATAGTCTTTATACCATCTCATCCCCCCGCCCCGGACCCCCCAGTCCTCACATACCGCCGCACTGGCACACAGTGGGGACAACACGGTCCGTACCGCTAGACGTTGTTGGGCATCCATCGCTGGGGCTGGGTCCAACAGGCCGTGCTAAGTTGGGTTGGTTGGGTGGAGCTCCGGGGTTACCTCCGATGGGAGGATAGCGAATACCGGATTCAAGGGCCAAGGGTCATGGCCGAGACGAGACGAGACACATGGGCAGGGTTGGTAGGTTTGTCTCCACCACGTGTGTGTATGTGTTTGGGGGAGGGGGGATGTGTTAGATATTGTTTTTGTGTGTTGGATTGCTATCTCGATGCATAGGTATTCTGCTTCCTAGATGCATGCACAGTGAATGCATTTGGAGTATTGGTACATTCACAAGAGTATTCAGCCCAGGGTTGATTGCCAGTCACTAACCGTGAGCAATGAATAAATGGCTAGAGTGATCTGTAGAAGCAAGAACGTATATTTTCATCGATTTGTTTTTTGTAGGAGAGTGGTCGGCCGTCTTGTAGCTGACAAACACCCCCAGAACATGCAACCGCACATCTAATCTATGTTTCAAACCGCACACAAAAACATTTTATAGCGCCCACGATGCAAGTTATCCGTTGTAATGTACCAAAAACACCCTCCACCAGCGGTAGCTAACTATTGGCAAAATAAAGAAGGACAGGGAAATATGACAAAGAACAAACATGTACACCGAAGACAACTTCTGACCGGCCCAGGCTCACACACATGCCACGTTATCTGTTTTCACACTAAAAAATCTGCGCTGTAGTCCGTTACGGAGTGCAGCCGATTGGAAAATCAATTTGTGTTGCCGCCCATGCGTTCGTCTAATGTTTGGTCTGGATGTTGGTGATGGGTTGCGCCAGGCAAATGCAGGCCGTGAGGTGAAGGTGTCTAATGCTTTTTTGAGGGGATGGAAAAGGAAACTCGTTCAACACCGCCGAATGCTAGAAGTTCACACGAAGCGACTTCGTTACTCCGAAAACTCCAATGGTAATGCAGGCCCAGTGGGGTTGGACTGGGGACAGGAACTCGATTCCTGTCATTCTAAGATAATTGTGATGGTGATACACCAATGATACTTTATTGCGGGCGACACTGAATTTCATGCGGCTCTGCTTTGTTGGGTCCTGATGCTGCCATCGGATTGAGGGGACACACTGATAGTGTCGGCGAGGTCGTCGCGGCGGAAAATAGAGGGAATCAACAGGGCATGCTATTGTTCGCCCAAAGGTTTGAAAAGGCTCTTCATGTTGAGAGTAATGTCGGCTACTCCATAGTCATCAGCGATTGTGGTGACCGATCCCATTTCGATGCCCTTTTGAGCCGAATCGGAGGCGACGTGGGTACGAATCTGCTTCAAGATGTTGAAGACCTGCTTGCAACGAAGGTCCGGAGGAGCCACCCATTCCTCGGAACGCGACTTGCGGAGGAATATTTGGGCTAGAAAGTAGAAATGAATGCCATCTCGACAGAAGCCCCGGCGGGGTTGGTTCTGTCTGAACTGTATCGCTAGATCTGTATCCCAACACGTCTTCCAGAATTCGAGAGCGCTGACAGTGGAGCGGAGGAGATGTTGGGCTTGCTCGCTAACACCACTGCCAGTTGTAGAAGGACTGCCTCCTTGAGACTGAGGCGTGCTTGTTCCGCTAGAAGACACCCGTCGCAGGATTTGTCGCTGTATGTTGTAGATTTGAATGTGGATTGCATGGATGAGGACTAGGATGACTATTAGTATCCGGGAAAGGATCCTTAGGCCCGAGTTGAACTTACTAAACTTGCCAAAGACGTTTGTTGCCCGAATTGGGAAACGTCCGTGTCCAGCTCCATACAGCGCTTGCAATGCTTCTGACATGTCCAGTTGTTTCACTCGCTTCGTTCCACATTCATTGTCAGCCTGCGCTGCTTCCCCTCTCAAGCCCAATGCACTTGCGCACTCTGCGGCCGTTTTGGCTTCCCAGGCAGCGTCGTCAGCGGGTAACGGAGCTCTGACTTCGTTGACATCAAACTTCGGCTGGGTATTGAAGAATATCGTTGACGAGGCATCAATTAAGAAGATGTAAGCCATCAATCTTGCGCGCTTCTCATTCTCGATCCATGCTGTCCAATTCCAAGAGTTGGCCTCCGCGCCCGTGAACGGTCCAGGTTGATGAAGTGGGCTTGCATTTGGATTGTCAGGCGACAGAGGTTGTAGTAAGCCAGCGCGGCGACTTAGGCTGGCCAGAGCCCAAAACTCGTCTCTTGCTTGCTGACGTTGCTTTTGCGATCCGTGCCATGAGAATTGAGAATGAAGAAGAGCCAAAGCCTGGAGCTCCTCCGTAGTGGACGAGGTTGGCTGGTGAAGGTCCACCATCTGGTTCGGGACTTGTACCAGCTTGTATATGCGACTTGACCGCAGAACGCAGGCACGTACTAACTCCATCATCCAGCGGACATCCTTGTCGCCCAACCTATCAGAATAAACGGCGCCAACACAGCACATTGCCAACACCAGACCATGATCGGCAGAGAGTGGATTAAATGTCGCAGTGTGAATCAAAGGCCAATGAGGGTGGTAGTGTCTGTACCCGTGCAGGAAGTCCTTGACATTTTCCCCAGTTAAGATGCTTTTCAGCCCTTCGTAGGCGTTCGCCTCGCTGGAACGTTGACCGGCGAGCAAGGATGCATTTGGAAAGCAGTAGGCCAAAAGTGCTTGGGCCAATTCGTGCAAGGGATCAGATTGGTATTGATTCAGAAACCAGTTATCAGGCACAGGGGACGAGTCGGGATAGCCGGGAGCGTGGGAGTATAGTCCGAACAAAGTATCATTTGGTGTATCATCTGAGGTCTAGAAGGTACCGGTCAGAACGCCGGTGGATTTGGATTGATATGGGCCACCTGCCGTGCTGGTATTCATGAGATGAGAATCGCCGTTGAACGTACCATTCCGCCAAAGAGAGGCATCCTGACCATTCGACATGCCGTCAACATTTGGCAAGGTTGACACTCCATAGTTTCCCGCATCCGTGCCTTCGGATTTGACGGGCATACCATTTTGTGTCATGGCATTGTTCGCGGCTGCGTGGTCGTAGTTGCTGTAGTGGTTGTTGGAATCGTTCACGGCGGATGTGTTCTGATTCTGCTGTTGCGCATACCCATTTGGTACACCGTCTGGCCGGAAGTCGTTAAAGTTCATCCTATTGTTTGCAAACTCCAGCGCGGACATGCTTCGGCGATTATCCTCGGCTCCGCTTCCCGGACGTATCAAACTGTTTGAGCGTGACGTACGCGCCGACATGGATTGGTGGTTAGCGATTGAGGGCAGATCGCCACCGAATCCGTTGGCTCCGACAGGAGGCATCTGCGGCATGCCCATCGCGTAGCCTGCGTCAGCATACGGCATCGAGGTACCTCCGATGTGGTTGAGGTATGAGTTTTGCTCGGCACCGCTTGGCTGTCTATTCTTCTGCAAATGCTGTTGCGCGTGCTGCAGATGGTTCGCACCAGTGGGATTACCCCTCCGTATTGAGCACTTTTGGAAGTGGCGCTTCAGGATGTCGCTTCGGCTGAAAGTGTCTTTGCAGAGATGGCACTGATAGGGGCGTTCGCCGGTGTCTGTGAAACATCAGTGGCTGGGCATTAATTGGCAAACAAAAGTACTCACGTCGCAGCAAGTGGCGCTTAAGATGTTTCAAGTGGAGATAGGTCTTGTTGCAGTGCGGGCACTCGTACTTGCCCTCTGCGTTCTTGGAGGCAGTAGTGGGCGCCTTGCCGGCAGCTGGGGCTGGGCGTCCTGGATGGGTGGGCAATACGCCGCGCCGACCCTGCTGGCCGACGACGTGCAATGGCTCGGGTTCCTGGTTGGGGAGCACAGGAGGATGGGGGTATAGCGACGGGTGTTGCAGTCCCATGCCCTGACCGGGGCCCATTTGGTGGTTGCCGTTGTGCGCAGCGGCCGTGGGCATCATAGGCGCCTGCGAGTAGGCCGACGTCATGGGCAGGTAGGCGGACGGTGACGGTTGGATGGGCCGAAGCGGTGGATGCTGTAGCGGGGGCATCGTGGAATTCGCATTGGGCGCAGAGGTTACAGGCGTGTGAGGCGCCTGGGGCGTCTGGGGGTTGCTATTGTGACCGTACAACGAGCCGAATTGCGAGCCGCTGTGCAGAGGCGGCAGCGTAGGCAGTTGCGAGCCATTGAACTGCTGCTGGCTCAGGGACGGGTACTGCGACAGCCCCGGCTGGCGGAAGCGGTCCTGGTCCATGATGGCGTGCGGAGTGGGCGTGGACTGGTGGTGGTGGTGGGCAACGGGGTGGTGAGAGATGCGCGGCCAATTGATGTTGCTGTTGGCACCATTCGACGGCAGAGCTCGGGTAGAGTGACGCTTGTGACTGGCGACAGCTGCTAACGCAATGAGTGGGCAGCACGACCAAGGCTGGAGTGGGTGGAGGAGCGGTGGCCGGGTGAGAAGCTTTGTGGATCCGGGTGGGGGATGGGCTGGGCTGGAGATGCGCGATGCACCTATTCCAGGAGGGGAATTGAGGAGCGCGCAGGCAGTGAGGAGGGCAGCAGCGCAGTGTGTGGAGAAGGGTAGCAGGGACGCGGGCTGCTGAGAAATGCGTAGGAGTAGCACTGATGAGAATCTCTGGCAGCGCTACTGCGGTGGTTTGGCAGGCGCGGCACTTGACGCGAAGGACCAGGGACTGCTTGCAGATCGGTGGCCCACCCAACTTTCAGCCTCAGCCGATAGAGTGCGGATAGTCCAAGTGGAGGCTGACAAGCACGAGGCAGCCAGGCACAGCAAGACCCACGGCAGCAGACGGCGGCGATTGGGACAAGTCTGGAGGAGGGGTGAAGGTACCTTGGGGGTGGAGGGTACCGGTCGGCGAAATTTGTGCAAGTCTTGTAACAGCGCGTCCGATATCCGCGCAACACAATACCTGTTTTGCGCCTAGAGTACGCCGGAGCTTGCCGGAGGGTGATGGTAGCAAAAGACGAGTGGAGGAGGCGGCTTGGGGTGAGACCGTGAGAGAGAAAGAGAAGGGGACGAGGGCAGGGCGTAAGAGATTTCGGTCGAGGTGAGTCGCGGCAAACGCGTCCGTGTGGGGAGATGCAAATGCACGCCAGAGCAGTTACAAGGTGTCAGGGCGATGGCGGTGGCAGGAGCGAAGAGCTCGGGGACATGGAGCTAGGCAGGGCACGTGATGGCAGTCGTGACGACTTTTCACTCCGCCATGGGCCATCTATCTGTGCTATTGTACTGCCGTCTGCGTGTGAAAGCGACTTTGCGCCGCCGTGAAAATGTATTAGTCTACCAATGACGACAGCCGTTCGTGTGCCAGCACTGCAGGCGCCCAATTGCATGCATACATACGTGCCCCCAACGTTGAGGCTACACGCTGTTCGCGCCCTTGACTCGTGGTTGAGCATCTTGCCCGACCGCTCTGTATCAGCATGCGGTACTAATGCTCGAGATATACAGCAAGTTTCACGCGCCCCGGCAGCAGTCGATCACAAGTTGCACCCTGACGTCGTGGCTCCCATACGCCATGTCCTGAGCGTCTGGCGACCTCGTCCTTCATGGACCATGGCGACCACAATGCCATACGAGCTGATGCAAGAGGTCCTAGCCAGACGCCCGGAAGAGCTGCGCACAAGCATGCAACTCATCCGAGCATCGCCCCGACAGAGGCCGAGCTTCGCGACGCGTTGGCGGCTGTGGCTGACCAGGGTCTTGATATCCGCCCATGAAACCAACTGCGCGTCCGGTGAGCATATCCACCTCCAACGTCCTGCCCTGGGCGATCTGCCCCGTCTTGCAGCCCAGGACGCCCTCTCATGGCGCTGCGAACATGTGGGAAAGGCGGGAGATGGTCTCACAGCATTGCGTGCGGTCTTAGCCACCAAGACGGGTGATGAGAAAACTTTAGAGACGTGTGACGTACGCCCCTGCGTAGAGACATGGCATCCTGGTCCATGTGCCAACGGCGTCCGCTTAATTTTCGGCTCTTACGCTTGTCGGCTCTGCAACCCTCGAGTGGAACCCAAGAGCCTTGAAACGACTTCTTCGAGAATGATGCACAGAAGCCTGACGCGCGCTGAGTTGTTCCTTTGCGACAACAAGAACGCCCGCAACTACTGCAGGGTGCAACGAGACGTTATTGCGCCATGTGTTGTTGATGGCCGTCTCGTATTGGGCTAATTCCTGTTGAATGCTTTTCGTCCAGTCAGCTTACGCATCCCGTTTGGGTGGTTGTATTAGCGCATCTTGCTACGATGCTGCAGAGAGAGCTGACGCTGGTTGCAGCTCAATGCGGCAAACCGGCTGCTGTTGCTGACTCGATTACGAAATGTGACACATTTTCATCTTCACGCAATTGCAGGCCTATCTGTGCCGCATCTTCACAGTCGCGTTTGTGCTGGTTGTGAATGCTGCATGACTGGTGTCTCGGCCAGCCTTGCCCTCTGTGCGTCACAATTCACTGGGATGCGGTGCGGTGGAAGTTGCAGTTTGATCTTGGTCTCGCTGCCGGGGTTGCATCCGATTCCGCGCGTGGCGGAACTCTAAACCACAAAGTGCTATGTGTGTACACAGTAGGCACATTCAGCCGAGGCATCTGCGACGCCTCACCAGATGCTTGACAAAAGCTGCCAAAGGCTGCACGAGAAATTTTCTTGGGAAAAGCGCCTTGTTCTTTGCAGAGACTGGTAATGCCAGCGACTCGAGCAAAGCGCGTTGTGGCTGGAGGAGAATGCCGTTGGAGGCCAAGACCGCACGCCATTTGCTCTCGTCATCCCACCTTTGCCGTGTTGTCGCCGGCAGCATAGGCGAATCTTGCAGCGTTTCTCGAGGCGCCAGGGCCGTCAAAAGAGCGAAAGCATCGCGATGCGCTCCATGCACTCATCGCGTCCGTCGACCCTGCATATGTGTGCGCATTTGCGTTCGAATTCGAATCGCTCACCAGACTGGCGCAAAGGCTCTCGTGGATGTCAGAATAAGCTCAAGTCCCACCTGCGGTTGCGCTCCCGGATCTGGGTCTTATGATACCCGATAGTGGGCTCGAAGGTGGGCTGTCCGCTGGCAGCCTGCGTTCCTCCCAAGGAGGAAGGACCGGCGAGGCGCAAGCGGGACATGTCGTGCAGTTTTCACCGACCCACTCCCACCGGGCGCATCTTGGCTAGGACATTGTTGTGCACAGCATGCATTCAAAGTTGCGACCGCGCCCTCCCTCGCCAACCAAGAGCACCGCGGAAGCAGGCACGATGATACGCTGAGTTCACCTATCGCAAGCTTGGGAAGGTCTATCGTACGATTTGACTCGTGCCGGCATCGTTGACCGGACGTCTAGTGTCTTTGTTGAGCTGTTGGCCGATCCCAAGCGGATGGCTGTTTCCGCCGGCGTGTCGGCCTTCGCTGGTTGGAGTTTCGAAGTGTAATGCGTGCCGTGACGGTCGGTGAAATAGCTGGTTTTGGCAAGCGTGGCGGCGCATAACGTCACAATTCAGTCTGTTTAGTTTTGATGATGTTGGCGGTGAAAGCTACCAGATGGCTGGATCGTCAAAGGAGGAGATTGGGTTTGTGAGAGAGATTCGGAGCTCGGATGTACATATGTCCGGGGACAGGAAGGTGCTGCGTCTACCCTACGCGCCATTTGGGTTTGTTCGGTCAGTCACCATTCAAGTGACGTCGTGACCGTTCTCGTGTATGTCGCAGGTTCACAATGTTGAGGTGTTGTGGTGAAAATGGCCGAGTGAATGAAGGTTGATGGAGCTTCCAGAAGCTTCATGAGTCTTGTCTCTGAGCTTTAGGAAGGGGCGACCACAGCAGTGAACATCAACAACGACACCTCATAATTGAATCCACATGAGCGCAAAAAAACCACTATCTCACGCTCTTCGCACCAAGTACACAACTCTTGTGCATAGCTCTCCACGGCCTAGTACAAGACGTTTCTTCACCCCAACACCTCGCACCATGGCAAATCCAACATCTCCAAACTCCAACGTACAAGTCACAGGCACAGGTACTACAGAGTCTCAGGAATCGAGCACCCCGCCCCTTCCTCTACCCGAACCCTCAAACTCAGATGATACCACCAAAATCGACATGTCCACGGGCGGCAGCACCGTCAAACTCGACCACATGGGACCCCTCGTTGTCAACAAAGACGGCACGCTTTCGAGAATCGCGAATTGGGATTCCATGGCTGAGATTGAAAGACAGAATACGCTGAGGATTCTGGGGAAGAGGAATATGCTACGAAGGGAGGGGCTGGAGAAGGCAGCTGCGGAGAAGGAGGGGGGTGAGGGGAAGTGAGGTAGAGTAGAGTAGTAGAGTGGAGGGGCGTGTGGAGGTGGAGCATGCAGAGTCATTCATGTTGAAGCTTGTTGATGGATGTGGGGAGGACACTGAATATGAGTGGGACGGGAGGGGTGGGTTCTCGATGGTTTGGCGGATGGCAAAGTGGGTTGATCTGTGGAATGTGTGGGGAGTATCGATGGACCTTGAAACTTGAACAGAAGCATCGAAGAGATGTGCAAGCTCAGCATCGCAGTTGTAAAGGGTGGTATGATTTGAATAAGAGTCGTTGTTTAGAGTACCCGATGCTCATGTCCTGCAACATTCTCAACATCCGTGGCTGTGACTTACAATGACGAAACAGCCATGATTCGTACTACAGCGATATTATACAGAACTCGTAGTGCCTTTGTATGCAAATTCACTGCGGATTGCGCAATTGGCTATATACATAAGTAGGGTTTTGATATATTTCTATACAACGCTGACTTACACAGAACTAGACTTTCAGTGTGCTGAATGGATTTCGAACAATGCAAGACACTCATGTTCTGCTTTCCTGCACCGTCCCTCCATTTTCATGACCATGTAAATATTCGTCCCCTTTGAATACCTGGTAAGAAGGATGATGTGAAAGAGATGTACTGTGGCCAATCGGAAGCAAGTGATTCACTGCAAATACACAGTGCCAACCCAGGATTGAGACATAGAAACGGATGTGGGATCCAGGTAACTTTCGTCTTGCGATCTCTTGAATACCTTAGAGTGCAGTGATGATGCATGGAAACACGCCTGGCGTCACCACATGTGAAGATTGTCAGAAAAACGTTGGGATGACAGAGTTTGATGGACTCGACTTGATGGCTTGAAAATACCGATTAACATTCACGTCCAAGTACACGAGAAGCGGACCAGCCAGTTTTTTGTAAGTGATTCATAGCTGAAAGCACCCAAGTATGGTTATAACGAGAGATGAATGCGAATGACAAGCAACATATTTGAACATATGAAGATTGCATTCTTTAATATTCACGTATGCTTATGATGCATGATTCATGGCTTCTGAGTTTGTGTGTGAGTGGCACGCTCGTGATACTCCCATTGCGCTGGCGGTGCTTCCTCGACAAGTGGCTCCCAACTATTGCATGTCAGCTTTTGTACGCAATTGTTTTGACGAGGTAACTTACACCTTGGCTGCAATCATTGTGTCAACAAGCTTATGCTCGCCCTCAGCAACCTGAATGACCTCCTCGATAAGGCCGGCGCCAAGTTGGCTCTCCAGGTCCGAGATGCTTCAGAGGAGTTAGCAGGCCATCCCATCTACTAGCGAATGGGGATAGACTCACGCCTCAGCGGTGAATTGCGGCTCAGGAGGGACGTCGACGGTGGAAAATGCTCGCTCTGGCGTGTAGTCCTTGTCACCCTTCATTAATCTGATATCGGACTTGCGCTGCTTTGCGGTCCGGATGCCCTCTGGGAATGCTTGCACCTTCTCTCCATCCCACTCGGCGGCCTTGTCTCGCTCGTCGACAGCCTCTTGTGACTTGAGGACGATTGTCTGTCCTACCGAGGTTTCTACAATGTTGTAGTTTGTGACATCCTTGTCAACCAGCTCCTTGATCTTGTCCTGCCACTCCTTCCAGCCGGCTGGTATCGACTTCTCCACAATCTGCAGACGGTGCTTGGTGAGTGCCTCGGTGGACTGGCGGTATACGGAGGACTCGGGGATTTGCCGGAGCTTGTCGAGGGTGGATGTGTAGTGGTACAGCAGGGCTGACCGCGGCGACGGGTGTGTGGTGAGGCCTGTGAGACCGGTGGGCGCGCCGACCTCGAGGAACTGGCCGGGCTTGACGCTGGCGAAGAGGCGAAGAGCTGTCCTCATGGTTGCGGGAGTGGTGAGAGCGTGGGGTTGCGGCGCAATGGGTGCGTCCTGGCGGTGATGCCGTCGACTGCGAGATGCGTCTGCCAAGGGCGGCGGAGGCCGGAGAGCTGATTGGTCCGCCACCATGGATGATGGTTCAGGGACCAGACGCCTTCGAGACACGACACGCTCCCTTGCGGCCAGCGACAACCCCTCTTACAGTACCACATATCGCGCAGTGATACCAGCTCTCACCGTGGTGCTGAATACACAATAATACCACCCGCGCCCCGCACGCGTAACATCCACCCCGTTCTTTTAGAGAGCACCACTGCCGCCTCTCCAGGTAGTCCGCTGCACCGCCGCAATGCGCTCCATATTCTATTCTCTCTTGTCGCTGGCGACGATTGCTTCTACCCTGGCAATAGAGACCTCGGGCGCAACACCTACCAAAGCTGCCGCAGATGATGACTGGGAGGAGAAGACGCCCGATACCATCTTCAATGGCCAGACTGTCCCGCCTATGATAGAGTTACGCAAGGACAACCTCGACAAAGAGGTCAGCAAAGGCAACTGGTAGGGCTCTACTCCCATGGATTGGTTTGATTTACTGTCCTAACTCTGCAAACAGGCTGGTCGAGTTCTATTCACCATACTGTGGACACTGCATGCACTTCAAGCCTACCTACCAAACCGCCTACGAGTTCTATTACACATCGAAACCCCTATTGTCCAAGGACGACGGCGAAGGAGATGGCCTCAACTCTTTCACGAGATACTATGATTTCAAGTTCGCAAAGGTGGACTGCGTAGCTTACGCCGATGCATGCAATGCGCACAAAGTCAACAGCTACCCGACCTTGATGTACTTTGTCGATGGCAAGGAGATGCAGAGACAGAGTGGCTCAAAGGAGATGAAGGGCCTCAGCACCTGGATCGAATCGCTTTTGGAGACTATTCGCCCTGGTTCGCGCAAGGAAGGTGGGCCTAAGCTGCCAAAGGCTGGTGCAACGTCCGTCGAGACTGGTCCAGACACTCTAGAAGCCGTCAAGGAAGAGAAGAAGGAAGAAGCGGACAGCAAGAAGACTACTGATGATAAAAAGACCGACAACCGGAAGGAGAACGTCAAGAAGCCGGCCAGCACACCATCGGTTCAGGCCACACCTGCGAAATCTGCGCAGCCAAAATCTGTCAAGGCGAAGCCTGCGTCGAACGCCAATCCTTCAGGCGTTGTCGAACCTTTGACCGCCGAGAGCTTTGACAAGGTTGTCACAAAAACGCTCGATCCATGGTTCGTCAAGTTTTACGCGCCGTGGTGCCACCATTGCCAGGCTCTTGCCCCTGTCTGGGCGAGTCTCGCGCGTCAAATGCAGGGCAAACTCAACATTGCTGAAGTGAATTGTGATATCGAGAAGAAGCTATGCAAGGAGGCTGGCGTCAGGGGCTACCCAACCATGCAATTCTATCGCGGTGGTGAGCGCATCGAATACGAAGGCATGCGTGGCCTTGGAGACCTTTTGGATTACTCAGAGAAAGCCATGACCATCGGCGCTGGCATCCCGAATGTCGACGCTGAAGAATTCAAGAAGATGGAAGAGACCGAGGAGGTCATTTTTGTCTACTTCTACGATGTCGCCACTACCTCTGAAGACTTTCAGGCCCTTGAACGTCTCCCTCTCAGCCTGGTGGGCCGCGCAAAGCTCGTCAAGACCAATGATAAGGCTCTGTTCGATCGCTTCAAGATATCCACCTGGCCGCGATTGATGGTAGCTCGCGATGGGAAGCCGTCTTACTACCCACCGTCGACTCCCAAGGACATGCGCGACACGAAGAAGACGCTTACCTGGATGAAGTCTGTCTGGCTCCCTCTGGTACCGGAGCTGACATCATCCAACGCAAAAGATATTATGGATGGCAAGTTTGTAGTCTTGGGTGTACTGAGCCGAGATCGATCCGATGAGTTCATCCTGTCCAAGCGCGAGATGAAGAGCGCAGCGTTAGAATGGATCGACAAGCAGGATACGGCGTACCAACTCGAACGCCAGGAACTGCGCGATGCGAAGCAATTGCGCATCGAGGAGGCAGAAGACAAGGACGACCACCGAGCTCTGGCAAACGCCAAGTCTATTCGCATCAACATGGACGAGATTGAGCGTGCGCAAGTCGGCTTTGCCTGGGTAGATGGTGTTTTCTGGGAACGTTGGATCAGGCAGACCTACGGTATCGACGTCAAGGAGGGCGAGAGGGTCATTATCAACGACGAAGCCGTAAGTTGTGTATCTCACATCATCGTTCTCGTCTTTACTAACACACACAGAACCATCGCTACTGGGATACCACCATTTCCGGTGAACCCATCCGTCCCAGCCGTACCTCTATCATGGAAACCCTTGGCAAGGTTACATCGAACCCACCTAAGATCGCTCCTAAATCGACGACTGGTCGCCTCATGGGTGCCTACCTGACTGTAAACCACTTCTGTGGCAAACACCCCTTCATCTCGCTCGGAATGTTCGTTGGCCTCTTCACTGCCGCCGTACTGTTCGGCAAGTCGAGACGGAGAAGGTCGTATGGAAACACAGGAGCGTATTTCCAACTAAACGAGAAGGATGGGCTGTTGGGAGGGATCAGTAACGGAGGCGGCGCAAAACACGATTGATTGCCGCCATGGGATCGTTTGAGTTTCGGCATAATGAGGCGTTTGGGCGTTGCATTGGAGTGCGTGTTGTAGTATACCTTGGGTTTCGCACTTGTTTCTGGAGCGGGTGCGCGGGTATGCATCAGTAGAGCATGTGGATGTATGATAATGGAATTGAGAAGACTATGTGGGCGTCTGTGATCATCCCGTGTTCTTGTTTGGTCCCCGTGGAGACGTCAATACCACCCACCTGGGCAGTACTGGGGAGTAAGCTTCACGTGTTTTCGCGCCATAGCTGCGCTGCCCACCCGTTCGATATCTACCCCACCACCCCACCACCAGCACTTCTGCCGCAATCATCAAGCTCTGCACATGCGATACGGTCCTTTCACGCCGCCCCTACCACGCGCCACCTCTGCACTCTCTGTCAACTCACAAGCCCTCTACACACCACGTGTGCGCCTTGCTCTGCATCAAGCCCATACAGCGTACCCGCACGTAGCTTCCACCACTACCATCAGAATGTCCAACTTAAACCTCACATCCCTCAACTGGATCACGCGCGAGATCCTTGCAGACACAATCCAGTCCTCGCCCTCACAGTCCCTCCCCGCCAATACAGCGATCGTTGACGTCCGCGACTCAGACCACGTTGGTGGACACATCAAAGGCAGTACATGGGTGCCGAGCAGTCAGCTGGATTACAAGACGCCGGAACTGATAAGGACATTGAAGGATAAGGAGGTCGTGGTGTTTCATTGCGCGCTAAGTCAGCAGAGAGGGCCAAGTGCGGCGTTGAGGTATTTGAGAGAAAAGGAAAGGTTGGAAGGGGAGGGGGTTGAAGATGGTGCTGAGGAGAAGGAGGGAGAGACAGACGAGAAGGGTCAGGAAGGAGAGGGGGATGGAAAGAAGAAGCAGAAGGTGTATGTGCTCAAGGGTGGGTTTACAGAGTGGCAGGAGAAGTTTGGGGAGGATCCGAAGTTGACGGAGGGATACCAGAAGGATATTTGGGAGTTTGGAAACTAGAACCAGAGTATTCGCGTACGTACTACAACATTCTTGAAGTACTATGGACAGGTGAAGTGTTTCTCATACATGGAGCTCAGCAATGAGTTCAGCGATGGCGCATGCAGGTTAGAAGGAGAATAGGCATTGATTATTACGTCATTGCTTTCAACCAGGTATAAGAATGAGAAAGACTTTTCAGAAGGGGGACTTCTTAATTTTCGGAGGGGGGACCAAGCCACATTCAACGCTACCGTCAAGCTTCGTGCCTATAAGTACTGTAAAATCCATAATCAATGATAACAATAGTAATCACTCTCGTCCTTTTGGTGGCGTTAGACGTCGTGCTGTAACAGCTACTTATTGTACTTCTACGGTCTCTCACAGAGGTAGTCCCCCTCCAAAAATTAGAGATCCTCCATCTGAAAAGTCCTTTCCATGATTATCGCGTCTTTTCGTTTAGCAACAGCCTGAACAACAATATAAGTACATGAACTATGTCTTGACCCATCAGGATAAAGTCGCGAGCTACGGGGCTTTGTAAACAAGCCGAAGTTGAAGACAGTCGCAGCGAGTACGATCCAGCTGCTCTGTTTCCGAGGCTTCAGTCAGGGTATTTCAAGCTCAAGAGTTCACCGTATGGAGTGTTTGATAGATAGAATCGTGCATCTAATAGGCTTCTTGATTCACCGTCCAGTCTGGGTTGCTCCTCGCGTGCGTAATTGAAGCTTGCAGTCACGATGTGGTAAAATGCACTCCGATCGCACATACCCCGATCATCGATGGTGAGGCTCGTGCCAAGCCTGGCCCTTGCGCTTCGACCATGCCTTTTTGTCCGCTGCGACCTTCCATCACCAACCCTCACCCACAAGACTTGTGCCACACTTTCTCTACACTCAATACCCATCCTAAAACGCAAAATGTCCAGGTCAGGTGGCAGTACCACTTTATATGTTACGGGTGAAAATTTGACGCTTTTTGAGTGGTTAGATGTTTTTGTTGACTTGATTCACAGGTTTTGGTCACGGTACCCGCGCGCGCGACCTTGCCTACGAGTTTGAACGGTATGTCCTCTGAATCCGTACCCCTTATCCTCGCCATTCTCATTGCTGGCCCATTCTGCCCTGCTGCACTCGCACCTTAGTGCTCTGGCGACGCCTTGCTCAGCCTTCCGGGAGCCGGCCTAAGGTGTTGCACGCCTATGCAGCCGCCGCTCCTTTTCACTATGGCCCTCCCCACGCACTACTTCTAATGTCCAGTTCTAACCACCTTCAAGCTACGGTCGCCTCGTCCGCTGCGACATCCCAGCCCCTCGATCCGCGTCTAGTCGACTGTGAGTTTGCCTAGCCTGATGTGGGGAGCCCGGCTCTAACAGACCAGCAGCTTCGCCTTCGTCGAATACGAGTCGCGCCGTGATGCCGACGATGCGTACCACGAGATGCACAACAAGCGCATCGGCCGCGATGACTTGCTGAAGATCGAGGTACGTGAACATGTCCAGCGCACAAGCCAGGAGCTGACAGACAGCAGTGGGCACGAACCCCTCCCTCTGCATCCTGGCGCTTCGACTCTGGTCGCGACGCTCCTCGTGGAGGCCGTGGCTCTGAGCGCGGTGGTGATCGTGGTGACCGTTCGGACCGTGGCGGTGATCGCGGCGACCGCGGTGTCCGCTCTCCTCGTCGTCGCAGCACCTCGCCTCGCCGGGAGCGTGGCGCATCCCCTCGCAAAGACGACCGTCGCGAGCGCGACTACGACCGCCGCGACCGTGATAGGACTAGGAGCCCTGTCGATGGTGACCGCGAGATGAAGGACGTTCGCGACCGTGAGGATGACCGTGGCGACCGTGAGCGTGGCGGTGACCGAGAGCGCGACGATAGACGTGAACGTGACCGCGAGCCTGGTGCGGAAGCCGAACCCGTCCGCAAGAGTGAGACATCCGCAAACTACGAAGACGAACTCCTCTGATCACCAACACAGACGACTCCCCTCCCCCACCACCTGTGCATGAGGACTTGGACGTGGCTGAGTAGAGTGACGTACCGCTACACTTGCGAACAGTCATTATACCACGGCCATTGTTCTTTTTAACGGGCTTGGGGGCGAGCGATGACAAAATTGGTACGGCATGGTTGTTTCGATAGTAGAGCAGAGAAAGGGGTGTGGGTTTATGTTCACTTCTCAAGTGGAGGCTAGAGTAACATCTACGTCCTGCCACGGCGTTAATCAGATCAGCAGTCGAAAAGCTCGGTTCGAAACATTTCTTGCGAACGACTTCGGCGAATTACATGCGATTCGATTTCTTCCGCGTACTTCTCGGTCGGTCGGTCGATATCGATGCGGTTCCCTTCCCTGTACACTACCCGACCGAATTTTCAATCGTCGAACACAATGTTCCCTCCCACCCCGTCGTTTCCCCTCGGTTTCCCCTCGCCGTCCACTCCCCGATGCTCCACGACGCCCTCATCCCCGATGCGATTCTTCACTCACTTGAAGGTTTGTACATTTCGCATCTTGTCCATGTAACTACATGCTGTGCACCGTGACCCTGCCTTGTCTACTGCTCTGGCTGTCCATGTACACAGCGATGAGGCTGATTTGTTCAATGAAACCAATATCTTGTCAATAGTGATTTCACCCCTTGTTCAGTGGCGCAAACTTACGACATGTGAGGGTAGGTGCGGTTCTGTACGTTACGTACAACTCTTGACGGCTCTTCTCATCTTTGCGCGCGACTCTGTAGCACATGATTGCCGCGCCGCGCATCTCTTTGGCGGCTTGACCGTGTGAATGTGATTCGCGTCAGTCGGATAGCGGACCGCTTGGTACGACGCGCTAGTAACAGAAAGGGGAATCGCTGCTAGCTGCATTGCGCGTACTCAGCCACCGACGCGCTCGACGCTGCGACGTCAAGTGTACGAGAGCATAACCGGCCGACTTCTGTCCTCTCACGTTTTTCTGCGCTCCTTCTCCAAAAGTCTGGCCTCTTTTCTGCCGACTTGCGACTTTCATTTTCACATTGCAGAATCCCTCTCACTTGTGTTCGAGGACGTATCCGAACGAGCTTGTTGCCCAGCCTTGCCGCGCAACGCCCGCTGCTTACGATACGACCAGATAGCGGCATCGCATTCAGAGGACAAATTCTTCACTGCTGCTCCTTCACTCGTCTCCCTTGGATTCAGTCAGCACGAATACCGCAATCATGGGACAATACGTATGTCCTCTTCCTGTTGCGCATCGCTGCAGCTGTCGCATCAGCCATCGCCACAGCTCGTACCACATCCATGCCCTTTTCCGGCGGCACGGCATTGTCGCATCCTATTCAGCATAAATGCACAGCCACTGACAATCTATCAGGACCAAGGCGCACCACCCCAGTACCCCCAATCCCCAGCTCCCATCCACTACGACGCCGGTCCTGCCCCCCAAAACGGATATTACAACAACGGCGGCGGCGACCCTTCGTACTACGGTGGCAGCCCCAACCCTTATCAGCAGGGTCCACCCCAAGGTCAATACGGTCCTCCTCAGGGCCAGTACGGACCGCCGCAAGGGTACCAGCAGCCTGGTGGCTACGGACAGCCACCAATGCAGTATCAGCAGGGACCGCCGCCGCCACAGGGAGGCTACTACCAGGATGACAGGGGAAAGAATGGTGGAGGTGGTGGACTGTTCGCGGGACTGTGTGCTGGACTGGCGTGTTGTTGTTGTTTGGACTGTCTGTTCTAGATAAGAGGAGATCAACATGGAAAGATGAGGCTGCGCAAAGGCTTCAGAATCGGCGTGCAGCCATGGTCGAGGTTCGAAGCCGTAGCCTGTTTGGAGGAGGGGAGATTTGCTTCTTGGTACTGGACGATCAGACAGTGTTTCCTTTGTGGGTTCCTGGGCGTACATTTCGGTTTGGTGACGGGCGCTTCCTTACTTGCTCGGTTTGGATAAGATACAGTAATTCCCTAATACTGACTTGACACGTCTTATCTTGTGGTTTCCTTCATGTGACTGTCTGCATTGTGACTTTGATGTTAGCAGTCTTTGATCATTTGATGAAACATACAGATCTTGGTACAAGTCCGAGTTGATTGAGACAATCGAGAATTTGCCTGTATTGGACGCGCTAAAAGGCAGGTAAGGCGAGCGGCTAAGTCTGTCGCTGTCATGTTCACGAGACAATTTCAAATGTAGTACTTCTATCCCAGCTGTCCGCCTTGTGTAGCTCTGGTCATCATGGGGTTATCTGCTGTCTCAGGTGCCGCGACGGAGCCACTCCTGGTACATTGTGTATCGTGACACGATCGTTAGGGGAAACAAGGCTAGAAACAAGGCTGAGCTAGATTGATCGTGTGCGCATTCTAAATGTCGATAGATGGAGTACATAGAGTAGTAGAGTAGAGTAGGCACACTCTGAGACCCCCAATCTACAATGACTACATGATAGGTGGAATGAGTAAACTTTGTATGCTCCACTTTAGACAAGTTGCCTGGCCATCGCTTCCTCATCCATCCGGTCAACCCCACAACGGAAGCCACCGCTTCAGCCGCACGGGCTTCGAGGCTGTACACCTAAGTACTCCACACTGCACACTGCACACTGCACACCGACATGACCTCACCCATCTCAACGTCACACACAACAACCTCTGACAACTGAACGCGTGTTTGGGGTCCACAGCGGCTTGTTTCTATTTTTGTACAAACGCCAACCGTTCTACTAGAGAGACTGTAGGGTATAATAACTTGCTTGTACCTGCATCTACACACAGCGAGTAAAGCTGAAGCACCGCCTTGCAGAATCGATAAAACTTGCTGCTCCTGGGTCAAATCTATTCGCCGGGTCAAATTACCCGAATCAAACCTTGTCATCCTGGTTGAACACGACGGACGTGCTTCCTTTGTCCTACGCTTCACGACGGCTGCATTCGGAGAACCGTCGCAAAAGTTCGACTGCAAACGTACTTTCATCTTCGTTTTGGTAGACTACTCGCTGCCTATATTCGAGCAACGTGTTCTAGGCAAAGTCTCCTACAAGGCAAACATTTTGCGCGTCTCATTCACTTTGAAATTCGCTCCACCCAGCAACCACCTCAGCATCAGCCCGTCCCACAAACATCATGAAGCTCGCCGGCACAACCCTCGCAACCCTGTTGACAGTCCTTCCTGCTGCATGGTCGTTGCCGAACAATCTCTCAATCAGGCAGTTCAAGCTCCCGACCTGTAAAGCGGTAAGTCCAGCTCTTCACGGCCATCACGATCGCGCTAATATGGCCTAGGAATCATGTCTAGCGACTACGAATGGAACGTTCGGTGCCTGTCCCACATCAGATCTCGCGTGTCTATGCAGCCTCAACCAGACCGAAGTCACTCGATACGTGAGCATTGTACAACCCTGCATTGATGGCAACGAGGGCAAAGCCGCATGCACGGACGGTGCGCGATACCGTAAGGCCCTTGCTTGCTTCAAGAGACTTTATGTGAATGTACACTGACATGTCAACAGAATACAAGGATATTCTCAAAACTGTTTGCGCCAGCGCACAATTCGGTAACAAGACCGTGGAATTTGCGCCAAACACGACTGCTTGAACAAACTAAAAACACGAATCAATGATCTTACATGAATGCATTTACAAAGCGTGTAGACGGCATATACATAATCAATAATACACACACTCCTTACCGCGTCAGCCTCTCCCATCAACGCTCTCTTTCTCTCTTCCTCTGGCGTTGACACGCTATCTCAGAGGTGTCGTACACTAACATTTGACGCATGTAACAGTAATGAGGTTTGTTTACACACAGGCACCCATCACCGCTAGCTTTGCAGGTAATTGGCCCACTGCTGTGACGGCAATTCTCGATCAAGGCCCTACTCAGTAGAGCTCCGATCCTCTTGACGTATTACATTACAGTTGCGCCGAGATCTATCTCTCTCCAGCAATCTTACATGTCAACTTTAGCATCAGGCCTCGCTGCGAGACGTACCTCGACATACTTCGGAGTCTTCGACCTTCACGGCTTTGCGGCTACTTCTCTGGCTCCTTCCATCAGAAGACGCGGGGATGGGGTACCCTGTGAGGTGAGTTGGTGCGGGCCTACGTATGAGAGCCGTGACCACTGATGTCGTCGATAGGTCTCGCTAGCCTGTCAGAACGAGATGAGGAAGAAGTTCAAAAATCCCCAAGACTACGTGGAGCTAGGATGTTGGCACGGCCTTCGATACTTCTCTTGCCTATGCAGTAAAACAAACAGCCTGGGTGGCAATTGGTACTTTGACGCTCATTGCCACTACTCAGAGTGTGTGGGTGACAGTAATAAGATCGGTAATCTGTCCTACATTCACATCACACGCTAGCGACGCAGCTAATGGGGTGATTGTAGCATTTGTTGCCGCATACAGAGACGCTTGTGATCAGGCCAAGAAGAAGCTAATTGACGTTACCCCGGAATGGCTGCCGTTTGATCAAAAGCCACCTTTACCACAGACTTCGAGTGGTAGCGTGGTCATATCCTCAACACCTCCCCGCCCTTCCACTGTCGACACTTTTCCAACCAACGCGAATCCCCCCAATACAGCAGGTCCTTCGATGTCGACGTTCACTATGGTCGCGAAGACCACGTCGCCGGGCCCGTCGACATCACTGAGTACCGCGACCGCAACAAAGTCAGTCGGGCCTAGCTCAAGCTTTGGTGCTGGATATCAATTCCCCATATGCAACGTGAGACTCATTCGAGACTGTCGTAGACTACATGGCTCACCGCTTGCAGATCAGGCCGAAGTGCATGAAGAACGGCACCAACAAGCCCATGTGCGATCATCTAGACTTCAAGTGCATCTGCATTGCTAGTAACTCTTTGGTGAACAATACTCAGTTTGACCAACAATGCGTTCTGGACGACTGTACAGGCGACATAGGCAAAGAAGGTACGCGCCCACCAATCGCTTCTTCCTTCTCAATTTTCAATACTGACACCGATCAGAGTTCATAGCGTACCTGATTTACCAGTGCCGCCTGGCTGACAAGACTCTCATCGACATACCAAAGCAGTGGGAACCTTACCTACCGCCCTCCTACCAGACGAAGGATGCATCACCTTCTCCAAGCGCCACTACCACGGTCATTACTGCCCTTCCCGTCAATTACGCGCCCGCTCATTCTATCACTGATGGCGCAAAAGCAGGCATCGGAATGGGCGCTCTCTTTGCAGTCATAATACTTGCGGCTTTAGGCATCACGTTTTACCGTGCGAAGAAAAAGGTCAAACAAGTGCAGAAGCGAAATGCTGAACTCGTCGATCAGCAGAGCGCACACGGCGTAAGCGCCTACATCAGAAACCTGAAAGGCAAGAGTACTGCTAGTCTGACGGAGGGTGGTACAACTGTGATTGGGGAACCGCCTTTCAAAGTGATGAAGGATCTGCCTCAAAGCCCAACGTTGGCGAAGGCTACAGTACCCTGGAGCGAGAACCCGGGGGACTTACAGAGGCAGTGCAGTAAAAGTGACTACGGCGACGAGGCATCGATAACTGGACAAGCCCCAGGAGGAAGCGGGATGTGGGGTGAAGCTTATGGCGGAGATGATGATGGTCATTAAGGCGTTACGCGTGGGTATGCGGCCCATATCCAGCAGGGAAGGCAAGGGACGTACCCACAGCGTGGAGAGTACTCCCAAAAGAGTTAGGTGAAATATCGCGATTGAACGTCGAGTCTAGTGGCTGTCCGTACGCTCACGTTCGCCGTACCCCATAGGAACTGAAACATCGTTGTGACGTGGAGGGAATGGGAGGCGACGTCAGCTGCAGATGTACACCCAGAGGCGCAGAGCTATCTACTGTCTGACATTATCTGTTCTCTGCTCTTAGCATCATTTTGATTTCAACCTCTAGTATCATTGCTAGACGCATACAAGACTGTACAACAACCTCACTCTCTTCTCACAATGGTTCTTTTGCACTCTCGGGTGTGCCGTGTTGTGCGGGCGCAGCGTGTAAAAAAGTTATACAAACCAAATCGGGCACTGGCCGTCGCGGGCGGGCTTCCGTTGATCATGGGAACTGTCCGTTTTTCTTGTGTCCTTGTGCTCTTGTGTGACTCGAGAGCGCGTGGATGTGCCGCTCCATTAGGAAGGAGCAACCAGGCAACAGATGGAGGATTGATGGGCTAAGAGGCCGCTTCACTGTCGCTCGCGAGAGCTTCCACTTCACGTCTCTTTCTGCCCACATAATCTGCGATGATGGAACTAGCAGTGGCTGTATTCACCATAGTGGCAGTGCTTCAGTGCGCGTCAGCCCGGCGACATCAAACTTGCTTAGGCAAGGGAAGTCTCGATTTACCTATTTGCACTGTAAGTCCATCCAATGCAGCATTCGGCAGATAGCAACTCTTACACATATCATAGGACCTTTGTCTGGTTGGACCTCTCATCATACACGATGGCGACTGCCCTGATGCTCTCCGTGATATCTGCCATTTGCAAGATATCACGTCGTACCTCCAACGGTTCAGTGGCTGTTTGCTTGATCAATGCCTCGATACGGAGGATCGACCCCGTGAGCTGGCCTCAACTTCGGTGCCTAGAGAAAACAACTGACAGTGTCTGCAAGGGTTTGTATCTCTGATCAATGACAATTGTCAGTCAGCCAGCGTCGATACGGCGTCCTTCACTAGTAATGTCCCTCGGGAATTCTGGGCGGCCTTGGCCGCCGCGGCAGACACAACCTCGAAGACCAAAAAACCTGCAGCCACTACGAACAGCATAGCAGAGGGCGAACTCACATCGACGCGGATACTCAATACGCTGGCTAGCACGAAAGACGGCCTGTTAGGTCATTCGAGTGTATTTCCCAGCGAAGACACTGAGGTGGTAACACCGACAAGTGGAGCTAATGCGATAGTCTCATCAGTACCACCTCTCACATCAACAGCAATTGAACCCAATCCCACTACTTTCTCAGCTACGACCCAAGACGAGCCCAGCTCAGACGGACTCACTAGAGGAATACTTGTAATCCCCACGGCTATCACTGCTTCCAGTTTCCTGCCCTCTTCATAGCCATCTCAGAACTCAGATTCCTCTGTTTCCTCCCCACACCTTTCGATAGCCGCGATCTCAGGTACAGCAGCCGGCAGTACCTTGGGCATAACTTTGGTGATTGGTCTGACAATATGGTTCCTGAACAGCAAGAAGAAGAAGAAGAAGGCCGAATTCGTGGCGTCAGCACCAGACTACTGGGTGCCTGATCGCATGTCAAAGAGGCCTGCTCTCGATTCATCAATGAGAGCATTGCCGGGGCTTGAAATATCAAGGTTTTCAGATCCAGACTCGCCTGGCCGGTATCGTGGTATGGAGCCAGAATATTCAATACTGACCATGTGTGGAGGGATTGGCAGTGAAGGCTACCCCTACGAGTACGCCGACAGTAACGTCTGCGCCCATGAAAATGAGTCTATGGACAGCCTCCACGTGTTAGAAACAAATGTCATATATCGAGCGTCTCCGCCATCAGCTCCTCAAGCTGCTGCTTCATCTGAGCTTTACAGCCCGACAAGTGCGCTACCCATGACGACGCAGACAGATCTGAAGAGTATGCGGGGACAGGACTATCCAAAGGCTACTGTGATACCGGCTTCTGATCCAGGAGCTACGTCACACACCGCTAAGCTTCACAACAGCCCCTTCAGTCCGGCGGTTCCAAAACTTAGCAATGATACTGAAAATACTCACCACGGTCTACCAGTCCGTTGGGCCCCACAGCAGCGCTCTCAGCTCCGCAGTCTCCGAGCTCGACACACATCATACTTCTACTAAACTATACAGCAACCCAACTAGCTCTGTCATCTCTGAGTTTGGTCCTAGTGCCGCTCTCTTGCAGCCATCCAAACTACACGGCGAGACCTTACTCAGTACTGTGTCAAAGAAGGGTACCGGCGCATTCGATACTGATCACCGCAGGCAGGCTCCGGAGTTGCAGGCACATGGCAGAGATTCATCAATTCCGCGATTCGGACGACACTGGCATAGAGCTGGAGCGGTAGAGCTACCAGGTGTGGCTACAAGGCGTGAAGATACGATACTGATGGCAACGCGAAGGATGGTGTGAACAATACTCACGAGCTTTGAAAGAGGACACTGGATCACAGAAATTTGGAAGTTGGAGCACACGGAATCATGGCATAATTGTCAATGGTGGTTGGACAGGACCTTTCGCACGTTTTATTACGCTTAGTCGAATCGTGTCGGTACGTCTTAGTAGGATGCAGTTGATCTATGTGGGGCGCAGTAATGACAAAAAATTAGTCAAGACACTCCTTCGCCATCCACGTAATGTCTAAGATATTCGGACTATAGCCTTGCTGTCCTCATATCTCGCGCCACGTGGGCCATGTATACAAGGAGGTATACTCAACTTCCTAGCATGTACACAGTGCCCTTTCCAGACAAGCCAAATGCGAGGCGAAAAGGCTTAACTAAAGGTGGCAATCTGCAAGGCAAACGTATACATGCCTTGGGTCTCAATGCTCTTAGGACTGTAAATCAACTTTAACTTCCAAGGCAAGTTTTACGTGTCAATATACCTGGGGGAGCAGGTCGGAGTTGGACCTGTAGTAAATGTTTCAACCGTATTTTCGATTCGTGACGATAATTCCTACTTGCCCATGCTTTTGAGATAGCTCTCCCAGCCACCTTCAAAGAGAGCTCCATCCTTCCTAAGGACTTCCTTCTCGTTGCCTTCCATCCAAACCCTGAGCCTCTCCTGCACACTCGCGTTACTCGCACCCAAAATTCTGACCGCTAGCAATGCTGCATTTGTAGAATTGTTAATGCCAACCGTGGCAACCGGCTCACCCCTCGGCATCTGCGTCATGCTAACCAGACTATCCCAACCATCCATGTGGGTGGCCTTGACCGGAAGTCCGATGACGGGAAGCGTGGTCCACGATGCGCACATACCCGGTAAGTGAGCAGCACCGCCGGCTGCGCCGATGATGACTTTGACGGAAGTGGATGTCGCATTCTTGCTGAACTCGCGGAGCCAATCTGGTGTTCGGTGGGCGCTGGTGATGCGGACGGTGAAGGGTATGGACAGCTTGGTGAGGATTTCAAGACCGGCGCGCAGGACGGGGAGATCAGAGTCGGATCCCATGATCACAGCAACGAGAGGGTCCTCTTCGATACTCGAGGGAGTCTTTGGGGAAACACCAAGACCTTTCTGAGCATCGACAAAGTCGACAAGAGGCTGGATTTCGCGTTCTGCAGCTGCCAGGGTCGGTGCGGTGAGGGTGATATGACCCATTTTGCGTCCTGGGCGGGCATCGCCTTTACCGTAGAGGTGTACGCTGGCGTTGGATGATTCGAGTGCTTTGTTGGCGACTTTGACGTGGGAGTCTGGTGTTGAACCGCCAAGGATATTGAGCATGATTGCAGGCTCTTTAAGTCTCAGACTAGCCTGGCTGAGGGGTAGATCGAGGATCGCGCGCAAATGAGCATCATATTGGCTGATAGGGCATGCCTCGATGGTATAGTGACCGGAGTTATGGGGACGGGGGGCGATCTCGTTGATGAGCAAGCTGTCGTCTTTAAGGAGGAACATCTCCACACCAAAGACGCCCTTGCCTTCGAATGCACCGATAGCTTTCTTCGCAAGATTTTGGGCACGTTGAGAGATCAACGGAGAGGTATCGCGAGGTGGTGCGTACGTGAGCTTGCAAATGCTGTCCTCATGTACTGTTTCGACTGTGGGGAATGTGAGTACACCGTCCTTCGTCTTGACCACCATGACTGCCAACTCCATCCTGAACTCCGCCCAGCGTTCCGCATACAAGGGACGTTTCCCCAGCGCTTCGAAAGCCTTGTCAACATCTGCCTCGCTCTTGACTACAAAGTTGCCCTTTCCATCGTACGCCTCCGTCTTGCTCTTTAGCATGTACGGATACCCGTACTGCTTCCCTACTTCTTTCAGGCCTTCCACACCCTTGCCGTCCAAATCAATCGAATCTGCAACATCGACACCATGCTCTTTCAAATACGCTTTCTGCGCAAACTTGTCTTTGATGATTCGCAGCGTCTTCCAACTCGGCTCAACAACAACCTGCCCCGCAACTTCCTCAAGCATCTGCGTGTCCACGTGCTCAATCTCCACGGTGACGACATCGCACGATCGTGCTAGCTGTTTGACGGCGGCTGCGTCTTTGAAGGAGCCTTCGATGTGGCCGGAATGTGCGGATATCTGCTTGGCCGGTGATGCTACTGCATCAAGGACGTTGACTTGGATATTGAGTCGGTTGGCGGCTTCAATCAGCATGCGGCCCAGCTGCCCACCACCGAGGACGCCCACTTTACGACTGTCGGCCATCTTGGTAGCTCGTAGTAACTACGCTGAAATTGACATGAACTTGGTGTAGTGACTGCTTTTGGTTGTACGTGGGTCAACTTAGCTAGTCACTTTGTGGTTGGTCCAATGTGGGGAAGTGGCAGAAAATTTAGTCTGGAAAAAGTTCAACATTGAATAACGCCCACTGCGCTACCCCTTATGGGCAGTGCTTCCAGAATGCACATTGTGATCCCAGAGAATTAACTTCATTGGTCACAAAAACAATAAATAACAAAGAAGGTGTTTGTTTCATAAGTTGACCTCATGAGCTCGGGAGAGCAGATGGGCTTGCTTTCATTGCATAATTGCACGATTGAGTATCCTTTTGCAGGCTCCCGAAGTGCCTATGTAAGCCCGTGCCAGTCATGATGCACGCTTCGTAAGTAAATTCCCTTGACCATGACCACGCCGACAACCCAAAGAAAGAGCGATTGCACCTTTTGCGGCACACGCTTAGACCTTGAAACCACGCGACCTCCTGCGTCCACGAGCACGCTCGAACTTGCGGCCCTTGCTCTCGACGTAAGGCTTCTTGTTAGAGTGGGGTCCAAAGCCGAAGTGCTTGACGGCCTCACGGGCGTTCTTGGGGCCACGGAGGAGAAGGGTGTTGGACCCGGTGGGGAAACGGGTGGCGACCTCATCGATGGTGAGCGTCTCACCGCCGGCTTGCAGGATGCGTGCGCGGGCAGAGGCAGTGAAGCGGAGAGCGGCGATGGAGAGTTTGGGGAGCTCGAGAAGACGGTTGTCGTCAGTGACGGTTCCGACCTGTACATGTGTTAGACGAACTGTTCATCGACCGTCTGTAGGGGCGTAGCATACAATGACGATGGTCTTGCCCTCGTGGGCCTTGGCGGAGCCCTTGCTGGCCGCGGTCGCGAGGATGCGGGACAAGCTGACAGCTGCCACGTTGTTAGCGATTCGACTCGAGTCTATGTGTAATCGGTCGTCTTACGAGGGCGGTTGATCTTGGACATCATGAGGCGTCGCAGAACCGTCTTGTTGAAGGGGGCATCCGTACGGCCTATTCGCAGTCAGCATTCACACAATTGCGCACAGTGACGGGAACTGCTTACGAGCCAGAAACTTGTACAGACGCACCAACAGCTTGACGTAGGGGTTGGTGGACTTGGCGACCTCTGTATACTTCGTCAATCCTCTCGCTCTTCAAGATTCATGTTGCGTCTGGAAAGACTGCAGTCGCCCGCGCATTGCTGCGCCGACTCGACGGGGGTTCACGTACTGCGGTGCCCGTCTCGAACATGGTGCTTGTCGAGATCGATACCCATTTTGACTGATTTGGAGCGGCGACAGGTGCTGTGGGTTAGTAACGAACTGAGAGGTGAACTTTGCAATCGCGAGAAGGAGGAATTTGGACGCTCGCTAAGCAAGTGTGAGCTAGGGCTTGAACGGGCTAGGTCTACGCTAGTGCCTTTTGGGGACACTGCAAGCAAAATCCATGTGGAGCCACTGCGGAATAACATCAGGGATCTTACAACATGTCGATTTTCGTATTTCAGCGCACCAATCAACGATACGTGGCGTCAAGGGGCTCTGACCAATTAAACCATACTGATCAGGCTGAGTGGGCGTATTTAACGTGGTAACGATCAAATGCCCCATAAATCAGGGATACTAGCCTATCAACGATAGTTACGAGCACCAGTATATTGTCTTATTGGCGCGCTGAAGTACGAAAATTAACATGGTGTATCGACGAATCCATCCAGCAGTGGAATGCCCTGTACACTCTGTTCTATACACTCTAGTGTAGTATACGTACCCAGCCTAACCTGATGAGTTGACAACCATGATAAGAACGCTACTCTACAGAATCACCAGCAGACACAAAACCCAACATGGAGCACACGCATTACTATTACTTGCTAAATGGTATATACCAGTGCGTAGCGTCAAGCCAACTGCAACATCTATATATAGCTCAACGTGTAGTTTAGTCATCTTCCGCATCGTGACTCCTTAGACATGCTATCGAAACAGATCCAAGACGTTCCCAAATTGTACCGTGTTGAACAAAACGCCCGGGCATCATGTAGAATGAACCCGCCTGTCTATGCGACCAAACACCCGTGCCTGTCCACTCCAAATAACTTTCAAGATAATGATAGAAGACAAGATACAAGTACAGGCGCGAAGGGCCTTGCAAGAAGTTGCTTGGAAAAATGCCAATGCCATGAACCGCGCATGGCTGGTGGCTAACGAGACATGCCGTATAGTCTTGGCGATCGGCTTAGATGCCCTTTTCGCCCATGATCTTGCCGATTCCGTTGTAAACCTTTCCAGTTTGCTCAGGGGCATAGCGGGGACCAAGAGAGCCCAAGACCATGAACATGGAGATGATGACAGCGGTGAAGATCATCAACTTGCGGAGGACAGGCCTGGTGTGACCAAGCTCCTGCCACTTCATACTGCCCTGACCAAGATATTCCTTGAGCTTCTCACCACCAAGCTTGTAGTAGATGAGACCACCGAGTGCAATGCTGTAGCCAAATGCCTGTAGGAGCGAGACGGGGTCCTTGAAAAGAAACATGGACGCGAAGACGAGGAGAATATCCTTGAGCACACCGGAGAGGGTGAGAACAAGAGAGGATGTCTTGCCAATCTACAAGCTGTTAGCGCAGGCTCGCGAAAAAGTAACGGGTACACGAACCAGGAAGACGACTGAGACGTTGAGCAAAAAGGCAACACTAGCATTGGCGAGGAGCGTGATCAGACCAACACGATCGATGTCGACCATGGTCATTCTGGGCAGCTCGGTAATCATGAGCACGCAGCCGTTGATTACAGCGCAGGCCGGAGCGTAGTAGTAGAGAGAGACGAGAGGATCCATCTTGAAGTCGGAGCCACTGAGCAAGCGCTGGACCATGACAAGACGAACAGCCTCAAAGACGATACCAGCTACCTGGAAGAGGAAGCCGATCATGACGAACTTGATCTCGCCAAGCGAAGCGATGACAACGCCGATGACAATGAAGGAAACATTGCCGAGGGTCTTCATGTTGACGGGTGAGACGCCGAGGCCCCAGGTTGCCAGAAGCACGGCAACGGGGGTCGTAGCCTACACAGGTCAGTGTGTGCTGCGTCGTGTGCGGAGAGTTGTTACAGCATACCTTGAGCATCTGGATGAAGGCAACACTGAGGTAGAGGTACGCCTGGTTACCGCAGATCAAACTGGCGCTGAAAAAAAGGCCGATGGGCACAATGGCTCGCAGGTATACCCGGCCGGTCATGGGCACCTTCTTTCTCGAATCTAGGATGGTGGTGAAGCGGGCAAGGAACTGCGTCATGATGGTCGCAAAGATCAAGTGCCATGTCGTGAGGAAAATGGGGAATTCTGTCAAGATGTCAGCAGTTGGCTGGTGGATGAGGTAGTCGAGGGGCGCTGGAGCCGTGACGTACGGAACTTTGCTGTGTCGAGGATGTACTTGTTGAAGACGATTGTGCTGGAGCTGAGCGAGATCCATATCCTGCGGCGGGTCAGCTGGTATTGGCCATGGGCAAGGAGAGGACAGGGCCGCCGTACGCGATGTAGACGGCAGGGTGGAACGAGGCTGGCTCGGGCGCAGACTTGAGCGCCTCGGGGTTTACAGTGGGCAGCACGGGCTGGGCTGGGTCGCGGGCAGCGTCGACAGAGGACCTGACCTTCTCGTCGGAAGACATGGCGGCAAAGTGCGGTGGTGGTGAACGAACGACTCTGGGGTGGGCGTGAGAAAAGGGTGGGTGCGTGGGAGCAACGAGGCGACAAGCGGGCAAGAAGAAGAAGAAGGCGAGGTGGACAGATTGCGCACTCTGGTGCTGACTAAGGCGTAGGGGTCTTGCGGCTTGCGTGGGCAAAGCAGGGCAAGACAGGGCAAGGCGCAAGGCAGGGCAGAGGAACGAACACGAGCAAAGTTCAGGTCGTCTATCAGGACAAGAGGGAGTTGTTGGGAAGGCGCAAGAGTGCACGAGTAATTTGCGCTACTGCGTCCATGGGCGCGACCAGGGGGCAGGAGGGGCGGAGCGGAATGGCCAGACGCACAGTGGCGGCGCTACCATCAAGCGAGGCTTGCCAGATGAAGATGAGCCGGGAGCACGCCCGTCTGAAACAAGAGATTTGCGAGCGACGCGCAAGCAGCGCCCGCCACTCCTGCCTCTGCGACCATTCACCCAGCAGCGGACCGTGTTGGACGCCTCGCTGCATGACATGCCTGTCCACGCCGTGTGCCTGTGTAATAACATGGCGAGATGGCGATGTGCCTGGAGTACGTACACAGTACACGGTATCTGTGTAGAGTAGAGTAGCACGCCCGTCTCGCTCGCTGGGACGGGGGTCATGGGAGGCGCAGATAGGGGTAACAGTCTTTGTCCAGTGCAGCCTTCATGCCGTCAAGGAGAGGCTGCTGGCGATCGACCATTCGAAGCCATGTACACATGCGTACTTCATCTATCTACCTGCAGGACCTGGCCACGGCTAGATAGGTACAGCGAATGCATCCGTCGGCACTTGTTCACTACAGTACTCTACATATCTATGCACTGTTACCACCGTACATACATGTCATGTAGCACACAGGTGACAGACAGCTCTGGGGGAGGAAGCAGCCCGTTTGCAACTTAGGATGAGTAGAGTACCGTGTACATACTGTGTATCGTCGTGACCCCCAGCAGCCAATCAATGCTGGCACGCGCAGCTCATCTGTCTGATACCGCCGCCTTTGCCCCCAGCTTTCTCCCCTTTTCTGGCCCACTGTCCGACAGAGTGCTGAACCCTGCCCAGATCCGGCGCTTGGCGCGCTTGCTTGCTCGGTCGGCGCGCTATAATTCTACGCTGCAGCGCTGCTGTTGCTGTTGGCCACCGGCCACCGCCAGCCCTTATTGCCCTCTGCTGCTGCTGCTGCTGCTGAGTACATGTTGAACCTCGCCCGTCAGACTTTGAAGAGAGTGCCTAGTTTTCAAGAATTGCTGCAGGGAAACATGGGCTCCGCCAAGCAAGAAATGTACGCCTCACCGCCCTCCTGCCCTGCCCGCAATTCCTCCCCTCCCCCCACCATGCTCGAGCTGACCATGGCGAAGCAATGTTGACGTCCTCGTCATCGGGGCTGGGCCAACCGGTCTGGGTGCTGCGAAGCGCCTGAATCAGATTGTATGTGCCATGTCTCCCCAGCAGCACAGCGCTGCACTGCACTGCAGGAGTCACTGCTGACGCTTCCAGAATGGCCCCTCGTGGCTCATTGTAGACTCGAACGAGATCCCCGGTGGGCTTGCCTCGACAGACACGACTCCAGAAGGCTTTGTGAGTCTCCTCCCCGCCAATTGACCCCTCCTGTCTAACCCCTCGCCAGCTCTACGACGTCGGCGGCCACGTCATCTTCTCCCACTACAAGTACTTTGACGACTGCATCGACGAGGCCCTCCCCCGCGACGATGACTGGTTCACCCACCAGCGCATCTCGTACGTCCGCTGCAAGAGCCAATGGGTCCCCTACCCCTTCCAGAACAATCTGTCCATGTTGGGCAAGGACGACCAGGCCAAGTGCGTTGACGGCCTCATTGATGCCGCCCTCGAGGCCCGCGTGGCAAACACAAAGCCCAAGGACTTTGACGAGTGGATCATGCGCCAGATGGGGGTTGGCATCGCCGACCTCTTCATGAGGCCCTACAACTTCAAGGTCTGGGCCGTGCCAACGACCAAGATGCAGTGCCAATGGCTCGGCGAGCGTGTCGCAGCGCCCAACGTCAAGGGTGTCATCAACAACATCATCCACAACAAAACCGCAGGAAACTGGGGACCCAACGCCACCTTCCGCTTCCCCGCAAAGGACGGCACCGGTGGCATCTGGATCGCCGTCTCCAACACACTTCCCGACTCGAAGAAGCGATACGGCGAGACCGGCACAGTCACCAAGGTTGACGCCAGCGGGCACAAGGTCCACCTCAAGGACGGTACCGTGGTCAACTACAAGAAGCTCGTCAACACCATGGCCGTCGACGCTCTGGTCGAGTCCATGGGCGACAAGAAGCTCATCGATCTTAGCAAGGGCCTCTTCTACTCTAGCACCCACGTCATCGGTGTCGGTATTCGGGGCGAGCGACCAGAGCGCATAGGCGACAAGTGCTGGCTCTATTTCCCTGAAGATGATTGCCCCTTCTACCGCGCAACCATCTTCTCAAACTACTCCCCGTACAATCAGCCTCAGAAGGACGTGAAGCTCGCTACACAGCAGCTTGCAGATGGCTCCAAGCCCAGCTCGACAGAGCCCAAGGATGGACCTTATTGGTCCATCATGTTGGAGGTATCCGAGTCGAGCATGAAGCCCGTCGACAATGACAACATGCTCAAGGACTGCATTCAGGGTCTGATCAACACCGAGATGATCAAGGCTGATGACGAAATTGTCTCCACCTATCACCGCCGCTTTGACCACGGATACCCCACTCCTTCGCTCGAACGTGAGGGTGTTTTGACAGAGCTCCTCCCCGCCCTTCAGGCTCAGGACATCTGGTCGCGTGGTCGCTTCGGGTCTTGGCGCTACGAGGTTGGAAACCAGGACCACTCGTTCATGTTGGGTGTGGAGGCTGTGGATAACATTGTCAATGGCGCTGTTGAGCTCACTCTCAACCACCCTGACTTCGTCAACGGCCGCAAGAACGAGGAGCGTCGTCTCAAGGACGGTGCTCAAGTGTTTGCCGAGGCATCCCTTGCTCTGAGGAACAAGGGTGTCGAGTAGACGCTTAGCATGAGGGAATGGGATACCCGAGAAAGGAGTAGATATTACTGGATACCACGCGACGATTTACATGATATTGACTGAGATGCATATACATATATAGGGGTCTTTACGACTACTACACCCTGGCTGCCATGGGTAGATGGATGTATTCGTCATGGTCTTCTGACCGATGGATACATCATATACAATATAAACATAGACAGCCGTACTGCGACATTGCCCTGCATCTCCTTGACTGGTTGCTTGATGTTCATCTATGCTCATTGACGACAGACACACATGACGCTACAGTTGACACACATCGTCATATGCGAGTACCCTCAAGGAAGCGGAAAGGATGTAGAGTTACCGCGCATCTTCAGCATCTTCAGGAATAAGAAAGTTTCTGATCAAAACTGACGCGATGACTCGAAGTACTTGACCTAGACGAGACCTTTTGTATTTGAAAGATCTTGTGTTTGAAACGGAAGTCTCCAGTGCGCACGACTAACCCGATTCGATTAGACTCATCTCCCTTTCCGTGAATAATTGCAGAAACCCCGCGACATCGGCGAGAGAGAGAGTCACAATGTCAATCCCTCCGAAACACCAATGTCTCTAACAAACGCAACACCGCTTGAGGTGGCACAAGCCGCCCGAATAGGATCACGGAAAATCGCCGTTCTCACGACTGAAGAGCGCAATGCATCGTTGACTGCCATATATGGAGCACTTGTAGTGGGGAAAGAGGAGGTGCTGGCGGCCAACGTGAAAGATCTGGAGTCTGCAAATAAGGCTGCAGCAGGCGGAACACTGAGTACAAGTCTGGTCAAGAGACTTGACCTGTCAAAGCCAGGCAAATATGAAGACATGCTGCAAGGAATTCTGGACGTGCGAGACCTGGAGGATCCAATCAATAAGACTGTATCACGAACGCTACTGGACGACGATCTGCTTCTGAGCAGGATAACGTGCCCTATTGGAGTACTCCTGATCATCTTCGAAGCTCGCCCAGAAGTCATTGCAAACATCTCTGCTCTTGCCATCAAGTCCGGAAATGCTGCTATCCTCAAAGGAGGTCGAGAGTCAAGTCACAGTTTCGCTGCCATAGCGTCAATCATCTCTAAAGCACTGTCGGATACAGCAGTCCCCAGCGATTGTCTACAGCTTGTTCAGACGCACGATGTGATCGCCGACCTGTTGAAGCAAGACACATTCATCGATTTGTGTATCCCGAGGGGAGGCAACAAACTTGTTCGCTACGTAAAAGACAGCACGACGATTCCCGTGCTTGGTCATGCCGATGGGATTTGTTCGACATACCTATGTGCAGACTACCCTGCTGATAAAGCGACGAGCGTCATCCTCGATGCAAAGACTAGCTACCCGGCGGGTTGCAACTCGCTCGAACAACTACTAGTCGAAGAATCTGCACTCAACACTACTCTCCCTGTGATCGTAGATGCGCTATTGAAAAAAGGCGTTTCCCTACGCTGTGATTCACCCTCGTTGTCTGCTCTACGAAAGAGCCTCGACGCGCACTCTGGCGCTCTGCTACAACCGGCAGGACCTGACGACTATGATACCGAGTTCCTCGATCTGGTGCTCGCATTGAAAACTGTGCCAGACGTCGCAGCAGCGATCGAACACATCAATGCACACGGCTCCCACCACACCGACGCTATTCTTACTCTCTCCCAGTCCAGCGCCAACACCTTCCTCGCAGCAGTTGATAGCAGCAGCGTTTATTGGAACACATCGACACGCATGGCTGATGGCCAGAGGTATGGATTTGGAACGGAGGTGGGCATCAGCACGAACAAGATTCACAGCAGAGGTCCGGTGGGATTAGAAGGCTTGACGATATACAAGTGGGTTATTAAGGGCGACGGACAGGTCAGTGCAGACTACGGGGCTGGAGCAAAGGCATGGAAACACAAGGTCTTGTTTGACGAAAGCGTGGCGCGAAACGAAGAGGAAAAGGAGCTGTTGAGGGAATTCAGAGCAAGGAAAAGCTCTTGAGTTCAACTCAGGTACTTGCAACTTAGCAAGAAGCATAGGACTCGTCAAATGTGAGAAGACTGCACCGTTCTAGTGCATGTGCAGCAGCTCGATGATCGCTCCATCGGTCTGCTCAAAGTTATGGGAATTGTGAGAGCAACTTGTCCGCTAGAACCGACACCGCTGGATGTAGCACATCTTGAAATTGGCTCGAGTCACCATAGTAGGATCGCCTTGACGACTTCTCCAGAGTGTGTGTCTGCCAAGGCCTTCTCAAACTCATCGAACTGTTCAAACATCAACAAAATCATTCCATGTTAGCAGCTAGGGGTTAACTTACCGAGTACATTGCTGTTAATTTCTCGATTGGGCTTGGAATGAGTCAGCTTGATGATATTAATAAGCACGGAACTTGGCAAACGTACAATTTGCCTTGTCGATACCAGTCAATCATTTTCGGCACAAACTATGACGATGTCAGCAAATGTCGCATGAGCAGGAGCCTGATCCTGTACTTTGTCTGGTTGTGCATGGCCTTCGATACATCCACGAAGTTGATGTCCGAACTGTGACTAGTTAGAAACAACCTTGTAGAATTAAGAAAATCTATCAAACTCACTGTCATCAAGCTGCCCACGTCAACATTCATCGCACCCTCCACAATACCAATCAAGACCATCTGACCCTTTGGCCGCAGCGCCTGACAACCAGCGTCGATGATTGGTTTTACACCTGTCGTGTCGAAATTGGCATTCATGCCCCCTGGAGAGATTTCTTTGAGAGCTGCTACCAGATCATTTGTTAGCGAAGGAAGGTTCGCTGTGTTAATTACGTGCGTTGCCCCAAGCTCTCGAGCCAGATCTAGACGAGATTGCACACGGTCCACGCCAATGATGCTCTTTGCATTGCGAAGTTTTGCGGCCATGATTGCTGCCATGCCTACGCCACCAAGGCCGAAGACCTGCGGGCCATGTATCAGCATTTGTTCCACATGGGCTTGATGGCTCACTCGTAGGATGGGAACTCTGACTTACGGCAACGGCATCTGTTTCCTTGACGTCTGCGAGTTCTGTCACTGCCGCAGCTCCAGACTGATACCCACATCCCATGGGCGCGAAAAGCTTCAACTCTTCTTCATTCTTAACCAAACCTTCAACATTCAGCGTACTTGTACCCTTTGCAATTGCCAGTTGTGAAAAGCTACTCTGGCCGAAAAACAATCCGCTCACGGCGCTGCCCTCGCCTTGGTCATCCGTACGATACACATCAGCCACACTGAAGATGTTCCTGCTATGAAATTCCACACAATATCCTGGGGTCTCGTCCGCACATGCCCTACACGACTTCTCCCTGCAGTAATCAAACGACAAGAGTACCTTGTCACCTGGCTTGGTATGGTTGATCTCCGATCCGACTTTCTCCACGATGCCTGCGCCTTCATGGCCGGCAATTTTTGGATAAGGAGAGAAGCCAGAGGCACCATCCGGTGTCAAGGTCAGCGCAACGTCTGTGTGGCAGAGACCTGAGGCGATGATCCTGACAAGTACTTCATCAGCGAGGGGATCGCGGACTTTGACTGATGCTTTGCGCCATTGAAGAGAGCTATCCTTGGGGGCGTCGCTGAGGATTGCGGTTGTGGAGTTTGGGTATGCCATTATGGTGTTGACTCGTGGGTCATTCTTGGATAGGCGATATATATGTTGGTCGAGTATGTATCGAGGTGATCACTCACTCTGCTACGAACGATAGGGTCGGGACGGTCTGTTGCCGACTGTAGAATCAAATGTACAGAAGCAATACGAACACAAACAATGGATCCCAACTCAGACCTCGTTCCGAGGCTCACCATGGGCATATCATGTGCAATTGGCATGACGAGGGGTACACTTTTGGACCCCTTGGCGCGCGTTGCGGGGTTAGGTCCGCAGGCAACCAGTGGAATATCTTGCAAAAGAGGTGCCAACTTAGCCCTCACTCGCCATGGTCGAGGTCGAGTCAGCGCTCGTGAGGACTGTGAAATTACATCAAAGCTCTGGCGAGTTGGAGCTGACCAGGTGTCTGGACGCCATACTGCACATATTTTTCCCTGTGCTTTGCTGTCGCTTTATTGCACGCAGCGGTACAACGAAGCTGCCACCGCCGGGAAAACTTGAGGATAGGCATCGGGGAGCGGTGTACGTGGCAGAAGCGAAATGACCTTGTAAGTGAGTAGCTCTTGGGTGGTGAGACGGCGCAATGGACCTGGATGCAGGGACCCGTCGCGTGGGACAAGAGCGGAGGATGGCAGACGCAAGCAATGTTCTAGAATGAGCCATGAGCTAAAGCGGATTGTTTGTCACAATGTAGACGGTAGAATCAAGGTTTTGGTGCAGGGTCGTGGTCGCGAGTGCGTCATGTTGGAGGTGGTGAGTGCGCAGGCCGAGAGCGGCCTAGCGTGACAGTGGGAGGCTGGGCCCAACCACCGCGGCCGCGTGTCCCGGCCTGCCGGCCAACCTCTGCAATATCCATCCACTCTGCGCGCCCATGCCGGGCCTGACGTGTGGCATGGTACCTGCACATGGCTGGACGTGGATACAAATACAGATGACTGTCAGGCCGGGGTACTGGGCCTGTCTGCATTATCTATACACACTCGCACCATTCACCCACTCGCTCCCCCGACATTTCTGACGCGTCTTCTCAAGTGCTGAGCTGACACGGCCGAGTCCTTCTTCCCTCTTCTTCACATTTGATTGCTACAGTAACCATCTATCCACTTGCTCTGCACTCGCAGTATCCCACTACCCACCCGTCATCACAACTCAAGTTTTTCACACGTGTGCCGACGCACTATCAGCTGGCAGCTCGCTCTACATACACATTGCCGAGCCGTCTTGCAGTATCATAGTATACTATCGACCCACGATGCGCTCCACGATAAGAGCCCTCGCCGCCCTGGCCTCGGCCACCGCCCTCGTCTCGCCAGCGGCCGCCCAAACGTGGTCCAACTGCAACCCCACACTGCGCACCGACTGCCCGCCCGACTCGGCCCTGGGCCGCACCGTTAACATTGACTTCCGCTCGGCCTCGGACAGCTTCACCCCCCAGGGCAACCCGACGTACGGCTCCGACGGCGTCTCCTTCACCGTCGCCAAGTCGGGCGACTCGCCGCAGCTCACGTCCAAATGGTACATCATGTTCGGCAAGGTCGAGATTGTCGCTCAGGCCGCGCCCGGCGCCGGCATCGTCAGCAGCTTCGTGCTGCAGTCGGACACGCTCGACGAGATTGACTGGGAGTGGCTTGGCGCCGACCCCGACCAGGTCCAGTCCAACTACTTTGGCAAGGGCCAGACGACGTCGTACAACCGCGGCGCCTTCCACGCCGACGCCGGCAGCCAGACGGGCTTCAAAAAGTACTCGATCGAATGGACCCCCCAGCAGATTGTCTGGCAGATTGAGGGTGTCACCGTCCGCACCCTCGAGCCTGCCAATGCCGACAACCAGTACCCCCAGTCGCCCATGCAGGTCAAGTTTGGCGCCTGGAGCGGCGGCGACCCAGCCAACAGCCCCGGCACCATCCAGTGGTCCCAAGGCCCCACCGACTACACAAAGGGCCCCTACACCATGAAGGTCCGCTCGCTCATGGTCCAGGACTACTCTACCGGCACCCAATATGTTTATGGCGACCAATCTGGCACATGGGGCTCCATCAAGTCCGTTGGCGGCTCCATCTTTTCGGGCGGCGATGCCCCCGTCCAGGACGCCCCTCAAGTGACTGCTACCGCCTCCGGCCAGCCCATTCCCTTCACACCAAGCCAGACTTCTGCCTACGACCGTCCCAGCGTCTACCCATGGATCCCCAATCCGTCCGCCTCGCAGCCCCCACAGTCCACCTTCTCCAACTACCCCGGGCTACCTGCTGGGTGGACCGTCTCTGATTCCGGCAAAGTTGTTCCACCCAGCTCAGCCACTGTCAGTAAGCCTCTTTGCGAATGCCTTTCCCTTGTAAGCCCACGCTAACCGTTTCCGTCAGATCTTCCCTCAAGGTTCTTATACCTCGTCCTCGCCAGTTTCGCCTACGGATTTGTCCAGCGATTCTAAGCCAAGTCTTTCGACGGGCTATGATGAAAGGGGTTTCAGTACCGTCTTCACCATCACTGCTACATCTACACCAAGCCGTCGTACAGCCTTGCAGAACGCGGCAGCGAGTGCGGTTCCTGCTGTGCCTGCTAGCAACATTGGTGCCACGACAGCAACAGTCCCGACATTCTTCACGCTTTTGCTCGCTGGCGTGTCATACCTCGCATTCGCAGCACAGTGGCAATGATTATAGGACAAGATTGTTTGGTATTTCCAAAGTGAGGTGTGGTCTAGGTTCCAGTGGCCTTGTTTTTCCTGAGACGTCAGGTGGGTTGCAAGATATCGTTCAAGATAGGGTCTTTGCCGTAGTCACGGTAAAGTACGTACGAAGTGGGACGACAAGTACGGCAGGTGTAGGACCTGATGACAGTTATGAGTAAAGACTCCTTCACAATGGGTTTGGACAACGGTTTGCAGCATTTCACAGCATAGCGTGGCGTTCATGGGTCATCGAGCTGTTGCTCGTGGTTGGATTGAGATGATCTAGATTATATTACCTTAATAACAAGTGGGACGACCGATAATGTCTGACATATGTACAGTTGTATTACACATGTCACCTTCCGAATCTCGTGCATCGCCGCCTCTGTTGCTGGACACGACAGCTTGTAGGAAAACAGAGATTTATTGATTGGAAATGTTGCCAACTTTCGCCCGAGAACTTCCTAAATGTTAGCTTCAGGCCTTGGCTGACTGCTCATGCGGTCCTAGTTTGTGGTATCCTCAAACGGTTTTCCACGCGCATTTCACTCTGACTTGTATTCTCATAGCATGACCTGAGCGCTAGCACCGTAGTAATTTGGCTACTTGCGAGTCTCGCACTGATCCAGACTGCATGTTGCTTCCCCCGGGTACGCCTGTTGAGCAGCTCCTGTTAATCTGACCATACACTCCTCAGGCGAGCAGATGGACCTACTGCGGATGCGCGTGCTCGGGTGCTCGTTCCAGGTTCCACTAAAGACGATTTCGATGTGCAGACCGCGTTCCTTCAAGGTGATTAGATCGCTTATGACCTGAAATAGGATATTCTCGTCCTCAGGAGAGAAGCGCGTATAGTCGGCACAGCCTAAGAAGCCTTGATCGAGGTTGAATTGCACTACCACCTCGGTTCGCGCGCTTTGTATAGCTGCGAGTGCTACAATAGCCCTGTGACATCTTTGCTGTTCAACTGTATCGTGCTCGGGCGAGCGTTCTGCGCCTGCAAATGGCCGAAGCTGTATGTGTAGCCGTCGAGCGTATATCATGGCTATTGTTCCTAGTCCAAAGAGATCACATCTTAGGAATGTCTCTAGAAGATCTAGCTCACGGTGTGAGAATTTGAAGACGCGAGTCCAGTAATATGCTTCAAGCATTTCTCGCGCGACGTCAGCAGTCTTTCGTGCTGCGCCAATATATGACGTGGTCGGGTCCTCGACCCACACGTAGGCATGTGGCCCCAAAGGTTCTCGGACGAGGAAATCAAATGCATTGCCGTTGTTGGTCGAGCGGCGGATGATGACTTCGTTGTCATATGAACCCTGCATACAGAACGTGTAGACTCGGTTGCGGAGCTCGAGAGGCAAGACGGTGTAGATTTCTGATGCTATTGCTTTGGGACTTGGTGCTTCATCGCTCAAGCAGCTGTGACTGACGTGGGCTGTTAACGTCGAGTAACTTTGACCGGACAAAATCACCGCATACCTAGGCTTTTGTATCTGCCGCTTCTCTCCATTATTCGACAAAGCCATGTCTACCTACAATGTCCGCAGCTCAAAGCGACTGCACCGCTGCAAGGCAACACATAGACTATATACGACTCCCTTCGACAAGTACGACACCCCACGCTGCCTAGTGTCTCGCGCCAGACCTGCCGTCGCTTCGTCGATTATGCACCGCAATGCATTCGCTCCAACATGCACGTGAGTGACTACACTGCAAGCAAACACCTTTTGCGAGATTCTTTTATTGATCGCGACAGGGTTGGTCCGGCCTCGTTGCACGGACCTAAGCGGTGTTACCGCCCGGTACTGCTTTGGGCAGTTAACGCGACACGTGATGTACCATAGGTAGCCGACAGTGCGCACTGCGGTGAGATTGGCAAATCTAGAGTAGGGTACGGCTAGACAGTCACCGCAGACTTATTGTGTAATAGGCACGATTCGTAATCAGTTTCTGACCTTTCTGGGCGTCGGGGTCAATCCTTACCTGCCGTGCGTGTACTTCTTACTCATCGCTCATGACTTAACGTGGTCTAGGCGTCCGGGCCGACAGGATGACACAAGTACCGGCGAACGCGTGCAAGCTTGAATGTACAGTGTAGGCGCGGTTGGGCCCGGTATCCAGGTATTCCCATCTTGAACCTGGCACCCTGCAGGCGCATCTGGTCTTACTGCATCACTCACTCCATTTGTTGGGTGGCCCATGCCATTACACCACTCTGGCCTTCCTTCCCGGACACACTCAACCCGACTGGACATCCTCGAACAACCTCGAAGATGTTGTCGTGCATTCGTTCCACTGTTAACTCCTTACCATGTCCCAAAAAACAACAATTTGCAATCAAAGAAAGAACGGCTGTGGGGGCTACAATTGTGGGCCCACGGTGCAACTGCGAGTACTCGAGGAAGGTAGAGACTGGCAATACGCTGGCAAAACGTGCTTGTAACAGCATGCCATGAAACCATTTCTAACAATGCCTTCAACCTATTGGACAACATGCACACGCTCGCACTGATGCTCCGCGGGCATCGTCAAGTCAATTAACAACCTCCATGCTGCAGCTGTGCCTTGGCTGGAAGTTACAGGGTGTAGGCACGTCGGATTGCACCCCTCTCTAAGTTTGACGAATCAGCAGGCCAGTCTGACCCAAATCCAAAGCAGCAATTCGTCGAATTTAGGCAGGGGTGCAATCCGACGTGCCTACACCCTGTACATACGCTGCGCGGCACCCCTTTCACATTGGACCGGCCCGATGCCCCTTCTTGGATACATTCCCTCGGACCGAGCCGTAGCTAGTCGTGTAGCTAATCACGCCAAGAGGTTTAGATAGCTATTAAACACTACAATCTGTAACTAATCTATAAAATAACATTTTATATATAACTAGACTAACTTTCCTTCTTTTATAATCTACTAAACTAGTTTAAAAGTAGTATAATAAAGCTATATTCTATTATAATAATAACTTTTAGCTATAGAAGCTTTTTTATAAACTAGTTTTATTTTTCTTTATATAAGCTTAGTAAAAATAAAAAACTATACTAATTTCTATTAAAATCTTTTCTATACTATATAAAGTTTAAACTCTATAGAAATTTATACTTTACTATTACCTATATACTAATATAGTAAAAAAAGGATTTTTTTTATAAAAGCCTAGAGCTATTTCTAAATTCTATTTTATATAGCTTACTTTTTTAATAAAACTATAAAAATTTTTTTTTTTATTTTTTATATAAAGTTTATTAAAATATAATTAATCTAGCTTTTAAATATATATATATTTTTATATACTTTTTAACTATTTTAAATACTTTTTAGTACTTTATATTTTTAAACTATAATATTATAAAGAATTTTTTATTACTAGTAATAGTTTATATAATATTACTAATTTATTTATAAAAATTTTTTAATATTTTTAATATTTTTAAATTAACTAGTTTCTTAAATTTTCTAGTTTCTAGCTTTAATTAATACTAATAAATTTATTAATAATTTTTAAAACTAAATATTAATTTTTTTTAGTTAACTAAAATTTAAAGTTTAGATTTTAATAGTATTACTAGTTTATATTACTTTTAAAATAGGTATTTTAAATAGTATTAAAATAGAGATTTAAAAACTATAAATATAAAAGTATAAATATAAGCTATATTTAAAGTAGATTATTTAATTTAATTAATTACTACTATAGTAAAATATTATATAGAGAGCTAGTTTTTTATATATAAAATAGTAGTTATATAGCTATTAACTAAAGCGTACTTATTAAAGCCTAGTATAAATAAAGTAAAATAGTACTAACTTTTTAATTATATAGAGGTTATATATTATAAGAATTTTTTTAAGTAGCTATAATATAAAGTAGCTAGTATTAAAAAGAATATAAAAGTTAGTTTTTAAAAATAGACGTTATATATAGATAGAGGTAGTTTATTACTAAAATAGTAAAAGTATACTTCTAAAAAAAGTAATAAGTATATTTAAAATAACTAATATACTTTATAGTAAATTAGTTTATATAGTAAAATAGTTTATTTTACTAGAACTTTACTAAAACTATATATACTAGTATAATATTCTACTAATAATACTAGATAGAGCTTTTTAATAAAGCTTAAATATAGCTTATAATATAGATTTTAAAATAAAATATAGATTTTTTTTTATAACGCGCTATAGCTATCTATAATATTTTCTATACTATTTTATATTAAAAACGCGCTAGATAACCTTTATAGAGTAATTATATATTTAATTAAAAAAAATTTAATAAAAATAAAAAAAGTAATTATTTAGTATATACTTAAACTATATATATAAAAATTTCTTTTAAAGTTTATAGCTATAGTAAATATAGCTAATTTATTATATAACAAGTATAATCTAGACTATATTAGTATAAACTAGTCTAGTATATTTATAAAATACTACTTTAAATTTAAAATCAAGTTTAATTATAAGTATAATTATAAAAAAGCTTTTAATAAAAACTCTAGAGTTATTTAAGCCTAGTTCTACTTAGTAGCTAATATAAAAAAAAAGTATAGTATTTAAAATAAGAATATATATAACTTTAATAAAATAGGCTTTATAATAAACTAATTAATAATAAAAGTAGTTATTATAGCTTTAAAGTATTAAAAATAACTAAAAGTAGTCTAGTAAAGTAACTAGAAGTAGATAATAGTTATATAAAAAATTAATATAATAGAATAAACTATTTTTTTTATTATATTTAAAAGCTACTACTACTTTTTAGCCTAGTATAAAAAAAAAAGTCTATTTAGAGATTAGATTATTATAGTCTCTAAAAATAGCTAAAGAACTAATAAATTTAAATTTTAGTAATTAAAGTATTTTAATACCTATACTAAAACGCGTACTATTAGAAAGTACTAGTTACTAATTATTAATAGCTATAAAAACTATAGTTTATTTAAATTCTAGTAATACTAGTAGAAAAATAAAATTATTACTATATATATACTTTTTTATTTATTATATATTTAATAGCTATTTAATATTAATTATTTTATACTTTTAAAGTAGGTATATAGCTACTAAACTAAAAAGCTTATATATAACTATATAATATATATTATAAAGATTAAATTCTCTCTATACTTTATATATATTTATAAAGCTATAATTATACCTAGTAATAATTAAAAAAAATCTTAAAGCGCTAAACTAGTTTTTTATAAACTAGAATTAGTTATATTATATTTTAAAGTCTAGTTATATATTCTAATACTACTTTTTTTTAATAATAAACTCTAGTAGTTATAAACTCTAAGTAATACTTTTAAAGTTAAATTTTAATTAATATTTATAAAGGTTAAGATTTAAAGGTATATAGATAGTTTCCTAACTTTTATAGTTAAAGCTTTTAAAAAAGTATTAAAAAAGACTATAATTATAGTACATAAGCTAGTATTTATAATAAAACTATACTCTATTATAATAATAACCTTTAGTTATAGAAGCTTTTTTATAAGCTATTTCTATTTTTCTCTATATAAACTTATTAAAAATAGAAAACTATACTAATTTCTATTTAAACTACTGCTATACTATATTTAGTCTAGATTCTATAGAAATTTCTATTTTACTATTACTTACGTGCTAATATAGTAGAGAAAAAAAGAAATTCTATAAAAGCTTAGAACTATTATTAAGTTCTATTCTATATAGCTTACTTTTTTAATAGAACTATAAAAGTATAATTTTTTTATCTTTTTATATAAAATTTATAAAAATATAATTTATTTAGATTTTTAATCTATATATACTTCTATATACTTTTAAACTAATTTAGATATTTTTTAGTATTTTATATTTTTAAGCTATTATATTATAAAAAAATTAGTTTTTTACTAGTAATAGCCTATATAATATTACTAATTTATTTAAAAAAATTATTTAAATTTTTTAGTTAACTAGTTTTTAAAACTTTCTAGATTCTAGGTTTAATTAATACTAATAAATCTATTAATAATTTTAAAACTAGATTTTTAAAATTTTTAGTTAACTAAAGTTTATAAATTTAAACTTTTATAGTATTATTAGTTTAAATTACCTTTAGAAAAGTTATATTAAATAGCGCTAAAAAAGAGATTTAGGAACTACTAATAATTTAGTAAAATTAGAGGTAAAGCTAATATTTATTTCTATTAATAAATAATAAATTCTATTTTTTAAAAAATAAAAAGAAAGAACTAGTTTTTATAGAAAGCCTTTAAACTTATTAAATATTTAAAATATAAGAAATAACTAATACTTACTAATTAAAAAATAATTAAAGTTAGATAGAAACTAGATTTATTTTAGTAGAACCTAGAAATCTATTAACTATAACTTTTAATAATACTATAAAAATAATACCCTAGCTATATACTAAATTAGTAGCTCTATAAACTAAAATAAAATTTAGTAAAAAAAGAATTTTATTTAATACTATTTCTAGACTTACTTTTATATTTTACTAAAGAATTTTAAATTTATTAATATTACTAGTTAACTAGATTATTTTCTAAAGCTTTTTTTTATATTATTAAAAAGCTATATTTATTAGAGTGTACTTTTTTTATCTCTAAACTATTAAATAAATAAGATTTTATCTATAAATAATAAAAAGCTCTAATACTAAATATATTTAAAATTTATAGTAACTATTACTATTCTAACTATATTTATATAGTACTAGTTTAAAGTAATACTTCTAGTTTAGGTAAAAAATATTTTAAACTCTAATACTTATTTAATAATAAAGCTAACTATTTTTTTTATAAAAGGTATAATAGCTACGTTTAATAGATACTTTATTATAAATAATAAATAGGCTAAAGTATATAATACTTTTAACTAATTATATATAAAGAAAATAAAACCTTTTTTACTTTTAAAGTATATTTTTTAAACTATACTATAAAAAAATATATACTATATTTAAAATAAATTTACTATATATAAATAAAAATAACTTCTAGCCTAGATATATCTAGTTAAAGTTTTAAATATATTTAAAATAACTTTTTTTTAAATATAATAGAGTACTTTACTACTTTTAATATAAAAAAAAAACTTATTTAAAAAAGAATTATTAATAAAACTTTGTTTTAATAGTACTAATAAGTTCTAAACTAGAACTATAGTATAATTTAGTTTGAATATTTTTAAAAAAAATAGTTTAAAAAATACTATACTATATATAGTTTTCTAAACCTTTTTATAATCTACTATAGTACTTTTATAATAAGTAATAGCTACTCTAGCTTTTAAAAAAGTACTAGATAATTACTATAACTATAGTAAACTAGAATACTATACTAATAAATATATATTACTATAAATAAAATAAATTATAATTAAAAATTACTTTAACTAATATTATAACGCTACTAAAGTACTAAACTTAAAAAAGAATTAAATAAAAAATAAGTAGTTCTAAAAGTATTACGCTATTTATAATTAAATTAAAAATAAAATTTATTAAACTTTATTTTTTTAAAGCTATTTTAAAATTTCTATTTTTTTAATTCTACTATTTTATATAATTCCAGCGTAAGTGTAAAACTAGTATTATTTATTAATATTAGTATTTAAAAATCTTTTTTTAAATTTATATATTATTATTTTTTATTTTTTTTACTTTAAACTAAAGTTTAAAAATTACTTTATTTAGTAATAGTTAGAGGGTTTAAAAACTAAATTTTTTTACTAGTTATAAAATATATCCATCTTTATATAATTATAGATAGATAAAAAATTCTAAACTATTTATTTATTATACTAGATCTAGAGGTTTAGAATATAATTATTAAAATATAATTATTAAAAAAGTTTTAAATTCTATTAAATATAGATAGATTCTAGTTATAGTAGTTTACTATTTACTTTAAAATTTATATCTCTACTTCTCTAATTTTTATATAATTTTATTAAAAAATACTAAAAAAGTATATTACTTTTAATATTAAAAAATAAAACGCTTTATAGAAAAAGAACTTATATTAGAAAACTAGTAGACTATACTTTTTAATTAATTATTTTTATAGAATTTTTAAAACTTTATAATACTAGAATATTTGTTTAAAGATATAAAAACTAGACTTACTTTAAAAGCTTTTTAAAACTATTTCTAGTCTTTAAATTACTATTATTTCTACTTATACTTTCTATTTTAGAATAAAAAAAAATAGATTTTTTATTACTAGTCTATATAGAATTAACTAGATTTTAAAAAACTATAATAAAAAAAATATTTTAAAAAATAACTATTTAATTTAGAACTAACTTTTTTTCTAGTACTAGTAGTATTAGAACGTATTTAGTTTATTAACTATAAAAAAACTACTAAAACACTAACTCTATAATTAAAAAATTATTCTAAATAAATCTCTATTTAATAACTTTAGCTTTTTATATAAATAAAATACTAAAAATTTAGAAGCTATTAAAAAGTATATCTAGAAAAATTTATAGAAAGAATTTTTAGAGACTAGTTATAGCTTTTTTACTTTTTTTATTCTCTATATTTATAAATCTAATAAATTACTTTATATCTATATTAACTACTATAAGTTTAACTAGCTTACCTAAAAAAACGTCTATTTAATTTTAAAAATAGATAATTTACTAATTTATTTAAATAAAGCTAAAATTTTTACTAGATTTAATATTTAAATAGCTTTTAATAAAATTTATATAAATTTAAAGTTTAAAAAATACACTATTTTCTATACCTACTATTACTTATATAAGTATAAAGTACTCTTTTTTAGCCTTTATAATAGTTTTTCTATTTGTTAAAGATATATAAATAATATATTTATAGATTATTTAGATAATTTCTATATTGTTTATTTAGATAATATTTTTATTTACTTAAAAAATATCTAGAGCTACTAATAATATATTAAGCTTATTTTAGAAAAATTATAAAAAGTAGAACTATAAATAGTAGTTAGAAAAAATAAATTTTATATTATTTAAACTAAATACTTAAAATATATTCTAACTAATAAAAAAATAGAAGTACATTTAAAAAAAGTAAAAATACTTTATAACTAGATCTAATTTACTACTATAATAAATATTAAATTTTTTCTAGACTTTATAGAATTTTATAGATAATTTATTTTTAAATTTTTATAAATAGCTAAGCCTATAATAGCTCTATAAAGTCTTTTAATACTATTTATATAGACTTAAAATTATTAAAATAGCTTTAAAAAACTAAAGTTTTTATTTTAAGTGATTCTAGTTCTATATTACTTTAATTCTAATTATAATATGAAACTAAAAACTAATATTTCTAACAAAGTAGTAGCTAGAATTATATTTTAAAAATACCTAAAAAGTAAATAGTACTCTATAGCGTTCTATAGTAAAATACTTACTAGAGTAAAGCTTAATTAAAAAATATATAATAAAAAACTATTTACTATTATTACTACTTTTAAAAAATAGAAAGCTAAACTAACTTTAGTTTAGTACTAAATCTAAGTATATACTAATTTTTAATTTTTAAAGTACTTTATAAATATAAAAGTTTTAAATTAATAATAAACTAATTAGGCTAAGTTTATAGCTTTTTTTAATTTCTAAATTAAATATACTCTAGATAAAAGTAATAAACGCGTAGATATTTTTAGTTACTAATAATAAAATATAAATCTTTTTATAGTAGTTTAGTAAAATAATTATTTTTTAGTTTTTTTTAACTCTACTAAGCTATATAACTATATTAACTCTAAACTAGTAAAATAATACCTAGAGTCCTTTTTATAAATAACTATAGCTTTTTTTTTAATAACTCTAATAATATTACTAGATTTTTTAGAACTAATAGAAGCTTTATTAAAAAAAAACTAATAGTTTTTTTTAAAAAAAAACGCTTTTTACTATTTTTCTAGTATTAAATAGATAATAGACTGTTTTTCTATAGTAACTATTTTTATATTTTTATAGATTTTTTACTTTATATATAATTTATTAGAGAGGTATATAATTAAATATCTATAGCCTATTCTAGTACTATAAAAATTTACTAGTTATTTATATTATAATATTACTAGAAAAAAATAGAATCTATTTATAAATAATATATATATAACTATATTTCCTACTAAAAATTCTATCTAAAATAAATCTAAATTTAAAAGTTTTTTTACTTTTTACTAATTCTAGTAAAATTTATATAATATTTTATAATAGACTTTAAATATTTCTCTAAAATCTATAATAGCTATAATTAGATTCTAGTTATTATTAATTGACTTTTTAAATAAATAATTATAATAGTTTACTATAAAATAATAGATTTTTAAAGCTTTATTTAACTATTTATATAATAGATATATTAGTTTAAATATACTTTTAAAAGTATTATTTTTAACTATAAAGCCTAGTTTATATTCTAATTGTAGTTTAAATTTTACTAAATTATAAATATTAAAATATAACTTTTTACTATCTATTATAAATAAACTAATAGTTAAACTAAAATTATAAATAAATATATTAATTAATAACTATAGCTTTTTATAATATATTATTAGTATAATTAGAGTAAACTTTGTTTTTTAATAAACTAAACGTAAATAATATTTATATATATATTAATAGATATAGTTCTATACTAGCTTTTATTTAATTCTAAATTTAAATAGAGTTAGAACTAGTACTATTTAAAAATAGTAAGTTTAATTAAAAAATTTAATTTCTAGAAAGTTTATAATCTAGCAATTTAGATATATAATATTTAAAAACTAGCTAAAAAAAATATTAAAAAAACATAAAACTAAATATATTCTACTATTAACGCCTACTAATATTCTATTTACTAAAAAATAGAAAATAAAGTCTACTTTTCTATTACTAATTTAGTAATTTTAAAACTAAACTAAAAGCTATTTAAATTATAAAAAAATCCTTTTAAAGTTCTAGAATAAATTAAATATTTTTATTAATATTAACTTTTTTTAAATTTTAAAATATATAATATATTTATATTTAATATTTTTTATAAAAGTTTTAATAATCTTTTTCTAAAGTAAAAGGCTTTATAGCTACTAGCTACTTTTATATAAAGTATAAAAAAATAAAAAATTAAAAAGTTTTTTACTAGTAAATTTATTTAAAATAAATTTAGATATAAAACTAGCTAAATAGAATATAATCTAGATCTAATCTAGTATTAAGCTTTTAATTTAATAGACTTTTTTTATAAACTATAAAATTTCTACTAGAAGTATTCTAATTATTCTAGACCTCTCTAGATATTATATAAATAGTTTTAAGTATAAAAAAAAATAGAGAATATATTATAATTAGTATATAATTATATTTTATAAGTTTAATAGTTAATTTATTATTAATATAGAAAAATTATAGCTTATATATAAAACTAATATATAGCTTTTACTAATAAAACTTTTAGCTTAATAAACTAATTATTATAAATAAATATTAGAGTTTTTTAGAATTTTTTTTTTACTATAATTTTTTAATTTCTACTTTACTATTAAAGGCGCTATATACTATATTTTATTTAAAGTTTTTAATACTTTTATACTTTAAAAACTTTTTATTAAACTTCTAAATAGGTCTATGTTTTTTTTTACTACTAGAAAAACCTAGAGCTTTTTTAGAAGTAGTAATAGCTAAAGTTACTATATTTTTCTAAAAAAACTATATTTTTTTTCTATAAATCTAAAACTATTTTATACAAACTTTATAGCTTTTTCTATTATATATAGTAGTTTACTAGTATTATATTAGTTATACTAATACTAGTAATCTATATAGTTACTATTTATACTATAAAAGCTAATATTTTTATAGCTAAACTAGCTATAGCTTTTATATCTACTAGTTTAGTTTAAAATTTTTTTATTATATTTTTATTAGCTAGTATAGCCTATATAATAAAGCTTTTAAAATTACAAAATACTACTATAATGTAGTTATATTCTAGTTCTATATATATAGATATTTTAAAAAGTTATAAAAAGCTCTAAACTAGTACAAAAAAATAGCTATTTACTAGTTTATTCTTTTTATTTAAAAGTATATAATAAGTATACTTTTTTAAGCTAACTAATTTATATAAATATATAAAGTTAAATATATTATAAAACTAGGCCTAGATAAAATATAAATAAAAAATCTAATAGGCTAAAAAGTATATATCTAGAGGTATAGAAATTAGTATTTTTATAAAAGCTATTTAGTATTAGTATTAGAAGTAATAATAAATAGTAATAAAATATATATATTAAAAATATAAAGTATAAAAAATAAAAAAAAATTATAATATTTAAAAAATTATTATATTTTACTAGAGTAACTACTAGATTTAGTAGTTATTATAATAATTATTAATAAATAGTAAATAGAAAATTATATTCACTATAATAAAATAATAATTCTAGAATAGACTTTATATAGAGGTTATATAAAAAACACTTAGATATAAAACTATCTAATTTAAAATAGAAAGTAATATAATAAAGCTATATTTTATTATAATAATAACTTTTAGCTATAAAAACTTTTTTAGAAACTATTTTTATTTTTCTTTATATAAGTTTATTAAAAATAGAATACTATACTAACCTCTATCTAAACTACCTCTATACTATATTTAATCTAGATTTTATAGAAATTTCTACTCTACTATTACCTACGTGCTAATATAGTAGAGAAAAAAAAACTTTATAAAAGTTTAAAACTACTACTAATATCTATTCTATATAGCTTACTTTTTTAATAAAACTATAGAGGTATAATTTTTTTATTTTTTATATAAAATTTATAAAGATATAATTTATTTAGCTTTTTAATCTACGCGTACTTCTATATACTTTTAAACTAATTTAAATTTTTTTTAGTACTTTATATTTTTAAATAATTATAGTATTAGTATAAAAAAAGATTACTAAGTTTTAAACTACTAATAAAGCTTTTACACGATATAAATTATATAAAAGAAAGTAGATTTAGTTAAAAAGTAACTTTCTAGTTAAAAAAAGTCTATATTTAATTACTTTAAAGAAGTTTAAAGCGCGTAGTAATAAAAAAAATTTAATAAAAAAAACGTAGGCTAGTAAAAGCTATAAATAGATATAATACTATATAAAGTACTATAAAATAGAGTATAACTTCTAAATATATAAAAATAAAATAAAAGTAGTTATAAAATAGTATTTTAATTTATTCTATACTATATAGCGCTATATTATACTACTATAAACTAGAATAGAGTATAGTTTTTGTAAAGTTTTAGTAATGTAGACTATTTAACTATATAGTCTATTTATTAATAAAGTATATTAGATATATTACTTATTTATTTATATAAGTTAGATATAATTTACTAGAAAAGCATTTTAATATTTCTATACACTTTTATAATAGTTATAATAAAAACTATTATATTTATTACTAGCTAGTATATATATTTACTATTAGTTATTATATATATCTATTACTAGCTATAATAGAAGCTATTATAGCTATTAGTTATATAATATATAATACTATAAAGCTACCTATTAAACTAGTACTATATTATTTATTTATAGTTTATATTTTTATCTATTATAGAAAAATTATAATACTATTTTTTTTTCTAGATAGTTTATTTTTAAACTATATAATCTATTAGCGCTATATTAGTTAATACTAATATCTCTATATTTTTAAGTATAAAGGCTTAAAAATAGAGTATTATAGTAGAAATTATACTCTAGCCTAGAGGTAAAATATTACGTAAAGAGCTAGTTTTCTATATATAAAAGTAGAAATATAGTATTTCTAGCTAACTAAAGTATACTAATCTAATAGAGCTTAGCGTAGGTAAAGTAGAGTAAACGCTAAGCCTCTAATAAATTAGAGCTTTTTAGAGGTTATTAGTTTAAACTATAATACTACTTTTTTTTTTAAAAAAAGTAAGTTTTAATATTTAAATATTAAATATAGTAGCTACTACGTTTTATAAAAGCTTTACGTAGACTTATAATAATAGTAAATAAATAATACTCTATATTTTATACTACTTTGTATTTTTAGCTATAACTTTATTATAACTCTATATATATATTCTCTATATTAGTTACTAATAATAGTATTATTATTATTAATTACGTATTTATTTATAGCTATTAGTACAGGCTTTTTAATATATAATCTATAAACTTAGCTAGTTTATAAAAGTTACTTTAAATTTACTATTATAGTCTATTAATAGAGCTTAGTATTATTTTTATAAAGTATAATTTTATAGAGATCTTTTATTATAAATATAATAATACCTCTTTTAGAGACTATAATAGCATTATTTTTACTTTTTTCTAAATAATATATACTTACCGCTGCTTTTTATAAACTATTACTAACTAAAAAGCTAGGTAAAAACCTACTTTAATAAATAAATTTACCTAGAAGCTATTTAGTAATATAATTTAAAAAAAAAAGTAGAGTTATATAGATATTAGATCCTATTTATTTACTAGTATAGTAAACTTTTTATATATAGTAGACTTATTTAAATAGAGCGTATAATACTTCTAGATAAGCTTTAATACTTTAACTAAGTTTATATAAAGCTTCTAGAATAAATTATCTAGGCCTTTAAAGTAGTCTAACTATTAGATATAGTATTATAGTAATCTTTTTTTTTATTATAGAATCTAGTAGCTTTTTATTAATATAATAGTTTTTAATAGCTTTAATAGTATAGTCTATATTATTTTTAACCTTTAGATTAAATTTAGCTAGTACTTTTTTATTAACTATCTAGTCTAGTACAGCGTTAGTAACTAAATAAAGTAGCTATAAATAGAAAATATTATATATACAGCTTATTTAAAATAAAAAATTAAATTAGTAAGCTATATTATCTATAACTCTAATAATTATAAATAGCTTTTAGTTTTTATAATTTAATAAGTAGCTTAGCTATTTAGTGCGTAAATTAGTAGTATTAAATATTACTTTATTATCTACTTTAAAAATAAAGGCTAGAAATTATAACTTATTTATATATTTAGTTTATTTAGTTTATACCTAGATTATTATAGCTTTTAGTATACTTTATAGTTTTTTTATTTATATAGTAAATTTATTAGCGTTTAATCTATTATACTAGGCTAGAGCTAAAGTAGTAAAATTAAATTTAATAAATAATAAAGGCTTAATACTACTATATAGCTTATATCTTTTAGTTATAAAAAATAGTATAACTCTAGTAGTAGTATTTATACTAGAGTTTATTTTAAATTTAGCTATTAGTAGAAATAAAACCTAGTTATTTTAGTTATAATTAATATATACTTATAGGTATTATTTAAAATAGGTATTAACTACTTTAGTTTATTTATTAGTTTATAGATAGTAGGTAGTAGAGAATTTTAGCTTAGTACCTAGCTTTTAGTATAGATATCTCTAGAAATATAATATAAACTATAAACTTTAATCTAAAATAATTTTATCTAGGTAGCTTCTTTTTTTCTAGATATACTCTATAAAGGCCTATATAACTATATTAACTATTATTTTAACTATTAGAATAAACTTTTTTTTTGTAAATTAATCTATAATAACTAGAATATTAGTATAGACTTATCTATTATATTTATATAGTAGTAGGTATATAATAAAGTCTATAGAAATACTAGACTAGTATTAGTAGAGTATAAATAGTAGATAAAGTAGTCTATAATATTTTTTATAATATAGTTTACTTTATTAGTATAGTAAATATACTTTTATATAGTTAATAATATCTATAGTTATATATAGCTAATAATACTATTAAAATAGTTAAAAATAAACTTTATATTTACTACTATAGCCTCTATACGTAGCTTAGTAGTATTATTTAATTATTTAAGTATAAATAGAGTTTATAGGTATATAAATTTTTTTTCTAATATATAATAGTTTATTATTTAAAATATAGTTACCTAGTTTAAAATAGAGCTTTTTTTTTCTATATATAAATTTATATAGTATATAGTAATAACTAGTTTATTTAGTTTAGATTATAGTTTATAACGTATTATTATTTTTATACATATTTTAAACTTTATATAGTAGCTTCTCTATACTAAATATAGTAGTATTAGTAGATATATTAGTAGTATTAGTTATAGTAATAGGCGTAAATATTATAAATATAAATTTTAAAGCGTACTAGACGTAGCTAAAAGTTATAGTATTTTTTTTATTTATCTAGTATAATATTTAAGTAGTAATAAATATATATAGTTTATTTTATAAACTAAAAAGTTAAGCTAAGTATATAGCTTATCTAGTATTATTATTATAACTAGCTAGAATAATTACTACTTATAGCTTAGAGTTAAATTAATTAGGTTTAATTATTATTTATACTTAGTACTAGCGTTATTTATTACCTATATTTTCTAGTAGGTTGCCTAGTTTTCTAGTTAATATATTAGATTTAGTACTTTACTTACTAGAATAGTATTTAATATAAAAATTAAACTCTAATAAAAATTTAAACTAGTAAGTTTATTTATAGTTAAAACGTTTTATTATTATAAAGTTTTATAACGCTTAATAGTTAGTTAGAACGTAGATTAGATTATTAGTTTCTAATAGCTTAAATTACTATTTTTTAAATGCTTTAATAATAGCTAGTAGTTTTTTATTATAGATTTTATAGTTATATTCTACTAGTATTATTTTGTAAAATAGAAATATAACTAGTTAAAGTATTTTTTTTTTATCTATCTATAAAAGAATAGCTATAGTAATAAAGTTAAAGGTATTTATTTCTAACTATATCTCTAGGTTAGCGTTAAAATAGGTAAAAACGCTAGTAGTATAGAAAATATTTTTTAATTTCTTAAAAGCTTTAATAGCTAGAGAGTTATATAGAAGAGAAAACTAATATTTTTAGTTTTTACTATTAGCTTCTTTTTAGATAAGCGTAGTAAAAGCTTTTATAATAAAGAAAAATTTTTTAATAAATTATTAATAGAAGTTAGTAAAGCCTAGAAAGGCTTATATATTTTTTACGCTTTATAAAGTTTACTATTAAAGTACTATTTTTACCTTTTTAGAATCTATTTTAATTTTTTTAGTTATAAAAATAAGCCTAAAGTATTTTACACGCTTAACTTTAAACTAGTATCTAGTTAGATCTAGGTATATTCTAGTAGCTTTTAGTTTATAGAGAATCTAAAATACCTAGCTTTTATAAATCTTTCTATTATTATTATACGTATAGATAAAAACGTTATCTAGGTAGGCTATATAGAAGATATTAAAAAACTTCTATAATAATTTATTAATAAATATTTAAAATGTACCTAGAGTATTATAGAGTTTAAATAGTATAATAAAGTACTTATAGAGTCTATACTATATAAAAAATACACTTTTTTTTTATTTTTTTTTTAGTTAGATAGTATTAAAAGTAGTAACTATATTAATAATATTTATTTATTAGACTTTAGCTATATATGCTAGCGTTTTTTTTATTACTAGAAAAGTATTATAGTTTTTTTTTATAATAGTATTAAAAGCTTAGTAGTCTATATAAATATGTAATTCTCTACTAGATTTTTTAATTATAAAAACTAGAGCAGCGTATAGAGAAATACTAGAATAGATAAAGCTATAGTATAGTATATTATTAATATAGACTTTTACTACTTTTATTTTAGTATAAATAAAGCTATATATTTTAGGCTTTAAAATTTATCTAGTATTAGTATTACTAGTATAATTTACTTTTACGCACTAAAGTAGTAGCTAGTTTACTAAAATTAGATTAAAAATATTTTTTATACTTTTAGTATTATATACCTATACTAGTACTAGTATACAGATTTTTTTTTCTAAAAAAGCTAGTTACTTAAGCTTTAATATATACTTATTAAAGTTCTCTACTATAATAGTAGTATATTATATAAAGTTATTAAAAACCTTTTTTATGCACTTTTTATAATATTATAGAAACTTATTAGAAGGTTACTTAAGTTTATTCTATTTATATAGTTCTATTTAGATTATTTACTCTAGCTATTATAGTATAAATATGTAAGCAGCTTATACTAAAATTATATAAACTTATCTAGCTTCTATATTATAATGTATATTACTAGCTAGAGGTAATCTATTATTATAGATAGTTTCTAGAAGGCTTTTACTAATATAATATTCTATATAGTAAAAAAAGTTAAAAGTTATAGAGTAAAAACTACTAAAGTAGAAGTATAGCTTATAAATATCTAGCTAGTTTATTCTACAAATAATATTATATTTTTTTATACTTATAATATAGTAGAGCACGTTACTAACATACGTTCTATATTTTATTAGAATCTCTACTATCTAGTATATAGTGTCTACCTTTTTACTATTTACTAGAGATAAATTTAAAAGTATAGTAATATTAATTTTATAAAATCTATATTTAGTAATATATTTAGAGTTAGTAAAGTATACACTTACGTCTATATTTACTAAAGTTTTAGCTTTTTTTTATTTTTATATAGTTAGAGTATAAAAGTTAAATCTAAGTTATTAAAAAAGATTAAAGGAATTAGTAGTAATTATAAAGATCTAATATATTTATTCTATAGTAGTTAGGTAAAAAAAGATAAATATAGCTACTACCTCTAAATATTAATACTATATAGTAATATAGTGTAAAGCTTTTATAAAATTATACTATTTACATTTCTAAACGCGGTTTTATATAGAAGCTAATAAAAATCCTCTACTAGCTTACCTATATTATCTAAATTAAACTTCTTTTTAGTCTCTATATTACTATTTTTATTTTTATTTTTATTTTTATTTTTAAAGTAATAGTTAGCCTTTATAGTATAAACTCTAGTAGAGAGAGTTTATTTTCTATTTATATTTATTCTAAAAGAGAATTTAATAGCCTGTATAATTGCGTGCTTAGTAGCTATAGTTACTATATTAAAAGTAGACTTAAGCTTTAGTTATAGTAGTTTTCTTTTTATTTATATACTAAATTATAGCTTTTTTTATATACTATCTACCTATTTTTCTATTACTATTATAGTTACTAGAGGAGCGCTTTCTAGGCTTAAAAGCGTTTATAGAACTAGTATAATAGGTATTAGTTATACTTCTTCTAATATTAATTTATTATTAAATAAAGTTAATTTATTTAGTAGCTTTAAAGAATTGCACTAAAGCGCTAGGCTATATATTATTAAAGTTAATAGAAGTATTTATAGCTAGGCTAGATTATATAAGCTAATAAATATAACTAACTATAGTAGATTTAGATATAGTAATAAACTTAATAGTAGGTATAAACTAGCCTTTTTACTCTATAAACATTTTATTATTTGTTATTTTAAAAAATCTATTTTAGAGCTTAGTTTAAGTATCTAAAATGTTTTTATATATAAACTTGCTATAATATAGGTTAAATGCATTAAATAGATTATAAAAGTTTATAAACTTTATATTATTAATTATAAACTAGGCTGCGCTATATATTTAGCTCTCTAGATACTATAGCTATTAATTTTCTAGTAGAGTTTTATACTTAGTAACTACTAACTTTTTCTATTTATTATAGCTAAAAGTAGTATTATTACCTATCTAGATATCTATATCTAGTAGCTTAAAGTATACGCCTACTATAGTAATAACTATAGTAATACTACTAAAAGTAGTTTAATAACTTAATTTAAATTCTATGCTATTTAAATAAGTTAGTACTCTAAAGGCATTTTATATATAGAGATTAGAAAGCTTTTTACTATTATTATAGCGCTAGTAAAATTAGATAGGTAGAAAACTATCTTTATTATTATAGCGCTAATAGGGGTAAGTAAATAGGTCTTTAAAAAGATTTAACACGTATATTCTAGTTTTAATAAATAGGTTTTAAAGACAGTACTTATTCTAAAGAATTAATATAAAAGGCTAGTAGCCTAGATTATAACGCTAGATTATAGTAACTAGGTTCTAGTTTTTTTTCTACTTTTTCTATAGATTAATATTAGCCTATTCTATCTATTTATAAGTATATTAGTAGTTTTAATCTACTTATTTATAGTTTTAGAAGAATTAATCTGCCTTTACTTATATATCTCTCTACTTTTTATAAAAGTAGTTACTTTTAGATTTTTTAAAATCTAAATTATTTTTAAAATATATATACTTTAAAATAGAGTAGTTATTAAATAGTTTATTATAAAGCTATTTTTATAGCCTATTTATAACTTTTTTTACTATTTTAAGTTTATTACTAATTTTAATAAATGCAGGCTTTTTATATAGAGGCTTTTTATTATTAATTTTAGTACTTAGCTTTTTAAATTATACTTTATATTATTTTTTTAACTAAAATAGTCCTTTTATAATAGTATTACTTTTATTAATAGTAATAATATAGTTATATAGTGTAGTTATTAAATAGATAATACTTTTATAAAAAAGCGTTAGGTAGTTTTTAATAGCTTTAATAAACCTATTATTAGTTAAAAATAAAATATTAAAAAGTTTTTCTATATAGTTTTTTAGAGAAGCTTTTTAGCCTATCTAAACTATATAGAGCGCGTTTTTAGTTTTAGAAACTTTAATAAATATATTATTAAATATAAATTATATATAGAGTAGGTATTTATTATTTTTAATATATTTAATACGTATTTCTTTAATAATATAGTTATAGATATTATTTAGTAAGTGCGCTGTAGTATAAGTTAGGTTTATAGGCTTAAATAGATTATTACTATTATAAAGCTTTTCTATATCTAGAAGAGTAGAATATCTAAAAGTACTATATTATCTAGCTTTAGACTATTATATAGCTAGAATTATTATAGTAGTTTAGCTATCTAGAGAAATAGTTTTTTAGGTATTAGCACTAATTAGGTTAGATATTATAAATAGTAACTAGTAATTAGTTAGGTAGCTATTATAGGTTTTACGTATTATTAAACTAGAGCTATCTATAAAAAAGTTAAACTTTATAAAGTAGTTAGTTTTATAAACTATAGTATATAAGTTATATTTAGTAGTTACTATATACTATTAATATAGTTTTATAGACTATTTACTTATTATAAAGTAGTAAGCTAGGCTTTTTTCTACTATTTACTATTAAACATTTTTAATAATAATTAATATTAGTTACTAGCATAGGCGTCTAGTTTAGTTTATCTAACTTTTTATATATAGTAATATTTATCTCTATCTATAACCTCTACTCTATAGTTATAATAATAGAGCGCTAGAGGTAGTTTTAAAGTTAGTTCTAAAAGATTATATTAACTTAAAAATTAGTTATTTATAAAGCGTATACTTATAACGTAGTGTATTAAACTAAATATAGTATTATATAGTAGGCTAATTTTATATAACTTTATTATACTTTAGTATAGGCTTTTTTACTTTCTATAATAAACTCTAGGTATATTAATTTATTTAACGCAATATAGTATAAAGGCTTAAAAATAAAGTATTATAGTAGAAATTATATTCTAGCCTAGAGGTAAAATATTACGTAGAGAGCTAGTTTTCTATATATAAAAGTAGAAATATAGTATTTCTAGCTAACTAAAGTACGCTAACCTAATAGAGCTTAGCGCAGGTAAAGTAGAGTAAATACTAAACCTTTAATAAATTAGAGCTTATTAGAGGTTATTAGTTTAAACTATAATATTAAGCTATAGAGTAATACTATATTTTTTAATTTCCATAAATACTAACTATACTTTTTATTAGAAATTCTTTTCTATAAAATTATTACTAAAGTTTTATATAATTATTATTTTTCTAGAGAATTTAATTATTTTATTATTTTTAATTTATGCTTAAAATACGCTAAGGATATTTATTAAAAAAAAGTATAATATACTTTATAAGTAAGTAGCTAGTATAAAAAGATAGCTAGGCTGTACTAAAACTATACTAAAATATACTTTTATAATAGTACTATATAACTAATAATAATAGTATATAGAAATTATAGTAAACTAATCTATTTAAAAATACTTTCTACTTTTTATTTATATATATATATATTATACCTAGCTTTACTATAGTGTTTATAGTAATATTATATTAGTTTACTTTTTTTAGTATATACTTTTTTTTAACGCCTTTTTTCTATTACTACGCGCTATAAACTTTTTTAAAGTTATTAAATATAAGCTTTTTTTAACTATAAAAGTACTTTTTTTTTATACCTACTTTTTTTTATATAATTTATATTACGTAGCAGCTTTATTTACTACTTAAAATTTAAAATTAGATTTTTATATTAATACTATTAAATACGCTATTATTTTAGCTTTTTTAGTAAACTTTATAAATATATTTACTATAGCTATTAGTAAACTATCTATATACTTTTAAATTCTTTTTTTAAAAAGCTTTAATTATAACCTAAATTATAGAGTATTATTTAAAGTCTAAAAGTACTAAAGCTTATTATTAATAGTAGAGAGTAATAGCGTACGTAGTTTAATATTAAAGCTAGATATTATAGCTTTTAGGTTAAAAAGAACTAAGTCTATATTTTAAAAGCCCTTTTAGATATTACTTTAAATAATAGTAGTATTAAAAGTAGTAATAAAGTATAGAAAAAATTTATTTTTAGTAATATAGTTAATTTAGTTATATATTAGATTTTTAGCTTAGTAGCTATACGCCTTTTTTAAAAGTATAAAATAACTTATATTAAATAGCTATAGAAAGTATAATAAATAGAAAAGTATATAAAAAGTTATAATTTTATATTCTTTATAGTACTAGTAGAGCTTAAGTAAATTATAGCTTTTATAACTATTAACTATAAATAAATATACTATATTAATAGTATACTGTTTTATATACTTATTAAAGTACTTTAACTAGTTTAAACTAAACCTATTATCTATCTAGCTATTTTTAAAGACTATAAAAGCCTAGTTTTAAAGTAAACTAGGCTTTTTATACTAGATAGAAAAGTAGTACTTACTAGTAAAAATAATAAAAAGTAGAATAGCCTACTCTATTATATTAATACTTTGGATTACTATAGTTTATTTCTAGTTACTTTACTATATAGATTTTAAACGCTTTTAATAGTTAGTACCTATAATAACTACTCTAGTTAATATAATATCTATTATAAAGCCTATTTTATTAAAGTTATAAATATTTTTATTCTAGATACTATACTTAGCTTTAGTATTCTTTATAAACTAGAACTAGTTACTAATAACTACTAGATTTTTATAAAAAGCTCTTTTATAAGTATACTTGTAATTAAACTTTACTTTAAATTTAAAGTAACGCTTAATAAAGTTTATAGCTTAGTTTTTACTAGTAGAGTTATTGTACTAGGTTTTAAATAAAAAATCTACTATATTTTTAACTATAGTAAGCTAAAGTAGAAATTCTTTTATAGTAAAGTTGAATATATATTTAATAACTACCTTTTTTTTTAGTTTTAAATAGGTTTATTAAATTAGGCTTATAATTATATTATAGAGTAGTACTAGCGCGTTATTATTATAGAGTTTTTTCTATAACTGTATAAACTATAGTAGCTTTTAAAATAGTAAGTATTATATTTTATTAAATAGCTTATAATAGAAACTATATTTAAAATTTAATTAAAAACTTTTTTTATATTATTATATTAAAATATTAATAATAGTATAAAGTTTAGTATAGTTTTAGTAGAGCCTAGCTACTTACTTATACTAGCTACTTATTTATAAAGTATATTATATAAATATATTTTAGAAGTTATTAAATAAAATTTAAAATAAATATTAAAAAAAAGTAAATAAAAATAAATAGTTATTTATAACTATTATTTTACGTATATTACGTAATAAAAGATTTCTAGAATAAATAAAAAAGTATATTTAGTAGAAAGTTTTATACTTTATATTAGAGCTTAAAGTAAAAAGTAAAAAAATAAATTTAAAAATATTAAATTATTCTATAGCGTTTATTAGTAGAGCCTTTTTACCTATAATATAGGTAACTTTTAGTCTATTAAACTAATCTATTATAAAGTATAGTTATATTTTATTTTCTAGTAATACTATACTAGTAGCTAGTAGTAGTTTATAAAGCTTATCTCTAGTTTCTATATATTTTTAGAATTATTATACTCTAACTATTTTACTAGATCTTTTTTATTACTTTATCTTTTTTAATATATTACTATTTTTTGAGTTTTAAACTTATTTTCTTTCTATTATTTATAATAGAAGGTAATTTATAATAGAGTTAAAAAATTAGCTAGTTCTAGTATTTCTATATAGAATCTAAAGTATATTCTAGTATTAAATAGAAAGTTAAATATATATATAACTAGTTCTTTCTAGTTTTTAATTTAAAATAGTTTTACTTAAATATAGTCTAATCTATAATTAGATTATATTATATAAAAGTTCTTTATAAAAAAATATACTTTATTTTTTTTAAATATAGTATTATATGTATACTAACTAGCGTAAAGCTTAGTATAACTATATAAGCTTAGTACTTTTCTATAGTATAAACTTTAAACTACTACTAAATAGATATATAACTACTACTTTATATCTTTTACTCTAGTCTCTATATATTATTTTTAGCTAGAGTACTATTTTTTATTTTCTATTAATATATAAAATACTACTACGTTAACTATTTAGAAAAGCTTTATTTAATTCTTTATGCATTTCTTTTAGTTTTTTAGCTATAAATATAGCTGCTTCTGTTTTTTAATAGAGTAATATTCTAGTAAAAAGATTTAAATATCTTTTATAATTAGTAAAATATAGAGTTTATTCTATAGACTTTAAAACTTTATTAGTATATACTATATAAGCTATAAGTAATAGTAAAATTTAAATATTTTATTACTAATTAATATATATCTATAGATAGGCTTTTATAGTATAATTTATTTATTTTATCTATCTATCTATTTCTAGACAAAAAGCTATAGATAGTTTCTATTACGTTCTAATAGTAGTAAAAAGTAGAATCTAAAAGTTTAATATAAATAGTTCATTTTGATTACTAATAATTAACTTTAGAATGCTATAATATTTAATAATTCTATTAATAAAAATATATACTAGCTATACTACTATAAAATCTTTTCTAAATAGAATATATTTAGCTACTTTTATAAATTAATTAGGTATAACTATAATTATATTATATATAAATCTAGTAATTAGATTTTTTAATAGTAGTAGCTCTATTATAAAGTCTATAGAAATATTCTTTTAAAGTATTAAAAGCAGTTCTAGTATGTATATCTTATTATAAAGTACATATATACTATACTTATTTTTCTAATAGTTTATATATTTACTAATAAGGTTTTTAACTTTGTTTTTTACATTTCTAAACTAGTAACTTTATTAAATCAGTTCTATAGTATATTAAATACCTAGGTAACTATATATAGAGTTTTTATAGTAGCTTTAAATAACTACTTTCTATAACTCTTTTATATATTTAGGTATAATAGTAGGTACTATACTAAATATTCTAGTAGATTCTAATAATCTATTTTTATTAGCTTTGAAAATTATATTTTTAATAATTTTTTTCTATTCTATAATATCTATTTTTTAGCTAAAAGCATTAGCTTTACTATTATTTTTATTTAAAGTATATATAATTTTAAATTTGTACTAGCCTAGTATTTCTAACTATTATATTTATTATTTATTAAAAGTTTTTATTATAGAAAAGCTTATAAAGTTTTTATAATCTAAAAATATTATATGTTTTAAATAGCTTTTTATATAAATATGCTAGTACTCTAGTGTATTAATAATAGCTATAAATTCTTTATTATATATATTATAATTCTTTTTAAATACTATAGATTTTATAGAGTAGTATATAATTAGATATAATTTACTATTTTATTTTTATAATACTACTATATCTATTATAAAGTCTAATATACTTATTTTAAAATTTAATAGTTTACTACTTTAGAAAAATAATAATATTAGTAGTTTTATATATACCTACTTTATATTATTAAATATAGTTTTTTTATTTTATCTCTATTTCTAAGCTTATTTGTTTTTAATTAGATTTATAAAAGGCGCTACTTTTTTAAAAAAACTTTTAATAAACTATTAGTTAAAATTAATAAATCTAAAAAATAACTAGATATTTTTTATAGTTATAGATATAGGCTAGTCTATAACTACTTTTATTTTATTTTTATTTATTTTTACTCTATGGATACTAACTATATATTCTAGAAACTCTACTTTTTTTTTATACTATTTATATTTTTAAGGTTCTAGTTATAAGTTATACTACCTAAATATAGTTAGAACTTATCTAATATACTAGATATATTTCTATTTTTTATTTAAATATAAAAAAAATATTGTTAAAATATATAATAATAAGAATATCTAGGTATTTTTTTAAAATATTATTAATATAAGTCTAATATATTACTAGAGTGTTAGTAAAACTAAAAGGTATTACTATATATATATAGTAGCTATAGTATATTTTAAACATTATCTATTATTTTTTATTTACTTTTATATAAATAAAGTTATATGTATTTTATAAATCTAATACTATAAGAATTTTTATATAGGCTAAATAATCTTTTAACTTTAATATATTAGATAATAGGTATTAATCTTTAATTATAATATTATTAAACTGCTTATAATTTATATATAACTATAGCTTACGACTTTTTTTTAGTATAAAAAAAATAGAGTAGCCTACTAGTAATTTAGAGAGTTATTTAAATTCTTTTTGTAGATTAACTTTAATATACTCTTTTAGTATTTTAAGTTCTTTTTTTAATAATCTATAAATTAGTTTAAAAGTTAGTTACTTTTTTTTTATCAATTAATTTTATAATTTAAAAGCTTATATTTAAGTAATACTACTATATTTATTTTTTTCTAGAAAAGTAGTTAAATTATATAATTATAATACATAGGCTAGTTTATAGTTATATCTAATTTATAGTAGTTAAATTAAAATATTTTTAATTTCTAATTAATTTTAGAACTATATTTTATAAGCTAAAAAAGGCTAAAAATAATATTATATATTAAAAAGCTAAATATATTAAAGTCTATACGTTTCTAGTAAATTCTAATAATTATATCTAATTTTATTACTTTATATATAATTCTAGATTAACTAGGTATAGCCTTACTATTTATTATATTTATAAAGTAAAAAATTTATCTTTTTAATAGATATAGACCTACTATATATACTATACACGTAGGTATAAAGTTTATTTTATATTTGAAATCTATTATAGCTATTATAGTATATTTTTTAAACTTTATTTTAAATTTAGTTAAGCCTATAGCTTTTATTATATAAATAGAGCGTTTTATAAAGCTAGAGTATAGTATTAGTCTAGAAAAAAGTTATTTTTAACTCTATAAAAGTATTTTTTATATTTATACTTTTTATATTCTAGATAAAAGTATATATACTATATTTAATTATAATATATTGTATAGATAATAATTTATATCTAGATATATACTTTATTATTATTAAAGTTTAAAAAATAGCTTTATACGCGTTTATTTTAAAAATATTTAAAATAAGTTTTATTTATATAGTTATATATTTAGTATATATAGTAGTTAAATTAATATAGAAACTATTTTATGTTTATTTTATCTAAATAATAGATAGTATATATATTATAAGTATATAAGCTCTATAATATACTACTATAATATTTATTTTATTAGTTATTTATATAGCTTAGACTTCTATTACTTTTACTTTATTAGGCACTTTAGTATTTTAAAGTATTATTTTTTCTAGCTAGAGTATTATTTATTCTAGAACCTTTTTTTTTAAATAGTAGTTTTATACTATTCTAACCTAGTATGCCTATAGTTTTTAAAAAACCTAGTTATTATAGTTTTCTTTATAGGTAATTTACTAATTTATAGTATTTTTTAGCTATTATAGTATCTATACTATAAACTTTTTATTATTAAAAATATTTTATAGTTTTTATATTAATTCTCTAATGTAGCTAGTAATTATTATAGTACTTTTATTAATATTATAAGTTAGCTATTTTATAAACTATTAAATAGCTTTTTTTTAATATTTTTTTATATTACTAAATTTTTAATTCTATTATACTAGAATAGGTTATATTTATAGTAAAAGTATAGTAGTTTAGTACTATAATTTAAACTTTTTTACTTTTTTTTATTTAGTATAGTATTTTTTTATAAATTTATATTTATTATTTAGGTTTTCTATATTTCCTACTAAAGCTTTCTAATAATTTAGGTATTATTTAATTTTTAAATTTATAAAAGTTTTTTTCTACCTATAATTCTAGATTATAGTAGTTAAAAGTAGTTTTTTATTTTTTATATTATCTAATAAGCTAACTAAAGTATTGAAAATATCGAAGCAGCTTACTACGCTATTAAAGTTAAATAGTTTCATATAAAAGATAATTATCTATTTATTTTCTATATTTTTACTAAGTACTTAAATTTATACTATATTAACCTAGCGTATAATTTTATTTTTAGACTAGTAGTTTAATATAAAGTAGCTTTTTGAACTATATATATAGTATATTAGTAGTTTTCTACTAGACTACTTTTAGTTACTTTTTTTTAAATAATTTTTTTTAATAAAATTATTAATATATATAGCTTCTATACTATAGCTTTAGTAAATACTCTATTATATAAATTAATAAATCTACTAGCTTTATTTATTATTAAACTAGTATTATAACCTCTAGAGTTTTCTAGACTTCTATTTATCTATAGTAGGCAACGTTTATCTATAGCTTTATTTAGCTAGCTTAAGTTTATATAAATTATTATTAATATAGATTATATTTTGTACTAGATTAATATACTCTATAGGCGAGTTGTTTATATAGATAAGTTACCTACTCTACTAAAACTCTACTAAAATATACTTTTATAATAGTACTAAATAATAAATAATAATAGTATATAGAAATTATAGTAAGCTAATCTATTTAGAAATATACTCTACTTTTTACTTATATATTTATATATTATACCTAGTTTTACCGCAGCGTTTATAGTACTATTGTGTTAGTTTATTTCTTTTAGCGCGTATTTTTTTTACTACTTTTTTTCTATTACTACGCGCTCTAAACTTTTTTAGAGTAGTTAAACGTAGGCCTTTTTTAACTATAAATATACTTTTTTTCTATATCTACTTTTTTTTATATAATTTATATTACGTAGTAATTTTATTTACTATCTAAAGCTTTATATTCTTTTTTTACGCTAATATAAACTTATACACAATTATTATAAACCCTTTTATTAAAGCTTTTATAGCTTTAATAGTAAAAGTTAGTAAACTATTTATATACCTCTAAATTCTTTTTTTTATAAACGTTAATTATAACTCTAATTTATAGGTATTACTTAGAGTTTAGAACTACTAGAGCTTGTTATTAATAGGTAGTAGTAGTAGCGTGTAGTACTTTATATTAATACTAGATATTATAGCCTCTAGATTAAAAGAAACTAAGCTTACGCTTTAAAAGCCTTTTTAGATATTATTTTAAATAATAGTAGTATTAAAAGTAGTAATAAAGTATAGTAAAAACTTAATTTTAGTAATATAGTTAATCTAGTTATATATTAAATTTTTAGTTTAGTAGCTATACGCTTTTTTTAAAGGCGCAAAATAACCTATATTAAGTAGTTAAAGAAGGTATAATAAGTAAAAAAGTATATAGAAAGTTATAATTTTCTATTTTTTATAGTACTAGTAGAATTTAACTAAGTTATAGCTTTTATAGCTATTAACTATTAGTAGATAGTAGCTACTAATAGTACGCTTTTTTATATACTTATTAAAGTACTTTAACTAGTCTAGACTAAGCTTATTTATTATCTAGCTATTTTTAGAGACTATAATAGCCTAGTTCTAAGTTAGGCTATTTTTTTTAAACTAGGCAGTAAAGTAGTGCATGCCTTTAAAAATAATAAAAAGTAAAATAGTCTACTCTATTATATTAACGCTCTAGATAACTATAATCTACTTCTAGTTACTCTACTATAGAGATTTTAGACGTCTATAATAGTTAGTATCTATAATAACTACTTTAGTTAATATAACGCCTATTATAAAGTCTAATTTATTAAAGTTATAGATATTTTTATCTAGGATACTATATTTAGCTTTAGTATTCTTTATAAACTAAAACTAGTTATAAATAATTACTAGATTATTATAGTAGGCTTTTTTGTAATTATACTTATAATTAAACTTTACTTTAAATTTAAAGTAATATTTAATAAAGGTTATAGCCTAGTTTTTACTAGTAGAATTATAGTACTAGGCTTTAAGTAAGGAATTAGCTATATTTTTAATAGTAGTAAACTAGAATAGAAAACCTTCTATAGTAAAGTTAAGAATATAATTAATAATTATATTTTTTTTAGTTTTAAATAGCTCTATTAAGTTAGGCCTATAGTTATATTAAAGTTACTTTCTATTACGTTAATTACGTAGTATACTTTAAAGGATAATATAAGTAGTTATAGCGCTCTACTAGATAAGCGTTATATTTTATTTAATAGCCTATAGCGCAAGCTATATTTTACTTTTATTTAAAAGCTATAAATTACGCTAGCGTTAAGGTATTACGTATGTATAAAAGGTTTAGTAGAGTTTTAGTAAAGTAGGTAACTTATTTATATAGATAACTTGCCTATAGAGTATATTATCTAGTATTCTAATAATACTTCTAGATTTTATAAATTTTTTATAAATTTCTAGTTTAAAACTTTATTTATATATACATATATATACTCTATTATTCTAGTTAAATTAGTTCTAGTATTACTAAAATATTATTATATAGTTTATAGCAGACTTAGTTTATTATAATATTTAAATTCTTTTTTTAGTAATAATTAATTCTTAAAAAAAAATTATTTAGAGTTTAGTTTTAAATATATTCTAATCTTAAATTAGATTATTATTTTTAGCGTCTATAATATCTTTTTCTATATATTTATATAAAAATAAAGTAATATATTATTTAGTATTTTCTTTTATAAAGCTAGTTATAATTATAACTAAGTTATTATTATTAACTTAATTTCTTTTAATATAGAAATAATAATTATATTAAAAAATCTATATTTTAAACTTAGCTTTGTTTTTAAAGTAAAGGTTAGACTTAGCTATATAAGTACTAGAGTAGCTAGTAGTTAAAGCATCTAGAGTATCTATAGAAATATTACTTATTTTAAAGTATTTAAAGTATAAAGTTTTTTTAAGTAGCTATAATATAAAGCAGCTAGTATTAAAAAAAATATAAAAGTTACCTTTTAAAAATAGGTGTTATATATAAATAGGGGTAGTTTATTACTAAAATAGTAAAAGTGCGCTTTAAAAAAAGTAATAAGTATATTTAAAATAACTAAATATATTACATATTTATTTATATAAGTTAAATATAATCTACTAGAAAGGTATTTTAATATTTCTATATACTTATATAATAGTTATAATAGAAGCTATTATATCTATTACTAGCTAGTACGTATATCTACTATTAGTTATAACATATATCTATCACTAGCTATAATAGAAGCTATTATAGCTATTAGTTATATAACACGTAATACTATAGAGCTGCCTATTAAACTAGTACTACATTATCTACTTATAGTTTATAGTTTTTATCTATTATAAAAGGATTGTAATAACTTTATACTACTAAAATTAGTAACTAAAAAAGAGTAGATAATATAAGCGTTATTACTTAAATTAAAGTAATACTATAGTATTTAGAAACTTTAGTAAAAATTACTATAGCTAGGTAGCTATAGAACCTAGTAAAAAAAATAAAATTTTAAATAAAATAAAACTAGTTTATAATTAGTATAAGCTAACTAACTTCTATAAAAAGCTTACTTATTTAAAATATAATAATAAAAAAAAACTAAATACATATACTATAAAGTAGAATTATTATAAACGCTAAATAATTAAAAGTTAAACTTTATAATAGTAATATTAAAAAAAATAGTACTTTTAATATAGGTAATAAAAATATAAATAGGTTTACTATTTAAAAAAGTAGAAATATATATAGTAAGTAGGTAAATATAAAAAAAAAACTAAAATCTATAGTAATATACTATAGAAACTATAGAAAAAGCTATAGAGTATAGTAAAAAAAAACGTGTAATACGTATATATAGTAAAAAAAAAGTATTACTAAACTATATATAAACTTTACTATAAAGTCTAGTAAAATTAAAGTAAATTAAGCGTATATATATTAATAGAGGCCTATAGCTACTTTAATAAAAGTACTAAAAAAGTAGATATTAAACTAAATAGTAGTAAAAGCACGCTAGCTACTAAAATAGTCTACTCTAGTTTTCTAAACTACTTAAATAGCCTAGAATAACTTAAGGTAAACTACTATCAATCTATCTATAAGCTAATAGTAATTAAAAAAAAACGGTAATATAGAAATAGAAAATATTCTAGCTAATAAATATTACAAGACTTTACTATTATCTAATATAACTTTAGATAAGTAAATATAACTAAAGCTAAGCTATTTTTTAATTTAGCTATGTTAAAGAACTATATAGTTCTATTTATATAAAAATAGTATATAATAAATAAATAAAAAGTATATACTATTTACTAGAGTATACTTTAGTATATAAAAAAAAACTAATAAAAGTTTACTTTATAGTTAATAAAAAACTAGAGATTAAAAACTAGAAAGTATTTATAAATAATAATAGAATTATAAAGTATTCTACTAGCAAGCTAGTTAATCTAGTAAGCTAGTTAAAATAGCTTAGTATTATAAATACTATATTTTAAATTAATATTATTATTACTATAAATATTAGACTCTGCTACTATAGATTTTGAATTAGATTTAGAAGTACTTTCTAAACTTTTCTAGTACGTATAAATATTATACCTAGTCCTTTTATAGTTACTATAGCGCTAGAGTTCTAGTTAAATAGATACTTAACTACTACTATTACGTATATATTTTAAAAAAGTAAATAAACTAAATATACCTAAAGTAGCCTATAATCTAGTACTATATTTAATAGTATTTTAATATTAGATTTATTTTTTTTACGTTTTTTTTTATAATTACTACTAATTACTTATTTAATTTATAAATATAGGCTATTAAAAAATTGATTTTCTATAGTATACTTTTAGTACTTTTTATAAGCTATAAAAAACTAGCTTATATAGTTATAAGTAACTAAATAAAAATTTTATATATAAACTTTAACTAAAACTTAAATTTATAAATATTATTTAGAGTTTTTAATTACTATAAATTTACTAGAGGGAAAGGTTAAAGTAAAGTATGTAACTATATTTTAAAGTAATTTAGTACTATCTACGTGTTAGTAGAAACTAGCTCTGATACTTTAATAACTTTTTAATAGTTATTAACTATAAATAAATTAAAGAATATATTTTTAAAAGCTAGAAAAAAGCCTTTTTTATTAATATAAAAGATATATTAGTATGCTAAGTTTTATACGCGCTAGAAGTATTTACGCTTTAATAATTAAAAATATACTATATTAAATAACTAAATAATATAAAATAAATTAAAATATAAATAAAAAGTTTAAATTTTATTCTCTATATAATAGTTTTAAAATTTTTAGTTAAAGTAGCTTTTATAGCTATTAAAAAATAGTAACTAGTATACTTTTCCTTTTTATACTTTTCTATACGCGTTAAAGTTCTTTAACTACTCTAGGCTAAATATATTATTTATCTAGGTATTTTTAAAAACTAAAATTTTCTAATTATATAGTATATTAACTTTTTTATACTATATAGAGATATAAACGCGTTTTTTATAGATAAAAAAAAGTAAAGTTATATCTCTAGATATATATATACTCTAGATAATAGTAATCTACTTATAATTATTTACCTAGATAAAATCTAGCTAATTATATTTTTAAAAGCTTATATTAACTTTTATTAATTTAATTACATCTATTTAGAAGCTAGTTTTATTAAAGTTATAGATATTATTATTATAGATAATATATTTAATTTTTATTTTTTTTATAAATTTTAACTACGCGCTAATAATCTCTAGATTTTTCTACTTTATTTTCTACCTATTTTTTATTAACTTAAAAGCTATTCTAAGTTTAATATAGTATATTATAAAGTATATAGTCTAGTATTTATCTACTAGTATTCTATTATATACCTCTAGTATTTTATTAGCTATATTTTTTATTTTATATATCTAGAAAGTAAACTTTTATAAATTAAAGTTAAAAATATATTAAATAATTATTTACTTTTTAGTAGCAGTAAGCTTCTAGTATATAGATTAAATTTAAGAGTATAAAGTAATTCTATTAATCTATTTAAAAAGTCTATATTAATAAACGCTAAAAGCTATAGCTATAGTCTAATAGTTTTTAAATTAGCTAGCTTTATAGGCTTAGATAGTTAGCTATATTCTTTTTTTATTCTATATTAGTAGTTTATAACGTTATTAGTGTATAGTAAAGTAATAGAATAACTATAGAGCTTAGTAGATTTTAACTAGCCTTTTAAGTTAACTAGCTTGCTAGTAGAATATATTAGTATAATTCTACAAGTTAATAAAGTATTATATAGCTTTAGAATTTTACTACTATAATTATAGAAAAAGTTTATAGTAATTTTATAGAAGCTTAGCTTTAAAGCTATACTATATAAACTATATTACTTTATTAAAAGTAGTATTATTATTTATTTTTATATTTATAATATTATTATAGCTTGTTTAATAGAGTAGAATTAGTAGGCTACTAAAGTAAAAAAATAGCTAAAAAAGTAGTATATAATTACTAGAAAGTATAATTTATAATAGTTTTTTAAAATAAAATAATTTATAACTAAGCTTTATACTAAATTTAACTTTTCTAGGCCTTTTACTATAATCAAATTAGTTAACTAAAGAATAATTAAAAAGTAGTATATAATACTCTAATAGTAGCTATTAAACTATTACTAAATAATAAACTCGTAAGCTATATAGATACTAATAAATATTAATAAAAAATTAGATAACTTTTTTTATTACTATAGTTACTATATAACTTAATATTTTATTTACTATATTATGTCTAGTAGAATATTTTTCTAATTCTATCTATTAATATTATAAAACTATAGACTAAATTTAAATAGATTTTAAAAATACTAAATTAACTAAACTTAAATTTAAAAGTAGCTTATACTTTTAAATAATAAATTATACTTTTTTTACTAATAATATATAAAATAGAAAAAGCTTATAAAACTATATAATAAAGCTATATAATAAGTTTATTATCTAAAAAGTAAATAAATAAAAATATAGTAATAATATTAACTACTAAAGCTAAACTTTTTACTTTATTTTAAATTACTTAAAAAGCTTTTTTTATTTTAAAACTTTATTAGAAGTTTTATATTAAAATTAAGCTAGAACTTATTATTATTAAATATTATAATTAATAGACTATAATATACTTTATAGTTAAGCAGTTTATATAGTTAAATAGTTTACTCTACTAAAACTTTACTAAAACTATACTCTATTCTAGTTTATAGTAGTATAATATAGCGCTATACAGTATAGAACAAGTTAAAATACAATTCTATAACTACTTCTACTTTATTTTTATACGTTTAGAAGTTATACTCTATTTTATAGCACTTTATATAGTATTATATCTATTTATAGCTTTTACTAGCCTACTTTTTTTTTTTACTTTCTTTCTATTACTACGCGCTCTAAACTCTTTTAAAGTAGTTAAATATAGGCTTTTTTTTAACTATAAAGTTACTTATTTACTAAATTTTTTCTTTTTTATATAATTTATAACGCGTAGAGGCTTTATTAGTAGTTTAAAGCTTAGTAATTTTTTTTATACTAATACTAGCTTATATACTATATTTATAGCCCTTTTTAATACTTTTTAAAAAGCTTTAACTATAGAAGTTAGTAAACTATCTATATACCTTTAAATTTTTACTTTTATAAATATTAATTAAAATCTAAGTTTAAAAGTATTATTTAAAGTTTATAACTACTAGAGTGTATTATTAAAAAAAAGGAGTATTAAAGTACGTAACTAGACTTTAAATTATAATATAACTAATTCTAGCTTATAAAAAACTAGTTTAGTACTTTAAAACTCTTTTTAGATATTACTAGGTATAATTATAGCTTCCTAAACGCGTATAAAATATAAAAAGAATTTAAACTTTATAATATATATAATATAGTTATATATAAGCTTTTTAGCTTAGTAGCTATATATCTATTTTAAAAGTACAAAATAAACTATATTAAATAGCTATAGAAAATATAACAAGTAAAAAGGCATATATATTATAATAATTTTATTTTTCTAATACTATTACTAGAATTTAAGTAAGTTATAGCTTTTATAGCTATTAATAATTAGTAACTAGTACTTTTTAATAGTACGCGTTTTAGTATAGGTATTAAAGTACTTTAACTACTAAAATTTAAGCTTATTAGTTATCTAGCTATTTTTAGAGACTATAATAATCTAATTTCTAGATAAACTATTTTTTTTATACTAGGCTAAAAAGTAGTAGTAGCCTTAAAAAATAATAAAAAGTAAAATAGTCTATTTTCTTACATTAATTCTTTATATAACTATAATTTACTTCTAGTTACTTTACTAAACTACTTCTAATTATTTTTAATACTCTAAAGCTATAATAACTATTTCTATTAATATCTAGTATATTATAAAGCCTATTTTATTAAAGTTATATATAATTTTATTTTAGATACTATACATTTTTTTTATATTACCTACTAACTAGAACTAGCTTTAAATAACTCTAGAGTTTTTATAAAAAGCTTTTTTATAGTTATATTTATAATTAAACTTTACTTTAAATTTAAAGTAGCGCTTTATAAATATACTAGGCTAGTTTACGCTAATCTAGTCTAGATTATATTTATTATATAATAAATTAGCTATATTTACTATATATAATAAAGCTATATTCTATTATAATAATAACTTTTAAGTATAGAAGTCTTTTAATAAGCTATCTCTATTTTTCTCTATATAAGCTTATATTAAATAGAAAACTATACTAATTTCTATCTAAACTACCTCTATACTATACCTAGTCTAGATTTTATAGAAATTTTTACTCTACTATTACCTACGTGCTAATATGGTAGAGAATAGAAAAAAACTCTATAAAGGCCTAGAACTACTACTAAATTCTATTCTATATAGCTTACTTCTCTAATAGAACTATAAAAATAAATTTTTTTTATTCTTTTATACTAAACCTATAAAAATATAATTTATTTAGTTTTCTAATCTATATATATTTTTATATACTTTTAAATTAATTTAGACACTTTTTTATATTTTATATTTTTTATTTATTAAATTATAAAAAATTAATTTTTTACTAGTAATAGCCTATATAATATTACTAATTTATTTAAAAAAGTTAATTAAATTTTCTAGTTAACTAGCCTCTAAAACCTTTCTAGTTCTAGCTTTAATTAATACTAATAGATCTATTAATAATTCTAAAACTAGATTTTAAAAATTTTTAGTTAACTAAAGCCTATAGGTTAATATTTCTATAGTATTACTAATTTTAATTACTTTTATAAAAATTATATTAGATAGTACTAAAATAGAGATTTAGAGACTATTTATAATCTAGTAGAATTAAAAGTAAATCTAATACTTATCTCTATTAATAAATAATAAATTCTATTTTTTAAAAAATAAAAAAAATAACTAGCCTTTATAGAAAGCCTATAAATTTATTAAATATCTAAAATATAAATAATAACTAATACTAGCTAATTAAAAAATAATTAAAGTTAGATAGAAACTAGATTTATTTTAGTAAAACTAAAAAATCTATTAACTATAATTTTTAATATTATTATAGAAATAATAGCCTAGCTACGCGCTAAATTAGCAGCTTTATAAATTAAAATAAAATTAAATAAAAAAAAAGTTTTATTTAATACTATTTCTAGACTTGCCTCTATTCTCTACTAAAAACTTTTAGATTTATTAATATTACTAGTTACTTTAATTATTTTCTAAAGCTTTTTTTTATATTATTAAAAAGTTATATTTATTAGAGCGTACTTTTTCTATTTTTAAACTATTAAATAGATAGAACTCTATTTATATATAATAGAAGGCTTTAATACTAAATAGATTAAAAATTAATAATAATTATTACTATTCTAAACGTGTTTATATAGTACTAGTTAAAAGTAGTACTTTTAGTCTAGCTAAAAAGTATTTTAAACTCTAATATCTATCTAATAATAAAACTAACTACTTTTTTTTTATAGAAGCTATAATAGCTACGTTTAATAAATGCTTTATCATAAATAATAAATAGGCTAAAGTATAAAATACCTTTAACTAACTAGATATAAAAAAAAAACTTTTTTAATTTTTAAAGTATATTTTTTAAGCTATACTATAAAAAGATATATATACTATATTTAGAATGTATTTATTATATATAAATAAAAATAATTTCTAGCCTATATATTTTTAGTTAAAGTTTTAAATATATCTAAAATAACTTTTTTTTAGATATAATAGAATACTTTACTACTTTTAATATAAAAAAAAAACTTATTTAAAAAAAGATTATTATTAGAACTTTTTTTCTAATAGTACTAATAAGTTTTAAGCTAGAACTATAGTATAATCTAGTTTAAATACTTTTTAAAAAAAGACTTTAAAAAATACTATACTATATATAGCTCTCTAAACTTTTTTATAATTAACTATAGTATTTTTATAGTAAATAATAGCTACTTTAGCTTTTAAAAAAGTACTAGGTAACTACTATAACTATAATAAACTAGAATACTATACTAATAAATATCTATTACTATAAATAAAAAAAATTATAATTAAAAATTACTTTAACTAATATTATAACACTACTACAAGACTAGACCTAGAAAAAAATTAGATACTAAATAAAAATTCTAAAATAATTATACTATTTAGAATTAAATAGAAAATATAATTTATTAAACTTTAATTTTTTAAAGCTATTTTAAAGTTTCTATTTTTTTATTTTTATTATTTTATATAACCTAGGCGTAGGTATAAAATTACTATTATTAATTAATATTAGCGCCTAAAAATATTTTTCTTTAAATTTATATACTATTTTTTTTTATTTTTTTTTTAAATTAAAGTCTAAAAACTACTCTACCTAGTAATAGTTAAAGGGTTTAAAAACTAAATTTTTTTACTAGTTATAGAATATATCTATCTTTATATAATTATAGATAAATAAAAAATTCTAAACTATTTATTTATTATACTAGATCTAAAAGTTTAGAACATAATTTTAAGAATATAATAGTTAAAAAAGTTTAAAATTCTATTAAATATAAATAGGTTCTAGTTATAGTAGTTTATTATTTACTTTAAAATTTATATCTATACTGTTTTAATTTTTATATAACTTTTTTTAAAAAACATTTAAAAAGTATATTATTTTTAATATTAAAAAATAAAATACTCTATAAAAAAAAGTTATATTAAAAAACTAGTAGCCTATACTTTTTAATTAATTATATTTATAGAATTTTTAAAGCTCTATAATACTAGAATATTTTTCTAGAGATATAAAAACTAGACCTATTTTAAAAACTTCTTAAAACCTTTTCTAGTCTCTAAATTGCTATTATTTTTACTAATACTTTCTATTTTAATATAAAAAAAAATAAGTTCTTTACTACTAGCCTATATACAATTAACTAGATTTTTAAAAACTATAATAAAGAGAATATTTAAAAAAATAACTATTTAATTTAGAACTAACTTTTTTTTTACTACTAGTAGTATTAAAACGTATTTAGTTTATTAGCTATAGAGAAACTACTAGAATACTAACTATATAACTATAAAATTATTTTAAATAAACTTTTACTTAATAACTTTAGCTCTCTATATAAATAAAATACTAAAAATTTAAAAGCTAGTAAAAAATACGTTTAGAAAAATTTATAGAAAAAATTTATAGAGACTAGCTATAGCCTTTTTACTTTCTCTATTCTCTATATCTATAAATTTAATAAATTACTCTATATTTATATTAACTACTATAAGTTTAACTAGCTTACTTAAAAAAACACCTATTTAATTCTAAAAATAGATAATTTATTTATCTATTTAAATAAAGCTAAAACATTTACTAAGTTTAATATTTAAATAGCTTTTAATAAAATTTATATAGATTTAGAGTTTAAAAAATATACTACTTTCTATACCTATTATAAATTATATAAATATAAAGTACTTTTTTTAGCTTCTATAATAGCTTTTTTATCTATTAAAAGTATATAAATAATATATTTATAGATTATATAAATAATTTCTATATTATTTATTTAGATAATATTTTTATTTATTTTAAAAATATTTAGAGCTACTAATAATATATTAAATTTAGTCTAGAAAAACTATAAAAAGTAGAACTATAAAAAGTAATTAAAAAAAGTAAATTTTATATTATTTAGACTTAATATTTAGAATATATTCTAACTAATAAAAAAATAGAAGTAAATTTAAAAAAAGTAAAAGTACTTTATAACTAGGTTTAACCTACTACTATAATAGATATTAAATTTTTTCTAAAGTTTATAAAATTTTATAAATAATTTATCTCTAAATTTTTATAAATAGCTAAATTTATAATAGCTCTATAACGTTTTTTAATACTATTTATATAGACTAAAAATTATTAAAACAGCTTTAAAAAACTAAAATTTTACTTCTAGTAATTCTAGTTCTATATTACTTTAATTTTAATTATAGTATAAAACTAGAACCTAATACCTCTAATAAAGTAGTAGCTAGAATTATATTTTAAAAATATCTAGATAGTAAATAGTATTTTATAGCTTTCTATAGTAAAATATTTACTAAAGTAAAGCTAAATTAAAATATATATAATAAAAAACTATTTATTATTATTACTATATTTAAAAAATAGAAAGCTAAACTAATTTTAGTTTAGTACTAGATTTAGATATATACTAATTATAAATATTTATAGTATTTTATAAATCTAAATAGTTATAAATTAATAATAAACTAACTAGGCTAAATTTATAGCTTTTTTTAATTTCTAAATTAAATATATTTTAGTTAAAAGTAATAAACGTGTAGATATTTTTAGTTACTAAAAATAAAATATAAAATTTTTTATAATAGTCTAGTAAAATAATTACTTTTTAGTTTTTTTTAACTCTACTAGGCTACATAACTATATTAACTCTAAACTAGTAAAATAATATCTAGAGCTTTTTTTATAAATAACTATAGTTTTTTTTTAACTAACTCTAATAATATTACTAAATTCTTTAGAGCTAATAGAAGCTCTATTAAAAAAGAACTAATAGTTTTTTAAAAAAAAAACACTTTTTACTACTCTTTTAGTATTAAATAGATAATAGACTTTTTTTTTATAGTAACTATTTTTATATTTCTATAAATTCTCTATTCTATATTTAATTTATTAGAAAAAGATATAATTAAATATTTATAGTTTATTCTAGTACTATAAAAATTTACTAGTTACTTATATAATAATATTACTAGAAAAGTATAGAAGCTATTTATAAATAATACGTGTATAATTACGTTACCTACGTTAGAAAATTCTACTATGTGCTTGCTAGCGTTAGTTACGTAGAATACTAGTAACTAGGTAGTTAGTAACGCAAGTTACTAATTTACTACTTTTACTCTATAAGGCCTTTTTTTACGTATGTAATAGCTAAAGGACTAGTAAAACACGTTTAGTATAGTAAGTAAAAACACGTATATTATATACGCGCTAGGTATCTCTAGTAGTAGTAAATTAAAGAAAGTAGGTAATATAAAATACCTAAATTACTATAGATACTATAGGTACTATTTATACTACTTATTATTAGGCCTTTAGGTAGCTTCCCTGCTATTTAAGCTAGAATAGCCTATAAAGGGTTATTATAGGCTAGAGGGGGCTATTGCACTCTATACTAAAGTATAAAAGCCCCTAGCTCTCTACTTTAGGCTAGAGATTCTGCAAACGTATAGAAAAGGGGTAAGAAGCAGGGTATAAAGCCCGCTAGAGGTAGAAAAATAAAAAGGTAACAATTTATCTATCTTTAATCTCTAAATAGTATTCTTGTCTGCTTATCTAATTAATCTATTCTATTCTATATTATTTATTATAGTAATATTCTATTAGGTATTATATTTAAATTATTTAAACTACTATACGCTTATAGAGTATAGATAATTAAAATAAGTTATTAACCTACTATAAAAGATTTAAACAGTGCTGCTAGTAATATAGGTATAACTCTATAGGTACCTATAAACCTAACTCTAGTACTAGACCTAAGTCCTGCTAGCATGCAGTCTATTAAATCTACTATATAAATTAATAAACTAACTATAGACTATAATAGCCTATAGTTACCTGCTCTAGATAATAATATTAATAAAAAATTAAATATAGAGGTACGCCTCTAGGAGGCACGTAAATAGTTCTATTAAAAACACTAATATAAAAAACTAGTAGATATTAACGCACTCTAGGCCTATTAGAAAGCTAGAGACTAGAAAGATATTACTTTTAAAAGTGCTAGTACCTAAAGTATTATAGTAGTTACTTTTAATCTATCTATTAGCCTACTTTACCTAGAACTCTCTAAAGTTTTTACTAAAAAAGACAGGGCAGAGTATAATTATTAGAAAAAAAACTATAAATTTTACTTCTTTAGAGCACCTGCTTATTTTAAAACTTAGAAATAAAAAATTAACTTTAGGCTTATTTATATCTCTAAAGTATTAAAGTCCCTCTAGTAGGCCTATAATAACTAAAAATAGCTAGAAATAGCCTACTTAGCTCTAACCTAGGCTGAATTTAAAATAGTTATACTAGATTTACTAGGAACACCCTCTAAAAGGCGTTAACTAGCTTTTAAATCTCTAAAAAAGGCTAGTTAAAGCCTAAATTAGACGTCTATAGACTTTTTAGACTCTCTACAGCTACACTAGAAAGAACTAGGCCACTTAAAGCTACTAGAAATCTAAGTATTAGAGTTTATTACAGCCTTACGCGATAATATCTATAGAGACTTTAGTTTACTTCTAGAAAATTATTAAAATACGCTAGCTTTAGTAGAATAGTTAGTAATAGTAATATACTAGCGTAAAAAGGCATTTGCTAAAAATAGAGCTAGTAAAAGTAGTAAAAAGAGGGATAAACCTAAAGTTAAGCAAAAGAAAGAAGACTCTAAAAAAGGGTTCTAGAAAGGTAAAAAAAGGGGCAAACTAGGCTATGCTAGCTTAGAATAACCCTATAAAAAATAGTCTAGTAAAAGAATAGATAAAGTCTATTACTATAGCTATAAAAAAGTTAGTTATATTTAACCTAACTACCTAAAAGGTAATAGAGGTTAAAAAAACTCTAAAAGATCTAGCTTAGAAAAAGGTAAAAAGTAGAAAAACTAGATATAGTCTTTACTGCCTATAGAGCTTTAATTACTATAATTAGTACTAAGTAGATCCTATCTAAGGCTCTCTAGCTAGAACTGTTCTAGCTATTTATAATTAAGTTTAGAATAGGCCTATTAGAGCTTAAAAAAGCCCTGCTAGACAGTAGCTTACAGCTAAATTTAATATTATAAATATTAGTAAAAAAGCTTAATTTTAATATTACTCCCTTTTTATTTTTTATTACTAAAAGTATAAATAGAGGCTAGCTAAAAGTGTATAGTACAACTTTTATTAAAGTTACTATTACTAATTCTAGGGGTTATAAGTAAACCTAGAGGATTCTATTTATAGTATCTAACCTTTAAAGGTTCCCTATATACCTAGGACTACTCTAAATAGATTTTTACTTTCTAAAGATTAATTATACTACTTAGCAAATGCTTTTTAGAGGTAAAAAGGCAAAGGACTAGGGCCCTTTTAAAAAGGTTAGAGTAGAAGGAGCTAAATAGTTTAAACGTACTATAAAAGACTCTATAATAGACGTCTATACGTTTTATATTAGCTCTGTAGCCTATAGTAATCTAGTATAGACTACTTCTATATAAATGCTGCTAGAATATGCAGATTTTACAGACGTAGCGTTAAAAAAGGATTTATTAATCCTCTTTAATTATAGCCTAGCTAATCTTGCTATCTAGACACTAGAAGGGCAGATGCTACTATATTAACTACTATATAACCTTTTAAAAACTAAACTTAAAATTCTAAGGAAGTATATAGATAACTACTTATCTAAAGGTTAGATATAGAGGTTAAAGTCTCTAGTAAAGGCACCTATTCTTTTTATAAAAAAGAAAGATAGTAGTTTAAAGCTATACGTTAACTACTAGAGTTTTAATAAAATTATAGTAAAGAATAGGCACTTACTACCTCTAATTACTAAATCTTTAGATAGACTAGGTAAAGTAAAAATCTATATAAAGTTTAATATCTATAACGCCTACTATAGAATTAGAATTAAAAAAGAAGATAAATAGAAAACAGCCTTTAGAACCTAATATAGGCACTTTAAATACTTAGTAATGCTTTTTAGGCTTACTAATACCCTAGCATAGTTCTAGGCCTATATTAACTAAGCTTTAGTTAGTCTAGTTAATATAACTTATATAGTATACCTTAATAATATTTTTATTTTTTTTAATAATAAAGATAAATATAAAGCCTATATAAAAGAGATATTTAGCTATTTATATAAAGCTAAGCTATATATAAAGCTTTTAAAGTGTAAATAGAAAATATAGTATATAGAGTACCTAGAGTATATTATTATACTAGAAAGAATCTTTATTAACCTAGAATAGGTTAAAATAGTTTAAGACTAGCTATAACCTACTATAGTGCGTAACATCTAGATGTTTATTAGATTTATAAACTACTACTAGAGATTTATTGTAAATTTCTTAAAATTAGCGCTACTTTTTATAAAACTAACGTAGAAAGCGCTAGGGGCGGCCTAGAGCGGGCTATAGATAAAAAGAAAGGAAAGCTAGCTACTTAATTTTAGTACTAAAAGTAAAGCAGCTTTTTAAAAAATAAAAAATACTTTTCTAGAAGTACCTATATTAGTGCACTTTAAAGGCAATAGAAGAACACGCCTAGAAGTTAACGCCTCTAGAGGCGTAATATACAGTATTCTAAGCTAGTTAGTTCTAGAAGAGAGTAGAGGGGCCTAATAGAGACTAGTTAACTTCTATTTACGTAAACTAATTATAGTAGAATACAATTATAATACCTATAACTAAAAATTGCTAGCTATAGTCTAGAGCCTAAAATATTAGTAATATTATTTTAAAGCTATTCTATTTAAAATATTAACAGACTACAAGAACCTATAATAGTTTATAGAAATAAAAACCTTTAACTATAGGTAGGTTAGATCCTATCTAGTGTTATTATAATATAATTTTACCCTTTTCTATTAGCTAGGTAAAATAAATCTAGTAGATAGGCCTTTATAAAGGCTAGACTATATAGCTAAAGTAAGTAAGCTAGAATAGAAGTATAATAAAGCTTTTGTAATGCTACTACAGGACCTTTTATAAAGAAAGCTAGAAAATCTAATTTTAGTAAATATAGTCTCTACTAGATCTAGCAATTAACTCTAAAGGATAGACTAAGCCTTTTAGAAATTTGTAAGAGTTAAATTAACTAAAAGGAGATAAAATAAGGCTAATAAAAAGCGCAGCTTACTATTAAAGGCTAATAAAGCTTTAAGCAAAGAATTAGAAGCTAAACTAACCTAGAATAACCTAGTCTAGGTTAATCTAGGTTAAAGGAATTAGAAAAAACTTACTATAATTAAAGAAAAGGCACTAGTAATAAAAGAATACTATAATAACCCCTTTACTAGTTATTTTAGCGCAAGAAGAATGCTTAAAAAGCTCTAGCGCTAATTTATATAAAAAGGGATAAAAAAAGAAGTAGAGGACTACTATAAAAACTATCTAGTATGTAAGTAGTTAATAGCTACTAGACATAGGCTTTATAGGCTACTTGCTTCTCTTTCTCTACCTAACTAGCTATAGAAAGAAGTTATAATAGACTTTATTACTAAGTTACTTCTTTTAAAGTATAGTAGTATTATATATAACGCTATACTTATAGTAGTATACAGACTAATAAAAATAGCATACTATATTCTAGCCTAGGTAGACTAGAATAGTACTAACCTTATTTAGGTATAGATTAGAAAGGTAGTAAAGCTTTATAAAGTCTCTAAAAAAATTATATTAGATAGAGAACTTTTTATAAATACTAGATACTAGAAAACATTCTAGTACTACCTAAACTTAAAAAGGGTACTTACCTCTGCTTTCTACCTCTAGACTAATAGATAGATAAAAAGGTAAAACTAAACTCTAGAATAGTACCTTTAATACTACTACTATTTAGAATAGAATAACTAGGCTTTTTAGATATGTATTAGAGAATATACGTATAATAATAGTGTTTACGTAACTATAAAAATAATACTTTTCTAAGCCTGTACTAGATAGGACCTAATTAGGCTAGAATGGCCTATAATAGCTATACTAGTAGGAGAAAGTCCTCTAGAAAGGCAAGTTACGTTAGAAGTGCTTAGAATTTAAAAAAAGTATAAAAAAAATATTATAAAAGCCTAGGAATACTAAAAAAGGTACGCTAATAAAAAGAGATTAGATATCTCTTTTAAAATAGGTAATTAAGTTCTAGTTTTAAATAAAAATATCTAGTTTTTATAACTAAAAAAGAAGTTAGACTAGAAATATATTAGGCTAGGCTATATAATAGCCTAGTATAGCCTAAGTGCGTTTAAAGTAGATCTATCTAAATTTAAAGGGGTTTATCTAGTATTCTACGCCTTTTTACTAGAGCTTTATAACCTTTTAAACTTTATTTTTTACTTAAAAAGCAATTCTGTATATACTTTGCGGGAAATAAGTAACAACGTGTATAAAGTAGAAAAGCTACTAGATAAAAGAAAAAATAAAGTAAGAAAGTAGTAGTATTTAGTAAAATAGGTAGAATACCTAGAAAAAAAGAATTTATAGGAGCTAGAGCTAAATATTTTAGCTAACGCATTTAAAGAGTTCTAGAAAAAGACTAGAAGCTTACTAAACTAAAAGAAGAAATAATATATAACTACTAGGAGTTAAAAACAACTTTTTAAAAAAAAAAAGGCGGCTATAATATAGAATTGTAAAAAGTAAAAGTAAACTTTTACTTTCTTTTTCTATAGAGTTTTTAAAAGTGTTTATAAGTGCTCTGCATATAATCTATACTAGTATAAATTAGTATAACCTACTATAGCCTATAAAAGACTAGAGTAGGCCTAAACGCTATAGGTAAAATAAATACTAGAGATATAGTAAAAAATATATAAGTTACTAATAAAGTAAACACATATAGAAAGGTAAAAAGAAGTTATAGATTTAGAGGTATTATTTAATTACCTATACTATTAAGCGCTATAAAAGGCTATAAAAGGCTAGAACTACTAGAAACAGGCCTTTTAAAGCTAGAACGCCTAGAAAAGAACTAAAAAAACGTAAAGGGAGCTAGAGGGGCTTAGAATAGCCTAGAACAGCCTAGAAGCAATTACTTAGTATTAAAAGCTGCTAGATTAGCCCTTTTTTTAGTAATTTTTTTAGTTAGCTTACTTTTTGCACTACTAGAAGCATTGCTACGCTCTAACTTAAAATTAGCAATCTCTAGAATAAAAGCCTAGCAAGCTAGTTCTAATAGATTAGAATTCTAAAAAAACTTGTACTAGAAAAGAGTTAAAATAGTCTATAATAGGGTATAATAGCATATACCCTGTGCTTTTTAGAGGTACTAGGCAGGTTTTTACTATACTTACGCTTTTTAGTTCTAAAGTACTTATAGTTATTTTTAGTAGTATTAAAATAAATAACTATAGTTAATTTAGCGTAAGAATAGAGAGTAAAGCGTAGCTTAGATTTAGGATTTTTATCTCTACCTAGAGCACTACTATGTAGAAAGAGGTAGTAATAATAAAGCGCCTAAATACTAAAAAACGTTAGTATAAACTAGAATAGGCTAGAACAGCTAGAAAGGACTTATTTATTAATATCCTTAGACTAAGCGCTATACTTCTAGTAAATAGTGTTTAGAGCAGCTAACTATTTAGTAGAAAAGACCTCTAAGCTATCTGCCTTGTAGAGACTAGCGCTAGAGTTCTAGAAGGTAGGCTAGAGGAGCTGTATAGCTATATAGACTTTATAATAGGTGCTAGTAGTATTTTTATAGAGCTATAGCGCTAGAATAGGTTAGTATAGGCTATTTAGAGCTAAAGGGGGAATATATAGCTACGCACTCTTTATTTATTAGAAAATAGCGCTAGTACTAAGTAATTTTATTCTCTTTACTAGCGTTCTAGGCTTTATAGAGGATAATATTATTATTAGTAATAACTAGTATAATATAACTATAAATACTAGTAAAATAGAAATTACTAGTAGTAAAAGCAACGTTGTAGCAGACGTAATAGTAGTAGGTTATCTAACTAGTATTAAAAATGTTATTAGAGACCTAGCCTTTGTCTATTATAGGCTAGAATAGGTTAGATAGAGCTAAAAAAGTTAGTTAAAGGTATAAGTAGTTTTACTAAGCTAGTTAGCTTTATACTACGCTAGAATAGAGTATTATAGCCTATATTAGACTATATAAAGGCTTAACCCCTACAGCTAATAGCTATATAAAAAACTTAAAAAATACTTACTAGATAAAAAAATAGTATAGGAGTAATAGACTAAAATAGAAAAGAGGTAACCTTTTATATTATAGCTAAAAAAGGCTAGTACAGGCTATAAAATAGTAGTAAAGTAAAGGTAAAATTATAAACTACAATCTATAGATAAAGTTATAAGTAAAGTTAAAATTCTTACCTTTACCTATTACTCTAAAAATGTACTACTATATTGTCTATAAAATATAGGCAGGCATTAAAACTGTCTAATTAGGTTAATTAGAGTCTAGAAAAGGGATAATATTAGGCCTTTAGGTAGCTTCTCTACTATTTAAACTAGAATAGCCTATAAAGAGTTATTATAGGCTAGAGGGAGCTGTTATACCCTGTACTAAAGTATAAAGGCCTTTAGCTTTCTACTTTAGGCTAGAGATTTTGTAAACGTATAGAAAAGGGGTAAAAAGTAGGGTATAAAGCCTACTAGAGGTAGAAGAATAAAGAGGTAACAATTTGTCTATTTTTAATCTCTAAATAGTATTCTTATCTGCCTATCTAATTAATCTATTCTATTCTGTATTATCTATTATAGTAATATTCTATTAGGTATTACACTTATACTACCTATACTATACTTACTATATATAATACTTATAATACGCTTATAAAGTATATTACACTACTATAAACTACTACTATAAATTATTAAACTCTAGGCTTGTAGATTACGTGCGCCTAGTAAAAAAACCTAGTAACTTTAGTATACTAAAAGGGTTAACGTATATTATTTAATACTATAACTTTAAAAATAGTTAGAAATGCTATTTACTTTTTTAGATTTTTTTATATTACTTATATATATAGCTTTGCTTATTCTGCGTATATTAGCTATATTATTTAAAGTATAGACTTTAGTTATAGTAACTACTACGCTATTAGTTAAACACATTTTTTATAAATTTTATATAGGTAATACTGTAGATAAAAAAGAGATAGTATTACTATATATAGTATTAGAGAACTCTATTATAGTAGTAGATAAGTAATAGTATTAATTAAATATTATAATTTAGTATAGGTAGTAGTATATAGTATTATATCTATAATATAGCCTAAATATAAAAAGCGTTTATAGTAGTATTTATTATTCTATATTAGCTACTTTATTAGCAGGCTTAACTTCTCTAGAGCTAGGTTAAAGTTATTTAAAAAAATTAGTAGGCTTAATTAAAAATAAAAGTTAGCTTTAAAAAGCTTGCCTTGCTAGTAGAACTCTATAAAAGTTACTTCTACTTTTTTTTATTCTACTATTATTTTCTTTACTATAGCACGTTGCTCTAGAGGTAACTTTATAAGTTTATTAGCTTCTATACTATTAGGTTTACTATCTAATTTAATTTTATCTACTACTATATTTTCTAGCTTAGTAGTTAAATAATTCTCTATTAGTTTTTTAATTACTAGCTATTTATTAGCCTTCTATACTATACCCTTTTTTAACTAAAATAACTAGGCTAATGTAAAAGGCTCTATAAAATATTAGTATTATTTAGGTAACTAGCCTATAATCTACTAACTAGTTAAGTAAAGTCTACTATAGCTAATAATTTAACTATATTTTTACTCTAATAGCTAATAGTAAAGTCTAGAGCTACTACTATAAAAGCTATTAATATTATACTAGGTATATTAAACTACTTTATAGTGCTGTTTTTTACTACTAGCCTCTACTTTAATATAGATAGATACTAAGTTTTAGTAAATATTTTAGCTATTACTTAATATTTAAATAGAGTACTATAGTTAGTTAAATTACTATAAATAAATTTAAACCTTTTATATAGTTTAGCTAGTAATATAGATGCTATTATACTAGTATAAAGGCTGTACTAGCGCTCTACTATAGAGTAAACTACATTTATTATATAATAATAGAAGCTAGTTAGAGTGTTATATATCTAAAGTTATTAGTTATATTTAATATAAATAGAGGTACGCACTTTTTTTATAGAGTTTTTATATAAGTTTTATTATAGTATCTCTGTTTTAAATATTACTACTATTTATTTATCTAATAAAAGCGCTTTAAATTTACTTTTATAAAAGTCTATTTATAGAGTTACTATATAAATATAGCTTACGTTATTCTCTATAAATATAGTATATAATAAAAGCTTTATTATACGCCTTATTATTTTACTCTTTTTAAACTATAAATATTTAGTTTTTTATTTTTTAAGTCTTTATACTTAAATTGCCTAGTTAGATCTAGTATTTAACGCTTTGCGCTTAGAATAGGTATTTTATAAAAAAAAAAAGTTTAAAGCTATATAAATATTAGTATATAAGTACTAAAACGTATTACTATAAATATATATCTATATCTCTATTTAATTACACTTATTTAAATACACTAGGCGTAGATGCTCTATTTATTTTCTATACACGTTTAGTACTAGAGTATATACTATAGGTAGATAGTATAACCTACTTAGACTTTCTATTACTCTAGACTTTTATAGATATTATTACTAAATCTTATTTTATATTAGAGTGCGCTTAGATAAAATAGTACTTACTAGATTTTTAAAGTTATTAGAGTAGTCTAGCTTATAGTTAGTAGTAGACTATATAAACTTACTATATTATAAATTTAAGTCTAAAGGTAGTAGTAGTAGTAGTAGTAGAATAAACATACTAGTAGTATATAGCGTTCTATAACTCTAGTTAATATTTTTAAAGTTAGAGTATATATAAAATAGTTAGCTAGATATTAGTTATAGTTTTAAATTTAACTTTACCTAGTAAATTATAGTTAGTATATAAAATGTGTTTTAATATAGTAGTTATATATATATAGTATTTATAGTTCTATTTTAAGCTAATTATATATTCTATTATTATATATATTAGTTATAGGCGTTAAATATAGTTTAATTATTATATATGTTTTAAATATACTAACTAGTACGCGTTTTATAATATAATAGTATATTTTTTCTAAGCTTTATTAGACTTCTATATAGACTAAAAGTAGGTAATAGAAAAGCATTATATATATTCTAGATAGATAGTAGGTATTTACTAAAACTTAGTGTAGTTAATAAAAATTAAAAGAGAATAGGTATATAAAATACTTAGAGGCTAAAAAAAAGTTATTATTTAATTTATACTATACTAAATCTAACTATTATTTAGCGTTGCTCTCTATTACTATATATTAGTATAGAATATTTACTATAATAAATAGACTTTATATATACCTAGACTTTTCTCTCTATAATAAATATAAATTAAGTTTTTTTATTAGTAAAAGAGTTTATAATAGTACTATACTATTAGAACGCAGCGTTAACCTTTATCTAAGTCTATTAGTTATTTTGCGTAATATAGTAAAATAAAATATCTACTACTAGATTAAATAGTAAGTTTTAATAAATTACTACTATAAACTTATTATATTCTATATTATCTACTAGCGCAGTGTCTTCTATAGTAGAGCTATAAAGTAAATTCTTACTATAGATAAAAATAAATGCTATACGCCCTATATTATATACAAGTATTATTATAAATATCTATATTAAAGTATATAGTATTATAGACGTAGTTACACTATATACTTAAATATTACGTTAAAAAGAAGTAAAAAGAGATATAGGTATTTATATTTAATTTTAATACGTTATATTATAGTTATAGCGCTTTACTATAAATATAATAACTTTATATTATTAAGTACTATTAAAAGCAGCGTAACTACTACTATATCTAGATATAACTATAGAATCTAGTTATAGTAGTCTATTTTATATAGAACGCGTTTTTAAACTATAGTTAAAAAGACTCTATAATAGTATTATATTTTTAAAACTATAGTATATATAGTAGTATTTATTCTAGAATATATTAAATAAGCTATATAGATAGGTTTATAAATTTAATATATTTAACGTAGTATAAAAAAGTATAGAGTAGTAGAATATATGTAGTAAATTTATCTAGTACTATATATATAAAATATTTAGCGTTTAATATAGCTATTTTTATACCTATAGCTAATAATAATTTAGATAATATCTATTTAGATACGCTTTTAATACGCATAAATAGTATAGAATTATATAGTTTAAAATCTAGTAAATAGTTCTATCTAATATTATACTATTATAGTTACTAGGTATATAATAGAAATTTTAATACTATTTTATATATTTAAGTTTTTATATAAATATATATTTAGCTTTATTTAAACTTTATATATACTATAACGCATGTATACTATTACTAGTAGTATAAACTATATATAAAATATGCTTCTATAATAAATAGATAATATATTATTTAATTTATTCTATACCTACTTTTTCTTTTTATATACTTGTATTATACTCCTCTACTTTTTTATAAAGTTTAGAGAATACTAAGTATTATATTTGTTCTAGTCTATATAATTATTTACTAAGTAAGTTATATCTCTATTTTTATTTTTATAGGGTAGTTCTTTTAGTACAAGGTTTATAGGCTGTAAAATAGACGCTATATTATATATTTAGAAGGCTTTAAGCTTGCGTAGATATACTATAGTATTATAAAATTAGTAGTAAACTATTATTATACTATTAACTTTATTAAATACAGTTTTATTATTAAACTATATAGTCTCTATAAAAGCGTATTAGTACTACTTTTTTAGTGTTTTTATAGTGTTTTTTTTTTCTAGTAGTATAAAAACTAGATAAACTTAGCCTAGTAGGCAGCTAAATACAAGGCAGTTATTTTTATTATCTAGTTTTATATACTTTTAAACCTAGATAAAGTTTTTCTATTCTTTTCTAGACGCGTAGTAATTAGTTAAATAATAGACTATAAGTTTTTTTTTAGTATCTAGATTATTTACGCTTTTACCTATGCCTACCTAGTATATAATAGATTAACTAATCTATATTTTTATACTCTATACCTATATATTATCTATTTTTTATTTATTTTTATTTTTATCTATAATTAGTATACAGTTGCGCTTTATCTATTAAACTATAATATAAATAGTAACTGCTACTAGAAAGTCTAGATAAAATAGATAATCTACTATTTTACTAATAGTTATAGTTTTTATATAGTTAGAAGTAGGCGTAATAAACTACCTAAGCTTAGATATTATTACTAGAGTAGCAACTCTAACTGTATAAACTTCTATATTATAATTTATTTAGGTTTATAGGCTACTATCTATATACATCTATTTATATTTAAAAATAAAAAAAGTAGTACGCTTTAAATTATAAATACAGATCTATTATAGAAAGTAATAATAGTTTATTATTTAATAGAACTATTTAATTATATTACTATAAAACGCCTCTCTATTAGTTCTAGTATCTAGTCTATTTAATAATCTAAAATACTTAATATTACTAATTATATAGGATAGAGCGTGCTATTTTAAAAAATAGAAGTACTTATTTAAGTAGTATAAGTAGAATTCCTTTTTATATATATTTATTTAGTTAATAGCGCTCTATATATAATTAAAAGTAGTAGTATTATAGTATTAGTAAAATATAATAGCTATAAAATTATATATAGTGTAGATAAACTATATAGTATAAAGAGTATATAAGTATAATAGAGAAGATATAACTACTATAAACTATTAGGTAATAACTTTTTACTTTTTTCTAGTTTACTATTTCTATTTACTATAATTTAGTATTATATTATTGCCTGTTTAATATAGTAGCTATTAGAAGCGTTTATCTAGCTATTCTAGTTCTAACGCTTTTTAAATATAAGTATTGTTTTTTGCTTGCTTTTACCTAAAAACTTTCTCTCTAAAAAGCTTTTTAATCTAGTTTAGTGTGTGCTATAGAAGACCTTTAAAAAGTAAATAAAGTATATTAGTTAGTATTCTCTAGTATATATTAAACCTAGTGTGTTTCTAGGTAAAGTAAACTTCTAGATATATCTAGTTTAGATTACTTATTAGTATATTTTTATATATTTATAGTTTTTGCTATATCTATATCTATAGGTTATTATACTATAGGTATTCTATATAAAAATTTTTTTAATTACTAGGTAGAATGCTATACTAAGTATAGTACTATTTAGATTTAACTTTTAATATAAAAACTTACTTTTTATAGTCTATAAAAATGTATAATAATATTAAATAGTAGTATTAGCTTTAATTATTAGCGTAATATAGAGCAAGTCTGTAGATAGAGTAGTATTCTAGAACTAGAGTCTAGTAAAAATAATAATAAAATAGTAGATAGATAAAATATATATATTTTAATATATAACTTATTATATACTAGTAAACTTTTTTTTTACTAATACTAATAATAATAGGTATAAATTTTATAATAATAGTACTAGGTATAAGTTTTCTATATTAAACTTTATAACTAAAGTTACTAATAGAGAGATATACTAGCTACGCGGTAACGTTACTAGAATAGTATAATAACTAGGTTTTATTTATAGATATAATAATAGAGACTACTATACTACTAGGTAGTAGTCTAGTCTATATTTTCTACTACTAATTAGCTAAGTAGATATTATAGTATACGCGTATTTTTAGAGTATTCTTTTTATTATATATATATATAGAAGTATAAACTATCTCTAATATAAATAGTCTATACTCTAAAATAAAAGCTATTATTTTAATAATATTTTAGTATAGTATATAGTGCTTAGACTTAGTATTTTTTATAATATCTATAGAAATTATTTTTTATATTTATACTTTGTTTTTTACACTGCTGTCTAGTAAAAATAGTCTACTTTTTTAATTTTTTATATTTAAAAATCTAAAGAGATTGTATATTAGTTCTATATAGAAATTTTTTATAAAGTTATTTATATTGCTTTTTATAGCTTTAATATAATTTAGCTATATTATAAACGCGTAGTTATAGTTAGACTAGAAGCTAGTAAATATAGGCGTTTTTTATCTATTAGTAGATATTCTATAATACGCTACTTTATATACCTAAATAGTACTTAGGCTGTAGATAGGATAATACTTCTAGTAAAAATACTATTATAGATAAAGGTTTTATAGTATAACTAAAAAGTAGTAGACTATAGCTAAGTTTTTACCTAGTTTACTGCGCTAAAGTTAGATGTAGAGAGGCTATTTTCTATACTACTCTTTTTTTCTATATAGCTAATAGAGTTAGTGCTGTTCTAGGTAGCTATAAAAAAACTAATATCTAGTAAAATAGTATTACCCTTATATATTTCTAATATATCTATTTCTAGAAATTCTATTACTATAGTATAGTCTTTGCGTTTATTATAGTTTAGTGTAAAGCGTTTGTTTTTATATAAAAAGGTTATAGTAATAGAATAAAAAAGGGCTATTTAGTATTTTAAATATAATCTAGTAGTAACTCTAATATACTTTTACTAGAAGTTCTACTACTAATTAGTTTAAAAAAGCCTATTAAACACGTAGCTGTATTTTATAGTTAAATTAGACCTATTATATAGATAATAATAGGTTAGGTGTATTATAGAATATAGCTACTTTTTATAGACTTACTAGTATTTATATAAACTATTTATATAAAAAAAAACTTTATAGTACTAGTTATAGGTTTATAAAAAATCTATATTATATTAATACGTATATAAATGTATATTATAAGTTAAATTATAGTAGATATTACGTAGTTAGTAATATCTATAGTAAGTTATAAATAGAATTTACTATATAGATACCTAAGTATAGTAAATAGCGTGTTACTTTTATAACTTTATATTATATAACGTGTATACTTCTTCTATATCTAGCGCTATAACTATTATAATAGTCTAATAAATAACCTATTACGTATAAAAACTTATAATTTAGACTATTTATTTATAGTAAAGCTAGACGCATGTATAGATATAAAGTTTAAACTAGTAAAAGTAGTTTTCTATCTAAAGTTATTACTTATGCTATTTAACTTTTTTATACACCTCTTTATATAACTATAGTTATATTTAATAGCCTTTTTAATAGCTATCTATAAACTAGTTATAGACTATACTATTAATAAAACCTATATAGACACCTAGTTTTATCTAATAAAGTAATTCTAGTATAGTATAAAAGCTACTAGAAAGTCTATAGTATATAGTTATTATTAATTTCTAGCTAGACCTAGATATTAATACTGTTTATTAAAAGTAGCTAGCTAGGCTACTCTAATTAGACTTTTTTTACTTACTTTTTTTAGTACCTAATTTTTTTTTAAAACTCTAAAAGGAGTAGTAATAGGGATTTTGTTGCTTTTATACTTTAGATTAAATTAACTAAAATTTTTCTACTTTAAACCTCTAGAGTTGTAAAGTATAAAAGTATATCCTTTAATACTTTTAAATAAAGTTAATAGAAAATAGCTATAGGCTCTACTTTACCTATAATAGTTATAGTTAAATTTAAAGTTATTTAAAACTTTTATTTCTATATTTTATAACTAGCGCTGCTACGAGAACTACTAACTCTATATTATTAGAGACTTTGTATTATTAAGGCTTTATTATAAAAAAAAGTACTATAAAGTTTAATAAAAAGTTTAAAAATTAAAACCTAGGTTCTATTTACTATAGTAAGCTAAATTATAATTTTAGCTAAACTATAGTTAATGTCTACTAGTAATAAAAACTTTTTTTACTAAATTTTCTAATATAACGCCTAATAATTAGTTAATATTATTAAAATAGTGCTTAGCTAGCTAGAGAATGTTATCTAAATTAATTACTAATTAGTTTTTAGAAAAATATAAGTATGTACCTATTTATATACTCTATACTAGTTAACTATTATTATACTAAGCTTTTAAAGTCTATAGCTATAGACTAATCTAGTAAGTATAGTAAATTTATTAAACTTAGTAGACACGTAAAATTTAATAAAACTAGATAAACTAAGCTTTATAAAAAGCGTAATATCTAAACGCACTAAGCGTAATAATTTAAAAAACTAAAGTTCTAAGCGCTATATCTAATATAGAAATATATATACTAAATATAGAGTATTATAGTTATAACTACTAAATATATAAAAAAAGCTACTAAAAGATTATAAATTTTTAATAACTTTCTAGCCTATTATATAGCTAATAAAAGTAAACGTTGCTAGCTTTTATATAGAGTAAAAAAAAAAAATTAATATAGAACTATTATTACGTTATTAGGTAGGCTACTAACTCTCTACTAAAAATATAGTTAATACTATTAAAAGCGCTAGTTAGACTATAGATATTTAAAACGTAACTAGTCTATAATAGAGCTAATTATATATTTAAAAATAAAACTATTACTAAGTTTAATAGCGTTAAAGTAAATAAGCTATATATTTTTTAAAGCTTTTAAAGCCTTTAGATTAGATATACTATATATCCTTTAATTTTTTAAAGCTTTTAGATTAGATATACTGTGTATTTTTTAATTTTTTAAAGCCTTTAGATTAGATATACTATGTATTTTTTAAACTTTTAAAACTTTTAAAGTAGATAAGCTGCGTATCTTTTAAAGCCTAATATATCTACTATATATTACTACTCTAGTAAGTAGCTCTAACTATAATATGCTCTAATAAGTAATATAAAGTTATACCTATAATAGGTAATATACCTAGTAAATATATTAATAAATAGACTATATAAAAAAAATAAAAGTTTAGTTCTAGAAGTGTAATTAAACTAGAATAACGCCTATAACACATAATAGATTAATAGCGCTAGTAATAAGTAGTTTTAGCAGCGCTAGTAATAAGTAGCTTTAATAGTACTAGTAATAAATAGCTTTAGTAGCGCTAGTAATAAGTAGCTTTAGTAGCGCTAGTAATAAATAGTTTTAATAGCGCTAGTAATAAGTAGCTTTAGCAGCGCTAGTAATAAATAGCTTAGTAATAAATAGCTTTAGTAACGCTAGTAATAAACAGCTTTAGTAGCGCTAGTAATAAGTAGCTTTAGTAGCGTAGGTAATAAAAAAAAAGGTTAGTATTAACTATAGAATATTAGTAGTAATAGTATCTTTTAAAAGTAGAGAAAAAGAAAAAAAGAATATAAAAAAGGAGGTAGAAAGGCAGTAGACTTATATATATAGATTACTTAATATAGTAAAAGTAAAAGTAAACTACATAGTAGATTATATATTATACTAGTAATAAAATAATAATTACGCGCGTATAAAAGGACTTAGTTATTTTAAACTATACTTTATATAAAAGAGTTAAAAAACTACTACTATTTATATATAGGTAATAGTGCTAGGCTTCTAACTACTAAATAGAACTATATAGCTACTAATATATTTAATTATTATTAAGTTTATATACTATATTTTAACTTTAATGTAAATATATATATTTTTTAATTTTATTTTAAATTAAATGTTTTGTAAAATGCCTAGAGTAGTAATTTATATTAGAAATTAAATTAAAGCTATATACTAGTAGCGTATTACTGCTATCTATACTATTATAGAAATAGCTAGTAATTTTATATAATCTAGTATATAAAACTATTATTATAAGGCTTATTAAAGCCTATAGCTAGTATTATAGAGCTTTTTAAAGCCTATAGCTAGCTAGTATTATAGAGCTTTTTAAAGCGCGTAGAGTTATTTTTAATTTTAACACTAGTAAATAAAGAAGGCCTATAGCGTTAGAGCTAGTAGAGAGACTAGAGTAGGTACTATAATTAGGGCTAGTAGAGAAACTAGAGTAGATACTATAATTAGAGCTAGTACTATTAAAGACTATTATAGAGCAGTTTTTAACTTTTTATTTTTAAGCTTAAAAGCTTCTATTTTATATACGTGCTGCGCTTTTAGATTTTTAATTTTAGTTTTTTTCTAATACTCTAAAAAGATAATTTACTAACTAAGCTCTTTAACTATTAGACTAGCTAGAGGAGTTTTAGTATTCTTTTAAAAGATATTAAAACCGCTGTATATAGCTAGAGAGGGGATAGAGAAGTTAAAAAATAAGTTAGAAGTATTAATAGTACTATAGAGTACACCTGTGTTACTTATATTAAAGCTCTATATTTTTTTAAAAAATATTAAAACTACTATATATAGCTAGAGGAGTTTTAGTATTTTTTTAAAAGATATTAAAACTGCTGTATATAGCTAGAGAAGGGATAAAAAGATTAAAAAACAAGTTAAAGGTGTTAATAGTACTATAGAGTACACCTGCGTTGTTTATATTAAAGCTCTATATTTTTTTAAAAAATATTAAAACTGCTATATATAGCTAGAGAGGGGATAGAAAAGTTAAAAAATAAGTTAGAGGCGTTAATAGTACTATAGAGTACACCTACGTTATTTATATTAAAGCTCTAGCTACTATAAAAAATAAATTAAAAGGGTTAATAGTACTATAGAGTATACTAGTATTATTTATATTAAAAATAACTTTAAAGTTATAAACTATTAGGTTTATAAAAGATTATAGTACTATAAAGTACACCTACGTTACTTATACTAAAAATAATTTTAAAGTTATAAACTATTAGGTTTATAAAAGATTATAGTACTATAAAGTACACCTATATTATTTATACTAAAAATAACTTTAAAATTATAAACTATTAGATTTATAAAAAATTGTAGTACTATAGAGTATACCTGCGTTATTTATACTAAAAATAACTTTAAAGTTATAAACTATTAGGTTTATAAAAGATTATAGTGTGTTTAGTAATAGGCTAAATAGCGTAGTAATAACTATATTTTATAGTTTAGTATTATCTTTTTAAAAGATATATAATAGGTTTTTACTAAAGTTAATAATATATGCGTAGCTATCTAGGCTATTAGAAAAAAATGTATTATAGTTATTAGTATAGAAGATTTAGCTAGAGTTACTTTTAGTAAAAAGTAAATAGTTATAGGTATTAATAGAAAAGAGGTAGTTATAGGTATTAATAAGCTCTAAAAATATTATATTATGTATTATATAAGCACCTATATATGTAAAGCTAACTTATACTATAAAGTAAAAAAAGTATAATTATAAGTTATTTTTTAGTGTTAAGTACTACTACTAGAGTTTAATATATAGTAAAAAAACTAGGCTATACCTATTATTTTAATAGATATATCTTTTTAGTAGTAGTAGCTATTTTAATCTAGTTTATATTTTTTATAAGCTGCCTATATTTTAGTAATAGATAAGTTTTTTAGCTACTGCTACTAGTACTACGCCTATTTATTACTAGGCTTAGAGATTAAAAAAGATTTTTAGAGTTACTCTATATATATCTGCTATATTTTAAAGTTTATACTACTATACTAGAGCTTAGGTAGCTTAATTATTTAGTATTTTTACTAATCTATATTAATATATCTCTAATCTAGAAGTTTTTATATTATAGGCAGAGTGCTGCGTAATTAAAAGTTAATAGTATATATAAACTTTAGCTAACTATACTACTACTATTTATTATTTTAACTATTTAGTATATAAAGTAGTAGCTTAAACTGTATATAAAGTAAAAAAGGAGACGTAAGATATATAGTAATTATAGTAGAAGTAGATAAAAAAAATAAAGTTTAAATTTATAGTAAAAAAAACTAGGTACTATAGGTTATTTAGAGTTACTCTATACTATTCTAGAGCTAGTACTAGTAGAGTATAAACTACTATACTTTACTTTTTTAGTAGTTTATTTACTAGGTGTTTTTAGCTACTCTAGAATAGTATAGAGTTAGTTAGTAAAAGTTATTTAGAGTTACTCTATATAAAATTTTTAATAACTTTTATATACTTTTACTACTACGCTATATATTAAAGGCCTATTTTAATAGAGATACTACTACTTACTAATAATATAATAGTGTTTTAAAAAAACTGCGTGTAGTATAGTAGTTTTAATAAAGTATAGAAAAAGTAGTATACTAGTATAGTATATAATTTATAGCTAGGCTAAGTAGAATACTAGTAATATAATTAATATAGAGTAATATATATTAGTAAAAATATAACGTATAAACTTAGTACTAGTAAGTAGTATTTATAACTTGCGTATTAGTATATAAAGTATAGAATAGGTATAGTACTAGTACAGCGTATAGTTTATAACTAGAAGAAGTAGAATTTAAGTAATATAATTAATATATAGTATTATTAGTTTATATAAATAGAACGCGTAGATAAATAGAATTAGAGACTTTTAGCTTAGTATATAATAGGTAAGTATTTAGTTATATATATAAAGTAAAGTTACTATAGTAAACATAGTTAATCTAGTTAGAGACTAGTTAAATATAGGCTACTAATTTAAAATACTTTAATACTTATTTATAATTATACCTACTAAATTGCTATAAAAAGTTTTTTTCTAATGTACTAAAAATTCTATCTAATATAAATCTAAATTAAAAATTTTTTTTACTTTTTACTAATTTTAGAAAAACCTATATAATATTTTATACTAAATTTTAAATTTTTTTTAAAACCTAATATAGCTATAATTAGATTTTAGTTATAATTAATTAGCTTTTTAAATAAATAATTATTATACTTTACTATAAAAAAATAAATATTTAAAGCTTTATTTAACTATTTATATAATAGATATATTAGTTTAAATATATTTCTAAAAATATTATTTTAGACTATAAAGTCTAGTTTATTTTCTAATTCTAGTTTATATTCTACTAGATTATAGATATTAAAATATAACTTTTTACTATCTATTATAGATAAACTAATAGCTAAACTAAAATTATAAATAAATATATTAATTAATAACTATAGTTTTTTATAATATATTATTAGTATAATTAGAGTAAACTTTATTTTTTAATAAACTAAACCTAAATAATACTTTTATACGTATTAATAGATATAGCTTTATACTAGCTTCTATTTAGTTTTAAATTTAAATAAAAATAGAACTAGTACTATTTAAAAGTAGTAAGTTTTATTTAAAAATTTAACTACTAAAAAGTTTATAATCTAGCTATTTAGATATATAATATTTAAAAACTAGCTAAAAAAAATATTAAAAAAATATAAAACTAAATATATTCTACTATTAACGCCTACTAATATTCTATTTACTAAAAAATAGAAAATAAAGTCTACTTTTTTATTACTAATCTAGTAACTTTAAAATTAGGCTAAAAACTAATTAAATATTAAAAAAATCTTTTTAAAGTTTTAAAATAAATTAGGTATTTTTATTAATTTAAACTTTTTTCTAAATTATAAAATATATACTATATTTATATCTAATATTTTTTATAAAAATTTTTATAATCTTTTTTAAAATAAAAAGTTTTAAATCTACTAGCTACTTTTATATAAAGTATAAAAAAATAAAAAATTAAAAAGATTTTTACTAGTAAATTTATTTATAATAACTTTAAATATAAAGCTTGCTAGATAAAATATAATCTAAATTTAATCTAGTATTTAGCTTCTAACTTTATAAATTTTTTTTATAAACTATAAAACTTTTACTAGAAATATCTTAATTATTTAGAACTTTTTTAGGTATTATATAGATAGCTTTAGCTATAGAAAAAAAAATATAAAATATATTATAGTTAGTAAATAATTACATTTTATAAATTTAATAGTTAACGTATTCCACCAGCGAGCCGGTCAACCCAGCGAGCCGGTCAAAATAGCTTGGCATCATGAACACCAAGTTTTCAATCGTCATTATTATTACTATCAACATCTGACTCTACCGCTATAGAGCTCGCATCTGATTCAGAAGTACTTTCTGAACCTTTCTGGCACGTACGAGCGTTGTGCCCAGTCCCTCCACAATTGCCACAGCGTCGGACACCTGGTTGAGCAGGTGCTTGACCACCACCACCACGCGCACGTTTTAATAGATTAGGCGCCGCAGTCGAGGCTGTAGCAGCCTGCGACCCGGCACCGTACTCAAGAGTGCCTCCTTGCTGGATCCTCTTTCTTTTACGCCCCTTCCTCTTTGTCATCTCCGCCAATTGCTCCTCAAGCTCGTGGTTACGGGCTTGAAGAAGAGCGTTTTGGTGCAGCATTAGTTCAGCCCCTTTCACGAGCTGTGAGAAGCCAGCTTGTGCAGTTACAGGCGACCGAGTAAAGGACTCGCGTACGAGCTTTGACTGAGACCCAAATTCATGAGTATTGCTTGGAGTCTTCGATTGCCATGGGTTTGCCGGAGGGGAGGGTTGAGGTGGGGTACGTAACCGCACCTCAAGGCGATCCAACACTACCTGCGCGTTGGTAGGGACTAGCCCTGATGCCTCAAAGGCCTTTCGACAGTTGTCAACCGTAAACACGTCAAAAAACGCGTCTTTGAAGGCTGGGAGGAAGCCTTCCTTGTTGATGTGGAAGACGCGTCGGCGTGCCAAGTCTCGCACGCGCTGGGAGTACTTGCGCTTCAACGGCGAGAAACACACCACATCAAGTGGCTGGAGGATGTGGGATGAATGGGGGGGCATACAGAGTGTTAGGATCTTGTTCTCCACGCAGTAGTCCTTAAACTCTTGGTTAAGGTGGCTCTCGTGGCCGTCCAAGATCAGCAACCGGTATACCCCCACCTTTTGCGCCTTTGTATGCGCGTCAAAGTGCTTCAACCACTCCAGCCCAAGCGCGTTATTTGTCCAGCCGTTCTCAGAGACTGAGAGTTTCCAGTTGTAAGGGATACTGGCCTCCTCGTACCACGCAGAGATGTGTACACGTCCTTTGTAGATAATAAAAGGCGGGGTTGCATCCCCTGAGGCGCATATGCTCTGGATAACGGTAACCCACTCACGATCGCCCGGCTGGATGAGGTCTGGCCGATTACGTCTCTCAGAGCCTGTGACGACTTTCATAGACCCAATTACGCCCATCTGGAAGCCAGTCTCGTCGAAGTTGTGGACGTCGTTGTCCTGGACACCGTACTTGGCTTTTGTCTCATCCACGAGCTTGAACCACGCGCCAATGATCTCTGGATCCTCCTGCCTTATCCTCTGCCTATCCTTTGCTCGATTGAAAGCCATCTTGAGCTCGCCGGAGCGCGTTACAAAGCGCTCAGCCCAGTGCTTGCCCACCGGTGTCCCGTCGCGTACCCCTAGTATCTTATTGGCCATATCTTCTACCTCGCACAGCCGGGGGGCAAACCCTCGCGAATCAAGGTTGAGAATATATCGGACAATCGTCTGCTCTTCGGTGGCAGTGAGTTTCTGGCAGTTAGGTCGAGTTTGGGAGCGTGGAGTGATTCCGTTAATCCGTTCAGAGAGCCTGCGTTGATTGACGCTGAAAGCTGCAGCTGCAGCTCGATGGCTCTTAAATTGGCCGGCTTCGTAGGCTTGGATAGCAAGCTGTATTCTCCCTTCGTTCTGTATTAGCAGCTCGCGACGTTGTTGGTCCATGGTAGGGCGATGGGATAAGTACAAGGCTTGGCAGATTTTGACCGGCTCGCTGGGTTGACCGGCTCGCTGGTGGAATACGTTATTTTATTATTAATATATAAAATTTATAGCTAATATATAAAACTAGTATATAGTTTTTACTAATAAAACTTCTAGCCTAGTAAACTAACTATTATAAATAGATATTAAAGTTTTTTAAAATCTACCTATTTTTTACTATAATATTTTAATTTTTATTTTATTATTAGAGGCGCTATATACTATACCTAATTTAAAGTTTTTAGTACTTTTATACGTTAGAATTTTTTTATTAAACTTTTAAATAGGTTTATAGTTTTTTTTTCTACTAAAAAAATCTAGAGCTTTTTTAAAAGTAGTAGTAGCTAAATATACTATATTTTTTTAAAAAAATTATATTTTTTTATATAAATTTAAAACTTTTTTATATAAATTTTAAATTTTTTTTTATTATATATAGTAGTTTACTAGTATTATATTAGTTCTACTAGTACTAGTAATCTATATAGTTACTATTTATACTATAAAAGCTAATATTTTTATAGCTAAACTAGCTATAGCTTTTATATCTACTAGTTTAGTTTAAAATCTTTTTATTATATTTTTATTAGCTAGTATAGCCTATATAATAAAGCTTTTAAAATTATAAAATACTACTATAATCTAGTTATATTCTAGTTCTATATATATAGGTATTTAAAAAAGTTAAAAAAAACTCTAAACTAGTATAAAAAAATAGCTACGTTAGGAAATTCTATTGTGTAGTAAATTGAGTAAGTAGATAGAAAGTAACGTAAATAGCTAGTAATTAAAGTAAATTACTAATTTACTACTTTTACTCTACAAGGCCTTTTTTCACGTAGTTTACTAGTAATTTACTAGTAAATAACGTGAGTAACATGAATTACTTTAAGTACTATTTTTACTTAATTTACCTCGCTTACCTTGCTTACCTCCTAGACCCCTACTAGTTTAAAATAAAAAAGAACTTTACTTTTTTAAACTCTTTTAAGTTATATAACAACGTACGCAATTAATATAATAATATAATAGAAGTTTCTAAATACTAAAATATTACTTTTATAGGCTTAGCGCGAAAAAAAAATATAGTTTTATTATCTATTTAAACTATTAGCAGCCCCTGTAAATTATTTTTAAGCAAAGAATATTAAAACTTTTTAGTAAATAATTAATAACTATAGAACAGCTAGGCCTAAAATAGTAATTTTTTAACTAATTTATAGCTAAACATTTATTCTATATTATTAGAATTTCAATTGCCTGATTAGGACTAGTTTTAATTTTTCATGGTGTTTGACGTTCGTGGGGTCAATAGGGTGAGCGAGGTAAATGAGGTAAATCAAGCCATTCACGTTAGCCACACTACTCAAGTCTTTTCCTAGTTATTTACTAGTAATTCAACTCATTTACAATGCGCTTGGTGAATGACCAGAATGCTACAAAAAGTTTTTTCCTAACGTATTTACTAGTTTATTTTTTTTATTTAAAAGTATATAATAAGTATACTTTTTTAAACCTACTAGTTTAAATAAATATATAAAATTAAATTTACTATAGAACTAGGCCTAGATAGAGCGTAAGTAAAAAATTTAATAAACTAAAAAGTATATATCTAGAGGTATAGAAATAGGTATTTTTATAAAAGCTATTTAGTATTAGTATTAAAAGTAATAATAAATAGTAATAAAATATATATAATAAAAATATAAAATATAAAAAATAAAAAAAATTATAATATTTAAAAAATTATTATATTCTATTAAAGTAACTACTAGATTTAGTAGTTATTATAATAATTATTAATAAATAGTAAATAGAAAGTTATATTTATTTTAATAAAATAATAATTTTAAAATAGACTTTATATAGAAGTTATATAAAAAATATTTAGATATAAAAATATTTAATTTAAAGTAAAAAGTAATATAATAAAGCTATATTTTATTATAATAATAATTTTAGCTATAAAAGCTTTTTTATAAACTATTTTTATTTTTTTTTATATAAATTTATTAAAAATAGAAAACTATACTAACTTCTATTTAAACTACCTCTATACTATATCTAGTTTAAATTCTATAGAAATTTCTACTTTATTATTACCTACGTACTAATATAGTAGAGGATAGAAAAGAACTCTATAAAAGCCTAGAACTACTACTAAATTCTATTTTATATAGCTTACTACTCTAATAGAACTATAAAAATATAATTTTTTTATTTTTTTATACTAGATCTATAAAAATATAATTTATTTAGCTTTCTAATTTATATATACTTTTATATACTTTTAAACTAATTTAAATACTTTTTAGTACTTTATATTTTTAAACTATTATACTATAGCTATAAACTTTAAAAAAAAATTTATATATATAGCCTAAATATATACTAAATAATTACTTTTTTTTTTATTTTTATTTAGTTTTTTTTACTTAAGTATATAATTACTTTATAAAAGTTTACTAGCGTATTTTTAATATAAAGTAGTATAGAAAATATTATAGATAGCTATAGTATATTATAAAAAAAATTATATTTTATTTTAAAGTTTATATTATAAACTATATTTAAACTTTATTAAAAGGCTTTATTTAGTATTATTAGTAGAATATTATATTAGTATATATAGTTTTAGTAAAGTTTTAGTAAAGTAAACTACTTAACTATATAAACTATTTAACTATAAAGTATATTATAACTATTTACTATAAAAGTTTTTAAATTTTAAACTAAACTCTAGTATATTATTATTTATAATTACTAGCTATAGTAAAAAGTATAATAATAATAAATAAATATATAGTATATATAGTTATTAAAAATAATTATAAATAGCTTTATAAAAGCTTTACTAAAAATATTATAAAAAATATTTTTTTATAAATTTAAATTTATTAAAGCTAAAACACTTTTAATACTAATAAATAAAATTTTAATTAAAAAAATCTAATAGTAACTAAACTACTTTTTAATAACTTTTTAGAAAGAAGGTTTTAGCTAGTAATAGCTTATAGACTAAAAAAAGTATATTAAATTAATAGAGTTATTCTAGAGCTAGTAAATAAATAGAGTATAAAGTATACTAGCGTATTTTATAACTTATCTAATAAAACTAGCCTTTTAAGTAATATCTAGAGAGGATATAATTAATTATTTTAACTTTTATTAAATTTATTTATATTTATACACTTTTAATAGTATTATATATTTAATAAAACTATTTATCTATATAAACTATTTATTTATAAAGTATATTACTATATACCTTTTATAGGCTACGCTTTTTAATAATATAATAAGTAAAACTTATTTATACTACTAATAATTTAATTTTATACTTTTTTTTATCTACTCTAACTTGGAAAGGCTAGCACATATGTTACTCTTAGTACTTCTGGTGTTCCTTGTCTGGAAATCAACTTCCGCCATGTTCTTGGCATCTCCCAGCACCCTAGAGGTCTGGGATTGTGTACGAATCAACTCCAACAGAATTTTGGTGGTGATTGGGCAGAAACAAGTGCCATTGCATGTTGTGATGTCGGCGTTATGTCTTCGCATCGCCATTAGAAGTGCAAGCTAAAGTACCCTTGCGCCTGATTCGCAAAGCAGGCAAACTTCCTCCGCCGTATGTTTCTGTTGCGAAGGCTACGTCGCATATTTCTGGGAATCAAGAACAGGAGGTAGGTATCGAAATAGAGCGAGATGCGTTCGTGCAGGGTGCGAGGGTATTGGTGATGAATGATGTACTTGCTACGGGGGAGACTCTTCGTGCAGTGCTGGAATTGCTGGTGAAGGCTGGTGTAGCTGCACAGGACATCAGCGTCATGATTATTGCCGAGTTTCCGTTTCATCGTGGCCGGGACTTGCTGCGTCGCAGAGAGTTTGGTAGTGTTGGTGTACAAAGCCTCTTGGTCTTTGGAGGTGCTTGAGACACCAACACAAAACTTGTGTAGCCACGATGACCTAATAGTGGTTCTATGGCAAAACAGTGCAGTGGAATCAAAGGATAGCCTCTCACAAATTTTCCGTCTGAATTGGTGTTGCCTGTCTATCTGTGCTCGTAGCTTCAACATATGGTATGCGACCTCATATTTATCGACATTAACGCAGTGTAAAGAGCGAAGACGAAGCATAATATGTGTACAGGGTGTATCAGAATGGGAGCCAGCACTGGAAAGAGCACATCCCAAAGCCTTTATACGGGCAAAGGCAAAGAAAAGCGTAGGCGACGATCGATGAAGCCGGGGAGGATGCATGAAACTAACCTATCAGTGTCGACGCCCATGAGAAGCAGATCATATCTCCTCAGGATCGATAGACAGATGTTCTTGTTGTAGAAACATTGCAAAGACATGCAGCATGATGAGACGTCGTGGTCGCAACATCACAAATGATTGGGGACTGAGTTGCATAACTGCGGATACCAAAAATCGAGGGGACTGAAAATCTTAATGAAAAGCAATGTAACCACAGTGAAGCAAATGACCCATTACCGTAAAGTCCGAGAGGGAAACAATGATATCCACATTTTCGTCCACATGGCCGTTTCGATCCGCAACACATTTTGCCATATCCACATGACCTTGTCAAAAGCCCGTCGACCATAGGATAGCCTGGCCCTCATCATGTGATGGTCAGAGAGAGACATTCATCTCAAGCACCCCTTCCACCGCCGTAAGGTTGATGTCTGTAGTTCTGACCCCTCCCGCCGCCTCTATAATTGGCACCCGGCCTGCCCGCATTCTTCGGTCCAGTGGGTGCGTTGATCGGAGCCTGACTCGGTGTGACAGGCGGCTGGCTACTGCCCTGGCGACTCCTGCTGCCTCCCTTGTTGAACCCGCCGCCACCACGGCCGGGTCCAGATGGGATGTGCGGCTGTGGTGCATCATCGTACATGCCCTCCCAGGCTGTGGGACCACCCGCGCCCCCGTAGCCAGAAGACTGTTGCTGTCTGCGCGCTTGTTGCTGTTCGTATTTCTGCTGTTCGAACATGAGTTGGTCTTGTGCTGTGTATGCGGGACCAGGACGGCCGGAGTTGTGGGGATTTCCTACATTACCAGCGTTGCCGGCGCCGTTTCCTCCACCTTGTTGCATGGCTTGCATGGCTTGCATTTGCTGCATCTGTTGCATGGCCAAAGGGTTCATGCCGCCAGGACCCCCGCCACCCATCATCTGTGGATTGGGGGAGCCTGTGTTGCGGTTCATACCGCCACCTTGCATCATTTGTTGTTGCATTTGCTGCATGGCCATTGGGTTCATACCACCCGGCATACCGCCCATAGGATTTGGCATGCCACCCTGTTGTTGCTGAGCCAGAGTCTGTTGCATGGACTGGAAGTACTGTTGCATGCGCTGCCAGTACTGCGCCATCATTGCAGGGCTCATTCCGCTGTTGCCAGCCTGACCTGACTGGTTCTGTTGGTTATCGTAGCCACCACCACCGTTGTTGTTGCTGTTATTGTTGTGGTGATTGTTATGGCTATTGTCACGGTTGTTGAACTTGTTGCGACCAAACTTCTTGTTATCGCCGCCGTCGTCGTCTCGCATGTTGCCGCGGGGCTGGGCACGCTTGACCTCAATGGGCTTACCAAGAATCTGTAGAGGGCCTTTGAGGGTCGCGTCGACTGCTGCATCTCCATCGAATGTGACAAACCCAAAGCCACGGGGTCTGCCGGTTTCCTTGTCCATCATCAGTGTGGCATCGACGACACGGCCGAACTGCTTGAAGAAGTTTGTAAAGTCTTCTTCGGTGGCTTCCTGACTGACACCGCCAACAAAGATTTTACTCGTCCTCTCCTGCTCCTCACGGGGGATAGCTCGCTTGGGATCAATCTCGCTGCAGTCAGTATGTAGCTTTAGCGATTCTAGACCGGAGACGTACAATCTTGCCATCGAGATAGTGCTCCTTCACCATGACAATATTGACGCACTTTGGATCTCGAAAGGTGAGAAATCCGAAACCACGCGACCGACCGGTTGCAGAGTCGCGCATGACTGTGCACTCGCTAACCTCACCGAATTGTGTGAAGTAGCCCTTGAGAGACTCTGCGAGTTGTTGTCAGCGGAGTTTGGGGACATGTAGCTGTGTCTCGCCTAGGATCGTTTACAGCTGCTGTTCCTTGTGCTCATGGGCTCGTGGCGTAGCTACATACCTTCTGTTGTCTCCCAATTCAGACCGCCGATGAACATTTTTCTGAGGCAAGCGTCAGCATTCTGCGTCACCTGGTGCAGATGATACGACAAGCAAGAGCGGGTCAGGTGTAAGAGCGCATTCAGCCATGAGAGGTGAGTTTTTCATGGAGCAAGTGGATGAGTATCGTCGTTGGCTTCCGAAGGGAGTGATTTGCCACGTTTCGGTGCGAAAGTGGCGATTGTACAACGTTCGCCTATGTAGCAAAGGCAATGGCGAGGAAGAGGTTGCGTTGTAGTGTCATCGTGTCGTTGCAGCACGTTTCCAATGATGTCGGCATGTGTGTAGGTTTGGTGGTGACGGCTAGTCCAAGAGGTGATTGTAGAATGGAGCCGTGATTGGCTGTTGGGTCTGGAGAGCTACCCCAAGATATCTTCGACTACAGCATCGCCTGGATGGCAGCTAGAATCGAGGTGAAGGTGATGAAGATGTCGATTGGGCTGCTATTTCCATGCAGCGTTGACATGCCGTTATTCCACTCAGCGGGAGTGCACGCAAGCCTCAACTTGGTGCCGCGTTTTTTTTCCCTTTTCTACGCGCCGACCTCGTGGCCAAGACGCAAACAATGTGGGTGGATAGGCGAGTACAATCCAGGGGCTCAGAAGTCCACCATTTGATCCATGTGCAAGAGAGAGCAGCCTGGCAAGAGGCACAGTGTGTTCGGGTGAAGCGTCTGTGTTCTGCTATGAAGTCGAGCGACGATGTCTATCAGACTATGCTACGACTCGAAGGCTATGCTCAGCTTGCGTTGTTGGTACGCGCTATCAAGTACCTAGGTATATATCGACAATGTCGCGCTACCAAAGATTGTGGTGCAGCGCAAAGATCCTCGAGCGAGGCGTGTTGAAGAATGGCTTATGATGGCACAGCCGTCGAAAGTCCATGCCCAGCATCTTCCATCCGCCATTGCTTGCAGCGTACCGCCGCATGTTACGATCAACTCGCTCGTATAGCGATGCATGTCCCGTGTTCTTTCGACCACACATGTAGCTCGCGAGCCAGCCAGTGTGTTGCTCTACCGAGCGTGGACCTTTGCTGCGAAGTCTGGCTTTTGGTGCCGGTCTTCACGGGCCATGCGCCCACCCGATGGCTCACTCACTTGACACATGGCTTTACCTTGTGATGCGCTCCTCTGTTGAGGTATGATGGATATGGATGTACGTGATGCAAAACTTACCCGTCTTCCTTGACATTGATGGGCCCGTAGTTGTCATCCTCCATGGGCGCGCTGTCGTAGGCCTGGTTGTTGCCTCCATTGTAGCCCGATTGATCCATGTGGGAGTCGTCGTTTCCAGCAGACTGCGTCTGCCACGAAGGCGCCGCATCGTTGGCGACACTGTGGGCCGAGTCTGGTGGAGGCGCGCTGGCTGGCTCTGGTGGCGCAGGCTCTGGCTCTGCTTGAGGGGGTGGTGCAGGGGCCGGGGCAGAGGGCTTCGCCGCGGGCTCCTCGTCGTAGCTGAGCGTGTCAGGTTAGTGGGTGACGCGACGTGATTGGGCAGCAGCGCGACGGAGGTGGAGGTGGAGGTGGAGGTAGAAGTAGAGGTAGAGCGTGGCCTACAGGTCATCAAAGATGTCGTCGTCGAAGTTTTCGTCGGCCATTGTGTGGGGACAATGGAGGGAGGCGGAAGGGAGGTGGCAGTGGCGGTGGCAGTGGCAGTGGCAGTGGCAGTGGCAGTGGTGGTAGAAGGTGAGAGCAGAGAGAAGAGAGCAGACCGAAGATGGAAGACAGAAGACAGAGGCTGGCGGCCAACCCGAGGAGAGAGAGAGAGAGCGAGCCTGCAGGTGGACTGGACTGGGGCCGGCAAGTCGCGCTAGTGTCGGCGTTGGGCTTGGCGGGGCAGGCGCGACTGCGAACTGCGCCTGCAACTGCAACTGCGAGTCGGGGGTCGGGGCGCGGTCGGTGCGGCGGTGCAGCGGCGGTGCAGCGGCGGGATGCGGCGTGTGCTAGCCCAAGTTGGAGTAGCTGTACTCCCTATGCTACTATCTACTCTACTATACCATACTATACTATACGGAACCGTCCATGTATGCAGGCAGCGGGGCGCGCCTCTCTGACCGACCACCAGACGGACACGCCCTCCACCATGGCCCCGAAGAAGCAGCAGCAACAGCAGCAGCAGCAGGTTGGTGCTCCCAGTTGATCGTTTGATCGTTGCGTGCACGCGGCTTCGTTTGCTAACAGTGTGCGCGCCAGGAAATGGTCCAGGTCGGTTCGTGCCCTCTCCAACACGCACACAACAAGCGGCGCCATGGTGAATGAGTGCCCGCCACGGCTAACATGTCGCGTCCCCCCATACAGACCGCTCCGGGTAGGCCACTGCCACCATCACCGCATGCATGCCATGTCTGGCTAACCCCCGGCGCAGCTCTGCGTCGCCCTTTTGGCGCACCACGCCCAATGCCTCGAGCCCCCCCGGCAACAAAGTCATTGGCGCATCCTACTCACACGCCGACATGCTCAGCTTCAGTTCCTTGTATGGGCCAGTCGCGTCACGTCCATGTGCATACACTCACTCTCGTCACAGAAACGTCTCCGGGCCCAGCTCGCGCCCGCGCACCCCGCCCTCAGCCTCGCACAGCCGCGAGTCGAGCGCAGCCCCCAGCCGAACGAGCTACACCACCTCTCCCCGCCCCGCGCGCGCCACCTACGGCCACTTCCTGCGCGACACCCACAAGGACTGGAACCATGGCGACGACGACGGCGACATCATGTTTGAAGACGATGAAGACGAGTTTGGCTTGCCCAGCATTGCCAACATGCGCCGCAAGGGCCGCCGGAAACAGCCCCCACAGACAAAGGACCCCGGCGGCACCCTGCGTAGGACCAGCACCGGCTCGTCAGCAGCATGGCGCGGCATTGACAGCGGCGACATTGCCGAAGAGCGCGGTATCCCCAACTACCCCACGGCCAAGAAGATCGAGGGCAAGATCCTCCGCCCGCAGTACCAAGAGATCCTCCGCGACCCGGCCAACTCGCTCCACCTCATATCCCACCCCACCGTACCGCCCAATGCGACGGCAAAGCAAATCGACGAGTTCTCGGCGCGAACCACGAGGATCAATAAGTTCAAGCGCATCCTGCAAGCCAGCACAATCTCGCTGTCCGACCTTCGCGACTCGGCCTGGTCAGGTGTCCCGTCAGAGGTTCGTGCCATGACCTGGCAAGTCCTGCTGGGCTATTTGCCTACCAGCAGCGAGCGGCGCGTCGCCACTCTGGAACGAAAGCGGAAAGAATACTTGGAGGGCGTGCGCCAGGCCTTTGAGCGCGGTACTGCCGGCAGTACTGGCGCTGTCGCATCAGGCATGGCGGGCGCGTCCTCCCAGCCTACATCGAATCGCGGCAGAGGACGCGGCCTGGACGAAGCCATCTGGCATCAGATCAGCATAGACGTACCCCGAACCAACCCACACCTCGAGCTCTACAGCTATGAAGCAACACAAAGATCACTCGAGCGCATACTCTATCTGTGGGCAATACGACATCCGGCATCGGGATACGTGCAGGGCATCAATGACCTCGTCACTCCCTTCTGGCAGGTTTTCCTGGGCGCCTACATTTCAGATCCAGACATTGAGTTCGGTATGGATCCTGGCCAGCTACCAAAACAGGTCCTGGATGCGGTAGAGGCTGATTCTTTCTGGTGTCTCACAAAATTACTAGATGGCATACAAGACAATTACATTGCACAGCAGCCGGGCATCCAGCGGCAAGTGGCCAGTCTGAGAGACCTAACTACTCGGATAGACGCAAGCTTGGCCAAGCACCTGGAAAACGAAGGCGTCGAGTTTATTCAATTCAGCTTCCGGTGGATGAATTGTCTTTTGATGCGCGAGATATCGGTCAAGAACACAATCAGGATGTGGGACACCTATCTGGTATCCACTCTTCCTGCTTCTTTACTATATCGCTGCGTTGCTAACCGATAATTAGTCCGAAGAAGACGGATTTTCATCCTTCCATCTCTACGTTTGCGCCGCCTTTCTCGTCAAATGGTCGGATCAGCTACGGAAAATGGATTTCCAAGAGACCATGATGTTCCTTCAGTCTTTGCCCACCCGCCAATGGACAGAGAAAGACATTGAACTCTTACTCAGTGAAGCCTTCATCTGGCAGAGTCTGTTCAAGGGGAGCGGTGCACATCTAAAGAACACAAGTTCAAGAGGAAGCGGTGTAGGCATGGGCCCTGATTTTTGAAGCCCATCGCTGATGTTGTACGTAGCACTAATGAACGAGATGCATGACTGCAATGATCCTCCTTGGAAATCTAGCATCAACTAGCTGCTTTGCTCAAACCCAAGCCAATAGACCATTTAGCCTGACGCAAGGCAGAAACCCCGCCCTTGCCCCACCATACGCCACGAAGCTACCCCGACAACCGAAGACACCTAGGCTGAACCCCAATTACAAGGTCCTCAGTACCAGCTTTCCCAAGATAGAACATCCCGTGTGCTCTCGATATACGTCTCCAATGTCTGATCCACCATCCCGCCCCCCGTTCTCTTCTCTGCCGCTTGATAAGTCTGGACCCCCGTTGAACGCGTGGGGTCTCTACGGCTCCAAAGACGAACTTGGTGCTATGAACACGCTCACTGCAACCACTACGTTGCTTGCCGCACGGGAGATTTGCACTGGCGAACGCATATCCCTCGACTGGACACTGAACTATCCTACACACCCGTCCTTCAACCGTCCCCAGTTCTCACACACCATCACTAACAAATCGCACCCCGACGGTACGAAGCGAACCGTGAACGACGATCATCTGGATATGAACACGCAAGGAAGTAGTCAGTGGGACGGATTCAGGCATTATGGATACCAAAAAGCCAAGTGTTACTATGGGGGCCGTACGCAAGATGATCTAGAAAAGAGTGCAGTCATTGGTATCGACAAAGTCGTCCAAGCAGGAGGCATTGTAGGAAGGGGGGTGGTGCTGGACTATCCGAGGTGGCTCGAGAACCAGGGAAGGAACCAAGTGCATGCTTTGCAAGCTATTGGCATCAAGGCGGAAGAGCTCACGGCTATGCTCCAAGAGGCAGAAGTGGAGACAAGACCGGGCGATATTCTGCTGCTCCGAACGGGTTTCACGCGCGACTATCTCAAGCTCAATGAAGGCGAGAGAAAGGAGCTGGCCATGAAACCACCGACTTTCCTTGGTGTAGAGGTTAGCAAGGCTTTTGATTGTTCCGATGGAAGTCAGCTGACCCCTATCAGTCCTCTAAGCCGGTTCTCGAATGGCTCTGGAACAACAATTTCGCCGCGGTAGCTTCGGACGCACCCTCCTTTGAAATGTCGCCTCTAGTCGGACCGCACACTGCGCCCGGCGGTCTCTGGGCCGGTGAGCCGTGGGAGGACGAGCTGCAGGGCGGGGGTCTTTTGCATCAAGTGGTGTTAGCAGGTTGGGGTATTATGATTGGGGAATTGTGGGATCTCGATCGATTGTGTGAGCGGAGTGCACAGACGCGCAGAACAACTTGCTGGGTGGGAAGTATGCCCTTGAAAGTATGTTGATTGTCAAGGAGGACTTGGACTTGTATTGTACGCTGACATGTGCCACAGGTTCCAGGCGGAGTTGCGAGTACACCGAATGCCGTTGCGATATTTTGAATTCCAACAATTGCTTACATATATCACATTCCGCGAACGTTATCAAGATCCCCATTTATACTTGTTGGCTGAGCCATCGCGTGCCATAGAGACCTCATGGGCGGTGCATGAGCCTTTCTGGCTACTTTACCCGTCGTCACACAAAAGGAGATGAACTCGCCGAGGTCCAAGCACTTCGTATATAGAGCAATACTCACTTACTGGAATGTAGGAATACCAACATGGGCCCTTCTTCGTTCCACACTCGAGACCCTCCACCCAGGAGGGGCTCCGAGCCTTCCGTCGACCAATAGCCATATCTCGGCATCCCTTTGGTACAACCACCACAATGTGTCAAAAGGCGTCATTGCCTCTTTCTCTGGCACTTTTGCTGGAAGTTAATATTGCTACTATATTACTACCACTGGATCTCATCTCCACAGCCTATTATGCATCTCACCACTACTCTCCTCCTCTCATTGTCCACTCTTGCCCTGGCTACACCTCATCCTCAGTACGCCGCTGTTCCCCCAAAGCAGAAGTACGACGACTACCCGGACGTCCCTAAGAAAGATGCCGGCTACCCTGAGGTCACCATGAAGTACGACGACTATCCCAAGGTTGCCGTGAAGTATGACGACTATCCCAAGGTTGCCGTGAAGTATAACGACTACCCCAAGGTCTCCATGAAGTACGAAGACTACCCAGATGTCCCTAAGAAAGATGCCGGCTATCATGAGGTCACCATGAAGTACGACGAATACCCCACGGTCAGCAAGAAGTACGATGATTATCCCAAGTACCATTCCTATCCGAAGGATGACCCGTCGGAAGGATCGTATCCTTCAAACGACTACGACTCTGAACCGAAGATGTGCGCCAAGATGTGCTCGTCGAAGCCGGTTTTGACTTGTGGGGAGGGATGGGAGAGCGAGATGAGCGGGGTGAGTATTCAGGAAACTAGACTATGAGCGACTTTGCTGACAGTATGGCAGGATTGCTGGACGTGCTGCAAATAGGTGCATGGGCAGAGTAGCCGCTTGTCAAACATCTACACACGCGGCCTATCGCGAGGGTCTCATAAGATGACTCCCATGAGGTTTTAAGGAAATTTTCATCATGATCTTCTTCTTCTCTTTTCTGGAAAACGATGAATTGTATGGATTGTACAGAATGGTTATGCAATTATTCTCGGGATAGCAACATCTACTAACCAATGCATGGTTGTGATAATCGAGGGGTACAGTAAGATGGGAACACTGGTCAACAAGGCTTACGCACATTCATAAATGATCATGTCGCTCCCTCAGCACGCGTCTCATCAATAGAAGTAGACTTTCTCAAGTGTACTTCTCCACTTGCCTCTCACTCCACTCCCAAAACTCTTGTGCACGCCCATTACCACCCTCATCTTTCGTCTTGACCGCATCCGCTAGATCCTTCCTTAGCTGGGTCTTCCTGCCAAAGGGAATCACCCATTCATTCTGCTTCAGGGCTGCAGCCTCGGGCGAAAGACCAGCAAAAAGCTCAGTGTAGGCACCGTTGACAGCGGGGTATGTAATGTAGCTGATCACCAAGGCTTGGAGATAGGGTAGATGGCGTTGTAGGTCTGAAGATAGATTACCAGGATTTAGGGACTGTGGTGGTTAGAATCTTGACACCGCATAATCTAGCATGAATTTCCCACGAGATCGGATAAGTGACGGAGACTATTGAAGGCTACTTACTACGCTTACAAGGCCCTGATCCTTGTACCGCCGCTGAAACTCTAGCGCATGCAGGACGTTTCCGCCTTTGCTGACGGCATACTTGAATTCCTTGCCCTTGTCATTCTTGTAGTCTAGATTCTGCATTTCAACCCCACCCGTGGGAGAAAAGAGATGGGCCGCACTGGAAGAAACCCAGATTACTCTCACACTGCCGGTCACCTCCTTCTTCGCTGTCTCAATCATAATCGGAGTCAATAGCTTGGTGAACAGGAATGGTGCTATGCAATTGGTTCCCAATTGCAATTCGTAGCCCTGCGTCGTCGTCGTACCTGGTGGCGGCATCATGACGCCAGCATTGTTGAACAAGACGTCTAAACGTTTTTCCTTTGCCAAGAACTCCTCTGCAGACGCCTTTATCCCTTGGAGATCTCCAAGGTCCAGGTGGAGGTGGTGCAGCGCTCCCTGCGCGTTTGGCTGTTGTTCTTTGATCCATTGGATGGCTGATTGCGCTTTTTCGGCTGAGCGCGCAGCAACATAGACGGTGCCATTGAGCGAATAGAGGAGACGTGCCAACTCTTTTCCAACACCGGCATTCGCACCAGTCACAATGTATACCTTGCCGCGCAAGTCGGTGCCTGACTTCTCAGTAAAAGTGGGATCGGGCGGGAATGCTTGGCTGAATTGATTGCCCATGATGTGCAGTGTCGATGTGATTGTGCAGTTGTATGTGTAGAGCGTCGATTCTTGTTGTCCAGGTTGTTCACGAGCGACCGTCTTCTGGCAGATCTGAGTGGTGATGTCGCTATCGCCGCTACCAAGTAGCGTCATTCATACGCGGACCATAGCATGGCAGCGGGCGATCGTCCACTCGCGATAGTTAGCTCTGAAAAATGCTCAGCTCCTTTGCGCGAATCGTCGGCTCTCTAACATACTAAGATACGATATTCAAAAAACACATTGCGCGCGCACACACTCCTAGCTGCAATCAGACTACCACCGAAGTGCTTAAATAGTACATTGACACAACCATTGTCTAATTCTAAATGAATTGTGAGCCCAGTGTAAAGAGGGGAAAAAGACTAATTGCCTCTATCATCCGGTTTCAAGCCCTTTTTCGGTACCATGTTGAGGAGAGTGTCCTTGTCCCGAATACCCGCCAGTTGGCCTTGCTGCACCCGCTTGACAGTAAGCGCAGCAATAAGCGCAGCACCGACACCGGAGCCGTCCTCGGCAGGCAAAACCTCGATCGGATCGCCCTTGCCCTTGCCATACTTTGCAGGCCAGTCCATAATCTCCTTCAGCGCTTGCGCTTGCCGGACCTTGAAATGAGGATACTTGGTGAACACACTACCGTCGGCACCGACGTGTACCTCATCCCAGTTCTTGTGTTTGCAAATGGCAGACACGCCACAAGCGGTCAGACGGGCAGCGCGTGTTCCAATCAGCTCAGCGAGACGTCTAATCAGCTCGAGCTCGGGCTTGGTACAGTGGATGCCCAACTTGTCGTCAAAGAGATCGCCTGTGTCTTGCAGATTCTCGAAACGATCCTCCTCGATTTGAGCCAGGAAACCGGCGTCAAGAGAGTATGGCTTGTCAAGCTTACTTATGTTTTGGCCTTGGAACAAGGTGCACTCGTGTCCCTTGTGTAAGTCAAGAAGGACTAGGCGAAAGATCTCACCGAGGTACAAACCAGCAACCATCTTCTCAAAGGACTGCTGACCCGGACGTGGGGAGTCCTTGTCGATGATGATGTCGTATGGTGTACGTGGCAGAACTTGGTGTTCGTTGTCGAAAGCGCCCCATTCGCAGTTGATGGCCATGGGCAGCGACGGATCGAGGTTCATGTGCTCCAGCTTGGGGATAGAGCCGCAATCCTCCATGTATGCAGCGTTGCAGCCCGTGCCGAAGATGCAGCCGATCTTGATACTCGTGTTGGTGTATGCTGAGGCGATCATTGTTCCGGTGGTATCATTGACCAGGGCTGCAAGCTTGATGGGCACGCCGCGCTCCTCGAGCGCCTTCTTGAAGGCTGGCACCACATCGACGCCCTCAACGCCTTGTACGTCGAATCCCTTTGTCCATCGTTGCAAGACGCCATGATCGATGGCATCTTGCGACACTGGATAGGAGAAGGTGAAGCCTAGCGGCAGATGGTCAATCTCCTCGTTCTCGTGGTGGTAATCGATGAACTGCTGCAGGCAGTCGGCGACATAGCCCCAGAGCTCGTCGGCGGTGCCCGTCTTGAGCTCCTCGGGCATGCGGTACTTTGACTGGATAATCTCAAACTCGCCCTTTTCCTCGGTCAACGTGACCTCGCACACGCGCAAGTTGGTGCCGCCCATGTCGAGCGCGAGGAAGGTGCCGGTTTCGTTGCCATCGGGGAAGGCCATGCACCAAGTGGGGATCATGGGCTGCGTCGTGTCAGGTGAGGCGCGTAGGATTCGAGCGTGGGCAGACGGTCACTCACCACCGAGCCCCCTTCCTTGGTGAGGCCTTTCTTCAGCTCCTTGACAAAGTGGTCCGAGATTTGCTTCAACTTGGGCGTCGGCACCGTGAAGAGCTCCTCGAGCTTGTCAATCTGCTCCTTCAGGTCCCCGGGCATGTCCGCCATGGAGCCTAGCACACTGGTTATGTCTGTCTCGACCTCCCAAGTCGGCTGGAGGAGCGCCTACCCTTTCGCGAGGGCGGTCTTCTTGCGCCCAAAACCATGCTGGCGATGTGGTCGTGTGCAAGGTTGTTTGGTGTGTGCAATATCAATGTCTACACAACGGCCGCCTGGTTTTTCAAAGTGAGTGGTGCTGGAATGCCTGCAATTTGCTTTTGAGTGGAATTGGGCGTGGAAGCTTACCAAGGCTATGTGATAACGCGACCCCGCCTTCAAGATGCGCCACGAATCACGATAGTCTATGGGGCAATGGCCGGCTCGTCGACGAAGCGGGAGGAATTTCGGCGAACTGGTAGGAAACGGGAGGGAAGATTCTATCCAATTGGCCTAGGTCTAGTCACACTGAAGAAAATTGGGAGAGGGAGAGGGCCATGCGCAAAAGCAACTTTGGTGCTGGTGGAGCCCCGCGCCATGCCGCGCCCACGAACCCGGAAGCAACTGCGCAATGACGCACGTCAAACGTCGCTAGCCGGGTATGGTAGCGACTACACGCGTCGCCCTCGACCACATCTCACGCGTCTTTCCAAGAGTGGGACAATCACCTCACCGTCTTCAAAAACAATTGCTACGTCTCCAAACATGTCGCGGTACACACGGTCCCGGCCTTTTGAATGACTTCAACCAGCTGAATGACTTTTGCAAGAGCTCGAGTTGGCGTACTTCTTCTCTGTTATCCATGTACTGCTGCTCCATCTACACTCGGTCATGTTAGCGATGCAACTCTGGCGCTGCCGCAGTGGTGCACTACGACCAGTCCAACTATTACACATTTCTCTATTGGAATCTGCTTCTCATTCACCTCCACGCCAACCATGATATGGTCACTCCATGCCTACCTTCCTGGAGGGACTCAGGCTTTCACTCACCATCGCCCAATACGCCTTTGATTCCTTATGTTATACTACTCACCTGTATCGCACTACACGTTCCAGCCAACATCGTCTGCAAGTGGCCACCATGGCCATCACAAGTCTGGAATTGGAATTCTCTCGCCATGTGTCGCTGTACAAGGTGCAAATCCGCATTCACCTCAACTCACACTGCCCAACACTAAACGCCAAGCCGAGCTCCTTCCTCGTCAAGGCTGTAGCCTGGGTCCAGTCGAACTGAAGCCCGTTTGTCCTGTGTTTCTGCTAGCAACGAGTCGCCAAGCACGTCACTGTGGGTGGACATATAACCTCCTCGCCGCGCTCGACTCCACACCTTCGACTACAGCTTGCAAGACACCATTCAGGACTACTAACGATCGCTTCTTGTCACAGCCTGTTACTAACTAAACCAACTCTAGGTCACTTTATTCGTCGCCGTGAGACGCTTCAGATAATCCCAAGGTACGTGTCCCCCACTCCAAATTAGCGACTGCTTGCAACCACTGACAACGTTGTAGACCAGTCAAATCCGCGCCGTGCCACAATCCAAGATACGCACAAACACTGAAATGAGCTCTTCCAACAACACCAACTATGGTGCTGGCGGTCGTACCCGTGGCTACTCAATGCTCGCGGGTCTGCCCGGCAGAAGCAGTGGCTCCAGCGCTCAGCAACGCCGATCCGCGTTAACTGAAGCCTTTGCCAAAGAGCGAGAGTCTGGACCAGAACCAGAACCTAGAACATCAGGAACTGCCGCCAGCTCGTCCGAGGATGAGCCAGTCGACGAGGATCCACTTCCTCGCTCGAAGCCCATAAACATACCCAGCTCAGCCCAAATGCCGAATGCCAGCCGTTTTGCTTACGCTACTGACAACAAGGACTTCCGCAACTGGACCACCGGACTTCCTCCCAAAAAGTCCTTCCTCCGCGGTGATGCTGACACGCCCGCCCGCTTCAAGATGCCGCGTCGCTCCACCCTCGCTGACATGCTCGAGCTTGACGATCTTCTCAAGGCAGCCATGATCGACTACGATGGCCAGAAGTACTTCCCTCTCAACGCTGCCACCGTCCACCACCTCTCACCTTTCTGGAGGGGAGTGAAGCCAGTCTCCAACGTTGGCATCTTCAAGTCCATGATCATCAGTAAGGAAGTCAACAACGTCCATGCTGACCATGTCGTCTACGCCCTAGAGCGTATCGGTGAACATGTCGACCGCCTAGTCATTCTCGCTCCAGTTCGCACATCCGAACTGGGTAACGTCTTTAAGCGTGAAGGGGACAACATCTATCCTAGCAACGACTGGGATTACCTTCTCGAGTTCTTCCCCAAGCTCAAACACCTTCTCTTCATCCACCCCCACGACATCCCCTTCGACCTCTCCACTGACACCCTCGACTCTCTCCTCGCTGCCGTCGCCCACCGCCAGGCTGCTCTGGCACTGCAGGAGGTATCCATCCGGGTACCTCCTGGTGTCATTTCGGCCACCGCATACAACGGTTGAGGTCTCCTCGCTGTCGCATCCGGCCACGAGGGCCACCAGAAGGTGAGGTGAAATCCTCCGCGCTCGCCCGTGACGACTGGGATTGGGCTGAAAAGTCCTCTGAAGGAGGCATAATGTATGTTTGGGATCGGAGTTGGGGCGTCTTCTGGGGTTTGGTCTGGGATCTTTTGTACAATACCCAGAATACATGATGATGACTTCAGTTTCTTCCACAGGCTGAGAAATATACGTCATGTACACTTGTGATGACCACCACTTATTCACTGGCCACGCCATTATGGTCTTACTAGCTTGATCCGTCTACAATGAACTTCAATTTCTCAATATTTTGGCTTGAATGGCAGTGTCTGCATCTGCTTCACTGGATCCTCTCCAATCCCAAATAGCTCATAAAGCCACCTCAGTATTACCAAAAAGCTCATAGGCTCACCCATATGCATGCCACCCTTCACAAAGCGCGCCTCCTTTGGCTTGCCATGCTGTAAGCATAAATAATAGTCGTCAATGGGGAAAATCTCGTCCTCTGTCCCATTCACAAGCAACAGCCTTGCGCAGGTGGTTCGATCCAGTGTGCCGTCGTCGAGTAGTGAGAACTTCTCCAAGGCTTCAGTTTGGAAAAGGCGTGTAGACGTATAGCCGAATTTGTATGCGAGCGTATCGGCAAGATCAAATGGATATTCAAGGTGATTTACACTATCCAGCCATTTGGGTTCGAACATGTGGTGGCATCCTCCGCCTAGAGCAACAACTCCGGCAAGTTTGTCGGCATGTGTGTGCGCGACACGGATTGCGTAGTATCCACCTGTGCTATATGCCCAAAGCGCAATATTTTTCTGATCCAGACGGTGTTGCTGGGAAATCCAGTCAAACAGGCTTGTGTACAGACGGTCCGGAGATGTAGGGTCTGATGGATTAGCAGGACAATCGCCTGTTCCCGGGATCTCGAGGACGATGGTTGCAACGCCCACTTGACGCCAGCCCTCCATCCACACGGCGAGCTCGGTACGATACCCATCTAGGCCGGAGAAGATGATGACAGTCGGACAAGGTGATTCTGGGGTTGCCGAGTCTGGGACGAGGTGGTACACTGGAATCGTCCCGCCCTCATTGCTGTGCCGGTGCACATGCGGGACCTGAACTTCATCAACAGGATGAGATCGCATTCCTAGACCCTTGATACACATCTGCTTTCCTAATTTCCATGCTTCCTTCTGCATGGCGCTACGAGGCGCGGGGAAGCGCGAGATACGGTAGACTGCGCTGGAACGAAGGTAATACTCGGAGGCTTTCTCGACTTCACCTTTTGCTTCTGCATCTTGGGCGATGGAGGCAAGGTGCTCAGCCTGGGGGAAGAAAATGGAGGCATAGGCGTCCCAGTCGTACGGCTCTTTGAAGTCCTGGGCAATCAGTTTGTCGACCACAGGCTGGAAGTCGGCGGCTGTGCTGAACATGAAGGGATAGACGCCCATCTCTGCCTTGTTCGTGTTAGCCAGTGTTTACAAAACAGGGTCTCGAGAAGCATGTTGTGTTTGGTATTCTTAGAAAACTAGTAATGCTTGACTTACAGGCTTCTTCCACTTCGTCTCCCATAGCTGCTCGAAAGACTCATGATGTTTCGCCTTGATTTCTAGCTTGTCCTCGATGAAGAATTTGCCCCCGGGTGCTGCCATTTTGTTTCTCTCTTGATGGTTCTTTCTACACCCCAAACTAATGGTCCTATCTGCGGAAACTTCTTGCCTGTCTCTCAATATAACAGCGTTCCCTAATTCCTACTTCGACCGATATATAGCTTGTGTAATCAATGTGGGTATACAACCTATGTGGCGCGAGGTGTCAAGTGGACCACCACATTCAAAAATTGTCCCATCAACGGCCCAAATCACAAATTATATACTTTCTCCAGCATACCGCTAGTCCGGTCTTTGCGACAGTGTCGGACATGCGCTCCACGGCGGCTCCGTTGTTACGGACGATCATGCAGGGTGTTGGGGGCGGGGAGCCGAGTCGACGGGAACGCCATCAATCCATCCTTCACGTGCAACAGCACGCACGCCACCTAGCATGGCTATTTACGATAGCGAGCAAAGCATGTTTCAAAGTTCACTAGCACAGAATCTGGTTGGGTGGGCAGGCGCGGATGCAGGGGATATAGGGACAGAGCAGATGGCGGATGCAGCGCGGTGTCTGGAAACGACGTCAAGACCGTTGTGAGGTTATGGAGCCTGGCATGCTTTCACACTGTATAATTTGGGAGTAGCGGGTTGTTGGGTGGCAGTACATTCTGCCTGACCATCATTCCCCATGTTCGAATCACACATTGAAACAGGTGGGCAATATTCGAAGTTCTCCAGTGTATCGTGAAGCGTGCCTCAAGACTATTCTCCCTCCAAATCCTATGCGCCTAGATGCTATGATACGACTATTTGTGCGCTGAAAAGCTGTAAGTACTAAAAAACACGGCACGATTACGACGACTTACGAATGCCCTCTTCCGGCTTGGGTGTCACATCGACGACTTCCGCGGCTGTCTGCTTTTTGTCCTCGACCACATCCTTCATAAAGGGGAAAGTGAGGACCTCCTTGATGCTGTAATGATCTGTCAAGAACATGACGAGGCGGTCGATACCCATACCCCAACCACCAGTGGGTGGTAAACCGTACTCCAGTGCCTGGCAGAAAGTCTCGTCAATAAGCTGTGCCTCGTCGTCTCCCTGCGACTTCTGGTTGGCCTGCTCTTCCTGTCCGATTGTTAACATGGATCACTATAAGAGTGGATTACAAGACTTACGAATCGCAGACGCTGGTCGAAGGGGTCGTTCAACTCGGTGTAAGCGTTGCATATTTCCTTCTTGCAGACGAATGCTTCAAACCGTTCGCAGAGACCAGGAATGTCGCGGTGGTACTTGGCTAGCGGTGACATGACCTCGGGGTGACCAACTATGAAGGTGGGGTTAATGGCAGTCTCTTCGATGAACTCGCCGACCAGCTTGTCGATCATTCTCGCGTTGGTACGTGGCTCTGAGCAATCAACTTTAACCTTCTTGAGGACACGCTTGAGGAACTCATTCGTCTCGGCTGTGTGCAGCTCGTTCGCCGGTGGGAACTTCTCGCCAGTAGCCTCCTCAAGAGCTGGAATCATCTGCACTCGCCTCCATGGTCGGGCCCAGTTGACGTTGTATGTCTCGCCACCCTGTGTGTGGTAGACTGTCTCATAGCCTCCAGTGATATCCTTGACGAGGCCAGAAACAAGCTCCTCTGTCATCTCCAAGACATCGTTGTAGTCAGCATAGGCCATATAAAACTCGCACGTAGTGAACTCTGGGTTATGAGTGAGGTCGATACCCTCATTTCGGAACTGACGACCGATCTCGTAGACTTTTTCCAGGCCTCCAACGACCAACTGCTTAAGATACAGCTCGGGCGCAATACGCATAAATAGCTCCATATCAAGCTCATTGTGGTATGTCTTGAATGGTCGCGCTGTTGCTCCTCCCGCAATCTTATTCATCATGGGCGTCTGCACTTCGAGGAAATCGCGCTCATCAAGGTACTTGCGGACATACTTGACAATCTTGGACCGGGTGATGAAGGTATCGCGCGTTGTGTCATTCATGATGAGATCGAGAAATCGGTTGCGGTGCCGCTGTTCTTGGTCCTTGTAACCGCTATATCATGTTAGATGAGCCATGCTGGCTGGAAAATTATGCTTACAAGTGCTCAGTTGGCAACATCCTCAGGCAGGGAGTGAGGAGAATGACCTCCCGTGCGAAGATACTCAGTTCTCCCTCACCACCTTTCTTGGGACTTGTTCGCCCCGGGAAGCCGATCACACCGATGATGTCTCCGCGCTGAATGTTCTCATGCTGCTTTTCGAAGGGAACGTCGGCCTTGCACTCCTGCAGTTGGCACATGACCTGGATCGTGACGCCTTCTGCCTTGCCTATCAGGAGTTAGCACACGTAGATTGCCGGGAAATGGGTGCACGTGCAAACGTAGAAGTGCAGCGAGCTGGAAGCAGAGCGCTGTGTGATGACGCGAAGACCCATACGAATCTCTTTGTCGGGCTCTGTCTCGCCCTTCTTGAGATGCGAGTAGTCGCGTACATAGTCGGCGATGGCGTAGTTGGTGTGGAACTTGTGGGGGTATGGATTGGGCTGCTTGGACGCGCGGAGAGCGTTGATCTTGTTGGAGCGAATCTCGAAGTATTGCTGATACACGTTAGCATACAGAGGCCGGTTTTGGGGGACTCGAAGGGACATGCATTGGGATTCAATTCTTCAACATCGTCCTTCTTCTCCTTCTTGGGCCTTGCCGGCAACGAAGCCTCCTTCTCCTGCTTCTTCGAGTCCCTCTCGCGCTGCTTCTGGCGGCGCTTGAGCTCGCTCTTGCTTATCTTCTCGCCAGTCACGGGATCGGTGTGCAGGTTCTCGGCAGACTCTGCCTGGGGCTGCGCAGGCGGTTGTTCGCTGGCCATGTTTGCGATCAATTAATGTGATTCGAGTCGTGTGGCCCATGGCGAAATATATGGCGGGGCACTTTTTGACTCACCCCGCCATCGACGCGTTGCGGATCAAAGTTTCCCCGTAGTTCCTTTCTTTGACCTTTGGCCTGGCTCAGCCTGATAACTACTCCTAGGCATAATCACTGCTATTTAATGTTATGAGCAATATTGACCCTCTCGACATATGGCTCGCCGGTGTCGCGCATGTGTTGTGCCTTCTGTGTTCACTGTTCATGCATTCCCATCTCGTTATCACCACAAGCCACATTATAGTCCAATGGTAGCTTCGACCTGCTCAATGTCAAATGGGAAAGTGCATTTGAGGACAACATGTAGTTTTTCGGGGCTATATCCCTGCTTTTGGAGGGCTCGTTGCTCAAGGTCATTTCCAGACTAACACGTCGCGCAGTAGCAACGCACTCACATGCCCAGACTGAAACGTCAGCGAACGCGTCACAGCCTTCGAGAAAGCTGGACTTCTCCGCATTTACCTCAGCAACGATAGACATACACAGTAAGGGTCTTCCTGTGGCGAAGTTGGGTACCCTGCAGTCAGGGTCTACGGTCCCACTTTAGAATGTCTTGATTCCCGAGCTCGACATTGGGCATACAGATAGCAGGGAAGGTGGAAACTGTTACTGTGGTGACGATTTCTTTGACTGTATTTCGAAGATGCGCGGAAAGGTGCCGTAGGTTGGTGGTTGGGCTATGGAACATGGTGGAATGTGGGCTTTTACAAAGTTCAGCAAATTGGCATGCATCAGATGGAAGACGGGCTCGTGCTTCTCCGCCTCCGCTGCTAGAGGCTAGAAGCTAGAATCTAGAAGATCATTAGCTGACAGCAGGAACTTCATCGGCAGTAGGAACATGTGTCTGTATAAGTCGAGTCTACATCTTCCACTTGCCCGGCGACTTTCGATAGGACATTCATCGAGCCAGTCCGCATCAACATGCGATGCTTCGTTGTTACAGTGTTTCCAACTTTCAACGGCCTTTCCTCTTTTTGATTTGGAACAAGCAACCCCCAAAGGTGACCGTTCCTGCGACTGCGGCTAAGGCTAAGGCTGAGTCTGAGTCTGAGTCTGACATGAATTCTGCACGACATGCTCATGTAGACATCTCGCCGCCATGGACTTACTTTCTCAATTCTGTTGCAAGTGTCCGCCTGCCTGGAAACCGTACTGGAACTTTTGCGTGTGTCAACGGCGAAAACTAAGACTGCAGGGCGTACAGCTACCACTGATCCGAGTTGGCCTTTTCTGCGACCAGCATTCAAGATTGCTCCGCTGGGCGCGTAGATGCGCTTCGGCGAGCAATCACAACCGCACGTGGTGGAGAACGCCGCCCCGGTAGAGCATGTTTGAAACCATGCAGGCCATGCGTTCCTGCATTTGCGTGTCAGGAACATCGCAAGCTAGTCATGCGGGTCTCCAAACAGCCAGCCTAGGATAGATTGAAAGTTGCCCACATGTACCATTACGACGCGATGAAAACCGCGCATCGTTCCATAGGCAGCATAACCTGCTTGTGGCATGGACACATGGACGGTACGTCCTTGGAGGTCGTGATGAGGTCGGTGGCTTCCGCCTTACCCATGGAGACTAGGCGGCATCATGTTGTCAATTGCAGTTATTGTTATGAGACGTTAGCGCATATCACACGGTTCTTAGGTTAGGACTCGGAGGAGCACAAGCGCGTAACAAGCGCGACTAACGACCCCAAGGAACTTTTCTTGGCTCCTAGGTATCTCTCGTCAGTGGAGGAGAAGGGTCGTGTGACTCGCGAAGAACAATATTATCTTGGGACGGTCTGCGGGCTGCTCACTACCGGTAGCGCAGACAATTGTGGAATTCGGTTTCCAGCGATCCAAATACAGTTCATGTACAGCAGCTGCGGCTTGAGATAGCTTCCAGTTGAAAGCAGATCCTTCTATGATGACGATCAAGCTGTCATGGGAAATGGCAAGCGGCTTTGAATTGTCCATCTGACAAGGTCCCACGGTGTTTGAAGGTCGGAGAAGGTACTGCGGTCCGACTGACTGTGACTGTGTGCTCCTCAGTGATTGGCTCCTCTACCTACTGAATCATCATTATTGGAACTGGCTTCTGCGGCATCTCCTCGAGGCAATGATCCTATGCGTGTTAGGTGCAGATGTATCAATCTACCCTTGGTCGCCCTGTACACGTCATGGCAACACTGAAAGTGTCCCAGCTAACGCTTGCGATGCCACGTGAAACCCGATCGTGACACAGCATCTAGGTCTAAATATGTAGCTTGCGGTACCGGTCCATGTCAGCGTAGGTGGACTCGCAATGAAGTGTTTTGCGCTACGTCATGCCTTTTCATTGGTCAAAGGAGTTACACCTACGCATGCGAGCCGGGTAAGCACCACACCTGCTGTAAGAAGGGGCCTCGATCGCGGAGACCCACGCGATCGCAGGACGATTTCAACCCACGATTCTCATCAATAAAGTCAATTTGTAGGCCTACGACAAGACACTGGGGCGTTGAGGCAAGCTGTCACCACCAGGTGTGGTGGTTCGACCCAAACAAACAAATCAACAACAACACTAACAACACTAGTAACAAACAACAACAACAACAACAACAACAACGACAACGACAACAACAATATTGTACAACAACAGAGACGCGACGCATGTCCACAACGGCTGGGGCAGGGGGCAAGAGGAATCCGTCGGATACGAAATGACTCCACAGGGCTGTTGATTAGATAGATGTACCCATGACGGGTGCCCAAAGGGAAATCCCAAGGGGTCACACAACGGCACTGCATGATGTTCAGGGCCAGTGTGGGTTAACGAGGCCAGCAGACCAGCAACAGGTCCTGCCACGAGCAAATACCGGCTGTTCACGATTATCGATAGCTAATGTCTCCTCGGCCTTGGGCAATCGAGTACGGGCGGCCCACTTGGAGTGCGAGGGAGGCGGGCGGCGACATAATCGATAGGAGAAGCGACCGGGAGGCTGCAGAGCCAAATCAGAAATGGTGCTGTGCCGAGCTCAGGCCAGTGTTTCTGCTGCCACTGCCGGGGAACGAACGGCCCGCCAGTGGACGCTGGCGAACAGGCATGGGGACTGCGCAGCCCCTTTTTTGGTGCGATGCCGTGTGATTGGCATGAAGACTGTAAGATTACCTCATTTGGCCTGTATGATAGCACGTCCGTAGCACGTCCCGTACGAGCGTTTGGGTGCCCAAGGCTGTGGATGCCGATGGGCATGGGGATATTTGGGGCGTGGTGGCGAAATGTAAACAATCAACAAGCCGAGTAAACAAGGCAGCGCAGCCACAGCAGCCTCGCACCAGCGGCTGCAAACCACCGACAGGCGGTCAAAATGCAGCTGGACGTGGCCAAAACCGTGGTGCGCTCCACTGCACACGGCAGCTGCTTCACGCGGGCCCTGGCGTGCCCACATCGAGTGGCCATGGCCAGGCGGACCTTGGAACTGCAACGGCGGGTGCGCTGCTGGTGCCAGTGCTGCATGCACGCGGCGCCTCGAAACCGCGCACGGGCCCGCCCTGCCACCAGCGCCAGCCAGTGACCAAATACATACACCCGACCCCAACGCGAGCGAGAACGCGTCCCTCCCACACCCTCATCCCGACCGATCGCAATCGAGCGCGCAAAGCCTCTCCTCCATCGCTCCATCGCCTCTGCTCGGCGTCGCCGCATTGCATCACCGCCTGCCGTCGTGCCAGCGTGCCAGCGTGCCCCATCGCGCCTGCCCTTCGCTCGACTGCACCTGCCGCGCCTGCCTGTCGTGTCGTGTCGTGTTTACCTCCGCGCCGCCCACGCGCATTCCTCCCATTCGCTTGCGCGCACCACTCTCCGCCCGCCAGCACGCCAGCGTATACGTCGCCGACACGCCAGCAGCCGCAACTGACTGACATCCACCTCTCCCCCTCTTTGCATCCGCCGCCCCCCTCCCCCCACCCTCTGCCTTGACACCGCCAGCACCTGTATGGAGTGCCGACACACGTCCGCTGTTGCATGCTGAGGTGGATCCCGGACCCTCGTCCACGTCAAGAGTCACCAACACCATTTATACAGCGCATTGCCCCCCACACGCCGTCAACCACCTCCACCGGCACCACCACCACCACCGGAGCCGCATCCCGCCCGCCTGTCCGCCCATGTCCGCTGCACCCGTCTGACCTGCACCGCCACGCTGCCAGACAGGCCCAAGACAAGCCCAAGACAGTCCCAGCCACCGTCACTCCAGACTCACCTTCACTTAGCCGCCATGGACTACGGCTGCTCGCCCGTCCGCGAGTGCGGGGCATTGCACTTTCCCTCGCCCACCGGCTCTCACAGCTACCGCCTCGACGGCAGCCACTTTTCCCACCTCCAGCAATTGCGCCGTTCTCTCTCCCGCTCGCCATCAAAGCCGTCGCGCTTCCAATTGCGCAACGCCGACTCCCCTCGCTCGCCCCTCTCACCCCTCGCTCTGGCGCGCGCATTCAGCCCCCAGCAGCGCAAGCCCACATCGCCCACCGCAATCTACCCAGAGTCGCCGCTCGGCGCCGCGACTGCGCCCGCAAAGAAAAAGTTCTCGCTACGCCGCTCACAGCAGCCGTTCCGCTCATCCCCGCGCACGCGCAACAGCAACTCCAAGAGCCCCCGCCGTCGCGCCCTGGGCGAGTCTGCTGACATTGCCAACTCGGGCACCTTCACGCCCTTCATGCCGCGCGCAGCCGCCGGGCAGGAGAACACGCCTGCGCCTGCACGTCGGCTCAGCGCAGAGTCCCCCGACACAATGGACATGGACAAGCGACTCGAAGTCAATGACAAGCCCATCAAGTTTGAGTTTGCGCGCCGGCCTGAATTGTCACCTGCGCCCCCCGCCAAATCAAGCCCCCTCAAGCGCAACGACGGCTTCATGAACTTGGGAGGCAGCTCAGGCACCAGCCCAATGGCGAAGCGCAGGAGCTTACACAGCGTGGCCAATCTAGGCAACGATTTCGAAAGCATCTTCGACCCGACTCCGGGCGTGCGCGATGTCATGGACGATTCATCGCGTCAGTTCATGGACTTCAACAACAACACTGGCTTCTCCTTCAGCTCGCCGGTATCAAACACAAACTCGCCAATACGCCGCAATCCATCTCTCCGGAAGTCAACACTGTCACAGCGCACCAACACACCCCGCGCCAAGCCTGCATATGACGGCGAGTTTGTGTTGCCTGGCGCTGCAGCATCCAAGACACGGAATCGCATGTCCCTAGACAGCTCCATTGGCTCCAGCGCTGGAACACACTCAGCACAGACGCCATTCCGCAAGTCGACTTTCGATGCGGGCCGCATGGGTCTGCCCCAGCCACGGACTAGCTTTGGAGCCCCTCAACCCCATCCACTGTCATATGCGCACACACCGTCGTCGGCCAAGTCAACTGTAAACAGTGACACACCAATGGCCCCGCCACGAGCCCCTGCATGGAACGGTCCTTCCTGCGGTCCTCCTCCCACGCCCGCACCTGCCAACCCAAACTTCTCCCGATCTCTGCCCATCGGCATTGGTCGTCCCCACGCGTCGGATTCAGAAGAGTCATCCCAGGAGTCCTTCGACACACCATTCAAGGTCGCCCCTCCCCCGCCAGTTGCATTCTCCACTGGCCTCCTCTCCAAGAAGAATCGGAATGTAGACGAGCCAGTAGGTGCTGGGGTCTACGTCATGCCCGACACTCCATCAAAACGCCAATCCTTCCCCCCAGCCGTAGCAGATCGTACCCTCGACCTTGACACACCATTAGTCAAACGATCTGGGAGCTTGTTTGGAGAAACTTCTCGACCCCAGCACCAATTTGGTACACCTAGCACACCGTTTAGCGCCAATGTGACCAAGTTTACCACAGAGTCTTTTGGTAGTCGCCCCAGCATCTTCGGCGGTTTGAGCGACTCGCACCAGCGCCGCGGAAGCTTCGTTAGCATTGATGGCGACGATGATCTCCAGCCAGACAACCAATCGCCAACAGCCAACCGCATGACTGATAGCCAGTCCAGTGTCGACGATATGCCGCCTACGCCTACTAAGCCTAGTGGTGGTTCAAGTCGCCGCTCCAAGGAGAGCAGCTTGAGGCGCAAGACCTTCCGATCACGCCCATCAATTGGCAATGACACTTTTGCGGTCCCACTGGACAACGATGGTCGTCCAACCAGTAAGTATCTCTCAGTTTTAACAGAAAAATTCCCTGGCGTAGACGGCGCTTGTTCTGGACACGAGGAGCCAGTCTCCGTGCTTTGCAACTCTCCCTCTATCCATCATGCACGGAAGAGAACACGGCGTATCAACCAGACTGGTCGTCCGTTCCCAGTCTCGCGGAGTGTCAATCGTACAACCTTTCAAAACCCCACTTTATTGCACCACTGACAATTTGATAGCTGCGGGAAGCCTGTTCGGCCCATCTTCGCCACAAACTCCGAACGAATCGTTTGGTGCACCAGATGCAAGTAAGCTATCGATATCAGGCAACAGACGCCAATCACTGTCCTTCAACAACAGCTTTGGCAGCAGCTTCGGACCCGCGACCCCAACGACCCCTCGAGATTCTTCTGGATTCTTCAGTAGTGTGCAAGGCGCCATCCCGATCGGTCTAACCAAGAACGATGTGGATGAGTCCTTGAGCTCTCGTTTTCACGAGGTGAAGCCACTCGATGGTGGCGAGGGTGAGTTCTCGACTGTGTACCGCGTGAGCAAGCCTGTCAAAACCTCGCCTGGAAGATCGCCCGCAGGCAGCCAAGTTTGGGTTGTCAAGAAGTCCAAGAAGCCATACACTGGTACTGGTGACCGTCTGCGAAAGATGCGGGAAGTCGAAATCCTCTCTGCACTCCAAGGCAATGAGCATGTCATGGGTTTCAAAACCCACTGGGAGTTCGATTCGCATCTTTACATCCAGACTGAGTATTGCGAAGGTGGTAACCTGAGGCGCTACCTCGACAATGTTGGGTTCAACAGCCGCCTCGACGACTTCAGGATCTGGAAGATTCTCTTGGAGTTGTTGATGGTAATTTTATCTTATCCTAATCACCACTATCGATACTGACTATGACGTAGGGTCTCCAATTCATTCATGAATCGGGTTACATCCACCTCGATCTAAAGCCAGCCAATATTCTCATTGACTTTGAGGGCGGGCTGAAGATCGCCGACTTCGGTCTTGCAAGCCGATGGCCGGCTCCCAAGCACATTGATGGTGAGGGCGACCGTCACTATCTCGCACCTGAAGCGCTCAGTGGCCGCTTCGACAAGCCCGCTGATGTGTTCGCTTTGGGCATGATGCTAGCTGAAATTGCTGGTAACTGCGTCATTCCTGAGAATGGTGTATATTGGCAAAAGCTCCGCTCCGGTGAATTCCAAAACGTCCTTCCAAGCCTGACCTGGAGTGCTGGCAGCAGCACTCTTACTCGAGACTCGCATGGAGATCCCATCACTGACGACTCTCGACCATCTATGGACGGTTTCTTCATGTCTGATGCTGACGAGGACTCCATGGCCTCCATCTCAGTCAAGCCCGCCACGGACCCAGCTGAGGAACTCCGGCGCGCTCCCGGTTTCATGATTGAGCGAGATGATCCGAGCTCCATGGACTCCGTTGTCCATGCTATGCTCAACCAGGAGCCCGATCAACGCCCCACCGCTAAACAAATTCTCGAGTGCTACGGTTGCCGATGGGTAGACCTACGACGACGCTCTGGCGCAACCGTCTACGAAGGCAATTTTGGTCCAAGTGACGAGGTCCTCGCCACCTACACCACCAAGGACCAAGACCAGATTCATAGTGATGACATGATGGACATGAGCTAGAGACAGCTACGCCACGCTTTCCCTTTTTGTTCACGGTCGTTGCTCTTTTCGCCCACTACCTGCTAGAGCTCAGTGGGGAGTTCTGCTTGGTACAATTCCGAATCTGCTGTCATCTGTTCACGATTCTTGCATCACGATGCTCCAGTACTATTCCACCGTACATTTGGTTAGATTTCTCATTGTTCACATCTGGCGTTCGATGATGGAAACAGGTTCAAAAAGCATTCCTGTTGCTTCTCTTCTACGACTCTTGTTTGGGAGAAATAAAGGTAGACTTGTCTCTACCGTCACTGCTTTTCACGATATTCTCCGATGTCTTTTTACAGCCACCTCTTTCTGGAAAATGGGGTTTGTTAGGTCGGTTATTCTCTTTTCTGGCTCCGAGGAAAATTTCCCGGATGGCGTTGTACGCGTTGCATATGCATTCCCCAACGAGGATACCTTCGCAGCTGGTATAGCGCGAATGGGGACTGGCGTTTTACACTTGCTTGATTGTTCTTTCCTTGCAACGATAACGATTGACTCCGGCTACCTTCACTGGGATGATGTTCTGCAGGTGGAGTTGCTATCGGAGCGTTGCTTGATGGGCGGAGGGAGTATGGGCATGGGTCTCGATTCGTTCGAGTAGAATTAAGTTTACCGTCACTCACTCGCTCTCCCTTATGACACGCCTAGACGTGGTAGATTACGGAGCCTTCGTGGCATCTTTTGGGTCATGTTGACAACGCACAATATCACTCGCACGATTTCATGACCATTGTCAAATTTGCTTGATTCTTTCGTTCGTGACATCGGCTGTTAAGTTGTGCTGATGTAATCGATGGGAACAACTTTTCCTGCGTAATATGCTATAATCTCTGGTATCTGTATACGCTCTCTTGCAAGTATAGAAACCCAAATGCTGATTGATGGAGGTCACTGACAGCTTCAAAGTAGGCGGTCGAGCTTATGGTAGTCAATGTGGGTATCTGCGGTTTGGGATTGGCTTATGGCCATGTATTCCTATAAGCGGAGACTTCGAAGGGTACATACCTCTCGAAAACCTTTGCCGTAAGTTACGTTGGCTTTGCTGTGTCAAAGCATCAACATAAAGGCTGCATGCACGTTCATAAGCCCAAGTAACTACAAACACTTTAGATGAACCTCGGCTGCACACGGCCCCTTCCGTCTACCCCACACAACACTAGATGACATATGTACCGAGCTCACGCTAGGCTTGAAGCTCTGGATCTGTAGATGTTCGTATCTAAGCACTGTTTCTTTAACTTGAAGAGTCTTCCTTCCTTCCTGTGAAGACTTCCTCCTAGGTCCATGTGACACGGTCCTTCCTCCTAGGTACAGACAGCAACCATGGTCGCTCCCACCCTGATATTCAACTATGACATATCCTGCCCCTTCGCCTACATCGCCTCGACACGTGTTTCTTCTCTCGCGGGTCGAACGAACACAAAACTCGTCTACCGCCCGGTCCTCCTAGGCGCAATTTACCGTGCCACGGCCGCTCCCCAAGGCGCTGGCGGCTCTGCGTCTGATGTCTTCAACCCCACAAAGAAAGCCGTGGGCCAGCAGTCCATGAGACGCACGCTGAGACGCTACAATATAGCATATAGCCCGCCACCCCAGCACCCAAGGAAGAGCGTCGATGCGTTGAGGTTGTTGTACTGCGTTGATGGCGGGAATGGCGATGGAGGAGAGAGAAAGGTGTTAAGTGAAGCGTTGTTCCGGGCGTATTGGGTTGAAGGACGGGATGTAGCGAACCGGCAAGTTTTGTTAGACATCGTGAGAGAGTGCGGAATTCCGAGTGCGTCGAAAATATCTCTGCAATCTCTTGACGACGAAGCAGCGCGGGCAGAGTTGGAGACTGCAACTGCGGAGGCGATTGAGCGGGGAGCTTTCGGTGTCCCTGGATTCTGGATTTCAGATGTGCAGTGGACAGACCTCGAGGGCCATGAGAAGAAGGGGCGGTTCTTCTGGGGTCAGGATCGTATGCATTTTGTCGAAGCTACACTTCTGTCTCTACAGTCGGCACCAACGATCCCCTTTCCTGCAAGCTGGTCACAAGCCCCTCACCTTCGCTCTCTTATTCCTCGCGCTCTACCCACCAACGCAACACCTGTACCCACGCGCCTGGAATTCTGGTTTGACTTCAGCTCCCCCTGGGCATACCTCGGATACACGCAGCTCGCGCGCCTCCAACGTACATTCCCCAACCTGACCATCGAGCTGAAGCCCTTCCTCTTGGGTATATTGTTCCGCGAGGTCGGTGCGCCGAACATGCCATTGCTAGCCATGAGTCCGACGAAAGCGGCATGGACTCGACAAGACCACGCCGATTGGACAGCGTGGTGGAATGCCGTGAACGAGCAAGAGGGTGTAAACAGAGACCGGAGGATTAACTTCAAGTGGGCGGAGGTATTCCCGATTCGCACGCCAACCGTGTTGAGGGTGGGACTTGTGGAACCAAAGGCTATACCGGTGCTTTGTACGTGATGTTCCAATAAGGATATGCGAACGGCTAGCTAACCTGTACCAGACGAAGCATGCTGGTCTCTCAACCTCGACGTGGCATCTGATACCGTCCTTGCCTCTGTGCTCGATAAAGCAGGCTACAATGGCGCTGATCTCGTCGCTAAAGCCAATGCGCCAGCTACCAAGAATGAACTCCGTCAACTCACCGCCGAGGCAAAAGAGAAGGGCATATGTGGCGTACCGACATACAGGGTACTCAGGCAGAACCAGAGTGGGGGATGGGATCTAGCGGGCGGCTTGGTGTGGGGCCAGGATGAAATCGGTGTCGTGGAGGACCTGATCGCGGGGTGGGATGCTGACAATGGCACGGAGATTGCGACACCAAGGAAGGTAGACTATGAAAGCGGGATACGGGGCGCGAAATTGTAGAGTAAGGCGCAAGTGAATTGAGAACCGAATGACATGCTTCTACAAAAGTTTCACAGTCACCAGAACTCTGCTAACGAGTTGTGCGCTTTATTCATATAGGTCTACACTGTCTTTTTATAATGCGGGCGACTATACTCCAAAGCATAACACACCAACTTGTGCCCTCCTCAACCATAGTTGAAAGGATTTCTACAGAGCGGACATCCACTTCCTCCACTGCTCTTGAACCACTTGAACAAACAGCTCCCATGGAACAAATTCTTACACGTCTGACACCTCTTGTCAGGCAACTTCCGATCGCTCCCCACGATACTATAGCAGATTGCACATTCGCTCTGGCCCTTCATTGCACCGTCGACGTTGCGCTTGAACGTCGTGAGCGCATCAATCAGACTGCCGTTGAAAATCGTGATGGCACCAAGCGAGGTGCGCAGCCACGATTGCCACTTTGTTTCATTGACGGCAACGCGGTTCAGGGACTCGACGTGTGCGGAGGCAAGAGGAAAAGCTGGAGGCAGCGAAATCCGCATCGACATTGTTTGGTCGTCGACAAGGTAGGAAGCGGTAATCTCGCGAGCGCGCGGGGCGACACGGATGGTGAAGGGGGAGTCAGGCTCAGCGGTTGTTTGGGACTCGGACCAGCTTGAGACTGAGTCGAGGGCGGCGGTGATGACTGGTGGTGAGATGTATTTCTCGGTCCATGGCTCCAGCGTCACGACCGTAGCCCTCGACTTGCAGCTATTGAACCAGGACTTGGTCAATGACGGGACATGTCTAAGACAGAGGAAGTAAAGGTGACTCAGTAGCCACTGCAAGTCCTTCTTCGGAGCCTCGACGTCCGGCTCGTACGTCGTGATGTCAATCTTTGAGATATCAACCGGTTTGTTGTGTGCATGACCCAGGAAGTCAAACGTAAAGTTTAACAATCCGGGCAGGTATTCGCCTTCTTTAATGTGTTCAACATAGTCGTTCTTGACCTTGAATGATGCATGCTCGAGGTGGTCGAATACAAGTAGCCAACTAAGTAGATATCCGCGCAGTGGCAAGGGTACGCTACGCTCAAAGTTGGCCTCTGCCAGCGCGGCGACAGTTGGAGCTTCCATCACGAGCGACAAAAGCTCCTCTGGTAGTCGAGCCGTCGTCTTTTCGAGGGCTGCATCAATAGAGATTTGTTCCTGGGCGGCCGGGATCTGCTTGTGGAGGATGTCGAAAGCAGTTTGTTGCACAGGTTGCGACTCAACGTACAAGAGAGGGTAGAGCTCTTCGGTCTCTTCTAGGTGGTCAAGTGACACATGCGCTATTTGGCGCGCTAATACATCATTGACCATCTTCAATGGCTGATGGAACTCATCAGGGAAGTGCTGCGCATGCTTGAGGAGGTTGATAAGGCCATTGGCAACAGGTCGCTCCGACTCTTTCCAAGCCTCAACGAGATCGTCGTTGGGCTCTTCTATCTGAGTCAACTTCCTCATCTGAGCGTACAGCTTGAGTGACGCGTGAACAAATGGTATTGGGCTAACGATTTTAGCGACACAGAGGCAATGGGATCCACCGTTGCAACATACCTGTCCATCCACGATTCATGCTCTTCAAAGTTCTGAGTGGCTGCCCAAGTCGAGGCGAGAGACTTCAGGATCTCGGCCCAGTGCTCACCATACATATCGCTCATCAAAGGCAAAAGCACAATGAGTGCACGGCAGAGCTCGGCTTTGACAGGACGTGCGACCATGTCGACCTGTAGCCAGGGAATGACATGTTTTACAAAGAATACAAGTCTCTGCTTTGCAATACTTTCCCAAAGGTCTTCTTGCTTGAGTAGAGTGTTCAACAGGATCAGTTGACGAAGGCCCTCCTCAGATTTTGTTGCGATGTCTAAGCCTGTCAGGTCAGCGACAATCTCGTTACACATCCTCTCACAGGCCTTGGAGGCTGCTAGCGGCTCTTTGAACGCGTTGAGGAAGCCGAGCAGTGAGAATACTGCTTTCGTCTTGCGAATGCTAGCCAAGATGTCTTTTAATTGAGCTGTCTGTGCAGCTTTCCAGCCCGCGACCTCAATTGCAGTAGACACTAGAGTGCTGTATACTCGCGCATCATAGTATGCCTCAGCTGGTGTGTCAGGCTTGTCTCTCGACAGTAACTTCACTGCCCAGAACAGCAACGTGGAATCGGTTTCGCCTTGAGACCATGTCGCAGCTAGATCCTTGAGTCGTTGCGTCACGAAAGGCTGTGCATCAGACATGAATGTAATCGCATCGGCTTCTACATCTTGGTTGTACTCTGCCCACAAGCCATTCGCTCCGGCAAGACCGAGGTTGTCGTCAGCAAGCTGAATGGTGATTGCAATGTTGTGAAGAAACGCTGCTTTTACATCCGCAGGGACTTTTTCAACCGGAAATAGGTCCGGGTTCTTGAATAGCCTTGTCACATATTGTGTTATACGATACGCGGCAGAGTAACCATCGGCGTCTCGTGATATCTTTTGAAGCTCCGATGTAGATGTCCCTGATTCGACAAGGTACACACCTCCTCCTAGAGGGTTTGTAATAGCCAGTGATGACTTCGGCATGGTACTGAGGAAGGGTTTGAGGGCTACGTTCCAATCGTCCAGACTAGGGAAGACCTTTGACATGTCGTCCCATTCGCCCCAGCTCTTCACGGATTGCTTTGCGAGCTCGACCAGCGTCTCTATGGACACGGACGATGGAGTTGCTTCGCGAAGCCCACGTTGAATCAAGTCATATATGGACTGCTTGGTATCCGATCCTGCAGCCAACATGGTCTGTATCGATGCACTGACTGCCAAGGCACCCTGGGACACCTCATCACTCGGAGACTCAGATGCACGCAGCAAGCTCTGCAGTAGAGCTGAACCTTGAGGTCGCGCTAAGAACTCCCGCAACAGTGACGGATTCGTTTTGATGATCTGACGGAGGCCTTGTAGTGAGAATGGCGCATGTTGAGATATTGACAACGATTGCGTAAGGTAAGCGAGAACGTCATCGGTGGTCTCTGGAGAAAGGATCTTTGCTTGTGATTGCAGCATGCGGTTGAAAGAGTCCCATTCGGCGGAGCCTTCGACCGCATCGCGTACACTGGACTTGACATAACTTTGTAGTTCTGCATCAGCCGTTGCCAGCTTGAACTCGGTTGGTATCCTTGACGAAGTCAGGAGCGCTTCAAGTCCTTTACTTTTGACAGGAGAGTCTGATTCCTGTAAGACAGCCTTGAGGGCGGACCTCCACCCTACTTCGAACACTGCAGAACCGCTCAATGAATAGAGGATATCGACTACGTAGGTTGCCGACGGCGACAGTATCAATTTCGCAATGTGTTCCTGGACGAAACTCTCAAGCTCTTGCTGTGTCTCGCCAGATGAGATCAGATTACGGTTGCGCTGTAGCAGAGCTGCAATAGCGCCAGCAGCTCCGTAGGGTTTTCCATTCCGGCTTTGCAAAACATTAAGTGCTTCCGCAATAATCGCAGCACACCTATCCGCAACAGTGTTCTGTAATTTCTGGGGCCGGTCTAGTTTGGTGACATGTTCTTGAAGCGTGGCAAAGCGGTTTGAATGCTGCATGATGGCAGTCTGCGACTTTTCGTAGTCTTTGGACTGTTCCGGGGCGGAAGTTTTGATGTCGTCGATGAGTTGCTGTGCAAATTGCGGCCATCGGTCAGTGAGCGCTGCGCCGATCCCGGATATTTGCAAGGCCTTTGGCAGCAGTTTTGGCGCAGCGTTAGAAGGAATGCTCCATTGTGAAGTTTCAGCTGCTGGACGTAGGTAGTGGGTTAGGAGCGGCACCACCATCTCCTCCAAAAGTTTGCTCTGATCAGTTTCCGGTAATCGCTGACTGATGAGGGTAACAGCGTCCAGATATGTATCGAAAGCTGCCTCATGGTTGTATTTGGACTCATCACGTCGTACAATACCGGACTGGAGTGCGCTAAGAAGCTCTGCTGCGTCCGCTGCATTGCCGGGTAAGATGTCGGATGGAATGACCTTGAGTAGTTGCGTCAGACGAAGCCAGAACTCCCGTGGACCAAGTTGTGACCCCTTCTTCAGGAACTGTCGCAATCGCCTGTCGACAGATGTCTTGCTCGTGTAGTGATCGGTCCATACCGAGGGGTGCGCAGATGTCAGTAGCGTCAAAGCTTCAATATAATCGATGATTGAGCTGGTTTGATCAGAGTTTAGAGCGACAGAGAGATAGGATTTACTGATGCTTTCGAGGTTCTTCTCTATGGCAGCTGTCACGAGTTAGTAGGATGCGGTCTGAGATGATTGGCAGTACGCACCAGGCTGTTTGGTTAGGCACGTCTTGAGGAAGCGATGCAACGCGCGCCGTATCGAGGCGTCGTCGTGAGAAACAAAGTCCCACAGCTTCTTATCGCCGAGCAGACTGTCATAGTCGGCCTGGAACTTGGAGAGCTCCTCTGGCTGCAGATTGGCCAGGAGGCTGCCCAATAGAGATATGCACGCTGATATGACCCTGCTGTATTTGGCCTCGGCATCGTCCTTGCTGACGGTGCGCTCGTCGCTCAAGGTTGTGGTGCTCTCCTTGTCGATTGCGTCTTTGCAGTACTCGAGTATGGGCTGCTGGTATGCCTTGCGGATGTTTTGGATCTTGTCCGGGGTGTTGAAGACTTGGCGTATCGACGTCTGGGTTGCTTCGACGACGGAACGGTCGCTGTCGTAGAGCCCACTCAGCCATGCGGCGACACTCTTGGGCATGTGCTTGGCCATGCGCTTGCCCGCCGAGAGGGCAATTTGTCCATGCACGAGGTGGGCATTCTGGCGGACAGCCTTTGCATTGTCTATCGAGGTGCGTGGATATATCTTGAACCATGCTTCCAGGACGCCCTCTTCTATCGGCTCCTGCAGCGACGTCACATGGGTGTGCATGTCCTCCAAGGCCTTTGCCTTGGTCGTGCTGTCCTTCTTGGACAGGTTTCTAAAGAGGACAACGACATTGGGGTCGGAGACGGCAGAGAGGTCTGGGGGCTCCGACACGTACGAGAGGGGCGACGAGCTGGTGCCAAAGGCGGGGGCTGGCCCAAAGGCAGAGGCGCCAAAGGTCGAGGCAGCACGCGCACTGCTCGCCTGCGCCTTGCCCGGCCGCTTGCTCATGGTTGGTGTGGGTGGCTATGTGGCTATGTGGCTATGTGGCTATGAGTAGGAGGGGCAAGAGGAAGATGCCGTGTAGAATGAATGGGGTGAGAATATGGGCCGGCTCCATGCGCCACAGATTACAGTGCCTGGCGTGAGGGTCGAGTGTGCAGCAGAAAATCTACCCACCACACCACACACAACCACAGCGAACGACACTCTGCGGCTCTGCTGGCTCTGCTGCTGGACGATGACGGCACCAAAAGGGCGGAACGCGCTACCTGCAACTTCATACTCTACTCTAGTGGGGTGGGGTGCACCCTGGCCGAGCGCCAGGCCCCATCCGTCGCTAGCGCGTCGCGTCGCGTGCACTTGCCACCGACACCACCTCCACCTTCATCCATCGCAACGGCCCGTCAACTTCACGTCGCCACGACTCTGCTCCGCGCGGGCGCTGGACCAACAACCATGAAGTTCTTCATCGACACCCTCCCCGTGCTGTTCCCCTATCCCCGCGTCTACCCAGAGCAGTATGCCTACATGTGCGACCTCAAGCGCACCCTCGACCAGGGCGGTCACTGCGTCCTCGAGATGCCCTCTGGCACGGGTAAAACCGTGTCGCTGCTCTCGCTCATTGTCGCGTACCAGCAGCACTACCCTGAAAAGCGGAAGCTGATCTACTGCTCGCGTACCATGTCTGAAATTGAAAAGGCGCTAGCAGAGTTGAAGGCTTTGATCAAGTACCGAACGCAAGAGCTGGGCCACGAGGAGGAATTCCGGGGCTTGGGATTGACGAGTCGCAAGAACTTGTGCCTTCATCCATCCGTCAAGCGCGAGAAGAGTGGCAGCGTTGTAGATGCACGATGTAGAAGTCTCACCGCTGGTTTCGTCAAGGAGAAGAAAGAGCGAGGGGAGGATGTCGATCTCTGCGTCTATCACGACAACTTGGATCTTCTCGAACCCCACAATCTCATCCCCCCCGGCGTCTGGACCTTTGACGGCATGCTCAAGTACGGCGAGCAGCAGAAGCAGTGCCCCTACTTCACAGCGCGACGAATGATGCCATACTGCAACGTCATCATCTACTCGTACCATTATCTCTTAGACCCCAAGATTGCAGACAGAGTCTCCAAAGAACTGTCAAAAGACTGTATCGTCGTGTTTGATGAGGCTCACAACATCGACAATGTGTGCATCGAGTCGCTCAGTATCGATTTGACTGAGGATGTTTTGCGAAAGGCAACCAAAGGCGTCAACAATCTGGACCGCAAAATCACCGAGATGAAGTCTACAGATGCTGAAAAGCTGCAGAATGAATACGCAAAGCTCGTCGAGGGTCTGAGATCCGCAGACGAGGCGCGGAATGAGGAGGCTTTCATGGCGAACCCAGCGCTTCCCGACGATCTTCTCACTGAGGCTGTACCGGGCAACATACGGAGAGCAGAACATTTTGTCGCCTTCCTCAAGCGTTTCATTGAGTACCTCAAGACGCGCATGAAGGTTCTCAACGTCGTCTCCGACACACCGCCTGCCTTCCTACAACATTTACGAGACCTTACGTACATCGAGCGGAAACCACTGCGGTTTTGCGCAGAGAGACTAACATCACTTGTTCGTACGCTCGAGCTTACCAGTATCGAAGACTACCAACCACTGCAGGAAGTCGCTACCTTCGCCACACTCGTCGCAACCTACGAGACTGGCTTTCTCCTGATCATTGAACCTTTTGAATCCGCAACCGCAACGGTACCAAACCCCGTACTACATCTCACATGTCTCGACGCCGCAATTGCCATCAAACCTGTGTTCGAGCGCTTCTACTCCGTAATTGTCACATCCGGAACAATGTCGCCCCTTGACATGTACCCCCGCATGCTCAACTTCAACACTGTAGTCCAAGAGTCCTTCACCATGACGCTGACCCGAAAGTCCTTTCTCCCCATGATCGTCGACCGCGGCAACGACCAAAATCAAATCACCTCGCAGTTTGAACACCGCAACGACTTGCAAGTGCAACGCAACTTTGGCAACCTGCTCATCGAATTCTGCAAATTGACACCTGATGGTGTGGTCGTCTTCTTCCCCTCGTATCTCTACATGGAAAGCATCATCAGCGCTTGGCAGGGCATGGAGATCCTTGACACAGTCTGGAAATACAAACTCATTCTCGTCGAAACCCCCGATGCCCAGGAAACGGCCCTCGCACTTGAAACCTTTCGCACAGCCTGCAACAACGGCCGTGGCGCAGTGCTCCTTTGCGTCGCGCGCGGAAAAGTATCAGAAGGCATTGATTTTGACCACCATTACGGCCGCACGGTCTTGTGCATGGGCGTGCCATACCAGTATACTGAGTCCCGAATCCTCAAAGCGCGCCTGGAATTCCTTCGCGAGACATACAGAATTAAAGAGGCAGATTTCCTCTCCTTTGACGCCATGCGTCACGCCGCCCAGTGTCTCGGCCGCGTCATCCGCGGCAAAGACGACTACGGGATCATGGTACTAGCTGATAAACGCTTCAACAAAAAACAGACCCAACTCCCGAAATGGATTCAACAGGGACTCGACGCCAAATCCACAAAGCTCTCCATCGACCAGGCTGTCAGCAGCGCGAAGGCGTTCTTGCGCGATATGAGTGTGCCATGGACACGGGCGGAGCAGGAGGGGCATTCGAGTTGGAGTTTGGAGGATTTGCAGATGCATCAGAGGAAGAAGGAGGCGCATGGCATCAGTGGGACGGACAATCCGGCCATGAGGGCGGCAGAGGGGAGAGCAGAGGTGGAGAGGATGGAGGTGGATGATGAGTTTGGGGGTGCGGACTTGGATGCTGCCATGGCGGATTTGGAGTAGAAAATCCGATAATTAGTTGGGTGTTGAATATATTAAGAGTACCACGTCGGGTCAATGAGGATTAAAGTGACTCGCCCATCTACTCCTCTTGCAGCGTGTTAGGTGTACAATGCACATGTCGTACATTGGTTGTTAGAGATGATGCTGCAGCTTAACCAAAACGAACAAGCAAGGGACGTTGACGTATATATATCAGCACGCCGGTCCAACACAAGGCGTTTGTTCAAGCCACTAAATCACGATGCAAGCCATTCCAGACGTTATAGAGCCATGTGGTACAAGTGCACTTTGTTTGATATTCAAGTCGAGTACGTAAGCTAACAAGTTACAGGAAGACAATCTTCAGAGCGCCTTTGACATGTTCCGTGCGCCAAACGACCGCAAACCCATATACCAAACAACCAGAGAGAAAGAGCAAAATGCAAGAATGGTGAGGAAAACAGAGGCGTATGTGCCCACCTAATGCTTGTGTACGAAGTGCTGTCCAGCACCTCAACTTCCCAGCCGAGTCGAAAATTGGTACCTAGGTCTCCATGTCCATGAACAACCACTTGTCGCTCAGTAGCTCATCACCATCTGCAAATTCGTCCAAGGTAGTGAGGCTGAAGCCGATCCAACCAAGGTCCTTTGTCAAAGTGTTCCTGGCTGTCGTCTCAGCATGACGGTCAATGCAGACAACGAGGCGGTCGCAGGAGAAGTGTTCGACTTCACAGAGTTCGAGGAGGGCCATGAGCCTGTTGTGTATTAGCGATCTTGCTTTCTGTAATTAACTCCAAACTTACCCAGCCTTGAGATCTCCCACAATGACAGACTGGTCGAAGAAGACAAACATGGCCTTCTCGCCATTCTTGTCCGCCACGAAGCCACGAAATCGAATGCCGCCCACATAATCCCACATCTCGATCCAGTCGGTGATGGCGCCCTTGCTCTCGAAGTAGCCCATGCCCGCCTCGAGGGACGGCGAGCTCATGGAGCTGTCGGAGCTGGCGCTGGAATATCTGCGAGCGTCGATGCCGTAGTCGTTGTCGCATCCGGGCATAGCGCTACTATGCATACCCATTACAAGCGAGTCCTGGCGATACTGGTTCCCCTCACCTAGAAAAACAGACCGTAGTGTCTCGCAGAAGAGTCTCTCACACTCTCCCGTGATGGTGTATGCAGCCGCCCCTCTGCGCGCCAATCCACCCTTTGTGATGGATGAGTTTCTGGCGGCGAGGGGCGGACTCGAAGGGGGTGATGGTATTCCCTGGACAAGGTCAGCCGTCAATGTCGAGAAAGAGAGTTGGGCAGCAAAGGGAGACATACCGAGCTGACCTCAGGAACACCACTCGGCCCCGGCAACCCCCGTAGTGGAGTAGTGGAAGCCCTGAAGGCTCGCCGTCGATGCGTTCACTGCGTAGCAGCTGGCGCGAACGTTGGCCATGGAAGAAGCGTTCGAGTGGACGCTACTATTACTACTACTACGACTACTACTGTTTCTTAACGCCATAGCTGAGAATTGGCGTTGGGTTGTCCTTGGGTAGAAGAAAGTGCTGTGGTCGAAGGCTGGTCGTCGGAGATATCGGTTCCGGCGGGTAGCGTGATGCTAGAGGTAATCTGCCACAACTGCGATTTGGGTCGAGGTAACGTCAAAGTAGACGGAGAGTGAACAGTCTGTGAGGCTTGGTGGGCGGTGTTGGTGCAACTTTGGGCTGCTGGGCTGGCGTTGATCGGTAGTCGTGGGAAAGGCGAAACCAAAGTTCGTGAGGAGTCGAGTTAATACAAAGTGGAGAAAGCGGGCACGGCCCACTGTCTAGCGCCAGAACCTTCTGCACGTGGGCCCACTGCGCAGCCGCGGCCAACGTCAGCAAAGAGGCGAAATGTCCGCTCGAAGATTCTCACCACAGTTGATTCGGGCGGAGGTCCAACTCGGGCATCGCCATTCACGTCTTGCCGCATCACATGTTGAACAAAGCACACATGTATTACTACATAGCTCAAAGAAATCCTTGCCTTGAACTCCGTAACTTTTCTAATAGCTTCCTCGGCGATTCTATGTCTTCATCGACAATGCCGCCTCGCTAGATTGTAAACACATGGCCTTACATGGAGAGAAAAGCAAAGGGGCCGAGAGATCCGTCCTCCTTGCACAGGTCTAAAGAGAAGCCCCAGAGTATGCAAGTCGGATATCTCGTACATCTCGCTATGCAGTAACAGAACAGACAAACGTTGAGCGAAAACTAGCGTGGCCGTTGGATGCGACGGCTCCATACAGACTGCAGGAGTCGAGTGCCCCCTAGATGTGTACAAGCAGACAGGTGCGAAGGAGATCAATTTAACCGACAGAAATGCACTTGATGTCGAAGATCAAGTCAGAGTTGGGAGGAATGTCCGGGGGCGCACCCTTCTTGCCATATGCAAGCGCAGCGGGAATAGTGAGACGACGCTCCGAGCCTGGTGTCATACCGGCGACACCAATGTCCCAGCCCTTGATGACTTGCCCGACACCGAGCTTAAATGAGAAGGGCTTGCCCTTCTTGTTGGCTATCGTCTCATCAGCATGTCATATTGGAGTGCCTCGAACATGGAACTCACAGTCAAACACCTTGCCGTTCTTCAGCTTGCCAATGTAGCGCATCTCGACACGGTCACCCTTCTTTGCGGCCTTGCCCTTGCCATCCTTCTTGTCGTCGACAGTGACTCCGCTGACAACACGGGGGCCCTTGGTAGCCTCCTTCTTGGCCTCTGGCTTGGGCGCCTCGACCTTGGGCGAGCCAGTTGGGCCTTGCTCAAGGTTCTTGGCGAACTGGACCTTCTTCTTGTCACTGTTGGGGGCCTCAGTCTTATCGGCCTTTGCTGGCTCAGCGCCGGCGACAGCCTGACCGTCATTCTTCTTCAGCTTCTTGGCAGCCTTCTTGCTGAGCTTCGCATCGCCGTTGGCTTTGCTCATCAGGTCGTCGAGAGTAGCATCATCCTCTGACTCGGCAGCGCGCTTCTTGTTCTTTTTAGCTGCCTCAACGAGCTTGGGGGCCTCATCCTCTGACTCGACCTCGGTGATACGGGGATCTTGCATGCCATCAAGCTCGTCATCCTCGGACTCGTCAAGCTCATCAACATCAAGCTCGTCCTCATCAGAGCCAAGGTCATAGCCAAGCTCTTCCAGACCGTCGTCTTCGTCATCCTCGCTGTCATCCTCCTCGTCTTGGAACGCAATGTAATTACCGGTGACGTAAACATCGTGGGTACCAGAGACGGAAAGGTAGACCTCTTCACCCTCACGGATGGTGATGTCGAGCGGCTGCTGGTAGTGCTGGGTGGATGTTAGTCTGAAGCCCAAAGTTGCAGCAGAACATGGTGTGACTTACGCTGTCTGGGTTAAGGGTGCAAAGTACGAACTCTTCTGGTTCGTCGTCTTCGTCATCTTCGGAATCGTCTTCATCGCTTATGTCCTCATCGGTGACCTTGGCCTTGCCCTTGCCGTTGACGCCGTTTGGCTTCTTGGCGTCAATGTCCATCTCGTCTTCAAGCTCCTCCTGGAGCTTCTTCTTGATGGCAGCCTGCTTGGCCTTCTTGGACTTGACAGGGTCGCTTGGGCCGGCGCCGTTGGCCTCGCTCTCGCTGTCGTCAGACATGTCAGAGTCGGCCTCGGGGAGAGCGCCAGCTGCGCGCAGACGAGCAGCAATGGCGTCAATGTCGCTGTCGTCGATGTCCATGTCGTCGTCGTCGTCATGCTCGTCGTCAAAGTCCATGGGGACGCGGATCAGCTTCAGGGTGGCGCGAAGAGTCTGGTTTTCTTCGTCAATCTGAGCGGCGGCAGTGGGGTCGATAGCAGCCATGGTGATGCGGAACTGGAGACGGTCAGTGGCTGATGCGCCAATGCTGGCATTGCGCAAGAGTGCTCGGTGCTGCATAGAGAGACATGTAGAGAGCCAGAGCAGGACCAAGATACGCGCCAACAGAGACTTACAGCAGCAGAAGGGTCGATAGCTGCAAGGATGGGGATACCTCCAGCAGGTATCCTGCGCCCGTAGACGCCGGCAGGAACAGAGACCATGTCGGCGATGCCTGCGGGAATTGGTCTGGGTGGAGATGGTTGTGGGCGATGTAGCCGTCTGTGGCGGAGATTGAATGCTCCGAGAAGGGGATTGCGCAAGCAAGCGACGTGGTGCAAGAAGAGAAACGGGCAGGCGCAGAGGAAAGACTGAAGAGCAACGGCTAGAAAAAAGTCGCGACCGTCTCACCGCTCGGCAGAACCGACGCACCGTCGCACCGACTGGCCCACTTGGCCTTGACGCGCCCGGACACGCCCACGCGTGCTTGCTCCCCGCCGTGCCGCCGACCAGAGGCATCCACCCCTCGTCGTCGCCACCATGGGCTCGCGCCTGGAGAAGAACTCAGACTCGGTCCGCAAGCGCATCGCCAAACACACCTTTGACGGCGAAGATGGCGAGGAATACCAGGGATCCGCCTTTGGGGGCTTCACCGACTACTTCCGGCGCAAGAAGATCAAGCTGCAGAACCTCGACGCCGACATGCGCGCGCAGGCTGGCGACAAGCCGCCCATCTTCAAAGGCGTCGTGGCGCACGTCAACGGCTACACGCAGCCGTCGCTCAACGACCTGCACACGCTCATCGTCCAGTATGGCGGCGGCTTCATGCAGTACCTCGACGCCAAGACGACCGTCACCCACATCATCGCCAGCAGTCTCACGCCAAAAAAGGTCGTCGAGTTCCGCAGGTACCGCATCGTCAAGCCTGCCTGGGTCGTCGACAGCATCCGCGCCGGCAAGCTGCTGCCATGGAACGAATACCGCGTCGTCGACCAAGGCGACAAACAGAACGTGCTGGCCTTGAACCACGGCAACGTCACCAGCCGGTCCAACGTCAAAGCTCGGGGCTATCGCGATCAGACCGACGCCAGCTGGTACACCAGTCAACTCCAAGGCACTCAGGCCGGACCTTCCAGTACGCCCACGCCCGTGAACCACGTACCATCCCGCTTCTCGAAACAACGTCTTCCCACCCCAGACGACGACATCGAGGATCTGCCGCTATCGCGTCAGCCAGAATCCGGGCCTCCTCTCCACAAATCTGGTGGCAGTCACAAAACTCCCAAGTTGGTCACCCCTCCCAAAACCAGTCCTCTCATTGCCGCCCAACACGAGTCCGAGCATGGTCCACGTGATATTGATAATGATAATGACCGCGATGAATTCCACGATAGCCTCTACGCTGACCTAACGCCACCCCGTGCGCAACACAATGATCCTGACCATCACGTCCAAGAGGATCTAGATACACGCAGCCCGAGAAAGGAATCTCTTGCTCCCAAGGAACGGCCCTTGACCGCCGAGGAACACAATGCCATTCTCCTCCGTGACCCTAAGATCCGCAAAAGTACAGTCGTAGATCCTCACTTCTTGGAACAATACTATCGCGAATCGCGTCTACATCATTTGTCAACATGGAAGGCTGATCTAAAGTCTCAGCTGCAGGCCATGGCTAGTGAGAAAAGCTTGTCGCAGAAAGCCAGGCAGAAGCGACCAGCTGGCGCTCGACGTTATGTCTTGCATGTCGACTTTGACAGTTTCTTTGCAGCAGTCAGCTTGAAAAGGAATCCCGACTTCAGAGACAAGCCCGCAGTAGTTGCACACGGGCAAGGAAGTGGTTCCGAAATCGCCAGCTGCAATTACCCTGCACGCAAATACGGTATCAAGAATGGTATGTGGATGAAGCGAGCTCTCGAGCTCTACCCGGACTTGAAGATCTTGCCATACGACTTTCCTGCCTATGAAGAAGCCAGTCGAGCCTTCTACGATGCTATAATCGCTACTGGCGGGCTGGTTCAGAGTGTCAGCGTCGATGAGGCGTTGATCGATGTCTCGAACCTCTGTATTGCTCTCGGTGGCAGCGACGGAAGGCAAAAGTCTGAAGGTAGCAACTACCGCGAACAAGCAAAGGCAGACGAGATAGCCCGAGATCTTCGAGAGGAGGTTTACGCAAAGACAGGCTGCAATGTGTCTGTCGGTATCGGTAGCAACATTTTATTAGCAAAATTAGCTCTTCGCAAAGCCAAGCCTGCCGGCCAACACCAGGTCAAACCAGAGGATGTACTAGGCTTCGTTGGTGAGCTGCAAGTACAAGATCTTCCTGGTGTCGCGCATTCGATTGGTGGCAAGCTTGAAGAGTTGGGTGTCAAGTATGTCAAGGACGTCCGTGAACTCACAAAAGAGCGACTTGTTCAAACGCTGGGCCCCAAAACTGGCGAGAAGCTGTACGAGTACGCACGTGGTATCGATCGCCAAGAGGTCGGCGAGCAGGTTGTGCGGAAGTCTGTGTCAGCCGAAGTCAATTGGGGTGTGCGTTTTGCGTGTCAGGAGCAAGCGGACGACTTCATAGCAAATCTATGTACCGAGATGCAGAAGCGATTGTTGAAAGAGAAGGTCAAAGGCAAGCAGTTCACCATGAAGATCATGCGACGCTCTCCGGATGCCCCTTTAGACCCACCAAAGCACCTGGGTCATGGCAAGTGTGATACTTACAATAAGAGCCTGTCGCTAGGTGTCGCTACCAACTCGAAAGAAGTTCTGACAAAAGAGGCTCTGGGAATTCTTCGAAGCTTCGGGTTTACTCCCGGTGAGCTACGAGGCATTGGTATTCAAATGACCAAGCTTGAGCCTATGAGAAACGCTACAGATGGTAGTCTGGAGGGCTCTCAACGAAGACTTCAGTTTATAGTGGGCAATGCGAAGCCGGCAGTCCCACATGCCAAACCACCAACAACTCACTCACTACCGAAGGTTGTCGATGAGGATCCCATCCAAGACGACCCTGAAACACCTCGGAAAAACAAGCCAACTTCGGAAGATGACCACGTCTCTTTTGGTGCCCAGCAACTTAACCAATCTACGCCTTCAAGACGTCCCCTGAACACATTGGGCACGCAGTTCATCATGCCTAGTCAAGTTGACCCTAGGGTGCTAGCTGAGTTGCCGCAAGATATTCGCTCCAAACTGCTGCGTCAAACGCGAAATACATCACCATCTCCATCTCCACGTAAAGGCTACCAAAGCGATGACCCAGCAACGCCGACGAAGGTTCTGCCCTTCGCCATGACTGCACTCCCGGCTCAGTCTCAACTTGATCCAGAGACCCTAGCCGCACTTCCGCAAGAGGTCCGCGCGGAAGTGCTCGCTCAGTATGCCACTAATGCAACACCCTTCTCGCCCTCAAGGCGGCCCAGACATGTAGATCAGACTTTGCTTCCCCAGTCACCCCGTAAGAACAGGATCATAGGCATCCCAGCCAAGAAACCCATTGTACCGGTGAAGCGTGGACGAGGTCGTCCGCCAAAATCAGCAATGCTCGCCGCCGCAGCCCAGGCAACAGCCGTTAGCCGCACCGGCAAGACACTCAAGCAAGCAAACTTCATCTCACTCAAAAATTCTGCCCTCGATAGCGTCAGTAGAGAACGATCCCTGGACCCCGCCACACCCGACGATGACGACGAGGAGCGTCCCTTACTTCCCACTGAGATTAGTCCCCGACGGACACGCCCGAACAACACAAATGACGAAGACCTCGACCATGACTTCCTTGCCGCTCTCCCCTCTGAACTCCGCCAAGAAATCATCGCAGAGCATAAGCGCAAGAAACTCCAAGCCTTCCGGCTATCTGTAACTCGAAAACCCAAGCTCGCAGATCCAGCGCTCCAGGTCCCGCGCCCAGCTCAGACCATCAAGGTTTCTCGCCATAAGATCCCTACATTCACCACGCACCGGCTCTCAAACGCTAAGGATTTGAGGCGTGCGCTCAAGGACTGGGTACAGACTTTTGCGGACGAAGGGCCGTATGAAGAGGATGTTGCGGCGTTGGCAAAGTATCTGGGCAAAGTGGTAGCGGAAGAGAAGGATATGAGCAAAGTCGTGGGACTGGTGACCTGGGTCAAATATGTGCTGGGTGATTTGAGTGAGCAGGGGGAGGAGGTAGCGGCGAGGAAATGGAATGAGGCGATCGAGAGGTTGAAGGAAGGGGTGCAGGAAGGGGCAAGGAAGAGGAGGGTGGGGAGGATACGTTTTGGGCTTGGAGCTAATGACGCAGCGTAGACCTTATGTGCCAGCTCTGTAGGTATGGTTCCTTGCAGGCGTCGCATGAATGACATGATCTTGCAAAGTCTCCTTCTATAAGCCGGAGCATACTAAAGTGTGCACGGGCGGTGATATCACGTGAGCGTTACATCAGGCAGTCAATCCACAAGTATAACTTGCTTGTAATTGCTATAATGACCACATACGACCATAGGACACTGAAAATAGAGCTTCCCGTTCGCTCAGCTGTACTCAAGCAGTGTACCGGCAGATTAGTAGTCAGGTGGGTGACCACTGGCGAATCCCCGCTGTTGTATGTTTTTGATTTTTTTGAGCACCTCGAATAAGACAGAAATTCTTTTCCTACATACTAGGAATTTTTAGGTATTATAGGTGCTTTTACAGTTTGCCCTGTTACCAGACCTTTGTTGGACGATGCGGCCCTTGAGTTGGAATATCTTCCCCGTGTCCGGAGCGTGATTGTTCTAATAACTAGAAGCCCGGATAACACTCATGACGCCAGGGTCTAAGAGCTCCGAACGTGTTATGCCAGACAAGTGAAGAACTGTGGAGATATTTCTTCAATGTTCTTGGAGAATATGCCCCCACGGATGCCTTCCTTCTACATCAGTCGTTCTGGTATTGGCGCTTTGCACTTCGTAGCTATCACGATCTTGACGTGGACATTGAGTTTTCCGCGTCGCAAAGTACCTTTCGCAGGGAGTGTGACACTGAGGCGACGATGTTGGCTCACCGGCACTGAAAGCGCGCAATGGACATTTGTCACCGACCTGATTCTTATACTCACACTTGGCCAGACAATGCTGGATCATGTTGACTTCGTATCGAATGCGGGCATGTGTGGGGAACTGAGTACTCATTGCATCCACGATCAGAACTGCAAAGCAATGTGTAGTCTCAGCACATGAAATCGAGACGGCTAAGCTCGACGTTGCCTCCGGTGGGTAACTGCGGGGCAGTGGCAGGACACGTGCAAATTCGCATACGTCATCCTCATCCTGCGCCCCAGTTCTCGAACTTGAACCAACGACTCAGCCTCTCCAAATTTTACAACATATTGCAACAAATCCACAGTACTGCAAGTACCTTATTCTATTGAAGGAGCGAGCATCCCACAACCATGACATCCAACAATCACGACGATAACCCATGGGGAGACCAGCAAAGTCAGCATCAAAGCCCAAGCTACCAAAACAACCAAAACCACAACCCTTACCAAGCCTATACCGAGCCTCCTCGTGACCCCTACGCCCAACAATCACCACACCATCAGCCTCAGGACACCTCACCCTGGGGCCAAGAACAGGGGCATCCGCAACACCAATCTCACAATCCTTTCAACCAGCAACACTCCACACAGCAATCCTACCAACCACCTCCCCACACCCCTTATCAGCATCAGCAAACCCCTCAATCTCAGTTCTCTGAGTATGAGGAAGCCCCACCAGGTTTGCCACCTCGGCGATCAGCAACCGACATGGCGCTGCCTACTGGCCAGGATCGCTCGCACCAGATTGAAGTGATGCAGAGCTATGAGGCGGCGGGCCGCAAGGACGAAGACGATGCGAATGTGGAGATTTTGCAGCGCGAGTATCCAAAGATTGATGGCAGCTTGATTGCTGCGATTTATGGGGATAGCAAGAGTCTGAGTGCTACGAGGGAGATGTTGCAGGCGTTGGAGTAAGTTGTGATGAGACCGATCGATTGGAGATGGAGTTCGACTATGTCGGTCTGGATGGGAGAATCACGAAGTTGCACTCTCTTTCCATTCCGATTACATATTCATCCATGCCGTGCTACGACAATTCCATACAAAATGCTGACACATGGGGTAATGCTGTGAACGTTCAAAGTGCAGATCCATATGATGAAGATATCACTGCCACGATTTCAATATTTTGTGATGACAGCCTGTGACTGGCTCTCCAATTAGACATGCATCCGAGCAACTATGAGAAGGCCAATGCGGTGGCGATTCATAAGAAGTTCCCCAGGAGTCTGTACAAAGACCGCATTTGAGATGGCTTTGGATGATGACGAAAGCCAACCTCTTCTTTCGTGCTTTCTAATTGAGCCTTTGATATCTTGTGTGGTTGATCACCGCCCCAGCAGTAGCTCAACGCGACGTAAGCAGGCTGATTGTAGCTATTATTACAAAGACATGTTAGGATGAATTTCGGAGATCGTCCATCCTTTCTTCTTGAGCTTTTCGATCAGGGAAGCGAAGAGATTGCATTCGACTGATATGGCAACCTCCACGGTCGTTATGCCCTGTGGGGATATGTACCCCATGGAGAGCATGCACCGATCATTAATGTCCCTTTTCCAGCCAAATCCGCGAGGTGACATGACTGCTTCGCAGTGTTCACAACTATGCCCGTCTTCCATACTCAGAGGATCGGACGTTGAGTCAATATGATGAGCAGGGTACTGAGGCGGGGAGAGGCAGTCACGGAAGAAGTTGCAGCCAGATTGTCGTATGTTGATTGGGAGACTGATTACAGAGGTTGGCGGGTGAGAGCGAAAGGAAGCGCTGTGATGAGGAGGCAATGTGCGAAATCTTGTTCGAGATACGGTGAGTTGGAGGAGCACTCGCATGCTCATCTCAAACAGGCAGGCACAGATGACATAAGTGAGTCAGCAAGACCTGGGCGCTTGAAGACACCAGACTGGAAGTGCAGCACAATGAGCATTTGTGGTTTATACCCATCGCCCATTTGTCTGACGCAGCCCCGAATAATTTCATGCTTGTTTGGTTATGAGAACCCCACATACCTGATCCAACACTCTACCCTTCCGACCTCACGACTCCCATATTATTCCTAATATCAAACTCCACCCACCTCGCCCTTCCCTCCCTCTTTCCTCTCCCTCCACTCCCATCAATGCTCCCTGGATTCATAACCGTGCAGCCAAAATACTTGACCACAAATGGCGGCGCCTCAGAATCCGCTAGCACCAAACTCGTAGGGAGCGGGTACAAATTCAACGTATGCGCAAAGTCCCAATGTAGCGGGCGAGCAGAAAGCGGAAACGGTGAGAGATGTGATTGCGAGAGGATGGTGCGGGTTAGTGCGCGCGCGAGTTGCGTGTCGGCATCAACTTCTGTGTTGGGCTTGTTGTTGTTGACGGGTGGGAGGGCGAGGGCGCCGTCAAGATCCATGGGGTCTTGGAGATCGGCGGTGGACGGTTGGTCGGATGGCGCAAAGGGCATTGCGTCGTCAATCTCTGCCTCAGGCTTCGGGAAGCGTATACTGTTTCTCTGGAGGCGACCGGCGACGTCGTCGCGTAGGATGGTCATTTCGCCCTTGACGCCGAACCAGCTGAGGCGTGAGGGGTTGCTCGTCCATATCACTTCACCTTCTTTGCCTTTCGCTTTGCCTGCGCCCCAGACTTCGCGGTTGGCCTCGGCGACGACGCGCCGTATGCGATTTGTGAAGAGTTGTGGGACTTGCTTGCGTGGGAGCGGTGTTGCGGCGCCGGCGGAGAAGGCGCTGGGCCAGGCATCATTGTCACCCGGAACGAAAATGAGGGTGGTGTGAGCGATGAGTTGCTGGAAGTCGGCTAGAACGGAGGCAAGAGCGTCGAAGTGCTCTTTGTACTCTATGCTTCCAGCTCCTGGGACACCAGCTAAGCTGGCTTTGGAGCTGAAGTTGCCCATCAAGACGATAGCGTGTGGATATACTGGTTGAGAATCTGAGGGATCGGGAGTATATGTGCGTAGAAGTGTGCGTAGCGCTGAAAGTGTCGACGGCACATCGAGATGTAGGTCTGATGCCATGACAACGTGGTGTGACTGTTCAGCGTCAAGTAATTTCGAAGCGATCTTGTTCATGCGCGAACCCGTGGCACGTTGTGAACCCACACCAAGGAAGTCAGTCCAACCGAATGCTGGACCTGCCAGACTGTTCTTGTCAACTTCTTCCGCGCCACCGAGCGTAGCTGTTCGTCTTTCGCAAGGTGGGTGGCCGACGGAAAAACCGAGGAACTTGCCACCAATGGTCCCTCCGATGCCACCGCTCCCACCAAGCGTTGACCCAGTGCCAGCGTCTTCCTCGTAGCTGCCTTCTACGAGAACGATCATGCCTGGAGCAAAATATGCACCGTTTTCTGGAATTGGCCGTGCGTGCTGGATGTCCAGAGAAATAGTTCCAGTCAGATCAGACAGTGACAATTGGCCCGTTGCTGAGACTGTAAGCATTCCCAAGAGCAGATGTGTGCTTCCAGTACGACCTAGCAAGTTGGCGATTGGTGTGATTGTGTTCATCTGCGATGTTGCGACGGATCCGGTTCGACTTAGCGTTGCTGATCGAGCAGTGGAAAATGTGGGAGCCTGGAATGTCTCGTTTCGAAGGATGCGCTGAAGCACAATGTGGTATCGTTGGCGGAAAAGCTCGGTCTTGTGTGATGGGTCGGGGAACAGAGAGGGTTTCGAAGCAGACCTGGGCTGGTTAGCACAAGTCTCTATGGCGAGAGAGAGCCAATGTACTTTTCAAAATGCTTCTGAGTGACATTATATATTAGTTTGGGTTGCTCAAAAGCGCCAATGACCTTGATCCACTCTCGCGTGTCTTTCAGCAGATCTTCCTCTTCCTCCTTGTCTTGCACTTCCAGACTTGACATGCCGAAGCTGGTGTTGCTGTCTAGTGCCGGCCGAGAAGCAAGTCCACCCATGTCAGCGCTGAAGTTGAAGCTACTCTGGCGGCTCATGACTGAGCCCTGGACGACTTTGCCTCCTATCATGGAGCCTTCCAATGTCTTCAGTATGCCCCTGAGGATCTCACTGTCGCCCTCTACAATCACCTGGCCGCCGCATTTCTTCCAGCTCTTTGCGACTTCCTCCAAGACCTTTTCTGCCAGACCTTCTTCCCGCCATCCTGAGCCACAGTGCTTCCCTATAAAGGTCGCAAGTGCCTGGAGGGCAGACGAAGTAAGGGTCAGGTTGTACTTTTTGGTGAAGGTGCGGAACGCGAGTGGCCGTAATGTGGCGGGAGGGAGTAATATGGGCAGAATGGTAGACTTTGGGGGAGGCTTGAGTGCTGGTGGAGCGCGGATGGGGGCTGTCCTGCGGGGGTTGATGGGATGGACAGGCGTGCCAAAAGCGGGGGATGAAGACGGGATGGGGTTGGCCGGTACCGCCGAAGGCTTCTCTGGCCGTCTTGCTGTCGCCATGTTTTTTTTTCTGAGAGACTTGTACTGGTGTTAGACAGCGACATGCACTTTACGGCGCGTCAACGCGTCGCGCGACATCACGATGGTCCGAGCACCACCGCTGCTTTTCCGCAGTGCTCACAACGCAACTTGGGCAACACCACAACAACCCCCGAAACATGACTGGAGCTACCAACCAACCGCTCAACACGCTCGAGGAGACAGCAGAGATGCCGCGCACGCAGGAGAAGCTGCAAGAGCTGTCCAAGGCTGCCTCCATTCACTACTCGACCAAGAACTTTGCCGCTGCCGCCGAGAACTACGCCAATGCCGTCGAGATCCAGGCCGAGCTGAACGGCGAAATGGCGCCGGAGAATGCAGAGCTGCTCTTCTACTACGGGCGCGCGCTGTACAAAGTCGCCGTTGCCAAGAGCGACGTGCTAGGCAACAAGGTCGCGCACGAGGAAAAGAAGAAGCCAAAGTCTACCCAGGCCAGCAAGGAAGCAAACGGCGGGGGATCGAGTCGGGCAAAAGCAGAGCCGAAAGAGGAGTCGGTCGAGACCAAGCCATACTTCCAGCTGCAAGGAGACGAAAACTGGACTGATTCCGAGGACGAAGACGTGGACGAGCCAGATGGTGAGCCGGACGAGGACGAGGACGACTTCGGCAATGCATACGAAGTCTTCGAGCTATCGCGCGTGCTTTACTCAAGACAGCTGGAGGCGCTACAAGGGCACGACGCTGCAGACAAGGGCAAAGGGAAGGCCGAGCTCACCCCCCAGGCACGCAAACTCAAGGAGCGCGTAGCAGACTGCCACGGCTTCTTGGTCGAGATTTCATTAGAGAACGAGCGCTTTCACGACGCCATATCAGACGCACGCGCCTCGCTCGCACTACAGGAAGAGTTGTACCCCTTTGAACACGAAAACGTCACGGAAGCGCACTATTCCCTATCGCTAGCCCTCGAGTTTGCATCCGTTTCCAAAGTGCGCGAAGATCAGACAGGCAAGCAACCCGAGGTGCCCGATGCCCCACCCAGGCCTGAAGACGGCGAAGATGGCATCGACTGGGAGCTACGGAAAGAGGCCGCTGAGCAGACCCATCTTGCAGTCCAGAGTCTCGAGGCACGGTTAAAGAAGGAAGAAGCAGCCCTAGCTTCAGATGCGCTTACGCCTGAGCAGAAGAAGGAGAAGCAGACCATTATCGAGGACAAGAAGAGTATGCTCGAGGACCTCAAGACGCGCCACACAGATCTACAATCAGATCCCACCAAGCAGGAGTTTGATAGCATCGACCCATCAGTCATGCAGGGCCTTCTTGGTGGCTTGTTAGGGGCGGACGCTGCTACGCAAAAGGCCAAGATCGCGGAAGCAACCAAGTCAGCAAACGACATCACGGGACTAGTCAAGACAAAGAAGAAGGCGAAGGCACCAGCCCCAGCAGCGTTCAACTTGACAGAGGCGAGCAGCAACAAGAGGAAGCTAGAGGTCGACAACGGGGGTGCGGAAGGGAAGCGGGCAAAGACGGAGGAGCCTGCGTAGATGCAATTCACTCTAGCCGTAACGGCAATGTAATAACACGAGTACGCGCCTGGATGCCGCCATGTGTCAAGCTCTGTTCCAGCCTACACGCACGGCTCAGCGCCGACGATTGGTACGATAAGATGACGTTGCTCTATAACTTGATACCAAAAGCTGCTGATATTGTTCGCCTCGATCGTGTCGATGGTGCAAGTGGATATTATTCCTGGACGACGTGGAGACCAAGGTTTACAATGACCTTTGACTGTACACTCTCAGAAGATGATCCAATCCAGACCAGAGGTACCAAGGTGAAAAATCATTGGACTTGAAACCCTTCTTTCGCTAGTTCATAGGTATTAAGCGTAAGCCTATAAGAATCTCAATCGAAACACCAGAAACCCAACAAGGGTACCAACCCCATTCAAGCACTCCCAGCAGCTACCCCAACCCTGTCAGCCCCCTGCCTCGCCGTTACGATCTTGTCCTCCAGATCCGGCAGCGAAAATCTTGGCCTGCGATACGTGTACCCTACAAACGCTCCCTTCTTCCTGAGTTCCAACACGGCACGTCCAACCTGCGGATCACGCAACAACTTATCCCTCGGCCTCTTCTTCTCCTTCTTGCGACGTCGTACTTTCTGGAAGCCCTTGCAGACTTGTTCGTACGCCGGAATAGGTGCTTGGCCTTTCGCAAATGCGGAGTCGGGGGTTGGCGTGGGTGCTTCGTCTCCCAAGAGACCTGCGACACAGGGTGTGGGGATCCCATCGACTTCATAGCTTGAGGAATCGAGATGGTCAGATGCACTCATAATCTCAGATTCATCGTCAAAGTACTTTGTTATGGGTTGGCCGCCATGGACACGTGGGACGAAGGGGGGCCGTGTCAAGTGGAGGGTTGACCATTGGATATTGCGGAAGAATGGGTGAGCTTTGATGTCTTCGGCATCGTTGTGGCACACGATATGGCCCGTGGTATAAAGGTTGCGGGTACGACGGGTGCCGATTGCTTTGTCGCGAAGTATCCAGTCGTTTTCGCGATATCGTTTCGAGGAGAGACGGTCCGGTCGCTCTTCTAGGAGGCGCGTGATCAGATCCATAGCATTGCGGGTGACGGACATGAGGGGTACTCGGTCGATGTTTGGTCGGGCAAAGCGCTGATCGGGAGGAAATCGAAGCCAGCGGCGGTGATCCTGCTTGATATGAGAACGTTGGTCACGGCTGTTTGCAGGAGACTTACAAGAATGCGCGCCTTGGTTGCTTGACGATTGTCGCAAAAGAACGGTGTACAGCCGTAGAGGCACTGTGAGATGGTCAGGCAAGCGTGGTCAAGTTCGAGCACCTGGACAAACCTCGTAGAGTATGATACCAATACTCCACCAATCGCATCTACCGTCATAGTTTTCACCGCGAACAACCTCTGGTGCCATGTATTGACTCGTTCCAACAACACTCTTTGCGAATCGACGCCTCTGTGTGCGATTTAGCCAGTCAATAATAGGTCCATTTGCCGCATCCTGCTTCGCTTCGTTACGACCACGCTCACCCTGGCCACCGTTGATCAAGTCGAAAGTTTGACGAGCATCCTGGCGAACTTGTTCCTCCTCGATGTCCTGGGCGTCGCCTTGAACCTGCAGACCTAAATCACGAAGGAGTCCGTAGCGCTGCTCGTTGTAATACGTCTGATTATGAGTCCAGTGTCCATCGAATGCCAGACCGAAGTCAGAAATCTTGAGGTGGCCGGAAGCAGTGATCAGAAAGTTGTCGGGCTTGACATCGCGGTGAATCCAATTCATTCGGTGCGCTTCCTCGATGCAGAGGATCATCTCGGCGAGATACCACTTCGCAACATTCTCGTCCAAGACATCTTCACGGAGGAGCAAGCCAAGGAAATCACCACCCATCATATACTCCATGACCAAGTACAGATTATTGTTGTCTTGGAACGCGGAGACCAGTGGTACTACCCACCTCGAATTTTCGGATGCAACAAGAAAGTCGCGTTCGGCGCGGAGATGGCCCTCTTGGCTGTTGCGCAGCATGTCGGACTTGCGGATAACCTTCATAGCAAAGACTTGCTTGGCCTTGCGTGTTGGTGGCGATGATTGCCTCTCCGCCATGGCAGGCTCCACAAAACGTGTGAGCTGGTTTTCGCTACCTCGCAGATCACCGCTGTGCTCGCTCTTCTCTCGAACGAGACGAACGACCCCAAAACTGCCTTTGCCTAGAACACGAACGATGTCGTAATTAGATACGTGTACACCCTTCATGGTCTGTCTAGCCAGGGTGTTCGACTTCATTACACGTGTCTGACGAAGATGATAACTCTCAGCGAGATACTATTCTCGTCTCTTCTGGTAGCGTTGCTCATTCGCCATAGCCATGGCAAATAACTTACGCTCCATTTGACGAAGACGTAAGGATCGTGGCGATGACTTTGGCGTCAGCAGTTGGTCGAAGTGGGATTCAAAGAACACCTTTGCTGCTGCTGCGTTCTCGATGGTCGTGACAGAGGGCGCGCAAAGGCGAGGTGCGTCTTGACGAGGGAAGACGAGAAATTGAGAGGGCATCTGGTCGGTACTTGGCTCGTGCATGGGTGGAAAACCGCTCGTAGAGATGTTTCGAGTGACGTTCTGAACCCTCTGGGTGGTTTCGCCTGACATGGGTCCCGTGGATGAGACGAAAGAAGTTGGCGCTGTAGATTGGCTCAGCAATGCATTGCTGGTGCTGATGACACTCGACGTTAGGGATGTGATATCAGTCATTGCCGGTTGTGGCGATGTTGCCGCGGACTGAGTACTGATATACTGGTGGAATGCAGCTGTCTGGACGGTGGGCCGAGAACTTAGCTTTGGCCTGTGAATTACAGTGTCATTGTGGAGAAGAGCAGCGGAGATCTTTGAAGTTAGCTGACGCGATAGGCCTGGCGTCGATCTGCTTGTATGTAGAGCAGCAAGATGAAACGGTCGCTCGGACAGAATTGGTTCAGACTCGCCATCGAACGCAGTGGCTTTTGGAAATGACGACAAGGAAGAGCTCCGTCGATGTAGGAGAAGAGCAGGTAGAGTCATGGGAGTTTCGGGAGAACTAGAGCTTCGTAGCGATTGCTTCACGAATGTGTTGTTGTCATCTGCGCGGCGAGTACTGTCGGTTGCACTGGATGTACGTGGGTCAACCAAAGAGTTGGCTTGCTCAGCACTTTGATTTGAGCCTACGTATAGCATTAGCGTAGGAGCACACAACCACATTCGGGATTTTGCTGCTCGTACTTTTGCCATTGCGAAATATGGAGAAGATCCTGATGCCTCCGCGTCGAAGGTTGGTAAGGGTCCGGCTTGCGGGGGTGCCGCTGCGGCTGCGCGATGCCTTTTCACCATCTGCAGACCGCTCAACGACGCGTACCTTGCCCTTGTCCCTGGAATTCAACCGCGGGCTATTGATGTCTTTTCTTTTCCGTGTGGCAACCAGAGAAATCATCTCAGAGGCCGATTGAAAGTCAATATTGGTCGGGTAGTGCTGCTGGGAGAATAACAATATGCGCAGTCGTGCCACGACCGAGCGATGTCAGTGACGAAGGAAAAGTAAAGCAACATCTTGACACGACCATGTGCAGGTATGTGCACGTTGTGGAAAGACCCATGACCGCAGTGAAGGTAAGAGTGACAGTTAGACGGGAGAAAGCGTGGAGTACGAGGCGCACCTTCTGGATCTGCCTCATGAGAGATCAGAAGTAAGCAACGATGCAGCTGGTCGCCTCTACCTACAGCGTCTTGATAGAAAATATCTCTTGAATCTCGGGGGCTAAGGTTCTCCATATTCAGAGGTCGAGGGCTACTGTGCTCTAACTTTGTTCCGCGGCGACACACTAGCCTATCAGCAGGCCAGTAGCTATACGCGTGAGTAGCAGGAAGCCATACGTTGGTCGGACAATATCGGTGAGTGCCTGCGCATCTCGTGATTTGATGCTTGGATTTGGCAACGCGCGCATGATCCAGCCTTTTGCCAATGAGACGGCAAGACGTGGACAGCCAAGTCAAGCGTGGTATGCAACACTACAGCTCTCACAGTCTCGACAACTTCTTCCTTCATACTCACAAGTTGCCTGCCGTCTTTGTGTTGCATACTACGCTTCTGCGAATCAGCACTGTCGTTGGTCAAGCTGGACGTACAGCAGCAAGCCCCGCATCCTCGGCTGTGGCGCTCCTTATCGCTTATCACGACGACATCGTAGCGTCGTCGACATCGTCACGTCGCGTCACCTGCCCTCACACACCATATCGTCCTCCAGAGGGAGGCGGGGTATCCACCGGGCGCAGGATTCGGATCTCAGTACAGCCTGAATAATACTCTGCATTCTCACAGAGTCGCCCAAGCCAGTGATTTTCAAGCACATCAACGATTGCATCCTGCCTTCAACAGCAGCAACCGAAGCTAAGCCTCAATCCGGACGTGGTTGCCAGCGACTCTCGCCCATGCGAACGACGCAAAGAGACTAGAGCTTTCGTCTTCCATTGTGACTGTCGTCACAATCTGTTGCTACTTATTAGCTCGCGCGGCTGTCTCACCTGACCGATACATTTGGAGTTCTCAGCGTAAAGAGCGTCAACGTTCAATACGATCGAATTTTGGACTTTGCTGCCCAACCCGAAAGCCAACTACTACGAGAAATATTCCCTCTTTCTGAAGTCAGCAGTCAAAGATCAGAAGTCATGCTTAACGTTCCCACAACACCGTTTCCCCTCTACCTTCTCCCTAGCAACCCGTTCCGTCGACGCCGGAGTTCCGCATACTCATCGTCTACGACTTCGACTGGATCGCCGTCTTCATCACCACCACAGCCTACCTCGTTCCTCTGCAACAACCCCACCTCTCATCTCCGTTGCTACAAATGTTTCTCCGATCTTGTACCTGTATCGTCCATCATCAGTAAAGGCTTCACCGGCCGACATGGAAAGGCGTATCTTGTCGCGCCGCCATCCTCAGCCAGTGTGCTGGGTGGTGGAGATACTCCAATTAGTTGGACTAAAGATGACTTACCCAACACTCTCACACACAAAGCCGTACCCAGACAACTCGTGACAGGCGCTCATACTGTATCGGACATTAGTTGTCGCAGCTGCGGCTGTGTGCTGGGCTGGAAATATGTCGACGCTGCAGAAGATGCGCAGAAGTACAAGATTGGCAAATTCATCCTCGAGACGAAGAGAGTGGTGAAGAGTGCAGGCTGGGAAGACACTCATACAGACTACGACGGCGGTTTGGTAGGCAAGGACGAAGATATTGAATTTGACTCGCAAGACGAGGATGAATGTGAGGATTTGTTCAGTGGTATATGGACCCCGCAGCTTGCGAAGAGTAGACGCAGGAATCGCGTTCTCAGCCGTACTTAATCACCCCCCCCCCCCCCCCGGACGAACAGCATGTACTGTGCACCGTTGCGATGCTGGCACTCGCTCTAGGATCTTTCAGCGCTTTTGAAACGGTTTTGGATGGCGCTGGTGCATGACCATCAGCCTTCAGGGCTTCACGAACTTTCTTTATGACAGATACCCCTCATTATCACTACGCTACACCGCATATACCCCGACCAGATACCCTTATATTGCTGTTATATCTACCCTTGCAGGTATTGCAAAGGCAGACAGGCTGTTAACCATTTTCATAGAAATCAACTAATTCATCATCCCCTTCCCTCTGACCAAGATCATGTCGTTCGCCCGTGTTCGCCTCCGGTTCGCGTACTACACCTGCTCACATTGCACACGAGCTTTATACAATCATCGCTTGATATGTCTTAATTTTCAACTCTCTACGCTTCAGGACTCAAGTCAGCTGGCCTTCGTGCTATTGGCCATTGATCCCGTTGATCCCGCTGATCTCTCCTCATTCTTTGATGAATCTGATGCCACACCGTGAAACCAATACCCATAACTATTAGTAGCGCTATCAAACTCAATATCACGAGCACTGCGACAGTAGAACCATCGTGCTGAGACGCTGAGTCGCTCATCATACGTGGTGTTCGCTGAGGGTGCTCTTTGAAGCAAGTTTTAAGATCTTTTAGTATATTAGGATGCTGCGGAACTGGATTCTGATGGGGCAAGCAAAGTGGGATGATGGCTTGGGAATAATTTGAAAAGCTTGATAGTGCTGAGGTTATGGGTACAAGAAGCTATCTCGTGGCCACTGGAAAGCTTGCTGGTCGCGTGTCTTTCCGAGCGACACGCTCTGAATCGCATGGCAGCAAACTTGCCAGTGCGGAAGAGGAGAGATATTTGCGGTGCTCTCTATGGGTCCTTGTTGACAAGGCTAACATCCAGCAGTTGCTGGAGGTCATGACCGATATTGATGCCCAGGGACCGTCATCAATATTGACTATCGGTTGACCATGGGAAAGTTTCGTGAGCCAAGCACGGAAAGTATGGATAGATGACGCCCAGCATTCCTCCGAACCGCCAAGGAGTGCTGTACGACGATGAGGTGTGTGATGTTTCCGGCACTTCAGTCGTGTAAGCATGAAGCTAGTGAATTGAGAACAAGTGGAATGAGGTGCAAGTGTATCCTGCAATGGAAGCGGTGAGCAACCAGATGGGTGACGAGAGTTTTTCCAATGCCATGTAGCATACAATGGTTGGCTAGACGAGGCTGGCCATTCAAGAAGGAGGTGGTGTGGCACGACTTCCCCATCTGGCGTCCCGACCCCTCCCCACGGAAAGCACGAGCCACGAGCAACGCCCGCCCTTACGACGGGACGACAACAATCCGATGCAAGACGTGTCAATCGCATCCAGGGCCAAAAGAAGTTGTCGCTACTGCAGGTGCAATGTGGGTGAGAGGAGCAGTCGTCCAACACGCGACAATGTTGTGGAGATGCAGGAGACTCACCGCTCAGCCCGCATCCGCGGCTGACTGATATTGGCCCACAAGACTCGCTGATTCTTGATGCGCATGACAGGTCCAAAGGTACCTACACAGTATACATAGGTGTTGCTGCCATCACATAGCCCGCACGTCAATCTAGAACCCTTGGTACGTCTTACAGCACAATGACATGGAAGCGGCTATGTAGGAAGTATCAATCGGCCCTCGATTGAGACACTGTATGTAGAATAGAGTACAGTGTGAAAGCAAGGCCATGGGATGACGACAGCCATGACAAGGAGCTGGTCACCTGCTGCAGGCGGGGAAGGGCTGATGCTAGGCCGTAACCCCCACGACTGATGTTTGTACCTAGCGCGTCCGGCGGTAAACGGCCGTCCAGTCCTCGGCCAAAATGCCATCAACTAGTTAACCCAAAGCCAGAGCGCAGTAGAGTACATGTTGCAGGACGCGACTCAGTCTGGGAATAACGGCTGACCAGTACGCCATGGATCGAGTCATGTGACGGCGTCTCGGCGCATGCGGTGTGAGGGGAGCTGTCGAGGAAAGCGTGCGTTCAAGCATTACAAGATGCGATCGACGACGCACATCATCCGCCAGACGTGCTGTGTCTGGCAAGGGCCGGGTTGCGGGGCTGTGGGGGGTTGACGGCTTGTGTGTGTTGCGCAGGGGAAAGTGGCCAGGCCAGCCGCCAGCGGGCATTGTCGAATGAGGCGAGTCCACACGCACCCACTCACTCTCTTCCTTTGCTCGTCCTCGGTGTCCTGCCTTCACATCTGATCTGAAACTACCCATATCCAGATTGTGTGAATGGCTCGTTGGCATTCGCAGCACCTTCACCCGTCCCCACTGCTCCTGCCCACCTTGCATCTGCATTCGTCCACCTCGCTCAAGGGCTCGTATAATTGGCCCAGCCCGCTACAGCGAGCCTAGCCTCGGCAGCCTTTTGCAAGAGCCTTCCCCAAAGTCTCTGCGCACATCAATTACAGTAGCCCTTGGTTTGACTGTTGCCCGCTGGTACTCTATATCGCTTACAGGTAGCGTGCAAACTTCGCTGGCCATTATGCCGATGGTTGGGACTGGCTCTCGACAATTGGCCATATCTTTCCAAGAACCCACGCTATCTGATCGCCTGCACCACCGAGATTCACGCTTAGTCGAACACCATGTTCCCATCGAAGAGGAGGATGAGAGCAACGGCTCAGCAAGCGAGCCGGCCGAGCCCCTCACACCTACCAGTCACAACAGCGAGGGTACACCTTTCTCCGACCAATTTCGCCATGGCGAGTACGGCCAAGAGCACACGGACGACCACGTAGACGACGTTTTTGCCACACCTCGACCAGCCACACGCGACATGCCCTCAAAGAGCCCACCCCAAGACGTGCCCCAAGCTTCACCACCCGTTGCAACCCCGCCAACTTCGGCCCAGACAACGGCACGTCAGCTTGAACAGAATGTGTCCCCCGACAAGTCCAGGTTGGGAAAGCGTGTGGGTCTGTTTGTGCGCAATAAGCTACATAGAGCACATTCGGACAAGGACAGTCAGCCGCAGACTGCATCTTTTAATGAACCCGTCGCATCCGCGAAACAAAAGCCCAAAACCAACACGTACATTGTCAAGACTGGTGTAGATGGACCCGCAAGTGTTTCAACCCCAGCAGTAGACATACCAAAACATGGTCGAAGGTTAAGCACCTTCTCATTCACACGACGCTCCGACAGATCATCACGAGCCAATTCACCGCCTCTCTCGGCGTCGCCAATAAACGCCGTGTCACCAGACAAGGGGTCAAATCTCGGCAAGAAGCCGGCTTCTACCACAGCTTTATCTAGTATGAGTCGTCCTCGGCCTGGAATTACCTGGGCCGGGAGTGATAGCGCGAGCGCAACGAAGAAATCCATGTGGTCACGAAGGCGATCTGCCAGCACAGAACGGGTTCCTCGAATCGGCAAGGCTGAAGACACACCAACTGCAGGTATGCTCAACACTTTCTCAAAGCCGGCCGTTGCAGGCGTGGGCATGAAGGCTCGACGGCTCAGCGTCAATTTGCCGGACGAGTTCATCATCGATTGGTGTGATCTGGACAAAGAGTTCAAATCCTCCAGCCTCATGCCAGGCAAGCGAGGCAAGATTCTGGGCAAGGGTGCAACGTCTGAGGTGCGGATCATGGCTCGGAGAACATCCCTAATGAGGGACGAAGAGCTAGTGGCAGTAAAGGAGTTTAGGGAACGCGACAAGGATGAAACAGAGGAAGACTACGTTCTCAAGATCAAATCCGAGTACAGCATCGCAAAGAGTTTGCACCACCCGAACATTGTTGAAACAGTTCGACTTTGCACCAATCGAGATCGCTGGAACCACGTCATGGAATTTTGCACATATGGGGAAGTGTATACATTGGTGGAGCGCAAGTTGTTCGCTGGTGGAGTAGAAGGGTTTTACAGCCGCGACGATCGACTTTGCTTTTTCAAGCAATTGCTTCGGGGCGTCGACTACCTTCACAGTCATGGCATCGCACATCGAGACATCAAACTGGAGAATCTTCTACTCAGCAAGGAAGGTCATCTCAAAATCTCTGATTTCGGGGTTGCTGAGGTCTTCAGCGGCGAGCATCCTGGCCTACGAGCTTCTGGAGGCGAGTGCGGCAAGAATATGGGTCAGATCCGCCTTTCAGAACCAGGTATCTGCGGAAGTTTACCCTACATCGCTCCCGAAGTGCTGGAAAAAGATCATGCATACGATCCTCGTCCGCTCGACATCTGGTCTTGCGCTATTGTCTACTTGACAATGACATTTGGTGGCTGTCCGTGGCAGGCTGCCAAAGTCGAGTTCGACTACTACGCTAGATTCAAGAAAGGCTGGGATGCTTTCTTGGAGCATCATCCTGACGGCACCATCTTCGACGGCGAGGATGGACATCCAAGGTGTGGGAAGCTTTTCAGCCTGATCGAACCGCCGTCGATTAAGCGTCTGATCTTAAAGATGCTGCACCCCATACCTAGCAAACGCATCATGATACGCGACGTTCTTAAGACGACTTGCATCAAGAACATTGGCTGTTGCTGCCCTGAGTCGTATGATGACCCGAAAGTAGTGTTTGACGCTTCGAAAGCATCGAGTGTGAGAAATGCGGCACCGAAGAAGTACCTCCATCACCACATACCGCCAAAGCCCGAGAACAAGGTTGGCAAGGCATTAACCCATCGATTCGATATGGGTGAACGATAGTTTGACTGTTGCATTTTACGATCACACTTTCATGATTGCATACGCCGGTGCTCTAGCTAGCGAAGCATGGCATGACAAAAGGCGTTCTAGTGCTTCATTTTCCAAACATGTATCTGGCGACATTGATTTACGACTGCATGTACGCTATAAGAGCTTTGACTATCTGTATGAACAGACATTAATACTAGGCACCTTCAACTGCGCTTCTTAGTTTCCGCAAGCCACTCTACCGCTGTTCCGTTTCTTGTCATGTCAACATCCAAGTCTACCTCCACACCGTTACCTTGTGCTTGTGGACCCATTGACCCTAGTTATTGGTAGCCCTGCAGACGTCTTCCGTAACTTAGCTCCGACGATCACGCTTCAGCGATCGTGCGACTACAGTAGCTTCACCCTGGCGCACAGCCGATCTTCCCGCTGCGGCCGACGGCGCCTCGAAGGTTTGGTCATTATTGTATCTTACGTATGTAGCAGTTCCGGCTGGGCGTATCTGTAGAATTCGCCTGGCTTCACGATACGGTTGTGGCTATTGTATCCCGAAGAGATCGCGTATTTTCCTGTTCTCCATGCGTCCGGCATGGCGCCGAGCCGCATGTTGCTGTTCCGTTGGAGTAATGACGGTAGTTGCAGAGTGACGATTGCGGTGAACGAGTTAATGAATGATACAGGCACGGACATGGCCTGGTCCATGTTTGCGCCTGCATCATATTGCCTTGATAGACGACTCAAGGCAGGTTGATCTCTCTACCTCGGTCAGCTCAGTTCTTCAACACATCCAACACACCTTGGCATGCATAGTGACATAGCTTATCTCGACTCGTATCAACCATGACAACCTCTGCAGGTGAGATTGGAACGACTGGTCCACGGTAGACTGCACTGTACCGCACAAGGCCCACTGATGCGACTACTTCTATACTATGTGCAAGTAAGATATAGTGATCCCTGCTGTCGCACTCGCAAAGCCATCACCTGGATAGTCAACACGAGCGTGAACGAACGACATCACCAAACAGCCAACGTGCACGATCGCCTCGCTCAGTAGTCTCCCGAGGCATACACTATAACCTTTTGAAAGGGTCTGCGAATGCACAGCTTGTCCCTGGGCTAGGTAACTTCGCCTCTACCCCACCACAAGCATCTCACCTCACTCCACCGCGACTAATAATTATACCTCCAATATGATGTCATTTCTTACCACGCATTAGTAACCGATGATGAGTCAACGATAGGAGGGGGCGCCGATGGGATAAGCTCGGGCAGGGTGTGTCATGGGTTGGGAGTAAGGGTATGGGTGAACGATCGAGCGTGGGGAGGACGTGTCGGTCCGACACGGACAGACATCTGGGGAGTGGGGAATGGGACCAGGATGGGCACATAGAGTAGTAAGTCCCCTACGACATGACTGATTCTTGATATGATTGATTCTTGATAGGTTTCCAACATGTCTCCTAGATCATGCAGGTTTGTCTTTTCTGTAACACGGATTGTTCGCGTGCATTTGTGCTAATCATCATACACACCATGGACTTTTCGCCCTACGGCATACGTCCTTAGCATTCACCAATCAGCCGCCTACACAGTTTGGAAGCCCTTAGATACACCTGGCTGGATTTCCTCAATCGCCTTGAAGACCTCAGCCGCGATGCGCTCCTGTGCCTCCTTACCGGCTGCATCTGTCACCCACGGACTTGGTTCCTCAACCGTGCAGTCACTCAGATACTTGCCATGCGTCTCCACGCCCGATGCACCTGCATGCACTAGTGTCCTACTGCCCACTTCTGTCGAACGTGCCACCATCAGCATAAAGAACCAGAATCCCCACCCCTTGGATTCGCGCGCCAGCTCCGACCAGCACAATCCTGGGTTGACGATGTTGATCGTCACAGGAAAGTTGCCGGCTGGGTGCTGATCGGCAATGGTGCGTACAATCAGTAATTCTATGAGCTTGGACACTGGATATTGTTGTGACCAGTACTTCTCGCATGTCTCTCGATCGGCTAGGGCAGCCAAGATTTGGCCGTCCGGGGCGGACCGCTGGGGAAACGTGGTGTAGGTGTAGATTCCAGACCCCGTGATGGTGAAGGTTGGTCGGATGTTGAATCGAGTAGCCGTTTCACGCATCTTGGGCATCATATTAAACATGAGTAACGTCGTGGCGATCACGTTGACGGCTATGATTTCTTCGTGTCCGTTGACTTCATGATATGTGGCGCGGACCACACCAGCGTTGGCGATAAAGATGTCGATGCGCTCCAGCTCAGCTTCAGCGCGCTTTGCAAAGGACTGTACGCTGCTGTAGTCGCTCATGTCGAGCTTCCAAACTTGAATGTTCTCGTTTCCGGTCATGCGCACGATGTCTTCCCTTGCTGCTTGGCCTTTATCAACACTGCGTACCGCGAGGATGAGCTTGTCCGCGCCCAAACGCGCATAGTGACGTGCTGCTTCCTTGCCGAGACCAACATTGCTGCCGGTCACGATGATGGTCTTTCCGCTGAAGTCGCCCTTGGGATATGGTAGCGTTTTGAGAAGTTGGCTGTACAGGAAAGCCATGGCTTCGAAAGAATCTGAGACGATAGGACGTAAAGAGCAGGAGGTTGAACAAAAAGTTGTGACGAGTTAGAAGGAATGATTTTTCTGAAATTTCCGAATCTTAGAGTCTTTGCAATGGTAGCTGTGCTCGTCATATATGAACGTTACTTTGCGGTGTTAGCGGGGTTAAAACGCTAAAACCTTTGTACATTTCGCTTTTAACCTCATTTTGTATGTCCTCGGAAGGATCAATATCCTTGTCAGTTGGTACCACGATGGCTCGCGACTCAGGCTCATAGTACTAACAGCCAATCTACGGGTTCGTCAGACCAGAGTATTCTTCGCGACGCTGATTGTATATCTAGGCTATGGTATTGACTGCTCAGTTCAGATTTAGCTCCTCGAATTGAACTAGGGAATTACCAGATCGCGGGACCTGACACGATTTCTTCAAGACGCAGATGGTATACAACACAGGCCAGATCAGACATTCAAGCTCAACACCACAATCACCACATCTCCCACACCCCCTTGGGAAGCACGGTCCTCATAATTTCCCAATGGCTGACCGCCCCTCTTTTGTGGAATCGCTCCAGCTCTCCTACGTCTTTCCGCCCCATAACCTTCCCATCCTTGACATATTTGTACTTGACCTCCAATTCATCTTGTGGTTGTAGAAAGTTCTTTCTCGCAATACTGCCCAGGAAGTCCTTCTGCGTGGCCTTACGAAACGTCACCGTCGCATCAGGACTCTTGACGCAGAAAATCACCATGTTGATGAAATCCGGTGCATCGGGATCCTGATCCTTGGCGGCGGGCGTGTCGCGAAAGAGACGGCAAGAGGGGAAGATGGCGTGAATGGTGTTGAGAACAAGTTTTGTGCTGCCGAGGGACAGGTCCCCGGCGTAGTTAATCGCGACACTGCCTTCGGGTGTCAGCAGATCGTATAAACCTTGCATGAATTCTGTGGTAAAGAGGGCTACAGGCTCCGCGCCGCCAGTGAAAACGTCGTGCATGATGTAGTCGAATGACCCAGGGTTGGAGATGGACTTTTCAGATACGTAGGAGACTGCGTCATCGATTACGGCGGTGTGGTTTGACGATAGCGAGAAGTATTTCGTAGCGTAGTGGTGGACCACTGGGTCGAGTTCGACGATGGTGGTGTTGACGCCGTGGGCGATGAGAGCGTTGGGCGCTGTGCCTATGCCCAAACCAATTACCAGAGCAGACTTTTGGGAGTCGTTCTTGCGGGCAAGAGTTGAGGTAGGTGGTGGTTCGATGAGGCGGACAGCTTCCAGAAGGACGAAGACTGCAAAGATGGATTCACGCTGGCGTTGGCCTTTGCGGTAAGCTTCAGGGGTCACGAGCCATTCGCCCCCAAGGAGGGAGTGGTCGCAGCGAAGCAGACGAAAGGCATTGTCGGCGTGGTTCTCAACGACGGAGACGTAGCCTGTGAGTGACTCTTGACGGGCGAGCAGATTGTACTGGTCGTTTGTGAAGAGCGTGGAGTTTGCGAGTTGAAAGCCATGGGCTGAGGGGTGATGTGGATTTGCCCAGAGTGTATGTAGGATTGCTGGGAAAGCCAAAATGATGACTCGAGAGGGGTTCAAGAAGGCTGATGCAGATGCGAGAAGCATTTGTAGGCCGATACGCGTAAAGTAGACGGAGGTTCCAATGAAGCCAGGGATCAGAGCGCTGCTCAGCTTGGCCACACTTGACACGGCAAAGTACGACGCGACAGGTACGATTTCCTTAATAGGCGACGTAGGTCCGAAGTGTGAGATGAAGACATGATCCAAGAGATCAGCAGCTGCATATACCGATAGGAATAACAAGGGGAAATATGTCAAGCCCTCGATCAGCATTGGGCCCCATACAATTCCCAGAGCCGCGCTGTGCTGAAAGAGGAGGAACTGAACGACGGGCACCCAGTATGCGATGACAGCAACGTATTCAGCAACAGATGCCGATACGTATTTCCGGAGCTGATAACGCGACAACAGAGCGAGTCCAGTGAAGATCTGCATGCCCCGTTGGTGGTGGATTGAGGATGGGATCGACCCGTAAACAGGTGATAGGTTGAGTTGCGAGACTGGTGATGCAAAGCCTGCAATGAGGAGAAGTGCTGCTGCTCGACCGACATTCTTGAGGATGTTTGGTGTCGAAAGTGTTGATATTTGTTGTTGCTGTTGTTGCTGTCCCTCCTTCGCAGCCTTGGGTTTCTTCTGTATCTTATTTTTCGAAGACATTGTGAAAATGGGCGCGCAAGAATGGTCCTTCTCTCACTAACTCTTAACAAGAGATGCGGTTGTTCGCTAACGCAGAAAAGATGTAGAATTCAAGGCGCACGGTATCGAGAAGACAGACGTTCAAACTCTAAGAACTCCAAGCTCTGTCTGTCAGTATACACGGACCGTGTTTCCGAGGGGGAGGTCGATCGACTTAATCAGCCACTTCGACCTGCGAACAGCAACAATCGATGAAGAAGACGCAAGAAGAAGAGTCAAAACAAGGAACCAGGACGCAGACGCAGACGCAGACGAAGACGAAGAAAATAAGACGAAGAAAGCCAGGTGTTCCTGGCGGTTGTTTGATGCATGGGTGAAACAGGCGATCATTAGGGTGGAGCGTTTCGTGCCGTACGCGTTTCGGGCCTAGCGGGTGGCGCAAGCGTGTGGCGCAAGCGTGTGGCGCAAGCGTGTGGCGTTATTATCAATCCGCACCAGACAACTCGACTGTCGCTTCCACGCGCCATCCTGTGCTGGCGCTTCGATGAGAGAATGCCCTACATGACCGGCCCACCGCCCGCAATGGCGCCGCTGGCCTTCCGCCCCGCCAACGCGCCCGACATGGCAAACCCCACAGAGGCCGAATGCGACATGGACGATACCAGCGAACCCGCCGACGCCACAGCGCATGTCCCCATGGGACAAGACATCGACAACTCCCTCCTCCACGCCCAACTGCGCCATCAAGAAGCAGAGAAGGCCCAACGCCTCACCGCCAAGAACCGTCGAAAACGCTATCTCGAAGTGCACCCCGAGTACTTCCACGACTCGTCCCTCGAACTCGCCCACCCCCTCCTCTACGACCGCCTGATCCGGCGCTTCCAGACCGCCTCCGAGCGCGAAGCCGAAGGCCAGCGGAAGGGCTTTTCGGGCCAAATGGCCACAGATCTCTGGCGTGCCGAGGCTAAGAAGGATGCGCTGGCGCAGCCAGATCCGTACTCATTGTTTGTGTACTCGCGCGATCCTCAGGGCCAGATCATGGAAGAGGACAAGGACGATGTGCCCATGACCAAGGAGGAGGGCAAGGCGTGGTGGGTAGACGAGATGACGCAGAGGTTCCTCAGAGGCGGAGACGACGACTTTGAGTACAAAAAGGTCGACGAGAGTCACAAATACGACGATCCCGAGGCAGAGAGGGATTTGCAGGATGCCTGGTTTGAGAGCATGGAGAGTGATTTTGATTCGGATGGCGAGGGCAAGGAGAAGGTCCTTACGGGCGAGACGGGCATCCAGGACTACTGAACCACTCAATCACTTCGTCGCGTTCGTCATCTCGTCTCATCTCGCACACGGTAGGAGTGGTGTGGGGTCACAGCCTCCAATGCTTTGGGCAAGTGTGTGTTTATCCTGATTCTCAGTGGTACCGCGACTAACAATATCCAGGCCTATACGACGATTACAGGAAATACTTGTACGTCACCGCCCGATCACCTAGCTCGCCCAACTCCTCTGGTGTATACCCGTTATGCACACCCTCCGCCAACTGTCGCTCCCTCTTGGCATTGATGCGCTTGTAGTTGAACACCAACACCAGCAACCCGATTATACCCGCGACGATGAAGCCGAGCTCAAGAGCATGACCCAAGAGATATCTCGGGGCATCCTCTGCGCGGTAAAAGTTGGAGGCCATGGCACCTGCCAGGTTGCCCACCGCAATCTGTATGGCCTGACCAGTCGCTCGCTTGGTCGACCCGGCGAGATTGTTCGACAGCCAGGTGATATTACCTGGAAACGCCGGATACAACGCGCAAGTAGCAATGAATACACCGGCATACGTACAACCAGGAACTGATCCGCCTGCGATGCACATGATGAATCCGACTGCCATGATGCAAAGGCACACCAAAATGAAAGGGAAGCGCTTTCCGACCTTATCGCTGTAGTACGCCACCGTAATAGCTAGCACAGATGCTGTAATGTAAATGGGGACTGTCAAGAGCTGGGCAGTCGAGGATGTGTATCCAAGCCCGCGGATGATGGTGGGTAGGAAGAGGGAGATGCCATACAATGGGCACACGATACCTGTTGTGCATTAGTCATGTGCAACGCTCCCGAACGACGGGATGACCTACCCCAATACACCCAAATGTTGGTCCAGATCTGCCAGTCTAGGAACGCCGCCTTGACAAATTTCCACTGGAATGTATCATCTTGTGGTACCTTGATCCTCTCGGTTCCTCCTTCTCTGATGGTATCATCTTCCTGGCCCTGAAACTTCAATCGCCAGACTACGAACTTCTTCTCTTCTTCGGTCAGGAAGCCCGCCGTCTCTGGAAAGTCATACAAGCAGAAGAATGCAGCGATCGCCACGACAACCGTCAGTAATCCTTCTAAGATAAATATCCAGCGCCACCCTTCCAGCCCTCCGACGCCATCCATTTTGGCTATGCCGAATGCCAGCAGACCGCTAAATGCACCGGCGACGGAAGCAGCGCTGAAGAACAGCGCTTGGCGAAATTGCGCCTCATGGCGACAGTACCACATCGTAATGTAGTACGCCACACCAGGGAACAGCCTAGATGGATTGGGGTCAACGTTGCACTCTTCTTGGCTTGCCGACAAGGTTGATCACCTACCCCGCCTCCGTAACACCCAGAAAGATCCTTGCAATCAACAACCCATGGTAGTTTTGCACAATTCCCATCAACGTCATGACAATGCCCCACGCCACCATGATAGTCGGCAGCCAAATACTCGGCCTCAACTTCTTCAGCAACAAGTTGCTCGGCACTTCGAACGCCGAGTATGTGAAGAAGAAGACGGTCAAGCACCAGTTGTACTGTGCGCCGCTCATGCCCAAGTCCTCTTGTAGTCCTTCAATCTTGGCATTGCCAATGTTGCCGCGGTCCAAGAAGGAAAGCAGGTAGAGGAGTGCGAGCATCGGGATTAGTCGGAGGTCCATTTTCCGGAGTATTGCTTTCTCGTCGAGGTGTGCGAAAGAGGCGCGCGTTACGCCTGGCGCAGTGGCAAGTGCGGCAATGCGAGCGATTTCTTCGGCTCTGGACTTGCCATTTTGACTGGTTCTGGACCCTCTGCACGAGGGTTCGTACGGCGCTTGGTATGAGGGGGATGTACTGCGTGGAGAGGTGGGTGCAGGTGATGAGGGCCTGGATCGCTGTTTTGTAGACGTTTTTTCATCCATCTCGAAGAGACTGCTGGTTGAGAGGGAGTTTAAGAAAAGCAAAGAAGATGTGGCTAATAGGAAAAGGAGGGTAAGTGTGAGACAGGCAGGTGCAATACAGACAGGAATATCAGCGATGTATACACATCCCATAAGTACGCTTACTCAAGTCACACAGACAAGGCCGTCTTTCATAACATGACTCGATCTGCTGCGCTGATCCCATCGTAAGCGTTCTTTGTGTGGAGAATCGACCATACTGGCCGCTATAGTGGGCCACCCCATGGGGTAATCCGACTTCGTCAATCCATACATTTCGTTTTCCATCACTATCCGTCCACACTCTCGTGGCACGACCATCATCCCGCCCTCAACGGCTGACGATCTGTACCCGTTCTCGCTTCCCCATGTTTTCGCTTCTCCCCATGTATTCAAGTTCCGCCCTTGGCATCTCAGATCCTGCGCAAAGATCGTCGTCGCGGCTGCTTGGGCTAGCGATTGTGCGTTGGATATCTACACGCCGTTGACGTACGCCCAGTGTTGCGGGATGGAGAAGCGAGAGTGAACCAGTCACAAGCTTTGGCTATGAGCCGTTGACGACGTAGGCATGTTTGCTTCGTCCATTCAGGAACCGCGAGAGCATGATGATTCTCGTTATGAAAGACTCTGGGAAGAAGTAGTCCCCTGATTGTGGTCTCCGCTAAGGAGCTCGTAATTATCGAGTCACCAAAGTCACAAGCGCTGTAGTCAACACACCACACCAAGATATCTACTAGAAGTGACTAGGTTAAACTTGTATCCTCTAAAAGCTGTAAAGATAATAATATGTTAAACCTTAGTGCCTATGTCCATCTCCTCGCTACTGTGAAGGCTTAAGAGCTATGCTGTCAACGTGGGATAGGGACATAATAAGAACGAGCTCCTTCGTACTTATGGCTTCGTACAACTGGATATATCGGGGTCGCCCGTTTTAAACTCCTGCTCTTTCTCTGCCTTGTCTGCTGTCTTCACTCCATCCCACTTTTTGATCTCATCCTCAATCGCCTCTGGCGTCCGTTCCATTCTATGACTTTACTCTCTGCCCGTCACATCGCTTCAAGATACAATTGCCTCACTTCATCTTCCTCCATTGACGGCATGTTGAAAATGTAACTATGCCCCAATATCTATAAACTACTGCGCAAGACCAGCACCACGTTACCTGAGTAAACCCATCTTTAAAATATCCTGGGAAGTAAGCTTAATGCATCTATGACGACTTGGGGATTAAAGCGAACAATTCAATGTCAACATGTCGAACTCGGATGTTATTATCGCATTCATATTTCACGGATACCGCAAGTGTGAATAATCTGTAACATCCGAATGTTGCTAAGAGCATGTAATTAACATGGCCACCCATGAACACCGTCGCCAAATGCAGTCGATGGTCTAAAGTCTAATACCGTGAGAGCGTTAACGTAACCCAGAACGCCAATAACGCCTAAACAAAGAACGAGATGACTCAAAAAATCCGAGATGAAGATGGCTTTGCGATACGAGAACCGCACAAGAGAATCAGCAAATTCCATGTGCAATGTGCGTGATGAAGACACCCAGGGAGCCTTAAGGAAACGGGAATGGAAGAGGTAAGGAAACGAAAAGGGGTATCAACAAATCGCAACACCGCCCGACACCACCATGCGCCGAAAACAATCATCCTCCACTAATGCCTCTCGAAGCTGTACAGGACACAGCTTCCCGTGACACCTGCATACTCAGTGTAATCATCAAGCGACGCGAAGCCAAGCGTGCGGCTAGTACCAGGAGCATACATCGCGTAACCAAAAGGCTGCGCCGTAGGCGTTGCGCTATTGTACCCCAGCAGCACCGACCTCGTCCCCTTGTTACACATGGGGCATAGGTCAATCCAGTCGAGGTTCTCAGCACCACATTCGGAGCAGGTCCAGATATCGTTGAAGTCTTGCGGCTTCTGATCAGGATGACTAGCGTTATTGTCCGGAACTCCAGAGTCGTGCGACATTGCGGCCGAGGTGTAGTACTGAGTAGTGTCGTCTGGTGTGTCTGGGTTTGTATCGTACACGTCGCATGTAGAGTCTCCATAGGATGCGTGTGTTGAGTATGTATAAGCTTCCCCAGGACCCAAGCAGTTCGAGTCTCTCCAGTGACCGCAGACTGGACATGCTGATTGTGCAATCGCGATGAGATTTCCACCCCGGCACGAGCAGCATATCCACATGTCCTGGGGAACATAAGCAGCCATGATGGCTCTTTCTTGGCGTGTTGACGTCGTTAAAGAAGGATTGAAGTGGGCAGAGGAAGATAGTTTGACTTGTTGTGAAAGGATCTGGTATATTTTAAGATGTAGGGAAGGTATTTTGAAGCACAATTTGGAGATAAAGGGAGCAGCTGGTACTATCAATGTGTTTCTGGTACTGTACGTTGAGAGTTGCTTGTGAATGACATCTGAAGAAAGAGAAGTCAACGAAAGATATACTCAAACCTCAAGAAATGAAGCTGAAGCAGGACGACGATACCGCCGATCGCCTCGCGACATGCCTTCAACTTTGTCGTTGTGCAACTGAAAGAGGGGCGCGCCGCTCGCTCATGTGTCCTACCACTAGCTCGTCCGTCCTTTGGAATTCACCACGATGCCAACGATATACCCAGCATCAGAGTGGAGACCTTGACTGCTTCATGTCTTGATTCGCAGAACTGTCATGATGAAACCTCGTGGAAGGGACTCGCAGTAAAGTAGAGTCATAGTAGAGATGCTAAAAGCATCGTGTGACCTCAGGTCTCCATAAGGCGGAGACTTCGTGAACTAACGTCGGTGCAGCCAGCCCTATGCACATCAGGAAGCACGATGAGAATTCTCCTAAAGCTTCAATTAGCCTCATTTGCGTAATGGCCTGCTTGTACAGCCACCGTGGCTGGCATGGAGAGGTGCACGGTGGAGGCATGAAAGTGTTGGCTTAACGCGTCCGTGTCCACAGTCAGTGCCCTGCTTGCAAGTTCCGGTATTTACATCAACCAATGTTCTACGGCGTATTTTATGGGAGATATGCGCGATTGCTGAGGCGATTTGCAATGTGTATGATCGCGATTCTACACTGCATCAGTATGACTTTGGCCAGCAGCATCAAACAATGCGATGAAATCGCAAATGGCTGCAGCTCGGGGGAATACCTGTCTTTCACCCGCAGCAGATTGCAAGTTGTCACGAGGGACACGCGTGCGCAGGGAAGGCGAGGCTCTTATGGCTTGACTACACACGTACGTCGTCTGTACTACTGTGGCTCCCCGAACGCACTACAGCAGGCAGTCGGTGCTGCTAAAAGGGCCTGCACTGGATAGGGCGTGGCGGAAGGCACCAAAAAATTGGGCGGTGGGCGCTCCATTTGCCTCATCGTGGATTACCGGATATGGCAAGTGGTTGTTGGTGTGCCACGGTCGCGCCGGCCAATTGCGCAGATGCGCGCGTGACAAACGAGGGACCTTCGCGACTACGTGTATGATTGTCCATGACGCGTAGTAAAAAGTTGCAGGCCTTCATGCAACAAAGGAACTTGAGATGAAGAGGAATCGCAAGGCCTGGGGTGGTCGGTTAGTCGACACTCATCCCAGGACGCCTTCCAGTTTCAATTGCGGTAGGTCATCTCTCTCCCTCGCGGCGGTAGTGGCAAAGGTCCAGGATGCCCAAGGCACACAAGAAGCTGGCAGTTGAACGGAGATTTGGTTTGTAACAGAAGATTGGAGTGCAGAGCAGCGGGTGAGCTTATCTCGATGTTCGTTGAGATTGAGACGGCGAGGGTAGGGGAAGGAAGGAGCACCATACGGTTCAAAGAGTCTTGGCAGATCGAGTCCACGTATGGCGTACCGTATAAATTGGTGTCATCCCGGAAATTGCATATCCGACGAATCGACACCTAACTTAGCAGGATGCTCTGCAGAGGTCAGACAAGGAATTGAAAAGGTAAGGCCCTGGCGGGTTCCACTCTTAGCTCAGACGGATAACACCAATATATACGGTTGGAGGCGCACAGCTAAGAGCAACGGCGCATGAGCCAATAATCACGGCCGTTGGTGGCGCAAAGGGAGACTGACAGAGAGGCTGTGGAACGCCCATGTCACAAAATGCAAACGATCGCATCTTCTTCCTCATGGGATGGGCCGTTAACTGGCATATCTACCAAAGGATGGTCATTCAGGGTTCAACTGACGTGCCGCGGGCCCACGATAAGTGTTTCACAATCACCAAATTCATTTGCAAACACCAAGGAAGCAAGGGTTGTGAAGACCAAATCTAGGTTAAATTCCAAGATATTCTAGTGATGGTCAGGAGGTATAGAATAACACTCCCGCAGACACTGATCGTAATTCATATAGATTCGAAAATCGCAGCTTGCCGAGCAAACGAGCGGTGGTGCAGGCATCTACAAGAGCCATGCAATAAAGGTCTTGTAAAACCAACTGGCATCCTTGCCATTGCTCTGTGCCTTCTTCATCGCAGCGTGGGCCAGGAAGGCTTCCTCTTCGCGATCAATCTCATCTTTGCCGGTGTAGAAGTCGGCCTCGTGGGGCTGCACCATCTTGGACTTCATGAAGAATTTGTAGCCGAAGATGCAGCCGAGGTAGACCGGGATACCCTAGAAGGTCGTGAGTCAAATGTATAAACCATGGAAATGAGAGATGACTTACGAGGTAACCTGTAATAAAGTTCTTATAATCGAAGTTGCCATACGTCTTCGGGCTGTGAACGAAGACGCTGAAGTTCTTGGTCAATGCAATCAGGCAGCAGAAGAACAAGGCAATGTACGATCCGGTAAGACCGAAAGGTGCATGGTAGGCGAGCTGATCGTTGGTGATACCCTGCGCTCGGCGTGCGCGGACGAACCAGATGTGGGATACCAGTAGTGAGATCCATGACAAAAGTCCAAAGATGGTGGTGAGGTTAACAAAGTAACCAAAGACAGTCTTTGCGTCATCTGCTGCGTTCATGAAGGCCGTGCAGCAGAACAGAGCTGAGATGGCCAAGGCAGGTACAGGTACACCACGCTTGTCGGTCCAGCGGAAGATCTTAGGAGCATGGCCCTGCTCGGCGAGTCCGTAGATGGTACGGGACGCAATGTAGAGATCAGAGTTCGAGGCACTGAATGTGAACAACAAGATGCAGGCATTGAGGATGCCTGGCAGATGCCTGATACCTGCGAGTCTGATAGCCAGTACGAATGGGGAGGCCGAAGCACCAGTCCTGGAGCTGTTGGCGAAAGCGAGCTGGTCCGAGTCGTATGGAACAAGCATTCCAAGGAAAAAGACCGACAAGCAGTAGAAAAACAAGATTCGGTAGAAGGTCAGCTTGATCGCACGAGGGATGGTCTTGCGAGGGTTCTGTGCTTCACCGACCGTGACACCGATCAACTCGGTACCAAGGTAGGCAAACACTGCGTTGACCAATGAAGCCCAGAATCCGTAGAATTTACCCGCGTCTCCCTCTGCGAACGCTGGTTTGAAGGCACCTGGATTCTTGTAGTACCTGAATCCAGTCGCTGGGCCTGGACCGGCGCCTACGGCAAGGAGGAAAGACAGAATGATAAGACCGACCTACGGATACACTGTTAATAAAGGCAGTCCATGAATACGAGATAAAGGAACCGTACAATAGTGATGACCTTGGTGGTACTCAGCCAGAACTCGAGCTCACCGAAGAACTTGATACCGAAGTAGTTGATGGCAATGATTACAGTCAGGAATACTGCAATCCAGACACCGGGATTGACTTCTTCAGCCGATTTCCATTCTTGAAGGATCAGAGCAGTGGCAGTCAGTTGATTTGGCGTGGTAATGATGTACTTGCACCAGTACGTCCATCCGAGAGCAAAGCCAAGGGCAGGGTCACAGAAGCGAGTAGCATAACCGGCGAAACCAGATGCGTGGGGAATCCAAGCAGCCATCTCACCGAGAGCGGTCATGACTACATAAACAAGGAGACCAACTAGCGTGTAGGCGATGAGAATCGAGGCAGGACTGCTGCTGTTAGCATGACAACAATCAACACTTGCGATATTGACCGACTCACCCAGACTGAGCCAGAGCTTTACCAGTTCCGATGATAAGACCAGTGCCAATAGCGCCGCCGATGGCAATCATAGTGATGTGACGCGACTTTAGACCACGGTGCAGATGGGCATTGTCTGTGTGCACAACGACGCCGTTGCTGTCAGTCGCAGGAACCTCGCCTGCATCGTGCTGGTAGCCAGACTTGGGCTCGGCATGCTTCTCAGTATCGTAGGCCGGAGGGCTGTCGACACTGGAAGAGCCGGAATTCCTCTTCCAAATGGCCATGGTGTGGGGAGAGTTTGCGTGTGCAACAGCACGTGTGCGACGGCTGAACAAAGGCGCAAGCAAGCAGAGGGCCGCAAGAAGTGGGGCTAGTCGCAACGAGAAGTCTACGCAAAGGGAAGACTTGTCGGGGATGCGTCCTCTCAAGTAGGCAAGGAAGTGAGGCAGCGAGAAAGCCTTGTAAGCCTGAGACGGCGCGTCTGACCGGTACTTATTCCAGGGAAGGCTACGGGGAAGGCGAAGTAGTCGTTCCACAAACGGCGCTGATAACGCAGGCAATCAAGAAGGCCTAGCGGGGCCAGGCGGCGTAACCCAAGACGGCCAAGAGCAGAGTTTTGTAGTGAAGGAAGGAGTGGAGTACATGGAGCTTCCAGGTGCACCATAGGACCTTGTGTGTTGCGCCAATCGCCCGGTCGAGCGATTGACCAAGCTGCACATGTGCTCCCCACGAATATCTCCTTCTTCAACGGGTTGGCTCGGGAGGCACAGTCCCTGTCTGCATTGCTTGGCAATGGTCATGGCTCGGTGGGCCAAGACTGTCACCCTACCTCGATTCGCTGTATATATTGATAAGAAAGAACTCCAAGCTGATGGGTATCCGATGAAAAGCGCGAGACCATGGCCGCACGCTTTGACAAGCTGCAAGCCCGGTCGAACTTTGCTCTGCAGGCCTGCAGGCAGACCAGACTACACCTGCAACTCCGCCACAGACTTCGGCTCTCACCACAGCGAAGCATGCGAAGCAGTGCGACGGCGCGACAAGCAACCGCAACCCCGCTCCCTGGCTCGCCTGGCTCGCCTGGGGCTTGTGCTTTTGCGAAGGAATCAGCCGCGTTCGTTGTGTGCCGTGTGGTAGGTTAAAGTTCGACGGTCCAGCCTCTGACAGGTTAGGCCCTCTGCCGTCACCAAATCAGCAACCGGCGGTTACCTTGCCACACCCTTACGACAGCATCGTCCATGTCCGAGTCCACTTCGCGTGTACTCGATGGTATGTACAAGTATGTAGACGCGCTCCACAATATTGATAAGACCCAGTTTCGAAGAGTCAGACAATGGGCTCAACGGCGCAGGTACGTAGCCTTGGAGCTGTGCGGTTACATGTCGTCCCTGGTCAAGGGACAAGGTTTGGCGTCTAAGCAATGCTGCCGCCACCCACCTGTGTCAAGGTGGCTGCGCAGACGAACTTGGCCCTGCTGACCACCTTCTCGAAGCGTTTTCGAACGCTGCAATGAGCATGAAACCGTCTCATTGGCGCCCAGAGTAACAATTCTAGGCGTTGTCGACATGTTTTGGTCGTCTGCTGGCAGCTGCGCTTGGACATTGTTCCCAACGTGTCGGAGCGCGGGCTCGTCTTTCACATTTGGTGACTGATATTTTATTCTAGTGACATGGGCGTCAGTATTTCTTACATGCAAGTCGATTTTCACAATACAGTCTTCACCTTTAGCGAGCGGTGGTACGTAGTCATATTTGGCCGTAATCCGAGGACGAGCGCGAGAACACATCTAAGAAGCTTCTGGAGACATCTGGGGCCATTGTCGAAAGAGACTGCAGGTAACAGTATGTTATTGGCAATTTAGTCGGCCGTGCAGAAACCGCAGGGTACCTTCCAAGACCGATGTGAGGCGTTAGATCGACCGTTGTGTGTGCATGGCTGTACGGACAGTGCAAACACAAGGCATGAAAACAAGAGCACACGATACTTAAGTGATACCGAGGAAGATAGGGTGAAGAGTCACCGCCAAATTCCATAATGTTACGAGGTGACTCAATACGGAAAATACCCGACATTGCTGTCAAATCGGGCTAGTGCTACGGAAAGGGAAGCGACAGTCAAGGCAGAGCCAAACGCGAGGAACCCGTGAACGTTAGTAGAGTAAAAACTTCCTGTACAATAGCCTATCATTAACCTCAGCCGTCGTGTGAAGCCTCGCAGATTCATCTCTGTCAACCGTCACCCTAACCCCCCTTGACAATATACTCCTCTCCCAACCTCGTGTCTCCCAAGATCTCTATCAATCCCTCATCATACACCGGCTGTATATCGATCCCCTGCTCCAGACTCCCCAGATAATTTGTAACATCCCTCCCATCACTCTCTCGCACCTCAAATCCATTACCCAGGAAACTAAACATGTTTTCTCCGTTATACGCAATCTCAAAGTCCTCGTATCGTGGACTTTCCAACATCTTCAGGAAATGCAGGCGCGAGCCGGGCCAAATTGCGGCTTGCCCATCGACTTTACCCTGTTTGAACCATGACCGACATGGCGAGGTCCACGCCGTGCGCTGTATAAACAAATCCGCGTGCTGGCGAAACGCGAGACTGGGTGCGAGTTTGGGTGTTAGGCTCTTGATGTTTTCGACTTGTGTTTTCGTAATGGCGGCAAACATGTAGCGTGTCCATTGTTCAATCAGGGGCATGAAACTTCCATGGCCCAGCGGGCCGTATGGACCGCAAAACGAGAATGTATTGGGAAAATTTGGGATCCCGACGCTGAGGTAAGAAGTCACGCTTTCTTTCCACATATCCCGCAAGTCGACGCCGTGAGCGATGAAGGGAAAGCGCGGGAGCCATGATGTATTGAATCCTGTTGCGCAGATGATTGCATCGACGTCGTGGTGCGTGCCAGAGTAATCAGTGAAGCCGGTTGGCGTAATGGTGCCAATGGGATCGGTGAAGATGGTTGTGTTGGACGCCACAAGGGCTTCTAAGTACCCGGGCGCTGGCGTCGGTCTCCTACACCCCGGGTTGAAGTTCTTGGGTATCACTTTCTCCACGAGGACAGGATCGTTGTTGAGTTTTGCACGCATCTCGGCGTCGGCATAAGCGCGTGCAGCAGCAGCTTCGGGGCTGCCTTTGAGGATGAATTTGAAGCGTTGGTTCAGTTCGTTTTCGATTTGTTTGCGGTATTCGAGATATTTCTTGGGGTTTTCCTCGAGGTACTTGAGTTGTTGTTCGCTGTCTGTGGGAAGTTAGATACAGGGAAGAGGTGGAAGGGAAGGGTGTGTGTACAGCGAAAGTTTGCTCCGTTCTTGCCGGCCCAGGATTGTGCGAAGCCAGCTGTGATCCAAATTGGCGAGCGGATCCAGTGATATAGGTGCCCGACTTTTTGTTGTGTTGATGCAACGATTTGAACTCCTGAGCTACCTGCGCCGATTACCGCCACGCGCTTGTTGGTCAGGTCGTAACCTTCTTCGTAGTTGGCGCTATGCATCAGCTTGCCCATGAAGTCATGTAGACCGGGGATATCAGGCCATCTCCAGTGATTCAACACACCGCCTGCGTTGATGAAGAAATCTGCACTGTCGTCAATTACCTTGTCAGTCTCTAGGTCTCTGACCGTGCAACGCCAAAGTCCAGCTTCATCATCCCATTCCAGACGCTCGATGCGATGCCGTAGCTTGATGTACTTTTCGATGAAGTTGTTTTCACGCTCGATCGACTTGAGATACTCCCAGATCTCGGGTGAGTAGGAATAGTAATGTGACCAAAGCTTGATCTTCCACGTGAACTGGTAGTTGACCGAGGGAATGTCGCAGGCACAGCCAGGATAGCGGTTTTCTAACCATGTACCGCCAACATCGTTGTTCTTCTCGTAGCAAACCATTTCTACATTCCCCAGCTCCTCTTCAGCTTTTTTGAAGAAGTTGAGAGTGGAAGCGCCAGCGCCCATCAAAATCACCCTGACTTTTCGCTTTGTACCCATTGGATGTTCCTTGATCCGATAGCCATGTTGGTCTGTTTGTGGTGGCGGTTGGTCAGAAGGTGAAACGGATGAAATTAGGGACATGGTGTGATTTGAAGAACAGCATACTGGGCCCTCGGAAGTGGGACGTCTGCTGCGGAGATGACGATGACATGAACGTGTATATCGGTAGCGCTTGGGGCAGTAAGTATCTGAGTAGTAAGTAGCGCTGGATGCGGGGTAAGCTCAGGTACAACCGTCATGTAGCCTACGCTACAGGCTACAGCGTCTTGTACAGTAGACCGACTGCCCAATGGTTTCAGAGGGTGATTTGCAAGGGGTGGTGCCTCCTGCAAATGCCTCCATGACACGGTCGCACAGCCGACAGCGCAGAGGCGGCTGTGATGGGGCACTGGAAGGGCATGGCTGGCTGGGAAAAGGAGCGGCCATGGTGAAGACTAGGGGTTGTCGAATGCTGATCTTGGCTTGGTTGAGATGGCATGCCCAACCTCGACTTGCTGGGTGACAGCAGCCCACAAACAACGACGGCATCGCCCTCGCCCATGCACCCACCTGCCGTGACATTGCTACCGCAGCATCGCGCCCACACTCTTAGTCGGCCGTCAGACGGATTGCATGACGAGGATCCCCAACGGCCCGTTGCCCGTTCCCCGCGCCACGGACAGCCAAAACGCCTTTGACCAGACCTACTGTCATGCTCCCGGCGCATGCTCGCGTCGTAGAGTAGTGGCCTCGTGAATGACGGCGTTGCCCGCGACGCCCATCGCGCCCTGCTGAACCGCTGAACCGCTGAACCGCTGAACCTCTCCACGCCCCCCTCCTCCTCCTCCCCATCGCCGCTGCCGCCATGTCGTACTACGGAAACGGCCAGAACTACTACAACCCCAACATCCCCCATTCGAGCGGCGCCGCCCAGGGCCCCTACCACGATCTCTACGGCCGCCGCACGCCCAGCGTCGACAATGGCGACCAGACGAATGGCGGCGCCGCGGGCTATGGCTACGAGCAGCCTGTCCGGCGCAACAGCATGGCCGCGCGCCAGAACGACGAGCTGTTCATCGGCGCAAGCTCCCCGCAGTTGCAGTTGACTCAGGGTCCAATGTCGCCCACGGCGGGCGCATACAGTGCCAGCTACAACTACCCCTCGCAGTCGCCCTCGCAGTCGCAGTCGCAGTCGCAGTACAATCCGCAAAACTACAATACCCAGCCCATTGCCCTGCCCAGCCCCCAGCAGTACGGCGGCGTCAACCGCGTCTTTGCGCCCGCCGTCTCGTCGTCGCACCAGCCCTATGTGCCTGCTGCTTATGCCGACAACAGCCTGGGCCGCAGCGGCACCGTCAACCATCCCTATGGCTTCTCCCCAACCTCGCCCACCGCCTCTTATCCCTCGCCCACCGCCTACCAGAACTCGCAGTTCGCGCGGGCGGCCTCGATGCAGGGCCGGCCCTTAGCATACGCAACTCCCGCCCCACCGCCCCAGCCGTCAGATGACTGGGCCAACTATCCGGCTCGCCATGCTTCGACTGCCTCGTCAGGCTACTACTCGTCGAGCGCATCGCATGCGCCCCTGCCCTCCCCACCGGCCTACAACAACGGCTATGCCCCGCAGCCACGCAACGACAGACTGACCTCGCTTACAAGCCTCCACACGAATCCCCTACCGCCCACACCAGAGAACCCAGCACACGCCTCGCCACAGCGCTCGAGCACCGTGGCCTCGCGACCGCTGCCTCCGCCTCCGCAGGAATCGGACAGCGACGAGTACTTCCCACCACCCAATGGGCACACCTACCAAGACGATCTCTTTGACGATGTCATGAACATGACGGCAGGCGGCCAGCCTGTCCACGGCCACCACGCCAACGGAGGCCAGTACTACAACAGCGTCGAGCCATACTCGTCCGGCAGGAACGGAGAGCACGTCAACGGCGACCGGCCAGCATTATACCCCACCCGCGAGACGTATCCGAGCGATGAAAGCGACGCAGAAGCAGCCGCTGGTGTGGCTGCGCTACAGATGGCTGAAGAGCAGGACAGAGCCGACGAAGCCCACAGGCGCAGTGGTGGCACCAGCTCCTTTGGAACTCACACTTCGTACCTGTCAGCCCACACTCCTGTAGATACAGGGCATCATGAGCATGGAAGTGCAAGCGATAGCGATTACGTCGGCGTCGACGTCAGCATGTTTGGGGGTGGCTTCGCACCGTCGTTCAACTACGGCGGAGATCCAGCCCAGCTGGCCGGCAGCAGCCAGGGAGTCTCGACCTCGGGGTCGCAACGACAATCAGATGCACCAAATGACGATTACGACCCGGTTCACCCATTTCCCCCATTTTCCAGCAATGCTCGCGTCGACACTTTCGGTACTGGAGGCTTGGAGGAACCTAGCGCGAGACGGCGTAGTTATGATGAAGGCGACGAGGTCATGTTGATGGACAACGCTTCTCTCTTGTCTGGTTCGACGCTCTCAGGACCCATGTCCGCGATGCCTGGCGAGCCTCCAGACATGTTCTACCACCCAGGCATCTCCAATCGACCGCTTCCTCCTCCACCAGCAAGCAACAACCAACGACTTAACCATCAGAGCACAGGCTCGACGGGGTCTTATGAGTATTGGCGCAACGCACCTTCTGCACGTGGATCATATCCTGTGGACCCTAATGCTGTACACATGATGTCGCCTACTGGTACACATGTACCTCGATCAACATCATTGCTCCAGCATAATAACGCGCCCACTGCGATACCACTTCCCAGATCAAAGACAGATGCCGAGCAACACAGGATACGTCAAAGTGGAAACCGCAACACCTTTTATGGGGGCGCGTTGGACAGCGATGGTAATACATTGTCACCAAACAGTGCAGAAGCAGTGGCCATTGACCTGCCGACACTTCCGGTTGGCAAGCGCTTCAATCCTGCGAAGCTGTCCACGAACGACTTCAAGAAGTGCACGGAGCCCTGGGCGCTGAGCTCTATTACCGCCTGGCTCAAGATGATGACTGAAGGAGAAAATGATCTGAAGAAAAGTCAAATACAGGAAGGTCTTGTTGCTTTATTCACGCATAAAGTACCAACCATGAACATTGCCGATGCCGAAACTTTGAGCGCGCGAGTCGTTTCGGAAATGTACAAAGCAGGCACACTCGTCCACGAAGAAGAGTGGCTCAGGTTTTCGAGCGCGAGCTTGACTGGAGTCATCTTTCAACTCACTGGAGCTGGTTGCTATGCGCCGATGCTACACACTTATACAAGTCCTGGTCGCTGCTATGCGCATCATTGTCAGAGGACGTTGAGAAAGATTGACCTGAGTTCGCAGTCTGCTGCTCATAAACAAGAAGACTGGGCGACGTTCCACAAAGTGAAGAAGGAAGATATCGAAGGCACGAACAAGAAGGAGATTGAGCGCCAAAACATTCTTCACGAGATTGTGCAGGGTGAAGACAATTACATGGAGCGTCTCGATGTGTGGCGACGTCTGTATCGCGACCGGCTTATTGCAGCACAGCCACCCGTCATTCCTCCCAAGAAACTCAACAGGTTCATCAACGACATCTTTGGCAAGATTGAAGCCGTCCGGAAAGCGAACGAAGATCATCTCCTACCTCAAATCAAGTATCGCCAACAAGAACAGGGCCCGTGGATCGTTGGATTTAGTGACATCTTCCGAGAATGGATCCGAAAAGCGAGACAGGCTTATATAGAATATGCTGCAGCTTTCCCCTTTGCAAGTTTCCTGGTTCGACAAGAAGCCGACAGGAACCTACTATTCCGATCGTTTCTAGACGATGCTCAAAAAAACAAGCTATCGAACAAACTTGGTTGGGATACGTATCTCAAGGGACCAATCGACAGGCTTCAGCGTTACGGTCTTCTCATCGACACGGTGCTTAAGAATTCGACTGTCGACAACGAGGAGAAGCGCAACCTTCAGATCGCAAAGGATGAAATCAAGGCTGTGACATTGGAGTGCGATAGTCGAGTCGCAGAGATGAACCGCAAGGTCAGCTTGACCGATCTCCAGGCCAAGCTGATATTGCGACCCGGCATGCAACGTGTGGAACTCAACCTGGATCATCTTGGACGAGAGCTCATCTTCCGCGGCGATCTGCATAGAATGGGTGGTAGTCGATTCAATTGGCTCGAAACGCATGCGCTGCTGTTCGATCACTACCTTGTGTTGGCCAAAACCGTAGCTTTGCGCGAAGCAGATGGTGTCACGAAATCGGAGAAGTACGATGTATCGAGATTGCCTATTCCCATGGACCTTCTTGTCCTAGAGAGCGAAGACGACGATCCTGTCGTACGATCGACAATGAAGGGCATCACATCTGTCACTACAGTCGCAGGGCGAGTGTCAGGTGCTAATCCAGGTCGCCTAAATAGCAGCCCTGGACCAGGATCGCTCCAGCACACAAATACATCAAATTCATTGGGGTCAACCAACTCTGGGTCGACGGGCAAGACTATCGTCAACACGATGAGCATCGACTCAAGCCGAGATGAGAAGATCCTGTATCCATTTAGGGTGAAGCATCTTGGCAAGGAGACATATACCCTATATGCTTCGTCTGCGCAGAATCGTGCAGAGTGGTGCGACAAACTCATCATCGCAAAGACACGACATGCAGCAGCGTTGTTTGCACAGAATGCGGAGCCCTTCCGTCTACGAGTCATGGCGGATGCGGCGTTTGCCTATGATAGTGCGATGCCATCGCAACGAGCTATTACCATCAAGGGCACGCCTCTGGATCGATCGGTAGAGGAAGTGGAGAAGCTTTTTGTAAATGTGGGTCGGCCGGTTCCTATATGTCGAGCTCGTGTGAACTGTGCGACTTCATTCAACCAGCCGTATGGCAAGCACATGATCGCTGTGGGAACCGACATTGGGGTCTACGTCTCTGATTATGACAATCCCAGAGGCTGGTCCAAGGTGAGCGAGACACGAATTCTTCAGGTAACGAGCTCGTGCTAATGGAACACAGGCCATACAAGTACCAAGAGTAACGCAGATTGCTGTCCTTGAACAGTTCAGCTTGATGTTGCTCATCTCTGACAAGGCGCTTATTGCGTATCATCTCGATGCGGTATGTCCCGTCAGCGGCGTTGCACCTACCAGTGACTCTACACGCAGAGCACCCCAAAAGCTTTCGGGAGCTCGCGACATTGGCTTCTTCGCCACGGGCGTAATGAAGGACCGAACACTAGTCTTCTACAAGAAGCGTGATGGCATATCCTCGACGTTCAAAGTCCTCGAACCTGTCTATCAAAAGTCCACCGAGAAGAAGTCGCGTATGTGGAAGACAGGACGCACAGAGTTCTTCCGCGAGTTTGATGAGTTCTACATTCCAGCGGACTGCTTTACCATCAACCTCTTTAACAGTACGCTTGCCATCTCAACAGCAAAGGGCTTTGAGGTCATGACTCTGGACAAGAAACAGCCGTGGTCTGTTCCAGATCTGAAGCAGTCACACGTTGCGACCATTGCTTCGCGCCTCCAGAACCAAGATCCACTTGGCATGTTCCGTCTGTCTGATCAAGAGTATCTACTCTGCTATGAGGAGTGCGCAGTGTACATCAACAAGACAGGTGAGATTTCGCGCTCTGTCATTATGGAGTTTGTTGGCAAGGCGAAACATGCAGCCATGTATGGACCTTATGTCCTGCTTTTCGATCCGGATTTCGTAGAGATTCGGAATGCGCAGAATGGGCGGCTGAGGCAGGTGATTGCAGGAAGAGACGTCAAGTGTCTGGATGATGGGTTGAGCGGAGGTTCCAGTCATAATCGCACGATCAAGTTGAGTCTGCAGCACCCACATCAGGAGAGGTGTCAGGTTGTTGTCGAGTTGGTGTTGAATGAGGGACAGAAGGAGTGAGAATGATTCAGGAAGAGAAAGGGTGAGCATGAACTTGTGTACAGGAGTTTGGAGTCGAGGCATTTGATCGATCGGGAGTACAAAGGACCATCAATCTAACCCTGGGTCCCGACGATATGGATACTGGGGACTTGCACTAGGTCGTGGACCTGTCACCTGGAGTGCGGGTATGGATGTGCAGTTGGGTGAGTGGCGCTTTTGCACATTGTTAATACTGGGATACCTTGGGTTGTGTGTAAGCGTATGCATCTTGTTTTTGAGTTGCAGTAATGGACTTTGCTACTATAGACTTGGTTACTATAGCGCTGTGCGGCCTAGAAGGCTGGGAATTCCGACTACTGCAGCATGATCTCACAGTCTAAAGTGTAAGTCGATCGTGACGTTTGCCACATGCAAATGTGTTCACGAAAAGCCATTGGCGTGGACCATGGTTGGTATTGCGCACTTTGCGTTGTCAATCACACCTTTCAAGTGACCAATGCTCCGTGGCATATCTTTTCAGTCTTTGATTCATGCAATACCAAGTGCGATCTGTACCTTGCTCGTCTGCCCATGGAGACCCCACCTATGGCACACAATCAACTGTCACAGTAATGCCCAGCACACAGCTAGCTGCGGCGAGAATTGCTGCGTATTCTACAGCTTTACCGGGGTTGGGTTAGTAGGATGATGGGGTTCTTGTAGCGAGCCTGGATAGTGCGAGCACGTGAGCCCATGTAGCATGCCGCATTTCTCGGCGCCCAGAAGTTACTGCTAGCGTTCTGTCCGACAAACCCTCCGACGGTATAGTGACTAAGAAGGACAGGCCAATTAGAGGGTGATGCGGAGTGCCACCGACACGTCATGGATGCGTTCGAGCAAGAGAAGCAAGCTAGAAACGCGCTAGAAGCATGTTGTTGGGAGGGTTTGTGGGCTCAGAGTTGAGGGGTGAGACACCAGGGTACGGGCATGTGTGTGGAGACGTGCGGTGCTGTGCATGTGCAGAACCTTGGAGTCTCCCCGCGGAGGAGTAAATGGTCGGGGCTGGAGTCGAGGGGGTTGAGTCGAGTTCTGGGCACTGGTGCGAAGAGGTTGCTTGACATGGAAGTGTGGGATCTACAACGGCAAAAAATACCGAGGGCCTCTCTGATGAATACTGGAGGCTGTAAGACGAGTGAAGACACAGCAAAAGGCCCGTCTGTCTCATCTGCGGTGCACCTAAGATCGTCCATAACGGGACAATGGTCATGGTGATGCCCACTCTGAGGTCTGAGGGCTCCCTCCGCTCACAGCGATCGAAGCATCACGATACCAAGCTCAGCCACTCAGGAGTAGCTGAACACAGACTATCACTTTGCTTGGATAGACTGTGGAAAAGCCACCCAGGCCATGTTTGAACAGAGATGCACTACCTCATGTTGAGTAGCCATATGCGCCTGGGTAAGACTCGACTCACTCAACCATCGCCCACAATGTTCCAAGACCTACGGCCAGCCTACGCTCAGACCTGAGGCCATCCTGCACTACCGAAAGAGCCTCAACAATCCTGTGAGGCAGTGTTGCGCACACGATCCGAGCGCCCAGGGCCCAGGGGCTACGCTGAACACCATGCTTGCCACCGGCGCTAAGCAGGATCGTGGATTTCCCCAAATGGACAAGGGTGAGGCCAGATGCTAGCAGATGCGACTTGGCACATGCCACGCCTGTACGGCGGGCCGCTTAGAGATGCGTTATGACGAGGATTGGGAGTTTGCCTGCACAGAAGGGCTGTGCAGCCTCACGCGCGATCAACAGCGGGGTAGAGCGATGACATTTGAAGTGGATGATGAAAATCCGGGGGAGTTGTCTAGATCGGCTCCCCACAGTTCAGTGTTTGGAGACATGTCAAGCTAGCGATTTGTACTCCACGGGGTTGTTTTGCACAGTGGGGAGATGAGAATGGAGCTGCCCCATTGTTCTGTCGCGTTCGTCAAGGCCACTCGCTCGTGAGGCTCAACGACTAAGTGGAGAGTGTCCGGGGGGGGCATGTGCGCCTGCGTTGAAGACTTGCCCATGTGTGATTGGTTAGAGTGGCGTGGGCGGAAGCTCTCTCGGTGAGAATCTGCAGTCCACTTTTCTCGCCGAGAACCACCCATCCACTCATAATGCACCCCCAGACGTCTGTTAGGAAAATTTGCGGAGGGCTGGGGTCTAGTGTGCGGGTGAGTTGCAGTAGTCCGAGGGATCAAGACGATATGGTAGCGCTTCAACGAAGACGCCGTCGTCTTTACTAGTCGGGGTCGACAGCGTACTACCGACACGCTACGGACCATCCCAATGAGTCTGGATGGTACCAGCCCAACTGTAGATGGGGCATCATGTCTATCAGCTGGAATGCTGGGGTCGATATATAGCTGGGAGGGTTTCCCCGTAGTATCACCTCCTCATCAGCTCCACGGTTCTCCAGCTTCTACTCTCATTCTGGGATCCACTTTCTTCTCCATAGATCCACTCGTTTGATCTTGGAATATCATACTACAGTCGTTGCTATCGGCCTAGTTGGTCTTGATCCAGTACCATCATGAAGTTCTTCGGAATAAACGGCTCACAGGAGCCTACTATTGAGCAAGTCCATGAGCAGCAGGGACGTCGACCTTCGCTAGTTGAAGTTCAGGAGAACCAGGTCCGCCGCAAGAGTGTCGACAACCGTCAAGTCACTGGTGCCAGTGCTTTGACTACCCGCCAATCCATCATCCCTGTGACCCTCGTCACTATCCTCTTCTTCATGTGGGGATTCGCCTACGGTCTTCTCGATGTCTTGAACTCTCGCTTCCAAGTCGCGCTCCACATTACTCAGGGTGAATCCTCTGGTCTGCAAGCCGCCTACTTTGGTGCCTACTTCATCGGTCCCCTTACATACTCCGGATGGTTCCTCCGCAAGTTTGGATACCGCTACACTTTTATGCTGGGCTTGGCGATCTACTGTGTCGGCGCGCTCATGTTCTGGCCGTCGGCTGTTAAGCGATCGTTCCCTGGTTTCTGCGGTGCCATGTTCATCGCTGGCTCCGGTCTATCCACCCTCGAAACTTCTGCCAACCCATACATTGCCGTATGCGGTCCTCCCAAGTGGTCTGAGTTTCGTCTTGAGCTGTCGCAGTCCGTTCAGGCTATTGGCTCTGTCGTTGCACCTGTCCTCGCATGTATGTTCAATTCCTTCTCTATGATCCAAAACTCTCATCTATGACCTGAAACTCTCAAATGGCACTTAGAATGAGCTAATTCAGGCCGTAGCACAAGTGATATTCAAAAACGTCGGTGAGGACGGTCGTTCACTCGAGGCCGTCCAGTGGGTATACCTTGGAATTGCTGGATTTGTCGGTATATTAGCTGTGGTATTCTTCTGGGCGCCCGTAAGAATGATTCCCTATCCCATTTCTATGGCGATAGTCTTTGTCGTGGGCGTTTGGGTGGTTGCCTCCCAAGCGCGCATCGAGTGAAGGTGTCGTATAACCCAACCACACACTAACACAACGCCAGATTCCCGAAGTTACAGACTCCGACATGGCCGATCAAGCTGAGATGACCACCGGCGCCACTAACTACGTCGACAAGCCCATGCGCAAGCAATTCACCCTCTTCTGGGGTGTTGCAGCCCAGTTCTCCTACGTCGCCGGTCAGGTCGGTGTCGCAGCTTTCTTCATCAACTACTTTACCGAAGCTCGTCCTGATCTTACTGTCACGGAGGGCCATCGCCAGGGAGCCAACTTCTACGCTATTGCCCAGGGACTTTTCGCCGCCGGTCGTTTCGCAGCAGCAGGCCTCATGTACTATGGTGGCAAGCCTCGTTACGTGCTGTTGGCCTTCCAGACCCTTATTATGATCTTTATCAGCGCTGCAATTGGTAAGTACTTCAGCTCGGTGGTTAACTGTGTGCTCGACGCTAACGTGGTGGTGTAGGTACCAATACCGGCGGCTCGACTCGCCCCAACTGGGGAGGTCTTTCGATGCTGATGATTGTGCTCTTCTTTGAGTCTTGTATTTTTCCGATAATCTTCGCGTTGAGCCTTCGCGGCTTAGGTCGTCACACGAAGCGCGGTGCGTCGTTCTTGGTGTCGTCAGTTTGTGGTGGTGCAGTGGGTCCGGTCATCCTCGGGGTATGTTCTGCAAATTCTCTGCGCACCACTTCACTAACATTCATTCTAGAACGTCGCAGACTCCATCGGCACCAGGAAGGCCATGTGTATACCATTAGTTTTCTTCGCGATCGCTTGGTCTTACCCTATCTATCTCAACCTGTACAAGGGTGCTGAGCTGGACGCATACAGCGAGTCCCACGTTGGCCTCACCGAGAACCAAATCGACAACGACTCTATCATTGCCAGCAAGGAGGTCGAGACCGCACGCTTCGAATCCAAGGCATAAGCAGTCGCTTTTGTGGGCATTATGGGTGACATGATTTGCAACGATCAAGGATGATACCTGGGGGAGGCATTGTGCTGAGAACCTCTTTTTGCCGGAAGAAGTTTTGTAAATATTACGGCCTTGGATACATAGACTTCAGCTTCTTACGAATATTACGACTACACTCTACCGTCATTCTACATGTGCTCTGGTTCCAGAATCTTTCCTGCCATGCTCACGGTAGAAATCAATATTTGTCGGACACATCCCAGGAAATATGGTTATGGCAGTGATCATAACATATCGAGGAGCTGATAAGAGCGCACAGCGCGCCTACTGCGTACTCTTAATAGACTGTGGTGACTACTGCTACGTCGCGGGTCACCTCATTCACGATTCGACGCTTCAGGGAGATGGCCGATACTTCCGATTTTGGGGTCATTACCATGGGCTATCACTTCGCTGCCAACTACGTCTAAATCAAATCTTTTGGGTATGGTAGGTCACCGTGGTTCTACAGTGATCGGATGGATATGGTAGCCTTCGGACGTCAAGGTAGGTTCGATCTACGAACCTGACAATCACAACTCCATGAAATGTGATTTCAACAACGTGTCGATTTGCCAATTTATCTAAAGAAAAAATTGTAGGAAACATTATGGAAAACTTCGCAGGAAACCTCTGATAAGGTCGCCGTCCATCAACTCACAGATAGCTATGATCTCCTTCTCCGTATAGGGAGCGTCAATTTCCGCCATGAGCGGTTGCCACCATGCGAGATCATTTCGCGCGAGTCCGAGATTTTGAAGTATTCGTTGTGCGGTAGAAAGTCGGTAATGAAGTACTGCAAGGCATGGTAGAAGAGCTGGCGCCGTTCCTGTCGTGTTTTCGCCACTTCGTCTTCGGAGTCACCGGAGTCTCCAGAGCCCGCCGCCTCATCGATCGCTTGAACCAGTTCTAACCTTTCGTTTTCTTTGATGAGGCATAAATCAGCGAGAATGATGTCGGCGAAGTCGTCCCCGTCATCCTCCAATTCCGCTGCCGTCTCCTCTCCTTTGCCTGAAGGTACCCGCATTTTGGGGTTCGCTCTTCAAGACTTTGACCAACTGATAAGGGGACTGTCTGCGTCGAAATCTTCGAGATCCCAGAAGGCAGTCTTCTCGGGAACATCTCTGAGTAGCTGGCCCCAGACATCGATTGTTGTGGCGTTTGTTTCTCACGGTTCATACAACAAGCCTCCATGGTAATCGTACTCGCGCCATCATCATACTGGGAAAGCAAATCCGAATACTTCACTGTCCATCCGGTACCCATGATCGAGCCTGGTGCGACATGCAAGGCTCGACCGACCGAAAACCGCAATCGATGTCTCCGGAAGCAAGTCATACGCAGCCTGAAAATATCATCCTTACCGCCCCCATGAATTAGAGGAAGACACAAGTGAGAAACAGGGTCTTAGCTGAATCGCCCGCATGGTCTCGACGCCCGTCGCGTGCAGTATCCATTCGATGCAAGCGATTGAAGAAACCTACGCACATGTAGTCCCAGCCGCGGTCTTCAAATTGGTGCTTGAGGTTCAAAAGCCACGGCGCACTCGGGAAGTCTTGTGGATGAGCTCTCGCATCGCGGTAGCTTCAGCTTCCTTTCAGGATTGACCTCTTCACTCAGCCCCATATCTCGAACGTTTTTGTTCAACCTGAGAGCATCTTGATCGCCCGATAAAGGTAACGGCCGCAAGATTTGCATTACTGGGGTGGCAGGTGCGAGTGCGAAGGTCTTGGCACGCCTATTGTCCACCCTCTTGCCCCAAACATCGCTGGGACGTCCACACCGCCGCCATTGAAGAACCTGTCGCACTCTCTAGCTTTTGCCTCCGTTACGGAAGCTTTCACCATCCACGCACTCTCCTCGAAGCACCTACATCGGTCACTATGTCAAACACACCATACGAACAGCAGTACCAAAAGGCCAGCGACCTCTTCGATGACAATCTAGAAGAGTGCACCCGAGTTGCCAAACACAACCTCATTTATGCACACATTGAGTACCAGCTTCCTTTGAAACTGACACTGATTTGTAACATAGGGATCCGAAACTTCCACTGCATTACGTTCTGGAGAACAGCATGCTTTTGGTTTGCGCTCTCGACAACTGGAATGACGCAGAGGTCTGGAGACGTCATTCTGAGTCTGTTTACCAAAAGCTCAAGGCTGCTACTCCACTGAAAGATCAGAATAGCCAAGAGGCACTTCGGCAATTCCGCCACAATCTGGACACACTGTTGGTTTGGAAGGCTGAGGACATGGCTGATTCGGCCAGTGTGGAGGAAGAACAAGATGACGATGAGTTGGACCGTGGCCCCGATCGGCACCGCCAGCGCACAGATGAGGAGATCGAGCAGGATATCCGGGAGTAAGATCAGACGGATGCTGAGGAGAGGGCAGCAAGGGTGGACGAAGGTGCAGCCGGTAATGTCAAATAGCGATTCTCCGGGTTTCCCAGCCCTTTGGCCAAGGAATCAATCCTCAAATGTCTCCTCATGAAGTCTGCTTTCAATAACGCCACGGCTATGACTGGTAACTCCAGCGACCCGTCAACAGACACAACTCTTCTTGGTACAGCTCTGAACAGCACTTTGAATGAGCCTGTCAATGGAGTATTGAACGAGCCTGCCAACATACCTTCAAGCGGGCTTGCCAATGTGGTGTCGAACGGACTTGCTAATGGGGTCTCGAACGAGCCTGTCAATGGAGCGTCGAACGGTGCTTCGAACAACATGGTCCTAGACAGTACTATGAACAGCTTGCACCCACCAGTACTCAACATCGTCCCTCCCACTGACGGCAATCGCACCAAACCCGGACCCGCGGCTGGTAAGAAAATTCGTCGTCAGAAGAGCGTGAAGTTCAGCAAGGGTGGCGCTGGACATGCCCGCGAGTTCGCCATGTCACTTGGAAAGTCGTCCTCTTTGGCTGCGTTGCGAGGAAGTATGCAGGACGACGACGAGGATCAGGATGAGCCAAAGGAGGGAGACAAATAACTGGTCATGTGCTTGTAGGGTCCTCAAATATCTGTAGGATATGAGTGCATCACGAGACTCCCATTATATGATCCACGATAGGTCATGGGTTTGACAGCAAAGCCGATATTACTGTATTCAAGCTCTCGCTGTCTTGTGTCAATGTATGCGGTTGCAATTTGCGAACTTGTCGACTCAAAAGATACTTGTGAGCATGTCAGGGCAATTACTGGTACTAAGAGTCGAAGATGGACCAGCTTCGGCGTCCGCAGCTCCGATTTCGGTAGTGATGAGGCGAATAGATTCACGCAACCGAGAAGTTCATAGGTTCGACCATATACGATACGTCTTTCCACTGTATCCTTCCGCATCCAGGTGCAGTGCCTAAGCGAAGAGGTCTGTGCATCCAATCGCATCGCCATTGTTTACGGCCAGGTAACCACACCTTACTCCTCCTCCACACCACACTGCACGCACTCCACCCAACACACTCCACTCTCCACGCAAACAAAATTCAACTCACTCCTTCCAACGCACCACAAACAATGGCGCCGCAAACATATGACAAGGATGATGCTGCGAGAATGATGGAGGCAATGCAAGAGACGATGCGAAAGATGCAGGAGCAGATGGAGGTGATGCGGTTGGCAGGACAGCAAGAAGAGGCGCGAATGACGTTGAGGGCGCAGCAGGACACGGCATCGTCTGTTCCTAGGCGACCCGAAGACCCAAGAAGAGATCGATGAGGCCATGGCGGCAGACTAAATTGTCCGCGCCTATGTCAATACGTCGGGGCATTGGAGCTCTCTCTTCTCCCCGTCATGGTATGGTATTACTTGCGAGCATCAGAGGTTCTCTCCTTTCTCGACTGTAGAAAGATCGTCACCCACCCAAGATTCCCCTTGGTTGGTACCCAGAGCATCGGAGTGTCACTCCTTTCTCGACCCTTAGAAACCGTCGTTGCCCACCCATGGTTACTCTTGGACGGCATTCATCAGAGCATTGGAGGTTCTCTCCTCTCTCGACTGTAGAGATCGCTGCCCCGTCAAGCAATCCTTGACTGGCATTTGATCGAGGTAAGCTTTGCTGATGTTCCATGGTACATTTACAATGAACATATCCCGGTAAGCCACAAGTAGCTGGAGCTTTCTCCGTTCCTTGCGCATTCGGATCCTTGGTCAATTCTCTACATATTCCTTTCATAGAATTCAATGTCGGTCTTTCTCGTCAATTTTGACATGTCCTGTATTCATTGTGACCTCAATTTCCTCGTGATTACCAAAGTGATACTCTTCTTCCGCTTCAATCCTTCTCTCTGCTTGTATAGTGCTGTCACGCCCACGATCGTCAACCAAAGACCTTTCCCTTCTCCAGAAGAGCGACCAATGTGATCTGTTTGTACCAAAACCAATCAATGCTATTATTCGAATTCGGCCCTGCACACACAGGCTTTTTTGCGCAAACGACTGCAATGCTTGGCGCTCGTGAGCTGTCGGCGCTAGTGGGGTCGCGTCTGTTCACTGCTGTGTGGGACCACTGAACCTGCCTCAACGACACCTCACATCACCATGGATCAAGAAGAACTCGAATGGGGTTTGGTGGTGACTAAGGCGCGGTACAATTTCGAGGAAGTGGAACGAGACGATGCTGAACTTGCGCGGGTGGAGAAGCTCGAGAAACGACTTGCGGAGTATAGAGAGGTAAGTGCGGTTCTTCACTCGCCCATGCTATGTTAACACCAATCAGGCCGGTTACAAATTCTGCCTGGACCCAGGAAATGACCCAAATCTAATCAAATTGTTGACCGATCTCGTTGTCGAGCAAACAGAGGCTACGAAACTCGCAGAAGAGCGGTACGGAAACTTGGCAGAACAGTCGGCCACCATGGCAAAGCAGCTAGTCGAGAACTTCGAGCAGTACAACGTATTGCTTGGCGCCTGGCGTGCGATATGCGAGAAGAACCTGGAGGCAATGGGACCAAGCGGCATACAATCTCAGCTCATTGCCTTGCAGCAGGAAGTCGAAGGGGAAAACGGAATGGCGCACAGCGAGACCAGCTCCGCGAGCAGCTCGAGGGATACAAGCATGATGCGCATTGTTGTGATAAGAAAGATTGGGGGGCTATACGGGTCTGGCCACGGAAGTTATCTGCGAGAGGTATGGTGCGAGGGGTCAGAATTGGAGTTTGTGCGAATGAGACAAGTACGGTGACGGTATTACACATGCCCTGAAGACGTGACAAATGCAATGTGACCTTGATCTGTGACAGGTCGACTCAGCCCTTTCCACTACAGTCTCATCGCGTGTAGGTATCCCGATCTTAATCATGATCACCCTCACTGGCGAGTGAAGTGTCTCTATTGACAGTTGCTAAATCCACATGGGTTCGTGGACTATAACAGGCCCTTCAAATAGCCATGAATGTATTGTTTTGGTGAGTGAGCAAGACGACATTGCAATTCGTTGGCATTGATGTAAAGAGCAACACGTCGACAAGAGCCCTCTTCTACGTATAGTATATTTGGTTGGCAGGTAGGCGTTGTGCACCAGAATCACGGATGAATGGCATGAGATGAAGACGACGACAATGAAGCACTATAAGAGCGAGCACTTCTTCCAGACCCGCAGGCGTCACCGTAGTCGTTAACCCAGCAACAGGTATACGAATGGGCGGCGTCGCCAAACAAGCCGCAGAGAACGGGGCTGTGCAGACCAGCGTACGTGTCCAGTGATGAGTATGTTGACTTCGTCTGCGGTATCGACTGCGGAAGGTAGTAGTAGTGATGCAACAGAGTGTGTACAGTCGAGTTGGATGATCTGCCCGTCGGCGTTGCTTTAGTCAGTAGCAGGATGGAGCCTGGTCCAGCGACAGACGTTGACCACGATTTTGCAGACATGGATGATCCCTTGAAAGACTTCAGTTTGGCTTGACTGGTCTAATATGGCTATCACGATGAGTATATTTGCAGATTCCAGCACCAGAAATAGATGTTGTTGTGCTGTTGGGATAGCCCGGCTTGCGTTAGCGTGCTTCTGCACGTGTGGGAGTACATCACGTGGCAGAGCCCCGTGTGGGGAATTGCCTCGGCTCGTCCGACTGACTCGTTGCACACCTCCGTGCTTGCCAGAGCGCCTTTTCACATGAAATAACCGGCCAAAGTAACCTTTCCTCTCTCCTCTGCCCCGTCTGCCAGCCTGCCAAAAGCTCTCCGAAACTCATCGCAACGCCCAACCCTCAATTTCTTGCGGCCATCATTCAGAATGCCTATCAAGACATGGCTTACCGAGAAGCTTGGAATCAGAGTGCCTCTGGTCCAGGGAGGCATGATGTGGGTAGGCCGAGCAGAACTCATCAGTGCAGTCGCAAATGCCGGCGCACTGGGAATGCTCACAGCTCTCACACAACCAACACCTGAAGCGTTACGCCAAGAGATCCGGAAAACCAAGTCACTCCTGAAGCCGAATGCCGTGCAGTTTGGTGTGAACATCACATTATTACCCTCGATGAACTCACCAGACTATGCTGCCTACGCACGAGTTGTGGTCGAGGAGGGTATCAAGGTCGTGGAGACTGCTGGTGACCCTAGCCCGATTCTCAAGTACCTCAAAGACAACAACGTCACGGTGTTCCACAAGTGTGTCACACTCAAGCATGCTCTAAGAGCTGAGAAGCTGGGCGTCGACTGTATCTCAATCGACGGAATCGAATGCGCTGGGTAAGTCTCGCCATCTTCTTCGCACTTCAACCCCCGTCTTCTTCACACTTCAACCTCCAATGGCCTGGTTCACAACTGATCACCGGCTTCAAACCGTCAGTCACGGTGGCGAGTATGATATCACTAGCATCATGCTCCTATCACTCTGCGCCGAACAGCTCAAAATCCCCTACCTAGCATCTGGAGGTTTCGCAAACGGCCGACAAGTCGCAGCAGCGTTGGCATTAGGCGCAGTGGGCATCAACATGGGCACTAGGTGGATGTGCACTGTCGAATCGCCTATCCACCAGAATGTGAAGGAAGCTATTGTGGCCGCAACCGAGCACGACACCGTTTTGTGTCTCCGCAAATTCCGCAACACATCGCGTCTCCATAAGAATAAAGTTTCGCTTGAGGTTGCCCAGATCGAGAAGGACAAACCCGACGTTGAATTCAAGGACGTCGCACATCTGATGAGCGGAAAACGAGGTCAGGGCGTCTATGAGACAGGGGATGTCGATGCTGGAGTGTGGAGTTTAGGAATGTGTGCAGGACTTATCCACGACATCCCGACCTGCGAGGAATTGACGAAGACGATCGAGAAAGATGCAATAGACGTATTGATGAAGAGTAATGCTCTCGTCGTAAGCAGCGCGAAGCTTTAGAGAATCGCATGAAGCAGTTCAGATTGAACATGGGAGACTCCCAGTATTTAAGGGAAGATTATAAAGGTAAAATCTATTAATACGTCTGGTCCCGAGTATTATCCTTTCCTATATCTGCTACATACTGTCTACATTCGATAAACAGGGAACAACCATAATGCTAAACAGCATATAGAAACAAAAAAGAAACGTCGCGCTCCATTTCCTCCTTTTCAGGAACGTTTCTTTCGGCGTAGACCTAATGCATGCTGACAAGGCTGACAATGTCGACGATTCTGGTCATCGATGCGATACTTATCATCGTGTTTGGGGGTTTTCCTCTCGGCCTTTGAGCAACGGGCGCAAATGATGGATTCTCCAGCCTTACGCACCTCACGCAGAGCTCGGTTCCAGATCACCTTCATATCAGGGAGCTTTTGGGACCTCGTCCACATTTGTCGACAGCTGTCGCATAGGACCATGCCCTTCTCATGGTTAAAGGCACAGACTTACATTAGTTTCCTTATTCGCCTTCCTCTTTCCTGCGGCAATCGCATCTGCGGTCGTTTCATCAATCGCATAGCGATGATTGAACGTCTCTTCGCACGCATAACAAACTTAGCTAGGAGCATCGACTTCACGCGGTTAATCTTTGCAGTAGTCTCCGCAGGCATGCCAGCTGCCGTATGCCAGATAACTGACCAGTCAACCACGACTGTGACAGGTTGCCACATCTCCATCGATGTTCCGGCGGGGTCCTTGTTGTATTCACCGGCCCAGACCACGCAACGCTGATTGGCAGTCAACGCGGTGAAGTCATCGTTAGGGTGGGCTTCCTCCCATGTCGTGATGATGGTTCCGACTAGTGGGAAGATGAACACCGTCATCAGCTTGTGCTGCCATTTCGCCTGTTGGTTCAGGAGAGCCTTCTTTCGCTCACTGAACTCCTTGGACTGAGAGTCTGTGATGCCAGCGGACTTCAACAAAAGCGCGATTTCATTGCCACTGAGGACGTTCTTGACGAAGTAGACCATCTGGGCGCCCCAGGTGATTGTTGTTACGAATATCTTTGACATTGCCCAAATCATGGAGGGTTCCATCAATGACTGGTTTCAGCCAATTGGCCTCTGTGGCCCATAGAACATCGTGGCGCCGAACAGATGATATGTCGGCGTCCGAGCTACGATAACCGTGGATGGCTGAGGCGCGCTTGTGCACTGCCTTTGAGATTGGCGAAGTCGACGGGTGCAGAATTGAGCGGTTGCTCATCTTCTTACTCTCCTTTCGGAGGAGCTTGTTGTGTTGTTCGGCCGCCACACTCTTCCAATCCATCTGTTGTTTGGGGGCAGCGGGCGCCTTGCCATTGTTTTGCGTCGTTGGAGGAGTTGGTTGAGCCTCATTGTCACTCATCTTGTAGTAGATAGGTACGTGTGTAGGAATAGAAGAAGAATTTGTTCTTAGGTATCTAGGAAGAGTGATGTATGAGGGCTACAGTCTGAAACTTGAGATTTGCGCCGACTTTATACTAATGTTCGCGTGCTGCTGAAGTCTAGGTAAAGGCTGCAACTACAACAACGACTCCGCCTTTACTACAACTCAAGCACCTTTACCTACATGCAAGTATATTGTAATACCTTGATAACTGCGCAAATAAAGGCCCGTTCACCTTGTATTCAATGCGCGAACGGCTGAGTTGGTCGTGCGTCGCAATTGTCTTACGAAAATCACAATCTCACTTGGAGGAATTCGCAGTTACGCTCTGGAGTGGTAGGTCCCTCACCTAAAACGCGAGTCGCATGACCGACCTGACAGACGCTGGAGCTTGGGTGATATTTCATATAGATAAGGCATGATACAAGACTGTTTTGGAGTATGCGTGATGTGTTGGAGTCAACGAAAACGAATGCGAGAGATGTGTATTCTAAGGTGTAAGCATGGCATAGGCCTACAATGCACGAAGATAGCGCATATATTGAGCAGTCTGAAGAAAAGGGGTCGCAATATGGTATAGCAGCGAGAAGTCTACGGACCATGGCGTTGTAAGGGCAGGAATTCTACAAGGTGCTGTGATGATTATGGTGTTGTTAGGCATACAGCTTCCATTACTAGCACCCTACATTTGCACTCGCACACATTAGAGCGAACATTCCACACCATGAACGAAACATGTCCTTTTCCCCTTCATCACTACAACGTACCCCGAATGTCCTCAACATCCCACCCACTGCCCAGTAACATGCTACCTACCACCCAAACACCATCGTAGCCCCAAACCCCGCACCTAACCTCACTATCCCATATCACAGCACCAACAGCACCAACATCACAGCAAGCATCAAAACACCATTTTGTATCGTAAAGTAAGACATTGTATTCCCATGGCATCACGCCAATACCCTATCGCACCGTGCTATCTACCCATCCACCCCAGAAAAAATAACCCCCAAACCCAAACCAAAACTCAGCGCAACAAAACCGGCGCCTTTGCGCCACTGGGCCGGGGAACAGGCTTCCTACCCACCCTCCCCGCATTCGCATTCGCATTCGCAGCCGAAGACCGCGAAGCCACAGATTTCACAGGCGCTGCGGAAACAGGGGCACGGGAGCCATCGGCGTCGTAGAGGGGTGCGGCGGTGGCAGCGGTGCGGCGAGGGGATGGTGCGGGTTTGGGCGGGAAGGCGGGGCCCGTTGGGAAGGAGAAGGAGGCGGAGGGCTGGCCAGCAGCCGTTACCGGGGGAGGAGGAGGAGCAGCGGCGACCGAGGAGAAGGCGGAGGGGGGCGCCATTGGAGGAGGGGCGAATGCCGGGGCCGAGAAGAATGTCGAGGGGGGAGGGGGAGGAGGAGCCGAGAACTGTTGTGGTGGTGGTGGTGGTGCGGCGAAGACCTGCTGCGGGGGAGGAGGAGGAGGAGCCCAGTACTGCTGTTGTTGTTGCTGTTGCTGCTGCTGCGGTGCTGCCATCGAGGAATGATAGCCAGCCAAGGCATGTCCAGTGGCAGAGGGCGCCAGCGCCATACCACCGGGGGACCAAGACTGCTGCGCAGGAAGTGCAGCAGGGAACGACAACTTCGGGATGCCGGCCAGCATTTCCAAGACGGTGCGATTGTCGACAGGCGGAGCGGGAGCAGGAGGGGAAACCGGAACAGGAGGAGGCGAAATCGGCGCACGAGAAACCGGAACAGACGACGACGACGACAAAGACAAAACCGAAGACCTCTTCACACGCGGCGCCGGATCCACAATGGGAACCGCGCCCACACGCCTCCGTGGATCACAAAGTGGACCCATGCCCTTGTCTGCTTGTGCCAGCATATTCTCCAACACCTCGGGAGCCTTGGCCCTCCATTCCCAGCCCTTGATGGGGTCGCAAACTCGCACCATGCTCCCAAAACGTTCTTCCCAAGCGACATTGATAAAGGTGTCGCACCTGTTGTTGATCGACACGACCGGCGTGCTGACCGCAAACGGTGAAGCGGCAGGGGAGAGAAACGTTGGGGCAGAGGGTGGAGCGGGATTGGAGGCTCGAGAGCGTTGGCGGCGGGTGCGGCGGTTTGGTGGTGGGGGAGTGGGAGAGCGGGAAGGTGCGCGAGATGATGGTGGTGGGGTGTGCGGACCAGCCGCAGAGGCAGAAGCGGAAGAAGGTGGTGAAGTGGTTTGCGGACCAGCCGCAGCGGCGTCGAAGTCGAAGTCGGAGGGGAAGGAGATGGTGTCTGTTTCAACCAGGTACCAGCCCAGAAGAACGACGAGGAAGAGGAAGAAGAGTGCGGTATCCATTATGAGTGTTGTTTTGGAGGAATCTTGTCGTGAAGAGAGGGTCTTGGGGCGTGGTGGAAATGTATGAAGGTGATGGGTCTGAAGAGGAAATGGAGGAGTCGAGGGTGCGGATCTTATACCTACAAACTTTGTGCTCTGGAGCGCACAATAGCTGGAGTTTCTATTGTCAATCAATCGAGTTTATGACTTACAATTGAGTGTGTGACACAATAATATGTGGGGAGGTGAAGGTCAACAATACGTTCGAATAAGTCTTGGCGGCCGCAACGCTCAAGCACCAGCGCCGCGAGATCCCACAACGAACCCAGGAGGACCCAGCTATTGTACAGCAGTATTGAGCGTCGCGATAACGTACCCAGCAGTTTTCAGCTATTATACAGCAGTATTGAGAGTCGTATTGTCTACTCTGGGTATCTACAAACCTAGTCTTTACTTTGGAAAACACGATGACGTGCTAGCAATTGCGAAATCATAAAGTGAGCAACGTCTTCGTCAGCCCAATACGTCATGTGACTGGCTATGCTTGCGAGGAGTGAAATGTCAAATGCCTGTGCGGGTCAGCGCCGATGTCAATGGTTGTGCTGGGGAGCTTACGCCTTCCTGTATACTGTAATCAACCCGACCATTCGAGTTCAGCTTCCGAACCTTGGCTTCTTCCTTCTTGAGCTGCCGACTTCGTTCTTCCAGTTCCTGCCATTCAAGATCCTTGACCGCGTCTCTTATGCCGTCTTCGCTCTGTTGACTTGCTCTGCGCTTCTGGAAGCCGGAGAAGAGTGTTTCAATGTCCGACTCGATGAGTGTTGGCGGATGTTCACCATCTTCACCTTCGGCGATTCGCTCTTGCCCCAATCTTCGTCTTCGCTCCTCACTTATGAATGCACTGACAGGCTCATTGAGACCTGGCACGACCCCAACGCCAGGGTTTGGACCAGCGGTCAAGGGTCGCGATGTGCGCTGACCAGGAGCTCCCGAACTTGCACCTGCCATGTCAGCCCCAGAAATGCCCAAGCTGCGGTTTAGTAGACCACTCGCAATACCGGAGCCAAGAGAACTCCAAAAGTCGGTGACGCCCTGTCCAACTCGCGCACCAATACCGGTGAGGCCTTGCGATGCAGGCGCTCCGAATATCCCCTTCTTAGTGTATGGGAGAGGTTGTGCTTTGAGTGATGACATGGCAGGTGAGATGAGAGGTTCAATGCGGTAGCTGATGGGATCGGTGGGGTGGAAAATGTTGAAGACCTGCTTACACAGAGGTGAGGAGGTTGTGATATCGAACGCATGATCCTGCTCTTCAGGTGTTGAGAATGGGTCGTCTAGTGCGCATCCAGGCGTCTTTGCTGGTGTGAATGTAAAAGTTGGTCTGGCGGCAATTGTGCGACCCTTGAGCATCTGGAAGAGTCCGATTGGCGAACCCAACGCGTAAAAGTCTTCCACCTCAAAGTCGAGCTTCAAACTGTCTTCGGTATGGCGGCGGTGTTTACTCGAATGTACGCTGGATTTGGCGTTGCCGTCTTTCTGCATGCATAGAATGTCGAACATGATGGCTGAACCCAAGGAGTGACCGACCAGACTAACCTTGCCCTTGAACGACGGGTTGCGCTCCTTGAAAAGGCGATAGGTACGGTTGAGCTCATTGACCACGATACGCGAAATATGGCCTTTGTACGCTGGGCTCTGGTACAGCAAAATGTCCAATGCCAGGTCGGTGAGAAAGTTGCGCACCGCTGGCACACCTTCAACGGTGATGTCGTCAAGGTTGGGGTACTCATGATCATCATGATCGAGATCGCCGAGATCGTGTTCTTTTCGGTTATGCTTGAGACTTTGCTTGGGAAAGTCGAGCAAGTGGCGCCAGACAATGGGTATGGCCTGGATACGGTTGTTCTTGGTCTCCGACTCGACCTCGGAGTTGAGCGCCTGGAGATCAGGTGAAGCTGCGTACACGGACTTGAGCGTTTTTCGTAAGGTGTTGACGTCCCGAATAAAGTTGATGGACTCCATGCGCATGCCAAGTCGTTGGCCAATACCATGCGTAATGAGAAGTAGATGCTCAATCTCACGTCCTTGATCATTCTTGTCTTCTGCTTTGTAATCATCGCGCATCTCCTTTTCCTCCCGTTTGCGCATCTCCTCCTCCTGCGTCTTCTCGTATTCAGGCTTGGTGGAGGTCATGAGCTGCGAAACCTGTCGCTCTAGGTTCCTTCTCCGTGTTTGGGATGGCGACTCATCTCTCATCTCGAGGTCGGTACCTTCAGCATCCGAGGTGCCTTCTGAGCTGTCTGGCTTGCCGTTGTCAGAGCCATAAGCCAAGGATGGTGTGACTGGTCGATCTGATTGCTTCGCAGTGTCTTTGGACGCGTTTGGCTGCTTCGGCTTCGCCTTGGGATCAGTGTAGCCTCGTATGTATCTGTAGCCAGCATAGTGCGCGCCTCCTGCGAATCGTTCGTACAGTGTACTCCCCATACGCGTCCATGCGTCATCCGTAAGCAACCAAGCCGTCTTCTCATCCTGGTAGGTTACCGTAGAATTCATGTGCGCGCCGAACAGGCGATATGTGCGTTGCGACTGTGCTGGTGCAGCCGAACTTGCTTGGGCTCCGTCTGTGGGCATGTCCGGGCCCGACTGTTGCATCGCTGCCTTCTTCAGGCTGTCGTAGGAAGACTTGGGCGTGACGGGGTTCGAGGTGGAGTCTCTGTTCAGGCGACCAAGCTCTTTGCGATAGTCATCTCCCAGGCTAGGCCCTACAGACAAGGGCCGTCCACGGGGCTGGGAATCGGAGCGCTTCTCGTCTGGCTTTCCAAACCTCCACGGCTTGACCTTTAGAAATCCCTCCTCGAGTTGTGTTGCCAGACTCTCATCGACAGCCTCTCCATCGGGCGTGAACCAGGTTCCTCGTTTGACGTCGTATACGGGTCCAAGCCAGTACGAGGGCGCGAGCTCGCGTGTCTCAATGTCGACGTCGAAGAGATAGTCCTCGTTGACAGGCACCTTGATGCCTTTTTTCTTCTTGTCGGTCGGGGTGGTGGGGGTGCCCGCGCCCATCTGCAGCTCGGTGGCATCCTCGTCCTCGGCCTGCGTCTGGAAAGCTGCTTCGATGGCGCGTGAGTCGCTGGGACCAAAGGGAATCCACTTCTTCGGCTTGGGCAGGGGCTTGTCGGGAGCGATGGCCTGGGAGCTTAGAGGCTTCCGCTTGGGGAGCTACAGGCGCAGGCGCAGTTAGCAGCTGGGCAATGACTGCTATTGGCTACTTACATCGATGGCATGATACCACCGTACTGCCAGTGGAGGGCAGTCCTTGGGATACCGCTTTGCGCTCAGCCTGTGCCTGCGATCGACGACATGGTCTGTTCCCTGCTGCGCTGCCAGCACCCGCTCGGCCTCCTTCTCCCTCTTCCTCTCATTGTCAATGTCCTCTTGTATGCTCTTGGGCGTCGGCGGGGGCTTTGGGGCGGCAGCGCGCGAAGCCCAGGGCGTCAGATTGGACAAGAAGCCCGGCCTGGAGTCGGGGGCTGCCATTCGGTCAACCTGCGGGGCGTCGCCGCCGGCCCGTAGTTTTTCCAGCCAGGACGGGGAAGAGTATCGCGAGACCCGTGGGGGGAGCCGTGGAAGATGCCTAGAGTGGCGGCAGGCGCGACGTGTTGACCTGGGAAGTAACGTGGTGGGCGGGTTTGGGGGGGGAATACACGCACTGGAGGCTGCAGAATCAGTTCGCAGACATGTGACGGAGGGCAGCAGGGATCAGGCACAGGCACAAGTCAGTGTCTTGCATGCGTGCATCCACTCAACTATCTAACTTGTCAACACCAATCCCGCCGCGGGGCCGCCCTAGTTCCATAGTGCAATGGTGCGCGGGGCAGCCCGGTGCCCATCCCAAGGGCCCGTCCTGTCGGAGGCACCCACCTCCACTACTGTCACACTGTCACCTCTTCGCTTCGTCTCCCTTCCAAAACACCCGTGGGACCCCCTCACTTGCACTTGCACTTGCACTTGCACTGCCACTGCACGTGACTTGCGCAGTGTCCCCACTATCCATGCCATGACGTCCTGGAACACTCGCTCGTCCTCCATCCCTCGCCACTACCACCGCCTGGCCAAGCCCGAGCGCTTCACCGTCACCGATGCAGTCCATCTCAAGCTCAAGCTGCAGGCCGTCGATGCTGCTCTCTCAAAAGTAGACGACACGCAGCCTGAAACTGTCGACATCAAAGGCGCCATCGCCGCGTGCCGGTCGCGTCCATTTCACGAGACCGTCTACGTGAATGGGTCAGAAGACTTCTATTTGCTTGTAAAGGCCATCTCTCGGCCAGACCTGATTCCACATGTCTACATGAATGCATTCTGCGCTGTGTCGCAAGGCAGACCATATCTCAACGAATACAAAGTCTCAGACTTTAGAAAGGGTGTGGATCCTACTTTTTCTGAAATACGTCCTCTGCTTGCTCAGATTGACGCCGCGTGCGACACAAACCTGGAAGACGCCTTCAACAAACTCGAAGCAAAAGGCAAGCGCCGGTAATATTTGGACAACCCACACATTGCTAACAGCCCACAGTCAAGCCGTTCAATTTCCTCCAATTACCTGCTGAGCTTCGTCTTCTGACGTATTCTTTCTTACTTCCTCGCGAAGCTCACCTGGCACTCATCTACCAGCCACATCGTGAACACAAGACACCACGCATTCGTCTTGATGTGCTAAGAACGAACAAGCAAGTTCACGATGAAGTCGTTGGGTACTTCTACGAAAAGCGTACTTTATTTCTTGTCGCTGCGCGAGACAAGGCAAGCCAATCCCTCAGCAACAACTACCTTTCGCGCTTCTACGACATGGTCGCTACCATGAACCCAAAAACGCGCGAGCTATTTGAAAGGCTTGAAATACAAGTATCCTACTTGTCAGGGCAGACAATCACGCTGAAGCGCTACCCATCGATATCCTTTGTGGCTGACCCAATGCGGGATCTCTTTGCTCTACTGCCAAGAGTACAAACGCTAGTCATCGCCTTTGGACCAACGCCCTTCATCGCCGGTGAGAACTGGGGCATTATCCGGGAGAAGCTTGAAACGGTGTATTGGTTGATTGACTGTGTTCCCCCGGCAATCGATGTACGATGGGACCTCACCCGAGCTTTCACAAATCGGTTCAAGGTGGATGAAGGTCCGCTAAGACGTATTGTTGCCAAAAGGGGGACTGTGCATATGGGGGAGAGTGTAAGCTCGCAGCTTGCTTCTCGGCGGAAAAGCCTTTTACCCGACCGGCCATAATCGGTGGCTTTCTCACTACCGTTTCTTGCGCATCCCAAGACTACAACAAGCCCCGCGTACCTCACGGCTGAGGTCTGGGGCTCACTTGTAATCTGCTCCATTACGCGAAGGTCCCTACTCCACACGCTTATATCATTCCATCACCAATACTATGAACGACAAGACTCTCGACGGTGCGGTCAAGAGGGTGCTAAACCCTTGCGTGACAATCATAGGGGACATTGACCGCGGTGGAATTTAAGTGGGCGAGCGTGGTCAAGATTTGGAATGACAGTCAGACTCTAATGCGTCAATCAGCCTACAAACCCGCAGATGACACTGCCGCCGTAAGCAAGAAGCCGCAAGAAATGATGAAACTGCAACTTGTGAAGCTCCGCGAGGAGCAAGAAGAAATCAATCATTCGAACCTGAAGAGACTCAAGAGGCACGCAAATGTCGAGTACAAGAGTAGATTCACACAGACTCTTTAATTTGTCCTACAGTACCAGGCCAACCAAACACCATGGATTGAGTTCGCTCAGCAGAATATCGACTCCTAGCCATGACCACCAACACACCAAAGGATTCAGGACGCATTTCATCCGGTCAAAACTCGAGTTCCAACAATAATCAAGACTCCCTTGAGGAACGGCGGCGTAATTGCATAGGGTCAGTGACTTGTGCGGCTTTTCCCATAGCATTATGGGGGGGCGAGTTGTGTGCGGCGGAGGCGGATGGCGGAGGGGCTAAAACGAGTTATTTGTTGAAGTTTACTGGGCTGTTTGTGGCAGACTGGTGGGGGCCCGCTGTCGTAGTCGTCATGATCTGATGGAGCCGGTATTCTTTTGAAGAGTCTAGTGATGATGCTGGTGCCGGGCTGCTTGTGCTTTTGGCTTTTTAGCGTGCATGGCTGACACGGGAGTTTTGAGAGACAGCTCGAGGTTGGTTCGGCCTCTGGAGTCGAGTTGGGCAAGTCCTCCCAGCGACAAGTGCGCCTGTTGATTGAGGAGGGTAGTGCAGATTCGGTGGCGTGGGGGCTACTTTGACCAAGTGTATCTTCGGGCGCTGTTTCTTCGCGCATCATACCAGGCGCAACTCCATCTGTCCAACCACTTCCCGAGAATGTGGGAGTATATGCATATCCACTACCATTTATCCGCCTCTTGTTGTGGTTGCGCCGGTCCATCAGCGTTCGTGTCGCCGCAGGAAGAGCGCAGAGACCCGGCCATGGTGCACTTTCCGAGGGCGCTCGAGCATGGTGGCCAGCTGCGGGAGCATGACAATACTGCGTGTGCAATTGCAATGCAGAGACTAGTTTGTGCTCGGTACGCTGTTGATATAGCGGCAGATTCTCGGCACTCGAAGGCGGCAGAAACGTAGAGCATGATGCGAGAAGTTGGAGCGCGATGAGTGTGACTAGTGGTGTGTCGAACATGTTCGGATCGAATTGGCAGGACGGCCCAACCGGATCGGTAATTCTGAGCTGCGAGTAAAGTTGAGTTGCGGTGGGGAGACTCTGGGTTCTTTTTCGTAAGGAATGGGTATGCTTTGTAGGTAGTGCCAAGGGCGGCATCTCACTGTGTGACGATCATTCTTCTTCGCAGTCCAAAAGTCGTCGTGTTGCTGGAATCGATACCAGTTTGCAATCTCGCACTTGATTGTGTCTTCGTTTTGCTGTGCGTAGGTTGTATTCGGTTCGTGCGTTTGGCTGGTGAGAGATGCATCGCGGCTTGCATCTGCGACGTGGTCGATGCGATCCAGGACCGGGAGTGGGCGTGTAGCATCAACAGCTTGCCGATTTGCCATATTGATAGTTCGAGGTCTGCAGAGTGGTAGAATCATGCCAGAGTGAAGGGTCAGTCTCGAGAGTGCACCACGTGGGAGAATCGTGATGGTGTATGGATGTATATGTGCTAGGTCGGATAGGTAAAGTGGTCTCATAGGGTGGGAGACGGGTGCCGCGGACATGTGAACCACGTATGCAGAAATCATGTAAAGGAAAGAAGGAAGGTAAAGGTTATTATCGCGCTGGGGTATCTGGCTCTTACTCCCTCACTCACACCCCATAGTAGCTGCCCCAACCATGGTGCTGCTTGCCAGAAACATGCTTCTCAGCGTCGTGAAATGACATCTTGACCCTATGTCCCACCCATTGTAGCATCGCTGGATCAATCACGTACAGGCTCCGATACCAAACGTGTGCCATCAGACGTACTCAAAGTAGCCAAACGATTCTTATCTCCTCTTTTCTCTTTTGCCAGATTCAATTTTGCAAGAAAGCCTGTCGGAGCCGATTTCGCAGATTGACTCGCAGGCTCCGTCGAGGTGGCTTGGGTAGTCGAGTCCTGAACGTCCTGTTCGTTGGTGGGCGAAGACGGCGTACCACCACCAACATCCTCGAAGAGATCATCCCGCGGGCGCAGACGACCAGCCTTCGCAACCAATTTCGCAGAGCCAAGGGAAATGAGATCAACCGCCGGCAACGACCGCAACGGCTCACCAACACCCGTATCAGGCTTCACAAAAAACATGTCTGTGCCAATCGTTGCGGTCCAATGGCAGCTCAGTAACTGTCCATTATACATGACGAGTGGATTGGTGGTGTGCAAGCCAGTAATCTGGACCGTGCCCATACTCGTGTCTTCCTGACCTGCTGGGATTTCGATGCTGGTTTCAGCGGGCCCTTGACTCAAAGCAACGTTCAACGCGCGTAGCCTGCTCTTGAGTAGTGTCGGGTGGCCAAAGGAACCTTGCGATACCATAGGAACTTGTGCGCCGGGGACATTGGAGAGATCGAGTGGGATGTAGAAGTCTTCGGTTGAAGTCTCGTCGTACTCATACTCCCATTCGTCGTCGTTATCGTTTGGCTGAGTCATGTTATGTTGCGTTGGTAAGGTTGTGGGATTGCGAGAGCAAGGAAGCGAAGTAAGAGGGGAGCTAATGTGGGTGACAAGTGGGGGGAACTCGACTGCCAAGATGAGGGGTCGTTGAGATCGCACATGCAGGAAAATTTGTTGGAAGAAAAGTACTGAAAAGAGGCACGCCGGTCGGACCTCTAACTACTAATGATATTTACGATGTAAGTTTTGATTTTCTCATCGAAACATCACAAGCGCAATCTCGGTTGCACAACTCCGCTTGGTGTAGTTGGTTTGTATGTTAACCCAAACACTTCCTCAACACAACCAATAACTAACAATTCCTCAGATCACGTTCGACTGTAATAGCAATTGTTATCGAAAGGTCCCTAGTTCGATTCTGGGAGCGGAGAAAGCCATGTTTTTTATTTTTGATGCGTGCTAGGTCAGAGCTCCGTATTTATTGTGGCCCTATCTCCTAGTAACAGCAAATCGCTGAAGCCTATATAGCAGTAGAGAGACAATAGAGGCACTAAAAGTTATTATATTATAATCTCTATTACTTTCAAAGAATCTAAGTAACGTCTAATTATCACTAGTAGTGCTATAGTCTATTATATTGGCTACAGTAAACAGTAAGTGTAAGTAACTTTAGTGACGTAATAATTTCAAGCTCCTGTGTAGTTACCAAGAGCAGTGTCATTGAAAGTGTAGATAGAAGACGATTTTTTGCTCTACGGCTGCTACCTAACGCAAAGCAGCAACACCTGATTATAAAACTCAAGAACTTGGAAAGGACAATATTACATAAGTCTCCTAGGCTGTGACAGATTGTGAGAGATAGTTTATCACAGTTCCGACTGTAGTTGCGATTCAAATGTTCGTGATGAATAGCATGCTGATGATAATGAATAAGTAGTGAGGGTATAAACCAAACCAAAGACCATTCCAGTCTAAACGCCCAAGATCCCATCTTGATTTAATTACTCCAAATCCAAGATTCCGTCATATCGTAAATCCATGCAAGCGTCCCATGCCTTATGCTAGTCGAGAGGAGAAATATTCTATGCCAAATGTAAAACGTCGTGTCGTGAACCATCATCCCTCTTTCTAATCTCTACACGATGAACCCGTCATCGTCGTCTACTATCGTAACACTCCCCAGAACCGTCAGAAATAGACAAGACGTTTAAACTTCTCCTGCGACACTCCCCACACTCCCGCCCAAATCCCAAAAGTTGCCAGACATGCCACTCCTCTTGCTCTTCTTAGTACTCTGACTCGCACAGCTGGAATTGCTCCTCAATTTCCTTTCCCTCGCACCGGCTTGACTCTGGGGCGAAAAATACGCGCGATATGTCGTTGTGCCTTTTTGTTCCCTGGTATTTAGTCGTGACGATGATGTTGCAGAGGTTTGGTCAACGAGCGGATGGTGTTGTCGGATAATTGCTGCGCGGCGGGCGGATGTTGAGATATTACCATTTGCGCCAAAGGACACTGTTGAGGCTGTGGGTTGCGTCTGCGGTTGTCTCTGCGCCTGCGATGTCGATGCTGGCAATCCCCCTCGATGATTGGTGAACCTCTTGACCAAGAAATTGAAAATCATCTTGACGTCTAATTCGCGTTCCCAGTACTCCCGTTCTCTTGCCAAGTCCTCTACTATATTCGTCGTTGTCGTGGCATCACCACCGACTGCAGCAGCACCAGCATCGTTTGTCTCGGGTTCTTCTTCGATGCCCCAAAGTGAGGCTTCACTGTACACCCGTGACTCCCGAAGCGGAAAAGTGGGTGCAAATTGTGCCGAGGCAGGGGAGGATGCGGAGTTACGGGCGCTAGTCGGCGGTATAGTGCCGCTGCTGTCTGTGACTGTACTCGAGGCCGCGATACTTTCCCGCAACCCAGCGTAGTCGAGGTTCGACATGTTATTCTGGTACGTGGAGAATGCGCCGGGGTGTTCAGAAAGTTGATGAACCAGCGTGCCTAATTCCTGCGCTACGCATTCGAGGAGTTTGGTCTGCCAGGATTCCGAGAGGGAGGATGTATCTATGCCAGCTTCTTGGAGAGCCTGGTTTGTTGAGAAGGGTGTTGTGCTGTGTTGTGAAGTCGAAGTCGAGGGTGATGAGAGGGCTTCTTCAGGTAGTGTCTCGCCGAAAATGACAGACAGTGTATCTTGGTCCAGGCCGATGAGGTCGCGGATGACTCTGCGCGTAATGCGCTGCCACAAGGACAGGGACTCTGTTCCTTCTTCTGAAGAATCGCTCTGTGTACTCGTTACAGAGGGAGCCGCCTTGGATGCCGTCGTCGCAGATTCTTGCACCGCACTCCCAACCTGACTCCTGGCCTGACTAACAGTGCTCATGCGTCTCCGCCGCCTCGTCTCCTTCTCAATCTCCTCCAACAACGCCCTACTCTGTTCCAATCTCCACTTCTCGATCCTCTGCCGCCGATCCATGTCCGTGTTGGAATCCTTGTCTTCAAGCACACTAAGATGCCTCTGAACACTACTCCTCCGTCTCGCCGTCCGGCGTCGCGGGCGTTCAAACTGCCACATGTGCTCTTGCATGGTAGCATCGGGCTGGAACTCGCCGAGACCATCATGGGTCGGCAGCACCGTATCGCCACTTTCTTGTAACCTGGCGGCGGAGGCACCACCAAACTCTGAGGGCTCATGGAAGGCGTGTAGGCCATCATCTAGACTATCCAGCTCCTCTTCTGTGCCGAGACAGGTGCCGGCGTCGTCATCCTGTTCTGAGCGGGCGGCTGTGTCGAGGGAGCCGAATTCGCTGAAGCGGGACAGGCCTGCTGTCCGTGGTGTTCGTTCACTCGAGGTTGTTTGTGTGCGGGCGGTGGTGGAGGGCGCGGTGGGCGAGAAGAGGACCCATTCTTCCGACTGGTCTAGTGGCCGCTTGAGGTGTTGCGAGCTAGTTGCGGCTTCGGGGGCGGGCTCGGGTGCATGGTACGAGACCTGGCGTGCGCTCTGGGGTCGGTGTTGTTGTATAAAGGCCATGCTTGGCGATTTGGATGGTGATGTGTTGGGTGGTCGTGGTCAAGTGGCGAGGCGTGGGTAGTCGGGCAGGAAAGCAAGGCACAAGGGGGAAGTATATGTAGCCTCGCAGCCTGTGGAGATGATGCGGGCAAGACTCGACTATGTGCAAAGATCAGTCAGTCTCACGCGTCGCAGAAACACGGCGGCGTTGTCTTTCTATCGTCTCATGCTGGCTCGGTCGCTTTGTCCAAGATCCCTGGCGGTGAGGGGCGCGTGTGCGTGGGTGCGAGGGATGGGCAGGTGTATGATGTACATATGGCGCTAGAGACGCGCACTAACACGTATCCAGCGTTCCCGCTCCAAGGTTGGCGGGTGATCAGGCGTTGAATTCCGGGCAAAACAAAGACCAAGCTGCAATCAATCCCATCTAATCAAGAGACGCTACCACGCGCCGCAGCAGTCTCAAACGACATGCCTGGGAAAGGGGTGAGCCACAGCATGCAAGACACAGTCAGAGACGCGTTGGATCCTGCAGTTGAGGATCCAGTCATGGCCAGCCTCCCAACCAGAGCATCATCACATCACGTCTTGACGATAAGATAGCCCTCGAGATAACCTTAGGCCCCGCCATTACACCACAACCCACCAATCCCCTCTTGCCCGCCTGCCTTTCCCTGTGCATCCCAATCATACCCCTAACCCTACTACACCATGTACAAAACAACTCGTAATACGACCCAACGACTAATCCAACTCTTACCGCAGACTTACGCAAAAAAAAAGGCTCACACAAACCTGCCCTCCCCTGCGTGGTGCGACAACATGACGCGCACCGAAGAAGCGCCTCGCCAACGACATCATACACGGCCATCTGCAGGGTCCTGTTACACGACTCGGTATTTTGCTCCGTTGTAATAACCTTTGCAAGCAATTTTTCTGTTTTCCAGGGGCAGGGGGTGTTGCAGTACTCATGCTAAGTATATGTACATATTCTATCCTGTACTGTGTACTTTATCTAGCGTAGTGGTACTCATACTAATTGAGTAGGATATACCAAAATGATGCCCAGTCGGTAAACTGTGCCTGCTTTCTGCTTTCTGCACGCGCAATACGCAGCTCATGTCGCATCACCCACCTGCAGTTTACTCATCCACCACCAACCACCCCTCACAACTCACATACACTCACATACACTCACACTTATACTCATGCGCCATGTACACTGTACACCGGCGCAAAATAGGCATCCACCCGTCATCAAATCCCAACACAACACAACACACACACCACCTTGCACCCACATCATCTCACCTCATCTCCCTTCACAACATCACATCACTCCACCACCCATCACATCCCATCACATCCCATCACACCCTGACCGCCCAAAAAACGTTTGCGTAAAAACAATGTTTCACATTTCTCTGCAAACAAGGCGTATGTAAAATTCGCCACGTCGTAGCGACGACGTCAGTCCCGAGATTAAGCCTTTGACTTTGACGGCCTTGTTCGCCGATTTGCGGCGTGTTATTGTTGTCGCTTGTCGGGAAAGTTGCTGTGGCTGCGGGAGTGGGAGCGAGTTCGGAAGGCACTGTATGAGTAGGGCCGGGGGGAGTTGTGGCGTAAGATTAGTCAGATTGTGTGATGATTCATATACCCAACTGTGTATACTTGTGCATGTATCAAGGTTTGCTATTTAGGTATCTCAAAAGAAAAAGGATGGGTCGCCGCGGCGGTAGAGTACAATACAAACCAGTGAGCGCCAATGATCCAACGACACCAAACGCCAGAATCATTCGCAACAGAAAACGTCGCTTGCGTTGTAAATATCGTATCGCATGACATGCTCACATCCTCCCACATCACGAAGCAGAATCATATTCTACCCCCCATACCCCCCTCGCCTCATCCTCACTCATTTCCTCGCCCTCCCCAACACCCTCCCACCTCTTCACCCTACCCTTTGTATCCCCAATCCGCCGCTTGAGTATACACTCTCCGTTCCCCTGACAAATCTCCTGTCGTCCCAGGTTCTTGAATCGCGGTCCCAGCGGGCCGTTCACATAATGATACTGACCCAGGAACCTGTACTGTCTTGGATCACTCAGTGGATAAAATTTGTCGCCCCAGTGGCCTGCAAAGTAGAACCACGAGACGGGAGCGGCGGGGTTGAGATTTGATGAAAGCAGAGTATCGGAGCGGAAGTCGTAGGTGTACGAGTACATGTTTTGCACGGGGTCCCAGAGAGGGCCGCGGTCGGTGACGTCGTGTAGAATGCCGCCGGGCAGGACGTACGGGTGTAAGCCGGGCGTGGCGTACATAGCGTGGGTGCCTGTTGCGGAGAAACCTATGGGCTGATGTGGTTGTTAGCACGCACATTCGATCTGCTTTTGTAAATCCGAGACTCACCCGCTTCCCGCTCTTCTCCACGGCATCCCACGTATACGCCTCACCAAAACTGTGCTCGCTGAAGAAGACAGCTTTTGGCTTTCCGTTATGAAAACGAACAGTGGTGTGTTCCCAGTCCCCAACGTGATTTCCAAATCGCACGTTGAACACTGAATTCCCGAGATTGTAGCTGTAGAAGAACATCCAGAATGCGTCGACTACACCATCGCCTTTCGGTACAACAATAAGCACTACAGGCGCATCGCTCCTGCCGCCGACAATCTTCTTGCCCGTGAGTTTGCGTTTAGCGTAGCGAAGCTCTGGTTGCCAGATTTCTTGGTCAACAAGTTCTTCGCCCTCGGGGGTCATGGTGGGGATGGGGAGACCAGGAGATGTAGAGGCGGGACGGACGCCTCCTCTATCTTGGGCATCACCTGGGCCGACGTGCCACCAGTCCGACTTCTCACCATCTATGTCTTCGTCAAAGTGTGTGGGTGTGTCGGCATTGTCCTCATCATCGCCTCCATGTTTTGGGACATTGGGGATGTTTGTCTTCCCCCCCAGCCAGTCTGGGCGATCTTCGACATTATCGTCACTTTGGAGATAAACGAATCGGCCCCATTGGTTGAGCCCACCCAGATCTGAGATGGTTGGGTGATCATCTTTCGACTGCAGGGGTGTGTAATTGAGATGTGGCGTCGTGTGAATCAAGTGTTCGGCCATGTCACCCGGCCAGTACTCTTCCCCAGAGAACAAGTGGATGAGCGGCGCATGGTCTATAACATATTGGGGAATGTCGCGCTCTCCTTGTGTCTCCCAGCCCTCTGGTATGTTCCGTGCATCGTTCCAAAAGTCTGTCAGATTCACTTTGTCCTTGTCGCCGTCCAGCATTTTCTGTGCTTTGGACTTGGAGGCCCAGCCCGACTTGTTCAAATGAGCCAGCCCACACATGCCGAACCAGTCGCATGCTTTCCGGTCCAGCCATGAATGTGAGGACGCGACCCATGATTTGTCCTCGATGCGCTCGTCGTAGGGTGTCACCTTATCGAAGAGGACATTTTGGTATACTTGTGAAAAGGAAAAGAGTCCGAAGAAGGTTCCCGCAGCAGCGATGGCTGGTTTCCTGCCCTTCATCTGGATGTCTTCGCTAGTGGACGACTCGTCGTCACGCGCATCAGATGTATGTGTGGTTTCGAGCGGTGTTTCAGGTGTAGAGTGGTCTATGGATATGTGGATGGTAGGCGTGAGGTACTGGTCAGAGGCGTCCTGCGCAGCATCTGACGGTTGCTCGGGGTTCTTCGACGTGTGCACTACAGCTGCTGGGAAGTCGGGCAGATGGACTGGAGTTATGGGCGACACTGCAAGTGATGACGAAGGCAGGGCACGGAGTGGGACCTGCGCTCCGCCGCCATGTTGAATGTAGGGTGCGATTGGCACTGGAAAGTTAGCACAAGGCCCAGACTACTGGATGCGGTAACTGAATTGTGCAGGGTAGCGTGCATGCCGCATTCGCCGGGTGCTGACAAAGTCGTCTAAAGTCCGAATATCTTCGAGCGAGAGCCTGCGGCAGGCCTAGGAACCACCCGGAACAGCGGTTCGCTCTGGCGATCGGGCGGTAGACTGTCAAATCGGCTGCTCGATACGGCTAATCGACAGTGCGCGTGGTCGAACCAGACAAAGTGCAGAGGCTGGCAGGGCGGAAGTTGCGGAGACGATTGCATGATGACATGGACGTGTGCCATGAGCTGGCCGGACATGCGCGGAACTTACTCGTGGATGCTTGTAGCTGCTACACGTGCCGACTGCCGGCTTGGGCGATGACTGTGCAGTGATGCTTACTGCAATGGTGGGCTCGAACAAGACGACATGGAAAGCTGTACAACGCTGTGATGGAGAAGAGGCGTGGAGGTGTCCAAATGGAGGGCACGTCGATGATGCGGGCTGGGCGTACGTCGCCGCACGCTAGCCCAGGGACGAGACAAGCGGGAGCGGGTATTATGCGCCTCTCCATTCTCTAGACTAAGTACATTCTCCATACTCTGACCTCCGCCATGCACGAGCCTCAAAGCTTCGTCGATATAAGACGTCACAATGCTGGCGATAGCTATGGCATACGAATCACCTCCGTTCCCCCCTTTTCGACGCTAGGACGAAAACGTGGCAAAGGAAATTCACGTGACGTTTGAAGACGCTCAAAGAGTACTTGTGTAAATAAGAGGCCTTGTCAAGTGTGGAGCTGGTCTTGGCCTGGATGCTCACATGAAGGACTAGGTCGATGGGTCTACTTAGTACATGAGAGCATGTGCAGTCAGGTCTACAGCTGCTACATGCGATAGCAGCTCTGCTACACATCAGCCCCATCTTCGTCGCCCTGCAAACGCCATGGCAGCACCTCGTCTTGCCTACAAAGTCTCGTCGTCCTGAGGTCGATCGTGCCTCCTTCACGGCGTCTTTCTTATGCAAGTCAAAGCGAACGCAGGTGCCAAAACGAACATCTGTACGTCGAAGAAGATGAGCGCCAAGTTGGCAGGACAAAACTGGCACAACTCCAGACGGATTCCGCCTTTGTCCAGAAGTTGCAGAGCCCAGTAAGCGAAACCCAGTTCTACGACAAAGATGCACCAAGTACCGTCGCTCATAGACAACGCCTACGCACCAACTGTGAGGCGATTTGCAATCTTATATACGACAAGCACGAAAACAAATATACATACAATGTCAGAACCATCATCGACTACACATGTTGTTCCATTGAAGGGTCAGCCTCAATGGCGGAAGGCCTACTGGATGAAAAGGTGAAAGTTGGAACGTTGATCCAGCTCAAGGAGAGCTTAACATGGTGGATCGTCGCCATGATACCGACATTCTCAACAATCGAGCGCGAATTTCATGCCCGCGTAAGCCGCCACATCCATATGATTGCGGTCTCCATGAGCCTCAGCACATCGAAGCGAGAAAAACACAATTTGACGGAACTGGAGATGCAGCTATTTTTCGACGAAATGATGGGGAAAAATTCACGTGTCGATGTCTGGAAGCAACACTATGTGGCGTGGCTACTGGCTTTTATTTCCAGTGTTCGTTCAGGCTCCTTCATATTTACAACAGGATATAGGGGGGGTGACGCAGTCGGGGGAGCTGCCGGTGAAAATCTGTCTCCCCGGAAAGAATCACACACACTTCGCTGGAAAGATATCACATTCTCTAGGCACGACGATGGGATCGGCTGCACGATAAATTTCTGATTCATGAAGGGGCATCAGGATCCGTAAAGGAAGACATACGTGTTTGGGGAGAGACTGGCCTTCTTTCCACCAAAGAGCTCTCGACTTCACTTGGACCTGAGCCTCGTAATGTTCGCTCTAGCATGTGAGCGTGGACTTTTCGAGGGGTCTCTCGACGATTTGCTCGACGACGATCAATCGTTTTTACGAGTCAATGAAGATATTGCAGAGCAAGCAGTGTTTGTGGCAGCTGATACTGAAGGTATTGAGTACCTCCTCCACGAGAATATATGGCTAACAAAGTATGAACAGGTAGGTTGGTACCAGAAAAACCAATGGGTTCCAATGCACTTAATCTCAAGCTCCAAGGAATGTGCGTCGACGTCGGTCTTCTCAACACCAACACCACGTACAGTTTCAGACGCGAAGCTGCGGCTGCAACGCTCATGTCCCACGGCACTGAGAGCGCGCAAGCTCTACTGAATCACGTCCCTACGTCAAAAGGCGCCATCATACCTTATGATCATAAGGGTCTCGGATCTCGCGATATGACAGCGTTTCGGCTTGGTGGCGCAGAGCTTGCACCAGAAGAGATAAAAAAAAATACTTCGCGCAGTCCAGAGTAGCGCGTTGGGAACAAGAAAACTCAGGCAAGAGCCTAGCAGAGGAAATCAAACTACGCTTCAAGGAGCGCCTAGCTGAACACGAAGAATACCGGCAGCTTGACACAGACCTTGACGATATGGTCTTCGATTTCCGTGTAGCCCTCCGTGATTGACAATGCGAACCCAGCAATTGCGTATACTACATTGTCAGTACCGCAGCACTACCAGGCTCTGAGGAGGTTGCTGAAAGCGCACTTGTATGCTCCACAGAGGTCTGAAAGTTCACTATACGAACTGCTAAGCAAACAGTCATCTCCCGGCTCCTTGACAGTATCGACATCGAAGCCCGCGCAGCGACGTGTTGACTCGAAAGTTACAATTTGCAACGTGTTGGTATGACGAGAGAAAGGTGATGCGCACGCTACCAAGCCCACAGGAACAAAAAATGTCTTTCAGACTATCTTCAGCCCTAATCAGCAAGACTCGAAGAGAAGAAGGCAAAGTTCCAGCGCGATATCAATCTGGCCAATACGATTTCTATGCGAAAAGACAAATCACAGGATATGGATGGCGAGGTTTCACACGACTCTGACCGGCATGGTCAGTGGGACGACCTAGCCAAGAAACCAGTGACCGAATCCAACATGAAAATGCTCTTGGATAATACAGCCCGAGAATACAATGAACTTTGCAAGCAATACATCCAAGAAGTACAGTGGAACTTCCTACTCCTGCAGGACTTCAACCGTTCAAGTTCGCAAGTTGCACAAGCTCAGGACGACGCCAAGCAAGAGCGTATTCGCGCAACCAAAGCAAGTGAAGACCTCCGCGGAGCACGAGAGCGCATACAAGAGCTGGACGCAGCACTGGCAAGAGAGCCCGAAGCTGACCCCTCTGCATCCAAACCCGGACCATCAGCAAACCCAGGACGCGGCAGTGAACTCAAAACATTCGCACTTTCAGCTTTATGGGCCATCGAGACCACAACAGCAGGGGCAGCATGCTTAGCCCCAAAGGTCGCGCCAAAAGTCGAGCTGTTGGACGAAAACAACAATCTTGTATCAAGTAGGCCTTTTGGGTGCGACTGGAATACAGAAGTTCAGCAGATGCTGCAAGAGATCCGCAGAGAAGGCCTGGCGCAGGTCAATGACACCACAGCAGCAGCATCTAGCGCAGACTTCAGTGGGTACGAAGTTCCCAGCAAGCTTGTCGAAGACGCCACCACTCAGGCCATGGCCAAAAAGACTTCATACGCAGTCACTGTCAAGCAACTATGGGCAGATCACTTGACGAAACAACCCGCGATTCGACCTCGATCAAGGCCCAACACCACGACACCGCCAGCTCAGCAACAACCGGCGCAGGGTTCGTCGACTCCATCCGGGTCTGCGGACAAAACGAAGAAGACTGCGGAATTGGGCACCGAAGCGTCAAAGGGTGAGGACAACAAAGGAAAAATGGCGCAAAAGAATAGAGGAAAAGCGGGAACCATCACAGAAGCAAATGCGAGGCGAATTCTTGCGCCTCGCAAGAAGTGCACTTGTTTCGTCACGCTACACGCCACAAGGGCGGTCCAAATCAGAACATGCGGCTCCGCTAACGGGTACAAGTTGTTCATTGACAAACACAATGTTGTTCCCGAAACCGCAGTTCTGTCCAACACCCCAGCACAGAAGGGTAAAGCTCAACATTGGGCCAGACACTGCACTTACGGCACATGCCTCAGGGTTTTGGACAATTATTGGAGCTGCACTCGGCAGTTGCCCGGAATGCGCACACAAGAAAAATCTCGTTGCTTTGGACTACGTCGTTGGACCCACTCAAGTTCAATACTCACTGCTTGTGAAAAATGGAATATTATCCGACGGCGTGGTGGCGAACTCACTGATGGAACCCCTGGACATTGCATCTATGCACCGAAAAGAGATGGGCGTCATGAATGCAAATATGCGTCTCGTTGGCGATACGACGGTGTGGGATTTTGGAAAAACTTTGCAGCGGAAAGCTCAAGAATTGCCTCAAGATATCAAAGACGCTTACCTGGCGAGAGGATTGCAAGGATTGACATTGGATGGCATAGGCAAGACGAAAAATCTCGACAGACTTCAATGAGGACTGCCTTGTGAGTTGTGCAATCATCGTTCATCGTTCGTGTTCTTGTGCGCTTCTCCAAGCACCATGTGACGTAGTCCCAGCACGGGAGCCTTGCTGTATACTCTATAGTATACCAAGAGCACGACGCACAGGCTGGAAATACCTTTGTTGGCCCTTGGGTACGCTGTTGTGATGACCAAGGGTTGAGTTTCGGGTGTTGTTGACACAATAAACACGCGCTTCTTTGGTGGGATTTTCTGTGGCAGTCTTCAGACCCGTGGTACTCGCCCCTGGTCGCCGTCTGCTAAGTCCATGCGCTGGATTCATATGGCTTTGAAGGATAGATCAAAGACCGGCGATGCCTCGGTGGAGATTTGATCTAAGTGTGAGACGTAGATTTTCCTGATTCTCAGATCACTTGGGTAACGCGCTTGATGAGATGACCGTTGTGGCTTGGACATGTTTTGAAATGACATGCAGGGCTCGCTGCATGTCCCGGACGAACCACCTGGTAGGTAGGATGCGTTTAGGATGTGAAGTAGAACTACCATAGGCACGCGCGGGCCTCCTCATCTGAGATGGCGCGAGAGTTGTCAATACACAGCTTCTGCAGCAGGTTACATCCCGTGGACCGGTAAGGTTCATTGACTTTCTTAGCTTTTCTTGCTTGGATTCTGTTATGAGGAGTGATGGCGCGGCGGGCTCTTGCCTTCGTGTTAGCAGTTCCCAATGGTGTGCGTGGTAGTACCGAATATCTTGCCCATGCTAGTCGCAATGTCCACATTCTCAACATCTTCCCCCGTGGCTTTTCATTCAAGGTAGATACAACAGTTCTTCTTCAGCCTCTCCACGTTTCCTGCGGAGCGGTCCTGTCCTTGTAAAAAGCTATAGTCTTGATCTCTTTGGCGATGAAGTCCTTTATTTTCACTTTGCTCAGCGCGTCAAAGCGCATTTGCTTTTCAGTTATTTGTGCGTCATTCATCGTTTTCGTTGGTCGTGCAATCGCGTGTGGTTATGAGGTGGGATGTTGATATATGTCGCTGAGGTGTGCTTGTGATGCTGAGGTATGGTGTGGAGCACGTTCACCTCACCGCTGATGCCCCGACGTCGCATTAGCTACTCAAGTACGTTAGCATGCACGCAAAGCCAACAAATTGAATTGGAAAAAATCATGCCAGATAGTTACGAGAAGCTCAAGCTGGAGATTTCATTGCACGAGACGTACCTAAGAAAGTCGTCCATACATTGTCTCTAAGTAAGCTTGTCGGATGATTGGGGATGTGTACTCCCATAAGTCTAAAGTCCCTACGTTTATGTCGGAGGTGTGGTATGGGCTGGGAATTGACATGGCTTGCTTCCGCGGTGGTCTTGTGACACAGCCTGACTTTCGTTTGATCCAAATCATGAGTATTGGTAATATGGTATGTAAGTGCTTGTATCATCTTCCTCCTCTATCCGTCAGAGACCCTGATTACAGTTTCCTTCCATGGTGCAGAATGGCAGCTGTATCGGCTCGGCGCCCACACCCTGCGCAACAAGGCGCTCGCGCATCTCGCTCAGCCGCGGCGCAGCATCAATTTGACTTCTATTCCCGCCCGTCACTGGGTCTTTTGCGCCAGACCACAGGATTTCTGCGGCGGCCGCGGCGCGCGGCCAGACCATACGGTCGAGGTTGGTGGGGTCGGTCATCTCGGTCCACCTGTGGTAATTTTAGGACGACATGGCATGTGATAGACGCGCGAATGGTAGAACGGGAAGACTATGCAGGGTAGGGGATGGAAGAAAGGATATAATGCGCGAGACTTACATGTGTGCTTCGCCTCCAATGACTAGGTGCTGGTTTTCTTCAGGTATGCCGGACAAAGGGTCGTAAGAGTACATCAACCGCCAGTTGTGGAAGGGAGCGCAGTAGTCTTGGTAGGGCCATGCGTCTTCTGAGACGGAGGGGGCAAAATTGTACCATTGGCCTTTGCCGCAATCGAGATACTGGTTCTTGGTGTTAGTACCGCTGCCATTCTTCTTCGCCAACCGTTGCGTATCTCCAGTGAAAAAATGGAGACAGTGAATGTGTAGCCGAGCATGAACGTACCCAATAGTTATAATTTCCAGCCAACGCTTTATGTCCCTTTGCCACAATCTCCGCGACCGCCTCATCGCTGCGCCAACTCTGCACGATAACGTCTGAGCCAAGTGTAATGTTCCAGTCCAACAGCATTTCCTCCCATACTACAGGTGTCAACCCGCGCTTCCTCACCTGGTCGTGGTTTCTATCCACAAATCTCTGCATGAGTGGTTGCAGTACCGCCGTTTCGTCTGTGCCCACCGTGTCGTCCAGCGTATACGCCAGTTCATTCACTTCATCCCCACCCGTGTGGAAGTACGCAGAGTACGGATACACCCTCGGTAATAAATCGTCAAACAATTTCTCCAAAAACGTATCCACGGCGCTGGAATTCAACTTGAGCGTTCCAGACGGCGGTTGCGCAGCAAAATCACCCTCATTCAGTGGCATATTCCATGCCGCAATTAACTCAGGGTAACTGTAGTGGATGACCGCCGTGTGGCCTGGCATATCGATCTCGGTGATTACTTCTACCCCTTGCAGCGCACCGTGGCGTTGTATACGCGCAAAATCTTGCACAGTGTATACAAGATCGGGGCGGTATGCGCCTTTTGCGCTGAGTTTTGGTAGTGCTGGAATGACGAGCGGCCATGACTGCGAGTCTGTGATGTGTAGGTGGAAACGATTCATTTTGTTGTATGCGCAGGTGGAGATCTGGCGCAGAATGTCGGAGACGGGGAAGTAGTTTCGGCTGACGTCGAGGTTTACGCCGCGATGGGAAAAGGTTGGTACGTCGAAGATAGAGACGGGGGCGAGGGGGGTGTATGTTGCGGATAGTGAGGAGTGGAGGTAGAACAGCTGTGTAAATGTTGTGAGGCCGCGGGCTACGCCTATACTGCTATTCGCGGAGATTCTGGCTATACCCTCCGTGTTGAGGATGAGAGAGTATGATTCGTCGACTGTGCCGGCGAGGGGTTTGCTAATACTGACGGGGTCGCTGGTTAAGAGAGTAATGTCGACTCGGGAGATGATCTTTGAACTACTGATTCGAGAGGGCTCTGTCCAGTTACGAGGGTGGAACTTCCAAGGGTAAAAGTTGCGGCGAAGTATCGTAGTGTAGGCGGAATTTATGGCGAAGTCGATGATGTCGTGAGTTGTTACTTCGCCTGTTTCCATGTCTTCGTCGGATGATAGATAATCGTCATTGTCGCCGATTCCATCTTCGCTGAAGGTTGTAAGATCACGTTTGCGGAGTTTCAGGGTATCCTGGTGTTCGGGTCTGGGGTTAGAGTTTGAAGAGAAGAGAAGAGACGTTTTGTCTGCAATTGAGCCTACATTCGTTGCGCCAGCCTCATGTACATAGAACTCGACATCGCTTGTAATCCAAAGTACTGTGTCGCCGTGCTCATAAGAAGCAGGTACTGGCCAGATTGCACTGGCCGGCAATGCAAAGAGAGGGATAAACGAAAGAAACAACCTCATCTTAGATAACGATTTAGAGAGAATGGAGATAAGTAGAGCGAAAGTGGCGTGCAGAATCAACGCATGTAGACAATATAAGGGAGCAATTGACGTCTTACGTCTACTGGAATGGCTTATGACAAAGACGCGTACTGGAATGAGGCCGGCGCAAGGAACGGGATCCTATCCTTCATCCGCACGACAGTTATAATCTTAGCTGAGGCTAGCAGACTTAATAGATGGTTCCCTGGGTATATCGCAGAATATTGTCGTGTAATGGCCAGTACTGTGCTTGAGTGCACCTTGAGTGGGGCGTTGCACTGCACCCGCCTAGGGTTGGCACGCCAAGCCTGTATAGAACGTATATATACGTATATATATGTATATATACATAAGGCCGCTAAAGATGTATACTAGGCTAAATTCTGCTAACTATATAGACGTATTTTATATAAAAAATATAGAGTTTAGATTATATCTATTTTTAGCTATTAGCTATTAATATTTTAACTTTAAATAATTTTATTATTATCTATTTAAATTATTTACTATTAAAACTACTATTTTATTATACCTACGCTATCTAATTTACTATAGTAGTATATTAAAGTTACACTACGCCTAAACTATTTTAATTTATAGATAAAATATTATTACTATTTTAAAATTTAGTATAGTAATTTACTATTACGTGTTATAGAATATTTTTTAAAGTGTTTAAAACTATCTAAAAAGCTGTATAGAAAGAGTTATAAAAGCTCTACTAGTAGCTTTAGCTATAGAGAATTTCTATTAAAGCGTTAATATACTCTACTATTAGAGTATATAATAATACTAGTAGATTAACACGCTACTAATAAATTATTTATAAAAGCTATATATAGCTTTAGAGTTTTTTTTAACTTTATTAGTATTACTTTTATTATAACGCGTTATAATTTACTTTTACTAAATTAAAAACTCTACTTTTAAAAAAATTCTATAGCTATTTAAATTTATTTATACTTTTTCTAGCTGCTATTAGCTTACTAGTAGCCTATTTAATAAAATTTATAATTATATAAAAGTATAAATAGAGATAGTATTAAAAAAAAGCGCTAAGTAAATTATATTTATAAATAATAGCTAAATAAATTTATATAATAAATTTTTTATTAACTATATTACTATAACACGCTAGTACGTAATTTTTTTTAAATTTAAAGCTTCTAGTAGCTAGCAGCACACTAGTAAAATAATATTTAGTAGGTTAAAATAAACTATTAAAAAGCTTAGTAATAGTAAAAAGGTAGTTATTACTATAGTTACTAATAATACTAGTAATATAAAAAAAGCTTTAATATTACTAAAAAAGTTTTACTTTAAATTTTATATAGCTAGCTACGCGTTTTATATTATTAATTTTATTATTAAAAACTTTTTTAAATACTTAAAATTTAAAAAGTACTATAAATTAGTAATAGCTTTTATAAAGTACTTTAAAGCGTTATTTATTATACTTAGATTTTTTAATAACGCTACTAAAACTACTAATATATCTAGAAAAGCTTTATAACTATTTTTTAAAATTTAGTAGTAAAGCTAGGTAAATACTATTATAAACTTTCTAGCTAATAGATAATTTATTTTTACTATACTATATAACTTTAACGCGTGCCTAGAAACTTAGCTAAGCTTTTAATAATAAATAAAATATAAATTTATATAAACTCTAGTATATAATTTAAAATTTTAGAAAAAGCTAAATACTATAAAGCTATTTCTAGAGCTATTTTTAAAAGTAACTATTACTCTAGAGTTAATCTAGCTAAAAGTAAGCTATATATACGCGTACTTTTACTACTTTATAAAAATTATAAAGTTAACTATAATACTAGATTTAGGTAATATTATTAATATTATTAGTCTACGTTTTATTTAGGCCTACTATTTAGTATATAACGTACTCCACGGGCGAGTGTCCCACACGGGCGAGTGTCCCAGCCATGCCAAGACCCCACCAAAACGTACTCTTGCAACAGTACTGCACGACAAGCAACAACAGTACGTAGAAATCGTAGTAAGCCAATCTATTCAGAAATACACTCTACTTCTTGCTTGCATGTGCGCGCGTTGTGCCTACCCTCACCGCAGCGTCTACAGCGCCGTTGGGTGGGTTCGCCTCCTTTAGCGCGCACCCTCTTCGACGCCTTCTTCCCATCACCACGCGCCGCAAACTCCTTTAGAGTTGTCAAGCGTAGGCCCTCCTCGACCGTAAGGGTACCCTGCTTCTGTACCCGCTTCCTCTTGTGCGATTTACGTCGCGTGGCGGCCTCATTCGCTGCTTGAAGCTCAAGGTTGCGTTTTTGCATCAACACCATTGAGTGCGCCATCATCTCAGCTCCTTTGGTGAACTTTGCAAGCGCATCTACCATGGCGGTTGGCGAGCTATCCACATGGCTTCGAATCCTCTCTTCAAGGAGCTTCGATTGCGACCCAAATTGCAGGGTATTGCTTGGGGTCTGGGAGTGCCAGGGCTCATTGTTGACGGCAGGGGGTGACGGCGTACGCAGCTTGATGTCAAGGCCAGATATCACAGCCTCTGGGTCAAAGGGAACCAAGCCCGCGCCTCGAAAGCCTCCCTGGATATTGCTTTGACTAATGGCAGCATTGAAAGCAGCAATAAAGCACGGCAAGAACTCGATCTTGGTGATGTGGTTGATCCGGTTGCGCATCAGATTCTCGGCTTGGCGGCCATACGCCTTCTTCAGAGGCGCAAAACAACCAACGTCAAGCGGCTGCAGGAGGTGCGACGAATGAGGAGGCATGCAGAGGGTCATAATCTTGTGTTCCTCGCAGTACTGGTGGAACTCAAGCGAGTTGTGGCTCTCATGACCGTCGACTATGAGCAGACGTACTGTGCCAACAGTACGCTCTTTTGTGTGCTTGTCAAAGTGCTTTAACCAGTCTAGACCAAGCCCATTGTCTGTCCAGCCGTTCTCAGAGACTGCAAGAGCCCAGTCCCGAGGCAGGCTGGGCTCCTTGTACCAGGCAGAGAGGTGGTGCTTGCCGGCAAAGATGATGAAGGGAGGGATAGCCCACCCCATCGCGTTGATGCCCTGGATCACTGTAGTCCACTCCCGGTTGCCCTGCTGCACCGATTTTGGACGCCCTTGATAGTCGGCACCTGTGACAACTGCCCCAGTTGATATGACGCCCATCATGAAGCCTGTCTCGTCGAAGTTGTAGATGTCTTCGTCCTGGATGCCGTACTTGGCTTTGGTATTCTCCACAAGCCGGAACCAGTCGCCTATTATCACTGGGTCTTCACAGAGGGCTCTCTTGTAATCTTACTTGCGATTAAACTTCACTTTAAGCTCAGGGCGACGCTTGACAAAGGTTGCAGCCCAATTCTTGCCAGTAGGGTCGCGGTGTCGGGCTTCGAGCAAAGAATCAGCCATATCTTTAACAGCAGCGAGCTGGGGCGGAAATCCTCTCGCAGCGAGGTCAAGGACATGCTTTACAATCACCTCCTCTTCAGTCTTAAGCAGCTTCATTGAGTTAGGCTTGCAATCGCGTCGGGGTTGCTTTCCAGCGCGTCGTCGTAAGAGGGTCCTTCGGCAGACGTTATAGGTAGCTGCAGCCTGTGGCACAGTACGTGTCGCGTCTCTTTGGATAGCCTGTATAGCAAGCTGTATCTGAGATTCGTCTGAAGACTTCTTTACGTTGTTGCGTTGCGACATTGATGGTAGTATGAAGTTTGGTGGGGTCTTGGCATGGCTGGGACACTCGCCCGTGTGGGACACTCGCCCGTGGAGTACGTTATAGTAGTTTATATTTATAATATATAGGCTTATAAAAAGTATTCTATTATTATTACTCTAGCTATATTTAATAAGATAAATAACTATTTTAGCTATTACTTTAATAGTAATTTTAATATAGCTAAAAAAATATTAAAAAAGTTATATAACTATATAGTTATAAAAAAAAATTTTAGTAATTTTATTAATTTAGCTTTATATATAAAGTATAGTAATCTAGCTAATTAGTAAATTAATTAGAACTATAGTAATTATTTTAAAAAGTTTATAATCTACTTATTTTTAATTAACTTTATAATAGGTATAGTAAAATGTAATTAAAGTACTTACAGCTTTTTATATTTAAAAATTTATAATTAGATAAAAAATAAATAAATAAAAAAGTTTATATATATATTTTAAAACTTTTATATATATAATAATTTAGTATCTACTTTACTACTATATTTTATAGAGGATAAAATTAAGTAGATTAATAATAATAAATTTAAGCTAATTAATAGTAAAAAAGCTATTATAGTAGCTACTTTGAAAAGCTTAGAATATTTACTTTTTATAGACTAGCTTGCTAAGAAATATACGTTATATACGTGTATATATACGTTGTATACATATACACGTATATAACGTTCTATACGTTCTATACACCAACCCTACACCCGCCCGAGATAGGCCAGCACCACATGGCCGCTCGGAGCCTCATGCCGACAGCCGACCTCAACACCTGGGCGCCGTCAATTGAATCACATAATTACCGACGTTGCTCCGCCAGACATCAGAATTGAAGCCTGGATATTTGTGTCTTGAGCATGTTAATGTCAAAGTGTCTCTCGGAGCTCGGAACCCAAGATATCCACCGAGCGGCATGTCACCCCGCCTCCGCACTTTGCTAACATGCCTTCCCCGCTTTCTTTGACATGGCAGCAAACCCAAATCAATGGCACGACTGGGGATGGCAGAGTCCCTTGACCGTCTGCCCTGTTCGAATGGAGTGAACCTTGCGACGATGAAGATGATCGTCTACGGCTGCCGAGGTGCGACGGCGACAAGAGTTTGCATATGATACAGGCGCAGTACTCACACTTTGACGCGACTGTCTCCAACACGGCATAGCGGACACTGGTGGGTATACTAGTATGCTTAGCCTTCAAATTCGCGACAATGAATGGCTCCCGCGAACGATCGGCTCCCTAGGCATCCCGAGTGCGGCCATCAATCGAGACAAACCCGCTGGTCGATGGTTTCACACAGATGCTGTGCCACGAGAACAGTGTCTAGGTATGCATGTGAAGGGCATCGTCTACTCAAGCGCCCGGGTAGTCTGTTAGCCACGTGATTTGCCACTCGCCCAAATGGCCGCCAATTGTGAACCATGTGGGTAACAGAATACCCGGGCACACGAGTACATATGGAGCGCTGATCCTCGCCTGAGATGACCCTGAACACCGACACTTGGCCCAAGATGTTTGGAATTGACCCTCCACAGCTCACTACACCCTACCTCATCGGTGCGGCAATAATCTTTTTCGTGGGCTATCGTATCTTCAAGTCGCTCTCCCTCGATGCGCGAATCCGAAAGCTTGGTGCACGAGCACCTGTCCGCACCTCATATGCACCATGGGGCCTCGATATCGCGTACGATATCGTGACCAATCAGATAAACAACACAACATACCAGATGTGGGTAAAAATGTTTGACAGGTGGGGTGGTGATTTTCGTGGATTCACCGTCGAGGCAGGTGTGGGCGAGCGTGTCATTTTGACCGCGGAACCAGAGAACATCAAGGCGATTCTGGCGACACAATTCAAAGACTACGGCAAGGGGGAAAAGTTCAGACAAGACTGGCATGCGTTCTTGGGCAACGGCATCTTCACGACAGACGGGCAATTGTGGCACAACTCGAGGCAACTCATCCGCCCGCAATTCGTCAAGGACCGTCTCAGCGACATCGACATCTTCGAAGAGCACACGCAGGTCTTGATCTCAAAGATTGAGCATGGAGGGGATGTCGACACAATGGACATGATGTTCAGGTTCACGCTCGATGCTGCCACCCACTTTCTTCTCGGCCAAAGTGTAGAGAGCCTTGACAACTCTCAGACCAAATTCGCAGATGCTTTTGGCAACGCCCAGCGCATCCAAGCCATCATCGCCAAAGTAGGGTGAGTAAACCTCTACTCTCCAACACAACACCACAAGCTAACCACATCCCCAGCCCCCTGGGCTGGCTCGTCCCGCGCCAAAGAATGGGCTTCTATTCCTCCATCGACACAATCAACGACTTCGTCTCCACCTTCATCGACAGAGCGCTCCTCTTGTCTCCCACTGAACTCGAAGCGAAATCCAACCACGAGTCAGACTACACCTTTCTCCACGCCATCGCCTCCTACACCCGCGACCGTGCCACCCTGCGCGACCAGCTCGTGTCCATTCTGCTTGCTGGCCGCGACACCACAGCTTGTACCTTGACATGGGTCATCTACTACCTCTCTACGTCGCCCACCATCCTGTCGAAACTGCGCAAGGAGATCATCGACACGGTCGGATTGTCTGAGAAGCCTACATACGAGAACCTGAAGAATTTGAAGTATCTACAGCATATTCTCAACGAGACTTTGAGGCTGTACCCCGTGGTACCGTACAATGTTCGCATGTCCCTCAAAGACACCACGCTTCCTACCGGCGGCGGTCCAGATGGCACATCCCCCATTGGCATCCTCGCCGGCACACCGATAGGCTACAGCACACTGGTCATGCAGCGCCGCGCAGACTTGTACCCTGACCCGTCCACTGGGTTTCCCGACCCCGCAGCTTTCGTGCCCGAGCGCTGGGACAATTGGACGCCGAAGAGTTGGACGTACGTGCCGTTCAACGGGGGCCCACGGATCTGCATAGGACAGCAGTTTGCGCTGACGGAGATGGGTTATACGCTCGTGAGACTGTTCCAGCGGTTTGAGAAGGTGGAGAATAGGATGGGTGGTGTGGAGCCGGGATTGCATGCGGATATTGTGTTGCAGCCGGCCAAGGAGATTAGGGTTGCTTTTCATTGAGGGCGGAGTAATGTATAGGGATTTTGATGGAAGGTTTGAGCGCTATGTGAAGTGGGCTGTTTTGATTAGGTACCATTGTGAGCGGCACTGGCTTGAGAAGTCTTTGTGCATGTGCTCCTTACGACGATATGGAGAGACACGTATTATGGTCCGGCACGAGGCCTTGAGCCCATCCAGTGAAGACGTGAGGGATGGACGACAGGAAAAGTGTGCCTACTGTCACTCCTCCAAGCAGCTCGTGGTCTGTATTTGTGATGTATGTCGTTGTTCCTCATAGCTATCTATGCGCCCTTGACGTTAGACTCTCATCATAATCATCCAAATATACTAAAAACGCCGTCTATGCAGATGGTATCCCCTTGTAATATGCAACTGTCTCATCATCATCCTCCCCTCACACCCTCGGCTCAAGCAACTGCTTCCCAGTCGGCCCCGTCTTCTCCATAAACCCATTTTCCCTCGTGAAGATGCGTTGACCCCTGAGCCACGTCTCCTTCACAACACCCTTAAGCGTCTTATTCTCATACGGCGAGACCTTGTTGCGGAAAAGCATAGTGCTCGGCTCAACCTGTAGCATATTAGCATGACATCGACATCGCAACCAAGTGCTTCAATTAGAACACGGGAAAGACATACCATGAACGTAGCGGCATCGTCAAAAACAACAATATCGGCGTCATACCCAACACCCAAGTCTCCCTTGCTCTTCTCCAGCCCAACCTGCAAAGCGGTGTTCTTACAGCACCAGCGCACAATCTCCTCTACGCTGAAATTCTCATCGCGTTTCGTGCCCTCGGTCCACAAAATGGGAAGCCCCAACCCAACACTAGAAATGCCGCCCCACGCGCTGAAGAAATCGCCCTTCTCTTCCGGCCCTTCCATTTCGCCCTCGGAGCTCTCGCAGGAATCGCAGTTCTTATCATGGCCCGGCTTGCGCGGTGAGGGCTTCTTGGGCGCAAGGTGTGCGGGGAGAAGTTTGATTTCTGGGGTGCAGGGTGAGTGGTCTGAGACGACGGTTTTGATTACGCCGTCGGCTAGGTCTTGGAAGAGTTCTTCCCAGAGGCCGTCTTGGTTTGATTGCGAGCGGATGGGGGGACAGCACTTGTGTCTTGTGTCGCCTTCTTGAATACCCTCGGCGGCGAGCGCAAGGTAGTGGAAGCAGGTCTCTGCGGTGATTTTGACGCCGTTTGCGCGGGCTTGGCGGAGCATGGGGATGGCTTCGATGGCGGAGAGATGCACAATGTGGAGTTGGAGGTCTGGTGCTAGGTGGGCGAGAGAGAGGATCTGGGCCACGGCACAGGTCTCGAAGGCTGGGGGCCGGCTTTCGAGGAAGGTGGAGTAGGTTGTTAGGGGGCCTTTGGGGGCGAGGGGAGGGTGGGAGCGTTGGATGTTGTCGCCGACTGAGTCGGTGATTGGTGGGATCATTTCGGCGTGGAACATAAGTGTTGTTCTTGAGTCTTTGAGTTCGATGAGGGCTTTCTCAATGTCGATTGATGATACAGCAGGGAACTCTTCAACCTATGCAGATGTCAGTGTCACGTGGAATGTCACTGGTTCTGGGCATACTGACTCCACTGTCACACAGGAAGCCCTTGAATCCTCGTACACCCGCTTTGACCAAATCTTTGAGATCCTTGTCGTTTCCAGGGATCACTCCGCCGTAGAAGCCCACGTCGACCCAGCATTTACCTTGAGCAGCAGCAACCTTGATGTTGAGGTTCTCTACGGTCGTGGTAGGAGGAATAGCATTGAGTGGCATGTCAATGACTGTAGTAACACCTCCAAAAGCAGCAGCTCGGGTGCCAGTCCAGAAGCCTTCCCATTCTGTACGACCAGGCTCGTTGAGATGTACATGAGCGTCCACAAGACCGGGCAGGATGATGTTTGGTGAGTAGTCGGTGTATGCTGTACCCTCTGGGAAGTCTGATGCCGGAACTATTGAGTGAAAGATTGCGGTGATCTTGCCAGTAGCGTTCGATACTACGATGGTAGCTTCAGTCAGTCGACCAGCGACGACCGCTCTCGAAGAGGCGAAGACAGTGATTGGATGAGCCGGTTGGCTGTGTGGCATGGGAGGCGGTGTTGTTGCGTGAGGAGCCATTTTGATGACTGATATCTTAAGAACGATGCGGTAAAGTGAAACGTGAGACCGCGGCGAAAATCGTGGAGTTTCTTAGCTCCGTATTGAGGGTATATGAGCTATATACAGTATGAATCCGCTCTCGGCAAACGCGGGGAAGTGGGTGTGGGATGTTCCTCTGCTGAGTTGCAGATAAGCGTTGATAAGGTGCCGTGGTGTTGCCCAAGTACAAAGAGGGAAGTGAGACTGTCAAAGAATACTAGACAGTGTTTCCGGAGCAGAGGTTATCTCTTGAGTAACAATGAGTTGTAGGAATAGGCTTTTGCAAATACCAAAACGCCAAAATCTGGGGTACAGTTTCTTATCTACCCATCGATTTGGCCCATCCGAGATCTCCCTCGAGGCCGAACCCGGGTATGGCTAGCACACCGTCAGGGCCCGTGTAGTCGGCCAGCCTAGAAAGTGTTACTCGATAGGAACTCGAGAATCATACTAGCTCTCGGTATGGCTACGTGAGCCAATCGAGCTTGACTAAACTGGTCCAAGTTCCGCGCAACGAAGCGACTCGGTGTCGCGGTCGCCGGTGTCATGGACCTGGACACGATCCAGAATGATTTGTTCAGACCCTTCTGGCCCATACCAGATCCGTGTCACACGTCAATCTGCGACGAAGCTGTCCGAACCTGAGCCACACATCTCTCCGGTTCTCGGGTGCGGTACATTCTTTCACCGGTTTACGAGTGTTGAGGGACGTGCGTATGGTACTGATAAGAACACGCAAGGGGTTTGGCCGCCGTTGATAAAGAGCAATGATCGGCCCGATCGGACTACCAAAATTAGCGCAGGTACGATTCAGCGTAACTGCCTATTAAGGCGATACTCCCATCAGCATCTAATTGATACTGATTGAGGATGATTTCCTCCAACTTTCCGAATGCTCATGAGCCTTCAAGCTGGCAGCACAGGGCTACTTTGCACCACTGCCAATGAGGTACCAGCGAGTTCTCTGAGTTTCGAGCTAATCCAGAACTACCGGAGAGGCTAGGAGTTGTCAACCAGCGTACGTCTCAACACGCCTTAACGATTACTCTATACTCATCGAGTAAAAGAAACTGGCCTGCCAATCTCAGCCCTGCCGACCGCTTAGCTAGCCCAAACCCGAACGACGTAATTAATATCGGAGACGGCCGACGCGACAGACCGCCCCGAGGTCGATTTCATTATACTGACTTCCGCTGGATGTAAAACTGAAGCCGTGAGCCCTGCAACTTTTCGTCAACATAGTCATGACCTGTTAATGCTGAACAAAAAATGTCCAAAGCCCAATCTCTTCCATGCTTCTCAAGACAAACTCGTTCGGAATTGACCGAAGCCCGCTCCTGGAAAATATCGAGCAGAGTCCGTCTGCGTCAGCGGCGAACTACGGCAGACAAGGCCATTATTATCGAGTAATGAGAAGAAGTGGTCTGGAGTTTCAAACACCAGTAGCGCGCCGAGTTTGCGCACACCGACCAGACACAGCTGCATCAAGCTCGCTTGTACATCGATCGCCAACAAATTTCCAAGTCACTCTGAGCTGTAGGGCGTGCACGGCTGAATACGAGCCGGGCGATATCGTAGCCTCATGGGTGGATGCCTTGACTTCGAAGGCTGGGTGTTCAGCATGGTGCGCAAGACGTCTGCGTCGTTTATCGGGAATATGCACAGCGGAACATGTTCCCCCCCGCACACTACGTTCCGAGCGACGGAGGGAGCACCGCATCTGACACAGGCACGACAGGTACCATTTCCTCGGTTCTAGGACGGACGACTGCAGGACACAGGTTGTCGATAGGAAAGCGCGCAACCCGCTGTTGCGCAATAGATTAAATGAGGACTCAAGGTCCGGAGCGTTGCAAGGTGCACCAACATCGCGAGTGTATTGCGAACTTGCGATATCCAATATTGCTGCTTGGAACGCCTGCTAGTTGCGACTCCGTCAACGAATGCATTCATCAACCAGCCACAGTTCGCTGCAACGTTAGCCTGCAGAAAAGAGATCGGGATGAGTAAGTGGAAAGATTGCATTCCTGTCTGGGGACCAGCATGCCTGCGCCGGCCATTGTACAGACTGCCGTACGTTTGGAGTGGGAGTGCGCCTATCATAGAACCGAAGGCACACTCGACACGCAAGCCTGTAGATTTTCCGGATGTCCTTTCATGCCGAGGACGCACTCAGAAGTATCTGTTGAGCGTTACCGGCTTCTTCTGAGGTTCAGATGAGTTTGGCAGCTTTGCGGTCATCATCAGAGTGCGAGAGTTATATAGACTAGCCTGCAGACCGTACTGGGCTGCTGTGCCGCTTCGAATATCTAGGTAAGTATAAGCATCGGGCTTGTAGTAAATGGTTCGTGCTGGATGTAGAAGCCCCATGGCTTCAAGCTCCGCAAGTACACGGGATACGTCCTCTACATTGCGAAAGTCCTACGAGAGTCAAAATCGTCGGTCCCCAAGACTAGAACTGTAGACACATACCTTGGTGTATACGCAGATGAGGCGTTCGTCGGCACCGTCATCAGTTGCGACTTTGGCTGTACATCCGAGACGATCATCAATTACACCTTGCACGACCTTACTCCAGATGCGATTCACGTCCGTTGACTTTGGGAACAACATCCACTGTAAGCACTAGTCAGCTTCAATTGTCGAAGCTGTCAAACAACGATTCCAGAATCGTGAGCGGAGTCTTGATTTACCTTTCCAGAGAGTACGTGGTCCGCGACTGCAAGGTCTGCTATACGCTGCTGTAGGTCTTTGCCCTCCTGAATGAGGGACTTCATGACCATGCCCTTTGGAACACCAGCTCCATTGGCCTGTATTTGCTGTCGCGTCGAGAGAGACTGTTCCAGTAGCTCCATTCCGCCATCTGTGAAGTGGTCAACCCTTGGGAACGCTGATTTGTCTCGCGGATCACGATGAGGATTCTCGACCCATATCCATGGGCAAGTAGAGATGGTTGTTGTATCTGGTGGAAGACGATTCACAAAGTCGTTCACGCTTTCACCCAGCTGCCACGCATCGTGTGATCCTTCACGAAAGTTGAAAAGCTCAAGTCTTGGTTGTGGTTCTGGCGACGCCTTGCGCTTCAGCTTGGATTGTCTTGCCAAACGTTCCTGTTCCATAGCTTGGCGGTCAATGCCAGACATGCTGAACGGCTTGCTTCCATTTGATGTTCGTGAATCAGCTGCTTGCCCCGGAGGTGAGGCATGAGTGGAGGCGATGGCAGATTCACCGTCGTCTTTGATCTGTCGCTTTAGAGCAGCCAGTCTGATGGCATTGGGGTCTTTTTCTTGTGTCGCCCAAAAGGTTCGCGAGTCAAAGTTCGCGCAAAGCGATTGCTGGTGTTCCTGCTCGTCCTCGCTTCCTGTACCTCGGAATGAGCGAAACACTTTGTCAGACAACATCATCGACCTTGATTGAGATGTACTGGCGATATCTCATCACGGTATATGGCGGTGCTCACCGTAGAAGCTCGAATCATCAGACACCCAGCCGTCGCCAGCTGCCATGTGCTCCCCCGCCATCTTTCAAAGTGCGAGTGCAGAGAAGTCTCATGCCATTGAAAACAATTGAATAGTGCGTGAAGTGAGGTGAAACATTGCTTGCTGGTCGTTGGTGAAATGACGACAAGTGATTACTACATGGGGAAGGAGGGTGGGGGACAGGGGTGCCCTGCTCCTACCGCGCGAGAATGTCACGCTAAGCAGCCACTTTACGCGATGGGCCCTCGTTGCGCGTTCAGTATTGTCTGCATGCGCAACCACACGTAGGCAAAGCACTCGAGATGCCACACTCGATAACACCAGAGCCAACGTCCACGGAAACACCATCACCAGACATGTCGCAGAATGACGGCATCAAGGCCGAGCCAGAATCGCAAGATGTTCCCATGGAAGACGCATCAACACCACAACCGGTCGCAGACAAGCCCAAAGTCAACCTAGAGGAGCTGTTCGACGATGAGGATTCAGACGGGGAATTTGCCTCCAGCGCACCAGTCGCGACTTCTCAAGAAGAGCCTTCGCAGCCCGCTCCAATGTACGAATACCATACTGCGAACAACCCTCCAGATATGTACTGACATCCTACAGCAAGATAACCTCCAAATCTTCATTCTCCGACCCGGATATTATGCGTGCCTTCTACCAGCGCATCTTCCCCTTCCGCCAACTCTTCCAATGGCTTAATCACTCTGCGACACCCTCCCCCGACTTCGCTCACCGAGAATTCGCCTTTACTCTCTCCAACGACGCATACCTCCGCTACCAATCCTTCCCCACCGCCGACCTCCTCCGAAAACAATGCATCGCCATGCTGCCCACCCGATTCGAAATTGGCCCCATGTACAGCACCAACCCACGCGACCGCAAGACCCTCCGCAAAGCCAGCGCCTTCCGCCCGCTGATGAAAGAGCTGGTCTTCGATATCGACATGACAGACTACGACGACATAAGAACATGCTGCACCGGCGCCAGCATCTGCCACAAATGCTGGTCCTTCATCACCATGGCCATCAAAACCCTCGACGTTGCCCTCCGCGAGGACTTTGGCTTCAAGCACATTCTCTGGGTATACTCCGGTCGTCGCGGCGCCCACGCCTGGGTCTGCGACAAGCGGGCGCGCGAACTCGACGACCAAAAGCGACGCGCCATAGCTGGCTACTTTGAGCTTCTCAAAGGAGGCGACCAGGGCGGCAAAAAGGTAAACATCCGCCGCCCACTCCACCCACACATCGAACGCAGCCGCCAAATCCTAAAAGACTACTTCCAAACCAGCATCCTCGCCGAACAAGACCCCTGGGCCACCGACGAGAAAGCCCAACACCTCCTAAGTCTCCTACCGGACCCCACCCTCCGCGCCGCCCTCCAAAAGAAATGGAGTTCCAGCCCCAACCGCTCCAGCGCAAACAAATGGTCCGACATTGACTCCCTCGCCGAAAGTGGCAATCTTTCAAAATCCCCCAAAGACCTCCTCGAAGCAAAACAAGATATTGTTCTCGAATACACATACCCGCGTCTCGACGCCGAAGTCTCCAAGAAACTAAACCATTTGCTCAAATCTCCGTTTGTCGTGCATCCTGGTACGGGACGCGTCTGTGTGCCGATTGATACGAGACGCGTGGAGGATTTTGATCCCCTGGGTGTCCCGACGGTGATGCAGTTGTTGCAGGAGATTGATGAGTGGGAGGGTGGTGGGGAGGGGGACAAGGAGAGGAAGATGCAGGATTGGGAGAAGACGAGTTTGAAGCCGTATGTTGATTTTTTTAGACGGTTTATTAGCGGGTTAGTGGAGGAGGAGAAGGTGGGGGTTAAGCGGGAGAGGGAGGATGGGGGAGAGGGTATGGAGTTTTGAGCTGGGAGTGGGGTGAGATTATGCGTGGGTTGTTGGTGTTGTTGTTCGATTGGATATGCGGTGTTATGTAGATTAACGTTTATGAAGAATTGAGAAGGTGGAACAGATTTGTCATACCAATCGTCTGTTACTTAAAACATGAGTGGAAAGCTACGTACTACACCCTTCATTTTTCTTCGTGTAATCATACACCCCACCATGTTCTGCACACACCTTACTTCCTGCTCGCCCTCTGCTCCTTATCCGCCGTCGTCTGACTAATATCCAGACCCAAACCCTTGCTATCCAAGTAGACCTTGTTGTTCGACTGCTGCAGAATCTGGGCAATGTTCCGCGCATTCTCAAACTCCCTCAGATCAACATAGGACCTCGACTTCTTGATGGCGTCACCAATGAGCTCTGCGGAGCGGGCCTCACCCTGGGCGCGGACGACGGTGGCTTGTTTTTCCTGGCGGGCTTTGTCGACGACGAAGGCGGCGCGTTGGGCTTCTTGTTGGGCGACTTGCTTGGCTTCGACTGCGGCGGTGAATTCGGGGGAGAACGCGAGGTGCTGGTGGGGTTGTTAGTTGGCTGTGGGTTGGGGATTGCATGGGGAAGGAGATGACGTACAGTAAGGGAAACATCGTCGAGCATGATGTTGAAGCGGGCTGCTCTTCGGACAAGGTTGTCGCGCACCAGTCTACTGACGTTCTCACGCTGCGTGATGAGTTGACTGGCGTTGAACTGGGCCACGACGCTCTTGAGCACCTCGTTGACAATGGATGGCAAGACGCGCTCATCGTAGTCTGTGCCGAGCGTCCTGTAGATCTGAGGGAGGGCATCGACGCGCGGTCTTGAGAGCACACGGCAGGTTATGTTGACCATTTGCAAGTCCTTGGTTCCGGTGAGGGAGGCGACGTTTCGCGGTTTGGCGCGCACATCGTATGTGATGGGTGTTTCGAACCATGGAATCCGGAAGTGTGTGCCTTCGCTGTAGATTTCCTTTTGCACGCCGCCGACACGGGTGTATTTGATTGCGCGGTGACCACCGTCCACTGCTGCCTGTCAGTGTCGTTCCCCACCACCACTCAATCTCCAAACTCTTCATGCAGACATGTACGCACCGTTGAACAGCGCATTGTTCGCAACCCATATGCCGCCTCCGATCAAGACCAGTCCTCCAATGCCACCAAACAGACCCTTGGGCGCGCCACCTCCGCCTCCTCCGAACCGGGCGCCCCGCTGCGTGAGCTCGTTCTGAATGCGCCTCCAGGCTTCCTTGGGGTCGGGTGCGGACATTGTGTGTGTCGGCGGGTGTGCGGTTTGGACGTGGGGTCGGCGAGACGTAAAGGCGGCAGCGGATGGAGCTCGGTGGTGAGGTCAACGAGTCAACGACGATGAGAAAATGGTCCGCGGCGAATTACGCACGGTGCCAAGACATTACAACTACCACTGCGCCTGCACCGCAACTACATTTTCCTTGAATGTGTTCAAACCCTTCATTATAGTTCTTGAGCATGTTTGGGCGTCTCCACCACTTGCATCAGCCATGATTCCAAACTCGTGTTGTTTCGTCCTAAACGCGCGGGCTGATCTGATAGCAGTGGTGGTTCGCTACCTATCATGTGCATTGGCCACCCAATCAGTGTCGTGTGTGTCCTGTAAAGCACAGCTGTCCCCAAGCCCCATTAACATCTCATAACCTTCATATCGGCCCATATAGTGGCTTGTTTTCCTTTCATCGTACTTGTACTTTTCAGATACCCCGTTGTTTCTTTACCGTATTCCCAAGGCCCTTTGTGCTTGTATCGTGGAGCTGTGCGACGCAGGCGGAGCTATCACCCAGCTCAAGGTAGGACAGAAGATGGACAATTCACTCGAACATGAACAATGCTGACCATGGACAAGACGCGAACAGCGCTTCACAAGCTTTGGCAAGGCTTCCCCATCGCCATCACCATTTCCAACCCCCCTGAAGACACTCGCGACCCCACTTCACCATGCATCTCAAGTCGCATTCGCTGCGAACCATTGCTTGGGCCACCCTTGCAATCACCACCGCGCACGCCCAATATCTGATCGACAACCTCAGTTTTGGAGCAAAGTCTGGCGCATACATTTCGCCCAATCTCCAAACGATACCGCACTTTGTCGTCCAGGGTAGCGAAGACTACGTCCCGCAGATCCTCTCCGACCGCGTCATCCTCACCCCTCCATACCCAGGCAACAAGCGCGGTTCAATATGGGCGCAGAATCCGCTACACCTCTCTGGCGACTGGACCGCCGAGCTGCACTTCCGCGCAACGGGCATGGAGCGCGGCGGCGGCAATCTCCAGCTCTGGTACGTCAAGGAGTCGCAGGCGCGCGAGACGCCAGCGAGCTTGTACACTGCGCCCAAGTTTGACGGACTAGTCCTTGTGATAGACCAGTACGAGGGTCACGGGGGCTCCGTGCGAGGATTCCTCAACGACGGCGCAATCGACATCAAATCGCACCCTGACCCAGACACACTGGCTTTTGGCAAATGCGACTACGCCTACCGCAACCGCGGCGAACTCACGCCCGTCAAACTCCACCACGCAGAGGGCTTCCTCGAAGTCATCGTAGACGGCGCCTCGTGCTTCAAAACCGACAAGGTCAAGCTGCCCGAGGGCTACTACTTCGGCATCAGCGCCTCCTCCGCCGAAAACCCAGATTCCTTTGAAGTCCACAAATTCCTCCTGTCAACCACAAAATCCACCACACGTGAAGAACCCAACAAGAACATCCGCTATGCCGACTCGGCACAACAACACCAAGCGCAGCAAAATCTCGCCTCGCAGCAAGGCCACGAGCAGCAAACCCACCAATCCCAACAGCAAAAGCAACAAACCCCACACCACGGCTCCTCCACCCCGGCCGACATTCCCAAAATGCTCGACGACATGGCCGCAGCCAGCATCCGCAGCACCCAAGACCAATTCGCCGACCTCCACAACCGCATTCAAATCATGCACAACCGACTCCTCGACATGATCGACCTGGTCGAAACCCAAGAAGCAAAATCCCAACAACGTTTCAACGAGCTCATGGCGCGCGTCGTCCCCATTGACGATCGGGGCGCAGCAACCATGCGCAATGTAGAGAAGGTGGAGCGCACGACGATGCAGATCCTCAGGGATTTGGAGAGTAAGGATTTCAAGGATTTGATGAGTCAGGTGCATAGGGCGATTGAGGGGGGGAATGAGGGGTTGAGGGTTAGTTTGCCGGGGCAGTTGGGCGATGGTATGTTCTTTTTCTGTTTTCCTTTTTCTTATTCTTCATGTCATGTGATATATGAACAGGATTAATGCTAATGTGTGATGCAGTTGTCAAGAGTCATGGACCGAGCATGACGACCTTTTTGTTTATTGCGATTGCGGTGCAGATCATGGTCACGGGGGCGTATATTGTGTATAAGAAGAGGAGGGGTGGTGCGCCGAAGAAGTACTTGTAGCGAGCAGGTTTGTTTGTGTATGTTTGGGAGGCGGTATCTTGTTCATATACATGTCGTTGTACTGGCGAAGGGTAAGCATTTGCGGCACTGTAGATAGAGTAGACCAGCCATTGCTTATTGAGTGAGAAGTTTGTAGCGAATACAACGCGAGTCTAAATCACGAATCAATATCACAAAGTCTTATTGGCAGAAGAGCAAGAGCAGATATGTGTTGTCCAAGATTTGATTGATTCTAATTCCGACATGTGGTGAACCTATTCAGTTCCTCCATATTTCCCATTCTGTCGTGATATCGTAAACCGCTCATTCCACGTCCTGTCCGCTGCAGCTGCACGCTTATTTGGCCTCGTCAAAGACATAGGTCAAGTGGCAGCGACCGCAGTACTGGCGGTTGTGCATGGCAGCCATGAAGACACCAGCACCGCACTCGGGCTGGGGGCACTCGCGCCTCAGACGCTCAATCTTGCCATCGCCGTCGACCTTGTAGTACTTGAGGACAGCTAGCTTGGTCTTCTTGCGCTTGTGCTTGATCTTCTTGGGGGTGGTGTAGACCTTCTTCTTGCGCTTCTTGGCGCCACCACGCAGGCGGAGGACCAAGTGGAGGGTCGACTCCTTCTGGATGTTGTAGTCGGAAAGGGTGCGGCCGTCCTCGAGCTGCTTGCCGGCGAAGATGAGACGCTGCTGGTCCGGGGGAATGCCCTCCTTGTCTGGGGGGAGTTGTTAGATGGTGCGCGCGATGGGAGGTTTGCATAAGAGAACGTACCCTGGATCTTGGACTTCACATTGTCGATGGTGTCCGAGGACTCAACCTCGAGGGTGATCGTCTTACCCGTGAGGGTCTTGACGAAGATCTGGAGAGGTTGTTAGTACATTTGATCACTATGGCCAGTCGCGCCGTCTTACCTGCATGATGGCGACCGTAAACAAGTCTCCTTGTTATCCTTCAGTCGTCGATGCGAAGTTGTGGGAGAAGAAGTCCCGAAAGTCACCGACGTGGAAAATGTGTGTGGGCGGGGTTACTAAGCGGGTGCTTGGCGCTAGCAGAATCGGCACTTATGCAGCACCGCCACCACCGCCCTCAGCCGCATTTGTGCTCATCCATGATCTTGTTCTTGTCCTCACATTTTGAGAGGTTGTTTCAACAGCACTTCACGTGATGATTAATTCTTACGCTTAATTCAATGCGACTCTTCGAATCCCTTCTCTCGAAAAACACCGCACATTGAATAGTGCGCAGCAGCTTCTCGTTATCCAAATCAACAATCTCAACACCGTACCAATTCATCCCAAAATGTCCAGAAATTATCCAGATACATAGGGAATGCACAGTGACACAGATCGGAAGTGTAACCGGGCCTGACTCTCGCGACCATGGGTGCAGCATCCGAGCATTTCGCCTACAAAATTACTCCACGATGTGCTCTGACGCTAGTAGATCAACACATGCACCACGTCAAGTCCAATGCGCAGCGCGGCCACAGGCCTCATTCTCGAGACGCTCCAGATCCATGATAGCCGGAAGACACGGGTGTTCCCGACCAAGAATCCAGGTTCCAAGTTTAACATGTGGTGATGCATGCAATTCGTGGCCTGAGGTTAGCGTGGCGCTTATCGTTGCGCGGCAACAACGCTGTTGTTTATTTATGCCGGCCCATATACATCGTCATCTGCACCTATCTTTACATTGAGAGACTCCTCCCTCGCATCCATCCCCACACTCTGCCGAAACTATCATCCACACTTCCCACGACTAGTAAACTAGACCACACAACACCACCTACACGCACTATTCACACAGGCTTCGGCCAGAGACTTACTTGAAACAGGCTTCTGGGAGACTGCATCTGTACTGAGGAGACCATAAGGATAACGACCGCCCGGCGGAGCGCCGCTTGCTTTGCGTGAGGTATGTCATCAACACCGTCTGGATTGATGCGCGATGCATTGACTGCAAGACGAGATGAAAACTAACGCATTGCAGTATCGGACCACATAGGACTTCCCCCATCCTCGAAAACCATATCCGGACTCCCACCTGCATACGATATGCTGTCCACGAATATGCCATCCGGCATCGAACGCCGACGAACCCAGCACCGACGACAACTTTCCACACCTGCTGCCTTCGACGCGCAACCAGTACGCCCACAACCTGCTAACTCACCACTACGACGACACCAGCGATCCGGCATGAGCCTGGATCTCCGGGGTATTAACCTCGGAGCCACTCATGTCGCGCAACACGCCCACTACCCGGAATACACGACACCAGGACCCATCGACACCCGATCCTTCCAGCAGGAGGACAGTACGGTAAGTATTACTAACCTAGGACAAACACCACAGCACTCTATGCAAGTAGCGCAACCGCACAGCCAGCCCCAGCCGGGCCCCCAGGACGCCTTTTTGCGATCCCCAGTACAGAATTCCCTCTCCTCGCCGCGCACTCCTCACCAGTCTCTCCGCGCGCAGTCTCCCCAGCAGCCTCCCGTCTCCCCCTCTAAACCCCCTACAGAACAACAATTGAAAGACCTCCGTGAGCACATACAGTCAGTGTATGGCTCATGTGGGCAAGTCTTCATTAACATCCTACCAACCCCTACTACAACACCACAGAAGCCGTCGCAATTACCGAGCCATGCGCCACTCACTGCAATCACACAGCCACCCAGCTTTGCTGACATGGGCGATCTCAACTTCGAGCCTTCATCACGGGCCATGACCTTTGATTTCGAAAACCCAGAGGCCGACTTGGGCTACGAGTCTTCTTCATACTACAACTCAGATGCACTATCGCCGTCACCAATGTCATCGCCGACACGGGAAACAAGAAACACGTTCCTCGAAGGCATTGAGGAGCATCAGGAGATGGTATTCTCGCAGCCCCCGGCTCTCCTGCCAACACTACAGGCATCAATGTCCATCACTGGTCTTCCGCTTGACATGGAATCATATGAGCAATCGCAAATGTACAACGATCTCGATCTCGATGTGGACGCTAGTCTCGAGTTCACCGGCATTGCTCCTGAAGAAGTCCAGCGTTACATCAGCGAACAAGACCCCGTCACCAGCAAATGGACCTGTCTCTACCTTGATTGCGGCAAGGTTTTTGGTCGTCGTGAGAACATCCGATCCCACGTACAAACACATCTTGGCGACCGTCAGTTCAAGTGCAATGGATGTGGCAAGTGCTTCGTTCGCCAGCACGACTTGAAGCGACATGCAAAGATTCACTCTGGCAACAAGCCCTACAAGTGCCCCTGCGGCGCGGGATTCGCGCGACAAGACGCGCTTACCCGTCATCGCCAACGCGGAATGTGCGTCGGTGGCTTCGCTGATGCCGTCCGAAGGCAAGCCAAGCGCGGTCGGCCAAAGAAGAACCGCCCAGAAATGGAGGACCGCATGGACAAGGCCGCTCGCACACGACGCGCATTGGTGTCTGCCGCACCTTCATCAGCAGGGTCGCCATACTCCGAGGTTCGATCCCCATCGCCGCTCGAAGGTTACAAGCCAGCTCATTCGCAGGATTTGTCCCAGATGATGTCTGATGCGCAGAGCTTTAACGAGTCCTTGAATGCCTCCAATGATCCTTTTAGGTATGTCTGGTCTCTCGCAATCTTTTCTTGGCCATAACTAACCCTTTTCTAGCTTTGACACATCGTCAAGTCCTTACGCAGACGACACGCAAATTGTGCAATCGAGTTTTATGACCACGTCCTCATATGCAAGCGACGTCGCATCAATGAACATCCTCCAGCAACTCTCGCAGAACTCACACACACCGCCAATGTCACCTGCGGACCAACGCCCCCTCTCCTCAGGATCGAACGCGAATGGGAGTGCGCCAGCACAATCAAGTCCATTGAAGGAGTCATTGTCACCATCAAGATCATCGATACAGTCGAATCAGTTTACGACACCTCCAACATCACCAATGGAGTCAAAGGACGACTTGAATGAGCTATTTGACATTCTTCCCGAGAATTCGTACTCGCAATTCGATCTGGAGATGAAGGCCATGGGTGACTTTACATCGCTCGACAACTCATCGTATGACCTTCTGGACTTTACTGTCTGATTACGATATTTTGTATTTGGTACGATTACAGGAGGCAATGTGTGGGACAGGCTGTATGATATTCATGTGCTATTTACAGCGTAATGACTGGCGTTATCTACCATCTCCGGCAGATGACAGGACGCGTCGCTTTTGACTTCTCCGGCCCGGTACAGGTACCAACCATGTTTTTGGAACGAGGCTAGATTTGACGATCAAAAACGATTTTCGCTTCTTGGGTTGCAGACGTGGGATCACGCTCTTTTATTTGGGATGGGTGTGATGTTATCAAGGCGTTTATGGTGCATTATCTGGTGGCGCGTATTAGCGACGCTGTTACGCCTCTATGAAGGCGAGGCTTTATGTCGCGCACTACTACGTAGAAATACAGTTTGGTTGACGGTTCATCATTATTGTCTCTTGATATCCCTACTTTCATCAAGTGACTTTGTACAATAAAATTTATCCATAACCTTTGACATGCTGCGAAGACACACACGCGAGCCGTGAGGTGACCGTCAATATTGTAGCACCTTCCTCCAAGCATTGTGTTCAATAAGCCTTCCATGACTTACGAGAAAAACGCTTCCTTATAATCCCAGACCGTCTTCACTTTCATGACAACATGAAGGTAGAGCAAACGCTCTGCCCTCTGGTAACGCTAACCTTAGACAGCATATGTTTTTCCTTCACCTACTGGCACGAGCTTGCCGGCTGACTCAAAGTGTTTGCATGTTCCATGCGTAGATATTCCTCAGCGCGAGTACCTCCAACGCTCACTACCTCCTTCCCACTTCCAACCTCCACCTACATCTCCATTGCCGCTCAACGACACACGCACCCATGGACGCAACACCACCAACGCAGACCCCGCCCACCAAACGCCGCCTCGGCCACTTGCTGCATGATACATTCATCCACCTCATCCTGCGCAATGCTCCCCGCCAAATCCTCCAAAACGCAACCAAGCTCTTCACCTCGTTCTCATACCTCCACCGCGCCTTCTTCATCTTCACCCCCATCCTCTTCGCCATCGCCGAGTATGAACTACCAGGATTCCTCCCCACCATCTACGAACTCCCCATCTGCATGACCGCCTACACAATCGCCGGCCTCCTCGTCTTTGCGGGCATCACGGTGTTGAACTGGCTTGAGACCGCTGTCTGGCCCTGGCAGGAATCAGGCTGGGTATGGCCGTGGGAACGATGGTTCTGGGGCGCCAATCTGACTGACAGTGAGTTCAGTATGAGTACGGTATCACTGCCTGAGATGGAGGGACTGGGAAGTTTACATGCGGCGGGTGAGAAAGAGGCGACGGTTCAAGAGGTGGTGAATGCGCAGAGAGACACGACTGTGGAATTCCAAGGCAGTACGAGGGCAAGTAATCAGGATGAGGCGCCGACCGTTGCATTTCGACCGGCAGGCGTTCGATCCACTCTTTCTCCTCCGGCAACACCGACTTCAACAGCGCGTACGAGCTGGGTCGAGGGAGACATTCTCATACCGCCTACACCGCAACTTCCTCACAGCATGCGTTCCGGTTCCATGCTACCTCCTCCTACGCCCGCAGACATCCATCGCAGCGGCCTTCTAGGCGAGTCGCCCATGCCACCACGGTTCAGCGATTTTGGAGGAGTTCCGTTTGCGAGGCGCGCGGATGCCAAGGCTGCGACGAATGAGTGGATGAGGTCTGGTGCTACGAAGACAGAGAAGGCGAGGGCGAAGAAGGTTGTGGTTGATATTTGGGAGTTTGAGAGAGAGGAGGAGGGTTCGGTCTGAGATCGTCGTTTGATTGATATGGTGTTGAACACGGACGCCCACATGATTTCTTGCCAATATGAAAGAATGTACAGTACCACAGAGAGTTCATTCAGGAACCGGAATCCTGTGGAAAACCTTTCTCGATTTAGTGTCTTCAGCCTTTGAGCTTCTGCACGCTACAGCATAGACTCGATGTAATGACACTTCATCCTTCAGGAATGGGCGAAGACACTGCATTATGATCATAATATGATTGCTTAATAAAATCCCGAGCACATCCAACTCAGAACGATCGCACAACGCGAGCATCACACGTCCCGGCGCGTCGCCGTGCACTCTACGGGTCCCACCAGAACTTGACGTCATGAAACCTCCCCTAGCGCCTCGACCACCACCGCAAATCCTCCTTTCCCATGGCCCAAAATTTCCCAACCCCCTCCGCCCTGTCAGTGCGCACTCGATAAGCTTACTTTTAGTTCCGATCTGATGCAACGCCTGGCCAGATGGGGTGATGCATTAGATCTGGCAACCAATGGGTTTACTTGCCGAGCGATCGTACCTGAGAGATCTATGATGTCGTTGCTATGGGGAGACAAAGCCACGAGGGCACGGATGAGTATTTGACGATCGGGGGTGGGTATGACATATGCAGGTCCCTGATGAGGGCTGGGTTAGGTTGTGTGGTGGGAATGGGGAGGCTAAGATGGGGGGTGTGGACACTTGAATTGATCACGCCAATTACTCCTGTACTTTTCTCATCGTTCATTTTCATATACCCTTTTCAGTTCTTCGATTGAATTCAGATCATGGCGCAGACCAGCGAGACCAGCGAGACCCCGAACAAAACACATGTACTCAATTTCTTCTACGACAATGAAGACAGCAGCGCGTTGACGGTCCTTGTCAACGATGTTCGCTTTCACATCATCGTCAACCCCAAAGACCTTCAAAAGTCGCGAGACAAGCCTCTCTACTATGAATACCTCGATAAGATCTCTGCGCTACGAGAAGCCGAAGAACGAGAAGAAAAAGCTGCTGAGGAAGCGCAGTCCAAGAGCCTCAACGGCAAGAAACTACACAGCGGTTCAAGCGACAGCGGTATAGACGTGACTGCCTACGACGAAGATGATAATGCCTCAGACCAAGACCAAGACTCTGGCAGCGCGGGTGTCGAGCTACGAAATTGGATTCTCTCAGCTTTTGGCGACATCACCGAACAATATGCGCCCCCTGATCGTGAGCCAGAAGAGTCCACGCTGTACGATTGGTACCACGGCCCAACCTACTTCTACAACATGACCATCTCCTCTGGCGCTCTTACTCCAGAACTCCTCGAAACAACAGACGATCTCACCCAACGAATCGATGCCCTAGTACCCAGAATGAAGATGCCAAAATACATCCAAGAATACCCCATCCCATGGCTCAACGCAAACGACCTAACCGTAAACTCCGAAGTCAGTTTCCCCGAGCCCGCTCACCCAGGAAAAGTGACGCACACTGAGATGGGGGAGGTGTATTTTTTCAAGCCCGTTGTCGCCGACCAACCCGGCAGCACAAAACGCGAGATCCAAATCCTCCGCCAACTTGAAGAACTGAATTTAGACATCAAAGCGCCAAGACTAATGGGCTTCGTCTCATACAACAACAGCAAGACCGAAGCCATGGGCCTCCTCCTCTCCCACATCGCCTCCCCCAAACCCCTCACCACCCTCCTATCCCCCAGCGTCCCCGCCTCACTACGCGAAACCTGGGCGCAAAAAAGTAAAACCTATGTGCAGACCCTTCACGACCACGACATCATCTGGGGCGATGCCAAGGCGGACAACTTCATGGTTGATGCGGAGGACGAGCTGTGGATTATTGATTTTGGGGGCAGTTGGACCGAGGGGTGGGTTGATCCTGAGGTTGCGGAGACGAGGGAAGGCGACGATATGGGGTTGGAGAAGGTGGTTGCTGCGTTGGAGGATCCGGATAGGAATACGTTTGATCCGAAGGCGTTGGAGAGTGAGAGTGAGAGTGAGGAGGGAGATGTGAGTGCGCCGCGGGAGCCGATTGAGACGGCTAGTGGGCTTTTTGTTACAGAGAGGAGACCGGAAGATGATGAGGATCAGGGAGGAAGTGCGAGTAAGAGGAAGCGTGGGGATGATGACGAGGAAGAAGAGGAAGAGGGTGTGAGGAAAAAGAGTAAAGGTGATGAGAGCAAGCATGGGTATACCCCGGAGGAAGACTAGATGGTCTAAATATGTTTGCTCGATTTATTTGTGTAGTCTTAGAGATATTGGTACGATAGTATCAACTTAATAATTTCCACATGTATCCTTCGACGCGAAGTGCATTTTACATAAGGTCACGTTTCAGATCATACTACATGGCTAACAAGGCATTATTACTGTGATTTAAAGAAGATACAACTAGGATCGACCTATATACGCGAGATTGGATGCTCAACAACAATTTTCTCCATGCTCAACTGCCCACCCGCACTCCGCTCTATTCCTGCAATTGCCTCATCGATGCCCTTCGCCACACTCAGTTTCGGTATGACGAACTTGCCGTGTCCGTAATTCTTCAGTGCCCACAACGTAGACTCGACTATCCTCACCTGCCACTCCTCCGACACCACGCCACCAAATGGGTTAAAGTCCTTATCTCGCGTTGCTAAAACCATCTGCCACATCTCCTGCTCAGGAATCGGTAGTGTGCAGGCAAATTGAGTACCCGGATGGATACTCCCGCCCTCATCTTTGAAGCAGCGCTCCACTATAGCAGGACTGCTCTTTCCAGCCGCGTGATCCGGTCCAAAAATCCCCGCGCCCACGGTATCAAACGCATACCGCGGCGTTACCCCCCTCTTCCCAAACTCCTTCTTGATCTGATCGACCACGTCCTCATCATGGTAGTCAAAGCACGCATCAGCTCCCAACTCTCTCAACTTGGCATGGTGTTTCGCACTCGCGGTGACAAAGATCGGAGCATGCCCCGCAGCCTTTGCCAGCTGTACACCCGCAAGCCCCACGCCGGATGCAGCACCCCAAATCAAGACGCTCTGTTTCTCTGTTCCAGTAATCCCGGCATCCGCGAATGCCAACCCAAACAGGTTGAACAGCGCATCTGCAGCCGTCTGCACAACAGCAGGCAGTCCCGCCGCCTCAATCATACCCAAGCCCGCGGGCACCTTGTAGAAACACCGACCCTGCGCAATCGCATAGTCCTGGTGCGCGCCCTTCCACAGCTCGCGCGCGTGGCCGGGCAGATTGGCACCGCAGATCTTGTCGCCGACGGAGAAGCGCGAGGATGGTCCTACGGCGATGACTTCGCCCGACATGTCGTAGCCTGCAACGGAGGAGTGGAGACCAAGGGTGTTGTGCTTGATGTCTGCGGGGTTGACGCCCGAGTATGATACACGGACGAGGGATTGCTCGCCAGTGGGTGTGTAGGTGTCGTCGATTTTTCTGACTTCGATCCCAGTTGGGGAGAGGAAGAGGACTTCTCTTGGTTTGTCTGCCATTTTTTCACTCGGTGGGGGGATAGTGCGAATTGGGAAATGTGTTGAGTATGGTAAGTATCGGAGAGGTTGTTCTCCTTCTCTGCTCTTATATACTGCTGTCTTTACGCACGACTTACCAAGCAGTTCCCCGCGCGAACATGACGCTAGCGTTCATACTACATTCTATTCTCACCAATCATGGTCTATTTGGTTCCATGGAGAGGGCTAGAGAGCGTCTTTTTGTGGGGGATACGTCTTTCGCTGTTGTGCGTACCAGAGTATGGCTGACATTCGCATGCGGAGCTTCCGCGTTGCAAGCCGGGGAGACTTCCGCCCCAATGCACAGGCAAGTCGTCTGCCAATTAATAGTAGCTTTGCTCAGCATTACCAAGCAACACGGGGTTAGTCGCCCGATAATGTCAAAAAGGGCTTGGATGCAAATGTATGTAGTCGGACTCGGGGCATTTATTTCCCCATCATACGTACTCACGCCATTTCCATCAATCCCATAGATAATTCTCACAAAACTAATCCAAAAAGGATACAACAGCGTCAAGAAATGAACAGGAATACAATCATCTCATCTTGAAAGATTGCTAACAAATTTTGCACATTACAAATTGTGCAATAGTAGTATTTCAAATGCCTTTCCATCCTCCCTCCACCCACGCCCCTCAGACTCCCCCATCCCATCACCGGAACCTACATATCTTCTCCTGTACCCACATACACCACGATGAAACCATCTCGCACAGCTCACACAAAGTCCAAGGCCCATATTACCCGCTTGACAGACACGGGCCTATCATACTACTTGCTCTCATGAATGCGCGAACCAAAGCAGCAAGTCACGTGCTCCTCACCATACCCTACCCTACGCATGTACTCGCCTACCATACCGACCTATCATGACTACGCACTCCATATACCCCAGGAATGCAACGCAAAGCGACCATCAAGTCACGTGCTTCCTACCCTACCCAACGAATACCTAAGTACACTCACCTACCATAGGTACCTGACTATGCATCATTAGTACCCAGTACCCAGTACCCACCCACTACACCCCAGATCCCGTACCGATATCGCTGCATTATATTCCGTGTACCGCGCAAGTGAAGCGAATCTCGAACGCGTAAGACGAGGTTCATTTAGAAAGGTACCGGTACCCGGTATTTCCGCAAAGCAGGTAAGCCGACTGAGCGTGTGAAACGGTGAGCGAGCGTGGAGCGGTGAGATGGATGGGTTTTTGTGCCATTTAGACGGGCACGGGGGATTGTCGATGTCGGTATGAAGTACCATATGAGGATGATGTGTGATGAGGAGGCGTCTTGATTAAGTGTGATATGGGTGGCCGGGTGAGTTGTATGAGTTTGTTGGTGTCTTGGGGTATCTAGCGTGGGTTGATCATGACCTAGGAGTAATAATGGGTGATGTGATGCTAATTGAGAGATGTCATGATAGGTTTGAAGAGCAAAACGGTTTTTGGAGGTACCCTAATATCTGGATCTTAGGAATGAAAAAGTCCATTGCGCATTGATTGGAGATCCCGTAATCTATCCGAATCCAAGCAGAGCAAAGCAAAAGAAAAAAGGAGAGAAGCATCGCTGTATCGTCTACAAAGCCAAGCCAAAAAAAAAGTCGTGGGGAATCAAAAAGGTAACCAGTTATGTCAAAATGAAAAAAAGAACCAGAATCCAACTGTGTGCTCATCCCGAGAAGTAAGTCACCCAGATGATAGAGTATCGCCCAACAGCGCCGCCAACGTTCAAAATCATGACCTAAAAGTCGAAGATGGAGAAGAAAAGAGTAACCCGCTCGCTAAATGCACACCATCGTGAAACCAGCCGATAGCATAGCCATCTATGCAGACCGCTCACTCCCGACTGGACTCCTCTCCATTGGTGTCGACGGGAACGAGAAGTCCACTGGTGATGGTGGAGGTGCAGGAGTCTCGTAGACGTTTGAGGAGCGCGATGTCATTGTTGATGATGTGGTGGAGGAGGAGGCTTTGAAGGCGGCGCTGACGTCGTGGCCGAGGGTGGAGTTTGTGAGGATTGAGAGGCGTTGGCGGGGGTTGAAGGGGGAGACTGTTGCTGCGGACATTGCTGCGGTGTGGTTTGGTTGTGTGGAGGGTTGGTTTGGTTGTGAGGCTTTGAAAGGCCGAGTGGAAGTTGATGATAGTTGGGTTTGTTGAAACTGCAGTCGAGGGCGTGGCTATATACTCGAACACCAATATTGACGTCGAGAGAACGAAACGTCGACGTCGAAAAAGCTGCAAGGATAATGCCAGATGAGGTATCAAGTTCCTATAACGGAGCAAGGCGCAAATATATCGACAAGTCTGAGTTGTCGCTCGTCTTTCTTCGCTGGCAATATCGAAAGTGAATGGTGGCTTTTATTCAAATCTCCGAGATGCAACTCTGGCCACAAAGACTGGGAGATATGTACGCAAGCTGAAGCCTACAGCATGAGTCAGATTTTAATATCCAAGATTGTGACGACGGGGCTGAAGTCGTCCGGCCAAGCAAGTGTGTTGGCACACCCGAGCCGGCTTGCCCGAAGAGACAAATGGCGGAGCCCCGGACTGACGTTGCAAGTATAGAACAGGGCTGTATTTGGGGCTTACTTACTGGTGATGATGCGGCAATGTGGTTGGCTGGGCGTGGGGCGAGTGGAACCGTCTGGTTGGGATTGTCTTGTTGCGGGAATAGCGAATGGTCTTGGTACAATGTGTGATGGGGCTGACACGAGGGTTGATTCGCACGCACGAAAAAATGGCAATAGTGTAGATCAGGGGTATGATGAGTGTGAGTGTGTGTGTGTAAGCGCAAGAGTTGTGCTCTGGAGAAAAACCGACGATAGAAGGGTCCCAAAGGGGGATTGCCCTCTTATACCCAAGAGGACGCGGCTTCACGATCTCACCGCCGGATGCTGACTCGCAAGAATTAGGCTTCTTGGGCCGCCGGAAGGGAAGACGCATTGAGCAAAAAGCCAAAGCAAAGGGAAGACTACCGCAGCAAACAGCAATTAGAGGCCAGCGGAGCAACTACACGGGGAAGCGGACACGGACGGTTGCGCTCCTTGCATGGGCTCTGATGTCGCACACTTTGGGGGGGGAAGCAAAGTCCATCCCACGCCCAAACCTTGCACAGACTAAGACGCAGTGGCGTCTGGGGGTTGTCCTGTCACTGTCGCGATTAGGAGGATTGAGTTTTTTTTTCCAAGCAGCGCTGCTTCGATCCGCAATGCAAAGGCGATCCTGCATGCGACGGAGCAAACACTGCGAGATAGCGCACCTGCACCGCTTGCTTGGCTTGGCTGCGGCCCGTTGAGCGTTCCACTCCAGTATGTGAAGATTCAAGAAGAGCAAGCAGGGCGAAGAAGCAAACCAACCCGCCGCGGTCCGCGGAGAGGTACCAGCCGTCGTGGCGCAGACGTGGGACAAGACAACGACAAGTGTCCCCTTGGGCAGTCTCACAAAGCAAGGCGCATCACGCAGAGCCTAACCACGGAAAAGGACGGACAGGGCAATCTCTGACCGCTCCTTGAAGTCGCGTCGTGTTTTGTGTCGTGTCGTGTCGCCATGCCACGCGAGGCGCGCGCAAAAGGATGGGGTACATGGCAAGTGGAGCGTGGTGGAGCTCCGGGAGGCCCTCCCCGGATACCGACACGCCGGATCCTTGGACACACACCACACTCAAGCCGGCTGGAACGCGTCTGGAATGCGACCAGACGACGCACTGACTGCCCGCATCACCAACAGACACGCATGCACATCGCATCTTGCGCCCGCGATCGAGAGGCCCTTATCTGTTGCGGGCGAGTCAACCGCCGCGGCCCCTGATTCTATCTTTCCTGTTCCCATCTTGTCGCAAACTTGGTGACATGCGGCCTGTGCGTCGTCTTGAACGGGCAGGAGGTGTGTCGTTGCGACGATGAATATTCAGAAAAAAGTCTATCCGGCCGAAATACTCCTGCAATGACATGAGGCTTCGAGAAGCGTGCAAGAAAAAGTAAAACGCTCGAGCCGGCATGTGTCGTGCGCGAAACCCTCCCACCTCCTCCTTCCGTCTTACGCGACTTGATTCGGCAGATTCAAGGAGTTTTGGGCGTTAAGATTCCGCCTAGAGTAGAGTATAGCTAGCTAAGCTACTGCGGTGGTATTCCGATTTTAAAAAAAATGATGTGAGAAAATGGTGACATCTCAGACCTTCATCTGCCCTGCGATTCGACGCTTTTTCGCATCCATGCTCAAAGCATGTCAGCCCAAGCCCAAGCCGTTCCTTTCCTTTCCTTTCCAATTCGTCACGCAGCATCCGAGCCGAGCCTAGCCTTCCCTTCACGGCACCATACCATGTGCGAAGCCGGCGTCCCCGTCCTACCAAGGTTTCAGCAACGTCTTCGTCTCACGTTGAACAGGTGCGCGGATGACGAATCGGAAGTGCAGGGGTGGGAGGCTACTAGGTAATGCCCCAGGATGATTGTAAACACGCCATCACATCATAGATGCGATACACTCCCGTACCGTATAGATTAGCAATAGAGAGTTGAGCTTAAGGGTAGCGCGGAGCGTACTAACTCATGAACAATTACCAATACGCCGCTGCCAAATGTTTTATTTGTACTCAGCCTTGTCAACTAGTCAGGCTGGCAATTGGCTCAAACTTGGCTCGACTCGCTATCGCTAATCTATACGGTAGTCATCCTGCCTCTCCAAACTTCAACACAGAGAATTGCGAACGCGAACCCTAACATGCGAATAATCGTGTGATATTCCGACAAAACAAAGAACTGGCGTGCATTCGCTAACTACCATGACTTACCGAAACCCAGGTAGCATAGCATACTATACTAGAGTATACTCTGCGTCGTCACGTCGCACAACCCCCCCCCCCCCCCCCTTTTTTTACGCCCTGGCATTGTGGGAAACTGACTGACGAAATCGGAGTTCTCCCTGTAACACTATGCCTTGTCACACATGCTCCTCCGCAATCCACCCTCCCCACCGGCGGTCCATCAAAAAGCCCTGATCTGATCTGGGGAAATTAAGCACAGTGCTGTACGTGTACAACAGGTACATGTCCCTTGCAAAAGTCTACATAGAGTATATCCCAGGTCCCCAACCTTGGTAAATCTAACGTACATACGCGACCCTATTCGTACGGTTTTCCCGTCCTTGTTACACTCTGCACAGTGCAGACAGAGTACAGCAGTAGGTACAGGTGTACCGTGTATGCGGTACGGTACCTTGCTGTTGTTGTTTGCCGGTGGGATTCTAATTAGTCTTGCATTAGGTATCTAGTAAATGTGCAATACAGTAGTGCAACAATGAGACTTGCAATCCTTGGAAAACAAATTGCTGGAATACCTTTTACGGCGCCGTGGAGTACAGTATCTCCATAGACATGTTAGATTAGGCCTTCGCTTTAGTCTGGTAGTTTCTGTGCTGTAACCATCAAGCAGAGACTGAAATGTAGTTTATCGCGAACACGTCCATCACTGATGATGCAGTTTCTGCTCCTACCCAACTCATTCTTATCTTACAGATCCCAACTTTGTAGATCCTAGTATGATAGTACACAACACGACCCCCAACCCCAATCCCAACCCCTACCAGTCTACTCCCAACCCGTCAAACACACAACAAACACAAACACGCCACCACTTATCCCCAACCATCCATCTCACCGCCCTCCCCACACCCACATCCATACCTATACCCCCCATCCTCCTTCCCCAGACCTGGTCGCGATCCCGATCCAACCTTCACCGCTCGTCCCCTCCGTCCTCCGCTCCCATGTACACCCGCTCCCCCCAATCTCTATACGCACACCCGATCCCCACCCCGGCGCATATCCGCTCGGAAATAAAAACCGTTGCAGTAACAACTTGACATATGTGAGTCGTACTAACTATATCCGGGTTTCCCAATTCGTAGAACCCGGATCTGCTGTACCTGGTACTGTAGAAGAGTTGAGGGCGGGGGGGGAAAGGGGAGGGATGATGCTTGTATCAGGGGTCCGGGGACTGCGTATGGGTGGTACAGTAATAGATGTAGTTCTGGAAGGGGGAGTATGAAAAAGAGTACGAGTACGAGTAGGAGTAGGAAAAGGACTAGGATTGGCAGGAGTACACATACCAAACGTACGTACGTAAGCGCGTGGGAGATGGATGGGGATGGGGGGTGTGGTGTGCTGAGTGCACGTGAGGAGTAGAAACTCCGCATGTACAATGTTGATATGTTGGTTATTTCGTTTGTCGGTGTTTATTCACTACTTAGCATGCGGATGGTGTTTTACCTCGAGGCAAGTCTACGAGATCAAGTGGACAAACACAATAGAACAACACACGCGATGAATAAAAAGCCATTGTTGCATTAAAAGGGTATAATTCTTCGTTCGCAACATGCAAGGTCACAGCAGCGTTGTTTAAAAAAGGTGTCTATCAATGTTTATCAAAGTAGAATGAATCCCCACAACCACGCCAAACTGCCATTCCATGCTATGTTCATTCCATTCATCAAGCATTCTCGCATGTGTCTATCGTGTAACATCCCCATGTACCAACACTCAAGTGGTAGCAGGTCGGAGAGGTAGGCCAAAGCCATCGGATGCTTCTGCGCTGTCTCCTCCAATCTTGTCGCTAGGCTCCGACTCCTGGGGCGCCTTGTCCTCTTCTTTCAACGGGACCGAGCTGTTGGCGTCTGGGTTGACAGTACTGACCGCCCCGAAGCGAACTTTCCTGTCTCCGCTTTCCGAAATCCTTCTAAGTTCGGTGACGAACGACTCACCCCACCAAGCACTGGCGAAGTTAGCTCATTATCCATGACATGGTTTTTCAATTCAAGTGACGAACCTTGTGTACTTGCGCACGTATTTGCTCAACTTCTGGTAATTCAGACTGCGCTGCTCGTCGCCCATGGTGACAGCGTCGTGGATCGCATCAGCCAACTCTTCTGTGTTCCAGGGATTGACAATCAGACTGCCGTTGAGACTCTGCGCGGCACCAGTGAACTCTGACAGGATCATGACGCCGTGGCGCTTCTCCTGTGTGGCAATGTACTCGTAGGACACCAAGTTCATGCCGTCACGTGTCGAAGATACGAGGCAGACATCGGAGACGGAGTAGAGTGCGATTAGCTCGTCAAAAGAGACAGACTTGTGCATGAAGTGGATGGGCATGAACTCAATGGTGCCGAATTTACCGTTGATGCGGCCGACGAGCTCGTTGACTACGGCACGCAGGTTCTGGTACTCTTCGACATCTTGACGCGATGGGACGGCGACCTGGACGAGAACAACTTTGCCGATCCATTCGGGGTGTTCGGTCAGGAAGACTTCGAGTGCGTGTAGCTTCTGGGGCACACCCTTGATGTAATCGAGACGGTCAACACCGACAATGAGCTTGACGCCCTGAAACTTCTTCTCGAGTGCTGCTATGCGTTCCTGTACCTTTGGCTTCTGAAGACCGTCGTCGAACTTCTCAGGGTCGATGCCTATAGGGAAGGCGCCGACTGTGACGACCTTGCCCTGGAACTCGACGCCATTGGGAGTTGTGGCCAGCCCTAGTATACGCGAGCAACTGCTCAAGAAGTGGCGAGCGTAGTCGTATGTGTGGAAGCCGATCAAGTCGCATTGCAGTACACCAAGGAGGATTTCGTTTCGGACAGGCAAGATTCTGTAAATCTCAGAGCTTGGGAAAGGGGTGTGGAGGAAGAAGCCAATCTTGACATTCTTCTTGGTCTTGCCAATCTCCTCGCGCAGCATGGCGGGCATGAGCATGAGATGGTAATCGTGTACCCACACCATGTCATTGTCTTGCACGTCCTTTGCGACGGCTTTGGCGAAGAGACGATTGGCCTCGGTGTATCCTTCCCACGCAGACTCGTCGAAGGTGATCTCACCGGGGTGGTAGTGGAAGAGGGGCCACATGATGGCGTCTGTTGAGCGTCGTTAGTGCTTCGACGGCCGTGGGGGGAGAAACGGAGCGCTTACTTGAGAAGCCATTGTAGTGTCGGTCGGCCAGCTCATCGTCGAGCATGATGGGCACGGCATTGTGCTCTTCTTTGAGTTGATCCTTGAGGTCGGACACTTCATCTTCTGGGACTTCGAGACCAGGCCAGCCGTACCATTGGAAAGTGGTGGTTTTTGACAGACCGCTCAGGCCACTGACCAGGCCTCCCGAGGACATTGACATTTCATACTTGCCCTCATCGGAGCGTTTGATCGTAATGGGCAGCCGGTTGGAGACGAGCAGCAGACGGCCCTCGTTTGTCTCGTGGCGCACGAGCTTTGTTGGCGCGGTCGCCATGGTGTGTGTCTAGGTGTGTAGTGGATTCGGGTACGGGTGGGCTGAGCGCAGCGTTATGCGGCGGCTGTCTCAGTCGCGTAGTGTGGCTATCGCAGGGGTCTTTCTTTTAGGTGTTTATTGGCGAATTACAGGAAGCGTACAAAAATCGCCTTCAGAGCTGCAGTGTGTAGGGAGGACAAACAAAGGACAGGAAGACGTGAGGAGTCTGGGTCAAGGAGGCAGAAGGATCCTGGTGCAGGTCAAGGGTGACGACAGAATGATATTCGGTGAGGGCCCGCCGAGTGCAGAAGTGGGTTCTGGCAGATTCTGGGTTTAGACGAGCGACCGTCAGACACTCAACCACAGCCACAGAACACACGACTGCAGCACCAGAAACAGCAATCAGCTTAGGGGTAGCTGTAGGCCAGGAGGAGAGTGGAATAGCGCGGATACACGTTGGGCGCCGACAGGGTGTTGATACAACCAAGTGAAGGTCAGCCAACAATGATTACTGTACGATAAACAAGTCTCAACATGACGTCGGCGGGGGGGCAGCAGCTCTTCTCTTGACAGCAGGCACACGTTTCACGTCCAATCCAACAGCCCAAAAAAGCAAACACTGGCCCTGATCGACAGGCGTTGCATGATCGGGGCTGGATAGCGCTGTCACGGCCATTTTGCTGGTGCAAAGCAAGTTCGTGTTTCTGCCACCCCCGCGGAAGACAGACGGCGCTCTCGGAAGGTTCCGCACGCGCTACCGGTAGTTAGGATAGCACCAACGCGTCGGTCGCGTCTTCAAGCCGTGCATCGTCCATTCGACACTCCAAACAACAAACGCCACACAATGTCTGATTCAGAAGGCGGCTTGCCCTCGGCGGCAGTAATCTCAGACAAATTACGCCATGTCGTCATTGCCATCCACAAATCAGGCAACACGGACGACTTGACTGTGAAGCGCGTGCGAGCGCGTGCCGAAAAGGAATTGGGCCTGGATGAAGGATTCCTCAAGACAGACTCGACCTGGAAGGCGAAGAGTCAAGCCGAGATTGTCGACGCTGTGGTATGTGTGCGCCGGATTGATTCGAGTTCAAGGACAATACTGACATGTGCACAGGACAAGTACTGCCAGGCCGACCCAACCCCGGAACCCACGCCTAAGAAAGCTGCCCCAAAGCCCAAGGCGAAACCAGCCGAGAAGCAGACCAAGGCGACTGCAGGCGTTAAGCGCAAGGCTGCACCAGCAAAGAAGCCAGCGAAGCGAAGAAAGCCTTCGTCTGATGAAGAGTCGGAGGCCGAGCTGTCTGAGCCATCCGCCGAGGAGAGCGATCAGCCCAAGAAGCCTGTCAGACGTACGAACAAGGTCGTGGCGGAAGAATCAGACGACGAAGACGAAGTGCCCAAATCTGCGCCCAGGCCAAGCGCACCCGCAGTAGACGACGAGAGCGATGTTGAGCCTGTAGCGCCAGTCAAGAGCGCCAAGGCAGGAGGCAACGACTCGGACAGCGACCTCTCCAGCGTCATCGACGAAGAACCAGTCAAGAAACAGCGCAAGAAGAAAGACGCCTCAGCACCAGCAACAAAAAAGACGCCCAAACCCAAACCCACAAAATCCACAACCCCGTCCGACCCCGAGCAAGCCAGAATCAAAGAACTCCAAGGTTGGCTCGTCAAATGCGGCATCCGAAAAGTCTGGTCCCGCGACCCCGAGCTCTCAAAGTGCACCACCTCTGCCGAGAAAATCACCGTCTTGAAAAACATGCTCAAAGACGTTGGTATGGACGGTAAATTCTCCATCGAGAAAGCGGCAAAGATCAAGGAGAAGCGCGAGTTTGCAAAGGATCTTGAGGCCATCAAGGAAGGAGAGGCGGTGTGGGGTAATGCGGCCGAAGTTACGAGTACAGGGCGGCCCAGTCGCAGGGCGGCGGCGAGGAGTGTGCCAGTGCAAAAGGTTGTTTTGGAGAATGATAGTGAGGAGGATGGGGAGGGTGGGGAGGAGGAGTCGAGTGAGGGGGATGAGGATGATGATGTGAAGATGGACTCGGACGAGGAGAGTGAGGGAAAGGACGAAGATAGTGGAGGGGAGGATTCAGATTGAGTGGAAGATGGGTGTGGGTGGTGGAAGTGGATATAGTATCGCGCTCATCATGTTGTGTAATTGTGATACCCCAAAAGTAATGGTCATTTCGGAGTTTGTTTATTCAGCAGACCAGTCCAACACATGATCGATTCCAATAAACATCGTCGGATTGCGTTTGAGCGTTCGTAATCCTCCACTGGGTATCCTGGTCCTTCCAATCCCCTCCCCCATATCATTCCATCATTCCAAACGCCCGTAAATGCATACACGATCCCTGATATATCCCAACGCCCAAGATGCATCTCCCCCATCAACCATCCAGCCCCCTCAATCCTCCGCCCCAAACTCCTTTGGCTCCTTTGGCTCCTGCGCCTCATGAAACTGAATAGCATCGTCAATGTAGCTCAATATAAACGCCAAACTATCCTCGTCCTGCACATCCAGCTTAAGAAACGACACCATGCTGAACCCATCAATCAGCTCCGCAACCGCCTTGTTGAGCTTATGAAAGGCGCTTCCATTCATCAAACTCTGGGTATTCGCAGGGTCCATAAACCCGGCCTCTTCCTCCAGCGTGCCCCTCTTCCGTGCTGGATCATCGTCGATAAGATCCGCATCGACATCAATGAAGCGTTTCAACTCTCTCTTCGCAACCTGGCCCTTTACCAAATCCATCTTGGACAAGATGTTAATATGCGGCATCTCCAACATCATCATCGCACTCATCGCACTCAGCGTCCCGGAGAAGAACTTGGGCCGATCAATAACAAACGTCGCCTCGAGCAAATACGCAGCACACATGCGAATATTACAACTCCCCTGCATCAGCACTTTGACCAGCTGCGGCAGAATCGGTACATGCGTGTACAGCTCGATTTGCCCCGGCATATCAAACACAATCAGATAGTCCTCTGTCACCTCTTGCAGCGGGTCCGTCAGGAAATCGAGATTCTCCATGAGAAACTCGAAACAGTAGATTAGGCCGCCGTTGGGGCCGAGCGACATTTCTTCCATGACGTCGGATAAGGAGATGAGGTCTTTGATGTCGAGGTCGGGCTCAAAGGCAAAGGTTTCGGCGGCGGGGTCGAGGTTCACGTAGAAGCAGGGGCGCTTGGTGGTTTGGAGGTGTTGGATGAGGGAGCTGCAGAAGGTGGATTTGCCGGCGCCGGCGGGGCCCTGGGGTGGTAGTAGTGTTAGCATTCATGGCAAGCAGAAGAAGTGGAAGACAAAGGCGATTACCATGACGAGAGTGCCATATTTGCTCATTTTGGAGCGCGAGGAGATTGTGGTAGGGCTTGGTCTTGGTGGCACGCAAAGGCGCGGCGCGTCACTCGGCTTAGGAAATGTCGAGCGCGGGACAATTTTCTGCCAGGGCGGTCAGGGCCGTGTGGGGAGCGCGTGGGATTGGCTGGGGGCGGGCGGTGAGGCCCGCTCAGCAAGACAGTGGGAGCAGGAGCGTGGAGACACGTATAGACTCTGGATAGTTGGTCTCGTTACACTCTATACTGGTAAATGTCTGTGAATTGGAAGCACCGAATATAGCTGCTAAACCGAATGCCCAGCGGTCAAGTCAAGTGAATGCCGCTCAATGCAAGCCCATGTCAATCTGGACATCATGACGGGTGGCACAAAATGGCGTGCCCGGCCCAAGGCCGCATCCCTAGCTGCGCTGCGACAATAGTGCACGTTTTTTTCGGCAGATTAACAAGACGACGCTCCATAAATCCTACGCCTGCTGCCCCTCCATTCCTCTCCTCCCCTCACACTCTCTCCCTCTCCCTCTCACTGCACAAAAACTACACACGGTCGCAAGTCCTACACTAGCATTCGCTGCTCGACTTCTTCCCCCAATTTCGCCCATCATGACTGTCCCCAACGGCACCAACGGCACCGCGCCCCAGAACAAGGTACCTAGAGTACCCCAACCCCAATGCACCCCCGCCATGAGCTTACCATTGTTCAGAACACATTTCTCTTCACCTCCGAGTCTGTTGGTGAGGGCCACCCGGACAAGATCTGGTGAGTGATGCTTTTTCTCGTTTTCTCTTCTTCTTCTTCTTCTTCTTCTTCTTCTCCACTGCTGGGCGTAAGATAAGCAGGAGCAGCCCGCTTTACCCCCGACGCCTGCCCCACGCAATTCTCTGCTCGGCCTCCGAAACACCAGCTAACCCTCCCCTGCAGCGATCAAGTCTCAGACGCCATCCTCGATGCCTGCCTCAGGGAGGACCCGCTCTCCAAGGTCGCATGCGAGACTGCTGCCAAGACCGGTATGATCATGGTCTTTGGCGAGATCACCACCAAGGCCCGCCTCGACTACCAAAAGGTCGTCCGCAATGCCATCAAGGACATTGGCTACGACTCGTCCGACAAGGGCTTCGACTACAAGACCTGCAACGTCCTCGTTGCCATTGAGGAGCAGTCGCCCGATATCGCTCAGGGTCTGCACTACGAGCAGGCGCTTGAGAACCTCGGTGCTGGTGACCAGGGTATCATGTTCGGATATGCCACCGACGAGACCCCCGAGCTCCTTCCCTTGACCGTTCTCCTCTCGCACAAGCTCAACTCTGCCATGACCGACGCCCGCAAGGACGGTTCCATCCCATGGCTGCGACCCGACACCAAGACTCAGGTCACCATTGAGTACGCACACGATGGCGGTGCCGTCATCCCTCTCCGTGTCGACACCGTTGTCGTGTCTGCCCAGCACAGCGAGGCCATTACCACTGAGGAGCTCCGCAAGGAGATCAAGGAGAAGATCATCAAGAAGGTCATTCCTGAGAACCTTCTCGACGACAAGACTGTCTACCACGTACGTCGAATCATGTCTAGTGGAACCCATTCATGTACTGACTTCTTCAGATTCAACCCTCAGGTCTCTTCATCATCGGTGGTCCCCAGGGTGATGCCGGTCTCACTGGCCGCAAGATCATTGTCGACACATACGGTGGATGGGGTGCCCACGGTGGTGGTGCTTTCTCCGGAAAGGACTACTCCAAGGTCGACCGCTCCGCCGCCTACCTCGCCCGCTGGATCGCCAAGTCGCTCGTCAATGCCAAGCTCGCCCGCCGCGCACTTGTCCAGCTCTCATACGCCATTGGTGTCGCCGAGCCCCTTTCCATGTTCGTTGAGACCTACGGCACCTCTGACAAGTCCTCGGACGAGCTCGTCAAGATTATCCTCAACAACTTCGACCTCCGCCCCGGTGTTATTGTCAAGGAGCTCAACCTCACCAACCCCATCTACAACCAGACCGCCAAGAACGGCCACTTCACCAACCAGAGCTTCACCTGGGAGCAGCCCAAGGAGCTCAAGCTCTAGGTCCCCTCTCTGTAACGAATTTTTAATGTTTTGCATGCGTGGGCTTTGAATCAACTTCATCCCACATGGTCAAGAACTTTACGACCACACCATCACCTACCACGATGGTGTGAAACGATTATGCATATTACACAACACACACACACCCTTTTGGGAGGCGGGCAAACGGTGTCTCTGAACATCGAAGCTTTTCAACAAGTGTTTTCCAACGGCGTCAGGGCAGCTAATACCCTTTTGATACCAGCCCGTTATTTCTTCTAAAAGTACCTTTTCTTCGTTACAACATGCAAGATAGATTTGCGACACGTGTCCAAGGGCTTGGCATTTAGAATCGCTGCTTGGACAAATCTTCAACATAGAGCCCACAGTGCGTTGTCAACGCGCACGCTGGGGCTGGGGAGCGCGGATATTGCGCTAAGATGGGGATGGAGGGAGAGTAGAGAGGAATGAGATTTGCTAGGCTGTTGCGTCGATTGACGAGATGGTCTGGCTTCTTTTACTCTCACATGTTTGCATCTTTGAATTGGCCTCGAGTGATGTACGTGATGTGTAACGCCGTGATGTATTCCTTTGCGTACGGTCTATACTACAAACTTGTACACTGATTTACACACCTAAAGACCACTCTATCCCATTCCCTCCTTACGCCTCACGCCTCCCCGTCCTCCCCCATCACATCCTCACGATACACCCTCCAAACCACCGTATCTCTCCATCCCAACACCGGATTCTCAAAGTCCCTTTTCCTCGTCTCAAACTCCCTAAACCCAGCCTTCCTCAACACATTATGACTAGCTGGGTGTTCAGTATCCGTATGCGCTTCTGCATACTCATATCGCGCTACTTTGTCCCCTGCACTACTACTATTACTCTCCAGCAGCTGGGTATCCGTGTCGGATTCCGCCGGGGAAATGGGTCTCGAGGACCCAGCACTATGTTTACCGTCGTAGTGCGCGAAGAATAAAGGGAGAAAGGCGCGGAGAGCTTCGGTCGCGTAGCCAGCGCCCCAGTACGATGGGTGAAACATGTAGCCTATTTCTGGGGCGCGGACTGCGCCTATGAGACCGATGACTTTGGGTATGTATGGCGGTGCCGTTGCACCCGCATTCCCCCCATTACCACTGCCTGTCTCGGCATCACCAGGAAATGTGGTTGTGCTGTCCAACGAGGGAAAAGAGCTCGATAAAGGTGTTTTTGGGGGACTGTTTGGTGGATCGGTAGCTGGGTTCGAGGATAGTGCTGAGGGGAGGAGTTCGATTGCAAAGTTCCAGTTTATGGGGGAGGTGTGGCAGCCGTGGATCCAGGATTGGGTTTGGAGGAGGGAGGGGGAGGGGAGGATAGACCTGTTAATATGTCATGTTAGTTCTGCGTCTGAGGATGTGGAGGTGGGTGAAGTTGTAGCTGTAGAAAGGAGGAAAGGACGTACGTATGCTTCATAACCTCTGCATCTCTCCGCATCAACACCACATCCTCTGCATCCTCAATCGCCAGTGGTCGCAACAGCAGACGCTCCGTCCTAGCTACAATCTTTGAATCGACAACGACCATCTTGCTCTCCTATTACTGCAGCAGCAACGAGAGAAAATAAAGAGTAAGCCATGACGCGCACACAACGTTTTTCTCATGCACCGACGTAATGACGCGCCCGCTCAATGCATTCGCATTCGATTGACAACATCAGCACCAGCGTCAGCAATCCGGAAACACATGTGCAAGGGCCACGCTAGACCGCGTCAAGCTCCCGGAACCCACTAAAATGTAAACGTTGTTCGAATAACGCACGACACACCGACTTGTACACACACACACACATACACACATCCACAACACATGGCATCCCAACACACCGCAATTGCATAGCGACGACCAATGAGCATGGCGCCTTGAATGGGAATTTCATCATCGTCAGTTGTGAATTGAAGGTTCTGGAATGGTGCATTGACGGGGGCGTTGACTCGAACACTTCCATCCCATCCGATCCCGCCAGCGAACCAACCAACAGCAAGACACAACCCAACCCAACCCACAACCTCCCATGTCGCAACAAACCCTCCTCTCCGCCTCCGCAAAAGGCGCCACATTCCTCATCCTCCTCCAAATCGCCTCTCGCGCCCTAACCTTTGCCGTCAACCAAATCCTACTCCGTTTCCTATCCCCCTCCCTCCTAGGCGTGTCCGCACAACTAGAACTCTTTTCCATTTCCGTGCTCTACTTTGCCCGCGAGAGTTTGCGCGTTGCGCTACAGCGACAGGCTCATGGCGCGCAGACGATAGTCAATCTCTCCTATCTCGCTGTATTCTTTGGAACACCGTTGGCGTATATCCTCGCTGCGGTGTGGTTGCGCAGCGATACTACGCCCGATGTTGCGTACTTTACTGAGGCGCTGGTGTGTTATTGCCTAGCTACGTTTTTGGAACTACTAAGTGAACCTGCGTTTTCGGCGTCGCAGTTGGGTTTGCTGTATAAAGTGCGCGCGCAGGCGGAGAGTAGTGCCACACTCCTGCGATGTCTGGGTACGTGTGGGAGCGCGATACTGGCGTCGTGGGCTGGCGTTGATATTGGTGTTTTGCCATTTGCAGTCGGGCAGCTGGGTTATGCGATATCACTGCTTGTCGTGTATTCGTGGAATATGTGGCCTGTTGCTAGAAACCAAGGGTTCAGCTTATTTCCGGAAAGATTACAGAGTACGCGGGAGAATCCGGCGCTGCTGGGTTACTTCTCTGTGCCGTTGCTTCGGCTCACGGGATCGCTGACGTTGCAGTCGAGTTTGAAGTATGTGCTTACGCAGGGGGACTCGCTACTTATTGCTGGGTTGGCGACGCTGGCGGATCAAGGGGCGTATGCTCTGGCGAGTAACTACGGAGGATTGATTGCGCGGATGCTATTCCAGCCGATTGAGGAGAGTAGTCGGAACATGTTTGCAAAGTTATGTGCGGATGCAGAAGCCTCACCTCCCACCACCACCCAGGCAACGAAACCGGCATCATCGAAGAAACAAGAACAAGACCAAAACCAAAACCTTACCCAGGCCTCAAAAGTCCTGACCACAATCCTCCACCTCTACGCCATAATCTCCCTCTTCGCAACCGTCCTCGGCCCACCACTCGCGCCCCCGCTCCTCTCCCTCGTCGCGGGCTCAAAATGGTCAAAAACTTCCGCCTCAAGCGTCCTAGCCACTTACTGCTACTACATCCCCTTCCTCGCCATGAATGGCGTAACAGAAGCCTTTGTCGCAGCCGTCGCAACAAACAAACAACTCTACATCCAGTCCCTCTCCATGGGCGTGTTTTTCGTCGTCTTCGCGGCCAGTGCGTGGGTGTTCATTGCGAAATTGGAAATGGGAGGGAGGGGCGTGGTGGCGGCGAATACGGTGAATATGGGACTGAGGGCGGTGTGGAATGTTGTTTTTATTAAACGGTTCTTTGGGGAGAGAGGCGGGGAGTGGAGGCTAATGGATACGTTGCCTGGGGTCATGAGTGTTGCGCCTGCGGTGGTGGTGCCGGGGGTGATGAGGATGAAGCCTGGTATTAGTATGCTGGGGAGATTTGGAGTGCTGGGGGAGGTGGCTAGTATGGGGGCTGTTGGGGGGGTGTATGTGTTGGGTGTGTTGTGGTGCGAGAGGGCGTTTTTGAGGGAGTGCTATGGGATGTTGAGACCGGGGAGGGGGAATGCGTCGTCAGAGAAGAAAGGGAAGTGATGGAGTACATAGACAATAATGTATGCATTGACCTGTGAGGTTGTATATATTTGAGACAACGTGGACGAGGCATGGAATGTTTGAACATCTTGATAGAACTTTGTGACATCAGAAGCCCAGCTCCAACAACAGCAGAAGAGTGAATTCATTGGCCATCGTTCTGTCAACATACAATCACCCAAACATCACCAGGAAGGTGCCATCCATCACCTCATCTGTCAGACCCACATTAGCGTTCCCAATTTTCCCACCTGCAGCCAACCTTCGACCCTGCCAGCCCACCAACATCTGACCAACGCACCCCGCACCCCCCAAAAAACTCAACCCCATCACACGACCCCGAATCCGAGTTTCCTGGGGGTAATAGCACCGTTTCCTGGGGGTAATCAAGGGGTAACAGAAACTACCTAGGTACATCTCGGGTGTCGCCAACCCTTTAGTGCGTATCCACTTGCATCAAAGCTGGGGGTAATAGGTACTGTTTTAACGCCTTGGCAAGTTCGCCCGACACGGCTTGAGACTTACACGTGCAGGTAACATTAGGTCAACGCGGATCGTGCCGTTTGTGCGCGCTACGCTACGTACCTGACGCTTGGTTGGCAGTCCTGGTGGTACAGCGAGTGCTTCGCAAAAGAAAAAGAGATAGTTTGGGCAAAAAAAAAAAATGGCGGGTGTAAATACAGAACCAGTTTCAGATGCGGAACAATCGACGCACTACCATGGCCTTGTGGATATGGGGAGTAATGGGATTCGCTTCTCGATTACAAACCTGGCGCCGGCAACGCAGAGGGTGCTTCCAACCGTGTATCTAGATCGTGCGGCGATATCGCTGTATGACGCGCAATTTGCCAATGGTCGCGCGGTACCTATCCCCGCGGCGACGATTCAACAAGTTGTCAAGAGTTTCCTGCGGTTTCGATCAACGTGTCGGGATTTTGGCGTGCCGGAATCACAAATCAGGGTTCTGGCAACGGAGGCTACGCGCAAAGCATCGAATTCTGTAGAGTTTAGGGAGAGGATTCGAGAGGCTACGGGGTGGGAGGTTGAGTTGTTGCCCAAGGAGATGGAGGGGAGGATTGGGGCGTTTGGAGTTGCGAGTTCGTATGAGAGCGTTAGTGGGTTGATGATGGATTTAGGGGGTGGGAGTACGCAGTTGACTTGGATCACGACGCAAGACGGGGAAGTTATGATGAGTGAGAAGGGGAGTGTGAGTTTACCGTACGGTGCGGCGGCACTCTCCCAACGCCTCGAAGCCTCAGGATCACCACACAGCCAGAGTTTCAAGACGTTCGAATCAGAAGTCATAAACGACCTGCAAAACGCCGTCCAAGTCATACAGATCCCGCAAGTTCTTCTCGACCGCGCAAAGTCTCCCGAAGGCCTCTCGCTATATCTATCTGGCGGCGGTTTCAGAGGCTGGGGCTTCGTCCTCATGTCCCAGCACGCCATTTCTCCCTACCCCATCCCCATCATCAACGGCTTCCGCACAACAAATGACCTCTTCCACGACACGGAAGCCGTAAAAGCAGCAGTGCAGAATGAAGACACTCCAGACATCTTCCGCGTCTCTGCCCGCCGCGCAAGCCAAGTCTCCGCCGTCGCGTTCCTCGTCACCTGTCTTTCACGCGCACTGCCTAGCATCATGGACGTGCATTTTTGCCAGGGGGGCGTGAGGGAAGGGTTTTATTTCTCCGAGATGGGCAGGGAGAAGAGGAGCGAGGCACCGTTGGTCACAGCGACACGGGCATATGCTCCGGCGTCAACGCAGGCGCTGTCCAAACTGCTCTTAGGAGCAATTGTACCTCCACCTTCAGCACCAGCATCAGCATCGTCGAAACAAGAGACTGTCTTTAGTGATACGTTGGTACAAGCCTTCACACAAGCCATGTACGCACACACAGCGCACACCAAAGATCTCCGCGGCGGCTCAGCACTCCGCAGCACAACCACGGGAATCTTCTCCGCTGCCCACGGACTCAGCCACCAGGAACGCGGTATCCTCGCCATCTTACTGTGTGAACGTTATGGCGGGTACAACGCTATTAGTCCCACGGAACAAGACTTCTACCGGCGCATGTTACAGCTTGTCCCCGAGAACCTGCAGTGGTGGTGCATGTACCTCGGTCGCGTGGCCGCTGTTATCGCTGCCGTGTATCCTGCTGGTACGATAAGAGAAGAGAGGGTGAGGCTGGGGGCGAAGTGGGGTGTTACGGGCAAGGGGAATGAGAAGGTGTTTGTGGGGTGGGAGTTTGTGAAAGAAGTGGATGAGTTGGATGAGGGGTTGTTTGGGGCGTTGAAGAAGGTGGGTAAGGCGGGGAAGAAGAAGAATTGGATTGGGGGGAGGGGGTTTAGGGTTGGGGTGACGGTTAATGGGAGGGAGGTTGAGGAGGAGTAGGAGTAGGAGTAGGAGTAGGAGTAGGAGTAGTAGAAATCGAGGGTGGAATGGGGGTTGATGGGAAAAATGATAGTAATCAGTGATCCATCATAGCTGATTACAGCATCAGTGGCAAAGATGGTGAAGACAGGTCTAGAATGTCACAACATAAGCTGCCCAACTCCCCATCCATCACATGCCCCTCAAAAACCCAACCATCGTGACATGCGGGCGGTGTGTTGCCACCGTTGCAATGCCCTGTGCTCGGAAGCGACGGGCCCTACGCCGTAGTAATGTGACCTCTCTACGGCTGGAATGACTCCGCGCGAACCAAACCAAAGCAAACCAAAGCAAACCAAAGCAAACCAAACCATGTATCGTGACTTGATTTCGGACGAGACGAATGGTGCACGTGCAGCAAGCGCACAGTCCAGTGTCACGGAGCCACGTACCTGCACAGTCATAGCCAGTGTTGGATTGCAGAGGAGAGGACGCCTTGGGACACGGCGCCAAGGATCGTGAAGCAGCCTACCTCGATGCGTGGTGGACTGAAGGGGTTCGACCCTGCCAGCCGCCCATTGCGCGATCATGTTGCCAGCAGCGGGGCACCATGACGACTGACACAGCCAGTGTTGTGCAATCAGTCCATCTATTGCCTGAAAACTCTGCATGTGCAGTGCCGTGTTGCGCGGTTTTTTTCCCTTGGGCACGTTCGGGCAAGCGATTACGTTGAAGTTTCGATGTGATGCGCTAGCCGTTGCTAGTGGCTTGCTAAAGCCGACCCCTGCAATTCCTGGGGAAAACGCAAGCTGCTGCTCGGCTTCCAACGGCAGGTACAGTAAGTACGCCATGGTACGATATACGATATACGATATACATGCAGCAGAGAGCACCTTATAAGCATGACGGCTCCCCGCTGGACGACGACGGATTCCTCACATCTTTGTCTTCTTCTTCGTCTTCGTCCCCATCTCCAAACTGCGTCTTATCGCAGTGACACGGTTTCATCTCGTCTCCCTTGAAGCCGTCGCCGCACGCCAATCGACGGCCTCTCCCCTGCTCGACCATCGGCGCTGCTGCAGGTCCCAGAGCTCAAGCTTGCAGTCGGCAGCAGACTCTGCAAAAGAGCGGTGGCACCTGTCCAATCCAGTTGCCCACGCTTATCCTGCGTGATAGGCCTCGCGGCTGTGCGACGCGTGAGTTTGCTTGTCTCCTTCGTTTATTCGCGGCGTAGCTTGGTCGTCATAGTCTTGTCTGGCCAAAACTTGGCCTTCACTGCATACATGGAGTATTACATGCCATGCAATCCATCCATTGAGCCTCGAACACGCAACGATCCACTAATCCACGCCTCAGACACAGACACTCTCGCTGCGCCCCTCTGATTTGCAGGCTCGGGCCTCTTGCCCCGCCGTCACACAGACCTCGCTCCCTCTCGCTCTATCTGCTCGACCCACACGTCGACTCGACTCGACTCTACAACACACAATCCACCCAACATGGCGTCCACACCTGTCAATGGAGCCGAGGGCCTCCCGCAGCCTCACCACAAGCAGCTCGAGCAGGTCCTCAACACCCCCGACAGACGCCCCTCGCCGCTGCCCACCCATCTGAATGGCATGCCCGGATCGGGCCACTCGACCCCCCGCATCATCCCTCAGGAAGGCTCCGGCGGCTCCGGCTATGTCGCCCCCGTCTTCGAGGGCAAGGAGAAGCAGATGGAGGCGGTCATGGACGGCGTCGAGGAAAAGGGCTTCATGCCTCCAGAGCTCGTCGAATCAGAGACAAAGTGGTTCTACGACGAGCTGGGCATCGACGACATGTACTTTGCCACCGAGACGGTTGATGCAATCGTTAGCCACGTCCACTCGCTCTACGCCGCAAAGGTCGCCGCCTATGCTCGCGACGACAAACGCCTCGAGATTCGCCTCGACAAGGAAGCTGCAGACCATGCAGTCTACATTGATACCAGCCGGCCTGGCGTGTCGGTCCTCGGCGGCCCACAGTACGAACAGCGCATCGGCAAGAAGTACTTGGCCATGTCAAAACCGGGTCTTGCATACCGTGTCGAGAGTTTCCGCTCAGAAAGCCCTCTTCCAGGTAGCGAGGACCAACAACTGCGTTGCTACTTCGTCTACCAGTGCGACTTTGTAGATCCCAATCCCGGCGAGACGGAGACCGACATTGAGAAGATTGGTGACAAGCGCTTCCTGCAAAAGGCAACTGCCAACACAAAAGCCATTTACCAGCAGGTTCTGCAAGTCGCCGTTGAGCGAACAGGCCCTGTCATTGAGTACTTTGACATTGAGGGCTCCAGAGATAAGCGCCTGGTTGTTGGCTTCAAGCGCGGCAGTGCATTGGGTTTGTTCAGCGCTTTGAGCGATCTCTACCACTACTACGGTCTGACGACATCGCGAAAGTATGTCGAGCAGTTCTCCAACGGCTACACTTGCATGTCGCTGTACTTGCGCCCTCTGCCTGGCGCTGCGGGTGCAAAACACCCACCTATCGAGGCTTCGATCCATCAGATCACAAAGGAGGTATCCCTGCTTTACTGCTTGCCCCAGAACCGATTCCAGACTCTCTTCGCTACCGGACGCCTGAGTCTTCAAGAGACAATATACGCGCACTGCGTATGGGTCTTTGTTACCCACTTCCTCAACCGTCTTGGAAACGAGTACACTGCTCTTGCAGCGATTCTGGATGCTGAGAACAGTGCGCACGCAGAGCTCCTTTCCAAGCTAAAGCGCAGGTTACGTGCCGAGACATTCACAGCCGAATACATCTCCGAGATCATCTTCACATATCCCGAGTTGGTCCACACACTCTACCTGCCATTCGCAAAACAACACTATGTTCAAACAAGGGGTCAAGACGACGACTTTTTACCAACGTTGAGCTATCTGCGCCTGCAAATCGACAAGGTCCAGACTGACAGCGAGCTCACCGAGACTATCAATAAAGTCGCTGCAAATGACCACCATGTCATGGTCATGAACTCGTTCCGCATCTTCAACACCTCAGTCCTCAAGACCAACTTTTACACTCCCACCAAGGTCGCCGTCAGCTTCCGCTTGAACCCCAACTTCTTGCCACCTTCGGAATACCCCCAGCCGCTCTATGGCATGTTCCTCGTCATTGGCTCCGAGTTTCGTGGTTTCCATCTTCGCTTCCGCGACATTGCTCGTGGCGGTATCCGTATCGTCAAGTCCAGGAGCCAGGAAGCATACTCCATCAACGCGCGATCCATGTTTGACGAGAACTACAACCTGGCCAACACCCAGCAGCGCAAAAACAAGGATATTCCTGAAGGCGGCTCCAAGGGTGTTGTGCTGCTCGACTACAAGCACCAGGACAAGGCCCGCGGCGCTTTCGAAAAGTACATTGACAGTATTCTCGATCTTCTTCTGCGCCCTAGCAGTCCTGGAATCAAGGACCCTATTGTCGATCTTCACGGCAAAGAGGAGATTCTCTTCATGGGTCCTGATGAGAATACTGCGGATCTTGTTGATTGGGCGACGGAACATGCTCGCGTCCGCGGCGCACCGTGGTGGAAATCCTTCTTCACTGGAAAGAGCCCGAAGCTCGGTGGCATTCCTCATGATCGCTATGGAATGACTACACTGTCGGTTCGCGAGTATGTTTTGGGCATCTACCGCAAGCTCAACCTTGACCCGAGTAAGGTCCGCAAGCTGCAGACTGGTGGCCCCGATGGTGATCTTGGATCCAATGAGATTCTGCTCAGCAATGAAAAGTACGTCTCGATTGTTGATGGCTCTGGTGTGTTGGTCGATCCCAAGGGCATCAACCACGAGGAGTTGCTGCGTCTGGCAAAGACCCGCAAGATGATTGGCGACTTTGACGTTTCCAAGCTTTCGTCTGAGGGATATCGCGTACTGGTTGACGACACCAACGTTCGACTGCCCAATGGGGATCTCGTGTACAACGGCACAACCTTCCGCAACACGTTCCATCTTCGCAGCGACATCCACTACGACACTTTTGTTCCATGTGGTGGCCGTCCAGAGTCGATTGATCTGACCACAGCCAACAAGCTCATCGTTGATGGAAAGTCGGTCATTCCCTACATTGTCGAAGGCGCCAACTTGTTCATCACTCAGGACGCCAAGCTCAAGCTCGAAAAGGCCGGCTGCATCCTCTACAAAGACGCCTCAGCCAACAAGGGCGGCGTGACCTCCTCCTCCCTCGAAGTCCTCGCCTCCCTCTCCTTTGACGACGAGTCCTTCATCAAGCACATGTGCGTCGGCGAAGACGGCCAAGCCCCCGAATTCTACAACGCCTATGTCCGTGAAGTCCAGAAGACGATTCAGAACAATGCACGTCTGGAGTTTGAAGCCATCTGGCGCGAACACCAGAACACGGGCCAGCCTCGCAGCATCCTGAGTGATGTCCTGAGTAATGCAATCACCAAGCTCGACGAGGAGTTGCAGAATACGGATCTGTGGAAGGATGTCGAGTTCAGAAAGAGCGTGCTCAAGGAGGCGTTGCCGAACATCTTGTTGCAGCATATCGGGCTGGAGAAGATTATGGAGAGGGTGAGTTTTGACTGCTGTCATCTAATGGGTGATCGGAAGCTAATATGTTTGACCAGGTTCCTGATAACTACCTCCGCGCCATTTTCGGAAGCTACCTTGCCAGTCGCTTTGTCTACGAGTATGGTGTTTCTACGAGCCAGTTTGCATTCTTCGACTTTATGAGTAAGAGGAAGAATGGGTTGTGAGTTTAGTAAATGGAAGAATGCCGGGGGGGTTGATGATGATTTGATGCTGGTATGAACTTGGGCGTTTTCAGGCTGGGTTAATGATATAGGGACTAAAAGTTATGAAGGGAAGATTTTGAAATGTTCAAGGGGCATAGACGGCGCTTGTGTCATTCTGTAACATGGACGGCGGGTATGAGGAAGTCAAGGGAAGGATAGATGGAATAACATTGACGCGAAAATCAAAGCCAGAGTGGAGTTGCTCCATCTCATGCCCACGTGAGTAACGTTAGAATCACAGTCTAGGTGACGGGCAGCTCGTTATTAGCTTACCCAACCGCCTCATCTCTCTCTCTATCTCTCTCTCTCACTCACTCTCTCTCTCTACTCCACAGTCATGCAAAGTGTTGTAGTGAATGTAAGACATGGCCCTCGTTCCTAATCCTCCTGCTAGCCTGTACTATTCTCACCCAGCACACGATGTGTTAGTTGAACAAGAGTCCCCGCTCCAACCTCGCCTTCCAATTTCCTCAAGCGTGTGTCCCTTCTTCTGCCTTGCCTCTCCTCCCACAAGAACAACACGTTGCGTCGAGTCGTGGGTTGTCGCATTCGGACAAGGCAAGCGGGAAACACTGACTATTAGAAGAGAAAGAGAAAGAGAAAGAGAAGAGTACGAGACCAAGGTTAGATTAAAGGCTTTTTTGTCCCCAAGTCAATCATGCGACGTGTGTGTATGTGGTTTGTGGTTTGTGTTTTGTTCAAGGCAGGTTAGGTTAGGTTAGGTTAGATGAGGTGAGGTGAAGGCAAGTCAAGGTCAAGGTCAAGGTCAAGGTTCTTTGTTGTACTAGTTCTGTTACTGTTACAGAGGGTTTGTCGTGAAGCATGATGAGAACAAAGTTTGCGTTTTTGCGTTTTTGCGTTTCGCTTGGCGACGGGTAAAGTGGTATCATGTATACGCTTTAGGTAATATCGCTGGTATGTACCCAGGCCAGTCGAATCTTACCTTACTCGCGCTAATCCATGTGAATCCCCCCCCCCTTTTTTTTTTGGTAATGATGAAAGGTAGCCTGGGCGAATTGACATGAGGGTTAGACTAAGCTGGATAGTAAGGAGCTGGAGATGTAGCTGTATGTGATGTTAATGTTGATGTTGATGTTGATGTATGTAGTAAGCGGCGGGTACAGTCAGCAAGTCTGGGGTATGGTAGTGTGTGTAGATCTTAAGTTAGTGTATGTTTTCGGGCCGCGTGGCGATCATGACGGGGGGAGTTTGGAGGTGGTTGTGGGGCATGTCTATTACAAAGCGTGGTGTGCGATGGATGGGTTGGTGTGGGATTGTCGAGGTTTTTGGGGGTCGTATGATGTTACGATGAAGGCTGAAGGCGTGTATGGTAGGTATTTCGTAGGGCATGGGGCATGGGGCGCCTGTAGCACTGCTGCAACTTGACCCAGACAAGAAATCACAATACAAGTCTTTCCCCCCCCCAGCGTTTAAAAAAAACACAAGATCAAATATGATTTTCTTCTGCCGTGCTTGCAATCACCACCTTCCTTCCCCTCACACCTCCTCGAACAAATAACACCCCAGCCCTGCCCCCGGCCGATGAATCTCCACCGGTCCTGGCGTATGCACCGCCGTAGTAAGCCACTCAGTGCAATGTTTCGTATGCGCTTGATTCCTCGATAAAGCATTCAGCCATACCTCCTCCTCCTCCTCCTCCTCCTCCCTTTTCCCATTACCACCCCTCCCATTCCCACGCCTAAATACCCTCCCCGCCGCCAACGCCGCAAGTTCAAGAATATACGCGCAATGCTGCGTATGATATGCATCTGTTGTCCAAATCGTTTCATAAGTCGATAATTCCTCTGCATCTTCGCCCAGCGGCTGCGTCAAATTTTCGTCTTTGTAGAACAGCGGACGTGAGAGCTGCGCAGCGTGGAAAGTCGAGAGAGTGGCATTGTAGCATGGAACGGGAATCCATTGGGGCGCGAGAATGTCGTAGATGCAGCCTGAGGTTTTGGCGGTTGTGGCGTTTGGACCGCAGGATTTGTGGGATTTTGAAAGTGGATGCGGGGGAGTGGAGTCTGGAAGGGAGGAGGGGTTTGGTGGCGCGGAAGGTAGGCTGAGATAGGTGAGGAGGGCGATGAGGAGGGCTGTGAAGAAGAGGAGGATTGAGAGCGGGGAGGTGTGGGTGGGGCGGTGGTGGCGGTTATGCCATTTTGAGAGGGAAGTGGAATCTGGGGACAGTAGTGTGGTTTGCTGCTCCAGGTCTTGTAGACTGGCTTTGTCGTGGTATTTTGGAGTGGGAAGTTGTGTTCCGGTGGTGGGGTGTAATGGGTTCGAGGATGTGGACATTGGGAGGTGAGGGCGAGGTCGTGGGATCAACACTGGTTGTCGCGATGATAATTTGGATGATGCAGCACTTTGACGATATTGGTCAGTAGGTTTTTGCGATGGGAGAAAATGTCTTGGCTAATTGCATTGTTAGTGTGGCATAATTCCGTGGAGGTGCTGACATACGGTACCTGTAAGCTTACGCATCGCACTACTAAGCGGTCTTTCTGATGGGTAACAAGACTGATGTGCTTCAACAGCAAAGTGTGTGCGCGAACTGTTATGGCAGTATCCTTGAAGGGTTCACATGCATTTTTACGAGCCCATGCCACGTGTGATTGGTGAACATGTTTGCATGCCATCTTGTCAAATTTCTGGCTCCATCCCACGCCATCTATCCATTCCACGTCGCGCCAGCCCAAGAGCTCAATGCTTATTGAAATATCGCCTATGGCAAAATGCGCGTGCGACATTTCCTGGAAGTACCGTATGAGCTAGGAACTGGCCGAAGCGAATATTGCCTTGCATGTCTTCGAGTGGCCAAAGTCGCGGAAGGGTTTTGCAAGGGGCGAGCCCTTGCGAGTGTGCTTCAAAGTAGTCGAGGTCTTTCATCCGTTTCAAGCTTCCAGTCTGAAATGCCTTCCATGCGTCTGACAAACTCTGATGGTCTTCTCGTCTTTTCATTCACTTCCGTGTGTCATTCTCGCGGGACAAGGTCATCAGTTTGCTCGCTGGATCGAAGTAGCATGCTGTGTGATTACGTTATCAGGTAGCGGTCCTGGAGCTTTGAATACCGAGCATTCCGAGTACGCGTGACAGCATTGATATTCTGGAAACTTGTTTCGGTTCGACAGTGTCTAGCGTTTTAGTCTGTCGAGAAGCCCAATCTTCTTTTTGCATTGTAAGCACATGAGCAATCCACATGCGACAATTCCGAATCCTCTCATGGTTCTCTTCTAGAGCAGCTTCATAACCAGTGCAAGCTCTTTTGAGTAATCCGAGAGACTCTTCGTAGCAATGAGAACTTGCAAGGGTGTAGGCCAGATTCTTCGCCGTAGTCAGGGTGTCCCGGTGATCAGGCCCAAGTGTTTTCTCTCTTCGAGCTAAAGTCTTTCTGTAAAGCTCCTCTGCTTCATGAACCTTGCCTTGTTCGTAGAGCACGAATGCTAAAAGATGCATGGTAGAAAGAGTATCTGCGTGCTCATGACCAAGCACTTGCTCTTGTCGAGACAACGTCGTTCGATAAAGGGACTCTGCCTCTTGCCTCTTGCCTTGTTCCTTTAGCACAAATGCTAGATTGTGCATGCTCAATAGAGTATCTGGATGTTCTGGTCCGAGCACTGCCTCTTCTCGAGCCAAAGTCTTTTGGAGAAGTATTTCTGCCTCTTGATTCCTTTTCTGATCGCTGAACACCTTTGCTAAGACGTGCGTAGTGCGCAGAGTCCTCTGATGATCTGTTCCAAAGACCTTCTTATCCCGCTCCAGCGCCGTTTGGAGTATAGCCTCTGCATCATGATATCTTCCTTGACGTGACAACGAATTACCCAGGTGATTCAGGACTCCAATTGTGTCCGGATTGTCAATGCCCCTCGTTCTTTCGAAATTCTCCAATACCTTCTTGTATATGGTTTCCGCCTCCTGATATCTGTAATTCCAGTCATATATATGTCCCAATCTCATGAGACTGAAAAATATCTCTTCATGATCGGGCACAAGAACTTTCTGTTTCAGGTCTAACGACTGAAAGACAATTGGCTCGGCCTCCTTGTACCGACCTCCATCAATCATGATGTCGCTCATCTCGTCCATAGCGGCCAGCGTAGCCAAATGATCAGTGCCGAGTAGGCTTTTTCTCACCTCCAGAGATGTGGCTATCAGTTGCTCTGCTTCGCTCATCTTTCCTTTGCTGTAAGCATACCTCCCCGCATTGTATAGCAGCTCAGCCCATTCCTCGAGTACTTCATTATTCATAGGGCGTCCCGTCAACGCAGCCTTGACATGCGGAAATAGCGTCTGACAGACGTCCCAAGTGTCGGGAATTCCGGAGTAAATCCGTGACACGACAAATCGAATGCACAAGTTGTGGACGAATTGCCCTCTGAATCGCTCCGAGCGATCTTCCTTTTCCAGCCACCTGCGTGTGGCGAGCTGCACCAGGCGGTGCATTTTGAAAGTCTTGCCGTCTTCGGTCATCGTAATGAAGGAATAGTCGCGTAAGGTCAGAATATCCTCGTTAAACTTTTGCTCTGCGGCATCCTCATCGCGCAAGAGAAAATCTTGAATCCCATCGGGGTCGAAGAAGCTCATGAGTGACAGCAAATGTGCTGCTGCCGAGTCTTGCCTGCCCTGTAGAGTTTCAAAGGATATCTGCCACGTCATCAGGACTGACCTACTGGCTTCAGGATCGTCTTGAAGACAACGAGTGAGTAGGTCGATTTTGCTATCGTCGCTCCGTCGGTACTCTTTCAGATATTGCTGTATCGAGAATCGCGGCGACATCCGCCGAATGTAGATTGCAGCTTGCACAAGAGCGAGTGGGATGTAGTCTAGGGACTTCGCGAGCTCAGCAATATCGTCGTCGTCCCTGGGGCTGACAGCTGCGGGCCCTAGCTTTCTGCGAAGAAGAGCACAGGCGGTCATGTCATCCATTGGTTCAACTGGGATAACTCTATTGCCGCCTACAATTCGCGCCGCTACTTCTGCTGTCCGGCTGGTGATAAGTAGGGAGCCGTGGTCGTTTGGAGGAATGTACCCTGCCAGATGTTGTTCAAGATGACTCCCATACAAGCGCTCCGCTGTTAAGAATTGTTGGTTGCTGTTTGAAGACTTGAGGATAGTGCCGGCGCTGTCCACATTGTCAAGAATCAATAGCCAGGGTCCATTCTCCCTGTTGCGGAGCCAGTCATATACTAGTCGTGGCACATTGGCATCTGGGCACTTTCGTCCGCGAATCTTTACGTGATCTGCTATTGCTCGGTAGTCTTGTTCGAATTGCTCTGTACTATTGGCGTGGACCCAAAACACCCATTTCTTCGGTGGCTGCTCATGTGTGCGGTGACAATGCTCAATCGCCAGTCGCGATTTCCTGTGTCCGGGTCAGACATTGAAGTCTTTTGACGCCTGTAATATATCTGATCATACCCAATACCACCCAACCCTACAAGCGCTACTCGAGCTGCGGGCTGAGAGCAAAGAGTGTGTATGTTTTCGGATAACGAGGGACGGTGAACAAAGTCCGTGTCGCGAGGGAACGGAACGAAGATGTCAGGGGAGGATGGTGGGGTCTCAGGACGACCTAGGATGAGACGGCAGGGTCAGCGCGATCCAGTTGTATACTGAGTCGGGTTCCTACTGATGGTAGGTGCATAATTGTTGGTCGTCCAGTTGTTGGTGATGGAGCCATCGTTCTGTCCAGTTAGTGAACTGCTTGTTGCCGGACCACCAAGATTATTGTTGTGCGCCGGTCGAGCCATAACATGTGGGAATGCGGAAATGGAGGTGTGCGACTGTCAGCAGCATGCGACAGATCGTCTTATCTTTATCACACTTGCCTCGATTGACACGGCTGAAGCTGCAAGGCTCAGCCGAGGTGGCGCTTCAGCTGATCACTCTATGAATTCGTCTACCTATCACCGCTGCCAATGCCCACACTCCGCCATGAATTGCACTGCCAGCACGACATGCATGCTGCAGCCTAAATCCTGAGCTGACATCCGACGTAAAGCTTAACTGCTACCACGCCTTGATAATGCACACACGTCCCTCTCTGCCCCTCTCTTCTCCCCCCTTCACCTCTACGCCCCGTACACCCAAAAGCAACAAATGGCTGAAGCTGCTGGCCTAGTCGTTGGGGTTGTGGCGCTCTCCGGCCTGTTCAACAACACCGTCCAGTGCTTTGAATACATCCAACTCGGCCGTGCATTCGGAAAAGATTACCAAACCTCCCAACTCAAACTCGACAGCGCAAGACTGCGGCTATCGCGATGGGGAAAATCGTTGAATCTCGACGCAGACGATCTCAAAAACTCAACTTCCCTAGAGGAGCAGTTCAAATCGAACGCCGATGTTGATCACGCTCAGAACCTTCTAGGCCAGATCCAGGACCTCTTCGCCGATGCTGAAGGAATCTCAACCAAGTACAAGAGTCGTGCCAACCCGGGAGACAACAACCTGGCCATATACGATCCCAAGAAAGACCTGGAACCCCCCATCGTCAAACTGCACGAGCAAATGCACAACCTCGCTCTTGCCCGACAGAACGAGACTGGTCGGCGGCAAAAGGCCAAATGGGCATTATACCAGCAGAAATCCTTTGCCCGATTAATCGAAGACGTTACTGAGCTGGTAGACAATCTGGTAGATCTCTTCCCAGCTGCTCAGCCAGCTCAAATCGAGCTCTGCGAACAAGAGGTTGCGACCTTTGACGACAACGAGAGTCTCGCGCTGTTGAAGGAAATTTCTGCCACACAGGACAGACAGCTCGAAGACGCAATCGCGAATGCGGCGAACAAGAGTGGAGCGATATACAATAACACCTTCTCTGGAACCTTCACCCGCAGTGCCGCCACTGCGCATAACTCTGGCTCAATGGTCAATAACTTTGGGGATACTGTTCAGGGTGAGAGAAAGCCTTGACGGGTCTGGGTGTACTCAGTGGGTGGACCGTGGCTTGTTGAAAGGGGATGTGTATTTTACATACGGTTTACATGAATCATGACACATCATCTCTCTACATCAACGAGGTGCCTGTAGTCTTTGTGCCTTCATCGTGAGCAGCCCCGTCGCGAGCGCTTTCGACAAGAGCACTTCCATCATCTGCACCTACGCCTCCACTAACATCACGGGCACTCGTTTCGTGCGTCGGACCAATCCTCGCCTCCCCACTCATCCCCACCTCCGCCTCCCCAGCCTTCTTCTTCTTCAACCTCCTGATCCCCAACACCCCCTTCTCCCTCGTCGGCGCTGAATGTTCACTCTCCAGCCCTATATAATAACTTAACGTCGGCACCTTCACCGCCTCCTTCTCCAAGGTCCACCCCTCCTTCTTCACCGGATTCGTGTATTTGACCAACCTCCCACTCCTCTTCCTCCACTCGCCTCTACTCTCGTCAAACGCCATGGGCGCATCAATGCCGCCCTTATCTGTCTTACTGACCGCGTATCTGAATCTCTTGACTTCGACAGGCGCCGAGGCGCGGAGATGTGTGATGCGTGCGCGGAGCCCGTTTATGGTGTCGTAGGAGACGTGGGTGGATGTATCGCTGTGTAAGCGCAGCACTTCTGGGGTTCCGTTCAAGGGTTTTCCGGCTTTGATGGCGGCGTTGATTGCAGCGGTGAGGTCGATTTCGTAAGCTTCGGCCGAGTGCATCATTTCGAGGATTGTGACCCAGTTTTGAAAACGCAGCTCATCGAGGGGTATGCCAGTTGGGGATCTGGGGAGAGGGTCGATTGAGGAGTCCGTGGGAGGTGGTGGGGCAGGTTGGTGAGGATCGGTGGTGTATTGGTCGTATACTATCCGGAGATTGTCGGTGGAGGACAGAGGGGGTTGAGAAGGGTTGAGGCGCATGTAGATTGGTGTCTTTGAGATGTCGAGGGGTTGGCCGGACATGAGGACCGCTTCTACATTCTGCATTTGGGCTTTGAGCGCAGCTAGTTCAGACGAGAGTTGTTCCACGCTCATGTATTCGAATGGTGCGGTATTGACGGTAGTCTCTGACTGATCAATCTGTTGCTTGATGTGCTTCTCGACGCCCTCCTCAATCGCGTGTGGCAACCGAGCGAGCTGTGCCCAAAAGTAGGCCTTGTGGTTTGCGCGTCGACAGGCTTTCGTCAGCGCGATCCAGTCTGCGAAACCAATCCCTGCGCCTTCAGTTTGTGAATCGGTCACAATACGTTCCCAGTATTGCTCGATCAATTCAGTATTGGCAAGTAAGCCAGCTGCGCTGATGACATCGCGTGTCGCGACAGGCCCTAGCTCTATGCCAGAAGTCTTGAGGTCTTCCAGTGTCCTCTTTAAAATATTTGGTACGCGTAGCTTGCCAGAGAGATTGATCAGAGCGTCAAAGGGGTGGATCTGAGGTTTCATACCCGCCTGCATGAGGCCTGACATGATGTCGTGTACGGTACGAACGATCGCATCGCGCAAAGGGATCTCTTGGTCGCTCAAATCCTGCTCCATGTTGTTCTCGGGCAACAAGATTGTCATGCTCTGAACAAGCATTCCAACGTGTATGCTCTGGAGCTCGCCTCCAGCCTCCACAGAAGCATACAAGGCATTGGCTATGGCCCTGACAAGCATCATACGATCGGCCATGGATCGCGAAACTCCAATAGCTGCCCTCATCTTGGTGAGGAGAGCTGTCACGTGCGTTGCGCGAATGACTATGCCACTGCGACAGGCGAGCATGTACGCAGAGTATGATTCTGCGAGCGGTCTCTCTGCCATGAACAGCTCAAAGTAACGCGGGGGTGTTTGCGAGGGGTAAAGGCGAAGAGCGGTGTCTAGAGCCAGATAGGCATTCTTCCAGTCGCGTGCCAGCATGCGCGCTGTAAGGATACCTTGCAACAAAATCATGGGAATACCAGCGACGAGCGTGGGTTGGGTGCGGTCTGGCACAATCGCGTCAGGCGAAAGGTGATATTCGGCAAAAGTACCAGGGAAGCGCTTGATGCCATCCTGGTACAGGCTCTCGAGATCAGGTAGCGGCATCAGACGGCCATAAGCCAAAAGCTCAATAGCGGCACCGTATGCGGCGGCCGAGACATGACGCTCATCCTGATCCACCAGCCACTGCCAAAGCACTTGACCCTCATCGAATCGCGTGCAGTCCTTGTAGATGCCAAACAAATGCACATAGGCATAGTGGTGGGGCTCGAGGGCGCCGCTACGTAGGTCGGCAACCACCTTTTGCACAAAGGTGAAGAGTTCGGCTCGCTGCTTGTAGTCGGTCGTCAGGCGGATGCGCACGTGTAGCATTTGCGTAATACGTCGCGCATCGTATGAGTTCAACACTCCTGCTTCGAGCAGCGTAGGGTACAGGTCCATGACCTGGTGTGCGTTGCGAGTCTCGCATGCTTCGCGCAACTGCACCAGCAAGTGACCAACAGATTGCGCCAATGTCTTCTCTTTACTATTTTGAGTCGTTTTCCATGGCTTGTTGAGGGGCTTGCCCTTGCGAGAGGTTGATTTGCGCTCCCCTCGCTGGTGGGGTGTTGCGGTCGCATACGATGAAGTTTGTAGGAGGGTTGTGGCTACAGGAACAATGGTTCGAAGGAGGCGAGGGGCGAGGAATGGGGCCGACGGACATATCAGCGAAGCCAGCGGCGTTCGCGATATCTTCTGCATACTGGAGGGGTTGTGAAGGGTTCTATAATGACGCGCTCTCCCACATGGTGTTGTTGCTAAACTCCAGGGCTTGGTGGTGAATGTTTTCAGAGTACGCTAAGACTGCTAGCGGCTTTCCCGTGATTGGTCACAACTCCGCCAGGAAAGGGAACACCTATCGAAACCACACGGCGAGCACAACAACTCCCATTGACTGACCACGACTCCACACACTCATACACACCCATCGCTCACCATGTCGCGCCCTCTCTCCCTCTTCAGCGTTCAGGCGATTCTGGTTCTCGCCATTGACGACGGCTCCCGCATCCTCACCAAATACTACTCGAATCCGCACCCGCCCGCCGGCCACCAGAACGACTACCCTGGCCAGATTGCCTACAAGACAGTAAAGGATCAGAAGGCCTTTGAGAAGGGATTGCTGGGTGTGTAGAGCGGTCACGTGGGAGTCCATATGAGGGCTGACACCGCGTCTAGAGAAAACCGCCAAGCAGACGTCGGACATAATACTGTACGATGGCAAGGTCATTGTCTTCAAGATGGAGTCAGACGTCATGCTCTATGTTGTGGGAAGCGCCGAAGAGAATGAAGTGCTGTTGTACAGGTATGCGACACGACTCGCAGGATATTGAGGCTTCAGCTGACAGGATTCAGTGTGGTTCTCGCTCTCAGAGACTCGCTCAACATCCTCCTCAAGTAAGCTCTCCCGCAGAAGCTGAGTAGTCTGCCTCTAACGATATGCAGGAACTCGGTCGACAAGCGTACCGTCATCGAGAACTACGATCTTGTGGTATGTTCAATCACGAGCAGCCTTGAACATCGCTGACGTACACAGTCGCTCGCTGTCGATGAGCTCGTAGACGACGGCATCATCCTGGAGACCGACCCCGTAATCGTCGCTTCACGTGTCAGCAAGCCGCCGGCGCAAGACATGACTTCAATGAAGAACATTGACTTGTCAGAGCAGGGCTTCCTCAACGCCTGGGAATTTGGAAAGCGACAACTGGCCGAGAGGATACGGCAAGGACTATAAGCATTACTGGCATGCAGGCATGGCGTTGGTGGAGTTTTGTAGGCATTTGGGGGTGCCGCAATGGGCATGGCACTTTGCTTTACGATGATCTTGGTAGGACCAAGGTCCGCAGACAGCGTACAAAGTTCTTTGATCTTTCCACTAACGTCCACACTAGAGTGTATGTGATTGCGCTTGTGATGTTTGGTGGAGCGTGTCTGTTACTAAGCATCCAGGAACCATTTTCCATGACCCTTGCTGCTTGCAATTGATGCGCGCTAGATCTTTGACGTTCGTCATAGCCGACCAGCATCCCACCGCGACCCCACCACAGTCTCTGCACACGACAGCAACACCATGAAGCAGAGGTTCTCCAGCTTGGACGTCAAAGTATGAATCCTGGAGTTGTATCTGAGAATACAGACTGACACTTGAAAGGTCATCGCCCACGAGCTCTCTGCAAAACTCACTTCGCTTAGAGTGACGAATGTCTATGACCTCTCTTCCGTAAGAACACTTCTCTTCCATACATGGCTTGAATTCACTGACAGATTTCAGCGCATCTTTTTGATTAAATTCCACAAGCCCGACCATCGCGAACAGCTCCTGATCGACTCCGGATTCCGCTGTCATCTTACCGAATATGCGCGCACCACCGCAGCGGCGCCGTCGGCCTTTGTCGCCAAGCTGCGCAAATACCTCAAGACACGGAGAGTGACTTCCATCGCGCAGATTGGAACCGACCGCATCCTTGAGCTGCAATTCTCCGATGGGCTGTACAGGCTATACCTGGAGTTCTATGCCGGCGGCAATATCGTGTTGACTGATGCGAATCTCAACGTTCTGTCCCTCTTGAGAAATGTGGACGAGGGCGAGGAGCACGAGAGATTGAGAGTTGGACTGCAATACAACCTGTCACTGCGGCAGAATTATGGAGGAGCGCCAGAGCTCACGAGTGACCGCGTTCGGCAGGGATTACAGAAGGCCGTGGACAGGCAACAGGAACAACCTGCGGCTACTGGGAAGAAGGCAAAGAAGGCAGGCAAGGATGCGCTACGCAAAGCGCTCGCGACATCGATAACCGAATGCCCTCCACTACTTGTCGACCACGCTCTGCACGTCGCGAACTACGACTCCACCCTGAAGCCAGAAGATGTACTCGCAAACGATGCGCTCCTCGAAAAGCTAGTGGTAGTGCTTCAGGATGCGCGCAAGATAACGGAAGAGATTACAAAGCCAGAGCAGATCAAGGGCTATATTCTGGCAAAGCCCAACCCTGCAGCAGCAAGTACCGAAGACGAGACTTCCGACAAGTCCAAGTTTCTCTACGATGACTTCCACCCTTTTAGACCGCAACAGTTTGAAGAGTCCGATTACAAATTTCTGGAATTTGATGGCTTCAACAAGGCCGTAGACGAGTTCTTCTCCTCCATCGAAGGCCAGAAGTTAGAGTCGAAACTCACAGAGCGGGAACAACAAGCCAAGAAGAAGCTGGAGAAGGCTCGCAAGGAACACGAGGATCGAATTGGAGGATTACAACAAGTACAAGAGATGAACTTCCGAAAGGCTGAGGCGATCCTGGCAAATGTCCATCGCGTGACTGAAGCTACGGAAGCCGTCAATGGGTTGATCAGGCAAGGAATGGACTGGGTGGACATTGCACGATTGATTGAACGAGAGCAGGGGCAAGGAAATACGGTCGCACAGTCCATTCGCCTCCCGCTCAAGTTGCACGAGAACACAATCACCCTCCTACTCGACGAGACAAACTGGGATCAGGACCAAGAAGAAGAAGACGAGGGCAATGAGACGAGCTCAGTCAGCGAAGACAGCGAAGAAGAGGATAGAGGCCCAAAGAAGAAGGCTGCGCCTGTCAAAGTTGCGGCTCAACCTCAGCTGGCCATTGACATTGATCTCAGTCTGTCTGCCTGGGCCAATTCCACCGAATACTACGACCAAAAAAAGACGGCTGCCAGCAAAGAGGATCGCACTGCAGCAGCGTCGAGCAAGGCGCTCAAGAGCCATGAGAAGAAGGTCACAGAGGACTTAAAGAAGGGCCTGAAGCAGGAGAAAGAAGTGCTCCGTCCTGTGCGGAAGCAGCAATGGTTCGAAAAGTTCATCTATTTCATTTCGTCAGATGGCTATCTCGTGCTTGGTGGGAAGGATGCTCAGCAGAACGAGATCATCTACAAGCGCTTCCTGCGCAAGGGAGATGTGTACGTCCACGCAGATCTCAAAGGAGCTGTTCCGATGATCATCAAGAACAAGCCCGAAACCCCAGACGCTCCTATCCCACCTTCAACACTCTCTCAGGCGGGTCATTTATCTGTATGCACATCAGAAGCGTGGGACTCCAAGGCTGTCATGTCTGCTTGGTGGGTACGTAGCAGCCAAGTGAGCAAGATTGGGCAGACCGGAGAGTTTCTTCCATCTGGGATGTTCAACATTACTGGCAAGAAGGAGTTCCTGCCGCCGGCTCAGCTTGTCGTTGGTCTAGCAGTCATGTTTGAGATTAGCGAGTCAAGCAAATCAAACCATCAGAAGCATCGCGTACAGACGACGGCTGTTTCGGCCGCAGAAATGGTACCGGATACAGCAGAAGAGAACAAAGGCGCAGACCAAGAGAAGAACGAAAGCGACAGCGACCAAGACGACGAGTTTCCAGATGCCAAGCTGGGATCTGACTCCGACGACGACTTTCCTGACGCAAAGATCGACGATGCTGAAGATAGCGACGCCGAGTCTGAGGCCGGTGCACCCCGAAGCAATCCTCTTCAGTCGGGGAAGACACAGGCTGCAGAAGACTCAGACAATGAGGATGACTTACCAACTAGTAAAGAAGGTGCGCAGACTGCACCAAGGGATGCCAGTGAGCCAGCGAGCAAAGACAATACCACGCACGACGATGCGGGAGTAGTAGCAGACACTGAGCAGACATCTCGACGCCATCTGTCCGCGCGAGAGCGACGACTCTTGAGGAAGGGCCAACAGCTTGATGGCGCCGATATTACAGCAGGACCGACTTCAGCCGACGAAGGCGGGTCAGTCGATGGTGATGCATCAGCGCCTACGAAACCACCTGGAACCACCACAACTCAGTCTACCAAGACAGCCCCCCTCCCTCGCGGTAAGCGTGGGAAAGCCAAGAAGCTTGCTGCGAAATACGCCGCGCAAGACGAAGAAGACCGTGCCCTCGCCATGCGACTCCTAGGATCTCAGTCAGGCCAAAAGGTCGCCGAGGCTGCAGCGGAAGAGAAGCGAGAAAAGGAAGAGCAAGCCCAAGCCGACAAGCAACGTCGACGCGACCAACACTTCCGCGCCCAAGCCGCAGGCAAAGCCGCTGAAGAAGCGCGTCGCGCCGCCCTTGAGAATGCTGCCGACGAAGACGATGAGGGAGATGAAGTCCTGCGCACCAATCTTACCAACCTCGACGCTTTCACAGGTCGTCCCTTACCAGGCGATGAGCTTCTCTCCGCTATCCCCGTCTGCGCTCCGTGGTCTGCACTCAGCAGCTATAAATACAAAGCCAAGATCCAACCTGGTTCCACCAAGCGCGGGAAAGCTGTGAAGGAGATTCTCACCATCTGGGACCACGCTGGCAAAGATGTCAAGATTGTCGATAAGCTGGCTCAGGATAGCGAGAGGATCTGGCCCAAGGAGATTGAGCTAATTAGAGGGTGGAAGGATATCGAGGTTGTGGGTGTTGTGCCAGTGAGTAAGGTGAGGGTCATGATTGCTGGTGGAAGGAGAGGCGCAGAAATTGCAAAGGGCAAGGGAGGAAAGAAGAGCGCGAGGGGCGGAAGAGGAAGTAAGAAGAAGTGAGATGCAGTGTGACTGATGATGGGTTTGGGAGGCTGCGACCTTGTGAATCCTAATATGATAGTGCTGTCATGATTATGCCTGAATCGCCTAATGTTCACGCACTTCATGCCATTACTCGCAATCCAGTCCTTGAATCACGATTGTGCAGACCTCGACCAATCCGCACGAGATGAATAATCGCTCAAACACCATTCATCAAAAGAATAAAAACGCCACCTCCATCAACTTGTTTTGCTGTCGCATGCAAGCTTGGAGGTCGGTCGAAAGCGGGGTTATCACTCAGCTGAAGCCATGCCAAGATATGGCTGCGTCCAGCCTTGGGCGGAATTATTCGACTACAGGGTTGAGTAGCGAAATTGTCTTAAGGCGACTGGACCGATGTCAGGCGAGAGTTCAGCCTAATACATAAGGTACGAGGTGGGTCCGAGATGGACATCAAGTTATTTGGCATTGGAGATGACTTGATCAACGGGAAAAAGTCCGGTGAGATGGCGGCTTTAGTGGTACGAGGTCGCCGAATATCTGACTGTGAAGTTGTGGACAGCGTTTGGCACCATGCCGTGTGGAAATGGTAGTCAATTGAATGATCACGAAGGGTTGTCGTGTATACTGCCACGAGTAAGTACATGACTTGGGCAAGCTACCTTGGATAATTTGGTATTGCTTATCCCAGTGTTACGGCGGTCATAACGCGAGTCACTCAGATGTCAGAACCCCGCGATCGATCGTGTCTAGGGTTATGGTCGTGATGGCTTTCAGCCCGGTGACTCGACTGCACGATTGTCTGATATCCCCGTCCCAGTCTCGCGATTGCTTGACGCCACAATATGCAAGCTTGTGTCCTATCCACTCGGATTCCTACCATGCCTTGATCACCACTCCGCTTCCCCGTCTGTGGTGCTTATAACTAACCGAGAAGGTGAAGCCCAAGGTTCTGGTCCACGGTCTCTCGCTTTGTGGCAATGGGCAATGGGTGGGGTAGGGCTGGAAGCTGAGGAGGAAACATGAGCAGCTCGAATGAATCTGACAACGATGGCTATAAAGACCCGTTCAAGGTCAGAAGTCTTTCATCAGCATTTCCCTACTGTTCCAAAGTCGTTGCAATCTATCCTCAACTCAAAAGCCTCCCTGATACAGTCTTCACTGCTTGAGTCAATCATGCGTGCTCAAAAACTTGCTTCGCTTCTTCTTCTTGTGGTACCGGCAATCTCAACCCCTACCCCTGACGGTGGAAACTCAGACTGCTACAAGACTGTCAAAGTCGGTCAATCCATCCAAGATGCCATCAACAAAGCCCGTTCTGGCCATGTCATCACAGTCGAGAAGGGTACATACACCGAGCAATTGACCATCAAAACATCTGGCATCACCCTCATTGGCAAGGAAGCGGTCCTTGTGCCGCCCGCACAATTCACCGCCAACGCCTGCTCTGGCTTGAATCAAAACTTTGGCAATGAGAAGACCGAAGCCGGCATATGCATTCAAGGTAAAGGCATAGAGCTTGAGCCCTACGTCAGCGCCCACCGCAAGTTCATCCGCGCCCGCGAATATATCAAAGATGTAACCGTCACCGGTTTCGAGGTGCGCGGCTTCTCCGGCTCCAACATTGCCGTTGTCGCTGGCAAAAACAGCAAGATAGCACACAACAAACTCGTTGATGGGCCTCAATACGGTTTCCTCACTGTAGGTTCCAAAGGCACAACTGCATCGAGCAACGTTGTCAAGACCACCACTCCCCAGTCCATAAGCTTCATCGCAATGTGCATGGACGACCAGTCCGACGCCAAGTTCAAAGACAATACCATCTCGGGATACTTCATAGCGCTCTGCACCCAGACCTCTGGCGGCGAAGTCATCCAGAACACGGTCAGGAAATGCTGTTTCGGTCCTGTCGTAGACCCAGGTATTAAAGGCGCAAAGATTCTCGGCAATACAATCACGGACCGCAATCCTGCTTGTCCTACCAGTAAGACGCCTGGAGGACCTGGGCCTGCTGGTGCAGGAATACTCATCTCGGGCGGTGTTGATACCATGGTGAGGGATAATACAATCAAGAATATCTCGTTTGGACCTGATCGCAATGATGCTACTCGAGATGTGGGGGTTGGGATCTTAATTATTGACGATCCAATAACGAATAGCAAGGCGAGTGGGAACATTGTGAAGAATAATAAGCTAAAGGGCAACGACTTTGACATATTTAGTTCGGCGACGGGGGCGGAGAATATCATTGCGAATAATAGGTGCGCAAAGGTGGAGGGATTGGTGGGCTGTGATGGTCTTTGAGATGACGCAATGGGAAAGACGTCAGGGGGGTTGTGATGGATTTGTGGTTTACTAGGTAGATGTTTGCGCTGAGCTTGCTTTGGGTGTACCCGTGTTAAGCCAACCTTCGCGACAGTTTAGATGATAGCCGTGCTGATTTTGGTGGGGAGTCTTACTTGTCCTACTCACTAGGGCAACACCTTTTTCAACACCTCCACGAGTCCCTGGATCTCTTCTTCCGTATTGTAATGAACCATGCTCACTCTCACCACGCCGCCCTCATCAATCTGCAACACCTCATCGCAAAGGCGCTTCGAGTAGAAGTGACCCCAGCGAAACCCATAGTTTGAGATCTTCTCCGCCTCTTCAATAACCTTCTTCGACTGCACGCCCTTGACTACAAACGACACCGTCGGCACACGCACCTTTGAGTCGCTCGATGTAGATCCAAGAACCGTAATATCATCCCGCGAGTTGAGAAAATCGAGCAAGATCTTCTGGATTTTGCCTTCGTGCTCTGCGATACTGGCCCAGGCGCCGGAGAGATAGCTGGCCACCGCGGGGAGCGACTGCGTACACTCGTAATTTGAGCCTGCAAAACCGAGTTTGTCTTCTAGCGTCTTGGTGGGGTTGAAGTAGTGTGATAGAGGCTTGACATGCTCTTGTGCTGCGTTGCTGGCGTAGAGAACGGCGATATGGGGGCCGTAGACCTGTGTTGTCACGTCAGGTTTTGCTGGATTTTAGGGTTGAATAATGAGCGACGAGGAGAAGGTTACCTTGTACCAACTAAACGAGTAGAAATCCACACCGAAAGCCTTGACATCGACCTGTCGATGCGGCGCGAAGCTCACGCCATCAACACACAGGAGTGCACCGACCGAGTGCACAGCGTCTGCGATTGCTGTAACATTGTGGATAGTGCCCAAGATATTGGAAACATGCGTGCATGCTACAAACTTGACTTTGGGGGACAGCAATGGCTTGAGATTCTCAGGCGTGAGTTTCAGCCCGTCTTCTTTACTCGAATACCACCACTTCACCGTGAGCTTCAAGCGCTCGGCCATGAAGAGCCACGGCTTCACGTTGGTTTCGTGCTCCATCTTGGTCAGTATGATTTCATCGCCTTCCTTGAATTGCAGGGCGCTGGCGAGGTTCATGAAGAGTTGCGTTGTTGAGGCGCCGAGTACTTTGGTAAATCAGCTTGGAGGTAGTCGGAGTTGGGGGGAGTAGGATGGCGCACCGATCTCATCACGCCCAGCATTAATGTATTTCGCAGCTGCTTGATACCCTTGCTCATATTTGGTGTTGGATTGTGAGCCGGTGTGGTAGGATGCGCCGAGCTGGACATTTGTCTTTGACAAGTACTGGGCAATGCTGAAGCATTGTTAGACCGTATCAAGTACAACGGGTGTGAAAATAAACATACGAATCGATAACATCTCCTAGCGTCTGACTTCCTCCTGCATTGTCCAGGAATACTTGGTCTTGTTGGAGTGCGGGGAAGCGCTTGCGCGATTCGGATATGGCGAACGTCATGGTCCTTGGTAAATCACTTGAAATAAGTCAATGGTAATTCTTGGAAATGTACAGGAGTCGAAAGATGGTATCATATCACGACGAGAACGTTGCGGTTAATAGATGTCTTGATGTGATAGCTACGCCCTACAAGCGGGGCATCGCTGAATGTGGAAGGTGGAACCTATGCAGTGCTACGGTGGCGAGTTGACACAACTTCAGACGCGTGTGTGCTGGTGACTCTGTTTGAGATTAGAAATGTCGCGTACGAGGTCACAGTATTCTGAGCTGCCACTGCGTCGAGCGATTGGTTTCTCTCGTGCCTGGGCGGCGTGATAATCGCAGGGGATGTCAATGACATTGCTGATTGTACACACCCTCAATGAACCCATATGTCAAGATGTTTAATAGTAAAGATATCCTCTGATAGTGATATTCAGTGTCATGCGCTGCTTTCAGCGTCCAAGGTACGAAGGAACTCGTGTTTATTGTGTCACTATCTTACCAGTAGCAAGAAGATAACAAAGGCACTAAGAGCTAACATCAAATAATCTCTACAACTCCTAGAGAATCCACGTAATATCTACCCACTTTTAGTAGCGTCTTCGTACGGGCTGTTGTGTGTCGGGACAGATTAGAAGTATGGAAGGCTGGCACGTGATTGGCCAAGGGCGCTTGTTGATCCTGAGCTTATTCTGTCTTGCGACTCCTCTGCACTCTCTTCATCTGCCCAGCACGTCCGCAACGCGACAGTCTTCTTGCATCCGGGAAGTCGCACGTTCTTTGGGAGTAGTTATTGGACTAAACTTCGGTGGTGTCACCGGCCAAGTCTGGGGATCTACGTCTGCCGCCTTCTGCTGCGGACAAATACAGACCACGCTGCACCAATCAAAAACGTTCCCCCATGGCGGCCATTGGACAAGCGAGATTCACCCCAGAGCAAAGTCCCCGGATTTCCATATAACATCGGCTATTCTCCGACTTTTTGCATACTGGACCTTGGATCGGAACGCAACTATCTACACGAAACTCGGCCGTCATTAGCCTCCGCGACGGGATGATCATTGCGGCAATGCAGTCACTACAAAACGAAGCTACATCCTGTGAAGAACCATGTCGAGTCGTCTTTGATCAGCAAGCGAGCTCAAGGTCAATCAAAATTCAAGATGCGCGTTCCAAACGCTCTTCTTTCCCTCATCGCCTTGTGGTCTAGCATCGCTGTCGCAAATCCCATTGAGTCTGACGCGAGACTTTTATCACGAGCAACCACTCTTCAAAACCCAGTACTGTGGCAAGATCATCCCGACCTTGATGTCTTTCGGATTGGAGATGTATTCTACTACTCCTCGTCAACGTTCGCCTTCTCTCCCGGCGCACCGGTGCTCAAGTCTTACGACCTCGCAAATTGGACCCCAAATTCACATAGCGTTCCGACTCTGAACTTTGGTAGCAAGTACAACCTTCCGGCAAACGAGCGAGCGTACGTCAAAGGTATATGGGCCAGTACAATGCGTTATCGTCAGTCGAGTGACACGTTCTATTGGCTTGGCTGCGTCGAAGGCACGACATATGTCTGGGTTGCGACGGGCACCAAAGCCGGGCAAAAGAATGGCGAGGTGGACCCAAAGGACTGGAACTGGAAATCTCGAGGTACCCTACCGTCATGCTATTACGATAGTGGACTCTTCATCGACGACGACGACACCATGTACGTTGCATACGGAAGTCAAAAGATCATGCTGGCCCAGTTGAATGCGGATGGTACTGCGGAGGTGAAGAACCAGCAGATTTATGAGAGCCCGGACGCATTGTACATTGAAGGATCGCGCATGTACAAGGTGAATGGAACGTATTACATGTGAGTCGCACTGTATACCCAGCGACACTTGGAGACCCACTGACCTTTGCTCCCATCAGATGGCTCACGAAGCCCGCGGATGATCAGTGGGTGCTCAAGTCTTCCAGCCCATGGGGACCATATGAGCGTCGCATTCTCATCGACAGTATCGCGGGACCACTGACAAATGCAGGCAATGCGCACCAAGGCGGCATTGTCCACACAAAGGATGGGGAATGGTATTACGTCGCATTCTTGGACAGCTATCCTGGTGGGCGCATCCCTGTTGTTGCGCCCTTGACCTGGGGTGCTGACGGGTGGCCGAGCGTTGTACGCGATGACAACGGAGAGTGGGGAAAGTCGTACCCAATGCCCGTGACGACGAGCAAGACTGTCCCGCCGCCTACAGGTATCGACAAGTTCTCCGGAACATCTCTGAGCCCGGAGTGGGAGTGGAATCACAATCCTGACACTAGCAAATGGAGTCTTTCCAACGGTCTGCAGTTACGAACGGCGACTGTCACGAACGACCTCTTCTCAGCACGCAACACACTCACTCATCGCATTTTGGGTCCAAAATCATCAGCAACCTTCCAGCTTGACATCAGCAAGATGGCCGCTGGAGATCGCGCGGGCGCGGTGCTCTTCCGCGACATCGCAGCGTATATTGGAATTCACAAAGAGGGCACAACCGCCAATCTTGTCATGGTCACTGGCCTCAACATGAACCCGGATTGGACTACAAACTCCACTGGCAAAGTCGTAGCCTCTGGGCCAACGATTCCAGCCAATTCGACGAACCTGTGGTTGCGCATACAAGCGGACATCACCCCAGCGTTTGGCACGTCAATCGCGAGGCAGAGTACGTTCTGGTATAGCACTGATGGTCGAAAGTTTACGCAGCTGGGGCCTTCGTTCTCGATGACGAATACCTGGCAGTTCTTCACAGGATACCGCTTTGGAGTGTTCAATTTCGCGACGAAAGCATTAGGAGGAGAAGTCGCTGCCAAGAGCTTCGAGTTGAAAGCGTTGTAGTTTTATTTGCAGCAGTCTACTGCTAGTATATAAGGCTACATGGTTCGCCCTCCTTACACATGTTCAAGAGGTGCTATTCAGCGCGCTAAAGATAGGATCCAGTATCCTCCCAGCCACCCAAATCTGTCCGTTACTTCCCTGAACCTTTCTGAGAATCCTCGCATTGTTAGCTCGACCGTTGCGAGCTGAAATCGTGAATCCACTCGTTGATCGAATCACGCCAGCGTCTTCATCGTATTGACCCAATCCCAAGCCTATTATCAACGAACTCAGGCCGAAGTTATAAGGTCGTGCTGCTGTTTCCAGCGCGCCCTCCGGCAGGACGTCCCATGCGCTGTTGCCTGGCACTAAGAAGATGGAGTTGGTGACGGTGTTGGGGTCGGCGCCCTGTTCACGAACGCTGGGTGGGAGCGAGATCCGTCGAAGGAAGCCTGCGTAATAGTCCTGGTAGTACGAACATGTCGTCATCAATTCTGAGTCGGCGCAAAGAATGTCTCCCATGGTCTGGTTGACCGATGTCAGTGGTGGTTCGGCAGCGCTTGCAGCATCGGACCCAAAGTAGGTGAGAAACCCATCCAAGACGCTGTCAATCTTGTACACGGCGCCGTTGGATGCGTTGATCCGGACTGGATCGCCACTCTCGTCTTTCAGGACGCGCGCTTCTGCAGACAAGGGTACCGCCGTGCTCGTGAGATTGGCGTTTGTCGTGATGCCGAAGTCAGAGTTCAGGAGAGCCGAGAAGCCGCCGACGAGACCGATTGGTTGCTGTGATCTCGCAGCATCTCGCAGATCGATATCACCGGGGATGATGTGAGACAGGAGAATAGCAGCAAGGAGTTCGTAGGACAGCGGAGTTTGCAATCGTGTTAGGACTTGTGGTGAAAGCTCTTGCAACGCCTCCATTCTCGTATGTTAGCCGTGATGACGCGGATACACCGGTATGAGAAGGATTGGGCCCACCTCGTTAGTAGGAGCCAAGATTGTATATTTGAGGCCTTGGTTCGGATCATTGAAACGTTCCTCGAAAGGTGGCCCTGGAAGTCCTAGAGATCCTCCTGTGCTTTTGAAGAGGTCGTAGAATTGACTGAGATCATCGGTGTTCTTGAGAGTGGTAAGAACGGGTTCGAGACTCGGCGAAGGTTCTGGGATGCTTTGAGGAAGTGCCCTGGTCAGCAAGGGAGTCGAGAGTACGAGCAGTAGGGTAGCGCGCATCATGGCGGAGGATGGTTGTTTTAATCGGGTGCACAAGAAAGGTGCGCTGGGCTGCGCTCTCCTTTATAGTATGTGAGTACTCCCGCATGATGCATCCCAGCGTATACTGATTAGTGAGGTATAGTGGGATGTACATAGGGCCGATCATTGGTGGGTAGTTTCAGGGAGCCGTTCCTAGCAGCGATTGAGGTCGTACTGTAAGCGAGTCGCTTGCTAGCATGCTCACTTTATAGGCTCTCTTCGCTACGAGGAAGATGACATCAACAATAACCTTGATGCTACGATGACAGAAGTAGCGCCGCTGATACACATGTATGCAGCCTGTAGAAGACATCACGAGAAGGACAAATTCGTATTCAGCGTCAGGTCCAGGCACCGCATCGTTCATCCCAACGACATCAACAATGGTATCACCGCCGCACAGCGAGTTCACGTCAAGCTCGGCCCCCTTGAGATATCGTGTCAACTTTGAAGAGATAGCAAAAGCCGTGCCCGTCCTCTGGGGATGGCGGGGAGGGTATGGCGTCGGGTGTCGTAGGCACACCGTTGTCTTAATCAGGGCAAGGAAGCTATGGCGTGAGGTGTTATAGAGAACACCGCTGCGCTGTCAAGGCAGGGAGGTTCCAAGTACTCTGAATATAACTGGTAGCAGCAATAGCTTTACCAAACCGCGCCTGACCTCAAGGACATCAAGGCCGCACCCTTCGAATCTCAGGAGGAGCTTGACGCTCCCAGCAAAGTCTCCCCAGGCCATCTTTTAGAATCGCGTCAAAGAAGATCAAGAACTAAGCCCGTACAATTTGCTGTTCAAAACAACCATCGTCGTTGCTCACTTTCCCCTTCACCGCGCGTTTGTGCCTTCCATGTAGTTCCATGTTTATCTCTCGAATCAAAAGTACGCTCCACCTAGTAAACAAACGGCGATCAGAGCTTGGCGCTGCCATAACTTTTGCCTCGCCGTCTGCCTCTCCTCCTCTCCTCTCTCCTCACTCGCACAAAATTCCACTAATTCCACTTTGTCTCTAAAGCCTTCTTGTCATCAGACAATCAGCTCACAAACGTCAGCGATTAACATGTCTTTGACTTTTCCGCCTACCAAAATTCCTATCAAGTATACTCATGTTCACCGACCATGCGTCACGCTCCAGCGAGATTGCCTCATAGTCATCGCTGGCCAGGACTGTGAGGACGGTATGGCCACCCGCTCTCAAGTAATTCCTTGGCTTCATGTTAACATCGCTCCAGTCTACCTCAATTTCAACGACGTGGACGTTGAGGCCATTCCGCTCGCAGAAGTTGTGGCAAAGATTCAGTCGGTTAAGGACAAGGGTGAGCCGCACACTCTTCGAAACTGATCTTGCCTGTCTAACATGATTGCAGTCAATACAGCCAAAGAAACCTCGGCCACCCCCTTCAACGACACGTCCTCCTCACCGACTCCAGTCGTTGCTGCCTCGCCGCCGGCCTTTGACTGGAGGCGGATGAGCGCCAACGGCATGCCGGGTAAGATCGATGCTTTTCTATACATCAAGGGTTGGTTTTATGACAAGGGGCGGGCTGAGTTAAACCTCTGCAAGAGAACATTCTGGACTCGTTTGGAATGCCCATTGATGGACCAGTGCCCTCATCGTCACCGTTGGTTGACGCCTCAAGAAGAGGAATGGCTGGGTAAGCATGGTACTAGAAGGGCCCCTGGCGTCAGGATCATGTACTTTGCTGCTGATAAGCATCGGAGAGAGACACTTCATGATCGCGAGACTTTCAATCGACGTGCGCGTCATTGATTCAACGACTCACCATTCTCGATCTCTTCCATAGTGTATTATACAATAAACATGCCTGATGTTTCGAAGCTGGTGCCAATCACGCAATAATATTCTCTCAGATTCACAAAGTACTTCTCTAGCCTTGGCTATCAAGAATAATCATTTGGCTTTGTGGTGGTGTTGCAATAAGGGTTGCCGCATGTAGACCTCGTGGTGTGCAGCCGCTTGCATGCACCGAGGGCCACGGGGTTCCCTCGAGGGTGTTGAATTTCCTGGAAGCGGGGACGGTTCGGCGTTGACATATTGCGGCTACACGGCGTGAGTCCGGGTTCGTGACGAGCAGTATTTGAAGCTGGAATCAACGACTTTGCTTTTATCCCTTGCCACCGCGGCTCTGAGCGTCTTGTTCCCTGAACCTCTACACCTACCCGGTACCAAACTGAGTATCTTCATCAATTGCCATGAGTGGAGTGCCATGAAGTTTGTAAGCTGGTTCAGCTACTTCACAACATCAATGGATCTGACAAACTCATCATCACTCGCCTCGATGAGGAGATCTCTTGACGTACCACGCCTTGGAGGAACGTGTGGTGAATAGACTTGGGGTTGCTCTTCAGTGGGATTGGGCTTTGACATGATTCTATATAGTACATGGTCGCGCAATATGACCTTGGTCTTCGCCTCCATTCTATTAGCCTGACTTGACATGTCGCAACATGCATCATTTCGGGTGTATGTGTGACGGTGAGCTTAGGGCGTTTGATGGCGGTGAGTGTAGGCGCGGGCACTTAGCCTGCCTCCGCCTAGGATAAGCCACTGCCATTCCTGGGGGACGGCCCGAGTGATAGTCTTTATAGCGAAGTGTAGTAACTACATAAAAACATACCGTGGCAGACAGGTTACAGCTTTGGTGTCTACCCAACGTCAAGCAAAACTCGCAACCCAAACGTCCATCGACCGGACTCCTTTGCGACCGCCCTGCATGCCCTCTAAGCTTGCCTCACAGGCATCGCGCAACGCAAGAATTACACCTCGTTCTCTCTCATCAGCAGCATACTCATCGACTCCCTTCCCAAATGAGGGCGAAAGACAAGCCGACACTTCCCATTGTCCGTCTAGCAACCCGTCTTCGCACTGCACATGTTTCTCACTTTCCAATTGCCATCCAGCAGCCAAAGCCAGCTCAGTCAGCCGCTTTGGGCCTCAGCACCGTTCGAACATTTGAGCTGCTCTTGGGCTTACGATACTCCAGAGCTGCTTGAGCCAGCGCCGCCAACACGTGTGGTTGAGCAGAGGGATTCGTCGCCATCAATGACCACTCAGCAAGTAGAAGGCGTTTGCTGTGCTGCTTAAGGGCACGGAAGGTGGAGAGAATGAGCGAGGGTGAAGGAAAGTACCAAAGGCAGTGGGCGAGCACAGCCGCGTCGAAAGCCCCGCTGTTATGCGTTATTAGAGCAGGGAGCGAGGCGAGATATTCCAATGGAGATTGCTGAATCCAAGTTACTCGCTTGCCTAGCGGGCCTGCCAAGATGTGACTTTGTGCTTGACCGAGAGTGTATGGAGAGCCTCTTGTAGTTTCAGTCTTCCCTTGTTTGTATGATCATGCACTCAGAGTCGCGAGATTAGGTAGATAACGAATGGAAAGAACACACCATAACTGAGGTCAGCCGGATCAATTGCGACAATCTTTCCTTGCCCGCCCACAGCAGTCGCCGGAACAGTAGTGCGATCTCCCTGCCCGCATCCAAGTTCCAAGATGGTCGAGCCTAGAAGACTGTCCCATTTCTCGAGAAGTGTCAAGCGATGAAAAGTTTGAAAGTGCTGGATTTCAAAATGAGTGGGGTCGTGTAGGGACAGACACACGATATTAGTGGCATCAAGCTCGGGAGCCATGCTGTGTTGGGAGAATGGGTCTAGAGGCGTATAAATGAAGATCACGTAACTACAGGACAGCTAAGAGGCATACTGAGGGGGATGATTCTGGAGTAGCAATGAGTCAAAGCTTCCAGCCACCAAAGTAAATGGGGCTCTACATCCCCGTGTCGATCTAAGCTAATAACGGAACTATCAACTGGTTGCTCCCCGAATCGAAATCGTAAGCTAACCAGGGATAGGCATTCCCATATGCTGAAGAAGGATCGCAAAGTGGGGGCTGGGTTGGGGAACTTGACCTGATGATCCCGATCACTACCGGCTTACCACCCTAGATTTTCTTGGCGTCAGCAACTATACCGGGATGTCCAGAAGCGGTCCAGCATGGATTGCACTACAGGTTGCTTTTCCCCGCTCTCTCGAATCTGACAAGTGCCACATAGTCCGTGGAGTTGGTTTAGCGATTAGTATAGAGGATAGAATATGAACAAATCCCTCTGTGACTTGTAAAGTGAGTAGGAAGAGAAGCGCAATCTACTAAGTTAATCCGCGTGAAGATTAGAGCGTGACCTAGCGCGTTCCAACGCATCCTCTGTACTCAGGCCTCCCGGATACGCTAACATCACGCTAGTTAAGCAGGAACAAAGCTAATTGGCTCGCAATTCAGTTACGAAGGGGTTCGTATTCATCAACGCATACCCTCTCGCCTCATCCTGGCGGAGGCCTATGCGTCAATAAATACACATTCCTTCGTAAATTGCGCATGGTTGCGTTCGTGCCATGGGCCATGGGATACTCTAGGGCTATGGGATAAAGTATCGAACGTCGTCTTGGGAGCTACCTAGCTAGGCAAAGTTTTATGGTCATTATTACAGCACAGTTCTTGTTACGGACCAGAATATCAAACGTTGTCTTGGGAACTTCCTAGCTAGGGAAAGTCTTATGGTCATTATTACAGCATGATTATTGTTATGGAGCAGAATATCAGACGTTGTCTTGGGAGCTGCTCAGCTCAGCAAAGTATTATGGTCATCCTGCACCTCCTGCATGTTGATGACAGGATTGATGTGCACTCTACGGTTTTTAAAACTTGCTGAAAGCAAAGGCTCCACCGTACCCACTAATCGCTTTCACAACCTTCCATTTTTACAGTAGGCCATCCTTCACGAGCGGGATTCTGCCACTTAGAGCGGGTTTCACAAGTCTGCAGCTCATCAAGAGCGAAGAGCGTGCATTCATCTCACGACAACATGCGCGTTGATCATTTGATCTTGTCTTACCGGCAGAATGCATACTCAGCCTGATGAACACAAGAGACTGACCGTCATAGTGCCCCCTTGGCGCTGCATCAACAGCCTGAGTCTGCCCATCTTATGTTGTGGAGTACTGGGATTAAAGAGATACCAGTAAGCTTATCTCGAGCCGTCTATTATATAAAGCGAGCTTCGTGCCCTCCGCTTCTTTTTAATTCTCGGATCACAAGCTGTTCCCATCAGACGACTCACGATACTTCACGAATCTCGAGTCTTGATCTCCTTTGAAAAGAATTGCCCAAGGTGAGTTGAGCTAGAGATCGAACTTCAACCGTAGCTGACCTTGGCGAGATATTGGAGAACATGCGCAGAACAATCGGTCAGCTCGCGACGCTGCTTATCTTCCTATCCGCTGCAACTACGACTGCCGCAGCGGACCTTGAGCTCTTCGAGAACGAAAACGCCTGTGATAGAGCTGGCGGTATCTGCCGAAATATCCAAGACAACACCTGCTGTTACGTAACAGGGCGACTCTGGGGCTCTGCTGGAGTAGGCTTTGTCACCAGCGGCACCCTGCAACTGTATACGCGCCAAGACAACATATACTGCTCGATTTCTATCAGCAACGAGTACAACACCCCAGTGTGCATCTTGTCTGGACTTGATTCGTCGGTCGGTGGGGCTGTCTACCGTGCCCGCAGAGTACGAGGGACTATGGGAGGTGAAGAAGTGTTGGCGAGTCAGGAAGCTGAACTCATGACGATTGAGGACGGAAAGCAGTATATCATCAGCCATGAGAAGCAAGCAAAGATTGAAGGTTTTGGAGAGCGACGTGGCGGAGACTTATCGGCGTATGTGAAGGAACACGCTGATATCGTCCGCGAACACAGCAATGATCGTGGCCAAATCGAAGTAAAAGCTGCAGAGAAGGATGTAGAGAAATCTACAGAGTAAATAGGGTCTCTGGATTTCGATAACACTTGCATCTAGGTGGAAGTATGCTTTAACAGCGACTTACAGAAGTATGCTTCAACAGCAACTTATAGTTACTACATTTTAAATGGTTATATCAATGATATTTTATCACGTCTACACCTCCATCCCCCTTCGAGCCTCGCGATGTTCTTTGCGCTTTAGGAAATAAGATGTCTAGTTAGTTAGTATCGCAAAATGCAACGCTATAGAATTGTAGTGTATGTAAGGGCTCGAGAATAGAGTTATAAGTAGAGATTATATTCTAGCCTAGAGGTAAAATATTATGTAGAGAGCTAGTTTTCTATACGTAAAGTAGAAATATATTAGTGTTTCTACTTACTATAGCACGTCTAGTTAGATCTAGTATAGAGAAGTAAAGTAAGTACTAATTTTCTAATAGCTAGAAATTTTATATTTAATTTATAATTATTAGGTCTTTAGGTAGCCTTTTTACTACTTAAGTTAAAATAGCCTATAAAAAGTTATTATAGGCTAGAGAAAGCTATTATACTCTAAACTAAAGTATAGAAGCTTTTAGCTTTTTACTTTAAAATAGAGATTTTATAAATAATATACCTTATAGGTAAGTTAAATATATAGGTAAATTAAATACTCTACTAAAACTCTACTAAAACTAGACTCTATTCTAGTTTAAAGTAATATAATATAGTGCTATATAGTATAAAACTAATTTAAATACTATTCTATAGCTACTTCTACTTTATTTTTATATATTTATAAATTATACTCTATTTTATAGTACTATATATAGTATTATACCTACTTATAGCTTTTACTAGCCTACTTTTTTTTTTTACTTTTTTTCTATTACTACGCGTTTTAAACTTTTTTAAAGTAGTTAAATATAGGCTCTTTTTAGCTATAAAATTACTTTTATACTAAATTTACTTTTTTTTATATAATTTATAATATATAGCAGCTTTATTAGCAGCCTAAAGTTTAATAATTTTTTTCTACGCTAATACTAGCTTATACGTAATAATTACAGCTTTTTTTTAATACTTTTTTAAAAGTTTTAACTATAGAAGTTAATAAACTATCTATATACTTTTAAATTTTTACTTTTATAAATATTAATTATAACTCTAGTTTAAAAGTATTATTTAAAATTTATAACTACTAAAGTTTATTATTAATAAAAAATAGTAATAAAGTATATAACTAGATTTTAAAATATAATATAACTAACTCTAGTTTATATAAAACTAATTTAGCATTTTAAAACTTTTTTTAAATATTACTAGAAGTTATTATAGCTTTATAGGCGTGTATAAAGTAAAGTAGAAATTTAAACTTTATAATATATATAATCTAGTTATATATAAACTTTTTAGTTTAATAGCTATATATCTACTTTAAAAATATAAAATAATCTATATTAAATAGCTAGAGAAAGTGTAATAAATAAAAAGGTATATATATAGTAATAATTTTTTTTTATAGTATTACTAGAATTTAAGTAAGTTATAGTTTTTATAGCTATTAATAATAAATAGCTAGTACTCTCTAATAGTCTATATTTTAGTATAAGTATTAAAGTACTCTAACTACTAAAATCTAAGCTTATTAATTATCTAGCTATTTTTAGAGACTATAATAATCTAATTTCTAGGTAGACTAGTTTTTTTATACTAGACTAAAAAATAGTAACTACTTTTAAAAATAATAAAAAGTAGAATAGTTTATTCTATTATATTAATTTTTTATATAACTATTATTTATTTCTAGTTACTTTACTAGACTACTTTTAATTATTTTTAATACTCTAAAGCTATAATAACTACTTTAATTAATATCTAGTCTATTATAAAGCCTATTTTATTAAAGTTATATATATTTTTATTTTAAATACTATATTTCTTTTTTATATTAGCTACTAACTAGAACTAGGCTTAAATAACTCTAGAGTTTTTATAAAAAGCTTTTTTATAGTTATACTTATAATTAAACTTTACTTTAAATTTAAAGTAGCGCTTTTTAAACGTACTAAGCTAGTTTACGCTAATATAGTCTAGATTATATTTATTATATAAAAAATTAGCTATATCTACTATAGTTATAAGCTTTAAAAGAAATTTTTATAGATATAGTTTAAATATATACTAAATAATTACTTTTTTTTTATTTTTATTTAGCTTTTTTATATTAGATATACAATTTTTTTTTAAAGCTTTCTAGCGCGTTAATTATTTAGTATAGTATAAAAAGCTTTATAAGTAGCTATAGCGCGTTATAAAAAAAGTATTACGTTTTATTTAAAAGCTAAAATAGTAGTCTATATCTAACGTTTATTAAAAAGGCTTATTTACTATTATTATAAAGGTATTATATAGGTATATATTGTTTTAGTAGAGTTTTAGTAAAGTGTTTAACTTACCTATGTATTTAACTTATCTATAAAGTATATTATATAGAAAAAAAGTAAATAGTAAAGTATAAAGCCTATTTAAATAATAAAAATTAAAAGGTAATAATATATCTATTTTTAATTTTTAAATAGAATTTTTACCTATCTATCTAATTAATTTATTCTATTCTATATTATCTAATATAGTATTATTATAATAGGTATTATAATAATTATACTTTTTTATTTAAAAAATACAGCTTTAATATTTAAAACTATATTATTAAATTAATATATTTTATAAAAGCTAATATCTATAGAAATTTTATTTATAGCTAATAATTATTAAAAATATAGTCTTAACGCCTAGAATAAAGTTTTATAAAAAGCTTAAAATCTATAAAAGTACTAGTATTTAAAAGTTTACTACTAATAAAGTTTATAATAAATATATAGAATTTATATTAGTTATATAATTATAATATTAAATAGCTACTAAAATTAATAAATAGTACTATTCTAGTTTAAAGTTTATATAAGCAAGGTACATAATTATAATCTATTAGTTATATAAAAATTAGAAATTATAAACTTTATAAACTATATAATACTTATATAAAAAAAGGTTTATATAATAAAAGCCTCTAGCTTTTTTTAAACTAAACCTTTTTTTATATTTATTACTTTTTTATAATATATTTATTAATACTTTTATATTTAATAGCTAACTATAACTCTAGTACTATAGTATTATTATTTTTATTAGATAAAAGCCTATTAATATTAGTATAATATAAAATAAATAGATAAAAAATCTACTTTTTAAATAGTACTAAAAGACGCGTTTTAACTAAATAATCTAGGTTTTTTAAAAATATAAACTTTATAGGTAGCTTTAACTTTTCTATATAAACTAAAAATAATAGTTTTATATTATAAGCTATTATCTATATATTTATATTATATTCTTTTACTATTATAGTCTACTATTCTATCTAAATTTATAATAGAGTTTTTATAATAAAATTAATTATTTATACTTTTTAGTAGTATATAAAAAATACTAATAGTACTAAAATACTATTTAAATATATTTTACTATTTACTTTAATCTAAATATATACTAAATATAATGTATTATTTAGTATTATTATTTTTAGTTAGTAGATATTCTAGTTTAGTTTAGTATATAGTTATAAATAAATACTTTTTTACTATTATTATATATTTATACCTAATAAAAAAACTAGCTTCTCTAGAGAATTTTTCTAGCTCTAGAGAATTTTCGAAATTTTAGTATTAGAATTGCGTTTTTATACTATTTTTTAAATATCTTTAGTTTTAATATACTAGTAGCTAGCCCTAGGCCTACTCTAGCTAGCTTTAAAAAAAAAACTAGAAATTCTCTAATACCTATAGAATTCTTAATTATAGCTAGTAATTAGTAAAAATGTAGCCTAAACGCCTACACTAAAGTTTTAGAAAAAACTTAGAATTTATAGAAGTATTAGTATTTAAAAGTTTACTAGTAAAAAGTATAATAATAAATATATAGAATTTATATTAGTTATATAATTATAATATTAAATAGCTGCTAAAATTAATAAGTAGAGCTGTTTTAGTTTAAAGTACGTATAGGCTAAATGCGCGATTATAATCTAATAGTTATACTAAAATTAGAAATTATAGAGCTTACTAACTATAAAATACTTATATAAAAGAGGTTTTATATAAAAAAAGCTTCTAGCTTTTTTTAAACTAAATCTTTTTCTATTTATTACTTTTTTATAATATACTTATTAACGCTTTTATATATAATAACTAACTATAACTCTAGCACTATAGTATTATTATCTTTATTAGATAATAGTCTATTAATATTAGTATAATATAATATAAATAGATTAGAAACCTACTTTTTAAATAGCGCTAAAAAACGCGTTCTAACTAGATAATCTAGTTTTTTTAAAAACGTAAACTCTATAGATAGCTTTAACTCCTCTATATAAGCTAAAAATAATAGCTCTATATTATAAGCTATTATCTACGTATCTATATTATATTTTTTTACTATTATAGCCTACTATTCTACCTAAACTTATAAAAAAGTCTTTTTAATAAAATTATTTACACTTTTTAGTAGTATACTAAAAATACTAATAGTGCTAAAATACTATTTAAATATATTCTACTATTTACTCTAATCTAAATACGTGCTAAATGTAATCTATTACTTAGAATTATTATTTTTAGTTAGTAAACGTTCTAGGTTAGCTTAGTATATAGTTATAAATAAATACTTTTTTACTATTATTATATATTTATAACTGCGTATTCTAGTACCTATTTTTCTTTATTAAATTTCTAATTTAAAGTAACTAAACTTTTTATATAACTTATTTATTTTCTAGTAATATTATAGATAATTTATAATACTATTAATAGTAGTTTTTTAGGTATTAAAAAATCTTTTTTTAAATATTTTAGTTTTAAGCGCTATTAAACTAAGTTTATTAATAACTTCTAGATTATTTAGTTTAGTTATAAGCTGTGTCTATAATAATACAGGCTATAACTAAATAAACTACTATTTTTTTTAAGTACTAGATAGTAACTATAAGTTTATAATACCTATTTTTATAATAGCTATACTTTAAAAAAGCTTTTTTCTATAAAAATTTTGCTGCTACTATATAGTAGCTATAGTATACTAGTTTTATATATAGTCTATTATACTAATAGCTAAACCTATACTAATAAACTTTACTACTATATTTACTTTAATATCTAGTAGTTTTTTTACCTAATTCTAATATTATTATTATTTAATTATAACTATTTAATTTAACTATATTTTAATCTAGTTTTTATTACTTACTATAGTTTATATAAGCGTTTTATTTAGTTTTTTAACTAAATTTCTTTATATTTATATTATAGTTTTTTCTTTACGTAGGCGTTTTCTAGATAACGTATTTTTATTAATATCTTCTATATTATTATCTATATTTTTAATAATTTCTAAAGAATTATTATAGAAGTGCTATATAGTTTTAAGCACTTTCTAATAGTTTATATATTTATAAATATATTATAACGTGTTTTTAATTATTAAAGTAAAAAATACCTCTATTAGTTTATAATTATTAGGTACTTTTATAAAAAAAGCACGCTTTTTTTTACTTAGAACTTTATACGCTATTAGAACTAGGTCTTGCTATTAATAATTTTTAAAAATATTATCTAGTATAATTAGTAGTGTAATAGAGGTAGGCATAGTAAAAGTAAAAAAAAAATATAAAAAAGAAATAACGCGTAGAAACTATAATAATTAGTAGAGAATAGCTATTTAGTATATATATAATCTATTTATACTAGACTATATAGTATAATTTTAGCCTATTTTTTTTTAATTATAATTCTATAAGCTAATTTAAATCCCCTCTAGTATAGCATATATTATATACTTTAGTAAAATAAACTATAATTATAATCTAGCAAGCTAGTTTAAATCTAATTTAGTTTATAAAAAATATTTTATAAAATTAGTATACTTACACCTAAGTTAATAGTATACTATAACTAGACTATAATTATTACTACTTACTTTTAAACTTTAAATTTATTCTATAATAAATTTATATACTATATTATATATCTAAATTAATATTTAATATAAAGTAGTTATCTGCTTACACTACTAATACTATCTAAACCTAGCTAGTATTATAGACTATTTTACTATAAAATATAGTAGCTATACTATAATAACTAAACACGCTAAACTATAGATAATTATTAATAAATCTAAAAAAAGCTTTTACTAAAAATATATAGACATCTAGCTCCTTTTAAGCTAATTCTATCTAGTTATCTCTAATTTTAAAGTTTATAAAAACACACTTTAGTGCGCTTAAAATAGATGTAAGTATATAGTTATTAGAATTATATCTATAACTAATAATATAAAAGTATACTTCTAGATAGTATATAATATATACCTACTAAATATAATATATATGTATTCTACTATATAGGTATAGTAGTTATAGTATTAAAAAGTTACTTTTAGTTAATAATTTTTTACTAAAACTAGTGTAAAAGATAGCTACGCTATAACCCTATTTAAAGTATTTATACTAGAAACTAAGTAAAAGTAGAAAATTAAAAATAATAGTAATAGAAAAATAGATATATACACGCCTAGTACTCTACCTACTTTAGAGTTTCTATATATAAACGCTATCTAGGCTACTATTACTAGACTTAAAGTATAATTTATAGCTAGATAAATAAAGCTTATATACTTTTTTATAATATATAATTAAATAGCTCTAGCTGCGCCTAACTATTTTACTAACCTATACTTTAAATATATATAATTCTATAAATATATAGTAGAAATACTTTAGAAAATAGTATATAAATATATAAAGCTAAGTATAGTTTTAGCTAAACTTCTATATTTACGTAAAATAGTAAAAAGTATAGTATTATACTATTAGTATATAGTAGTAGAAATATTGTAATAAACTAGAATTTAAGTTATATAAAAGAATTAGAATTATATTCTAGCTATATCTTTTTTTTACTACTAAAAATTTAATAACTACTATAGTAATACTTTTAGTAATATTTTTACTTTTTTCTTTTAAATTATAACTAAAAAAAATCTAGTACTACTAATACTTTACTATATACTCTACTAAATTAGTACCTAGAATACTATTAACTAATATTTTATAAATATTAATAAAAAAATACCTAAGGTTAAACCTAAATATAAGTAATTAGAGTTAAATAAGTTTAAAACTCTTTACTATAATTTCTAGATATCTCTAATTAAATAAACTAGTATTAAATAAAATAATAAATTTACTTTAGTAACTACCTTTACTTTTATTATAGTTAATTTAAAAGAAAATAAATTCTAAGTAGTATATAACTTTATAACTAATTTTATAGCTATAAAAAAAATAGCCTGCTTTATAGCATGCTAGAAATTTTAGCTTTTTTTAGAATATTATAATTTATTTTTAATTTCTATTTTAGAATATACTAAGCCTTTAAATAAAGTTAGAACTATAATTAATAAAATAGAGGCACTTGTAATAGAATAATAATAAATTAGAGAGCTTTTCTAGTAAAAAAAAAAGCGTAACTACTCTATTAGCTAATAGACTAAAATATAGATTTACTAATACTTTACCTTTTTTTATCTAATTTTTATATTATAGATAATTTTAACTACGTACTATATTAGCTAGTTTTAATATAGTAAAACTTTTAATACCTTTATACATTAGAAAAGTAATACTATTATAGTATATAATATATTAATAATATTTAAAAAATATACTAGTATAGTTTAGTATTTATACTATAATATAGAAAAGCTATTATTCTAACTTACTACTATAAATTCTCTATATAAGCTTTTTATAGTGCTTTAGAATTATTTTAAATATAACATATCTAATAAAAATTAAAGCTATTTTCTACTTTTACTAACCTAACTAGTATTAAAGAAATATAATTAATTTATTATAAAATCTATAATAGTAGCTATTACAGTAAAATAGTTAAAGAAATTAGTTTTAATAGACTTTACTACTTTTAACTAAGTTAAGTAATATAGTAATTATATATAATACTTTTTTTAAATACTATTTTTATTTATATATTTTATAAGTAAATAGTCTAGCTAATTTACTAAAGTTTTTAGCCTGTAACTAGAAAACACCTTTTTAAAAAGAAAACGTAATATTTACTTTTTTTAAGGCTATATTATACTTGTGCCTAGATATTATAAAAGTTATAATAGTAATAAAAGTCTAAAGCTAGTATATTAATTTTTTTTTTAGTAAATTAGAAGTTTTTTAGTCTAGTATTAATAGTTAGTCCGCCTTTTCTACTAACTTATTAATAAACTATATAATATAGATATACTTTATTACTACTAAGTATATAGCTCCTTTCTATAGTTAAATTAATATAAAAAGATAATTAAAAATTTAACTCTATTTATAAAAATAATAAAGCACGTAATAGAAAGGTACCTAGGCGTAGTAATTAAACCTAGTTTTATATAATACCTATTTATTATATTTAGCTAGAAATTTAACTAGAAAAAGTCTAACTATAGAATCTAGGCTTTAACACTAGAAGAAGTTAATAATATTATTAATAATATAAAGGCAGAAGCTAGAAAGATATAGTTTAGATATATACTAAATACTATATACGTATATTATTCTCTAATAACTATAGTAGTTTTCTAATATAATTTTACTAATCTAAAAGTACACTTTTATACTTTAACTAGCTAGTATAGCAATTTTAACTTTAATCTAATTAAAGAAAAATTAGAGATTATTAAAAAGCTAGGTAATATATAGAACGTACTATTAGTATAAATTTAAAAATATAGCGTTTTTAACCTACGCGCACTCCTCTAGAATAAATATAGCTTTAAAGTAGCTTTTTAAAAAAAATAATATAAAGTTCTAGATAATATTCTTTAGAGTTAAATAGTTATTTTATATATTATAGTAACTAGTAGTAGTAAAAGTCTAGCGTTTATACTACTTTTAATATATATAGAATATAGATAAATAATTATTATTATACTACTAGTTACGCTTTATATAGATATTATTAAAAATTTTAATAAAATATATATAACTAACTTCTACTTTAGTAGCCTAACTTTTAATAAAATAGCGTAGGTTATATTTACTATACTAAAAGATATATTAAAACTAAACTTTATAATAATAGTTAATTAACGCTAAGTACTAGAATAATTAGAGTAGATTATATTAGATAAATTCTACTATATACTATTACTAGACTATAAATACTAACTATACCTACTTTATTTTTAAAATATAGTAAAGTTTAGTATATCTATAACACTACTATCTACTACTATACTAGTTAATAATAAAAGTAAAGTATATTAGCTATTATATATATAGAACTAAGTTTAAATATTCTAAAAGCCTATAACTAGAGTAAATATTAAATATAATATTAAATATATAACAGCGCGCCTATAAATAAGTATAATAATACTTTAGATAGTAGTATATATAAAAAAATAGTAGATATACTATAACAAAATATTAGTATACTTACTATATACTAAAATAGTAGAAAAACTAGTAGAAAACCTAGAATATAAAGTATATTATAGAAAAATATTTTTAGAGAAACGTTATGCTATATAATAATAATTTATAGATACTAAAATAGATATTCTAATAGTAACTATAGCTTTTAATATAGGTGTATATATTAATAATATACGTATAGTAATCTAGTTTAGTAAACTAAATAGACTTATAATATAGGTATAAAAATTAGAATAAGCTAGCTATAATAATCTACTTTATACTGCCTATATTATTTTTAGACCTAGTATACTAAATTTTATAGATAAACTAGATTATTACTATACTATAATATTAAAAGAGTTTCTATAGCTAAATAAATTAGTATATATATATATTATACTAGATAGATATTTTAATAGAAACTATAAAAGAATATATTATAATAGAGATAAAGTATAATATATAGTTTATAAAGTATAAAAAGTAAAAACTAATTATATTAAAACTTTAGCATCTATAATATATTAATAATAGGCTACTTTAAAAAGCTATAATAATTCTATATAGCTTTACTAATTATAATTATTTTTTTTATTTACTTTACTTCTATAAAATATAGACTACTATATTATATTGTCTCTATTTACACAGGCTAGTAACTATAGTAGAAGTAGAAATTATAAACAATTAGTAGTATAGTTACTACTCTAACTTTTAGACTAATTTTAATTCTATATAGAAAGTTTAGTAAAATATAAATAATAATAATATAAATACCTATTATATATATATTACTAATAGTAATTTAACTCTAAATAGTATAATTTATATTATCTAATATAACTCTATCCCTTTAGATTAGTAGTCTAATAGAGAAGAGAATTGCCTAAAATAATAGAAAGTTTAACTTTAGTAAAGAAGTCTAGCTAATAGGACAGATAGAGTTAGTAAACCTATTAGAAGCTATTAAAAAAACTAGAGAATTCTAGGCTAATAACTACGTAGCTTATTTTATTAAAAAAAGAAACTAGAACTACGCTAAAGTAGGGTGCTATAAATATACTAGTAGTTATATAAAAACTATTTATAAAAAAATAAACTAGAATATTAAACTAAAAAGATATTTTTTATATAATATGCCTTTTAAACTGTGTATAAAGTAGTAGAACTCTAAAAAATAGCGTATAATAAATAAATAAAATAAGTCTATTTACTATATATATTTACACGTAGTACTAGATATATAGGTAATATTATAGTTAAACTATAAAAAACTATAAAAGAAGTAGTAGTAATATATATATAATATAATAGAATATAATACTATATTTTAGAACGTATAGAACTACTAAAACTATTTTTATAATTTAGTACTAATAAGTAAAGGTATATATATATTATAGGTTATAAAGGATATAATCTAGTTTATTTATAAATACTTTCTAGATATAGATAAAAAATAGCTTAACCTACTATAAAACAATAAAAATAGTATAAATATATTATAATATAAATATATAATATATTATTCTGTACACGTAAATAGGCAGGGTTACTATAGAAAAAAAAAAGGTTTTATTTAAAAAAAACTAGTTATAGCTTCTCTAGGCTAAAACTTCTAGCTTTTTTTTTATAAGCTATAGTTTACGTAGAGAGTATATAATATATAATTATTTATAACTATTTAAATAAAACGGTTAGGGTTAGGGTTAGGGTTAGGGTTAGGGTTAGGGTTAGGGTTAGGGTTAGGGTTAGGGTTAGGGTTAGGGTTAGGGTTAGGGTTAGGGTTAAAGAGTGACAAAGCCACTGAAGAAGAGTTAGGGTTAAAGAGTGACAGAGCCACTGAAGAGGAACTCGATTGGATTTTATTCTTTCTGTAAAATGAAGACTCTAAATATCTCTTGTGAGGAGATACTTTTCGTTTCTGGTTGGATCTACAGAAAGAAACTCGTCAGGAGCGACAGGAGAGCAGTTTATATACATCGCCTCGGGGGGATTCCCCCGATGAGTCTGCCTTGCCTCCGAGATCAGCGCTGGGCTTGTCTCAGAATACCGGTTTTACAGTGGGACCGGCGGCAAGCAAAGGATATCGTTCGCTGGGCTTATCTGTAGAGATGTTGGCCCGAGGGGAGCGTGTTGGTATTCATAGTTCTGGTTAACCGATTAGGGTTAGGGTCAGGGTTAGCGCCTTGGCGCTTGCCCTTCTCCTATTCCGTCTGTTTCCAGAAACCGCAATGGTCGACCTTAATCGAAATAACACCGAAATGACTTACCAATCTCCTCTCGTTCTTTCCCCAATTGTCCTTCTTCCCCCAACGTCAAAATGGCTGTAAGAGAATTGGGCAAATGATCTCCCGACTCTTCGCACAGTACTTTGTGTCTTCGCCGAGGCTACTAGCACGTTTCGTGTGGTACTAAGAAGGGGCAAACCATTTTCCAGGTTCCTCTCAAAACAACCATGTTGATGCTCCTTGAAGTGTGAAAGCTAGGCATGGTGCGTCGCGATACACAGCAAGGGTCAGGAAAGGTTCCAAATACCACTATTCACCCCTATCCATCCCTTCGCAATGCGCTTCAGTATCCGGGTTGCCCCTTCAATATTCACGGCTGACAGGCGAAGAGGTTTCAGGCGGGCTTCAGGTGGTGTGAGGTTCCTGGAAGGGTGTCAACGGCTTCAAGCATTACGCAGGAAGCAGCGCTCTGGTTTGATAATAGATGGCGCTCAGGTCAGAGCTTGAGGGGGCTGGTAGGGCATTTCTGTGCTTAAGGAAGACACAGATACCGACAAATCCTCGATGTCGATTTCTTCGATTTCCTTGGTAAGGATATTTCGATTTACCGCTCGCACAGAGTCCCACATGGACTTTGTACGTTTCTTGGCAACAAGAACATTCGGTGGGTATGGCAGGTCCGTAAGCCCATGACGGAACCATGCTTTCCTCATGTTCTCCCAGATAGCGGTCGAAGAAACCTGATCCCATACGGGGTTATATTCGGACACGGCAATGATTGCTTTCGTCCTTTCCCTTTTCTCCAGCCCGGAGCCGGGAAAGTAAGATCGCCATTGGACTTGCCGTGCCCAGGAGTGTAACACCCGATTTGGCCAGCCGCGCGCTCGGAGCCACGACAAAAATGTCGCCTTCCATGTCAAAAAGTATGACTCCTTATAGCATATTGCGCGGACCCGGCTGAGCTCGCCTTTGATCATCCCCTTCTTGACCGACAGGGGATGGGCGCTTGCCCATGGGATATATTGGTGGTGGCTAAGCGCCTTGTGATAAGGCGCGAAGCACACCTCCGCCGACTCGGGGTGCGTGTGGAAGCGTACGTCGAGGAACGGGAGTTCGTGGGCGGAATGCGTCCATTGGATCGAAAGTCCGGGGACGCGTAATCGATCTAGCGCTTCGTCCGAAGGGTCAAGGGCGAAGATATCATCAATGTATCGTCTGTAAAACAGAGATGGTGACGCGTTGATGAATCCTTGTTCGTAGAAGGCCATGAAAAGGTTTGCAAAGACTGGAGCGCACTGTAGCCCCATTGGCACTCCGTCTGTCTGACTAACCAAGTATGGTCCGAGCTGAAACAAGGCGCTAAACCAGATTCGTTCGGCAGCGTCTAAAATCCAGTTCCTGGTCTGCTCATCATACCAGTCGCCGGAAGATAAGATAAGCTGCAGGGCATCACGAAAATACCTCCATTGAATATTCGTGTACATGCCCGTCACATCTCCAGAATGGAGACGTGGAGAAGTTTCCAATCTCCTATTAAAATCTGCGACTTCTGAACACAGATTCCGACTGCTTTCACATATCCATGGGAAAGATCGTTGAACCGGTAAGAGAAGGGCGTGCAAAATCCTGGCCAGCGGTCCTAACACATAAGAATGCATAGGGACTATTGGCCGAATCTTCCATGGATTTTTGTGAATCTTTGGGATACCATGGAAGACAGGGATTGTCGTATTGGAATACGCTGAACGCCAGAATTTTTGTACCTTTTTTGAAGAAAGGAACGGAAAAACTTCGCCGTTGGGCATCTTGAGCATTCTACCGTTCAGGTCATTGACGCAACCCGTGAAGAAATCGGTAAAAGCTTCCTTTCCTTGATGCTGAACCTCAAACAGCGGACGGCGCTCCCTGGGAGGGAGATGCGCTGTTGAAGGTGATGGTAGATCCAAAAAGGCTTGGATTTGTTCCTCGTACCATTCACGAGTGACGACGACAATCCCCAGGTTTTTGTCGGTGATGAAAGCCAGAAGCTGAGCTTCCGACAGCCATCTTGGCAGGTTTTTTGGATGGACGGTCACATGAAAGAGAGCATCGTCCTTTACATCTCGTCGGGGTATAGATCGCTCATGGAGCGCATGACGCAGAGTCTTCCTCCCGTCAAGAATACCATCTGCAAACCAGTCGTCGTCAATGCCAGGGTCCCAACCGGAAGCGAGATACGGGATTGATTTCGCCCAGTCGGGGGTAACGTCATCTTGATCGTTACCTTTTTTCCAAAAATAGGTGAGGAGTCTGGCCTTGCGGCAAAGTTCCTCGAACCAATCTTCAGCAACCTTTTCCGAATATCGAATAGGGAAGAGGTGTTTCAAGTTTACACTAAGGGTGTACTCGATGTCCGGGGGAAGTCTGACACCATCGAGTTTGTGTACACCTGGTTTCCATGACATGAGAGTCTCAAACCAATGAGACGGCCATGTACGCCAGATGTACATGTGTTGTGCAGTGTTACTTGAGAGTTGGTAGAACTCCAAAGGCAGCTTGCCTGATGCAAAGGGAGCCGGTGCATCTAAGGCTTCTTGGGCTGCCTTCTGGAGGAAGAACCGCGTTTTCCGTTTTTTTGTTGGCGGTTCTTCTTCCCAATTTTGTTGGGATTCTTCTGGTTTTTGGTCTTGGAGGGACCAGCCCCTCTCCGACCTTTTCCCGATTTTTTCTTGTTGGCTTTGGCCTTGTCTTGGGCAGACTGCCTTTGCCGTTTCGCGATTTCTTTGACGAACACTTCGAGACTTTTGGAGTCCGTTGGCATGACGGCTGTCCCGTCTCTACGTGCTCTTTTAACTGTGCTAGATTTCTTTGCCCTAAGGCTCATCTGTTTCTGCGCAGTATTCTCTCCAATTGATATGGCTGATTGTACCAGGGACAGGGAGCAGGCGGGGTCGAGCAGAATAGCCGAGGCCTCAAAGCTCACCCCTTCCATCTGGGCGATGGGTAACCAGCTTCTGTGTAGTAAATTCGCCTGCTGTGTCTGGTTGCATAGACCGGTCAGGGATTGCACCTCAAGGTCCTTGATTTCGATCATGCGGGTGAGTGACAGCTTTTTGGCTTCCTTGAGAGATTCATCGAAATTTCGCGGGATGCTACCGCCGTGTTCAGCAAGCTTGCTGACCTGAATGGACGGAGCACGAAGGGATTTAAGCTCCAGGATAGAGTCGAAGTTTTCTTTAGCGATGCAATCTCTCCATTCCGCGAGGAGGGAGACTGCAAGCGCTTTCTTGACGTGTGCTTGCACAATGTTGTCAAGATTGACTCGAGTTCTGTCCTGTGCTACGGCTGGAACGCTAGACACCAGTTGTGCAACGCTGCGCGAGTTGACGATTTTCTTCAGAAAAGCAGAAACGACTTCAAGCCCGAGGGCCATTCGTCGATTATGCAATTCCGAATTGACGCTGGATTGGGTTTCAACGGGAATGGTTGACGAGTCAACCTCCATATCGTCTTGGCGGGGTGAGGGGCCCGCCCTGGCGCGGTTCTGCTGTCCTCGTTGAGGAGTGTGTGGTGAAGCGGACATGGTGACCAAAAGAGTTGTTGTTGAGGAGGGTTAGGGTTAAAGAGTGACAGAGCCACTGAAGAGGAACTCGATTGGATTTTATTCTTTCTGTAAAATGAAGACTCTAAATATCTCTTGTGAGGAGATACTTTTCGTTTCTTGTTGGATCTACAGAAAGAAACTCGTCAGGAGCGACAGGAGAGCAGTTTATATACATCGCCTCGGGGGATTCCCCCGATGAGTCTGCCTTGCCTCCGAGATAAGCGCTGGGCTTGTCTCAGAATACCGGTTTTACAGTGGGACCGGCGGCAAGCAAAGGATATCGTTCGCTGGGCTTATCTGTAGAGATGTTGGCCCGAGGGGAGCGTGTTGGTAGTCATAGTTCTGGTTAACCGATTAGGGTTAGGGTCAGAGGGTTAGGGTTAGGGTTAGGGTTAGGGTTAGGGAAGAAGCTGTTAGGGAGTTATTAGGCCAAGGGGTTAGGTTAGGCTAGCCAGTGGTTGTAATCTCAACCTCCAACTCCTAAACCCCAACCCCTAACCCTAACCCTAACCCTAACCCTAACCCTAACCCTAACCCTAACCCTAACCCTAACCCTAACCCTAACCCAAAAAGTAAATAGTTATCTACTCTAAATTGTAAAGTACTAATACTATTTCTAATTAGTAACATTAAAGTATATATACACTATATGTTTTAAATTATATATAAGGGGTTAAAGCACTAGAGAAAAAGGGGGGGGGTTTAGTATAGGGGAAGCTTAGCTTCCTCTACTCTAAACCCCCCCCCCCCCCCTTCTCCCTCTATTATAATCTATTAGTAAAATCTTTAATAGTAAACCTTTTAGATTAAGTAACTTTAGTTAGCTTTAATTTTTTAGAAATAATATATTTTTTATCTAGAGATAGTAAAGTATATATAAACTTTAAATTACTATAGGTATATAGAAATAGAGCTATAGAGAATAGAAAAAGAGAGTTTTAGCTAAAAGAAGCCTAGCTACCTCTATATAAAACCCCTCCTCTTTAGCTTTTAATTATTAATAACTATATAGAAGAAATATATACATAGAGAAATATATTATTAGATATAGAGTTATCTAGAGAAAGCTAAGCTTTTTTTATATAAAACCTATCTATATAATTTAGATTAGGTTAAATATATAAACTAATAGTAAATATACTATAAAAAGAAAATTAATTTATAGACTTTACTAAACTATATAAATATATTATTATATACTAAAATATATTATATAAGCTATACCTAACTTAATTTAAATATGTATAGTAGTTTTATTTTAAAGGTTACGTTTATATATTGCTTGAATATTTATACTAGTAAAATTAGAGTTAGAGCTAACTATTTTTCTAGAACTATTCTAAAGTAAACCTTTTTATAGAGCCTTTTATTTTACAACCTTTTATAACTAAAACCTTTAGTTAGAACTTAGGCTACTATATATACTAATAAATAAATACCTTACTACTATAAAGCTTTACGTCTTTTTATTTATTTTCTAATATAAATATAACTTTTTAAACTTCTATAGCCTTTACTAGTATAAAAAGTAGGTTTACTACTTTAACTGCTACTAGCTTTACCTTTACTAGTTCTACTTTTACTAGTTCTACCCTTGCTATTTCTACTTTTACTTCTAGGCTTAAAAGGAGAATATTCTTTATTACTAAGTATATTACTAAGGCTAGAAGAGTTACTTTTATTATCTAATTTAACTATAATTATAGATAACTTAACTACTTTTTTTTTTTTTTTTTTTAGTTTATTATTAGTAGGCGCAGAGCGTTTTAATATAGAGTTAGTTAGAATAGGTGTATTAGTAGGCTAGTTTTAAAGTTACTTAGTTTCTACTTTCTTTTTATTTTTAATCTATGTTTTTTTCTACTTTTTTACTTTTTCTTTTTTATGCTACTTTTCTAGAACTGCTACTACATTACGTTAATAGGCTGTCTCTACTATTTTATTAGAATAGTTTATATTTTTACTAATATATAGGTTAAGCTTTATTATAAATATATTAGCTAGATTAATATTAAATATATAATTAGCAGCTCTAGAGATAAAAGCTAATATAGATTTAGCATCTCTAAACTTTTAGCTTTTAGAGGTCTTTACGTAAGTATTAACTAGGTTATACTTACTAAAAATATTATTACTTAGTTTAAACTTATAAAGGTTACTTAATTTATTAGATGTTAGACTAATATTAAAGCCTATTATTGCGTTTAGAACGTAGAGATATTTATTATTAGAGAGTAGGTTTTTAAGTAGAGCTTTATTAATTATTTTAAACTCTAGAGTTCTATTATTAACAAGAGATCCTTTATAACTATAAAAATATTCTAAAGTATTACTAGAAATATAAATAGCTTTAAACTAGCTATTACTAGTATTACCTTTTAAATTGTATATAAAGGCGGTAATAGTAAATAGAGCGTTTTTTATAACCTACGCTATTTAGGTTATATTATACGTCTTTATAATATAATAACTAAATATTATGTATTTAAAGTATTATTTAAACTAGATTATATAACTATAAGTTTAAATCTATATAGAATAAAAAAATAGAGGTAAAGTAGTATAAATAATATAGTAGTAGTTATATAGATTAAAGCTGCTATTTATATAATATATTAAAACTAGTACTTCTAGATTATTACTTTTAATACTATAGAAACTAGGTTTATTCTAGTAATATAAGCAGGCTTTAAAGCAAGTAATAAGTAACTTTTTCTATTTTAAATTTATTAATAATAATAGAGTATTAGCTTTATAGCTATTAATATAGAGAAGAATAGCAAAAAGTATAGACTTCTAGAGGTTTAACGCAAAAATAAATAACTTTTCTTTATAATTATCTATCTAATTAGTAATGTATAAAAATATAGCCTTTATTCTAGTAGAGCTTTTAATAAAGATAGTAGTAAAAGTTTACAGTTCTGCAGTATTAATATTAGAAACATTTTTAAAAATAGTATAGTTAATAGGGAAAGTAAAAGCTATACAGCTATATTTAATATTTTTTATAAGTTTTCTAATAAAAGTAGTGTTATCTGCACGTATAAAGGCTTTTTTATATTTTTTAAAGTATAGAGATTTAACTATTTTAACTTTTTTATATGTTACTAAAGTTTTACTATTTAGACTAGAATTTATTAGATTACTACTTTAATTATTCTAAAAATGCTTTTTATTTTTATTAAACTAATTTTTATTTTCTACTATTTTATTATCTAGATTCTCTTTAAGCTTCTAAACTAATAGCAGGGGTAGAGGAACTATAGCTATACTATTAATATCTCTAGAAAGCTAAATAGACTTTTCTATTATAATACTATCTATAGAGCTTTTTATAATAGAGTTATTCTCTGCAGGCACTTTAACTACGTAGATATTAGAAGTAAAAAGTAGAAAAAGAGAGATAGTACTAAAATTAAGTAACTAGATACTATAACTATTAAAAATAACAGACCTATTATTATTAGAAATAATAGAGTTATTTAAAAAATCTTTAATTTTAATATTATATATATTCTAATGCTTTTTAGTATTCTAAACGTGTATTATAGTATAAAGGGCGTTTAGTATTAAAAAGCTAATAATATAAATATTATCTATAGAATTAATAATATAGTTTAATATAAAATTATAGTAGATTATATACTTACGCTAGATATAATGCAGTATAGGCCCTATATAGGCTAGGTTAAGTTTAGACTTAATAATAAACTTTTTAAATATAACTATAGTATATATAAAGCGTTAGTCTATACTAGTATATATAAAAGCGCCTTTATTATCTATTATATAGAGATCTAGAAGTAGAAAGTAGCTAGCCTAGCTATCTAATTACTTGCGTACTTTAGCGTTATTAAATAAAAACTATATAAACATAAAGAGACTAGTAAAGTTTTTAAAGCTATATAGAATAGAAGTAGCAGTTATAAGTATTATCTAATCTAGTTCTAGCTAGCGTATAGTATATAAAGAGTTAGTTTTAATGCCTATATAAATTAGTATTTAGGCTATAGATATATATATTACGCGAATAGAAAAGAGAATATATAGTTAGAGACAGGTATAAAAAGAGTTTTAACTAAAAAAAGCTAAAAGTATAAATATAAAAAATAAGTATTAAAATAGAGACTTAGGTATAAAAAAACTGTGTAGAAAGTAACGTAGTGTTATATAGAAAAGAGTTTTATATAAAAAAAGCTAGGCTTCTCTAAATTAAAACCCCCCCCTCTAATTATTTACTAGAGTTAGAATATTTACCTTTAGTATTCTAAGCTTTATTAAAAATAGCTTTATTAAATAAGCCTTTTAAGTTATACAGTGCTCGCTAATTAGCGTTATCTAGAGAAACTAGTTTATAGAACTTGAATTTTTTAGTAGCTATTTTTTTAGTAACTTTATAATTTACTATAACCTATTTAATATTACGAGTTAGACTATATTTTATAGTAAAGGTTAGATAAGAAGTTATAATTACTACCTAGCAATTTAGCTTGTTTATCTAGTTAAAAAGATTATATATATAGGTAAAATAGTCTTTTAAATAGATTATACTAGGTAGCGCTAGACCTCTATATAAATAAATAGTAAACTAGAGATATATATTACATATCTCCTTTACTATCTATAATATAAAGTAAAGTTGTATAATAACTATTATAGAATATAGTAGTAGAAACTTATTTAGTTATTTAATATTTTTAGATTTAGTATAGTTTTATAATATTTAGAGTAACAGTTTACGTTTATTAATCTACTATTAAACGTTAGTTACACTAATATTAAATAGAAATATAAAATAATAAAGGATAATAAAAAAAGAGGTTTTACTTAGAGAAAGCTTAGTTTATAGCTTCTCTAGGTTAAAACCCTTTTTTTATTATAATATAAGCTAGTATATTACAAGTAATAGTAAAAGGTCTATTTATAGTAATACGCTATAGATAAATTATTCTAGTTTTACTAATACCTATTTTATCTACTAGAATAGCGCTATACTAGATACTAGACTTTAATTATTTATATATATTAAACGCGCCTTTTTTAAAAAGATTTTTATACTATTTATAGCGCTTTTTCTAATTCTTTAGCTAGTGTAAAAGTAATTTAGCTGTACACGTTATCTACTACTATATATTTAAATTAAACGCTAAGCTCTACTTTAGTAGAATAGAGAAATAATAATCTTTTATAAAAAGAGTATTTAAACTTTTATAATATTTCTATAGCTAGAATGCTAAATTATTTATTAGCTTTCTAGCAGTATTTTAATATAATTATAGTTAAAAGTTATTAGAGTCTGCCTACTTATTAGAACTTTCTTTTTTAGAATTATCTAGTTTTACTAATCTATTTTGCGTAGTATTAGTATTATAGAGTTTTTAGTACTACTATTTTTTTAGTAACGCGGCTATAAAACCTATATTAGAATTAGATATATACTCTATATTAAAAGTATAGCTATAGACTAATATTATCTAATTATACTTAACCTAGTAAAATATAAGTAAATAGGCTTTAAATTAGTTAGCGTAGATAATATTTTCTAAAAGGGGCTTACTATTTTTATTAATAGTTAATAACTAGAGCGCTAATACTTACTTACTAATAGTAGGTAGCTTTCTAGAAGCCTTTTTAATTTTTAAAGAGTTTCTGTAGTTAAAGTTAGGTTTAGAGATTTTATTAATACTATTATTTTTCTATATAGTTATTTAGAAGTTTTTAAAATAATCTAGTAGCTTGTAGAGATAGCTAATAACGCGTTTATTATAGAACTAATACGCTTTAGAATTGTTTAGATCTAGTATAAACTACTATTATAGTATTAGAACTTATAACTTCTAATGTTTAGATATAAAAGCTGCTACGTTTAACCCTATTATATCTATAGCTGCTTTACTAATAATATTATCTAGTATTATAGTAGTCTAGTTCTATATAAAAGCTTTACTTTTTTTAGAAAAAGAAATAGTTATAGCATTTTTAGTCTAAATAGCTAACTAATTTTAGTTGTAAAACGCTTTTTTTTTAGTAGTAATAATCTAATATATTACGCTATTTATTATACGCTTTATTACCTTCTCTATTTTCTACTATTCTAGAGATAGAAGTAGAATATAGCGTAGGTTATAGGCTATTTACTATTTAAATTTAATTATATATAACTTATATAGAATATGTAGTAAAACTAGATTAGGTATTTTATTACTTTTTTATATACCTAGAACCTTTACTAGTGCATTTACCTAGTTAAGTCTAAAAAAAGGAGTAAAAGTATAGTTTTTTAGTAGCACAGAGCTGCTTATAAACTATAAAATAAAAAGATTATTATACGTAATAATATAGTTATCTATTTTATTAGGTTCTAGGTTAGTTACTAGAGTACCTAAAGGTATATTTAGCACTTTAGGCTTTTTACAGCATAGGTAAGTAAAGCGTTTTTTAATTAAAACTAATAGTAGCTTTCTAATATTACTAGCACCTTTATAAAATAATCTAAAGTTTATTTTTATAGTTTAATATAAATAATATGCATTTGTAACAGCAGGCTAACTATTAATCTAGATTTTTAAATTTTTATTATTATAAAAGCTAAAAAAAGGTGTAAGCTTAATAAAGCTCTTTATATTTATTAGCGTAGGCTAGCGTAACTCTTTAGAGCTGTTAGGTACTTAAATTTTAAAGTTTAGTAGTTATTTTACTATAGCCTTTTCTAGTTAGAAGTAAATAAAAAGAGCTTGCTAATTAATATTATTTTTATTATTAGTGTCTTTAAAGGGGTTTATTCTAGTAGAGGCTATAATAACTATAATAGATAGTAATCTAGTAATAATATTAGTAGGTAGAGTAGAAAGATATAGTTAGACTAATATATAATAAAAAAGGGGTTTTAGTATAGAGTAGCTAGATAAAAGCACCTAGATAGGTACAGAATATCTAGAGCGTTTAATAATAAAGAGGAGGTTTTAGCCTAGAGAAGCCTAGAGCTTTTTCTACTAGAAACTCTCTCCCTCTCTCTATATCCTTGTAGTTAGTAACCCCCCCCTTTATAAATAAGTGCTAAAGTTAGGTATATAGTATAAAGATTTTTATTTTAATTTTATTTTACTTTCTAATAGGTTTTTAATATAGAAATATTTATTATAGGCATTTATATTTAATGCCTAGTAATAAGTACTAGGCGTAATATGTAAATAGAGTATATAGAAAAGAGGTTTTAGCTTAAAAAAGCTGCTATAAATAGGTGCGCTAGTAGGGGGTTTAGGCCTAAAAAAGCTCTAGTAGCTATATACGCTAGAAAGGGGTTTTAGCCTAGAGAAGCTCTAGTAGCTATATACGCTAGAAAGGGGGTTTTAGCCTAAAAAAGCTATTTAAAATAGAACTTTAGATTTTTAAAATATTAATTTATTTAATTAATATGTTTTAACTAGTTAGCGCGTCTATAGCGTGTGTATAGTACTAGTAAAAATACGCGCTTACTTAATATTACTTATAAAGTAGTATTTAGTATATATCTAAGCTCTATTTATATTATAGTAATAGATAGAGGTAAAGAAGTAGCGTAGTAGGTAGTAGTTATTAGAGATTATAGAAAGTAAAGAAAAGGATTATAAAGTTAAAAAGTTTAATTTAGATTATATAGCTGCGCTAAGATTATAGTAGCACGTATAACGCTAGTCTCTATTATAGTAAAAGTATACTAGCTTCTCTCTAGTAAAATCTTTTTTTTTTTTTACTACCTTTTATTTCTATACACCTAGATTAGTACCCTGCTTCTATCTAATATAGTAGAGCCTACTTAATACTTTCTACTTTATTCTAATTTATACTATACTTAAATATAATTGTATAGTCTAGAATTTATTCTCTACTTATAAAATCTCTTTTATACTCTATAGCTTTTCTCTATAAAAGATTCTAGTTTATATTTTATTTAAATAGTTATAAATAATTATATATTATATACTTTTTACGTAAGCTATAGCTTATAGAAAAAAGGCTAGAGGTTTTAGCCTAAAGAAGCTATAACTAGCTTTTTTTAGATAAAACTCTTTTTTTTTCTATAGTAACCCTGTTTATTTACGTGTATAAAATAATATATTATATATTTATATTATAATATATTTATACTATTTTTATTATTTTATAGTAGGTTAAGCTATTTTTTATCTATGTCTAGAAAGTATTTATAGGTAAGCTAGATTATATTCTTTATAACCTATAATATATATACACCTTTACTTATTAGTACTAAATTATAAAAATAGTTTTAGTAGTTCTATACATTCTAAAATATAGTATTACGTTCTATTATATTATATATATATTACTACTACTTCTTTTATAGTTTTTTATAGTTTAACTATAATATTACTTATATATCTAGTACTATATATAGATATATATAGTAAATAGACTTATTTTATTTATTTATTATGCGCTGTTTTTTAGAGTCCTACTACTTTATATATAGTTTAAAAGGCATATTATATAAAAAATATCTTTTTAGTCTAATATTCTAGTTTATTTTTTTATAGATAGTTTTTATATAACTACTAGTATATTTATAGCACCCTGCTTTAGCGTAGTTCTAGTTTTTTTTTTTAATAAAATAAGCTACGTAGTTATTAGCCTAGAATTCTCTAGTTTTTTTAATAGCTTCTAATAGGTTTGCTAACTCTATCTATTCTATTAGCTAGACTTTTTTACTAAAATTAAGCTTTCTATTATTTTAGGTAATCCTCTTCTCTATTAGACTACTAATCTAAAGGAATAGGGTTATATTAGGTAATATAAATTGTACTATTTAGAGTTAGATTACTATTAGTAATATATACGTAATAGGTATTTATATTATTATTACTTACGTTTTACTAGACTTTCTATATAGAATTAAAATTAGTTTAAAAGTTAAAGTAGTAACTATACTACTAATTATTTATAACTTCTACTTCTACTATAGTTACTAGCCTACGTAAATAGAGACAATGTAATATAGTAGTCTATATTCTATAGAAGTAAAGTAAATAAAAAGGATAATTATAGTTAGTAGAGCTATATAAAATTATTATAGCTTTTTAAAATAGCCTATTATTAATATATTACAGATACTAGAGTTTTAATATAATTAGTCCTTACTTTTTATACTTTATAAACTATGTATTACGCTTTATCTCTATTATAATATATCTTTTTATAGTTTCTATTAAAATATCTATTTAGTGCAATATATATACATACTAATTTATTTAGCTATAGAAACTTTTCTAATATTATAGTATAGTAATAACCTAGTTTATCTATAAAATTTAGTATACTAGGTCTAAAAATAACGTAGGTAGTATAAAGTAGATTATTATAGCTAGCTTATTCTAATTTTTATACCTATATTATAAGTTTATCTAGTTTACTAAACTAGATTACTATACGTATATTATTAATATACACACCTATATTAAAAGCTATAGTTACTATTAAAATACCTATTTTAGTGTCTGCGAATTATTATTATACAGCGCAATATTTTTTTAAAAATATTTTTCTATAATATACTTTATATTCTAGGTTTTCTACTAGCTTTTCTACTATTTTAGTATATAGTAAGTATACTAATATTTTTTTATAGTATACCTACTATCTTTTTATGTATACTACTATCTAAGGTATTATTATACTTATTTATAGGCGCGCTATTATATATTTAATATTATATTTAATATTTACTTTAGTTATAGGCTTTTAGAATATTTAAACTTAATTCTATATATATAATAGCTAATATGCTTTACTTTTATTATTAACTAGTATAGTAGTAGATAGTAGTATTATAGGCGTACTAAACTTTACTATATTCTAAAAGTAAAGTAGGTATAGTTAGTATTTATAGTCTAGTAATAGTATATAATAGAATTTATCTAATATAATTTACTTTAATTATTCTAGTACTTAGCGTTAATTAACTATTATTATAAAGTTTAGTTTTAATATATTCTCTAGTATAGTAAGCATAATCTGCGCTATTTTATTAAAAGTTAGGCTGCTAAAGTAGAAGTTAGTTATATATATTTTATTAAAATTTTTAATAATATCTATATAAAGCGTAACTAGTAGTATAATAATAATTATCTGCCTATATTCTATATATATTAAAGGTAGTATAAATACTAGACTTTAACTACTACTAGTTACTATAATATATAAAATAACTGCTTAACTTTAAAAAATATTATCTAGAACTTTATATTACTTTTTTTAAAAAGCTACTTTAGAGCTATATTTATTCTAGAGGAGTGCGCGTAGGTTAAAAATACTACGCTTTTAAATTTATACTAATAGTGCGTTCTGTATATTGCCTAGCTTTTTAATAATCTCTAACTTTTCTTTAATTAGATTAAAGTTAAAATTACTATACTAGCTAGTTAAAGCGTAAAAGTATACTTCTAGGTTAGTAAAATTATATTAGAAAACTACTATAGTTATTAGAGAATAATATACGTGTATAGTATTTAGTATATACCTAGACTATATCTCTCTAGCTTCTGCTTCTACGTTATTAATAATATTATTAACTTTTTCTAGTATTAAAGCCTAGATTCTATAGTTAGACTTTTTCTAGTTAAGTTTCTAGCTAAATATAATAAGTAGGTATTATATAAAACTAGGTTTAATTACTACGCCTAGATACCTTTCTATTATATATTTTATTATTTCTATAAATAGAGTTAAGTTTTTAATTATTTTTTTATATTAATTTAACTATAGGAGGGAGCTATATACTTAGTAGTAATAGAGTGTATCTGTATTATATAGTTTATTAATAAGTTAGTAGAAAAAGTAGACTAACTATTAATACTAGACTAAAAGACTTCTAATTTACTAAAAGAGGAATTAATATACTAGCTTTAGGCTTTTATTATAGTTATAACTTTTGTAATATCTAGGTATAAGTGCAATATAGCTTTAAAAAAAGTAAATATTACATTTTTCTTCTAAAAAGGTGTTTTCTAGTTATAGGCTAAAAACTTTAGTAAATTAGCTAGGCTGTCTATTTATAAAATATATAAGTAAAAATAGTACTTAAAAAAAGCGTTATATATAATTACTATATTATTTAACTTAGTTAAAAATAGTAAAGTCTATTAAAACTAACTTTTTTAACTATTTTACTGTAATAGCTGCTATTATAGATTTTATAATAAATTAATTATATTCCTTTAATACTAGTTAGGTTAGTAAAAGTAAAAAATAGCTTTAATTTTTATTAAATGCGTTATATTTAATATAATTCTAAAGCACTATAGAAAACTTATATAGAGAATTTATAGTAGTAAATTAGAATAATAGCTTTTCTATATTATAGTACAGACGCTAAACTATACTAGTATATTTTTTAAATGTTATTAATACATTACGTACTATAATAGTATTACCTTTCTAATATATAAAGGTATTAAAAGTTTTACTATATTAAAACTAGCTAATATAGTACGCAGTTAAAATTATCTATAGTATAGAGGTTAGGTAAAAAAAGGTAAGGTATTAGTAAATCTATATTTTAGTCTACTAGCTAATAGAGTAGTTATACTTTTCTTTTTACTAGAAAAGCTCTCTAATTTATTATTGTTTTATTACAAGTGCCTCTATTTTATTAATTATAGTTCTAACTTCGTTTAAAGGCTTAGTATATTCTAAAATAGAAATTAGAAATAGATTATAATATTCTAAAGAAAGCTAAAATTTCTAGTATGCTATAAAGCAGGCTATTTTTTTTATAGCTATAAAATTAGTTATAAAGTTATATACTGCTTAGAATTTATCTTTTTTTAGATTAACTATAATAAAAGTAAAGGTAGTTACTAAAGCAAGTTTATTATTTTATCTAATACTAGTTTATTTAATTAGAGACATCTAGAAATTATAGTAGAGAGTTTTAAATTTATTTAACTCTAATTGCTTGTGCTTAGATTTAACTTTAGGTATTCTTTTATTAATATTTATAAGGTATTAGTTAATAGTATTCTAGGTGCTAATTTAGTAGAGTGTGTAGTAAAGTATTAGTAGTACTAGATTTCTTTTAGTTATAATTTAAAAAAAAAAGGTAAAGATGTTACTAAGAGTATTACTATAGTAGTTATTAAATTTTTAGTAGTAAAAAAGAGGTATAGCTAGAATGTAATTCTAATTCTTTTATATAACTTAGATTCTAGTCTATTATAATATTTCTGCTACTATATGCTAATAGTATAACACTATACTCTTTACTATTTTATATAAGTATAGAAGTTTAGCTAAAACTATACTTAGCTTTATGTATTTATATACTATTTTCTAAAGTATTTCTACTATGCATTTATAGAATTATATGTGTTTAAGGTATAGATTAGTAAGATAGTTAGGCGTAGCTAGAGCTATTTAATTATATATTATAAAGAAGTATATAAGCTTTATTTATCTAGCTATAAATTATACTTTAAATCTAGTAATAGTAGCCTAGATAGCGTCTATATATAAAAACTCTAAAGTAGATAGAGTACTAGGCGTGTATATATCTATTTCTCTATTACTATTATCTTTAATTTTCTACTTTTATTTAGTCTCTAGTATAAATACTTTAAATAGAGTTATAGCGTAGCTATTCTTTACGCTAGTTTTAGTAAAGAATTATTAACTAAAAGTAACTTTTTAATACTATAACTACTATGCCTGCATAGCAGAATACGTATATATTATATTTAGTAGGTATATATTATATACTATCTAGAGGTATGCTTTTATATTATTAGTTATAGATATAATTCTAATAACTATATACTTACATCTATTTTAGGCGCACTAAAGTGTATTTTTATAGACTTTAAAGTTAGAGATAGCTAGATAGAGTTAGTCTAAAAAAAGCTAGATGTCTATATATCTTTAGTAAAGGCTCTCTCTAGATTTATTAATAATTACCTATAGTTTAGCGCGTTTAGTTATTATAGTATAGCTACTATATTTTATAGTAAAATAGTCTATAATACTAGCTAGATTTAGGCAGTATTAGTAGTATAGGTAGATAACTACTTTATATTAAATATTAATTTAGATGTATAATATAGTATATAAATTTATTATAGAATAAATTTAAAGCTTAGAGGTAAATAGTAATAATTACAGTCTAGTTATAGTATACTATTAACTTAGGTATAAATATACTAATTTTATAAAATATTTTTTATAAACTAAATTAGATTTAAACTAGCTTACTAGATTATAATTATAGTTTATTTTACTAAGGTATATAACGTGTACTATGCTAGAAAGAATTTAGATTAGCTTATAGAATTATAATTAGAGGAAAATAGGCTAAAATTATGCTATACAGCCTAGTATAAGTAGATTACGTGTATACTAAATAGCTATTCTCTACTAATTATTATAGTTTCTACGTATTGTTTTTTTTTTATATTTTTTTTTACTTTTACTATACCTGCCTCTATTACGCTACTAATTATACTAGATAATATTTCTAAAAATTATTAATAGCGCGACCTAGTTCTAATAGTGTATAAAGTTCTAAGTAAAAAAAAGCGTGCTTTTTTTATAGAGGTACCTAATAATTATAAACTAATAGAGGTATTTTTTATTTTAATAATTAAAAACGTGTTATAATATATTTATAAATATATAAACTATTAGAAGGTGCTTAAAGCTATACAGCACTTCTATAATAATTCTTTAGAAATTATTAAAAATATAGATAATAATGCAGAAGATGTTAATAAAGATATATTATCTAGAAAATGTCTATATAAAGAAAAAACTATAATACAGGCATAAAAGAGTTTAGTTAAAAAACTAAATAAAGCGCTTATATAGACTATAGTAAGTAATAAAAACTAGGTTAAAACACAGTTAAGTTAAATAGTTATAATTAAATAATAATAATATTAGAATTAGATAAAGAGACTGCTAGGTATTAGAGTAAATATAGTAGTAAAGTTTATTAGTATAGATTTAGCTATTAGTATAATAGACTATATATAAAACTAGTATACTATAGCTACTATATAGTAGTAGCAAAATTTTTATAGAAAAAAGCTTTTCTAAAGTGTAGCTATTATAAAAATAGGCGTTATAAACTTATAGTTACTACCTAGTACTTAAAAAAAGTAGTAGTTTATTTAGTTACAGTCTGTATAGTTGCAGATATAGCTTATAACTAAACTAAATAATCTAGAGGTTATTAATAAGCTTAGTTTAACAGCGCTTAAAACTAAAACGTTTAAAAAAAGGTTTTTTAATGCCTAAAAGACTACTATTAATAGTATTATAAATTATCTATAATATTACTAGAAAATAGACAAGTTATATAAAAAGTTTAGTCGCTTTAAATTAGAAATCTAATAGAGGAAAATAGGTACTAGAATACGCGGTTATAAATATATAATAATAGTAAAAAAGTACTTATTTATAACTATATACTAAGCTAACCTAGAACGTTTACTAACTAAAAATAATAATTCTAAGTAATAGATTACGTTTAGCACGTATTTAGATTAGAGTAAATAGTAGAATATACTTAAATAGTACTTTAGCACTATTAGTATTTTTAGTATACTACTAAAAAGTATAAATAATTTTATTAAAAAGACTTTTTTATAAGCTTAGGTAGAATAGTAAGCTATAATAGTAAAAAAATATAATATAAATACGTAGGTAATAGCTTATAATATAGAGCTATTATTTTTAGTTTATATAGAGGAGTTAGAGCTACCTATAGAGTTCGCGTTTTTAAAAAAGCTAGATTATCTAGTTAGAACGCGTCCTTTAGCGCTATTTAAAAAGTAAGTTTCTAATCTATTTATATTATATTATACTAACATTAATAGGCTATTATCTAATAGAGATAATAATACTATAGTGCTAGAGTTATAGTTAGTTATTATATATAAAGGCGTTAATAGGCATATTATAGAGAGGTAATAGGTAAAAAGGGGTTTAGTTTAAAAAAAGCTTCTAGCTTTCTTTAGACTAAACCCCCTCTATATAAGCATTTTGTAGTTAGTAAGCTTTATAATTTCTAATTTTAGTATAACTATTAGATTGTAATCGCGTACTTAGCCTATATATACTTTAACTAAAATAGCTCTACTTATTAATTTTAGTAGCTATTTAACGTTATAATTGTATAACTAATATAGATTCTACGTATTTATTATTACGCTTTTTACTAGCAAACCTTTAAATACTAATACTTCTATAGATTCTAAGTTTTTTCTAAAACTTTAGCGTAGGCGCTTAGGCTACATTTTTGCTAATTACTAGCTATAATTAAAAATTCTATAGGTATTAGATTAAAATTATAACTAATAAATAAGCTATATAATAGTACTAAGTTATTAATAACTTATATAAAAAAGCCTAATTTTCTTAAAATAAAAAGTCTAAATAATAATTATCTTCTTTAGTATTAAAAGTACTAGAACTAGTAAAAGGAGAAGAAAAAAACTTTTTTATACTTTTTTTAGTTTTATCTCTATTTAGAATTATATCTTTACTACTAGTACTACTACTATTTTCTTCTCTAATATTACTTTCTAGTAAACTTTGTAGTTTATTAAAGTTAAAGTTTCTAAGAATTTTATGTACTTTTAATATATTAAATGTATTAGTAACTAGAATAGTTTCTTTAATTACAATTTCTACTATATAATCTAAAGATTATCTAATATATTATTACTACTACTATATTCTTTATATATATTCTCTAGTTCTATATTATCTTCTCTAATATTTTTATAAAAATCTTTAGTAATTATCTTTTGTATTAAAATAATAAACTCTAGTATATTATCTTTATAATAATAACTTTTATCTTTTTTTTTTTATATAATTTAAAAGGTAATAAGCATTTAAAGTATACTATATTATTAGGTAATAAGCCTAGCGTATTAGTTATTTTATTAGGTGTATTTCTAATTATACTAGCTATAGATTTAATTCTATTTTTTTTATAATCTTTAGTATTAAAGCATTCTTTAAAAGAGTATTTAAATATAGTAGAATATTTTTTTTTTAGTAAGCAATTAATATAAAAGCTATTATTTACTATATTTAAATTCTTTAGTATTAATTCTTTATACTCTATCTTTTTTATTTCTATTTCTTTTATATTACTACTAGTTTTATTTAAAGATTTATTTCTAAAATTATATAAAGAATATAGTTTATTAGGTTCTTTACAATCTTCTATTAATATATTATCTAGATATAAAACTAATCTTTTTTTTAAATAAATTTTTTCTAATAAAAACTCTATAGCTTTATATTTATCTACCTTTTTAAATTCTTCTAAATTAATAGTTTCTTTAGTTCCTTCTAATAAAGCTCTATTTATACTAGGTAATTCTAAACTAGAATTATAAAAAAAATAAGCTTTTCCTTTATTTCTAATTCTACCTATCCCTTGTATAGTATTAATAAGAGAATTTAAAGTAGGTAGAAAAAATACTATTTTAATATTACTATAATCTATACCTACTATTAAAGCTATAGTAGCTATTATAACTTTAGTATTACTAGTAGAATCTAAAAAGCTAGCTAAAATTTTACTATTTTCTATTTTTTTATCTTCTTCTATAACACTAAAATAATAAGGAATATTTAATTCTTTACTAATTCTAATAGCTTTTTCTTTATAATTAGTAAAAATAATATATTTATCTTTTTTATTACTAGTTTCTTTTGCTTTTTTAAGTATATTAACTATAATAGAAGTAGGCTTTATAGTTTTCATAGTAATATATTCTATATCTTCTCTATTAGTAGATTCTTTAATAACTAAATTTCTATCTAAATAAAAGTACTCCTCTAGTATATCCTCTAAAATAGGGGGTAAAGTAGCTGTAATAAATACTAATTGTAATTCTAAGCTTAAAATATCTTTAAATTTCTCTAAAATACTTCTAAAGCTATCTTCTAATAGAACTAAATGTACTTCTTCTATAAATATAGTAATACTAACTTTAAGTTCTTTTAGATTATAAATATACTCTTTAAATTCTTCTATATAGCTATTTTCTAAACTTAATAAAGTTAAAGTACTATTTAAATTAATATTTTTTTTATTAAAAATACTATAATTAATATTATATTATCTAGCTCTACTAGCTAAATCTTCTAGTAAACTAACTCTAGGTACTATAACTATAAATCTTCTAGTAGTATATATATAACTAGAAAGAAAATATAAAAAACTTTTACCTTCTTCTATTTTAGTAATATAAGTTAAATAAAGTACTTTATTAATAATATTAGTAATAGCTTCTTTTTGCTCTTTACTTTTAAAAGTACTAATATTTTTATTATCTTGTTTAAAAAACTCTATTAAATACTCTTTTAAAGATTTACTAGTAGAATTAATATAGGTTCTATATATTTTTTTTAATTTTAATTTTTCTTTTACTATATTAGCCCTAGTATTTAAAGATAAGCTACTAGAAAATTGATTTTTATTTAACTTATTAGAAATATCTTCTTTTTCTATAAATTCTTTAGAAACTAGATTACTACTAGAAGGGGTAGCTATAGAATTATTAAGCTTTATTAATTTAGAAGGACTTTCTATATCTATACTATTATTTCTTTTATTTTTAATAGATAAATTACTAGTAGTAATAACTATATTAGAATCTATATTTTTCTTTAATATTTTATTAGTATTTTCTAGTACTTTACTAGTATTTCTTTTATGTAGATTTCTAATATTATCTTTTTTAGCTATACTATTACTAGTAGAAGTTTTCTTTATATTAGATAAAGTATCTACTATTTCTATATTAGTATTACTACTAGAAGCTATATTATCTATACTATCTCTACTACTAGAAGCTATATTATCTATACTATCTCTACTAGTAAAAGCTATATTATCTATATAATCTCTACTACTAGAGGCTATATATTCTATATTATTTTTACTACTAGAAGCTATATTTTCTATATTATTTTTATTTCTAAAAGCTATATTTTCTATAGTATTAATACTACTTATAGGTACTTCTTCTATAGATCTAATACTATTTAAAAAAGTATTTTCTTTAGTAGAATTACTAGGTTTAAAGATAAAATCTATATAATTATCTATTTTATTATTTAGTATTTTAGTTTCTATTTCTGTTAATAAAGTATTAACTTCTTCTTCTATATCCATATTTTTAGTAAATTTTAAAAATAAATCTTCTATTAGTTCTATATTAATACTAGAGAAGCTAGGAATAGTATTATTATCTAAAGTATTAGTAGATATACTACTAGACTCTAAAACTACACTACTATAATCTATATTATCTATATTTTCTATATTATCTATATTATCTATATTATCTATATTATCTATATTATCTATATTATCTATATTCTTTTCTACTTTTTTTTTACCTTTATTACTTTTTATAGGTACTTTTACTAAAGAATTTCTATTTTTAATTTTATATACTTTATAATTAGGCTCTATATATATATTATTATTATTTAAATTATTAATATTACTTTCTATAGTAATAGAGCTAGAAGTAGTACTACTAGTAGAGCTACTAAAATTATAAACGCTATTACTTCTTTTATTTTTACTATTTTTAATTTTAGTTCTTTCTATACTATTAAGATTTATATTATTAATAGTATCTATATTTTTAATATTATTATTACTTTCTTCTATATTACTATTATTATAAGCATCTATTTCTAAATTAAATTCTTGCTCTAAATAATCTTTAGTAGTAGTAGTATTATATTTTTTACTTTTAATAATAACTTTAGGGCTTTTACTATTCTTTTTATTAGTACTAGGCTTAGATTAACTATTTATAGAGCTAGAGTAATCTTTACTTAAATCTAATACTTCTATATTAGTATCTATATATTTCTCTATAGAAGAAAAGTACATATTTTTATATTTTTCTTTATTTAATAAAGCTTTTTTTTTTCTTCTACTTATTTTACTAGGGGTAGTACTAGTTATATTATCTTCTATAGTAGATAAATTACTAGAATTCTTATTTTTATATACTATATTTTCTATATTATTATTACTATTAAAAAGTTCTTAATTTATATTAATACTAGATTGTATAGTATTACTAGAGTTAATATTTATATCTTTATTACTATCTTTTTCTTTATTACCTATTATACTATTAGAGTTATCTATAGAATTATAGATATTTCTAGTAAAGTCTTTATTTTTTCTTAAATCTCTATTATCTAAGTTATAAAATTTAAATACTTTATTAGTAAAATCTATAGATTTTTGCTCTATAGAGCTTGTTCTAGTTCTAAATAAACTATAATCTCTACTATATCTTAAACTACTAATTTTAGACGTGTAATTAAATAGTAAATTTTTAATTAAATTATTACTAGAATCTATTTCTTCTTCTTCTTCTTCTTTATCTAGATTAAATAGATTAAATTCTAGTCTACTATTAATTATATACTTAGCTAAATGCCTATAGCTATTAATAGTTAACTCTACTTCTAGAATTCTTTTAGATGTAATAGCTAATTGTTTACTAATTTCTTTACTAGTAATTTTTTTTTTTTTATTTTCTAATAAATAATAACGTATTCTACTAGCAAGCTAGTTAACCTAGCAAGCTAGTTAAAATAGCTTGGCATTATAAACACTAAGTTTTTAATTATTATTATTATTACTATTAATATCTAACTCTACCGCTATAGAGCTTATATCTAATTTAGAAGTACTTTTTAAACCTTTCTAGCACGTATAAGCGTTATGCCTAGTCCCTCTATAATTACTACAGCGTTAGATACCTAGTTAAGTAGGTGCTTAACTACTACTACTACGCGTATATTTTAATAGATTAGGCGCTGTAGTTAAGGCTGTAGCAGCCTATAACCTAGTACTATACTTAAAAGTACCTTTTTACTAGATCTTTTTTCTTTTACACCTTTTCTTTTTTATTATCTCTACTAATTACTCTTTAAGCTTATAGTTACAGGCTTAAAAAAGAGCGTTTTAGTATAGTATTAGTTTAGCTTTTTTTATAAGCTATAAAAAGCTAGCTTATATAGTTATAAGTAACTAAGTAAAAAACTTACGTATAAACTTTAACTAAAACCTAAATTTATAAGTATTACTTAGAGTTTTTAATTACTATAGGTTTACTAGAGGGGAGGGTTAAAGTAGAGTATATAACTATATTTTAAAGCAATCTAATACTACCTGCGCGTTAGTAGAGACTAGCTTTAATACTTTAAAAGCCTTTTAATAGTTATTAACTATAAATACGTTAAAAAACGCGTTTTTAAAAGCTAGAAAGAAGCCTTTTTTATTAATATAGAAAACGCGTTAGCGTGCTAAATTTTACACACGCTAGAAATACTTGCGCTTTAATAGTAAGAAACACACTATATTAAGTAGCTAGAGGATGTAGAATAAATAAAAGAGTATATAGAGTGTTAGAATCTTATTCTCTACGTAGTAGTTTTTAAACTTTTAGTTAAAGTAGCTTTTATAGCTATCTAAAATTAGTAACTAGTATACCTCTACTTTTTACGCCTTTGTATACGCGTTAAAGTGCTTTAACTACTCTAGTCTAAACACGTTATTTATCTAGCTATTTTTAAAAACTAAAAGTTTCTAGTTATAAAGGATACTAGCCTTTTTATACTACGCAGAGATGTGTACACGTTTTTTATAAATAATAAAAAGTAGAGTTATATTCTCTAAAGTATATATACTCTAGATAATAGTAACCTACTTATAATTACCTAGCTAGATAAAGTCTAGCTAATTACATCTTTTAGAGCCTGTAATAACTTTTATAGACTTAATTACGCCTATCTAGAAGCTAGTCTTGTTAAAGTTATAGACGTTATTATTCTAGATACTATACTTAGCTTTTATTTTATCTACAAGCTTAAACTACGCGCTAATAATCTCTAGATCCTTCTACTTTATTCTCTGCCTATTTTTTATTTAATTAAAAGCTATTTTAAGCTTGCTAAAGCGCGTTATAAAGCGCTTAGCCTAGTACTTACCTACTAGTGTTCTATTATATACCTCTAGTATTTTATTAGCTATATTTTCTACCTTGCACAGCTAGAGGGCAAACTTTTATAAATTAAGGTTAAGAATATATTAGATAATTATCTACTTTTTAGTAGCAGTAAGTTTCTAGTAGTTAGGTTAAGTTTAGAAGTGTAAAGTAATTCTATTAATCTATTTAAAAAGCCTGCGTTAATTAATGCTAAAAGCTGCAGCTGTAGTTTAATAGCTTTTAAATTAGCTAGCTTTATAGGCTTAGATAGTAAGCTATATTCTCCTTTTATTCTATATTAGCAGCTCGCGACGTTATTAGTCTATAGTAGGGTAATAGAATAAGTATAAAGCTTAGCAGATTTTAACTAGCTTGCTAGGTTAACTAGCTCGCTAGTAGAATACGTTAGCTAAATTTATAGTTATTATTTTCTATAAAATATAGAAAGTTATATATAGGTATTATAAAGATAATATATACTTTAATAATACTAGATAATTTAGAAGTTAAAAATCTTATAATACTATTATCTTTATCTATTATATTATTAGTTTTACTATAAATAGTTTCTAGTCTTATTAACTTAGTATTATTATCTATAAATATATTTCTTTTTTCTAAAATAATAGAATTAAAATACTTTAGTATTTCTACTTCTGTACCTCTAATAGGGCAAGTAGAAAGAATATAAACTTCTAGTGCTAGAAGCTTTATAAACTCTAATCTAGTATCTAAGTACTTTCTAATACTTTCTCTATTATATCTAGATTTATTATTACTATCTTTAGCTATAAAAAACCTATTTAAAGTACTATTATTAATTTCTATACTTTCTAAAAAGAAATTACCTTTTTTTTCTAAGTTAAAAGTATTATTATTATAGAGTTCTTTTATAAAATAGAAGTTACTTTATGTATTATTATTATTATCCTGTATATTATTAATATTTAAGTCTAGATCTTTATAGTTATACTTTAAAAGACTAGTAAATAAAATCTCTTCTAATTTATCTTCTATATAATAAAATAGTTCTTTTAACTTAGTTATTTTAACTTCTTTATTATCTATAACTATAGTATTAAAATCTATATCTTTTATTCTAGCTTTACCTAAAGTATTACTATTAATCTTTAGAGTATAAGCTCTAATTCTAGTAAGTTCTTCTATACAATTATTAGAGTTAAAAGTAAGTAATTTTTTATAGTTAGTAAAAAATATACTATCTATATTAGGTTTTTCTAAGCTTTCTTTTTCTTTTTTAGATAGATTTTCTTTAATTAATATATTATATGCTTTTAAATCTTCTATATAGTAATCTTTAATTAATTCTAGAAAAACTAGTCTTATAGTATATAATAATTGCGAGCAATCTCTAGCAATATTACTAGCATTTTTAGGTTCTTTATTAGGTGTTTTAATAGCTAAAATAGCTAAATAAGTAATTAAAGGACTATTAAATATACTATATTCTTCTAAACTAACTTATTCTATAGGCTAGATTAAAATATCTTCTATAATTAATACTAAGTATTTATTTATAATTTTAGTTCTACTTTCTTTAAGTACTTTTAAACTATTTTCTAAAGAATCTATATTAGTACTATTACTATTATTATTATTAGTAATATTACTACTACTAGAGCTTTTATTATATAAAGTATTAATACTACTAGTTAGTCTATTTTTTTTGTCTATACTATATTTTATAGCTTTAATTAAAGTTTTTAATAGTTTATTTAAATTACTTGTAATAATAGGCTGTATATTTAAATAATTAGAGTCTATTAATTTTAATTCTCTTACTCTAATAAGATATACTATAAATAAAGCTAGATTACTATAATAGTGTCTAATAGAATCTTTACTATCTAGCTTTTTAAAAGGAATTAAATTTTTTTCCTCTATAGTATTAAGCCTTTCTTTAGCTAATTACTATAATATTCTTTTACTATACTTTTCTATATTATTACTAAAGCTAGGTAAAGTCTCTTTAAATATAGTATTATATAAAATAAACTCTATTTCCTCTTTATTATTAGTTGTTTTTGCAATAGGAACTAGAACTAAAGATACTAGCTTATTTAAATCTTTATTATTATAGTATCTATAAAACTCTAATTTTCTTAATAGAGTAGGTATTTCTCTATTTTCTAGATTATTAAAAGATATACTATTATTAGTACTTTCTTTAATAAAATCTTTATAGTTTGTTATAGATATATCTATATTACTTAAAGAGTTACTATATATAATTTCTTTACTATTATTAAAATTATTAGAGGTAATAAATAGCTTATTATATTTAGGATTACTAAATAGATTTTGTATATTTATATTATCTTTAAAATAAGAACTATTATCTTTTAATCTATTTTTATTACTTATATTATGTACTATATTATTATGCTCTTTTATTTTCTTTAAACTAGTACTTAAGTAATTACAATTACTATATAAACACTTAAAACCTTTAGTTTCTTTAATTAATTCTTTAAAGTTATATTTATAATCTTCTATAGTTAAATCTATATAGTTAGTAATAGATAAATTATCTATTTTATATTTAATATTATCTAGTTCTTTTCTATTCTTTTTATGCTTAGTAATTAAATGCTTTATAATATTTTCTTTACTATTATTACTAGAATTTAAGCTAGTTTTACAACTAGTATCTTTACAAATTACTAGTCCTAAAGCTTTAAAATATACTAAATTAAAGTTTAGAGACTCTCCTTTAGTATATTCTATATTTTTAGTAGTACTTAAAGATATAATAAAAGAAAAAAAAATTATACTTATTTTATTTATATATTATTCTTATAGAGGTTAGTATATTTAATATAATTTAGAAATATAAAAGATAGTTTTAAACTTACTTTAAAGGAATAATATAATCTATAGGTATTACTATAGTAGAGAAAATAGCTTTTTTTAAAAATTTTCTAGTATAGATTAGCTTCTAATCTATAGGTATAAAGTATAAAATAGATAGATAGACTTACTATAATAAATATAAAAAGATTATAGGTTATAAAGTATAAAAAGAAGTTTAATATTAGTTACTTTAGTTAAGTAAAAGTAAAAATAAAAGTAAAAGATAGAGTTATAAGTAAAGATAGTTAGAAAGAAAAAAAGAAAGCTAGATTTATACTTAAAAATAAAAAGCTATTACTAATAGTTCTAAGTTATAAACTATACTCTAAGCGTTTAAAACTATATTAATTTATTAGTTATCTATTAAAAATAGCTTTTTAATTATTAATTATTAATTTTTAATTATTAATTATTAATTATTAATTATTAATTATTAATTATTAATTATTAATTATTAATTATTAATTATTAATTATTAATTATAAATTATAAATTATTAATTATTAGTAATCTACTAGATATATAGTATAGAGTTAGAATATTTAAAGAGTAAAGAGTTTAGAATAATTCTTTAAATATAAACTCTATTTTCTATAACTACTACTTAAATTCTAAAAACCCTAAGTTAGTATTATAAAATAAAATTATAATCTAAGCTAATTACTATAGTTAAAATGTTTTCTTTTACTTCTTCTAATATAGATAGCTATAAGCTAGCTCTAAAAAAGCCTAATATTTTTTTTAGAAATACTTTAAAAGATAACTCTATTATCTCTACTTTTATAGTAGGAAAAGAAGTATATAATATTAGAGATATTAAAAGTAATAAAGTAATAGGTTTTTTAGGGTATTTACTTTTTAAAAATAAAGTTAAAAGCCTTATAGGTTTTATTTTAAATAAAGCTTTAAAACTTAACTATAAAAGATTTATTATTCTAGCTTATAATACACAGAAAAAAGAATATTATTATCTTATTTATAATAATAGAATAGTAAAAGAAAAGTCTACTATTAAAGTAGAAGATTTTAAAAAAGACTTTAGTTATTTTAAAAGACTTATACTAGTAGATAATAGGTTAGTTTATTTAACTTTAATATACTATATATACTAACTATATTTAGAAGAATTAATACTATAGTTAGTAGTTTTTATAATAGTAGAAACTTTGCTTCTACTCTAGATAGTAATAATAATAGAGATAGTAGTACTTTAGAAAGTAATAAAGAAAAGTTAGAAAACTCTAGCTTTTTAGAGAATTTATATCTAGATAATAATCTAGAGTTAGAGCTAGAAGAATAGTTTTATAAAAGAATAAATCTAGTAATAACTAGAGATATTTTTAAATTACTAGTATAAAAAGCTAATTTTATTTTTATTAGTTTTATTATAAAAAAGATAAATTATATAATTTTTTTTAATCTAAAGCTATATATAACTTTTTTTTATTTTTTCTTTATTTATTAAACTTTTTTTTTAAACTAATTTATACTAAAACTTACAAGTTATTAAAAAAAAGATTAATTATAAAAAAGCTATATTTCTTTAAACTATGTATTTTATAAATTAGAACTACTAGAAAATAATAAAAAATAGTTTTCTAACTTTTTTTATACTATCTATTACTAATATATATATTAAAAGGACTATATAGATTTTAAAATAGATAGTATTTATAGACAATAGTATATAAAATAGTATTACTTTTTTAAGTATATATAGTTTTAGTATAAACGTAAAGTATAATAGATTTTTATTATAAAAATCTAGGTATTTTAAATAGTTATGCTAGTAATAAAGCTATATACTAGAAAAACTATTTATAGTATAATATATATATAGTATAAAATTAATTATATTATATTATCTTTAAGTAATTATACTAATAATTAATAAATAGTATAATCTTTTTTATTTTATTATCTTATTAAAAAGTAATAATATAATTAATTACTAATAACTTATAATAGTATAAATAATAAATAATTAATAATTAATAATTAATAATAAATAATTAATAATTAATAATTAGTAATTAATAATTAATAATTAAGATTTAATAATTAATAATAAAGATTAATTAATAATTAATAATAAAGATTAATTAATAATTAATAATAAATAATTTATAATAAATAATTAATAATTAATACTTAATAATTTATTTTTTATTATTAAATAGCTTTATATATATCTATTATATATAAGTTTAACTCTAATAGAACTAGTATAGAAATAGTAAATACTTAGTAATAGACCTAGTTTTTTTTTTATAAAAAGAGTTACTTTTTTTTAATTCTTCTTTCTATCTATTATCTTTTTACTCTAATATCTACTATATTATTATATACTATCTACTAGTTTAAAGTATATTATTTTACTACTCTATTTTAGCTTTAACTAATTGTTTAGATGTCTTTACTTAATATTAATAGTTTAGAAAATAAAGATACTTCTAATCTAAGCTATAACTTAGTTAAAGGTTTTCCTAATTCCTTAGAATTTTCTAAAAATAAAATATTTAGCTCTTATAGTACTAATAATAACTATAAAGTTCTTATTACTAGTACTACTAAAAGAGATAAAATAGAACAGGTTTTAAGCTTTTTAAATACTTATATTATTTATAAAGACTTAGAAAATACTATTAGTAAGTAGTATACTTATTTTTTAAAATTTAACTAATAGCTTTAGGTATTATTATTATATAAGAGATAGATAAGCAAATCTACTATTTAAGTTATTATAATAAAAATACTAAAGAAGAAAAGAAAGGATTTTATAATAGAAAGAATTTAAATATTAAAGAGATATTAGATATAGTAACTTCTAATCTAGTACACCTAGATAATAATTCTAATAAAAAAGATTTTAGTATATAAAGTAGTTTTTTATTACTATACTTTTATATTTATAGTTATTAAAAACCTAGTATAAAGTAACTTACTTTATACTAGGTTTTTAATTAGAAAAATAAGTATTAATTATATATTATAGAATCTAATAAAAATAGGAAAATATATAATTATTAACTTAAAATATTAGTAGAACTATATAATAATATTATTATAGTATAGTTTAGATAGTTATTACTAGTTTTTAAATAAAAGGTACTCTATAAGTAGCTCTAATAGCTATAGATTTTAAATAAAAGTAGTAGCTTAAATAATATATATATAATTAGATTTCTATTATTGTTATATTATATATATTTTACGTTAATTTTTTTATTTTAAAAGTTACTAAATAAATTTAAATTTATAATATTAAAAAATTTAACTATAGGTTTATACTATATTATAGCTACTATATAGTACTTAAACTACTAGAATAGCATTTTATATAGTATAAATTATATAGATTTTATTTATACCTAGATAAAAATATATATATATTATTTTTTTTGTTATAATCTAGTAGAAAAAGCTTAGTATTTTACGTTTTTCACTAGAAATTAATTAAAGAAATTGCTATTAAAATAACAGAATCTATAGGAAAATATAACTAACTTTATATAGAATTAGTATAGAAAAATTATTAAATATCTTATAGTAGTATTTACTATAATATCTTAGTTAAACTTAAAAATAATTATTAATTATTATTAATTAATTTCTTAATTTATTAGTAATTATATAATAAATATATAATTTTTTTAAACTATATTCTATAATACTATAGGTAGATAAATATATTATAATTATATAGATATAGCTAATATAACTATTAAAGTAGCAAGGGTATATAGATTTTTATAAACTTTAACTTATTATATCTTTTTAACATGTCTATATAATTCTATACTTTTATATATTATTTTTATCTATTTTTTCTATTGTTTAGCGCTATAGTATTATTTTTTTTTATTTAAAACTTTTATTTTTTTAGTGTTCCTACCCATGTAAAATTAGTAAATAGAAAAGAAAAACGTCTATAATAACGTAAGTTTACTCTCTTTCTACTTTTTTTCTTTGTACTTTTATATGGCACCTACTACTAGGGCTACTAGGCCTAATCGGGCTAGTAAAGCAACTAGTCCTAAAGTAGTAATTTCTACTAGAAGGCCCCCTAGACGTCCTGTTGGTTTAAAGTCTTTGTAAGTTTTTTTTTTTTTTTTTTTTTAGTTATTTTTAATTATTTCTATAATAATAGCTTACTAATAATAATTATAGGCTTACTAAAAGTAATTTTTATGCAATTTTACAGTAAAATACTAGTACTACTAGTACTTTAGTATCTTATTTATCTAAGAAGGATAAAGATATTAAAGAAATTATAAGAAAATTGCAAGAAAAAAAGCAGAAGCTAGAAGCTTCTAAGCAAAGTAAGTATATTTTTTTTATATATTTTTTATTATATTTTTTAAATAATTATTATAGGTGTAGTGGATTTACAGGCTAGAATCCGCGAATTAGAACAAGAAAACTTAGAGTTAAAAAAGAGAAATTAAGACCTTTTAGTCCAAATTCAAATTGCTACTAACCTAATTAGGCCTAGTAAGTTATATTTTATTATTTTCTACTATTTAAGCTTACTTTTTCCAGTGCCTAATAAGGCTTCTGCAACAATAGACTCTACTTTAGAAGGGGTAAATTTTAGTAAGTTTTTATTTTTATTTCTTTATTTATATTATAGATTATTATATACTAACTTTAACTAGTAAATTCTACCTATCTTGTAGAGGATTTTACGCCAAGCAATATAAATATAGATAATAAAATGTCTTTAGTATTGTAGGTATATTGTAGATAGTTAATAATATTTTTATTAAGTATAATTTTTATTCTATCTATTAACTACTACTAGCTACTAAAATAATAATAACTACTTTTAATATTATTTTTTTAGCTTTATTATACTTAAAATTCTATTAATATAATATAAAAATTAGAACTTTAATTAATAGTAAGTAGTTATAGTTATAAAAACATACTATTATATAGTATTAATAAAGTAGTACTAGTAAATAATAATTCTTTAGTAGGTTTATAATATAAAGATATATTTTTAGTCTATACTAGAGTACTTAGTATTAAACTATATTATTTATACTACTTAGTATTTAGCTAAATAATTTTTATTATAGCTTTTATTTATAGTACTAATTTAGTATTATATAGAATAAACTAGTATAAAATTTTAATAAAGCTTATTTAGATATAGTAAAACTATATTCTAGAGATATAAATTATTTTTTATATATAAATAAGTAATTTTAAACTTATTAGAAGTATAGCCCTAGAGAATTACCAGCTAGTACTAGAGAATTTCTACTTTTTATCTACTTTTTCTAGAAGATTTCTCTAGGGTAGTAGCTTATAACTATAACTAGGCACTATTTATATTATAGAAATTATTTTTTATATATAAATAAGTAATTTTAAGCTAATTAGAAGTATAGCCCTAGAGAATTACAGCTAGCACTAGAGAATTTCTACTTTTTTTCTACTTTTTCTAGAAGATTTCTCTAGGGTAGTAGCTTATAACTATAACTAGGCACTATTTATATTATAGAAATTACTTTTTATTTATAAATAAGTAATTTTAAGCTAATTAGAAGTATAGCCCTAGAGAATTACAGCTAGCACTAGAGAATTTCTACTTTTTTTCTACTTTTTTAGAGAAATTCTCTAAGGCACTAGCTTATAACTATAACTAGCAACTATTTATATAATAGAAATTACTTTTTATATAGAAATAAGTAATTTTAAGCTTATTAGAAGTATAGCCCTAGAGAATTAGAGCTAGCACTAGAGAATTTCTACTTTTTTTCTACTTTTTCTATAAAAATTCTCTAGGGCACTAGCTTATAACTATTACTAGCGACTAATTATATAATAGAAATTACTTTTTATATATAAATAAGTAATTTTAAGCTTATTAGAAGTATAGCCCTAGAGAATTAGAGCTAGCACTAGAGAATTTCTACTTTTTTTCTACTTTTTTAAAAAAATTCTCTAGGGCACTAGCTTATAACTATAACTAGCGACTAATTATATAATAGAAATTACTTTTTATATATAAATAAGTCATTTTAAGCTTATTAGAAGTATAGCCCTAGAGAATTACAGCTTGCACTAGAGAATTTCTACTTTTTTTCTACTTTTTTAGAGAAATTCTCTAAGGCACTAGCTTATAACTATAACTAGCAACTATTTATATAATAGAAATTACTTTTTATATATAAATAAGTAATTTTAAGCTTATTAGAAGTATAGCCCTTGAGAATTAGAGCTAGCACTAGAGAATTTCTATTTTTTCTTTAAAAATTCTCTAGGGCACTAGCTTATAACTATAACTAGCGACTAATTATATAATAGAAATTACTTTTTATATATAAATAAGTAATTGTAAGCTTATTAGAAGTATATCCCTAGAGAATTAGAGCTAGCACTAGAGAATTTCTACTTTTTTTCTACTTTTTCTACAAAAATTCTCTAGGGCACTAGCTTATAACTATATCTAGCGACTAATTATATAATAGAAATTACTTTTTATATATAAATAAGTAATTGTAAGCTTATTAGAAGTATATCCCTAGAGAATTAGAGCTAGCACTAGAGAATTTCTACTTTTTTTCTACTTTTTCTATAAAAATTCTCTAGGGCACTAGCTTATAACTATAACTAGCGACTAATTATATAATAGAAATTACTTTTTATATATAAATAAGTAATTTTAAGCTTATTAGAAGTATAGCCCTAGAGAATTAGAGCTAGCACTAGAGAATTTCTACTTTTTTTTTTTTTAGAGCTAGCTAGATTAGGCCTAGGGCTAGCTACTAGACTACTAAAACTAAAAATATATTAAAAATAGCCTAAATAAGTAATTTTAAGTCTTAAATCCCTAGAATTCTCTAGGGCTTAAAAAATTCTCTAGGGGAGCTAGTTCTCTTATTAGGCTTATTCTACTATAACTATAATTTATAATAGTAAATAATTATTATAACCTATTTATCTATAATAAAGATATTTTAGTTCTATAATAGCCTAACGTACTCTACAGGCAAGTGTTTTATATAGATAAGTATTCTAGCTATACTAAAACTCTACTAAACTTTATACTACTATTAATATTATAACGTAATAATATAAAAAAGTTTTTAAATAAATTTTAGATATAGCTTACTATATAGGCTATCTAAAAAGATATAATACTTACTATACTATAGGCTATAGCTATCTATAATATCTACTAAAGAACTCTTTTATAATAACGCGCTAGAAAGTAACTCTAATGTAATTATAAGCCTAACTTAATAAAGCTATTTAAAACTAAAAAAAAGGTAATTATTAAGTATGTCTTTAACCTTGCTATAAAAGGATTTCTACTCTAGCTCGCTACTATTAAAAATATAGCTAATTCCTTGCTTAAAGCCTAGTACTATAACTCTACTAGTAAAAACTAGGCTATAACTTTTATTAAGCATTATTTTAAATTTAAAGTAAAGTTTAATTGCAAATATAATTATAAAAAAGCCCTCTATAAAGATCTAGTAGTTATTAGTAACTAATTCTAGCTTATAGAGAATACTAAAGCTAAGTATAGCATCTAGAATAAAAATATCTATAACTTTAATAAAATAGGCTTTATAATAGGCGTTATATTAACTAAAGTAGTTATTATAGGTGCTAACTATTAAAGGCGTTTAAAATCTATATAGTAAAGTAACTAAAAATAAACTATAGTAATCTAAAGTATTAATATAATAGAGTAGGCTATTCTACCCTTTATTATTTTTACTAGTAAGTACTACTTTTCTACCTAGTATAAAAAGCCTAGTCTACTTTAGAACTAGGCTTTTACAGTCTCTAAAAATAGCTAGATAGATAATAAGCTTAGTCTAGACTAGTTAAAGTACTATAATAAGTATATAAAAAAGCGTACTATTAGTATAGTACATTTATTTATAGTTAATAGTTATAAAAGCTATAACTTACTTAAATTCTACTAGTACTATAAAAAATATAAAATTATAACCTTTTATATACCTTTTTACTTATTATACCTTTTATAGCTATTTAATATTAGTTATTTTACACCTTTAAAAAAAGTATATAGCTGCTAAACTAAAAATCTAATATATAACTAGATTAACTATATTACTAAAATTAAGTTCTTACTATACTTTATTACTACTTTTAATACTACTATTATTTAAAGTAATATCTAGAGAGGCTTTTAAAGCGTAGGCTTAGTTTTTTTTAACCTAGAAGCTATAATATCTAGCTTTAATATTAAACTATATACGCTATTACTCTCTACTATTAATAATAAGCTCTAGCACTTCTAGACTTTAAATAATACTCTATAATTTAAGTTATAATTAAAGCTTTTTAAAAAAAGAATTTAAAGGTATATAGATAGCTTGCTAACTACTATAGTAGATATATTTATAAAGTTTACTAAAAAAGCTAAAATAATAGCGCATTTAATAGTATTAATATAAAAACGCAATTTTAAACTTTAAGTAGTAAATAAAGCTACTACGTAATGTAAATTATATAAAAGAAAGTAGATATAGAAAGAAAGTACTTTTATAGTTAAAAAAGGCCTATATTTAATAACTCTAAAAGAGTTTATAGTGCGTAGTAATAGAAAAAAGGCGTTAAAAAAAGTACACGCTAAAAAAGGTAAACTAATATAACGTTACTATAAATACTATAGTAAAGCTAGGTATAACACGCGTATATATAAATAAAAAGTAAAGTATATTTCTAAATAAATTAGTTTACTATAATTTCTACGTACTATTATTATTTATTATGCAGTACTATTATAAAAGTATGTTTTAGTAGAGTTTTAGTATAGCTAGAATACTTATCTATATAGAATACTTATCTATAGAGTATATTATTTTAATATTATATTATTATAATCTCTAACTTTCTATCTAGCTATTTAGACGTTATATACACGTAGACTAAAAGTAGTAATAAAAAGTAGTTTATAGTATATAAATATTATTTAATTTACTTTATACTCTATTTTTTTTTATCTAACTATAGCCTATAGCTTTACTCTATCTACTTAGCCTAAAGTAATATCTACTCTAGTTTATTTTAAAAACTATTATTATAGTGCTATATAAAAAACACGCTTTACTATTTAAATATAATATTATTAATAAGCTATTTAAACTAAACGCTAAATTACTTTTTTATTTTTATAATCTAGAATAGCTTTTTTTATAGTATCTACTTTACCTCTACTACTATATTCTATACTATCTTATAGAAATAACTAATATAGATAGGCTAGCTATATAAATAGAAAATAGTTTTATTTTTAAACTAGTATATATTATCTATATTATTTACTACTAGCGTAATAAACTTACTATATACTAGTAAGCTAAACGCTTTACTTATAGAGCTATATAAACTATTAGATAGATACTTTTCTTTATACTATAAAAAGCGTTTATAGTTTTTATTAGTTTACTTATTATAGTATATAGATAGAAGTAGTTTTTTAATACTAAGCATACGTATATAGTATACTATACTAGTAAGTATATATAAATAGTTTTTTATAGTCTATAAATAGTTTATTTTAGCGTTAATACTAAATATAGTAATAAAGTAAACAAGCCTACTATTAAATAGCTAGTTTTTTATTAAAGTAAAAATAAATAATACTTATATATTTAGTAGCGCCTCTAATACAGCTTTATACTATATATTATTCTAGCTATTATTATCTAAGTAGTTTTATAGCTTCTACGCTAACACTTTTTACTTTCTAGTTTAGTAGAAAAGTTTATATATATTTTTTATTTAATTAGTTTTTTTTTAGTAAGTAAGTTAATACTACAGGCTAGTAATAGTTAGAGGACTATTAAACTTCTAACTATCTATATTATTTTTATCTATTTTTTTATTATCTATTTTACTACTAGTTTTAGTATCTATCTTTTATACTTTTTTATTTACTATAATACGTAGTAAGTAGTAGATAAATTTTACTATATAGCTTATGTAGTAGGCCTAGCTCTTTAGGTTTTATAGTTAAACTATAGACTACTAGTTAATTTTTTATTATTTTATACTTTTAAGCTACTACTTTATTTTACGTGCTAGCGTAGATAGTTTTTAAATGCTTTTTTTTACTAGTATTTCTATTAGTTTAGCTACACGCTGTAGCTTTACTTTACTTTAGTTAGATAACTAGGTCTAGTAGGTAAAATATATTAGATTTCTATTAGTAAAATACTCTAGCTAGCCTATTTATTTAAACTAGCCTATTCTATCTATTTTTATAACTTTACCTACTATAACCTGCGCCTTTTTTTTTTCTATATACTAAATTTACCTCTACTCTACTAGCTATTTATAGATAATATTAGCTATTTTATAGAAACTAAACTAGGTACTATTATTATTAGGTATCTAGATAATAAAGTAGCGCTATAGTTTACTAGTATAGAAAAAAGTCTATACTTTAATCTATTTAAATAATAAATTTATATTACTTTTCTATACCTACTAGTACTTTTTTTTATAGTACTTTTATAGTATATTTTTACTAACTATAATAAAGCTAGCGCTGCACCTACTATTATACTAATATTTAAATGCGTCTAGTAGCTATTCTAGTACTAGAATAGATAGATTTAGTAGTAGTAGTAACTTTATATTTTACGCTACTACTATTTACTAGCGCTAGTAATATTTAATAACTACCTATTTTTTTTTATTTACTATAGTAGCGTGCTATTTTTATAGATATATATCTATATTCTATATCTCTATACTATACTTTTTATAGATAAGTATATAGTACTAATTTAAATATAAAAGCTATTTAAATATATTATCTAGTGTAATAGTAATAGATTATAGTTAAACGCGTTACTACGTAATAGCTATAGTTAGTATTAATATTTATAATATAGTAGGTAACTATATATAGTTCTAGTAAAGCTTTATTATTTTAACTTTAAATACTTTATAAAAGTGTTATAGAAGTAAATAAAGAATATAAACAGAGTAAATAGATACTACTAAATAATATTTATATATAAAGTATTTTTATTCTAGCGCTAGTTACTAAATAGATTAGAGAGTTAAAGTAAAATAAATTACTTTTTTTTTACAGCTTAATTTAGCTAGCCTATAGACGCGCTATACCTATTTTAGCTTAAATTTCTATAGATTAGGTTTAATCTATTGCATTTTTTTAGCTAGGCGTTTAAATTAATTATATTAATTCTTTTACTATAGTTACGTGTTAATATTATATAAAAAAAAATCTAGAGTACTAGATATTATTATTAAAAAAAAAGTATAGTAACTATTATTATAATAGTATAAAAAAGTGTGTGCTAGTAGAGGTTCTACTTCTAAACTTTTTAAAACTAGATAAAAAGCTTATTTATTTTAAATAGTAAAAGATAAAAGCTAATAAAGCTAAAGCTGTAGTAGTTAAAGCCCTATTTACTACGCGTTAGAAAAAAGATTTTTTTTAAAAATAAAAGAAACTATTAAAGTATTATAAATAATAGTAAGTAAATAAATTAAAAAAATTTATAACTAATATTAAAGCTCTAAAAGCTAGAGAGATAATAAATTATAAAGTGTTTTTTCTAAATAATAGCTTTATACTAGAAACGCTGTTTATTAACTAGAGTTTTTTTATACTATTTTTTCTAAAAAGTAATTCTAATTTTAATAGGTTAATAGGTAATGCGCCTAATACTATATAAAAAGTTACTAGTAGTTTATAAAGTTTATCTCTAGTTTTTATATATTTTTAGAATTATTATACTTTAACTATTTAACTAGATATTTTTTATTACCTTATTTTCTTTAATATATTATTATTTTTTTAACTTTAAACTTATTTTCTTTCTATTATTTATAATAAAAAGTTATATATAATAGAGTTAAAAAGTTAGCTTATTCTAATATTTTTATATAGAATCTAGAGTATACTTTAGTATTAGGTAGAAAGTTAAATGTATATATAACTAGTTTTTTTTAGTTTTTAATTAAAAATAGTCTAACTTTAATATAGTCTAATCTATAATTAGATTATATTATATAAAAGTTTTTTATAAAAAAATATACTTTATTCTTTTTTTTTAGCTAAAGTACTATTTTTTATTTTTTATTAATATATAAAATACTACTACGTTAAATATCTAGAAAAGCTTTATTTAATTTTTTATAAACTCTTTTTAGTTCTTTAGCTGTAAATATAGCTGCTTCTATTTTCTAATAGAGTAATATTCTAGTAAAGAGATTTAAGTATTTTCTATAGTTAGTAAAATATAGGGTCTATTCTATAGACTTTAAAACTTTATTATTATATACTATCTAAGCTATAGGTAATAGCAAAATTTAATTATTTTATTACTAATTAATATATATCTATAGGTAGGCTTTTATAGTACAATTTATTTACTTTATTTATTTATTTATCTCTAGATAAAAAGCTATAGATAGTTTACGTTGCGTTCTAATAGCAGTAAAAAGTAATATCTAAAAGTTTAATATAAATAGCTTATTTTAGTTACTAATAATTAACTTTAGCATACTATAATATCTAATAATTCTATTAATAAAAATATATACTAGCTGTACTACTATAAAGTTTTTTTTAAATAGAATATACTTAGCTGTTTTTATAAATTAATTAGGTATAACTATAATTGCGTTATATATAAATTTAGTAACTAGATTTTTTAATAGAGGTAGACCTGTTATAAAGTCTATAGAGATATTTTTCTAAAGTATTAAAAGTAGTTTTAGTGCTTATATTACTCTATAGAGTACGTGTATACTATACTTATTCTTCTAATAGTTTATATATTTACTAATAAAGTTTATAACTTTATTTTTTATATTTCTAAACTAGTAATTCTACTAAATTAGTTCTATAGTATATTAAATACCTAGGTAACTATATATAGAGTTTTTATAGTAGCTTTAAATAACTACTTTCTATAACTTCTTTATAAATTTAGGTGTAATAGTAAGTACTGCGCTAAATATTCTAGTAAGTTCTAATAATCTATTTTTATTAGCTTTAAAAATTATATTTTTAATAATTCTTTTAAATTCTATAATATCTATTTTTTAGCTAAAAGTATTAGTTCTACTATTATTTTTACCTAGAGTATATATAATTTTAAATTTATACTAGCCTAGTATTTCTAACTATTATATTTATTATCTATTAAAAGTTTTTATTATAGTAAAGCTTATAAAGTTTTTATAATTTAAAAATATTATAAGTTTTAAGTAGCTTTCTACGTAGATACGCTAGTGCTTTAATATATTAATAATAGCTATAAATTTTTTATTATATATATTATAGTTCTTTTTAGATATTATAAACTTTCTAGAGTAGTATATAATTAAATACTATTTACTATTTTATTTTTATAATACTACTACGTCTATTATAAAGTTTAATATATCTATTTTAAAGCGTAATAGTTTACTACTTTAAAAAAATACTAATATTAGTAGTTCTACGCATGCCTACTTTATATTATTAAATATAGTTTTTTTATTTTATCTCTATTTCTAAGCTTGCTTTTTTTTAGTTAGCTTTATAAAAAATACTGCTTTTTTAGAGAAATTTTTAATAAACTATTAGTTAAAGTTTATAAATCTAAAAAATAATTAGATATCTTTTATAGTTTTAAATATAGGCTAGTCTATAACTACTTTTATTTTATTTTTATTTATTTTTACTTTATAGATACTAACTATATATTCTAGAAACTCTATTTCTTTTTTATACTACTTATATTTTTTAGGTTCTAGTTATAAGTTATACTATCTAAATATAGTTAAAACTTATCTAATATACTAGATATATTTCTATTTATTATTTAAATATATAAAGATATTATTAAAATATATAATAATAAATATATCTAGGTATTTATTTAAAATATTATTAATAAAAGCCTAATATATTACTAGAGTATTAGTAAAACTAAAAAGTATTACTATATACTTATAGTAGCTATAGTGTATTCTAAACGCTATTTTCTATTCTTTACCTACTTTTATATAGATAAGGTTATACGCGCTTTATAAATCTAATACTATAAAAATTTTTATATAGGCTAATTAATCCTTTAACTCTAATATATTAGGTAATAAGTATTAATTCTTAATTATAATATTATTAAGCTTTCTATAGTTAATATATAACTATAGCTTACTATTTTTTTTTAGTATAAAAAAAATAGAGTAGCCTGCTAGTAATTTAGAGAGTTAAATAAATTTTTTTTTTAAATTAATTTTAATATACTTTTTAAGCATTTTAAGTTCTTTTTCTAATAGTCTATAAATTAGTCTAAAAGTTAGTTACTTTCTTTTTTATAGAATAATTTTATAATTCTAAAGCTTATATTTAGGTAATACTACTACACTTATTTTTTTCTAAAAGAGTAGTTTAAATTTCTTATACTTTTTAGAAATCTCTAGAGTTATATAGTTTTTCTCTACTTTTATTTATTAATCTAGTAGTACTTTACTAGTGTTTATAGAGTTAAACCTATATTATTTATAGTTATTTTTATTTAAATATTATTCTCTAATAATCTTTTCTATATTATATACTATAATTTATTTTTTATCTACTATTATATAATAATAATGCGTAGGCTAGTTTATAGTTACGTCTAATTTATAGTATTTAAATTAAAATGTTTTTAATCTCTAATTAATTCTAGAATTATGTTTTATAAGCTAAAAAAGGCTAAAAATAATATTATATATTAAAAAGCTAAATATATTAAAATCTATACATTTCTAGTAATTTCTAATAATTAAATTTAATTCTATTACTTTATATATAATTCTAGATTAACTAGATATAGCTTTACTATTAATTATATTTATAAAGTAAAAAATTTATTTTTTTAATAAATATAGACCTGCTATATATACTATACGCGTAGATATAAAGTTTACTTTATACTTTAAATTTATTATAGCTATTATAGTATATTTTTTAAGCTCTACTTTAAACTTAGTTAAGCCTATAGTTTCTACTACGTAAATAGAACGTTTTATAAAGCTAGAGTATAGCGCTAGTTTAAAAAAAACTTATTTTTAAATCTATAAAAGTATTTTTTATTTTTATACTTTCTATATTCTAGATTAAAGTATATATACTATATTTAATTATAATATATTCTATTAATAATAGTTTATATCTAGATACGTGCTCTATTATTATTAAAGTTTAGAAAATAGCTTTAGACGCGTTTATTTTATAGATATTTAGAGTAAGTTTTATTTATATAGTTATATACTTAGTACGTATAGTAGTTAAATTAATATAAAAAGTATTCTATTTCTACTTTATCTAAATAGTAAATAGTATATATATTATATATATATAAGCTTTATAAAATACTACTATATTACTTATTTTATTAGTTATCTATATAGCTTAGACGCCTATTACTTTTATTTTATTAGGTACTCTAGCGCTTTAGAGTATTATTTTTTCTAGCTAGAGTATTATTTATTCTATAAACTTTTTTTTTTTAGGTAGTAATTTTATATTATCCTATTCTAGTATACTTATAGTTTTTAAAAAACCTAGTTATTATAGTTTTTTTTATAGATAATCTACTAATTTATAGTATCTTTTAGCAATTATAGTACTTATACTATAAACTCTTTATTATTAAATATATTTTATAGTTTTTATATTAATTTTTTAATACAGCTATTAATTATTATAGTACTATTATTAATATTATAGATTAGCTATTCTATAAACTATTAAATAGCTTTTTTTAAGCGTTTTTTTATATTACTAAATTTTTAATTCTATTATACAAGAATAGCTTGTATTTATAGTAGAGGTATACTAGCTTAGTACTATAATTTAAACTTTTCTACTTTTTTCTATTTAGTATAGTACTTTTTTATAGACTTATATTTATTATTTAAGTTTTTTATATTTACTACTAAAGCTTTCTAATACTTTAGGTATTATTTAATTTTTTTATTTAAAAAAACTTTTTTCTATATACAATTTTAGATTATAGTAATAAAAAGTAGTTTTTTATTCTCTATATTATCTAATAAACTAATTAAAGTATTAGAAATATTTAAGTAGTTTACTATACTATTAAAGTTAAATAGTTTAATACTAAAAATAATTATCTATTTATTTTCTATATTTTTATTAAGTACTTTAATTTATACTATATTAACTTAGCGTATAACCTTGTTTTTAGACTAGTAGTTTTATATAAAGTAGCTTTCTTTACTATATTTATAGTATATTAGTAGCTTTCTACTAGACTACTTTTAATTACCTTTTTTTAGATAGGTTTTTTTTTAATAATATTATTAATATATATAGGTTCTGTACTATAGCTTTAGTAGATACTCTATTATATAAATTAGTAGGCTTAATAGCTTTATTTATTATTAGGCTAGTATTATAACTTCTAGAGTTTTCTAGACTTCTACCTACCTATAGTAGGCAACGTTTATCTATAGCTTTATTTAGCTAATTTAAATTTATATAGGTTATTATTAATATAGATTATATTTTCTACTAGGTTATTTAGTATTCTAATAATACTTCTAAATTTTATAAATTTTCTATAAACTTCTAGTTTAAAACTTTACTTATATATACGTATTAATACTTTATTATTCTAGTTAAATTATTTTTAGTATTACTAAAATATTATTATATAGTCTATAGTAGACTTAGTTTATTATAATATTTAGATTTTTTTTTTAGCAATAATTAATTTCTTAAAAAAAAAAAAGATTATTTAGAGTTTATTTTTAAATACGTTCTAGTTTTTAATTAGATTAGTATTTTTAGCGTTTATAACGTCTTTATCTATATATTTACATAAAAATAAAGTAATCTACTTTTTAGTATTTTTTTTTATAAAGCTAGTTATAATTATAACTTAGTTATTATTATTAATCTAATTTCTTTTAATATAGAAATAATAATTGTACTAGAGGATTTATATTTTAAACTTAGCTTTTTTTTTAAAGTAGAGATTAGACTTAGCTATGCAAGTACTAGAGTAGCTAGTAGTTAAAGCATCTAGAGTATCTATAGAAACGTCGCTTATTTTAAAGTATTTAAAGTGTAAAAATCTTTTTAAATAGCTATAATATAAAGTAGCTAGTACTAAAAAGAATATAAAGGTTAGTTTTTAAAAATAGGCATTATATATAGATAATAGTAGTTTATTACTAAAATAGTAAAAGTACGCTTCTAAAAAAAGTAATAAATGTATTTAAAATAACTAAATATATTACTTACTTATTTATATAAGTTAAATATAATCTACTATATAGGTATTTTAATATTTCTATATACTTATATTATTCTATATTATTCTATACTATTCTATATTATTCTATACATAGAATCTATAGAATATTATAGAATTTTATAGAACGCACGTAATTTATTCTATATAGTTATTCTACTAAGCCTATAGAATATATACTACGCAGGGTAGTATTATTTACTAGTTATAAAATACTAGCTCTAGCTATCTAGTTATTTGTTCCTTTATTTCTATATAGTTATTACTTTCTTCTTCTCTAGTTTATAATAGAAGTAAACTTTTTTCTATAACTACTTTAAACTCTAATATATAAATTTTCTATAAAATTAGAAATTTACTTTTAAATGTATTTTAGAGATAAAGATCTCTCTAGACCTTTTAAAAAGAGAGTAAAAGATGCTTCTAGAGATGCTCTATTAGAGAAAAGCTGCTCTAGTATAGAATTTTAAAGAATTAGAGTAAGTAAGCTATAAAGTAATACTACTAGTTATAATTAATATAGTACTCTATAAAGCCTAGTAAATGCTTTAATTTCTAGTTTTAAAAAAGCTTTAGAATACTATTATTAAAATAATCTAAATCTATATTAACTAAAAGATTTTTAAGCTGTATAAAAGCTAGTATAGAAACCTCTACTTTTTTATAGTAAAGAAAAATTAGAACTATTAGCTTATTAATAACATCTAAAAAATAAATAAAGTTACTATTTAGAACGTAAATATACTACCTAATTCTAATAAACTAGCTAAAAAATTTATAGAATACTAGATTATATTACTTACTAATTTTTTTTTAAAGTATAATTAGATTAAACTTAATATTTAATTATAGAATATTACTATATTTTTTACCTTTTTAGAACTAGTTAGATAGTGTATACTATCTATAAATATAACTAATTTAGTTATAAAGTTTATCTAGTATATAATAAAGATTTATTAGAAGTATATTTCTAAAATTTATATACTATACTTTAATAATATATGTATTAAAGGCTTAAAAACTAACTACTAGAAAAAAATAATTAAAAAAAACATCTAAAAGTATATTACTAAGTATATTATAAACTTTAATAAAGTTTTAGTAGATATTAAACGTGCTAGTATAATAGTTTTAGAGTATAAATTTAACTTTTACTACTTCTCTATACTTATTATAGGCTATAAAATTAATAAATATAGCTAATATTCTAGTAAATAGAAAGTTAGTAAAATAGTAGCCTAGCTAGAATATTATAACTTAAAAGAAATATAGAGCTTTCTAGAAGTCTATATATACTACTAAGTATAGATTATAAACTTTATAATTATAGTAGACTTTTTTTTTAATCTACTATAAAAGAACGCTAGCTAGATCTAGATAACTATCTATTAGAAAGTAATAGATTAACTAAAAAAAACTCTAGTATTACTACCTGTACTAGTTTTAATTAACTATTTTAAACTTTTTTAAATAATAATTCTAGCCTATAATAGATTAAAAAAAGGTTAGAAAGTAAATTTTATATAGCTTACTTTAAATAGAAAAAGATATATAATCTAATTTAAAAGTAGAGTCTAGTTAAAAGTAGAGCAAAACTAGAATACTAGAAAGTATAAATATAAATTACTTTTTCTAGCTATTAAAAAGTTTAGACTTTACTTTTATAGAGTATATTTTATAGTTAAAACTAATATAAAAACCTTTATAGCCTAACTTTAGAAAAGCGCTACTAATCTCTCTAGATTGCTTATAATTTAGTAAATAGTTTATTTAAATATATAGAACTTTAATATTGTTTATATACCTAGTAAAAAGAATATTATTACTAATACTCTTTTAAAAAAACTAGAGGAAAATAGCTAGAAGCTACCTAAAAACTCTAAAAAAAATATAGAGAACTTTATTAATATTACTTTAAACGCTCTAAGCCTAGATATTCTAATTAAAAATTAGGTGTAGTACTTTTTTACTATAGCTAATATTTTATTTAGTAATAGCCTACTTACTAAAAATTACTTAGAAGAATTTTAGACTTTAGCTAAGTAGATTTTTTATTAGAAGTATTCTAAAAGCTTTAATTAAAGTAAATTTATAAAATTTAAAAAAAAGGCTCTATAGTATAATATTTAGAAGTAACACTTTTTTATTAAACCTTCTAGAAACTACCCTCTCTAAAAAGTTATTAATAAATAGGAGTTAAAGTAATAAATTATTATAGCACTTTATAAAGAATCTAGCTATTAAAGTAAAAAAAGAACCTAGTAAAAAATATAGTTATAATACTATTAGAAAAGGCTCTATTAAAATATATAGTAATATATTAAAACTTATATAGCTTACTAAAAGTATAGTAATTAGTTATTAAAAAGGATTTTCTACTTTACTAAGCTACTATTAACGCTATAGATATAGGTTATAATTAATATTATATATATACTAGAAAAAAGAAATAGAAAGTTTTTTATAGTAGTAGCACGTAATTATATATTATAGTATCTAGAAGTAGAGGGCTTATAGTATAATAATTCTAAATTAGTTACTAGATTTATCTAAAATACTATTTTTTACTAATAGAGAGTTACTTTTTAAATATCCTATAATAGAGGCCTAGAAAACTAAAGCTTTATTAAAAATTTCTAATAATAGTTTAGTATAAATAGAGTAGTTTTAAATACTTTTTACCTCTAAAGGTAAAAACTAATTAAAAGAGGCTATAAAGTTCTAGTAGTAGTACTAAAAATAATAAAAGAAAACTAGGTTAATAACTTTTTACTTATTCTATAGACTAATAAAGTAATAGTTAAATAATTAACTAGTAAAACTTCTACTTTTTTTATTTTAGAGTATAAATATATGCTACTAATTAAGCTATTAGTACCTACCTAGTAAACTTTTCTTTAGAATAAAGTTACTAATATATTTTTACTACTAGCTATAAAAGCGTAATAGTTTTAGAAGCAGAATATAGCTCTAAAAAAGGCAATTAACTAAATAGTCTAATTAAAGTTTAAAAATAAAAAATACTTTAAAAATATAAAAAATATTTAATAGAAGAGATTAGTAGTTAGTAACCTAGTTCTTTTATAAAACTTCTAGAATAATTTTAATTTATTCTAGTTATCTAAATTTAAGTCTAAGTAAAAAGGACTTTACTAAATTACGTTTATAGGAAATAAAGGATAGTATAAGCTAAATAATTTTAATAGAACTCTTTTTTAGAGCTATACACCTAAAGAAAGATTAAAAAAGTTCTACTCTAGATTTAAATAAGATTTACTAGAGGCTAATACTTAATAGACTGCTAAAAAAAAAAAACTTATAGAAATAGTAGATTAAAATTACTAGCTGTAATTTTAAGTCGCTTTAAAGCTATCTATAGTATAAGTTATAATTCTATCTAGACTAAATTTTAATTATAAAGAGTATTAGCGCTTTTTAGATAGTTAGTTAAATAGCTTTTAATTAAAAATAATCTACTTTAAATAAAAAAGAAAAGTAGTAAACTATAAAAAAAATTTTATATAAATAAAAAAACTAGAATAGAAAATAAAAAACTATTAAATAAAAATAGTTTATATCTACTACTATTAATAAAAGCTTAGAGGCTAAAAAGTAAAAATACTAGAACTAGCTTTATTAGAAAGCTAGCTAAATAAAGCTTACACTAGCTAATAAAAGCTAATTAAAAAAAAGTAAAAAAAATAAAAACTAAACTTATTAAAAGCTAGCTATATAAAAAGCTAAGTACTATTATCTAGGTAAAATAACTAGAGTATCTACACCTAAAAATAGTTTACTATTAAAACTATAGAGATAACTAGGCTACTAAACTTTTTATAGAAAAAATTTAACTAGAACTAGAACTATAGCTATAACCTTTCTAATTACTATATAAAAAAAAGCTAGCGCTAGTATTATTATTACTACAAGTATAAATGCAAGCTAAAAAGAAAAAAAAGTACTAAAAGTAATAATTAGACTAAATAGCTTTAATTTTAGCTAAAAAAGGCAAGTTAGCTTTAGTTAGAGTAGTAGAGTAGTTTAAAAAAAAGTTAGTAAAAAAAATAAATATAAAGCTATATTAGAAAGCTTTACTATAAAATATATAATAAAAGGTATTACTATTAAAAGTATATTTATTATAGACTTTAAAGTTTAGTAAATAGCTCTAATAGTAAAACTATAAATAGAGTTTAAAGGTATAACTAGCGCTAGTACTACTCTAGTAGTAAATATAGTAATTATTATTTACGTAGCTATAATTACTGCCTACTAACTACTAAATAGCTTAAATAAAGTTAGTAAAAAACTATTTAAATAACTTTTAGAAAAAAAAATTTACTAGCTTTTAAATTAGTATTATAGTACCTACGTTAAATACCTATACTAAATAACTAACTAATAGTTAGAAAGGTAGTAGCTAGAAAGCATAGCAATTTAAAACCTAGGTAAGCATTATTATTATTATAGTATATAGTAAAAAAATAAAAGTAAAGTCTAAATATAATACTTTAAGTCTATAGCTACTAGATAAAATAGGCTAACTTTTTAAAAAATTATATAGTTACTAGGTAATTATAATAGTAGTTTACTATTATAAATTAGTAACTATTATAAACTAGAGAAAAAAAAAGTAATAACTATATAGAAATAAAGAAATAAATAACTAGATAGCTAGGGCTAGTATTCTATAACTAGTAAATAATACTACTTTACATAGCGTATATTCTATAGGCTTAGTAAAATAACTATATAGAATAAATTACATGCGTTCTATAAAATTCTATAATATTCTATAGATTCTATGTATAGAATAATATAGAATAGTATAGAATAATATAGAATAATATAAGTATATAGAAATATTAAAATACCTATATAGTAGATTATATTTAACTTATATAAATAAATAAGTAATATATTTAGTTATTTTAAATATACTTATTACTTTTTTTAGAAGCGTACTTTTACTATTTTAGTAATAAACTACTATTATCTATATATAACGTCTATTTTTAAAAACTAATTTTTATATTTTTTTTAATACTAGCTACTTTATATTATAGCTATTTAAAAAGATTTCTATATTTTAAACACTTTAAAATAAGTAATATTTCTATAGATACTCTAGATGCTTTAACTACTAGCTACTTTAGTACTTACGTAGCTAAGCCTAACCTCTACTTTAAAAAAAAAGCTAAGTTTAAAATATAGATTCTCTAGTATAATTATTATTTCTATATTAAAGGAAATTAGATTAATAATAATAACTAAGTTATAATTATAACTAGCTTTATAAAAAGAAATGCTAAAAAGTAAGTTACTCTATTTTTATATAAATATATAGATAAAAATATAATAGACACTAAAAATACTAATTTAATTAAAAACTAGAACGCATTTAAAAATAAACTCTAAATAATCTTTTTTTTTTTAAAGAATTAATTATTACTAAAGAAAAAATCTAAATATTATAATAAACTAAATCTACTATAGACTATATAATAATATTTTAGTAATACTAAAAATAATTTAACTAGAATAATAAAGTATTAATGCGTATATATAAATAAAGTTATAAACTAGAAGTTTATAAAAAATTTATAAAATCTAGAAGTATTATTAGAATACTAGATAACTTAGTAGAAAATATAATCTATATTAATAATAACCTATATAAATTTAAATTAGCTAAATAAAGCTATAAATAAACGTTACCTACTATAGGCAGGTAGAAGTCTAGAAAACTCTAGAAATTATAATACTAGCTTAATAATAAGTAAAGCTATTAGGCCTACTAATCTATATAATAGGGTATTTACTAAAGCTATAGTACAGAACCTATATATATTAATAATATTATTAAAAAAAAATATATTTAAAAAAAAGTAACTAAAAGTAGTCTAGTAGAAAGCTACTAATATGCTATAAATATAGTAAAGAAAGCTACTTTATATAAAACTACTAGTCTAAAAATAAAGTTATACGCTAGGTTAATATAGTGTAAATTAAAGTATTTAATAAAAATATAAAAAATAAATAGATAATTATCTCTAGTATTAAGCTATTTAACTTTAATAGTGTAGTAAGCTGCTTAAATATCTCTAATACTTTAATTAGCTTATTAGATAATATAGAGAATAAAAAACTACTTTTTATTACTATAATCTAGAATCGCATATAGAAAAAAGCTTTTTTAAATAAAAAAATTAAATAATACCTAAAGTATTAGAAAGCTTTAGTTATAAACGTAGAAAACTTAAATAATAAATATAAATCTATAAAAAAGTACTATACTAAATAAAAAAAAGTAAAAAAGTTTAAATTATAGTATTAAACTACTATACCTCTACTATAGATATAAGCTATTCTAGTATAATAGAATTAAAAACTTAGTAATATAAAAAAACGTTTAGAGAAAGCTATTTAATAGCTTATAAAATAGCTAACCTATAATATTAATAATAGTACTATAATAATTAATAGCTGTGTTAAAAAATTAATATAAAAACTATAAAATATATTTAATAATAAAGAGTTTATAGTATAGGTACTATAATAGCTAAAAAATACTATAAATTAGTAGATTACCTATAAAAAAAACTATAATAACTAAGTTTTCTAAAAACTATAAGTATACTAGAATAGAATAATATAAAATTACTACCTAAAAAAAAAAGTCTATAAAATAAATAATACTCTAGCTAGAAAAAATAATACTCTAAAGCGCTAGAGTACCTAATAAAGTAAAAGTAATAGGCGTCTAAACTATATAGATAACTAATAAAATAAGTAATATAGTAGTATATTATAGAGCTTATATATATATAACACGTATACTATTTACTATTTAAATAAAATAGAAATAGAATACTTTCTATATTAATTTAACTACTATACGTACTAAGTATATAACTATATAGATAAAATTTACTTTAAATATCTATAGAATAAGCGCGTATAAAGCTATTTTTTAAACTTTAATAATAATAGAGTATATATCTAGATGTAAACTATTATTAATAGAATATATTATAATTAAATATAGTATATATATTTTAATCTAGAATATAGAAAGTATAGAAATAAAAAATACTTTTATAGATTTAAAAATAAGTTTTTTTTAGACTAGCGCTATACTCTAGCTTTATAAAATATTCTATCTATATAGTAGAAACTATAGGCTTAACTAAATTTAAAGTAAAGTTTAAAAAATATACTATAATAGCTATAATAAATTTAGAGTATAAAGTAAACTTTATATCTGCGTGTATAGTATATATAGTAGGTCTATATTTATTAAAGAAATAAATTTCTTACTTTATAAATATAATTAATAGTAAAGCTATACCTAGTTAATCTAGAATTATATATAAAGTAATAGGATTAGACTTAATTATTAGAAATTACTAGAAACGTATAGACTTTAATATATTTAGCTTTTTAATATATAATATTATTTTTAGCCTTTTTTAGCTTATAAAACATAATTCTAGAATTAATTAGAGATTAAAAACATTTTAATTTAAGTACTATAGATTAGACGTAACTATAAACTAGTCTACGTATTATTATTATATAATAGTAGATAAAAAATAAATTATAGTATATAATATAGAAAAGATTATTAAAAAATAATATCTAAATAAAAATAACTATAAGTAATATAGGTCTAACTCTGCAGACACTAGTAAAGTACTACTAGGTTAATAGATAAAAATAAAAAAGAACTATATAACTCTAAAAATTTCTAAAAAGTATAAGAAATTTAAGCTACTTTTTTAGAAAAAGATAAGTGTAGTAGTATTACCTAAATATAAGCTTTAGAATTATAAAATTATTCTATAAAAAAGAAAGTAACTAACTTTTAGACTAATTTATAGACTATTAAAAAAAGAACTTAAAATGCTAAAAAAGTACATTAAAGTTAACCTAAAAAAAAAATTTATTTAACTCTCTAAATTACTAGTAGGCTACTCTATTTTTTTTATACTAAAAAAAAATAGTAAGCTATAGTTATATATTAACTATAGAAAGTTTAATAATATTATAATTAAAAATTAATATTTATTACTTAATATATTAGAGTTAAAAAATTAATTAGCCTATATAAAAATTTTTATAGTATTAGATCTATAAAGCGCGTATAACTTTATCTATATAAAAGTAAATAAAAAATAGAAAATAGCGTTTAGAATATACTATAGCTACTATAAGTATATAGTAATACCTTTTAGTTTTACTAATACTCTAGTAATATATTAGGCTTTTATTAATAATATTTTAAAAAAATATTTAAACATATTTATTATTATATATTTTAATAATATTTTTATATATTTAAATAATAAATAGAAATATATCTAGTATATTAAATAAGTTCTAACTATATTTAGATAGTATAACTTATAACTAGAACCTAAAAAATACAAGTAGTATAAAAAAGAAATAGAGTTTCTAGAATATATAGTTAGTATCTATAAAGTAAAAATAAATAAAAATAAAATAAAAGTAGTTATAGACTAGCCTATATTTAAAACTATAAAAAATATCTAATTATTTTTTAGATTTATAAACTTTAACTAATAGTTTATTAAAAATTTCTCTAAAAAAGCAGCGTTTTTTATAAAGCTAACTAAAAAGAAGTAAGCTTAGAAATAGAGATAAAATAAAAAAACTATATTTAATAATATAAAGCAGGCATGCGTAGAACTACTAATATTAGTATTTTTTTAAAGTAGTAAACTATTACGCTTTAAAATAGATATATTAGACTTTATAATAGGCGTAGTAGTATTATAAAAATAAAATAGTAAATAGTATTTAATTATATACTACTTTAAAAAGTTTATAGTATCTAAAAAGAACTATAATATATATAATAAAAAATTTATAGCTATTATTAATATATTAAAGCACTAGCGTATCTACGTAGAGAGCTGCTTAAAACTTATAATATTTTTAAATTATAAAAACTTTATAAGCTTTACTATAATAAAGACTTTTAATAGATAATAAATATAATAGTTAGAAATACTAGGCTAGTATAAATTTAAAATTGTATATACTTTAGGTAAAAATAATAGTAGAACTAATACTTTTAGCTAAAAAATAGATATTATAGAATTTAAAAGAATTATTAAAAATATAATTTTTAAAGCTAATAAAAATAGATTATTAGAACCTACTAGAATGTTTAGCGCAGTACTTACTATTACACCTAAATTTATAAAGAAGTTATAGAAAGTAGTTATTTAAAGCTACTATAAAAACTCTATATATAGTTATCTAGGTATTTAATATACTATAGAACTAATTTAGTAGAATTACTAGTTTAGAAATATAAAAAATAAAGTTATAAACTTTATTAGTAAATATATAAACTATTAGAAGAATAAGTATAGTATATACGTACTCTATAAAGTAATATAAGCACTAGAACTACTTTTAATATTTTAGAAAAACATCTCTATAGACTTTATAACAGGTCTACCTCTATTAAAAAATCTAATTACTAAATTTATATATAACGCAATTATAGTTATACCTAATTAATTTATAAAAACAGCTAAGTATATTCTATTTAAAAAAAACTTTATAGTAGTATAGCTAGTATATATTTTTATTAATAGAATTATTAGATATTATAGTATTCTAAAGTTAATTATTAGTAACTAAAATAAGCTATTTATATTAAACTTTTAGATATTACTTTTTACTGCTATTAGAACGTAACGCAAACTATCTATAGCTTTTTATCTAGAGATAAATAGATAAATAAAGTAAATAAATTATACTATAAAAGCCTACCTATAGATATATATTAATTAGTAATAAAATAATTAAATTTTGCTATTACCTATAGCTTAGATAGTATATAATAATAAAGTTTTAAAGTTTATAGAATAGACCCTATATTTTACTAACTATAGAAAATACTTAAATCTTTTTACTAGAATATTACTCTATTAGAAAACAGAAGCAGCTATATTTACAGCTAAAGAACTAAAAAGAGTTTATAAAAAATTAAATAAAGCTTTTCTAGATATTTAACGTAGTAGTATTTTATATATTAATAAAAAATAAAAAACAGTACTTTAGCTAAAAAAAAAGAATAAAATATATCTTTTTATAAAAAACTTTTATATAATATAATCTAATTATAGATTAAACTACGTTAAAGTTAGACTATTTTTAATTAAAAACTAAAAGAGACTAGTTATATATACACTTAACTTTCTATATAATACTAAAGTATACTCTAGATTTTATATAAAAATATTAGAACTAGCTAACTTTTTAACTCTATTATAAATAACTTTTTATTATAAATAATAGAAAGAAAATAAGTTTAAAGTTAAAAAAATAATAATATATTAAAGAAAATAAGGTAATAAAAAATACCTAGTTAAATAGTTAAAGTATAATAATTCTAAAAATATATAAAAACTAGAGATAAACTTTATAAACTACTAGTAACTTTTTATATAGTATTAGGCGCATTGCCTATTAACCTATTAAAATTAGAATTACCTTCTAGAAAAAATAGTATAAAAAAACTCTAGTTAATAAACAGCGTTTCTAGTATAAAGCTATTATTTAGAAAAAATACTTTATAATTTATTATTTCTCTAGCCTCTAGAGCTTTAATATTAGTTATAAATTTTTTTAATTTATTTACTTACTATTATTTACAATGCTTTAATAGTTTCTTTTATTTTTAAAAAAAATTCTTTTTTTAACGCGTAGTAAGTAGAGCCTTAACTACTATAGCTTTAGCTTTATTAGCTTTTATCTTTTACTATTTAAAATAAACAAGCTTTTTATTTAGTTTTAAAAAGTTTAGAAGTAGAACCTCTACTAGTACATACTTTTTTACGCTATTATAATAATAGTTACTGTACTTTTTTTTTAATAATAATATCTAGTACTCTAGATTCTTTTTTATATAATATTAATATGTAACTATAGTAAAAGAACTAATATAATTAATTTAAACGCCTATAAAATAATAATAAGCAGTACTATAAAAAACTATTAAGTTAGTTTATAAAAATATAAAGCTAGAAAAAAAGGGATAGTATTATAAACTAGAGAAAAAAAAAGTAATAACTATATAGAAATAAAAAAATAAACAACTAGATAGCTAGAGCTAGTATTCTATAACTAGTAGATAATACTACTCTATATAGTATATATTCTATAGGCTTAGTAGAATAACTATATAGAACAAGTTACGTATATTCTATAGAATTTTATAATATTCTATAGATTCTACGCATAGAATAATATAGAATAGTGTAGAATAATATAGAATAATATAAGTATATAGAAATATTAAAATACCTATATAGTAGATTATATTTAACTTATATAAATAAGTAAGTAATATATTTAGTTATTTTAAATATACTTATTACTTTTTTTAGAAGCGCACTTTTACTATTTTAGTAATAAACTACTATTATCTATATATAACGCCTATCTTTAAAAACTAACCCTTATATTCTTTTTAATACTAGCTACTTTATATTATAGCTACTTAAAAAGATCTTTATAACTTCTAGTTAGTATTTAGAACTTATTTCTTCTAGGCTTTTTTTTTCTAGTTTAATTACCTAGAGATATTTTAAAGTTTCTAGCTAGAATTATTTACTAGCTCTACTTTAACTCCCTTTTACTTATAAAGTATATTAAATTCTAAATAGAAAAAGTTAGTTTAAAAGCGCATTTAAACTCTAATTATTAGTTCTAAAATTTACTTTTTTTTTTCTAGAAAGTTAGTCTAGAAGTCTGTTACTAAAGTAACTAAATAGCTATTTTCTAGTTTTTAAACTAGGTTTATAAAAACTACTTACTAAATCTTTTTTATAATATTTTTATATGCTATAATAAAAAGTCTTTTATTATTTTAGAAAACTATATTATCTAACTAGTTTTTACCTAGAGATTCTATACTTTTTTAGATAAAGAAGTCTTTTCTACTAGAAATTATAGGTTAGATCTCTTTTTTTATAACCTATTTAATAACTAGCTTTATAGTTAAGTTTATTTAAAGCTAAACTAAGCTTACTAAAAGATCTAGTTTTTAATTCTATTATAGAGATATATTACTAGCTTCTATATCTCTTTATTTTTTTCTACTAATTAAACTATAATCCCTCTAGTATTTACCTAATTGCTTTTTATATACATAAACTAGGTACTCCTTTCTCTATTTTTACTAAAAATTTAGTAGTAGGTAAGCTTATAGGTAGAGTATTTAATATTTACTTAAATATCTATAAAAAATAGGTTTTCTAGAATAATTATATTTATATAGTAGTTAATTATAAAAAAGTTTATCTATATAATAATTAATTCTATTTCTATTAATACTTTTTAAATAATTCTACTAAAACTACCTATTAAACTATTTATAAAAACTATTTTTGCGTTTTTTATTTTCTAGAGAAGTGTTAAAATAGAGAGTTAGGCTTTATCTATAGTTTTATACTAAATAGTATTTAGCTTAGCTTCTATATTAAAAAAACTAAAAAAATACTTACTTTTAATAGTTATAGACACTTTTAAATAGTTTTTTTAAATATACTCTATACCTATTTATTTATTATAGTACTACTACTTTATAGTTACTAGTTTAAACTTTTATTAGTTTTTTTTACTGCTTTTAATACTAGCCTATACCTAATTAATCTCTAAATCTTTCTAATTAGTAGTAGTTATACTATAATACTAGAATACTAAGCTATTTAAACTAGCTTTAATAAAAATATAATTAGAAATAGCAGCTGTATTTATAATAGAAACTAATCTAAAAATTAGTTAGTAGTCTTTTTTATTCTCTAAGTTTTTTTTAGTAGTATAAGTAATATTTATCTATAAAAAGTACTTTTTATCTAGCTTTTTTTTACTATAGATATTCTAAAAAAGCTTTTTATATACTTCTAGTATATTTCTAATAAGCGTGCCTACTAGTATTTATATAGTAGTAAAAAGAATTAACGCAATAACTTTATTAGTAGTTAGTAAAATTTTTTCTATAAACTAAATTTTTTTTAAAACTAGTACTTTTTTTATAAACGTTTTTTCTAGCGTATTATTAATTATCTCTATATCTATAGGCTAGACTTACTTAGCTTTTTATAGCTTATTTTTTTCTATAATAAAGTTTTAGCAGCTTTTTAGTTAAATAGACTAGTTTTTTTTATTTTTTCTAAAAATAGCCTTTAGTACTATAGAGCTTAAGTCTAGCTTTAGCTTTTATACTTTTAGATCTCTAAATACGCGTTAATTAACAGTTTTTTAGGTAATTAATTTATAATTAATCTAGGCTATTTAGATTATATAGAGATTATTATTTTCTATAATTACTAAATAAAAAGCGTTCTAGAATACCTAGTAATCTTCTACTAAAATAGATTCTAAATCTATATTAGAGTTTAGATTTATAACTATAAAGTTATTCTAAATAGTAACTAGAGGTAATAAGTTTTTAAACTAGAGTACTTTAACTATAAATAGGCTAAAATTCTATTTAATCTACATTTATTTAATATAGACTATAATAGTTTTAAACTATCTCTAATTACCTAGGCTAGTTACTTAGCCTTATAGGTTATTAGAAGTGCTCTAAAAAAGTATTTAGTTTTTATTCTAGTAATACTAATCTTTTTTAATTAGTTAATTAATTAATAGGTATTTACCTTTACTATATCTCTATTTATTATAGATAAAGTATATAAAAAGTAATTATAGAGGCTAGTTCTAAAAAATACTCTAGGTTTACTAGCCTAAAAGCTTCTAAAATAGATTTAGCTACTAGAAATAGTTCTATAGTAGTTTATTTTAAGCTTATACCTTTATAAGTTATTTACTAGCTATTTCTTTAATATAAGTAGCAATTAAATAGTTTATAAAAAGCTTAGATTCTTTTAGTATTTATTAGACTAAAATAAAATTAGCTTTACTAAGTTATAACTAGAAAAACTTATCTAAAAGTATATTAACTTCGCTTTAGCTAGCTAGTACTTCTAGAGAGAACTAAACTATTTAGTAAGTCTTTAGCGCCTAAATATTCTTTAGGTATTATAAAGTAGACTAGCTAAATAAAAGTAGTTTAATTTTAACTACTTTCTAAGTATTAAACTAGTAATTAGAATTAAATTTTTTTATTACTTTAGTAGAGATTAACCTTTTTATTTTCTTTTTAATTTTAATTTAGGCTGCTAGATAATTACTAATTTTTTTAAAGCTAAAGTTCTAAAGGCGCTTTATAGATAGATTAAACTTCTAAAAAACTTTTATAGCTTAGTAAATAAACAGCCTTTTAATAAAATAGTATTCTTTTTTATTTTTTTTAATTTCTTCTAATATAATACACTTTTTAATTTTAATTTAGAACTTTTTAAAGTACTTTTTAATATTTAGATTAGGCTTTAACTAATAATTATACAGCTACTACTTTAGATAAGCTATACTTTTTTTCTATTAGACTATATTATTACTTTTAAACTGCTTATAGAAGGCTATTTATAGTAATATCTAGTTATAGTCCTCTAGCGCGTTCTAATACTCTATTAAATAGTAAATAATCTACTTCTAGCGCTTTTTATAGTAGGTAATAACTTTTTAAACTTTTTTAGATTCTAAAAAGCTATAATAAAGCGTAACTTCTTTATATCTTTTAAAAAATACTATAATATTAGAACTATTAAAGCTTAGAAAGTATTTAAAAAAAAAAAAGCCTAAATAAATTTTAACTACTTTTATAAAAGTAGTTAAATTACTTTAACTATTATTTCTACTACTAGATCTAATAGGTATTTAGTAGAGCGTAGCTAAAGTTTTTTTAAAAAAAGTTAGTATAGCTTATTTTTACTACTTAATAGATTCTATTTTTTTAGCTTTTTTAGCTTTAAGCAATTACTAGTTAGTTCTTTTAATTCTAGAAGTATTAGAAACTATTTAAAAGTAGTAACTCTAGAGTCTCTAGTATCTATTATTAGCGTATTAGATCTTTAAATAGATTCTAGATCTAGAGAGACAGCTACTAATTTACTATTAGTTTTAAAAATTAGTTTCTAATTAGCTATTATAAAAACAAAGCGCTAAAAAAGTAGATAGAGTACTATTATTTATAAAAAAATAAAAAATGTATCTTTTACAGCTTTAAAAATAAATTAGAATATAAATAGTACTAGAAAAATAAAAAATAAGTTATACTTTTTTTAATAAGTTTTTATATAATATATTTATACTAGTTTTTTAAACTATATTATAATTATTTTTCTAGCTTTAGTCTCTAATTACTACTTTATTCTAACTACTTTTTAAATTTTATAGTTTAATTTTATTTTACTTACTACTAAGCTGCGTTTAGAATAATTTTATTATTACTAGCTAAAGTCTATACTTATATAACTATAATAGCTTTACTAAAAAGAATTTATACCTCTATTAATTTTCTAGAATATAAAAGCTTTAAAAGTATACTAATATCTTTTTATTTACTACTTATTATATTACTAGTTGCTAAATTTAGCTCGCTAAATTTTCTACTACTCTCTAAATTTCTAAATTATAAAAGTAATAATTTAGGTACGCAATAGGTGTTTATAGCTATTCTAAAAGTAAAAGCTAATAGTTTTAATTACTTTTTAGTTACTTTTATAGAGGAAAACTATGCTTTACTCTAGCATAGAAAGCTTAATACTAAATTAGTAAAAAGTAAATTATAAAATAACTAAAAAAAAGGTTTCTACTATCTCTAATAGAACTTTAAATAGCTATTTATTAGCTTTACTCTATTTACGTAACCTTTCTAAAAGCTACTTAAGCCTCTATACTATATATTTCTACTACACTAACTAGCTATATATTTATATTATTAAATAAGTCTACTAGTTATATTATAGTAACTATAGTAGTAAATATAAAAGTTATAATAAACTAAACTACTAGTACTAGTAGCTATTTATAATTAATAATATTACTAAATATATATAAGCCTATTTTACCTATTAGTAGTATAATTTTACTAAAAAAATAAGTATAGCTTACTATACTCTCTACTAATTCTAGATAAATATTAGAAAATAATCTCTATTAACTATATTACTTACCTTTTACTATATAAAAATAATAGATAAATCTAAACTAGTATTTTTATTTTAATTAATAAGTTTAGTAAAAAAAAGAAGTTTATACTAGTAATAGATCTAAAAGTTAAAACATTTATTTAAGTTTTTATAGAGTTTATCTAGTAGAAAAAAAATATCTAGAAATAATTATTAGTAATTATAGTATTTAGTTTATTTTATACTTCTAGTTATACTTTTACTAACACTTTAAAACTAAGCCTAAGCTATTAATAGAATACTACTCTAAAATAGATAAATACACTAAAGTTATAAATATCTAGTTAAAGTAGTACTTATATACATATATTAATTATTAATAAAATAACTAGATACTTTTTCTTTTTATAATAGAATTTAAAGCTAATAATATAGTTAGTATAAATAGTAGTACTAGCGCGTTTTACCTAACTAAAAACTAAAATCTAAAATCTAGTTTTAAGCTTTTATAACTACTACTACTAAATTTAACTATATTTACTAGATATAACTATTAAAATACTAACTACTTTACTAAATAAATAAAAGTATTATTATAAGTATTATAACTAGAATTATAATAGGCTTAAACTATATAAATAGGATTTATAAACTAAAATAATATATTTACTCTAGTTTTTATAGTTAGTAATAAAATTATATTAGATACGTGTAACTTTTATACTATATACTCTAGTTATTTATTTAATTTTAATAATTATAGCCTATTTACTATTACTTACGTAATTAATAATATAGTTTATAAATTTAGCTTTTTATTTAAATTTAGTAAACTTTATAACGTGTTTTATCTATAGCTATTATACCTCTATAAAAATTAGCTACTACTAAAATAGATAAAAAACGCTAGTAACTATATATAGCTTGCTATATCTAATAATAATAATAAAATAGATTATAAAGTAAAAGCTATACTAAATATAAAAATTACTTTAAAGTAAATAGATTTATATATAAAGTAGAAAGATTTACTATAGTATTTTATCTAGTAGTTTAACTATCTAGAAAAGCTAGATAACCTATTATAAAAACTTTATATAAATGTTATAAACGCTACTATATTAGTTAAAAACTTTTATTTTTAATAGCTTTATACATTTAGACTCTATAAAATATTTAGTTTACTAATAGATAAATACGTCAGGAAAAAACTTTTTGTAGCATTCTGGTCATTCACCAAGCGCATTGTAAGTAAGTTGAATTACTAGTAAATAACTAGGAAAAGACTTGAGTAGTGTAGCTGACGTGAATAGCTTAATTTACCTTATTTACCTCGCTCACCCCATTGACCCCACGAACGTCAAACACCATGAAAAATTAAAACTAGTCCTAATCAGGCAATTGAAATTCTAATAATATAGAATAAATATTTAGCTATAAATTAGTTAAAAAATTACTATTTTAGGCCTAGCTGTTCTATAGTTATTAATTATTTACTAAAAAGTTTTAATGTTCCTCGCTTAAAAATAATTTACAGGGGCTGCTAATAGTTTAAATAGATAATAAAACTATATTTTTTTTTCGCGCTAAGCCTATAAAAGTAATATTTTAGTATTTAGAAATTTCTATTATATTATTATATTAATTGCGTACGTTGTTATATAACTTAAAAGAGTTTAAAAAAGTAAAGTTCTTTTTTATTTTAAACTAGCAGGGGTCTAGGAGGTAAGCGAGGTAAGCGAGGTAAATTAAGTAAAAATAGTACTTAAAGTAATTCACGTCACTCACGTTATTTACTAGTAAATCACTAGTAAACTACGTGAAAAAAGGCCTCGTGGGGTAAAAGTAGTAAATTGGTAATTCACGTCAATTACCAGCCATTTACGTTACTTTCCATCCACTCACTTAATTTACTACACAATAGAATTTCCTGACGTAGTAGTTATTACTAATATATTTTTTATAATACTAAAATTATATTTAAATACCTACTCTAATAGCTCTATAGTAAGTATTTAAGTTCTATTTTATCTATATAAATAGAGTGCTACTACTATACTTTTTATTTAAAATAGTATTTAAAAAAACCTTTTATATTAGTAATTATACTTAAAATAGCGCTAGAGAAGAATTTAATAAACGTAAAAATTATAGACTAGGCTAGTAGAGAGGATAAAAAGCTATAGCTATACTTAGTTATAATAGTTAATATACTAAATTAACTACTCTAGACGTTCTAATAGTATCTTTTTACTAAATACTTATAATAATTAACTATTAATAGTTCTATAAAGCTTTACCTATAAACTATTCTAGTTAATAATATACTTTATTATAATAGTTAGTATATATATAATAAGTAGAGATAAACTATCTAAATAGAGATATAAAGTATATAGTATAGCTATTTTTTTACTATTATAAACCTATGTATAGCTTTTATAAAATATAGTAATATTTATACTTAATATTTAAGTATTAAAACTTACTTTTTTTAGAAAAAAGAATAGTATTATAGATTAAACCTATAACCTCTAGTTACTAGAGCTCTAGAGCTACTCTACTAGCGCTAGGCCTAAATAGGCGCGCTTTAGTTAGTAGAAATACTAATATATTCCTATTTATATAAAAAAACCTAGCTCTCTACATAATATTTTACTATAGAGGCTATTAATTAATTTTTAATAAGTACTATCTATATTCGTGCCTTTATACTATTTAATTTTATAAAAAATAATTCTTTTTATAGAGTAATAGAGACTTAAATTTTCTCTATTTATAGATAGTTTAAAATTAGATTATATTTCTAATCTCTTTCTAGTATATAAATCTATATTTTTTTTTATATTTTTCTAGATTTATTAAATACCTAGTAGTTATTAATACTAACGTTTTTTTTTTACCTATTTTTATAACTAGGTAAAAAGGGACCTCTATTTACTCTAGATAGTTTTTTTAAATAAAGTTTTTATTTATAAAAGTAAAAGTAAAGTACCTAGTATCTAGTATAGCTAATATAAAAATAATTTTATTAATTAAAATTTATACTATAATTAGATTACTATCTAGCTACTTTTACTAAAAAGTTTTAAACTATAATTATTTAAACCTACTATTTTCTTTCTAGAAAATATTTTTTTTAGAAACTTTTAATTTTTTAATTTACTAGCGCTATTAGTTTTCTCTAACTTTTTTTTCTAAATACCTACTAGAAACGCGTAGATAAAGCGTTTAGCTAAAATAAATTTATAAATATATTATATATAGCTAGCTTATCTATAGTATAAATATTATTATAGAAATAGGTGCTTAGAAATAATTAGAAAATAGATTATTATATTGCTAGCTAGAAAGAGATTGTACTATATATACCCTTACTACGTAGAATTACATAGATAAAAGCAGGGGAGCTTTATAGAAGATTCTAAAATTAGGTAGATATAGCGTTAGCTAAGTACTGTGTACGTATAATACACCCTCTAGTTATAGTAGATTAAGCTGCTTAATATTAGTAGTATTAAGCTTTATAGAGCGTTTAAAGCGGCTGTACTATAAAATCTAGCGTAACTAAAAGTTCTATTACGTTGCTTAGCGCACGTTAGAGGTAGTTAACCTAATACTAAGTCTAGTAAAATTAATTATTAGCTAAGCTTTTATTTTAATCTATATCTATTAACACTATAGCCTTTATTAGTACCTATATCCTTGTATCCTTCTACGCAAGGCTCCTTTGCGCTTATAGATCTTCTACTAACGCTATTTTAATGTAGTCTAAAGCCTAGAAAGCTGCCTGCGCCTACGTTGCTGCTGCGCGCGCTTAGCGCGCTACGCTCTTGCTCTCGCTTTTACCTTTACCTACGCCTAGGCGTTTATTGCCTTTAAAGCTATAGAGGTAAGTAAAAACAAGCTTAGGCGCTCTTACTATAAGCTCTATCTACTTTTAAAGGTGCTAAAAGAGGAAAAAAATAAGCTTTCTACCTTTAGCGTAGCCTCTGCTGCTAGTAAGCAAGCCGGTCTTCCTTTATAACGTAAAAATATTAAAAGGTTAATTAGTAAGCTTATTAATAAAGTAATAAAGTAGATCTAGCTCCCCTTTTAGGCGCTGCTACTAGGCGTAGCCTATAAATTCTTTAAAAATAGGCTTTAGCCTATGTATTATATTATATAAATATAAATAGAGATTATTAAATAATTACTTATTTTACTCTAGTAATATTATAATTTTAGCTTTTATATCTTATAGCCTTAAATAATCCTTAAAAGTATTAAAAGATTGTTTAGAGAGATTTTTAGTAAGCCTATCTGCTAGCATCTTGTTTATAGAGAGGTAGCTAATTATAAAAGATTTTTTTTTATATTCTTGCTTAAGCTACATGTTCTATATATTAACGTATTATAGCTTTATAGTAATACGTTCTCCTTTATCTATAATAAGCTAGATTATTTATTAATTATTATAGAAGATTTTATATAGCTTAGGTACGGGTACGTAGAGCTTCTAGAGAAATCTTTAGAGCTCTATTAACTTTTTAGCGACGTGCTTAAAAGATAGTAGCTTAGCTTTAGTTATTAATATTATAATAGTTATTTAATAAGCTGCTTTTTATATAATTACTGCTCTATAGAGTATAATAATATAGCCCTAGAATAAGCGTTGTGTTTTAATATTATCTATAAAAAAAGTATTACTATATATTATAAGCTTTAAGTTACTCTAGCTATACTATATTATGTAATACCTTATTTAGTAGAGATATAGAATTATCTAGTAGGCAGCTTTAAAGTGCTATAGAGCAGGGTTAGTAAAATATTATAAAAGTTTAGAGGTAGTAAACGCAACGTTTAGGCGCACTATTATAGCAGTATACAGGATAGATTTAATTATCTTCTAATACTTTTTAATCTACTATTTAGTAGCTTCTCTAGTGCTCTTTTCTAGCTTAAAGCTTAAAAGCAGCGTGTTAGAAAAGTAGGCAGAGTCTACTACACTAAATTTCTTTAAAATCTTATTAATATACTTATTATAAATAAGTAAAATTATTTTTTTTACTTAATCCCTAATTACTTGTATCTCTAGAAACTACTTAATTAATCCTTTATCCTCTATTTAATATTTATCTTTAAAAGTTATTACTACCTAGTAAGCTTATGTAATATTACTTTAGTAATATATAATTAGAATATTATTAACATAGAAAAGCAAGTAGATCTTCTAATTAGGCGTGTAGAAAAGATATAGTTTTTCTTTTAAAATAATTAAGCTAAGCTGTTTAAAAGTTGCAGAGAGCTTCTAGTACTATAGAAATAGTAAGTTATAGAGGCTATATAAAGCTTAGAGTAGTAGTACATACTTGCCTACAAGTTTATAGCTATCTAGTAGCTTACAAACAACGTTATTTTAGTAATCTATAGAGGTATTTAGAACTGCTCTAACAACGTTGTACTAGTCTATTTTAAAGTTTTAGTAAGCTATAATAGCTATAGCTAGCTAGAAGGTGTAAAACGCGAGTGTTATAGCGTATATTAAATAGAGCGTGTTAATAAACTAGAGATTACTTTATACTACTATCTAGGCTTTACACTTTAGAAAATATCTATCTTTATTAAGCTTGTAAGTAAATACCTATTTAAAAAAAAGCAGCTGCTTTTAGGCTGCAGAGCGCTTTATAATTTTCTAGGTGCCTTTAGAATAGAGCGTGTTAATCTTTTAGTTGCAAGCTTAGTAAAATAATAGTCTAAAAAAGTGTGTATAGAGATTCTTCTATTTAGTAAAAAGCTTTAGAAGCTTATTTTAGTAGATCCTTCTAATTTTTAAGTTTTAGAATCTAGTAGTTCTATAAATAGCTGCTCTAATTACTACGTAAATAGTAGCGTATTCTTAGTAAGTATAAGTAGAGGCTTAGCTTAAAAGGTCCTAGAGAAAATCCTCTATATTAATCCTGTTTAAAGGATTATATATAAAGTATACTCTAGAAGTAGTATTACTCTCTAATACTAGAGCATTAGAATTCTCTCTACAGACTCTTCTACTCCTATAAATAGGTAATCTGTCTCTAGTTATTATAGAGCGTAGAGAAAGTAGGCGTACTTATTATACAGCTATAGGTGCTACTTTAGGCAGTGCTATAGAAGTAGTAGTTATTTAAAAAGCAGCTAGTTATTAAGCTTTAGGCGCTTTATAAAGCGCTTTATTAACATTATAATAAAAGTCTTCTAAGATTTTATTAATATTAGGTAGCAGGCCTGCTTCTATAGAATAAAGCTTGTTCTATAGGCTGCTACTATAATAGCTAGGCCTAATAGAGTTAGATGTAGGCTCTAGAGTGTATAAACTAGAAAGGCTATTTAAATCTGCGTTAATCTTTTATAACGCGCTAGCTAAGCGTGCTACTAACAGTAGAAAAGGCTTCTACAGTACTTAATAATTAGGTTAGCTATCTAGATTATTAGCTACTACTATATTCTTTCTACTCTCTAGCTAATAAGCTAGGTTTAACTTATATAGTACTACTTCTGTGTTGTTAGGCTTATTTATAGCTTTAAAAAGTTAATTAAGCTAATTAAAATCTTTAGGCTCGTCCTCTTCTATTTCTACTACTAATACTATTTATTATAGCTCTTCTATTGCCTAAAAAGCTAGCTCTTTAGAGTTATAGAAAAGATCTTTATTAAAAGTAACGTTACGTGTAGTAATAACGGAGTTAAGCTTAGAGATCTATATTTTATATATATTAGATAATCTATATTCTACTAGATATCTAATATAGCTCTATAGAGTTACTTTAAAACTCTGCTTATAACGCCTAGCTGCTCTATCTCTATTAAAAGAATAGACTTTATAGCTATAGGCGTAAATACTGCTCTAATCTAGCTATAAATTAGCTATCTAAAGCTTAATTTACGCCAGTTAATACTATTTAAACTACCTCTAAAACTATTAAAAAAGCGTTTTATTTAGGGACTGTATATTTTAAGCTTAGAATAAGCTTATATTATATAGCTACGTTGCTGCTTTAATAACATAAAGCTATAACTTTTTAGGCAGGTTAGCAGTAATTTTTATTTTAATTTACTTTATAATAATTTTTTTACCTGCTTTTTCTAGCCTACTGTTTAGTTTATAGGTATAAAAAGGTAAGCTTTTACTTTTAATACCTATATTTTCTATCTATATTTTAAAATCTAATAATTTACGCTAGAGGAGCGTTACTGCGTTGTTGTTTTATATAATAATACAGATTTTAAGCTTGTACTAAGTGCAGATTATACTCTAGAACATTTTAAAAATACTAAGAATCTCTTTTACTTCTTTTTCTATAAGGCTATAGGTATAAAGCTTACTGCTGTAATTATTCTTAATAATAAGTATCTACTATTCTCTAGAGCTTCCCTGTAGTATATTAAAGAGATTCTATAATACTCTTTAATATAGCTAAGCAGGCTGTTTTTAGAGCCTTTATAAAATAACTTAGCTAGTGTAAGTTACAGCGCAGTGTTTACACTTCTTCTATAAAATGCTATTTATCTGTATACCTCTAGCGTGCTTTATAAGTACTTAGAGCGCCTCTAGGCTAAAGTAGCTAGATCTAGTATACTAAAGCTCCTCTAAGTTAGAGCGTAGGTAGATAGTAAAGGATCTCTTTATTAGAGCTAAAATTATACTTATAGCTAAAAAGTAGACAGTAATAGGTTTATATTCTATAAAAGTTAAATTCTGCTTGCGCATTAACTAGGCTAATACAACGCTCTTTTTATAACTACTATATTATAGTGTTGCGTCTAGTCTAAAATACTATACTCTTTTACTTTAGAGTAAAGCTTCTAATATAATATTAATATAGAACTTTTCTACTACTACTATATTAAGCAGTACTAAGTCCTCTGTATACTCTCTGCGTGCTTCTATAAAGACGTTTTTTATTACTTAGGTGCCTGTTCTAGAGATCTAGAAGAACTAGGTGCCTACTTCTACTATAGAGATCTTTTTACTTTTTTTAAAAGTGCCTAGCTTAAAATAATTAACTAAATTAACTAAGTAGAGAGCGCCTTTATTATCTAAAATCGTACTTTTAGATAGCAGGTAAGCGTTAAAATCTATAGTACTATATACTCTATATATTATTATAGGTCTACTTAGTTGTAGATTAATAACAGCGGCCTGTATTACTCTAGAGAAGCTTCTAGATTCTCTACTTTTAGCTTTTCTATTCTACTTATTAGTAGAGCTCTTAGCCTTTACTACTTTCTTAAGAGATTTAAATTGTAGCTTATTAAAACAGGCTAATAGCTTTTTTTTTTTTTATTTTCTATTTTATATAGTTTATTAGTAAGCGCAGCTTTTACTTAGTAGCAATCTTTTAGGCTCTACTTATAATCTCTATTATAAAGATACGTAGCTAATTCTAAAGCTTCTATTAAACTATTATCTATATCTATAGTAAAAAAGATTCTTTTTCCTCTATTTCTAGTGTGTAGTGTATATTAGTAGAGCAACTTAGAGTAGATATAGCTAATCTACTTAAGCGTTAAAGTGCTAGTAGTACGCTCTAGTACTCTATTTTTAATAATCTTTTAGTATATAGATCTTGCCTAGTTAGGTAAAAGCTTTAGCGTAAAAGCGTCTAAATAGTTATAGATAGTAATCTGCCTTTCTACTTTATTAAGCTTATACACTCTAGCTTTTTTATAGAAAAGTGTCTACTTCTACTACTAGCAGCTTGCGTTATTAGTAGTATAGGCCTTCTATAGATAAGCTTTATACTTAGCCTATACCTAGTTTTTTATACTATCCTTGCCTAGAGCTAATTCTTTTTTAAGTGCCTTTGCAAGAGCCTATAGAGTAACAGTTTTAGTTATAATAATATTAAAAAAATATAGTTAGAGGAGATTAGGCTTAACTATAGTATTAATCTACTTTTATATAGCTTTAAGCTTTTTACTTTTAATAAGCTACTAGCTCTCGCAGATTTTATATTAGGCTGCTTTAATTTTAAATAGCTTAATATTATTTTTAGTTAGAGAGTCTAGCTTATTAGGTTAGTTATTATAAAAAGTAGTAATAAGCTTTTTATTAGAATTACAGTATTACTAGACGCCCTAATTTATAGCAAGTAGCTAGTACTGCAGGAACTAGTTAGGCTAGTTAGCTAGACTGTTAAAGAGATACGTAGTAGCTATTATAGTAGTAATTATTAAAATTAGAGTATTAGTAACAATTAGAGCGTCTAAGCACCTATTTTAAAGCGCTTCTATTAAGAAATAGAAGGATAAATTAAGGATAAAAAAGCGCTTCTAGGCTTATAACTATTATAGAAATAGGTGCTTAGAAATAATTAGAAGATAGATTATTATATTACTAGCTAGAAAGAGATTATACTATATATACCCTTACTACGTAGGATTACGTAGGTAGAAGCAGGGGAGCTTTATAGAAGATTCTAAAATTAGGTAGATACAGTGTTAGCTAAGTACTGTGTATATGCAATAAATATAAATTATTTTTATAATACTATATTTATTTTTTTAGAGTAGTTTATTAAGCTTTTTTAGCTCTAGAAAAGTAAATACTATAACTAGTAGTAGAGAAATTAATATTTATTAGATTTTTTTAGTCTCTCTAATAGTTACTATAGTAGAAGTAGGTATAGAGTTTACTATAATAAAAGTTTTTTTTAATATACTTTACTCTCTCTTTTAATTACTATACTATTTACTTCTAGACTACTTCTACTAATACTATTTAATTGGCTAAATTTATATTAATAGCGTTTATATAGTAACTTTTTAGAGATAGATATTTTTTTTTTATCTATATTAAATACTAGGCCTATAAACTCTACGTTAAATTTTTAAAAAATCTATTTTTTTTATTTAAAAGTAAAAGGTTTATTTCTAGCTTTTTTATTTAGTATTTTATGAAAAAACTATTAGTCTAGAAATTTCTAAAAGCGTTTATAAAACTAGTCTCTATACTCTATTTAGAAAATACTAATAGAAATAGTATTATTTTTTAAATAGTTAAATATATATTCTAAAATATTCTTTTCTACTCTAGTATAATCTATTTAGATTTTATACTATATTTATATCTTTTAGTATCTATAGTTTTTATAGTTACTACTAAATATAGCTAGATTAGAGATTTTCTAGTATACTAAGCTAGTACTTTTAGAGAAAAAAATAGAAATTACTACTAAAGTATAGAATTTATTATAGTATCTAGAGAGCTTTTTATTAAAAAAACCTACTTAAACTATTAGTAGTTACTAGAAATTATAGCTATAAAGAGTTCTAGTTTATAGTTAATATTATTAATAAAAAACTACTATAAAGCTTTTATATTTTAATAAAAACTAGAGCTAGATTCTATCTATAGTATTTTTTATTAAACTCTATTTTTAATAAACTATTTATTTAGTTTTATTTTAGTAAAAAGTTTATTTTTTATTAGCTTTTTTTTATATATTTTTTTTATTAATACTATTTTAATTTTTTTATTTATTTTATCTATAGCTTTTATACTATTAGCGTAAAATACTAGAGCTATTATACTATTAAGCCTATTTATTATCTAAATATAATAATAGTAAGTATAGTAGTAGCTAGTACTAAATATCTTTTCTATTAAATTTTTTTTAAAAAATAAATATAAACTTTATTTACAGCGTTTAGTTCTAAATACCTATCTACTATTATTTTTTAATAGGCTATATAATTTAAGTGTTTAGTACTAAATACTTTTTTATTTATTATTAAACTACTAGCTAGTTATAAAATAATACTAAAAGATTTAAAGTAGAAATAGTCTATTTTTTTCTATCTAGAAAACTAATAGAGTAATAGATTAGTTAAAGGCAAGTTAATTTAAATAATATAGATAGATTTTAAAAAATAAATACTAAATAAATTAAAATAAATTAACTACTTTATAGTTCTATATAGAAGAAAAGAATTTTATAGAAGTTTATATAGAATACTCTAGCTGCTTTTAGCGTAGCTCTAAAGCTTTACTACTAAAGCTCTAGACTAGGCTCTACCTATTATATTAATAAAAAAGAAAAAAAATAGTTATAAATATACCTATAAATTTATAGACTATATTATAAAAAATATAGTATTATAAAGTATACTAAAAATATATATAGTTAATATAAAAAAAAAATAAGCTATTATAAAAATATTTAGAGTATATTATCTAGAAGTAAATAAGAAATTTATAAATATAATTATATAATAATAAATAGTAATAGTTAAATTAGATAATAAATATAAATATATAATGTATTTTACTAGTTAATTTAATAACCTAGTAAACTTTATAGTTTTTTTTAGTATTATAAATACTATACTTTCTATTAAATACCTTTATAACATAACGTAATATTAATTTAGAATAAAAGTTAATTTAAACTTACTTATATAGCCTTTAAAGCTAGCTAATTTTAAAGCTACTAACGCACTACTACTGCTTTAAGTGTTAGTTATTATAAGCTTTCTAAATAGATTAGAGAAATCCTACTATAATTTTAAATTTAATCTAGTATCTAGAAACTTAGTACTACTAAAAAGTAGATAATTATCTAATATATTTTTAACTTTAATTTATAAAAGTTTGCGCTTTAGCTGTATAAAGTAGAAAATATAGCTAATAAAATACTAGAGGTATATAATAGAATACTAGTAGGTAAGTACTAGGCTAAATGCTTTATAATACGTTTAAACAAGTTTAAAATAGCTTTTAACAAAATAAAAAATAGATAAAAAATAAAATAGAAGAATCTAGAGATTATTAGCGTGTAGTTTAAATTTATAGATAAAATAAAAGCTAAATATAGTATCTAGAATAATAACATTTATAATTTTAATAAAACTAGCTTTTAGATAGACGTAATTAGAGCTATAAAAGTTATTATAAACTTTAAAAAATATAATTAGCTAAACTTTATTTAGCTAAATAATTATAAGTAGGTTACTATTATTTAGAGTATATATACTTTAGAAAATATAACTCTATTTTTTATTATCTATAAAAAATATATATATATCTCTACGTAGTATAAAAAAGCTAGTATTTTTTATAATTAAAAACTATTAGTCTCTAAAAATAGCTAGATAAATAACGCGTTTAAACTAGAATAGTTAAAGTACTTTAACACGTATATAAAAGCGTAAAAAATAAAAGTATACTAGTTACTAATTTTAGATAGCTATAAAAGCTATTTTAACTAAAAATTTTAAAACTACTATATAAAAAATAAAATTCTAATACTCTATATACCTGCCTATTTATTCTATATCCTCTAGCTATTTAATATAGTATATATTTTACTATTAAAGTATAAGTATTTCTACTATATATAAAATTTAGTATACTAACACATTTTCTATATTAATAAAAAAGGCTTTTTTCTAGCCTTTAAAAATATTTTTTTTAATGTGTTTATAGTTAATAACTATTAAAAAGCTTTTAAAATATTAGAGCTAGTCTTTACTAACGCGTAGGTAGTACTAGATTATATTAATTTCTAGATATATACTCTATTTTAACTCTCTCTACTAGTAAATCTATAGTAATCTAAAACTCTAAATAATATTTATAAATTTAGATTTTAGTTAAAGTTTATATATAAATTTTTTATTTAGTTATCTATTACTATATAAGCTAGCTTTTTATAGCTTATAAAAAAAGCTAAACTAATACTATATTAAAACACTCTTTTTTAAGCTTATATCTATAAAATTAAAAAGTAATTAGTAGAAATAATAAAAAAAAAAAGTATAAAAAAAAGTAGATTTAATATAGAGATACTTTTAAATATAGTACTAAATTATAGGCTACTATAGCTTTAACTATAGCGTTTACTCTATTAAAATATATATATAGTAGTAGTAGTTAAGTATCTATTTAACTAGGTATCTAATACTATAGTAATTATAGAGAAACTAGGTATAACGCTTATATATACTAGAAAAGTTTAGAAAATACTTTAAAATGAGATATAAACTCTATAGTAGTAGAGTTAGATATTAATAGTAATAATAATAATAATTAAAAACTTAGTATTTATAATACTAAAGAAAACTATTAGGTTTACTAGATTATTAGGTTAACTAGTAGAATATATTATACTATAGAATTATACTATATAAAAAGTTAAAAAAAAAAAATATAAAAACTATTTCTAGACTTTAAACAATTACTTTTATAACTATAATATATTCTATAGAATAGTACTTACCTAGTAATATATACTTTTTTATAATATATTAACTATTATAACTAACGCTAGTATTATTTAAAGTAAAATTTAGAATATAAATAATATAGTAAATTTAAAAAGTATATAAACTAGAGAATATATACTAAAAATACTAGATAATATTATAGTTAAATAGTAAATATAGAGATAAAAGTATAATACTAATAAATAGTATTTTAATATAAATATAAAAGGTATAAAGTAACTAATATATATTAAATTAACTAGTAACTTTATAAATATATATTTATATTACTATATTATTATTTAGTTTATAGCTATAATAATATATAGTAGCTTTATAGATAGTAGCTTTATAAGTATTAAAACTTAGTTATTACTAGTACTATTATAGAAATAGGTGTTTAGAAATAATTAGAAAATAGATTATTATATTACTAGCTAGAAAGAGATTATACTATATATACTTTTAGTAACGTACTTTATAAATAAGTAGCTAGTATAAGTAAGTAGCTAGGCTCTACTAAAACTACACTAAACTTTATACTATTATTAATATCTTAACGTAATAATATAAAAAAGTTTTTAATTAAATTTCAAATATAGCTTGCATTATAGGCTATCTAATAAAATATAATATTTACTATTTTAAAGGCTGCTGCAGTCTATAAAGTTATAGAAAGAACTCTATAATAATAACGCGCTAGTACTACCCTATAATATAATTATAAGCCTAATTTAATAAACCTATTTAAAACTAAAAAGAAAGTAATTATTAAATATGTGCTTAACTTTACTATAAAAAAATTCCTGCCCTAGCTTACTATAGTTAAAAATATAGTAGATTCTTTATTTAAAGCCTAGTACTATAACTCTACTAGTAAAAACTAGGCTATAAACTTTATTAAGCGTTGCTCTAAGTTTAAAGTAAAATTTAATTACAAGTATAATTATAAAAGAGCCTTTTATAAAAATCTAGTAGTTATTAGTAACTAGTTTTAGCTTATAAAAAATACTAAAGCTAAGTATAGTATCTAGAATAAAAATATCTATAACTTTAATAAAATAGGCTTTATAATAGGCGTTATATTAACTAGAGTAGTTATTATAGATATTAACTATTAAAGGCGTTTAAAATCTATATAGTAGAGTAACTAGAAGTAAACTATAGTAATTTAGAGCATTAACGTAATAGAGTAAGCTATCTCTTTTTTTATTATTTTTGCTAGTAAGTACTATCTCTCTGCCTAGTATAAAAAGCCTAGCCTGCTTTAGAACTAGGCTTTTATAGTCTCTAAAAATAGCTAGATAGATAATAGGCTTAGTCTAGACTAGGTAAAGCACTTTAATAAGTATATAAAAAAGCGTACTGTTAGTATAGTATATTTATTTATAGTTAATAGTTATAAAAGCTATAACTTACTTAAATTCTACTAGTACTATAAAGAATATAAAATTATAACCTTTTATATACTTTTTTACTTATTATACTTTCTATAGCTATTTAACGTTAGTTATTTTATACTTTTAAAAAAAGTGTATAGCTGCTAAGCTAAAGATTTAATACGTAACTAAATTAACTATATTACTAAAATTAAATTTTTACTATACTTTATTACTACTTTTAATACTGCTATTATTTAAAATAATATCTAGAGAGGCTTTTAAAGCGTAGGCTTAGTTCTTTTTAATCTAAAGGCTATAATATCTAGCTTTAATATTAAACTACGTATACTATTACTCTCTACTATTAATAATAAGCTCTAGTACTTCTAGACTCTAAATAATACTTTATAATTTAGGTTATAATTAAAGTTTTTTAAAAAAAAAATTTAAAAGTATATAGATAGCTTACTAACTACTATAGTTAATATATTTAAAAAGTTTAGTAAAAGTATAGCGTTAATAACGCATTAAATAGTGTTAATACGTAATAAAGTTATTAAGCTTTAAATAGTAAATAAAGCTGCTACGTAATGTAAATTGTATAAAAGGAAGTAAATATAGAAAAAAGGTACTTTTATAGTTAAAAAAGGCCTATATTTAATAACTTTAAAAAAGTTTACAGCGCGTAGTAATAGAAAAAAGGCGTTAAAAAAAGTACGCGCTAAAAGAGGTAAACCTATATAATAGTACTATAGATACTATAGTAAAAGTAGGTACAACGCGCGTACGTGTAAATAAAAAATAAAAAGTATTTCTAAATAGATTAGTTTACTATAATTTCTACGTACTATTATTATTAGTTATATAGTACTATTATAAAAGTATATTTTAGTATAGTTTTAGCAGAGCCTAGCTACTTACTTGTGCTAGCTACTTACTTATAGAGTATATTACGTAAAATTATATAAATAGAAGTAAAAAAGCTTTATAAAAGATTCTAAAATTAAATAGATATAGTATTAACTAAGTACTATATATATATAATACACTCTCTAGTTATAGTAAATTAAGCTATTTAATATTAGTAGTATTAAACTTTATAGAGTATTAAAACGCCTATACTATAAAATCTAGTATAACTAAAAATTTAGTTTATATTATTTAATATATATTAGAGGTAGTTAATTTAAAACTAAGTTTAGTAAAATTAATTATTAGCTAAACTTCTATTTTAATTAGTATCTATTAATACTATAGCTTTTATTAGTATTTATATCTCTATATTCTTCTATATAAAGCTTTTTTACGCTTATAAATTTTTTACTAATACTATTTTAATATAGTTTAAAGCCTAGAAAGCTATCTATACCTATATTACTATAGCGTGTATTTAGTATATTATATTTTTACTTTAATTTTTATTTATATTTATACTTACTCTATGTTTATATAGTTATTTATATAAAAAATATACCTTTTTACTTTCTCTATCTAAATTTATAGATAAAAAGACCTCTAAAATTTTCTTTTTTTCTAGAGAGTTTTATATTTTCTCTAACTTTTTTATTTTTTTTACTCTACGCTACCCTCCCCCCCTCTACACCTCTAAAAAAAAAAAGAAAAAGAAAAAAAAGGTAGAGCGTGCTACTATTACTTTTACTACTATACTAGCTAGTACGTAGTTCTATTATAGTAATTCTATAAAAAAGTATACTATTCTCTATTTAGACTATATATATAGCGCTTTAATATAAAGTAATAAATACTACTAAAACTATAATAGAATTAATAGTAAAAGCTACTAGCTTTATACTTTTAGATATTTATACTAACTTATATAAATAAATAATTTTATTAGTTAAATAAACTTTACTAATTCTAGTATAGCTCTATTTTTACTTTTTACTACTTTAAAATATTTATTACTTTTAAAGCTATAAAAGTAAGTAAAAATAAGTTTAGTATTTATACTATAAACTTATTCTACTTTTAAAAATACTAAAAAAAAAAAAAAAAATTTTCTACTTTTAGCGCGGCTTTTACTACTAGTAAATAAACTAGTTTTTTTTTATAATATAAAAATATTAAAAGGTTAATTAGTAAGTTTATTAATAAAATAATAAAGTAAATCTAGTTTTTTTTTAAACGCTACTACTAGGCGTAGCCTATAAATTTTTTAAAAATAGACTTTAGCCTTTATATTATATTATATAAATATAAATAAAAATTATTAAATAATTATTTATTTTACTCTAGTAATATTATAATTTTAGCTTTTATATTTTATAGCTTTAAATAATGTTTAAAAGTATTAAAAAATTATTTAGAGAGATTTTTAGTAAGCCTATCTACTAGTATTTTATTTATAAAAAAGTAGCTAATTATAAAAAAAAATTTTTTATATTTTTATTTAAGCTATATATTCTATATATTAACGTATTATAGTTTTATAGTAATATATTCTTTTTTACCTATAATAAGCTAGATTATTTATTAATTATTATAGAAAATTTTATATAGCTTAGGTATAGATATATAGAGCTTCTAAAAAAAATTTTAAAGCTTTATTAAGTTTTTAGTAACGTGTTTAAAAAATAGTAGCTTAGCTTTAGTTATTAATATTATAATAGTTATTTAATAAACTACTTTTTATATAATTACTTTTCTATAGAGTATAATAATATAGCTCTAGAATAAGCGTTATATTTTAATATTATCTATAAAAAAAGTATTACTATATATTATAAACTTTAAGTTACTCTAGCTATACTATATTATATAATACTTTATTTAGTAGAAATATAGAATTATCTAGTAAATAGTTTTAAAGTACTATAAAGTAAAGTTAGTAAAATATTATAAAAGTTTAAAAATAGTAAATATAATATTTAGGCGCACTATTATAGTAGTATATAAAATAAATTTAATTATTTTCTAATACTTTTTAATCTACTATATAGTAGCTTTTTTAGGGTTTTTTTCTAGTTTAAAGCTTAGAAGTAGTGTTTTAGAAAAGTAAATAGAGTCTACTATACTAAACTTTTTTAAAATTTTATTAATATATTTATTATAAATAAGTAAAATTTTTTTTTTATTTAATCTCTAATTATTTATATCTCTAGAAACTACTTAATTAATTTTTTATTGTCTATTTAATATTTATTTTTAAAAGTTATTACTACCTAGTAAGCTTATATAATATTACTTTAGTAATATATAATTAGAATATTATTAATATAAAAAAGTAAGTAGATTTTCTAATTAAACGTATAGAAAAAATATAGTTTTTTTTTAAAAATAATTAAACTAAACTATTTAAAAGTTATAGAGAGCTTCTAGTACTATAGAAATAGTAAATTATAGAAGCTATATAAAGTTTAGAGTAGTAGTATATATTTATCTATAAGTTTATAGCTATTTAATAGTTTATAAATAATATTATTTTAGTAATTTATAAAAGTATTTAGAAATACTCTAATAATATTATACTAGTTTATTTTAAAGTTTTAGTAAACTATAATAGCTATAGCTAGCTAGAAAGTATAAAATATAAATATTATAGTATATATTAAATAGAGCGTGTTAATAAACTAGAGATTACTTTATACTACTATCTAGGCTTTATACTTTAGAAAATATCTATTTTTATTAAATTTATAAATAAATACCTATTTAAAAAAAAGTAGCTACTTTTAAACTATAGAGCGCTTTATAATTTTTTAGGTACTTTTAAAATAGAGCCTATTAATCTTTTAGTTCTAAATTTAGTAAAATAATAGTTTAAAAAAGTATATATAGAGATTATTCTATTTAATAAAAAGCTTTAGAAGCTTATTTTAGTAAATCTATTTAATTTTTAAATTTTAGAATCTAGTAGTTCTATAAATAGCTGCTTTAATTACTATATAAATAGTAGCGTATTTTTAGTAAGTATAAATAGAAGCTTAGCTTAAAAAATTATAGAAAAAATCTTTAATATTAATTCTATTTAATAGATTATATATAAAGTATACTCTAGAAGTAGTATTACTCTCTAATACTAAAGTATTAAAATTCTCTCTATAGACTTTTCTACTTCTATAAATAGATAATCTATTTTTAGTTATTATAAAGTATAAAAAAAGTAAGTATACTTATTATATAGCTATAAATTTTATTTTAAATAGTACTATTAAAATAGTAGTTATCTAAAAAATAGCTAGTTATTAAAATTTAAACGCTTTATAAAGCGCTTTATTAATATTATAATAAAAGTTTTCTAATATTTTATTAATATTAAATAGTAGGCCTACTTTTATAGAATAAAGTTTATTTTATAGACTACTACTATAATAGCTAGGCCTAATAGAGTTAGATATAGGCTTTAAAGTATTTAAACTAGAAAAGCTATTTAAATCTATATTAATTTTTTATAACGCGCTAGCTAAACGTGCTACTAATAGTAAAAAAAGCTTTTATAGTATTTAATAATTAGATTAGCTATCTAGATTATTAGCTACTATTTTATTTTTTTTACTCTCTAGCTAATAAACTAGGTTTAATTTATATAGTACTACTTCTATATTATTAGACTTATTTATAGCTTTAAAAAGTTAATTAAGCTAATTAAAATTTTTAGGCTTATTTTTCTTTATTTCTAGTACTAATACTATTTATTATAGCTTTTCTATTACTTAAAAAGCTAGCTTTTTAGAGTTATAGAAAAATTTTTTATTAAAAGTAATATTATATATAGTAATAATAAAGTTAAATTTAAAAATCTATATTTTATATATATTAAATAATTTATATTCTACTAGATATTTAATATAGCTCTATTAAGTTACTTTAAAACTTTATTTATAACGCCTAGCTACTTTATTACTATTAAAAAAATAGGCTCTATAGCTATAGGCGTAAATACTACTCTAATTTAACTATAAATTAGCTATTTAAAGCTTAATCTACGCTAGTTAATACTATTTAAACTACCTTTAAAACTATTAAAAAAGTGTTTTATTTAGAAACTATATATTCTAAGTTTAGAATAAGTTTATATTATATAGCTATATTACTACTTTAATAATATAAAGCTATAACTTTTTAAGTAGGTTAGTAGTAATTTTTATTTTAATTTATTTTATAATAATTTTTTTATTTATTTTTTCTAGCCTACTATTTAGTTTATAAATATAGAGAAGTAAGCTTTTATTTTTAATATCTATATTTTCTATTTATATTTTAAAATCTAATAATCTGCGCTAAAAGAGTATTACTATATTATTATTTTATATAATAATATAGATTTTAAATTTATACTAGATATAGATTATACTCTAGAATATTTTAAAAATACTAAAAATTTTTTTTATATTTTTTTTTATAAAGCTATAGGTATAAAGCTTACTACTATAATTATTTTTATAATAAATATCTACTATTCTCTAGAGCTTTTTTATAGTATATTTTAGAAATTCTATAATACTTTCTAATATAGCTAAGTAGGCTATTTTTAAAGCTTTTATAAAATAATTTAGCTAGCGTAAATTATAGTATAGTATTTATACTTTTTTTATAAAATACTATTTATCTATATACTTTTAGTATACTTTATAAATACTTAAAGCGCCTCTAGACTAAAATAGCTAGATCTAGTATACTAAAACTCCTTTAGGTTAAAATATAAATAGATAGTAAAAAAATTTTTTATTAAAGCTAAAATTATATTTATAGCTAAAAAGTAGATAGTAATAGACTTATATTCTATAAAAATTAAATTCTATTTATATATTAACTAGGCTAATATAATACGTTTTTTATAACTACTATATTATAGTATTACGTCTAGTTTAAAATACTATACTTTTTTATTTTAATATAAAGCTTTTAATATAATATTAATATAGAACTTTTTTACTACTACTATTTGTCAGATTGACGGAGTTATTCTAGAGCCAGTAGATAAGCGGGGCACAGGGTGCGCTAGCGCACCCTGTAGCCGACGCGACAAAACTAGCCTCCTGAGCAACGCTCGGAGAAGACACAATCAATGATCTCAACCCTCATCAAATTCATCAATATTCGTGCACTTTCAATAGTACCGTGCATCTGACAATTAAGAGTCTCACTGCCGACTACCGCTCAGGCCACCCCAACACGTCTATCCAACATGACGACAATGCGTGATCCAACAGTTATCCTACGGGATCACACAGACTACACAACATGGATGACGCGGCTCAAAGCGCGCTGCATCGCACATAACATCTGGGACAAGATCAATCCTAAGTCTACTACCCGGCCAACAGTTAAACCGGTAGCAGAAAGAGCCCCGGTGATTGCTGATTACGCGCCAGCCAATGCAAGTAACACAAGCCCAAGAAGGATCACCGATCTCTCCACAGCAGGCCAGAAGGCTTTCCGGGATGACCTCGAGTATCACAAAATCCTCCTCGAACAATACAAGAACGACCGACATGACTACGAGAAAGAGCAATCCAGCCTTCAGCACATCGTAGCGTTCATCCAATCAACAGTAACACCGCATCTGCTCCGAACCTGTTGCCTACCCGACCAATCCCTCCGAAAATGGCTCATAAGCCTCGAAGCGACGATTGGGATTGACGAACAACTTGAACAAGAGCGAGCCCGCGAACGATACCTTCAGGCATTGAAGCCAATGAGAACCTCCGCGCACTGGGATAGCTGGCTCGCAGAATACGACCAAGCCGCAACTGAAGCAGAGGCATACAACGTACCGGAAGTACTGCAGATCAATGCAGTAACAAAAGAGTTCCTCACATCGGTTAACAAGGTGGCAAATGTGTGGGCAACCACCTTCCAGGACTCTGGACGATACCAACCCGGAATGAACCGCAAAGAGATGATGAAACGCTATCGGGAGTACATGATGAATAACCATCCCCTGAAAACAGGGAAGAGCAAAGCAAGTTTCATTGCAGCTCATGACGAGGCTTCACATGACACCGCTGAGGGCGAAGCCCATCAGGACAGTACAAGGGACGCCTCTACTGTGAACAGCGCGCCATCTCGCCGGGGAAGACCCCGTAATCAACGCGGCAACGATCGAAAGCGACAAGCCGAGAGACCTCCAGAAGGCTCATACTCCTCCACAAAATGCTTAGCATGTGGACAACGCCATGCCTTGAAGGACTGCTACTACCTACATGAGGAGAAAGCACCCGGCTGGTGGAAACCAAACGAGTCCGTAAAGGAGCTCGTCAAATTCAAGAAGGAACAAGACCCAGAACTACAAGGGCTAATCCGCTCACAGAGCCGACCCCGCACAAGGACGCCAACTATCAAGCAGTCCCATACCCCAACTCCTGAAATAGAATGACTATATGGTCGTCAAATCACGCAAGTTGGAGGTTCCGAGGATCGGTTCCTGGCAACGTCCAATACAGAGGCAGGCTTCGCTGCCACAACAAGTGATTATCCGCTCCGAAATTCATACATTCTGGATTCAGGCACGACATGCCATATTACGAACGATCCCCAACGCATATATGACTATCGCGCACCCGGACCCTCAGACTATATATGGGCCGGTAACACACAAGTCTGGATCAGGGGGTACGGCTCCATCCGGCTGCCCCTCAGGCACGATCAGCGAACGACGATAATAACGCTCCATGACGTAGCCGTCTGTCCTGACTTCCTCTGTAATCTTGTATCCTTCCGATTACTCCGACAACAAGGAATATGGTGGGACACCAGAACCGATCCAACAACGCTACGAGCGTCGGACAGCACAATCATTGGAAGCCTGCAGGAGCTGTACGGCCAATGGGTAATCGAGCACCACACATTGGCACCTGCGGCTTACCACACACACAAAGCAACGTCGCGTACACCGAGACGAGCTCAGATAGCCCCAGCACTCGTATGGCACAAGAGACTTGGGCATCCCGGTCCAGCAACCGTGGAGCACCTCATGCAGCAAGCTGAGGGGGTGCGAGTGAAAGGCATTACTACAGTAGAGTGCAACTCCTGTGGACGAGCCAAGGCCCGGCGTCAAATCAGACGGGCCCCACGAAATACAGATTACGAAGGACCAGGAGAGAGACTGGCCATCGATTTCCATTCATACGAACACCAAAGCATCACCAAAGAAAGGAGCCAGATGCTCATCACCGACAGATACTCAGGAATGCAATGGGACTATTACTTCACCGACAACAGGACCGCAAAGTCCATCATCAAAGCATTCTCTAACTTCATTCTATTTCTCAAGAACCATTTCAACATCACCGTAAAGATCATCGAAGCGGACAACGAAATCACAACGGTCAAGCCAGAGGTACAGCGCTACCTTTCATCGCAAGGCATTGTTATTGAGCCCTCGGCCCCGGATACACAAGCACAGAACGGAGGCGCCGAACGCTCAGGGGGTGTAAACAAGGAGAAAGCGCGCGCAATGCGACTCGACGCCAATCTCTCATGGGAGCTCTGGCCGGAGATAACGCGAGCCGCCGTCTACCTATACAACCGATCGCCTAACGACGCAAACAACTGGAAGACTCCATACGAGATCTTCTTCACTCGCGTGGCCTTTAGCAACGGCATAGTCACGTCGATACGAAAACCAAACCTTGCTCACCTTAGAGCATACGGCTGCAAAGCGTTCGCCATGACCGACGACACGTATCGCGGAAAAGGACGCTTGCAACGCCTTGATCCAAAAGCCTGGGTAGGATACCTAGTAGGATATCGATCTACCAACATCTACAGGATATGGATCCCATCCCTGGCCAAGGTCATTAGCACTAGGGACGTCACCTTTGACGAACAAACAACTTTTGATGGGAAGGTAGAAGACCTGATGGACAACCTCATGCACAGCACACTAAGAGAAATCGCCACGCTTGTGAGGACCATGGAGCTCCCTTCACCAGCACACGAACCGGAACCTGAATCCTTCCACGAGGACGATGCTCTTGAAGAGGCCTCAGAGCCACATCCTGAAGCAGATCCGCCGGGATACTACAACGGTAGGAAGATTAGGGATCATTACCCATCTCCACCGCCGACACCGCCACCAGCGGCTCTCCTTGCACAATTCATGGCAGGGACACACCCTGAGGAACAATCGGTGTCATCCCGTACAATCCCAGGGGCAGCAGCGTTTACCGCAGGAACCCAAGCAGGCAACATAGGGACGACCGGAGGAGAAGCCATTGACAAAGCCCGATTGAGAAGGATGCTTGCCACCGGCTCGAGACCCCATCGCAGCCAGCTACCGCCTCCTCCCACGTACAAAAGCAAGCTTGAGGATCATCCACTAGGCGCCGAGTTTAAACAAGCTGAACTTGACCATCTTTTGAGCCATGCTCAGATGGGTTCATGGACTGAAGTTCCAATCAGAACGGCTAAGTCAACGGGACAACAGATCCTTGACTGCATGTGGGTCTACACGTACAAGCTGGATAAAGACCACAACCTCCTCAAATGCAAGGCGCGACTAGTGGTCCGAGGAGATCAACAGAGAAACATTACCTCTCAAGACACCTACGCAGCCACACTAGCTAGCCGCTCGTTCAGAATGTTGATGGCAATCGCAGCCCAGCACGAACTAGAGCTCAAGCAATTCGACGTTACGAACGCGTTCGTACACGCAGCGATGGACCGAGTTGTCTACATGCGTATGCCGAAAGGCCATCAGAAGGCCGGCACGATCCTACAAGTCAACAAGGCATTATATGGCCTTAGGATCTCACCACTGCTCTGGCAGAAGGAGTTCACAGCAACCCTGCAGAGGCTCGGCTTTGAAGCTATACCACATGAGCCGTGCTGCCTTATTAAGGGCAGTATCATTATCTTCTTTTACGTTGATGATATCATCATGGCTTATCCAACAGGGCAGGATCAGCAGGCTACCGGAGTAACGGAGCAGCTGAAGAAGCAGTACACGATTACCGGAGGACACGACTTACAATGGTTCCTCGGGATGGAGATAATCCGTGACCGAGCCTCGCGCCGGATCCAACTCTCCCAGGCCTCCTACTGCGACAAGATCAGTCGACTGATCGACGATCGAGGAGTAGCACACGACACTCCGATGGCAGCCATTGAGCTATTGCCAAGCGACGGACTAGCGAGCCACGCGGACGTCAACAAATATCAACGAAAGATTGGATCACTTCTCTTCGCCGCAGTCACCACGCGACCAGACATCTCATTTGCTACGTCACGACTAGCAAGGCATCTTACCAATCCCAGCCATGAACATCACAAAGCTGCAGACCGAGTCTTGATGTATCTTCAGGACACCAAATCAACCGTGTTGCAACTCGGGGGTGGCTCACGCCTTCAAGTCGCAAGCGACGCCTCCTTTGCTGACAACACACGAGATAGGAAAAGCTCACAGGGCTACGCAATTAAGCTATACAACGGGCTTATCGCCTGGAAAGCAAACAAGCAGGACACGGTAACCACGTCGACCACCGAAGCCGAACTCCTCGCTCTGTCCCAAGTCGCCAAGGAAGCTCTCTTTATCTCGAGGCTCCTTCAGGAGCTCCACGTCAAGATTGAGCCAGGACCTATTATCATTGAATGCGACAATCAACAGACCATCCGACTACTCACCGCGGAGGTCTCAAAGCTCCAAACCAAGCTCCGACACGTTGATATCCACAACCACTGGCTACGGCAGGAAGTACAACAACAACGGATAAACGTACAGTACGTACAGTCATCAGAAATGATCGCAGACGGCCTCACAAAGGCCCTGCCGAAGGGATCCCGGGGAAGGTTCCTCCATCAACTCGGACTTATCAAAGCTGAGACGCTCTCAACGCCAACGAACGAGACTCCGATTGAGGAAATCCAACAGCAACTAGACCACCTCTCAATAACTCCTTAGGAGAAAGGTTTCAGCCAGCAATAGCTTCCAGGCTGAAGGGGGTGTGTCAGATTGACGGAGTTATTCTAGAGCCAGTAGATAAGCGGGGCACAGGGTGCGCTAGCGCACCCTGTAGCCGACGCGACAAAACTAGCCTCCTGAGCAACGCTCGGAGAAGACACAATCAATGATCTCAACCCTCATCAAATTCATCAATATTCGTGCACTTTCAATAGTACCGTGCATCTGACACTATATTAAATAGTACTAGGTTTTCTATATACTTTTTATATACTTTTATAAAAATATTTTTTATTAGTTAAATATTTATTCTAGAGATCTAGAAGAACTAGATACCTACTTCTACTATAGAGATTTTTTTACTCTTTTTAAAAATGCCTAGTTTAAAATAATTAACTAAATTAACTAAATAGAAAGCACTTTTATTATTTAAAATTTTACTTTTAGATAGTAGGTAAATATTAAAATTTATAGTATTATATACTCTATATATTATTATAAAGCTATTTAGTTATAGATTAATAAAAGCAGCCTAAATTACTCTAAAAAAGCTTCTAGATTCTCTACTTTTAGCTTTTCTATTCTATTTATTAGTAGAGCTTTTAGCTTTTACTACTTTTTTAAAAAATTTAAATTATAGCTTATTAAAATAGGCTAATAGCTTTTTTTTTTTTTTCTATTTTATATAGTTTATTAGTAAGCGTAGCTTTTATTTAGTAGTAATTTTTTAAACTCTATTTATAATTTTTATTATAGAGATATATAGCTAATTCTAAAACTTCTATTAAACTATTATCTATATTTATAGTAAAAAAAAATTTTTTTTTTTTATTTCTAGTATATAGTATATATTAGTAGAGTAATTTAAAGTAAATATAGCTAATTTATTTAAATATTAAAGTATTAGTAGTACGCACTAGTACTCTATTTTTAATAATTTTTTAGTATATAAATTTTATCTAGTTAGATAAAAGCTTTAGTATAAAAGTGTTTAAATAGTTATAAATAGTAATTTAGCTTTCTATTTTATTAAACTTATATACTCTAGTTTTTTTATAAAAAAGTATTTACTTTTACTACTAGTAGTTTATATTATTAGTAGTATAGGCTTTTTATAAATAAACTCTATATTTAGTCTATATTTAGTTTTTTATATTATTTTTATCTAGAGCTAATTTTTTTTTAAGTACTTTTATAAAAGCCTATAGAGTAATAGTTTTAGTTATAATAATATTAAAAAAAAATAGTTAAAAAAAATTAAATTTAGCTATAGTATTAATTTATTTTTATATAGCTTTAAACTTTTTATTTTTAATAAATTACTAGCTTTTATAGATTTTATACTAGAGTATTTTAATTTTAAATAGTTTAATATTATTTTTAGTTAAAAAATCTAGTTTATTAAATTAGTTATTATAAAAAGTAGTAATAAACTTTTTATTAGAATTATAGTATTATTAAATATTTTAATTTATAGTAAATAGCTAGTACTATAAAAACTAGTTAGACTAGTTAGCTAGACTATTAAAAAAATATATAGTAGCTATTATAGTAGTAATTATTAAAATTAGAGTATTAATAATAATTAGAGTATTTAAATACCTATTTTAAAGCGCCTTTATTAAAAAATAAAAAAATAAATAAAAAATAAAAAAGTATTTCTAGATTTATAACTATTATAGAAATAGATATTTAGAAATAATTAGAAGATAGATTATTATATTACTAGCTAGGAAGAGATTATACTATATATACCCTTAGTACGTAGGATCACGTGGGTAGAAGCAGGGGAGCTTCGCGGAAGATTCTGAGATTAGGTGGATACAGCGTTGACTGAGTACCGTGTACGTGCAACAAGTACTACTACGCACTGCTAGTAGATAGAAAGTAGTGCGCTAATCTTTATTATTTAGATCGTGTGCGTAATAAGGCCAATTCTCCGCCTAGTCCCCTTCTAGCATACTAGGCTTCGCGCTCGGACAGGCCTTAATCATCGCTAACATGCGTGAGCTAGTCGTCTTTAACATTGGAATAACATAAGTAATAAGACCTGTGTGCACTTCTAGTCCCCTCTTAAGCATTCTAGACCACGCGCTTGAAAGCGGCGTCGTGGATAGCATGTAAAGCATCATTACTACTTATCCCAAGCATGTGTAAACAGCTACGTCCGCCCTGCGCACTCTCAGTCCCCCTTAAACATTCCAGACTATGCGCTCGGCCTCGCGGGCGTTGGCACCCGATCATCGCCAATACCAGTGCCAGCATGGTGATTGAGAAAGGCCTTGATATGCGTGTGGTGGCTCGAGACGTTCACGTCGTTTGGCAACCCGCCGAGTCCCCCGGCGACACGCCGCGTGTAATAGGCGTGATAAGAACCAGCTGTTCGGTATAGGTTAAGATCATTGCAGAGAGCTTGGAGCCAAAGGGCGCCGCATCGGCTGCTCGCTATAGTACTTGCGGAACCGATGAAGCTTCACCAGATCCCCGCTCAATGCGCCCAGTACGACGCTTGTGTATGCTCCAGGCCACCAACTCATACATTTTAACGAAGACCGAGGCAGCCTGTCGCAAATAGCAGATGTGTACTTAGATAGACGTGTTAGCATCAGGGTTCGACATTAGTGCCAGTGCCGTTGCATCGTCAGTCGTCGACTTCAACCCCTCGGCGCACAGTGTTGAGCGTTTCAGTGTTGGCTTGTGAGCCATATGCCAGGATAGTGTGCCGACCTTGTTCCTGTCTCGAGAAGGTCCAGCCATGGTAGAGGCGGTGGCTGGGGCGGGTGCTCGTGCAGGACTTGGAGCCGGGACGATTGTGAAGCTTGTAAGAAATGGATCCAATTGCCTTGTAGATACTGGCTCTGTTGCACGGCACGGCAAGTTCGTAACGGGGGCGTTGGCCTTCCCCATGACGCAAGAAGTCGTTGGTCGTTGTTCGCGATGGCGCTGTGAGGATCGAAACCTGGATGGAGAGAAGCGGCTTGCGTGCCGAATAGGTTCCTATGGATGTCAGCTATGAGTCTACCCTGCGCAATAATGTGCTCACCTTGCCATTTTGCTTTGTTGTTGGTGCGCAATAATGGTCGTCCGCCTAATGATGCCATGGGTCGTGAATACGCTGAATGGCGCGAGTTTGGAGGAGCGCATGACTTGTAGAGTTAACTGTGCAAAGCGCTTATGCATTCACGCTTAACTTGCAATATTGTCGTGCTGGGAGCGTCGCGGGTCAGCGTGCTGAGCTTTGAGGCGGTCTTGCGGTGGTCATGGGCGGTGGTCTTAGGCGGTAAGGCGCTCATGTAGAGAGCGCATGGATGCATTCATGTTGCAGTATTGTGCCGTGCTGGGAGTGTCGCGGCGGGTCAAGAGCTTTGTGTGGTGTTGAGTGGCGGGTGGCCCTGGGGCGGCAGGAGACGTTGTACCGCAACACCAACATGGTGGTCCCTGAATGGCGGGGGTGTCGCCGGACAGGCAGCCGAAAAACGGGCGATCTTGGGGCCGTGGGGCCGCCGGATTTTGGGCGGTTATAGGGGTACCGCCCGCCACAGCCGCCCTACCTGAGCCCCGCCCGCCCTATCTTTACAGGCGGCGTCCCCCGCGCATTCGCCGCCCGTGAAGCCTACGACGCCTAGCGATTTAATATCGTCGACATTCAACTCCACAACATCAAAATTAGAGACTTTTTAGTTCATTCGACGCAGAAGAGTCTCTTTTCTCATACTGACAAAAAAGTCGACAAATTCTAGGTGATGCGCGCGAAAGTCGACATTTATAAGCCCGCGTGCAACGCCCGTGAAGCCTGCGACACTAAGAATTGTCGACATTCAACGCCACAACGTTGAAAATAGCGACTTTTTAGTTCATTCGACGCAGAAGAGTCTCTTTTCTCATACTGACAAAAAAGTCGACAAATTCTGGGTGGTGGGCGCGAAAGTCGACATTTATAAGCCCGCGCGTGCTGCAGCGTCCGCGCAACGCCCGTGAAGCCTGCGACAACCAGAATCGTCGACGTTCAACGCCACAACGTCGAAAATAGCGACTTTTTGGTTCATTCGACGCAGAAAAGCCTCATCTCTTATTCTCGCCCAAAAGTCGACAAATTCTGGGTGGTGGGCGCGAAAGTCGACATTTATAAACCTAAGGCGTGTGCTAGCCCAGCACGTAGTACATCAAGAATATGTCGACTTTCCACGAAAAGTTGATGAATTTGTTGACTTTTCACTGCGTTTAGTAGGTAAAGCTCTAACAATTAATATCCCCTTACATGTCGACGTACAGGGCGTGATGTGGTGGAATGTCGACGTTTTACAGGTGTGTAAGCGTGGTCGCCTAGCACTATGTGCCTACTCACGATAATATGTCGACTTTCCACGAAAAGTTGATGAATTTGTCGACTTTTCACTGCGTTTAGTAGGTAAAGCTCTAACAATCAATATCCCCTTACATGTCGACGTACAGGGCGTGTTGTGGCGGATTGTCGACGCCTTGACTATGTATGTACGCGATGCTACGGCGAGGATGGCTATGTAGTTGCTTTTTGTCGACACTCCACCAAATCTTGACGAATTTGTCGACTTTTTACTGCGCTCGATAGAGGAGCCCTAGAATGACCATTCCCACCTGAAAGTCGACATACAGGTCGTGTCGTGGCGGATTGTCGACGCCTCTATCACGTTGGGTGTGCATGCGACGCATGGCCTAGAGCGGTGGCCATCTGCCTTTTGTCGACACTCCACCAAACCTTGATGAATTTGTCGACTTTTCACTGCCCTTAGTAGATAAACCCTAAGATAACCTTTTCCACTCAAAAGTCGATGCATAGGACGTGTTGTGGTGGATTGTCGACGCCTCGATCGTGTTGGGCGTGCATGCGCCGCCTGGCCTAGAGCGGCGGCTATTAGGGGGATGCTTTTTGTCGACATTCCACCAAAACTTGAAGCATTCGTCGACTTTGCATGGCATTCGTTGATTCAGCATTTATTCGGCCATTTCTGACCCTTTGTCGATGTTTTGCAACGCAGCGTGGTAGCATGCCGAGGGTTGAGAATCTGGACTTTGGGCGGGCCTGGGCGACCAATCTCGCATGGGCGGCCCTGGGCCTTCTCGCCTACTCGCGGGGATCGAGGGGCCGTGTTCAGGGGGCAGTCCCTCGCGAAGGCGTCCCACGCCAACGCGCGTTGGTAGCCATCTTCCACGCAGCGACATTGCACCAACCTTGATGCAAACCATCGACAAAGTGATAATAGTGCATTGCATGGCTTATCTGAACCATTTACGCAACATTTTCGCTATTTATCTGACGTGGTTGTGGAATGTCGACGGATTGGCATGGCGGTAGACGCACACCATAGAACCCAGGTCATTAGGAAGAAAAAACGTCGACATTCCACCAACCTTGATGCAAAACATCGACAAATGAGTCAAATCATAGCACTGGCTCTTTCTCGACGTCCTATTACAAAAAGTCGCTATTTTTAATTAGCCGTTGATGATTGTCGACGTTTTCCGCGTCGCGGCCTACCCAACCTCGACGCGCTTGCAAATGTCGAGTAGGAGGGTGTACCGTACCCACCGATAAACAGCGACATTCCATGCAACCCACTTGGATTTGTCGACAATTAGATGCATTCGCTAGTCCATCTATTTATCTATCATTTGGTATAAAAAGTCGACATTTAAGTTGTAATATGGAGGATTGTCGACGTTTCCAAGGTGCCACTGTGCAGACTTGGTCGCTTGACCTCGCGCGAACAGGTACCAGCATGCCTGAGAACCAGCGACACCCCTCTCACCCCCTTTGTACATGTCGACATTCGCATCGAGCTGCTTCGCACATGGATGCTCGAGACATTTGTCTTCGGGAGTTTCTCACAAAATGGTTGATGATTGAAAGTCGACGTTTCGGGGGTGGTGCTCCCAGACTTTGGCGGCTGGGCTAACACGAATAAAAATTGTCGACACTCTACACACGAGCAGTAAAAACGTCGACTAAAATGTAGGAATGGTAGATAGGTGCCCTCCCCTCCCATTCCACTTAAAAGTCGACATTTTGGTATTGTGGTGACTGAGAGTCGCTATTTAACATGTGGGTGTGTGCATGTACCACGGCTTCACATAGGCTAGCACGAGCAAGAATCGTCGACATTCTACCCACCAGCAGTAAAAACGTCGACTAAAATTTGGGAATGATAGATGGGTGCCCTCTCTTCCCATTCCACCAAAAAGTCGACATTTTGGTATTGTGGTGACTGAGAGTCGCTACATCGCAATTGTAGCAGCCTGTAGTTCTTGCGACGGTCGCACCCACACTGGGCCAGTCGCATGAATATCGTCGACACTCCATAATCAACAATTCAAACCCGCGACTTTTTATAAAAAAGGATGCAGTATCACTGCGATTGTAGGCCCATGTGAAAAGTCGACAAAAATAAATCCTTGTGAGGAAAAGTCGACACAATTTGGTCATGGGCTTGGCGTCGAGGCATGGTTGGCGATACCCGCCGCACGACCAGACAGCCCGCAGCCCAAGCACCGCAACCACCCTTCCCACCGCCAACCCTACACGCGACGCAAGTAGCATTGCAATGCCGTCTCAGTATTGGCGCATAGCGCTACTGCTTCTAGAGAACTCGAAAGACGCTGGTTACCGCCGTCGCAAAGGCGCCCGCCCTCCCGCCTGACAGCGTCGCCTCCACCATCAAGACCACACTGTGCGCAACACTGGCGCCGCGAGAAAACAGCAAACCCCACCTTCGCGGAGGCTACGGCAGCCCTACCTACCCCCTACTGGCTCTACCCGGCTTTTAGCAGTACTTACGCAAAGTCGCCTCCCTCTGCCGCTCGCCTGGCCCCACAGCATGGCAGAATCCTTGGACCTCTACTCGAGCCGACGACGCATGCCATAAAGCTGGCTCAGATCCTTGCCAGTGGCCGACTCCAAAGTATGGCAGAGTCGCAGAATCTTTGAACCTCTCCCTGAGCGGCCAGGAGGTCAGTATGGCAGAATCCTTGAACATCTACCTCAGAGCTGATCCGTCATCGAAGTTATCCCGCATCCGTGAACGCCATCACCATCGAACACATTCAAGGCAGCGTGCCAACCATGAAGAGAATGCGCATTTCTCAGCCATAGAGCGATCGAGGGTAGCGTGCCAACCACGAGGAGCATAATGCGCATTCTCGGTCAGGGCAGGCGATCGCGTCAGGGCGGATGCAGATACACAGACCGGCGCCGTCTCAAGTGGATGCACATGGTCCAGGTACAATACCCTCCGGCCTCGTCCAACTTGGTTCTCAAGCCATGGCCACGGCTAGACAGAGGTTCCTCGGAGTCACGCTGGCTCCGTACTCCCTGTATCCAGGTTGGAGTTGGATGCGGTACTGTCGCGTGTGACCCCAAAGTCAAGCGCCATAGTGCGGGAGATACAGGTGAAACAGACAAAAGGATGCATGCGCAACGATTATCACAAGGAGGCTTGCAATCACATCACGATTCAATTGGCCCAATCGTGGCTCGCGACACTGAAGAGCGACTAGCCCATGCAACAAGAAGGCAGGAGAAGAGACGGTACTCGAGAAAAGGGAGAACTCAGCACTGGACAAGCTCACCAGCCGGTTCGGTGGAAGCTCACGTCCGTAAGGAGCAGAGCAGGCTGTGACTGGTATGATAGGTAGTGAGGTGGCGGGAAAGACTCCAGCGGCCCGCGGCGGACAGCCTGCTTCGTTTGTCTCGCGGACCATGGCTCTCCTACGTGGTTCGTGACAGAACTGACCAATTAGACCTTTGACAAGACCGGTACGCGGCCAAATGAGAGACGGCTGGCGGCTGCTCTTGATGATCTGCATCATGGCCGTAGTACACCGCGAAGCCCGCGTCTCGCACTCCTCTTCGACGCCGGTCATGCTGACAACTTTCTCGTTCGCGGTATGCAGATGGGCCACTGCATTTGCTCACCGTCCCATTACGAACGGCGAAGTGTCCAACCCTGCGCTCAACACGACGCCACATCGGACCTAGGGCAAAGGACCTTACCGGTCTCGCGGCAGCGTGCCAATCACGAGGAGCATAATGCGCATTTCTTGGTCGTCGAACCTGGGGCAAAGAAAGGGCTACATCGGTTTGTCAATCGACAGATCCATACCCTGTGGCTTCGAGGCGACATGCAAGGCATCGTGCCAATCATGAGGAGCCCAGTGCGCATTACTCAAGCAATGAGAGGAGATGACGGGGCATGCCGGTCCACGCCCCGCTACTACCGCGTTGTACACTACTATGGTACCACATATCGCCACCACTATGCTTTGCGTAACTTGGCCAATACAGTCAATATCGAGAGCTCTGCAACGGCGCCCAATACTTCTCGAATCATACGTTTTGTGATGCGATAGCATACAGTTCTACCTCTTCTGGCTCTCATGAGCACCGACAATCACTCTCGCCTTCACCGATAAGTCTACAAGAACTTTCCTGTTGCATGGGGAAGATTTTGCAGACGTCAAAGGTCTTGTGCTGCACGCCATCGTGACCGACAAGTGTCTATGAGCAAGCACATTCACAAAATCTCAGCACTACTGCCGCATCCACCACGAGGACAACCGACAACGCAGAACGCGACAGCAAGGGCATCTCCAAGAGCGAGCGCACGAATGGTGTCCCAGTGGTTGGTCTCAATCCTGGTGCGGCCATTTTCATCCCAGTCGCCCCTTGCACGTTGACTCGCACTCTGAAGAATACTGCAACTATTGGCCCAAACGCTCTGAGGGTGAAAGTGGTGTTGGTGCCACTCGTATGCCCTAATGAGCTTTGATCATCCATCTTGTATCCCTTTCATGGGCTGTGACCCTTGCTTTCGTTGTCATTTTGCTGCTAGGTTTTTGATAAATCACATCTAAACTTATTATCTTTTACTTATTGCATGCCATGTAATAACCCTTTACTAGACCTCTTGAAGGTCAAAGTATCACAACGATGAGTATCAACATTCAATATATAACAATGGTACCGAGTGATGCTGCTTCCAAATATTCAGTCTCGAGTACGGGGGGGGAAGGGATCTTTCGAAACCGGTACCGCTACTGCTATTTGCAATCAATTCGTGCATTGCTTCATCAGCCGCCTGGCGTCGATCAGCCTCGAACTGGGTGGCATATTCTTGCTGGATGGCTTCGTCTAACTGACTGCGTAGATTAACAAATTTCTCAGCTAAATCTAGATGTGCTTCTCCCAGAAAGAACAAATCAGAGCGTAAATTAAGAGGAGAACTTGCTAAAAGGCCACGCCCGGACTCCAGCCATTCAATTGCAAGAAAAGAAGATCCTGAGACTTGCAAAGCAATCGCAGCGGCATCACAAGCCAGGCCAGCCGCTCTTGTAAGAAGGTGGTGTTTGTCGACATGTTGAAGAGAACGCGATACCATTTTGGGGGATCATTTCTATCGCCATCCTAGCAGCTTCAAGCGCCTCATGTTCGTCTCCAGTGGTTATCAAATTGTCGAGAGGGCGCTTCCCAGCATCCACATGGTCGATGATAGGTGATGACGTGAGCTTGAAGCCCATTTTAACCCATGCCAACGCCTCTCGTAGATCGACAGGGGACTTTGCTATTTTGAACTTCCCCAAGATCCACTGATTAGCGAATGCGTTGCGGATGGCGAATTGGGCAGATCTCAAGGCAATGTTGTCCTTCTTCGATGGCTGATTCTAACGCTGCGTCGTCTAATGACCATTTGAAGAAGTAATAGTTGGAGAGATTGTGCAGCCTTCCTGGTTGCCCCGGATTATTCTCGTCGGTTGCAGCGAGGGCTTGCTTCGCTACCTCGATTGCCAGGTCTATATCGGCTTCCTTTCCGGTTGCTCTGAATTCGTCGGCGTATCAAAGACCAAGACTGTTCAACCAGACTGCTCTATCTACGTGTCCATCCTTTGGCAATGTGTTCAACGCGTCGCGAACGCTCTGTATTGCCTCTTCGATGTCGTTGACCGCGCCCATTCTATGGTATCTTGTACTGAGCCGATTCGAAAGGTTGTTGAGAATCATAGCATGGTGATGGGGATTGTTGGGAGGGTTGACGAGTGCCTCTCGTGTAGCTTGTATCGCATCTTGGAGGTCTATCATAGCTCTGGCGACAAGATATCGATCACTGAGTCGTACGGTGAGCTGGCTGAGGAGAGTGGACCGGTGCTCGTAGTCTGTTGGTGCTATATTGACCGCGTCTTTTGCTGCTTTGATAGCTTTGTGGAGGTCTTCCATTCTCCCTAGGCTGGAAAAGTAAAGGATACGCCCAGGATGATTCTCTGGGACACTATCTATAGCCAGCTACGCCATCTGGATAGCTTCTGCCATACTGTGGAGTAGACCGCTGGCAGAAATCTGAGCCAGCTTTGTGACATGCGTTGTCGTAGTCAGCTGGCCGGTCTGAGGACCGTCGAGATTATGGGCCGTCGCGACGTACGGGGCCGTGCCGTTGCTGGGTGCCACCGCGTCGCGTCGGCACTGAATCTTCTCATCTGCCCACGGCTGACGAAAGACTATTATGATGGCTTTGTTGTGTGTTGTGGCTAGACTCTGTAAGCTATGGGGTAACGTAAAGACAGCAGTGCCTACTCACAGACCCTGTGGTATGTGAAGCGTTGTCGTGGAGTATGTTGATAGCTTGAGGGCTCACAGACTGTGTTGTACGGTGTGTGAAGCTGTGGAGTTGTTGACTATTGTCGCTACTTTGGATCGCTTCCAGCGAGACCAGGATGACGGCGCCTCACATACCTTGCCTATTGGCCGAGGGATACTACCAGGCAGCTGGAAAGACGTTGATACTGCCTGTGTCTCTGGACGGTGTACATACTTCACGTCTGCCCATAGCTGCTGAAAGACTATAAGCCTAAGCAAGTAGGGTTGGATGTTTAGTATTAATAGAGTCTGGCGCTCTCTATATATACCTAATCTGCGACCCTTATCAATTCAACAGCCTTGCCGCAGGTGGTGGCAGTTCTAGAGCGGTACCTAGCCCTCGCTGCGATAGACGCTACGAGTTGGAGTTACTTTCAGAGTGTCACCCAGACACTGCATCGACCTCATCCAATCTCTGGTACGTTGCTGGCGCGATAATTGCTTTCTATGAGGAAGTTATCCATTGCGTATTGTGGTCAAAGGATCATATCTACAAATGCGTCTGCCCGCAATGCTTGACGCAGGGACTCGCAATTATCATGATGGGAGCTCTGTTCGCATTAGGATGTCTTGTGCACTCGTCATTGGCACCTTGGAAGCACAGCCGATGGTTGCCTTTGGCGTTGATTCTGCTTTTGTGGACGGGATCGTTGGCTGAAGCGCGGCAGCTTTACAAAACCTGGTCAGCACAGGGACTATTCTGCCCTCTTCAATCGTCGAGCCCTGTTCTTATCCAGAGGCACTAAACTTTCCTAGCAATATCCAGGTCTCGGTCGCGACTTAGGCAGATTGCGTTCTTATTAGCAGCATGTTGCTACTTGTAATCCTTGAGTCTGGGATAATCAACGTGTTATGCATCTGCGTTTTCGATCTTTCTCCCCTCGATTTCTTCATCTACAAGGTCTGAAAGTAAAAAACGTACGCTGTTCAATCTTATGCGCAGCTTGTGAAAGACGAGTGTAAGAATCGGTAACGGGCTCATAACGTAGCGTGAAGCCAATGCATGTACCCAACAAATAACCGCACGTCTGCGTCGATGGTCTCGTTCTTGCTAGCCTTTATTCAGGACAACCCGGACTCCATCGCGTCGAGCAACCCTCGCCACAAGAATACCTACCCTTATCTTTCATGTTCTCGATCTGAAGCTCTATTGTGCATTCACGCGAAGCTAATCAGCTTCTGTCCTCCTGAGACAAAGTCATGGACATGCTGTTGAACCTTTTCGAATCGCACGAAGTTGCAGCTCCCACTTTCGAGGTGGTTGAAAAGTGATGCCAGCCGTGGGAACTGGCCGTTGCAGTTTCTGTTTGGGCAGCGATAAAGCTTTTCGCTATGGGCTGGCGAGTTCAGATGTTGATTTAGTGCTTGAAGCGTGCCATATTTTCGGTGACACAGGTAGCATTCAAAGTTGAAGCCGTTCCAAGTCGCATTTGTGGCGATAGTCTGAGTGTCGAAGTCATTGTAGGTAAGCAGCTTGTTTGTCACAAGGCCACCGGGATCTCGCTGACTGATCGCCTGAAATATTGTGCGGTAATTGACACCCTTTGCTTGTGGGCACGACCCAGTCTCAAGATGATGCGAAAGGCCAGTGGCTGAGGTTAAACGCACTTTGCAGAAGGGGCACGCAGCATTTCTGCCTCGGTGAATGCTCGAATTGAGGTGCTTTTGAGAGTCAGCAATGGCCTTGTTTGATTGAAGAAAAGAGTGGCAATTGCCAACGTGTATGTGGATCACGTACCATCTTCAAATCGTTTTCGCTCTGGAACGATCTGCTACAGCTGTCGCAGTAGTACTTCTTATGATGATCGACAGCATCCATATGCTGATCTGCGGACCTTTGCGTATTGAATCTCCGATCACACGTGTCGCATTCAATTGGAGGTTCCCAGTGTTCGGTGTCGTCCATATGCTGGTCTGCTGATCGTTGAGTAAAGAACACCCGATTGCAGGTATCACACTCAAACTGTGCTTTCCAATGATCGGTGTCGTTCATGTGTTGATTGGCTCTTTGTTGAGTGTAGAACTCGCGATCACATGTATCACACTCATAACGTGGACCCCAGTGATCGAGTGCGTTCATGTGTTGTATGGCCGCTTGCTGACTGCCAAACTCACGATCGCATGTCTCGCACTCATTGTCATAGTACATCTCTGATGTACTTCTCGCACTCCGGCCTGGAAAGGTAGGAGTTCCGTGGGACGGGCAAGAAATGCAGCGACGCAGGCGAGTTGGAGCATCTCTGGGAATTTAAGGGTGCTCGGCTGGGCCCGTGGAGCCGGGCACCGGCCCAAGTGCGATGCGCCAAATTCCCGGCTTATCGTGTTCACGGCAGGCGGGGTCGCAGGCGCTCGGTGCGTCGAGATACTGGGATCAAACGCTTCTGTTTCCTTTGGTGTGCCTACGTCAATTCCACCACCACCATCTCTCCGAACCGTCGTAAAGGATAAAGTGTCAAAATACCTGACCTAGATATCTTTTAGTACTTCTACGTTGGAATTTCACATTCCTGTGACTCTGTTGCTTGCAGATGTGTCAAGTTGACGTCGGATCCGGGTATCACGCCGCATCGAGGGGTACCGGTACCTAGCCCAGATTAGTACATCGAATCAATAGGTCGCGCGCAGTCCTCCCTTCAGGAAGTCAAGTCATACATCTTATTAGTACGCGCTTGAGGTAACCTGCGATCTCAATTCTATTGGAACGAACAACGTAGTATCACTTCAGCAGTGCTGAACTGGGCCTAGACGGGCCACATGATTTCGACACCCGTTTCCAAAGCATCAGCGTTCAGTAATCTGTGCAGATCGCACACCCTTGCCACATATGGGCCCTGACGTGGCGCACTGGATGCCTAAGAGCTCGTACGACTTCATATATCTTTTACACTGTACTGTACTACTAGCAGCTATCAGTACATTGCACCGCATGACTTGTGATTCCAAACAAGGAGGGTCATGCGACCTGATGTCTGGTTACGCATCATGTGAGACTTGGGATAGACACAATGAACCCTTAAGTATCTGCACTTGACCTTCCCATAAAGGTGTTCCGACAGCCATTACTGTACTTAGACTTGATCTGGACGTGATTTTTCCGTTGACACTCGGCGTCTCTCATCCTGTATGTAACGTCCATTACTGTCTAGATCTTTCACAGGCGCTTAACTCGCTTACCATAACCACTGCTGTTCTCCTCAACGAGGCCAGATTCTTTCTTTCTCATCTCAATAGGTCTATGCCTTTACATAATTGCAAATAGTTAACGGCTTTCAGCTTGTACCAAGCCCGCTCCTAGTGTTAGCAGTCTCAGCGAGTAGACTATGTCTTCCGCTCGGGGTCAACGACTCAAAGCAAATTGCAAGATCATTTGGGGTGACGATTGCGAGTACGACCTGGATCTGGAAACTGACGACTATATCGACTACGCTTGCATTGTGAAGAAGGACTTCGGATTGTCGTTGGGTCCACCGTTGACGATGACCTGTCTCTGTCCTTCGGAGGAAGCAGCCTGGGCAGAACTAGACAGAATGTTGGGACTATGGGCGCAGCAAGTTCAACGAGGAACGCCAATGACCAAAAATGAGACTTTGGACATTTTTGGTGGACGACGAGGCCAGTACAAGCAGCTTCTGAGGAGCTTTATAGACGAGTTGGAGAAGAGAGCAGGAAATATCGCAGAATGAAAGACTTGTTTGTACAGCCTCTCAAGGTCATCAGTTTTTCCTTCGACTGATCGCAGGCAGTGAAACACGCAGCGGGACGATAGAACACCCAATAAAATAATACATCAATGCATTTTGGCTCGAAAAATTAACTCGTTCATCCAGATGGAGTCAAATTGCATCGTCCAATCGTCATGCAAAGAATACAAGTCACAGACAGACTTTGCAAGATCAAGAAATCTGATATGACATTTGACGGCGTCTAAGTTGAAAGCAGAGTGGCAGTAGCAGCATAGCTAGGATAGATTGGCAACACCTTGGACAGCTTGGACATATCCCACAAAGTCTATAGAGACATGCTGTCTACAGAGACCCTAGATCACACAGTAGGGTTCGCTGCGTTGAGTGTTCTGTTCAGGACTCGTGTGACCTGCGAGGGGAAAACACTATGATAAATGTAGTACATCTATCACGTCCGCTAAACTCTCTCCACACAACAGTCACGGATGTAACTATTTACATCACCTCTATCCACTCACACTGTTGCTGCATATGCACTGAGCTTGGTTACAGGCCAGCAATGTCCGCTATCTTTGCTGGCGTTACGACCGCTCTGATGCGCTGTCAGCTTGTGCAACGCCGATGACCCACGTAAGTGGCTTCTCGAGCGAATCGGCACGATCCTGGATCCGTCACTATCAGTAGTTTGTGCGTTATCGAATGAACTCGCTCGCCGTTGGGCGGGGCAGCGGTGGTCAGCCCACATGTGACCTTGTTGCGCAAGGATGCTCTCAACAACATTCCGAATTCGTCCCTGGAATCCATGAATTCACACCTCTGTCTTTATGACATTATATCCTAGTATATACCAATTGCGCTATTCGACGTGTTTTCGCCAGCTACCCAACGTTTGGACAACGATGCTTATTCCACCAAACGACGATTACATCACACGATTACGAAAGCTGGTGGAGCCACCAGGGACACTCGCAGAAAATGGCTACACAATGCAGCCGCTGACTGAAGACGAACTATCGTTGAAAAGGCGGTGTCTGGGATGTAAGAAGAGTAGGATACGGTACTCAGGATAGAGCTGTGGAACTGGACTGACTGACTCCAGCCATGCATCAGTTGCGCATCAAGCGGCCTCCAAAGAATGGTATTTCACCGCAGTTAGATAAGACGGGGCATGTTTCCAGCGATACTTCTTCGCACATGGTCATCCAGAAGGATTTGAACGTTACGGCTGGCGAGCAGACCGCAACAAAATCAGAGGGTCCCGAGCCACCGAAGTTTCGTTGTAGATACCATGCCGGACGGCTTGATCGAAAGGTCAGTATTGACCATTCCGTCTCAAGATAAGTGCAAAATTGCTGAAATTCTATCGAGGTCTGGACATGTTGCAGTCGCAACGCATCGGCTGAGCCGTGTGGTGGAGCTGACATGCACATTCCCCAGAACATATCCATGGATGCTCTGACCAATAACTATCAATTCCACTGTACGCCACCTGTAGGTAATACGCCAAGAGACCATAGGATTGCGGTTGCTCTTGACTGCGAGATGGGCATAGCTGTCTCCGGAGATTCAGAGCCGATCCGCGTAACCTTGATTGATTACTTCTCTGGGGAGACACTCGTGGACAAGATCATTGTTCCAGATGTGCGCATGCAGCACCTCAATACCAAGTATTCTGGGGTGTCCTGGGATGATATGAACAGAGCCAGTAGGCAACGGACCTGCTTAAGAGGAAACGCAGGCACACGCAAAGCGTTATGGAGATATATTGGACTGAAGACGATAGTTGTTGGGCATGGTGCCAATAACGACCTACGTGCGTTGAGGTGGATGCATAAATCTGTCGTGGATTCATTGATCATCGAATCGGCTCGTGCAAAACGAGCAGAATTGAGAACGGCCGCGGGGAAAGAGAGCGTTGACGAAAGAATCGCCAATCCGAGAAGCGACAAGGGAGGCATACGACCCGCTTCAGTCTCGACAAACGCAACTGGAATTGCAGAGACGTCGGTAGCAAATGCGCTCAAAGTGACCGCAGTGCGTAAGCCCGGACAACTATCGCTCAAGACGCTAGCAAAACTTCGCCTTTGCAGAGAAATTCAAACAGGCGGGAAGAAAGGCCATGACAGTCTTGAGGATGCACTCGCTGCTCGGGACCTGGTCCATTGGAGCATCATGAATCCTGACGAAGTCGGCCATTAGGGAATCTATTTTCCACAAACACGGCAACAACAAATGCTACCAGACACATTTTTTATCTGTAGTATCTGGAACACGTTTTGAACATGGCCTATATCTGATTAATGCGTTCCCTCGAATTAGTGTATCAAAGGCACTCTAGTAGGCTTATAATTTTAGAGAGTAAATGAAATCTTAGGACCATATCTAGTTAGGCATTAGCTTTATCTGTAGCTGGCCCCTACTCTCAGGGTCCGCTCCTAACATATTCGTAGCGTCTTATCACCCTGAGTAAGTCGCCCAAAGAGTACGATGTTACAAGTTCACAATTAGTACCAGTCCTGGTTTCTGCGAGCCCTGGCTTCCTCAGAGCTCGCATACATTCCTCGCTTGGACGTCTTGACGCCTAATCTGCATAAACCGGTTAAGTGCTGTGCGCCTGCTAGAACACCATCAATGACTCGTACATCGGTACCGACTGCTCGCTCAACGGCAGCCTTCGTGTTCGTCATGCCAGCACAGCCCAAGGTGAGTACGTCCGCACCGCCAGCGACCAACTCTTTCCCGACTTCGCACATAATGTCAAGCACTTCGCCTTCGGGTCGTGACTCAAGTTCCAAGACACCGAGCCCGCAGCTCTTCACACCAGCGCAGAAGCCTGATAGTCCATAATGCCGGACAGAGTCTTCAAGCGTATATCGAGCGCGATGGGATGTTGCTATGATACCGAAACGTCCACCAAGAGTGCGAGCGGCATACAAAGATGCTTCCATGATACCGACGACTGGCTGCGAGAGCTCTTCCCTGAGCATCTTGACAAGAGCGTGGTCGCTGTAACAAGCGACGAGGAACGCGTCGTAGTGATGCGCAATTGGGATGATGGCACGCGCCGCAGCTGCAGACGACATGATGTTGTCGAAGCTACCTTCTATGGCTGAAGGTGCCGGTTTGGGTGCGGTAAAAGCATGAACTGTAACATCGGGTGGCAAAGATGGCGCGAGCATATCAAGGCAAGCCTTGGTCATGGATTCAGTAGTATTTGGATTGCATAGGAGTATGTTGATTTGTTTTCTCGATGGCGCGCTGGACACAGAGGCCCGTGGTCTCTCAGACGCGTTGTCCGTTGTGTCCGTTGTGCCATGGTCTTGAGACGCCGTCGTGGAAAGTCGGGGAGGTTCCACTACGCCCGCTTGCGACGTCAGAATATCGTAGTGTTCGATCCTCCGGTGCCTGGCAAAATCGAATGTTCTCGTCTTCCCTGGCGAGCATCTGTCAAGATTGCAATCCGCAACAATAACCTCGTCAGCTTCCGTCTTACTTTCCACGATAATCTTCCCATCAGGACCGATGATCGTGGAGCCACCTACCAAGTCATATTTGCCATCGTCAAGTCCACAACGCGCGGCGCTTACGGAGAAGCATGAGTTGGTGTAAGAGTGTGCCTGCATGACCAATTTGTGGTGGAAAATGGCTTCCTCGCGTGCTTCTGCTGGCGTTTGTTCTGCTGACGTTCCCCACATCTGCGGCGCGAATCCTGGAGTATTGAATCCAGTGAACACGACCTCTACCCCTTGAAGTCCAAGACATCGCCATGCTTCGGCCCAGCGTCTATCATTACATATCATCATACCAAAGATTGGCTCGCCACGTTCCTGGGCATTGTCGCATAGATCTGGGACGCGGAAAGCCTTGAAGCCCAGGTTCCCGGGTTTGAAGTATCGCTTTTCCAGCTGATTGACAGCATCTGGCTCTGGAAATGGTTCAACGTCGCCTGGCAGATGGACTTTGCGATATTTTGAAAGAATGGAGCCCGATTTGGCGTGGTAGTACACGCACGCATTGTAGTGGTCTCCTTCGTCGGTGGATTCAGCAAACCCAATACTGATGTCAATGCCTAGCTCTTTTGCTTTGTCGAAAATTGCCCTTGTCTTTTCTGATGTCGTGACATCGCCGCGCTCAAAGAAGGTTTCGAGGTCCGCTTCGTCTTCGATGAGATAACGTGGGAAGAACGTAGTGAAGGTACACTCCGGAAAGAGTACGACTTGAGCACCAAGCGATGCGGCCTCTGTCAATAACGCGATGAGACGATCAATTGTCTTGCGTCGGTCGTCAGTACGGTGAACCGCCCCAACTTGCGCAGCAGCAATGCGAATGGTGCGAGTCATATTGGGGGTAGGAACGAAGGTAAATCGTGAACTATATGAACCTGTTCGCAGGGGAAAGTAACATTTCCATGGACATTCTCCATCTACCGCGCAACCCTTATCAGATGAGGGGTTGATGCTCTTGTCTTCTGCCGCATTAGGCGGCTTCTGATCCAATCAAGTGCGTCACCAAGTGGATCTTCGTGTAGAGTAGAGATGGGACTACCATACCGGTAAACAGCTTTCGAAAACATTCGGTTATTCTGCAGTGCGGCGAATTTCATGGAGACGAACGGCTCTCTACGAGAATGTGTTCTGAGGTATGGTATCTGTCGTTCAAAGAGCATGTGACGTTTGCTTGTCATCGATCACCACGGTCAATGCCATCTACTTTCTCGTGCCATCAGACCCAACAAAACTAGTGAACACACTGCGAAGTGCGAGATACTTGTAGCGCAATGTGACAGTCGCGTCGCGTCGCGTCGGCATTGAGAGTCGCGGAGCAGCCAAGAGAATGACGCGCATCGTGCCTTGTTTCGCACTGAGGCTGTGGGCTGGGCGACCGCAGTTGTGCCGTCCCGCCATCTCGACCACAGAAATCTCGTCTTCAAGTCTCCAACCTCCAAACCATCGCGTAGACGACAATTGTCGCGCAACCCGTCTCTAGAGCAATTGCCTGGGGTATTCTTGCAGCTTCCAAGCAAAAGCCAATCAACGGCATTCTCGGTCCCGGTCTCCAGGGCCCCCCACCTAGGAGCCACGATGCCTTCCAATCACCACAACAACTCGGAATCTACACCCCTGCTACACAGCTTCATCCCGCAACACATCCATCCAGATGGCGAAAGCGGTCGTTCCGGCTTCCACCCATCGCATTTTCTGAACGTCTCGTGGCGCTCCGGTAGCAATGCCGCGAAATACGTCAACATCCTCTGGCCATTCGTCATCGTCGCTATCGTTCTGCACTATGCGACTCCCGGGCATCCCATTGCGATCTTCGTAACGTCGTACATCGCCATGGTACCGGTCGCCAATTTACTCGGATTTGCTGGCCAAGAGTATGCGCGAAAGATGCCAAAGGTGTCTGGTATTCTGATTGAAACGGCCTTTGGATCCATCGTCGAGATAATCCTGTTTCTCATTCTCATCTCCAAACACAAGACTGGCGACGGCTCATCTGAACACGGGAATCTCATTCCGGTGATTCAGGCTGCTATATTGGGTTCGATATTGACCAATTTGCTGCTGTGCTTGGGGCTATGCTTCTTTGTCGGTGGGCTTCGCCAGGCGAGCCAGAAATTCCATGCATCTGTTAGCGAAGTCGGCAGTGGTTTACTACTCGTTGCTGGATTTGGACTCTTGATTCCGAGTGCGTACTATTCGGCTCTTAAGGGACAGGCTGTTGAGAAGGCATCGAAACATCACGAGTTTACCGAGAAGATCCTCAATCACAACGTGCTCAAGATCAGTCAGGTCACTTCCATCTTGTTGATCATCTCGTTCTGCATGTGAGTTTTACTGTTGGAATCGCTACTCAAAGATTGTACTAACGACTCCCAGTTTCATCTTCTACAACGCTCGCTCCAACCACTCCATCTTTGATTCCGTCCTCGAAGCTGACGAACACGCTGATCTCGATCATCACGAGGATGTGTCCAAGCCCAAGTTCACTTTCACAGAGTGCATTGTGGCGCTAGTCCTTTCTCTGGCCATTGTCACTCTTCTCGCCGTATTCCTGGTTGAACGCATCGAAGACGTCGTCGAGGCCGGCATTCCGGATCAATTCCTCGGTCTCATCATGTTGCCGCTCGTCGAGAAGGCAGCAGAGCATTTGACAGCGATTGACGAGGCATGGGATGGTCAGATCAACTTTGCGCTCTTCCATTGCATTGGGCCCTCGATCCAGACAGCGCTGTTTAATGCGCCCTTGGTTGTTATCGTGGGTTGGTTCATGGGTAAGGATATGGATCTGAACTTCGAGATCTTCATGATCGTGCTGCTGGTGCTTTCTATTCTCGTTGTGGGCAACTTCTTGAGGGACGGCGAGTCCAACTATCTTGAGGGCGCTCTTCTAGTCGTAAGTACATGACCGTACACTAAAGCGACTTATGCTAACAGGCCTAGATTGTTTACGTGATCATCGCGGTTGCTGCTTGGTACTACCCAAACCCTGATGTCGCATCCTCGAACGGGTCTGAATGATCAACACCTGATTGCCTAGACCACCATTATAACTACACCCAAGCACGCACCTATGGGCGCATGGGTGCCATATTAAAGCTCGTTACGGTGTCTTGATTATCAAGACTACTACTCCTCATTGTAACATCACGATCACATTGTACCTAATGGACTGAAAAACATGGACAACCCACAAGTATATCAATGCCACTTCTGAGACAAGCTACGTTCACGTTGTATATATTACATCAATGCTACCCTTGACTCGCTATTTTACCTACAGAGCGTCTCTAGTGTCCCTTTACACCAGCCTGCTTGACCAGCTTGGGGAACACAGGAGTACCAAACCCAGTAACAGGATCCCAGCCCTCGGTGACAGGGAAGCCCTGGACATTGCATCCGTAGCTGAAGCCCTTGGTGATATCGGTGAGACCCTTGTATCCCTTCTTGTACAGCCATGGGTTCAAAAAACCCAGAGTCGGCTTGCCATCTGCGATCAGTGCGTCGTTGACGAGGGAGAAAATACCAGCGGTAAGAGGGCTGGAGGCTGAAGTTCCGCTGATGGTGCCTATGAGGTGTTAGCAGATATCTCATCGCGATCGAATATAATTTGGACAAGGGGATGACGTACCCTCAGTTCCATTCCAGAAGTACGCAAAGTACAAACCCTGCGCCGCAAGATCGGGATACGCACGTCCTTCCTTGTTGTAAAGACCCTCGTACAAATCCCCAAGAGCCTTGACATACTTGGGCACAACCTTGTCCTGGTACTTCGGGCGCTCAAAGTAGTTGGAGAAACCGCTGCCACTAGAGTACAAGTCGCGGAAGCCGGCGGTGGTGTTTCTCGACGGGCGGTAGGCAGACTCTTCGGGCTCAAAGTTCATGGTTGCGCCGACGGTCGTGACGTACGGGCACGAGGCGGGGAACGAGGGCGAGAATTGGTACGTGTTCTTGCCATCGTTGCTGTAGCACGTGTCTGTGCCGCCGAGACCGCGGTCGCCGGAGGAGAAGAAGAGGGTGGTGCCGCGAGCACCGACCTGGGCGAATTGTTTGCACACGCGCTCGGCGTAGGAGCGGGGAACGGTCTGCTCAGAGTCGCCGTAGGAGGTGGAGATGACTTGAGGGATGGAACGTTGAGACAAAAGCCAGTTGACCCAGACGAGGTAGGGCTCGTTGGTGTTGGTGGGTGTAGAGGTGTCAGGGGTAAAGGGCGGGGAACCTCCGGTAGAGTAACTGGTAATGGGGGTCTTCCAGCTGATTCCTGAGATAGCCTGAACATCGAGGTTGGCCTCGCGCGAGATTCCCTCAACGGTGGACTGGTTGTAGGTCAATGGACCATCTTGGACAGGGCCATTGTCAATGGAGATCTGCTTGAACGCATAGGCCTGCGAGGAGGCTTCAGGCCGGTACTTGTCGAGGAAGAGCTTGGTATCAGGGCGAATGGGAATCTCGCCAAGATAGTTCGTGAAGGCGACCTTGTTCTTGTCGTTCGCCTGTGTCTTGTACCACTTAGTCGAGTAGAGAGTCTGGAAGCATTCGGGGGTCACAGAGGTCACGTTGCACACTGCGGCAATCGAGGTGTTCTTGGGTACAGTGTAGCTAGCGGGTACTTCCACAGATTCACTGACCCAGGTCGCCTCTTGCTTGGCGACATGGAAAAACGAGGTTGTTGGCTGGATGGCATCGATGTGGTCGTGCAAGTGACGCGGAAGAGACCATTTGGTGGTGCGCGAGACAATGGAACCGTCTCTGTGCTTGTAGTTGTGATACTCGGTGTCAAGAAGATCCTCAACAACTTCAATGGGTAGATGGACAATGACCCAGTCCTTTGCGGAGCTGTAGCCAAGGTTCTTTGTATCGATACCACTCTCGCGCAACCAGTCGTGCACAAGATCGTGGGTCTCTGAGCTGGGTGCGACGAGCTCATCTACCTCATCGGCGCTCAAATGCTGGCCGTACCGAACGTGGTCTGGGTCAGAGACTAGATAAGATGTCAGCGCTGCTCAAATTCGCAACCGATGCCCACTCTATTGTACCGTCCCATCAGGATCGGGAGATAACATCATGTGCTCGAATGCTCGCTGAGCCTCAACGCGTCTGTGTGACATCTACTTACCTTCACTGAGGTGTCGGTCAAGCTCGTCAAAGCGACCCTGCTTGAGACCAATTTGAAGCTCAATGGTCTTGCCGCCATGAGAGCGCTCAAGCTTCTGCCATCCTTTGGGTACGTGGTGGGTTTCCTTGACAACGTACGGCGAGCGCGCAATCGGGGTCGCAAGAGCCTCGCGAATCGCAATCGCGACAAACAGAGCAGATGCGAAGAGCTGCATGATGGGAGTGAGTGAATCGGGAAGTATTCGCACGAGTGCTGCGTGATTGTGCCTTTGCGGCCTTACTTAAGTACACGCACGTACTCTTCTCAGCCAACATCGCAAACAAGGGCCTCTCGGCGCATCAATCACACGCAACAGGAAGGTCGAATTGCGCAGACACGCCGATCCCCTGTATTAGTACGACGGCAGAGCGCGTTTGATTGATGCCGGGAAGACATCGTCATTCACAGAGCATCGGAGGAGGAAGCGCAACTCGTGCACGGCTTGGCTGCACCGATTTACCCTTGTATCCAGCCACGCTAGTGCTCAAATAGGCAGGTGTCAAAGGCTTCATATCAATAAGACACGATAATCAAGCACGTCAAGACGCTAAGACCTCGACCTAAGCTTCTACTTGGGAAGCTTGATGGCTTCTTGGAAGGTGGGTACAGAGTACGAAGAAGCTCCCGCATCGCGCGTTGCCACCAACCTGGTTGGTGTCAATGTTGCCCGGTATCTGGACCTGCGTCTGACATGGATCGTGTTTCCAGGGGTCTGCCCCTGTGTCACTCATGAGTTAGCGGATCTCATGCCAAATTCAAGAGCCCAAGCATCTTTCCTTCCTACCAAAATATCTTTGAAATGGTAGCCACGTAACCTACCGAGGCGAATAAGTCAAATCTCAAGAGGCCTGGAGTGTATTCGATTCAACGAACACCGCTATATAGTTCGACATGTTCTCTACACATGAGGCAGCCAGTGGAGCACCAAATCTAGATTATTGCATGTACACATCTCAATTGCCTTTATTATCAATCTCGATTACGCCAACATCACCCCAACGCTCATACAAATTGAGTGTCGAGATGAACTCGGCCAGCCCCTCTGGATCGGGCCCTACCCGCTTCTGGAGCTTCTTGGATGAATAGTATTGCCAACGATATGCACTACGTCTTAGCATGTAAGGTAAGACAATGCGTACTTGATAGCTTAGAATGCACCACCCAATCCACAATCCCAAGTCTTCGACAACTGCTTGTAGATACACCGTCTAGCCCACACGATTCATCATCTTTCTTGCCGCATGATACGTACAAATAACACATTTCTATCCATGACATCGCGACGTATAAATCTCCGCTCAATATCCTTTCCAAATTCCACGTAGCCTACCAACGATCCACGGCCTGCCCTCCTAATCTACCTACTTCTCAGTCCCACTGCTATTCTCCCAATACTCAACCCATCGCGTATTTCATTTCCCGACATACATCTTCACAATCCATCCCATTACCCCACCAACAACCCACTAAATCACCCTCTCGCCTACTCTACTTCTCTACTCAGCCTTCACTGAAACTCACCATGTTCGCTTGCATTCTCCCATTTCACTACTCTACTTTACTCATGCTCGCGTGCACTCATTAGTTAGCAGAGTACCACGACTGCGGCGGCATCGAGGGATGAGGGATGGGGGAGCTGGAAATGCGAGTATGATGAGTACTATACGGGTTAGGCTCAAGGGAAACGTAGGGGGAATTTCGTGGGGACTCGCATAGGTCGTTCCTCAGGGTTTATGCTTTTTCTTGGGGCCAAGGGTCTTGGTGATTATGGCAATGACGGGATGAGGATGATATGTTTTGAGGCTTCAAGATGCGTGTATAATGTGAGGAAGAATATCATGCCAACGTTCGACCAACTCATCCAAACCCCCTTGCTATTCACACACACTCGTACTCACAAAACCAACATGAAGAACAACTCTAGAAATTACATTGCCGCACACCATCGATGCCCTTCAAGCTCAGAGGGTGAGGAAGCAAAGCGGCAGGGAAACAAACGGTCTTAGACCCGCCCGTCTTCTAATCAATGAGCAAGCTATTCAACCTCGCCTCTGTAGCAATGACATCCAACGCCTGTCTGACTTCAAGTACTCTCCGGCACTCGCTCAACCAGTCCTTACTCAGCACTTTGGCCCATCCTTGCAGCCCGTTCATCTCACGTGCCGCGGCATCGAGATCACCTTCCTCGAGAAGAATCTCTGTGCGCGCGAGCACAGCTTCGACGTCACCGCCGACAGCTAGACCTGACTTCTTGAATAGCACCTTGGACATGGCGAGCGACGCAATGTGCGAAGCTACACCAGCGTCCTCAGGTAGCAGCGCGGCTTTCCGGACCTCGGAGGCAACACGGCGGAAACGATCGATCAGGAGTGCGGAGCTGGGGATACCACGTTGGTAAGCAGCGGGGTTGATGCTGGCAATTGCGGCGCTAACGACGGGGTCATCGGCAGCGATCTCCTTGAGCGCGGCGAGTTCGCTGACAAAGGGCTTGGGAATTATTTGGGTCTCGAGCGCAGACTTGACGGCTTCGACGGCTACAACGAGATGTTGCGTCTTGAGGTTGGCGTCGACGACCTCATTCCACTCAGCGGTAAGCTTCTCGAGCTCGTGGACTGAGGAGGAGAGTTCGTTGAGCTTGCCAAGACGGCCATCGCGCTCAGCCTCGACGCGATCGCGGACGTTGGCGGTGAAGTTCTTTTGCAGGTGAATATTCTGCTCCAGAAGTTGATTCTTGAGCTTCTGCTCGTAGACCTTGTGGGCAGCCTCGAGCTCGGCCTGGACCTTTTCGTGGTATGTTCTTGAGAGACGCTCGCGTTCATTCTCATACTCTTCTTTCCAGTGAGCTTCCTGCTCCTGCATTTGGTGGTCTAGGCGCTGGACCAGCTCCTTGGCGGCGCCTTCGAACTCTTCGTGGGCGTTTTTGATCTGCTCTTCGGCCTTCTTTTGTACGCTCTCCTTCATGGTGTTGATGTCGGAGACGACCTTGGCAAGCTCAGACTTGGCCTTATCAAGAGCCGAGTTGTAGCGGCCATCGTGAGCCTTGTCGGCGTTGATGACGGTGATGATGTCGTTGACGATTTTGACGACGTCTTGCACAACAGGCTCAGTTGCTGAAGGAACACTGAGGTGGTCCAGCTGCGCAATTGATTTCTCTGGCTGTGCCTCCTTGATCACTTCTTTCTCAACGGGCTTTGGCTCGGCGACCTGCTTTGCTGGCGCAGCCTTCGCGGGGGGTGTATCCGAAGCAACCTTTGGTGGTTGACCTGCGGTGCTGGCCCTGTTGTTGTCGGCGACGGCGCTGACATGAGGACCCTTTGTCGCAAGATCGGCACCCTCGGACACGCGCGCAGTCAGTCCGCTCTTGCCGGGAATGGTGATTTTGTTCTCGCCCGAGATCTGGGGGTGTAGGCGTGGTTCGCCAGCGCGGCCCGGGAATCTCCGGCGGAACTCGCGCTCCTCGAAGTAGGCAACTGCATCCTCGCCAAAGGGAACGTACTCGGTGAAGAAGTCGTGGAAATTGTCCGAGACCAACGAGTACCAGACCCCCCCTGCGTAGCCGAGACCAGACAGAATTGTCAGCCACAGCAACAGCTTGCGGAAGACCTTCCTCTTCTTCTTGGGCTTGATGGGGTCAGATGCCACACTCGCGGTTCCGGGGCCGGTGGGTGGTGTCGTCGCAGGCTGGATGGCAGGAGCGTCGCGCGATGCGCCGGGGGCTACGTGCGTGGGCGCAGGCGGGGTCCTGGGCATGTCCGAAGCTGGGATGGTGGCGTCCTGGACAGGTGAGGCATTCGAGGGGCTTAATGAGGGCGTGACGGCGGGGGCAGGATTGGGGATGGCCGTCTCGCCCGCCTTCTTGTCGTCGGCGTAGAAGCGCTGGGCGAGGCGCCATTGCGGGCGGGCGGCGCGGGCCAATGGCCTGGCAGCTGGACGGGCCCGGAGAATGGAGGCGCGCAGCATGGTGGGCTGCCTCCGGATGGCGTGGGCTGAGGGCGGGCGGATGGAGGGGCGGCGTTGTTGATGGGCGTCGAGCTGCAGGAAGATTCTGGGAAGTCGCAACAACGTCAGGGCTGCTGGCCGCGTGCAGGGGCCAGGCCGGCTCCGATAGCTCCCGCACCCGCCTCAACCACCTGGGCACCACATCTCATACTCTCTCTGCAACAACAACTGTGCTACATTCCTGTGGCTTGATACTGAATAATTATTACAAACAATAAGTCTATCCATGCCGTGCGACCTGTACTGTAACAATGCCGCATCACCGAGACTCCAGCCCCCACCCTACACCATACCCATCTATTCGAGCCTCTTCTTGCCCTCTTCCAATCCCAACAGTCTGGCGTCGCTCTTGCCGCGCTCGTGCTTGGTTCCCATCAGAGGTCCGACGACCGCGTTGTGTGACACCTTGGACAGCGTTTCCTGGAATGCTTCAATCTGAGCAGGCTGGCGGTTGAGCTTGGGCCAATTGACCTGTGAGCACGTTAGTATTCATGTTCAGCGGCAAAGCAAGAGACAACTCACGTATAGAGTACCGTGGCCCCAGATGAAGTTCAAGCACACGCCCGTCGTGACAAGCGAGAACAGCAACAGCACTCGCAACGGCCAAACCGCGGCATCAGGTGCTCGACGCGTCAGGCTGCCCACGAGAATGAAAAAGACGCTTGCTGCAAGTATGTACGGTATCGACTGGATGAACAAAGGTCGTCGATCTGCGAAGAGAAGCTGCCCACCAATACCAGAGTCGCTGGGAATGTAATTGCCAAGGAACAGGTCAAAGGCGTCTTGTCGTGGTCCGTCGCTGAAGTTATTGAGGCGGTATCGAGTGATGGAGTTGTTCAGGTCCTGCAGCGCACCAGCCTTGGTGCGAACGCCGAGACGGGTGAAGTCTGTCTTGAGTGCTCCAGTCCCAGAGTAAGACTTGGAGACGACATCGGCGTTGTCAGCCCATACGTTGCGGAACAAGAACTCGAAAGCCTTGTCCTCTTCAGCGCTGTCACCCTCGCGCATCAGACCTAGATCGATGAGCATTCTAGAGAGGATGAACCGCCCCAACATGCTTTGCACTACATTGGTACGGTCGAGACAGTCCATGCAATTCGTCCTCACCACAGCAGTCTGGTGGCGTCTGACTTCGACTTGGCCCGAGTCGCCTGGCATGTCTACGCCACGGAAGTAGCCGTGCTTCAATATGTGTGGCTCGAGCTGGTCCAACAGGAGCTTGGCACGATGCCACTGCAAGCCCTTGGTCTCGTTGTGAAAGTCAAAGTACACGTAGTGGATGCGGTCGTATACCGTCTGCGCATTTGCGGGGTCAATAATGTGGAACTTTTCCTCTGTGATGCGGTCGCCTTGTACATTTTCCATGGGCGATGAGTGCAAGAGGTTGACCATTTCCTCATAAGCTTCCTTGACCCGTTGCTCGCGACCTTTTTGATTGACCAGATTGACGAGCCAGTTGTCGCCATACAGGCGTATTTGCTCGGCGAAATGTTTCTTTGCGGCGGGCAGAGCGTTCTCGACGCCACGAACTTGGAGCTTGGGAGTGTACTTCAACGTGTTGATCTCGGCCCAGTAGACAGGCACACTTCCTCGAGTCTGGACATACGACAAGACCTGCGTCTCCTTGCCGGCACCTCCAGTTGCAGCATTCTGGTTGGATCCAAAGCCACCTGCGCCCCCAGACGCATTGTCGTTGAGGATGATGGTCTGTTCCGTCTCGTTGAAGTTGGACACGTTGCCATTTTCGTCGATGCCGCGGGAGAAGTATCGCGTTCCCGCCTTGAGCCGCGATCGTCGCGTAATGAGTATAAAGGTCAATGCAGTCCCCTTGATGGATGTGTTCTTGATCTCCATCATTCCATACATGACGGGCAGGATGTAGGGGTCAACGGCAGGCTGCTGGCCGCTCGAGTGACGCCCATAGCCACCGCTGAACCCGCCACGAAAGTCGATGAGATCGCTAGAGACGAAGCGATTCCAGTAGAAGCGGTCATCTGCGCGCTTCCAGAGGGGTGTGGTGGGGTCGAGGTGGGCTTGGCGCTGGAAGGTGTTGGTGATGTCGAAGGAGTAGGAGAAGAAGAGCGGGGAGGCCTTGATGAGCGTCCTGAGCAGGTAGAGGTAGTTGTCCTCGTCGACGTCGTGCAGTGGGCGTTCTCGTAGGGGGAGGAATTCTGTAGCGATGACCTTGTATATCATGTGGCCCTTGATGCGCCCCATGGGCTGAGCCTTTGTGATGACGATGATGTACTTGTCTAGGCGCAGCTTGATCATGCCCAGGATGCCAGCGACGCTGGACACGCGCTTGGAGCCCAGCAGCTTGCCATCGTGCAGGCGAAGGTCGCCAGAAGGGCGGTCGACTACCAGGGTTGGGGCCGAGGGCGACGAGGGCGACGAGAAGGCATAGTGCGAGGGCGACGAGTGCACGTTGATGTCGCGGTAGGGGAGGGAAGCACTCATGCTGCACAATGGAGGATCGGCACTTGGGGGGCGGGTGCGTGGTGTTGTGTTATTCGCACTCGACTCTATGTATGGCGATGTATAGTGACCATGTTAGTGGTGTTTATTCGTAGTTGGCGGTTGGTTGGTTGGTTGGTTGGTTGGTTGGTGGCTTTCGTCATGGCGCGGCGGCCGGAGACGGCAAGCCGGGGGTGGTCAGGCTGGCAGGCTGGCAGGCTGGCCAAAGCACCTCGTCACAACCACCACGCCAGAACACCACCACTCGACCTCTTCGCCCATCCCAACTCCCCCAGACGTCCAGCCCACGCCCCCGCCACTACAGTCCCCCGATAGCTCCGTTCCGCTGCGGCACTCGCCCACCCTCTGCCCACCTCATCGCACCCACCACCGCCCCGTCCCGGCCGCCAACACCGCCAACACCGCCCATCGCCTGCCCGCGCCGCGTCATTGCCCACCATGTCCAACAAGGTGCAGCAAGGCCAACGGCCAGGCGGCGCCTCGAGATTTGCCCAGTTCAAGCTGGTGCTGCTCGGTGAGTGCTGGCTCTGGCTTATATAAGCATACAAAGACAACGCGTGCTGATCATTGCTAGGTGAATCCGCCGTGGGAAAGGTACCGCAGCAACGAGCTATCAAGCCAGCCGTGTCCGTCGCTAACTAGTCTCAGTCGTCGCTTGTGCTGCGTTTTGTCAAAGTACGTCCACCACTCAACATCACCACACCATGACCCAGACAGCACTGACTCGCGCAGGATCAATTCGATGACTACCGGGAATCCACCATCGGCGCCGCCTTCCTCACCCAGACCATCGCCCTCGACGAGAACACGACTGTCAAGTTTGAGATTTGGGACACGGCAGGCCAGGAGCGCTACAAGTCGCTGGCTCCCATGTACTACCGCAACGCAAACTGCGCCGTCGTCGTATACGACATCACACAGGCAGTATGTTGATAGCCATACACATGTCTGTTCCCAGATGTCGTGCTAACACCCACAGGCCTCCCTGGACAAGGCGAAAGCATGGGTAAAGGAGCTCCAGCGCCAGGCCAACGAGAACATCATCATCGCCCTCGCCGGCAACAAGCTCGATTTGGTCACCGAATCACCAGACAAGCGCGCCATCACCACAGCAGATGCCGAGCAGTATGCCCGCGAGGCCGGCCTCCTTTTCTTCGAGACGTCGGCAAAGACCAGCGAGAACGTACGCGAACTGTTCACCGCCATCGCAAAGAAGCTGCCCATCGACCAGGCTGGCCCAAGGAACCTTCGGCCTGGCCAGCAACGACAGGGCGTCAACCTAAGGCCAGAGGCGAATCAGACACAGGGCCCGGCTGGTTGCAACTGCTAAGAGGGTGCACTGTTTTCAACCAAGCGAAACGACTAGACTATATACCAATGACTAGTTGCACTCGCCTTGGCACGTCAGACTGTTTATATTGCGCGTGTGTGCTGGTTTCCTCTGTCTTGTTGGGTCAACGTTTCCTGGGATCCTTGGAGTACGGGTCCTTTTTCTTTTGAGCAGCTCCCAGCTGTGCGTTCATCAAGAAGATACACTGGGGCCACCTGACAATTTAATTAATGATTTCAGAATAATTTGCGTCTCGTTGCTAACATCTGACAGCATGCTCGCAACAATCCTTTTGGCCCGTCCATGCCCTCTTGCATCGTTTCTCTTTCACGAGTTCTCACCCCATCACGCTCGTAATCTCAAACTCCCACTCCTCACCTCTAACATACGTCTTCCCCCCCTTCCCCACCGTCACATTCCCTCTAGCCCCTTGATCCCAATACGTTCCCCTCTCCGCAACCCCAGTTAACCAATTTCTATTCGCACGTCAGCACCTCTCCGTACCCACATTCAACCCGGACCCTCTAGACCAACAAACTACATGCACCCACCCGTCATCCAACCAGCAAGGAAATGTGCCCACCTACCCTTTATTATCCCAATGCTTCTTGACACCCACCCTCCCCATATCCTCCCCCACAATCGCAAACTCATACATTGGTCCATTCCTCCTGTCATCATCGCTCGTCTCACACGGATAATATGTATATGGCCCTACCGCCGCGGAGGAGAGTCGTTGTTCTGGTCCCCCACCGGCCGAACACGCGGTCTTGTGGTCGCCATCGGTGATGGTGAATGTTATGAAACTGTGTTGGGGGTACGGTGATGTATCTTGGGAGTTGGCGGGGAGAGGGAGGTACGCTAGGAAAGAAGATAGGGTGAATGTTACAGGGCGGGTCTGAAGTGATGGGATGGGTAGGATGGAGGAGGGGGGGTGTTCTGTTGAGCGGAGGGGGAGGGCGGTGGTGAGGACCGCGAGAAGGAAAGGGATGGTGGATTTGAAATACATAATTGTGGTGTGAGGAGGAAGAGGTTAGGGAAGGTAGAGTGGAGGGATGGGAGGGGAGGTGGAAGATATGCATATCATCTCGTCTTCAGCCACGTTTGCGCCGTGGTAGCACTGCCAGCACCACCCCACCGCGAACTCACACTCTACACACCAATCTAGATCCCATCGATCGCCCGCCCACGTGCGCCACGAGCTGATCGTGAGGTAGCTGGTTGTACGTGCGTACGCAGTGGTTGCGGCTTGTGGCTTGTGATGGGACGTGTGGGACTGGTGGTGTTACGATTGACTGACCGACCTGGTGGCTGTGCGACACGGGAGAGCCGTTTTTGATGGAGGGGTGTCTGGTTTGGGTGTTGGACGGTTGGTCGGGCGCTGTAATGGAGGTTGTGGGCTTGACGGACTACTAGATTAGGGCTTGGAGGCTTGATGTAAGTACTAGTCTTGATGTGCGATGTGGGTAGATTGGGAAATGAGGATTCGATGGGGCGTTTGGAGTCTGCGATTTCGTCGTCGTTTTGTAGATTATGTGAGTGTTAACAACGGTTTGATGATGATGCGACAACGTGCTCCGGGTCCTTTCATACCCCGCTTCTCTCATGATGGGATCGGTGGCTTGGTCAATGTGAGGTGCTTCGGTCTTGCGATGACAAGGCCGTTTCGTTGGACATGGCGAACCTGGCGTTCGGTGTTGACGAATTGATCGTACTACCGGTGGACCAGCTACACGTCTAGCAAGCTGACCATTTGGTCACGAGTGGGATAGAGTGATTGCATCAGTGTGCTAGTCGTGACAGGATGCATGACGAAATCATCGATAACTTCGCAAATCGAACGTGTTGATCTGCGGAACACAACGCGCGAGCTATATGTGAGACTTATTATACCATCTCTTTCGCCTGTACTTCATTACCATTGAGGTAACACTAAATCATTGGCCACGTAAATGGGACGAAGGAGATTGAAGATGAGAAGAATGACCATCGTCTCCAGGCAACCTTCACATTCTCTACTCTTCGCACCAACGGCGGGAGACCCAGATATACTGCAAACTTAGTTGAAAGCGATTATGGGAATATGTATTTGTTCTCCACACTGCTCGCAAGTGAGTCAGCGGATAAGGCGTGCAGGCGTCGGACATCAAGCCTCATTCGGTTGGAGGGGGCGCAGGCTTACACAGTCAAAGTGACCACCGGCTCTGAACTTATTCTCTATATCACTGCGCCAGACAATATACAGGCAAATATCAGACCTTCATCATGTTGTCAAAGGAACCATCAAAACGCGCTCTGGGTCTCCTCGACAAGATCTCAGACCTCAGCGTCGGTCTCAAAGAAGGCGCCGATGGATCAAGACAAGGTCTCATAGATGCTTGCGCAAACCTCATCGCCGAGCTGCGAAATCCATCAGAAAACATGCTCCAGCTTCTCTGGGCCCAGCCCACCCATCTGAACGTTCTCTGGATGTCCGTGGAGATCAAACTCTTACAGGCCATTGCATCCGTCCCCTCATCCGGCGCCACCATCCCAGACATCACAGCCAAATGCTCCAAAAATCCCGATCCAATACTGGTCGGTCGCATGCTCCGCCACCTCGCCGCCATGGGCACTATTCGAGAGACCGGCCCAGGAATCTTCGCACCGACACCGACGTCCATTGCTTTCGCCGAACCAGCATATCAAGACTCCATCTTATACATTGCGGACAGTTTCCAGCCAGTGCATCAAGCCATGCCATCGTACTTCAAAGAAAATGGGTACAAGGTACCTGACTCTGGCGTCGACGGGCCGTTCCAACATGCATTCAATTGCAAAGGGATGCATTACTTCGAGTACTTTGGGGAAAAGGATCCGGAGATGGGGAGACGATTTGCAAGTATGATGGATAGCTGGAGTAAAGGGCGACCAAGGTGGTTCGATCAAGACTACTACCCCGTGCGCGAGCGGTTGATTGAGGGCGCGAAAGATGGGAAGCCGTTTCTCGTAGATGTTGGCGGAGGCTCTGGGCACGATGTCGAGGGTTTGCTCGATGTATTTCGAGCAGAACTCCCCGGTCCACTGGTCTTGCAGGATCGTCCAGAGATCGTGAGCCTAGCGAAGGTGAGAGAGGGTGTCGAGGCTATGGCGCACGACTTTATGACTGAGCAGCCAGTCAAAGGTGCGAGAGCGTACTATCTCCACTCCATCATACAGGACTGGAACGACGAGGTCAACTCTGCGATTCTCAAATCTATCATACCGGCGATGGAAAAGGGCTACTCGAAGATTCTGGCCAACGACTTCGTGGTACCGGATCAGGGGGCTCATTGGGCGCAAAGTAAGTACATGAAAAAAATATAAGGTACACGTGAAGGTTGCTGACGATTGTAGCGTGTCTGGATTGGGAGTTGATGGCGAGTCTCGGATCAAGACATAGAACGGAAGGAGAACATCGTAGGATGTATGAAGGTGTAGGGCTGAAGGTGACGGGCATCTGGAAGCATAGACATGGACTGGACTCCTTGGTTGAGCTTGAGCTCGCATAACCGTGAGAGTTACTGCATCGGACGCGTGTAGACACAAAACCGTCCTGTGGTTCCGTAAATGAAGCCTTCGAGGACACTGTCTAGGGTAAGATAGTTCTAGCGAAACACATAGAAGACTAAGCCTGCTACTAACCATGCATGCCACTGAGACGATAAATCACAAACACTGTAGGCTGCATTCGTGACCCTCGCTCCATCCGCTGTAGCTGTGTCTGTAGCGGCGCCGTCACGAATGCCACTGGTGCCACCTTTCATGAAGTCCCCAAAACCACCCGTAGCGGCCGTATCGAAGGACGAGACGGCCATCGTACTGCCTGTGACTACGACATGCGAACCGTCGGTAGCCGTAGGCACCCCACCACAATACTTTGAAGTACTGCCAGCTCTTCAATCACAGAATCTTTGGATTCCTATCGCCGATGAATGTTCACGGCTACAAAACGGATCGTCTACCTGTGGTACTTCGCGTGGTGTTCTCCCATTCGCACAGCGCCCGAGTCCTGGTTTCCAATCGATCGCCTCGTCTTCCTGGGAAACAATTGGTCTTTACGAGCTCGGGCCTGGAAGAAACTGGGGGATCACGGGAAACGGCTTAACTGGCTTCGACGATGTACACCTCAATAATGCTACTCTTGAGCACGTTCCCGTCACAGCCTATGCTGCACCCGGTTTTTGGATCGGACAGATCGGCTTGTTGCCTTTACCGCAACAATTCTCGGATGAAAACAGGCTCCCATCGCTACTCGAAACGCTGAAACAGGAAGGACACATACCAAGTTTATCATACGGTTATCAGGTTGGTGCAGCATATCGCGATACAGGAGTGCCTGGAAGTTTGGTTCTAGGTGGATACGACGAAGCACGCGCATCGCTTCCACTCACACTGAAGATGAACGCCGACTTGACACGAGCCCTCACAGTTGCGATCCAGGATATAGTAGTCACTAGCACGCTCAATGGTACCCTGTCCTTGGTAGGGACAGAACGTGTCGTGGCCCCCATCGATTCTTCGCTGACAGATATCTGGCTTCCGCAATCCATTTGCGACAAATTCGAGTTGGCGTTCGGCCTACTGTTCGAGGAAACATCTGGTCGCTATGTTCTCACCGATGCAGCACGAGATGTCCTCCGCCAACGCGGTCCCACCATAACGTTTACCATCGGCGCCAGCCCGATAGCTGGTGCCAACAACACCATCATTCGCCTGCCGTACGCAGCATTCGATCTACAAGCGAGTTTTCCAATCTTCACCAATGCGACCAACTACTTCCCAATTCGGCGAGCCGCGAATGAGTCACAATTTGCAATTGGACGTACTCTTCTTCAAGAGGCTTATCTCAGCGCTGACTTCGAATTCAAAGTCTTCAATCTCAGTGCTGCGAACTGGGATGGGCGCGGTGCCAATATTATACGAATTCCGGCCAGCAATGAGACATCCATCAAGAGTCCGCGCCCTGACCATGGATTACCGACTGGTACGGTTGCCGGAATAGCTGTTGGAGTTCTCGCGGCGATCGCGATGCTGATTGCTGCTGTCTGGGTGATACGCGTGCGACGCGCAGCGATCACCGTGCCAGACGCTATAGATTCCAAGATCCGCCAGGACTCATTTGCTTATCCCACAACACCTGAGCTAAAAGGCTTTCAGATCTGTGAGATGCCTGCATGCCATGGGCACAGCGAGCTTCGGTCACAAAACCTCGTTCCGGAGCTACCCAGTCCACAGCGTATACATGAGGCGCCAGTATCTTAAAGAAACAGATCATTGTAGAACAGTGGAACATTGCTTTCACCGCGACATCCTTGGAGGATTTGAATATTGTAGCAATGCTGAATGTAATGATCCAGTTTCCCACTCTTGATTGCTCCTTCCGTCGAGGTTTCTCGTAGGCGTGTGGGGATACGAAACTCATGTGAGAAACAGGAGAGCGCAGCATACCAAATTCTATTGACGCCAAAGGAGAAGGCCGAAGTGCCAGCCTTGGTGACCTGGGAGCGAGAGTTGCCACTCCTACCGACATATCCGTATTCTTCTTATGTTCTCGGTATTGCGATGAACGGGAATGCGCGGTCCACGGAATCGGCGAAGCAGGCAATCCTTGGTCCGACACAATCTGTGAGAGCTCGATCTGTAAAGATTGCGTACGACGAAGTGCCTAGCTATCCCCTTGAGGTACGTTAAGTTTTGACTCCGGATCATGGGTCGCTTGGGTCTCATATTCATCGACTAATATATGTTACTGCTTGCATATATCATTCTTGAACGAGTCTCAATCTTTAGCTAAAGCTAGGCTGGAGACTTCACGCTAGCACTCCCTAATGCGTAATGCGTAGCAATCGTAGTCTCGACGTGGATGCCATCCTTTTCGTTCGAAAGGCTCGGAGTGCCTGATTGGACTGGTATGTCGCTTGTGACAAGCGAGTCCTCCGAATCATGAGGTGTATGTCTTGTCCTCCGTGGCGACATGACACTGACTGTATGTCCATTTGTCCCAGTGTTATTCGTCTTCCGTCGATCCGATGTGAGTTCGTAGTGTTTGCCATAGCTGCTGGCCGCATTCTGCGTATTGCCGCCGATGAGCATAGATCGCAATGCTGGCAGGCATGACGCGATAATGGCTATAGCGGTTTCGACCATAGAGACAGTACATGTCAACATTGTCTCGTTACGATGGGAGTAGTAGGCTCGAATGACTATCCTGGTGTCAGTATCGATGCGCAGTAGGGCACCATTTGAGCACTCACTGCTTGAGATTATCACGAATATACCGAGTGCAAAGACGGCAGCAACGCCGAGCTTTTGTTTCAATTTCATCTGCAGCCTCATCACCATGGTGATCGGAAGAGAGATGATGATCGCGTCGCTTATGATGTTGACTATCCAGTATTAGTACGAGTTGAGTTAAGCTGCCATATCACTCACACAATATGGTAATCCAGTAGTTCACTGTGGCAGCTTTCGGATCACACTGATCTGTTCAAAACGTTAGCGAAAATCTCTTGTCTTAGTTGGAAATCGGGCCTTACAGTCAGGGTTTGTTGACCACCTTTTGTCATACGGGTAGCATTGGAACAGGATATCGAAGAAGATGATGAGGTAGGTGATGAGCAAACCACCTAGGGCGACATTGTACACGGTGATGAGCGTCGAGCCTGGGACCGCGAGGCGCTTGTAGAAGAGCACAAGCGCGAATTTGACGGCCCATAATGATGAAACATAAAGTATAGACCCAGGAACAATCATTTGCATGATGCCTTTGAAGTCCGCGTTCGGTATGTCACCAAGCCCTAGGTTCCACATATGCTGTTGGATTGCGAGATCCCCGATGAGGCACAACAATGCCAAAACGATGAGGCCGTCTTCGATCGCTAAGCCACCAAACTTGGTCCATCGCGTATACATACGCAGACAAACAAATGGAACAGCAGCTGTCCTATCAGCATTGGATTTTAACTCTGTGGAGAAGAACATACCGACGGTACAGATGTACCACGAGATCTGTGACACTGGTCAGTTCTCAACGGCAACTGCGAGATCGAACAGCACCTACCACTTGGCCGATTCCAGAAGTCCCCATCGTTATGAATGCGATTGTACAGTTGATTCGGACCGTGTTGCGTGTTCAAATGGAAGCGATCGACGGGGCGCAGACGATGTATTCAGAATGTGGAGTTCATCCTGGTATATGTAAATCCACCAGAGCTGTCTTCTCCTGACAACTCCAGATGTCAAGTACTCTAGTCTCCGGTGCCATCCGTTTAAGAATAACATACGCTCGCCCGTGGTGGGTCATTTAAAAACATGAGTTCCCCGTTACTACCAGGATATAGCCAATTCGTTTCCATGCTTGACCAGGCTTAATGGATGTCAGCTATGGATTCATGGTCAAGCTAGCATGCTTATTGGTCAAAAGAAGGACCCTATCAGTAGGGAAGCATCAATGGTGTGCGGAAGGGTTTCACGATGCCGTAGACTGTGGCGAGAACGACTTTTCTTGATTCCGAGGCTACCGCCAACGTTCATGCCCACTTCCGTCCCGCTTGTGCCCCGCTTTACAGGATGCTGACCCGGAGATTAATCCTTCACATGGGACTATGGGACTTTGACATCCTCATCACAAACTTCATGCGCTGCTTCTAGAATCACTGACAAGGTATCGCATCTGACCATGGGGTGATTCCGGGAAAGAGTCGGCCACGTTGTGGGTGGGGACAGCGAGTGGATCCTGCCGACGTTTACCCACACGCCGAGGCTTCAGCCCTGATGATTCGCACTCAAAGACACCAGAGTTCTGCCCCTATGTCATGTTGCCGGTAGGGAAATACTGTCGACAATGCGATTGACGATTCACGTCCCGGCCCGGGGGGCCTAATGCGTGCCAGTCTCCGCGCGAGTACTCGCCTGGTGCATTGTTCGGCAATGCCCGCAGCAAAGAAATTTTCGAGGGTCGTATCGAATGGACCACTTGGTGTGCTTCTGGTCGAGCAGACCGTTCAAGGATTCACATCCTCATTGGACCTGAATCACACGTGGTATATATCTACGATCGTCAGCCTCAGGTGCGACATCGCCTGGGCCTTTCATTCCTTCCCACCACCATCCATTCCGTCGGTACAATGGGGATTCTCTTCGGGCTGATCACCTTGTGGCTGGGGATCTGCATTGGGGCAGAATGCAGTACCACAAATGCGATTAACATCGTAAACGGAGTGCCGAGAGTCAGCCTCAGCCAATCGACGATGGAAGGGTTCCTCGATCTCCACAATAATCCAGTGTTTTTGGGGATCCCGTTCGCAGATACGACAGGAGGACAGAACCGGTGGGTTCCATATGCCATCCCTTCACACACACGTACTTACGGCCATCCAGATGGAAAGCTCCTCAGGATGTGCCAAAGGGCAGTGCCGATGCTGTGTTCGCCGCAAAACAGTATGGCGCTACTTGTCCTCAGGCTATCTCTGGCACACTCTACTCGCAGCAAGGCGAGGACTGCTTGAACCTGAATATCTGGGCTCCTGCCGAGGGTGTAGATCTGCCCGTTTTCGTTTACATGTATGGTGGTGCCATGGTCACTGGTTCGAGCAGCAACCCCATGTTCCAGGGCAACAACTTTGCGCGTAAGGGTGTCATCTTTGTGAGCTTCAATACTCGTGAGAGCATCTTCGCATACCCCAACTCCGCCGAGCTTGAAGGATCTACCGTATCGCAGAACTTTGGTATTCTCGATGTCGACAAGGCTTTAGAATGGGTCCAAGAAAACATTGCCGGTAAGTAATCAATGTATGCTACAAGTACTGCAACGATACTAACAATGTTTGCGCTCTAGCCTTCGGCGGGAACCCCAATCATGTCGTCTTTGGAGGACACAGCTCTGGCGCGTACGTACCTCAGGCTCTTTCGAATAATTCCTGGACATCGCAGCTGAACTATGTAGTGTACAAGTCGACCATTATCTCTGGAATCACCCAGACGCGAAGCTTGTTGGGAGCGTGCAAATGGCTGCAAATGCAAAGTCTGGCCCGGCCGTGGCACCCGTGAACCAAGCCCTTGATATCGTTGCGGCCGAGGTCGGTTGTCCATCTGGGGCTGGCCAGCTGGATTGTCTGCGTTCAGTTGACTTCTACGACTTCCAAACAGCCAACTTCAACGCCACCTATAACACTTGGTTTACACCAGCTGTTGATAACATCACCCGGTACCAGGACTACGAGGCTCGATTTGCAGCTGGAAACTACGCTTCTCATGTGCCTCTTCTGACTGGCAACTCGGATGGCGAGGGCGCAATCTTCTCGCTTGTGTACGGCGCAGAAAACACGGACTTCGAAGCGTGGATATCGACTTTCGATGCAGATTCCGCGCATATCCCCAAGGATCTCCTTTTGGCTGCATACAACGCCTCAGACTATGCAACCGTCTCCCAGATGAGTGGTGCACAGTATGGTGACGCGCGCTTCTTTTGCCCAATCGACTACCTCCAAGATCTTAGGAGCGCCAAGCAGGACACATGGGCGTATCGTTTCTTCGGTGATTATGCCAATGTGATTGGGGCGCCAGTTTCCGCGCCGACACACGGTACAGAGATCCCTTTCTTCCTTGGAGGCAATGAGTGTTTCGATGCAGTCAGCGGCGTGACCGAGGCTCAGCAGGCACTTGCTGACTACCAGCACGATTGGTTTGTCTCATGGATCAAGAACCCGTCGGCCGGTCCTGGCTGGTCGAAAGTCTCGCCAAAGAATGGAGCTCTTGCCAAGCTTGCAGTACCGGGTAAAGAGCTTGCGATTGAGCTCTCATCGACTGCCGACTATAATGGAAGATGCCAATCGGTAAGGGGTCTCTTCGAACGATATAAGAAAGTACTCAACTAATCCATTTTTAGGTATACAACCCAAACATGCCCAAGTACCCCGTTGTCCAAGGTGTTACTGGAGCATAAGGAAAGGATCAACAACTAGTGTAGATGAGTGTCAGAGACATCTACGTAGCCTATAATATCTCTTTGACCCCGAGTATCATGCAAACCTACAGCCTAGTGAGAGTGATCCGGTACAATCGTTTTGGAGTAAGCACGTACTTCAGGCCCCGAGAGCTACATCAGTCGGGATCTAATGCATACGAAAGATCCAGAATAATGCTCACTGTGTTTGGACATCCAAGTGTAACATCCAATCGCTCCTATAAAGAAGATGCTTCACACATATGGGCACCCAGGTATCAAACATAGGTTCATTGTACAGTCTTCCGAGGAACTTGTTCAGGTAGATGGCCCGGCCACTGGCCAGTTTTGCTGTCATGGAAGTTGGCTCGCGGACTGTCAACTCACAATGTATTTGTCGAACTCGAGGTTCTTGTTCTTCGAAATATCTGTCAGGAGTGAGCAAAGACATTATGAAGTGCACAATGTCAACATTGTCTTCACAAACCTTTTGTTCACCGACTACCATCCTTACAAGAGCCTCAATGCTAATTTTCCATCGAAGAAGAGTTTCACAGCTTTGAAGACATTTTGAGAGTATTGCAAAACCCTCCGAACTGTTTTCTTCGCTTTTCATCTGCTCTCATTGCGTTTAGTCTCATCACATTGGCGTCTCTTTCGTGATTTCATCGCATTTCCTCTTCCGACACCATGTCATCATCTCAGAGCAGGCTCGTGATGGCTCGTAGCAAGAGGACTAGACAGATTGACATTCGCCGGGCGAATGAGTTCTCACTATACTCGGCGCCAACAAATCCTGAGCACGTTCTGCACTATGTCGGCACCGATGGTACACGAGTATGCCGTTGCGACGAACCCGAGAAACATTTCTCACACACCATTACTGTGGCTAAAGAGAACCGGTATCTTGCTGTAAGCCTCATGCTGTATCTCACTCGTCATGGGTACGAATCATGCACTCTTGCTGCGTTCAGGAAGTATGGAAATGATCGCAAGGCGATGTGGCGTGCACAGGGTGTGGACATGGACAATTTTCACTACATGAGCGATGCGAAGGACAAGGTTTGTCGCTGCTCGCGACCCAATGGCCATAACGCGGGTGCCCCTCGCCATCCAGAGATCATCGAGCAGTGCGCAGATTTCTTCATCGTGCACAAAGATGCAAAGTTCTGCAGGCGGAACGAGTGGCAAGGTATTGAGGGAGATTCGCCACCAGTGTATACCCATCCAGTCCCGGCATCTTCAAGTCCTACATCAACACGCTCACCCCGTTTTTACAAGCCAGCATACTCACCGGGGTCTCAACAAGACGCATTTGAGTACGATTCCCGGTCTACTCGCCACTTCTTCCAAGGCGAAGCCCAGCGCGTAGCCAAGTCGCCTGAGATGCAAACTCGAGAGATTGAGAAGCCCTCCGCCATCATATACGCGCAACAGCCTCCAAGCGGACCGCATGGTGAGCCTGACATCCCTGTACAGGTCTGGCAGACTGCTCGTCCATCAGTGTGGATTCCCTCTCATATCTCCGACTCGGACATCACCACCCCACTAGGCACCGCCTTGCCGCAAACACTCGCATCAACTGCGCCAGAGGCTACGGTCACAAGAGCCGAGTCGAACAATCAGCGCGTCTCGGCAAGCAGCGCTTTACCGCATGCGTTCGCTCCAGCTGCATCAGAGGCTCCAGTCGCAGAAGTTGAATCGACCAATATTGCGCAGCGCGCATCAGTAAGCACCTGTTGGTCAAACATTCAGCACGACGCAGACGATTCTGCTGGACACTCTTCTCGTACGTCATGCGCGAGCTCGATTCATACTACGCGGCGACCTATCAGCCAGGCTAGCGATTACACCGTCAAGCCTGAAAGTGTACATGAGAATCTGGAGATGCTGCCGCTACAAGACTCGGAATCAGGCCCGGACAATGTGTCGCGCCCATTTCGCCATGAGCTCAGTAGCCGCACGCACGAGACTGTACCCATCAGCAACAACTACGAGCTGCACGCCACATCGATAGCCGAACTTCCAGGCCAGATTGCTGCTCTGGAGATTGGCGCGGGTATCCGTAAACATCCTCAGCGTCGCTCCGCTGCTCGCAACTTTCGAGCTGTCACTGGATGTTCAGAGTTGTCAGGTAAGCGGACCCCCGTTCATGCTCCCCACGCATCCTCGCAAGTGTCAAGTCCGACTGTATCTTCATCTCGGCTATCCTTACTCCTCGAAAAGGTTCACGATCAAGTTCGTTTGCCGGATCAAGAGGAGTTGCTCCTCCACCATACAGTCGTCTCTTCACGTTCCAATCCAGCCCCGGCTGGTGCGTGTACTGAATGCAACGAGCCATTCCAGGATCGTCAAAAGCGCACCATAATGCTGTCAGAGTGTGAGCACTTCATCCACGAGGAGTGTCTTCTCGAAAGCTTCCGCATGCGTGACCAGCGCATTGGTACATGTCCCATTTGCAATGGCGGCCTTTGTGAACGCACGCTTGCAGATCGCATGGATACCGATCACATGGGGATATTCGGCTCGCAATTCACTCGTCTGCGAAACCAGGTAAGCATCGAGTTCCCTCAGCACAATGAGGTCGTTACATGCGCTTCTGAAGAGGAGCTTGCCGCTGCGCAGCTACGCATTGTTAAAGATTATGTGGACGTTCACTCCGAGGAAAACTTCCGCGTGTGGGAGCTCAACCGCGCTGAGCCTGACTGGTTCATGGGTGTTGTGCGACCCGTTGTCAAACTCTTCCAAGCCTGGGATGTTCCTGATCGTCAATGTCGGTTCTTCGTTGACCACGAGCACTTTCTCAAGTTACTTGCTTGGGCAGAGCTTGTGCGTTTGATGAACTACGGACGTAAGGCTTCGCTTAGTGCGCAAGGTGAAGCTGCATTGTATCCTCAGCTGGCTCAACTACATCACAAGTTTACAATGGCTCTCGAGCGATATGACAAGGAGAAGCTCGTCTGGGACCTGGATGAGGGGCGTATCCCTGAATGTGACCAAGTCGCTCAAGATGTCGTGGATCTTGCTATACGCATCCAATGGGCATAGTATAAGTTCGGGTTGGTTTCTTGAAATCTGCCCAATTTTAGCATTTTCCACTAGAGAATAGTATGATCGCCTTCACCTCCTTCCAAAAAACCCGTGCATGTGATGTTTTTGTTTGAATATGCGCATCGACTAGTCTCACCGCTCCCGATCATGCCCCCTGGTGAACGTGAAGTGACAGGTTTGCCTCGTGCACAAAAGACACGTGTGTGTGAGATTCTGTTCTCTACCACCTCAACACTCAAAACATTCCTCGCCCTCTCGACAGCACTTCAAGATATCTTCGGGCCAACGAGAATACAGCTATGTCCCTACTTAACCAGGTCAAAGCTGCAGCCAACGGAGCGCGGGATGCGCTACCGAGCCAACGCGAGTTCCTCGATAATCACCTCGTACCCTGCACTGGGGAGATATTGATTCAAGCAGCTGGTCGGGAGTGCGGCGTGTGTTTGGAGGGTCTTGCGCCTGTCGCGGACTGGAGTGGTCCCACGTCGCATCTTCCTCCCCCAGTTGTGTACCTACAGCCATGCGCACACTTTTTCCACCAGTCTTGCATTGTTCAATGGCATACTGGTAATCGGCCAGAGAGAAACACGTGCCCTCTCTGTCGCTGCACACTATTCATCGCAGATCCTCTCACAGCCACTCAAATTCGATTACTCCACCCAGACAGACGCCCATTGGAACCGTATCGAGTGCCTGGACCCGACGAGGAGCTGGTATCCTGGGACCTGTACCATAGGGACATGGAGGCCTCCTTCGCAGTCAACTTGGAGGTGGACCGCGCGATCTTGAATGGCGGCGAGCACCGTTGGATACACGTGAGCAGGACGGTGAGGGACAACATCATGGCAGCCGGCGGTCGGATTCGCCCAGAGCTGGAGCCCCATTACGACACCACTGTCCTCCTTGGCTGCGCGATGTCGGTTCTCGCATCAGTGGTTAGGTATCGCAGCGCCATACGCAGCCCAGCTTTCGTGTCGTTCAACCGTTTTATCGATGCACTCATGCGAGGACAAGAAGACCCCGATATATGGGCAGACATCCAGAGGAACGGCCTCTTCCGATGCAATCTTAGGAAAGTCGCCACAGTCCCCAAGGCTTACAGGCAGACTCGCGCCTCATGGGTCAGAGTGGCGAGCAGACTGAGGGATGAGCTGGCCGTGGCACGGGAACGTCGTCAGCTTGAAGGTGAGGGATTAACAGGCAGGGAAGATGAGCAGGAGTAGGGCGGTGGAACCGGGCGTTCGGGTAGAACTTGAGATCGCGGTTTGGACTTGAGATGATGTTTGGAACTTGGGATGACAGATGAGTGAAGTTCGAGGATGAGGCCGAGGCGACGGTTTCTCGCGACGGGCCGTGCGCGATCCACCGAGACTTCGGGATCCTGTGTTCTATCACTTTGTCAGCTTCACGTGTATTGATTTCATTGATTGTAACCAGCTTGGAATATCATCAACGATCTAAGCTACCATAATGATTTTATTCGCTTGGTCGGCGTCTGCAGCTTTCCAAAATGTGCGCGTGATGTCATGGAACAACATCATGAATGACAGCGTCAGAACATGGGAACACAATTTGAAGTTTTCATATCATTTTTAACTGTAGTGTCGGTATACATTGCATCCTGGGAACAATGTCCTTGTCACTTAGGGTACGAATTGCTTCAACGATGGCTGAACGTATTCGCAGGACACTCAACATGATGACATGGCAACGACTAACTGTTCCCAAGGGCCGATCTTTCAGCGACCTTTCGAAGGTGAACTATGCTCAGGAGAGGTTTTGGTTGAAGTTTACGGCATAGATTGTTGGTGGGATCGATGGTAAAGATGGCGCATGTGAACAGGACCACCAACTTACGAACATACATTAGATATAGAATCCCAGGTCTCCTCAAAAGGTTCATGACAATCGTGCCGAAGCGCCTACAATCCCCAATGTTCGCGGATTACCGTCATGGTTCTCTCCAATACATTTCCCACTTTGAATTCTCTCCTCAACCATGCGCCCAGTACCATCTACCCCCCTTGCCTAGCCCTTTTCCGTGTCGCGGGCGGCCTTTCATCTCAGCACGACTTGGACCACGAGTTCTACCGTGCTTTCCAACTTGGCTCCATGCGAAGCGTAGGCCGATGCATACGAGATATGCGAGTAGCAGTCCGAGCCCGAGCCAGAGAAGTGTCATTCCGGTAGCATGACTTCCGAGACAAGATCGGCGGGCATGATGGTCGTTGCGGTTGTAGCTCATAGCTAATCAACGAGTATGTGCTCAGTGGTCGTGAATGGTGAATGTATGAATTTGAGGTAAGTAAAAAACTTCCTCATCGAAGAATGAGGGTTGATTATATGGTGTACACATGTTTGTAATACCATAGTCGATCCTTGATGCGCGTGCCATCTGTCCATGCGCACATTGGCTGGCAAGCGGTATTGAGCACAGCAAACTGAACAGGGACGCAGGCGACAAAATCACAAAATTCTCCATTGTTGCTGTCAAAAGAAGATTTCGGATTGAGTTGCGAAATTTCCATGTAGAGAAGGTGCCACTTGTACCTGTCCACAAGAATATCGCCATACTCGTAACGCGACAAAGTTCCCTCGCTCATAACCCTCCGCGCGCTCGCGACAAAATTATCACCTCAGCGTGATTGATGATGTCCCGCCTCCGTTGTGGAAAAGCTTTCCTGCTCTCCTCCATGCCCCACTACCTCTCCTTCCGTCCCTCCCTTTCCCTCCTCCTCTTCTCCTGCCTACTAGCGCCCCCTGAGCCACGTCCACCCTGGCCCAGCCATTCCTCACCTAACTCGACTAGCGCTTGGTATAGAAGATACGCCATGATCGCACCGAAAATGAGGATGAAGAGGATATATGCAGCGGTGAGGACATCAGAGCTGGACTCAGTTGGCTTGTCAGAAATCGTGAGAGTCATATCGAATAGGGTTATGTGTGAGGGAAGGCGGGATTCAAGTCGCGTGATGTTACGAGAAAAGCAGCCGACAGTTGGTGTAATGTTGAGGTCGCGACCGAGAAGAACGTTTTATTATCAACCATGCGTAGTTTGCTGCATCCAATTGGCTTGATAAAGATGACATTTTAACAAATAAGGGAGCAAAAGTTGCGCGGCCTTAGAGCTTAAATGTCACAGATGACTTACTGGGAGGTTTGAGGATCGATACATGACGATTGTGCGACACCATGGATCCGTGGAGAAGTCTAGCCTCCGATTGAGAGGATGATGTCGTCTTTGTGAGGGCTGTTCACGTTCAATCCACGAGTCGTGTATGAATGATGATTAACTGTATTCTGAGAGGAAACAGCTGCAACGAGTGTAATTCCAGGTTTGCAAAAATTCGGCTTTCTCCGCGCTCAGCAGCGACGCAGGGTGATATTGCTCATTGAGAACTCCGGGCATAGCTGTGTCTCTCAAACCATACATCCATCGCACCCTCGTGGAACCCTCCTTTTCACCTCTCTTGCTATTCGCGACATCACATCAACAAAAAGCAGGCATCATTCCAGTCATGCTAATGAAGGACTGACACCTTCAACAATGAAACTCGACAGCCGGTTGGACAAAATACATTCCAATGACAAATCTGCGACTCTTCAATACGGTGGCACAATAACCCGTCAATCTAATCCTGCACTTCAGATCCACTGCCCACCACCATCCCGCTTTCCACCTCTCATTCATTTTCGCCATGTCAAGATACCCCCACCCAAATTACCAACTCAATTTTGCTTAACTCCAGTACCTGCATCACCTCCACGACCACTTTCCCCTCTGCCTGCATCTCCGCCGCCACCACCACCACCATCCCGTCCCCCCCTCCCCCGCGTCCTCCAATACCAACCCCGAAAGACCTGATAGTTCATCATAACCTGCAGAACCCAGTACAAGAACAAGACCCTACAGCCCATTATGAAAAGGCTCCAAAAGATAGCTCGAGCGGCCTCGCGGTCAATGGGGGAGTTGGGGTCCATTGCGAGCGGAGTGGAGTTGAGTTGAGCTGTTGTAGGGATCTGCGAACGCTGTACACCAGATGAATGGATGTGACGAGTGAGAGGTCAGGATGTAGAAAGAGGGGATGAGGTGGTGAGGGGAGGGTACATATAGAGACACAGCGCAAAGCTTGCTACCCAAGAATGACCTTTACGAATGACACCGCGCTTGCGCAGTTGTTAGACTGTCGGCTGTATAGGAAACAAACTCATAGTAAATTGGTGTACATATCATCGATTGCCGAACAGTTAAGCTGGCGAGGAAATCGCTTTCGAAACCTGGAGAGAAAACACTAATCTTTTCAGCAGTGATGCGTATCGTATTTCACTGCCTAAATTTCTATTCTACTATGCCTTCCAACCTTTATTCGCCTCCGTGACTACACAACTTGTCTAGCACCTGAAGACCTCCTCCTCCATATTACCCCCTCAGCAACCAGCGCACAAACGTCGTTATAGCATACATAACCCATAGCGAAAAGGACGCCTTGAGGCCGTACACGAGGATATTCCACAAGATAAGCACGATGGTGTCGCGGATTGATTCGGGTCGCTGGGGAGGTGCGGTGGGATCCATTGAAGAAATTGTTTTGTGGGTCCTTTTCCTGAACGGTGAGATTTTGCTTGGGACTGTGTATGTTGGTAGAGAATACTGTGGAGGATTTTGAGGGGTAGCGGAGGGTGAAGGGAGAGGCGAGGACGGATATATGGTGGGTTGGTGGGTCGCTTGCTAGTTGTTGATTGTTATTGTTATGATTGGTGGTTTGCTGGGCGGTGGACAATGTTCTGAGGGGTCATCATCGGGTAGATATGTAGCAAAGATTGTGAACGATGGCTTCAGTGCGGCTTGCCATATCATTAACTACCTGGCTTCTTTGGAGTGGGAAGAAGGGCAGATAAAAGTAGAGATCATCTGGTGCTAGGTTCGCGACACACGAAGTGCATGCGAGATGGGACTTAATAGGAGCATGAGTTTGTTGTGTCTTCTTTGTAAGAGTACGCACACCCACAGCAGCGAACTCGAAGGATCTTCGTGATGTGATCGAGCTCGATGGTAAAAGAATGTCTACAGCAGCTCCTCCTCTCAACACCCCATCCCATTCCCATCCTCCCACTCCTCCACCCTCAACGCCGTGTTTCCTCCATGCTCTGCCGCATCTACAAACCCTTCCCGCTCTCATCCTCATCAGTCTCGCAATTCCTCTCCGTCTCCCGCTGCTCCAGAATCCTCAACAAAGCTTCCAGCCTCCTCAAACGTGCATAAATCCCACGAAAGAACAGCCAAGTAACAAAATACACTATGCAGACCATGAGCCAGAAGCGCGGGTCCATCATTTTGGCTCCCATCGAGCTATGATTCATCGGAGCGTGCTGAAGGTGGATGGGAAGGTTTGAACAAAGCGGTGGTGGTGGTGCGGTGGAGTGTGGTGGGAATAGTAGTAGAGTTGGACAGTTTGGTGTGGGAGGGTAATGTGTTGTAGGCGGGAGACGTGAGGTAATCGGCGATGTGATGGTGTGATGGTGGTGGGACTGTGTCATTTCACCGCGCGACGATAGAGTTGTGGTTTGGGCGGTGGGTGTGGATTATAAAGTTTCTACGTCGATTGTCCATGATCATTCAGTGTGCAAGGCGGCAGGCTGGAAAGACCGGTAGCAAACATTGTGATGTGACAAGGATTGCTCACGCCGCGATTGAGTGTACGCTTGAAACAACGAAAAACGCGTGAATATTGAAAGGGCGCGAGGCTTTTTACCTAATATTGGACGAAAAGGGAAATCAAAATTCGCGCAAAGGTAATTTAACGCATACGAACACAGTCAGCGAGACTGGAAAAGCTGGGGATGAATATGATGGTAGATGAATGGAAAAATAAGAGTATAGGCAATCAATTGTGACGATATTTGCGTCCATGGACTCAAAAGGTCGACGTTTGAGGCTGTGTCTAGTGACAGGTACAGAGATTGCTTGTGCCCACAAATGTTTCCAAGAGCTTGATCAGACAATCTCGACGTTATCTCTGAACAGTGGTGGAATTTGTACGAAGTATCAGCCAATCTACGTCTGACCCAGCAATGTCTTTATGAACATGCCTGCGCGTCATCGGTGGTTTCTGAGAGTTCAGAGAAGAGTCAGCTGTGACAAGTAACATGACTGTTGTCATCTAGATCCGGTACACTGGGGCTCCACAAGCCTTTGATACAGTGCGGCCATGATGGTTTCGCGCGGAATTCGTAAAATGGCACAGGTAGCTGTCGTGAGGCGTTTGCTCCGTGTTGATAGCGTGAGGCTGTAGAAAGAGGGTTGATGTGGAGAAAGATGTACTGTAGATCCGCTATACCCATTCAAGCACTAGTCCACGCACCCCTGTTCACGCGGGGCCTCGAACGTCGTCATTCTTGTTCAAACAAATTTGGGCGCCGGATGCGCTAATAGTTACGCCCCTCCATGCGCTGTTTGTGTTCAACTTGCCTTTAGACCATACGTAACTGAGACTTTCGAGGCATTTTCCACTCCTGAATCTGCACTGTAATACGACAACGACACACAAGATGGCTCTGCACGAGCAATACATTCTACGCGTCACGGCGGGCGCAACCTACGACGCCGCAAAGCACCAAGATGTCCCCGTCAACACCGAGAAGCCGCTCGACATAAGTTCCGACCTGGTCGACGCGAAACTGCACATGCGCATTAAAGATTATCGCGGTACATCTTCACTCCACTTTGTCCTCCCATGTCTCGTACTAAATCCAGCCAGGCCTTCCCAAGGGCTCACCCTCGACCTCTCCATACTTCGCCTCCCCACAACACCCCTACGATCGCTACTCGATATCCTTCTCCTTTACGCCTAAACAAGACATTGCCGGTGACAAACTCGTCTTTGGCAACGACTTCGAGCATCCCATCCGCGACCGCCTCCCTCCGCTCTTCGACAAAGCTTTTGGAATCGTAAAGTGGTGGATAGACCCCGGTCTGGACGGCGATGTGTACGGCGACAAGCCCTACCTATACGGTGCGCTGCTCAGCAGTATAAACGTTCTGCGGATAGGTGGGAAGAAGGACGACGAGAAAGACGTTGGTGACGAAGACGAAGAAGACGACGAGGAGAGCGATGCAGTCGTCTACGAGGAAGGCGCATACGGCTCTGGCGCAGAGATTCGCAGCGCGAAGCACATCCCCGACCGCAACGCCGCACGCCAGAAGTTCTTCCTCACAGAACAAAACCGCAAAGACTTTACCTTTGAAGCTGGTCGCGAATACCAATGCGACTTCTTCAACCCATACCTCGACTTCAACGAGTTTGCGCTCAAGATTGGCTACGGAATGCCCAACATTTCCATCATTGGGCATTGGGACGGCCAGCCATTACGGTATGTTTCTCGCCATTCCCTTGGTGTGCAATTTCGTATCTTGATTCGCGCATTACTTTTATATTTGATCAAGGGATGAGGAGCTGACCACATCGTATTCTGGCTAATCAGAACACACTCCCTCAGATACGTGCTCAAGAACCGCGAAACCGACACGGAATTGTTTGTCGTCTCGATCCAATTGCTACCCACCGAGCAAGCGAAGAAGGAAGGTGTGGAGGATCCAGAGGAGAAGCTCAACGAGGTGCATGGGCAGGACAAGGCCAAGGCGAGTGCAGATGACAACGGGGAGCTGGACTGATTGCGCGTGTGAGTAACAGTGGTTGAGTTGAGCATCAGCGTGGCGTTGGTGCGTGGGCTGTATTAGATGTAGACTATATTGTACTCGAACAATGTATAAGTACCATGACTTGTTTATCAATGCATCCGACATAACGGTCCCCGTGGGGATTTCCCAAATCTGAAAGCAGACTAGGGGGCGAAGCTCAGACCTCCGAGGTTCGGCGTGGGGAAGTGCTGCAACACCAAAAATATTGCCGTGGCCCAAAGTTCCAAGTCTTACACCACAGCTTCAACATGGCAGCACGCACGTTGAGAATAGGTAAGAAAGCACTCCCAATGTCCAATTGCACCTGTTTTGCTTCTTGGCAGCTATTGCACTATTGTCATTTGCATTGGCCTCGATTCCTCACCACAGCATCTACACCATCACATGCGTCACAACAGCTGTGTTATCTAACAATCCCACAGGCCTCATCCCCGGTGACGGCATTGGCCGCGAAGTCATCCCCGCCGGCCGCCGCGTCCTCGAAGCCCTCCCCTCATCCCTCGGCCTCAAATTCTCCTTCACCCACCACTCCGCAGGCTGGGAAACCTTCCAAAAGACCGGCGCCGCGCTCCCCGAAGAAACCGTACAAGCCTTAAAATCCGACTGCGATGGCGCCCTCTTCGGCGCCGTCAGCTCCCCCACCGTCCAAACAAAAGGCTACTCGTCCCCCATCGTCGCCCTCCGCAAGAAAATGAAACTCTACGCCAACGTCCGCCCCGTCAAATCCATCGCCGCCGCAAAATCCTACGTCGACCTCGTCATCGTGCGCGAAAACACAGAGGACCTCTATGTCAAAGAGGAAAAGACGTACGCCGCACCCGACGGTTCGAAGATTGCAGAAGCAATCAAGCGCATCTCCGAAACTGCATCTTTCAATATTTCCGAAATGGCAGGAGACATTGCGCTGCGCCGCCAACGCGTGCGCGACGCAGGAACAAGCAGTCTCCACTCGCGCCCCATGGTTACAATAACCCACAAATCAAACGTGCTATCCCAGACCGACGGCCTCTTCCGCGAAACCGCGCGTCGCGCCCTCGGAGCCGCAAAATACAAGGGCCTCACCATCGAAGAGCAAATCGTAGATTCAATGGTGTACAAGCTCTTCCGCCAGCCACAGGACTACGATGTCATTGTCGCGCCCAATCTCTACGGCGACATCTTGTCTGATGGCGCTGCCGCACTGGTAGGCAGCCTCGGACTCGTCCCGTCTGCCAATGTAGGCAAGGACTTTGTAATTGGTGAGCCGTGCCATGGGTCTGCGCCTGATATCGAGGGCCAGGGCATTGCGAATCCTATTGCTACGATTAGGAGTACCGCGCTCATGTTGGAGTTTATTGGGCAGGAAGAGGCTGCGGCGAGGATCTATGAGGCTGTTGATGCGAATCTTGAGGAGGGGCGGTTGGTGAGTCCGGATTTGGGGGGGAATGCGAAGACGGAGGAGATTATTGAGGATATTTGTAGGAGGTTGTAGTGAGGAGTTGTCATGTGGGGTGAGGAGAGGTGTAGATATGAAGATCAATGAGTACAATCAAAATCTTGAATTAACTTTGCCGAGTCGGTGTCGATTCCTCATGTCTAGAATGTTCAAGTGCCTTATAAACAATAACGTCCAAGTCATCTCGCCTCATCAATTGCCACCCAAACATCCACTACCGCATCTCAAGTTCCCTGCATACCATCCCGCTGTCTTAAATCCTAGCAAAAGCATCAACATCCACCCTCTGATAAAACGAAACATGTCCAAACGTCTCCCAATACTGCGCTATCCGATCCTGCGAAATAAGAATGAGTTGCGAAGTTATGTAGTTATCTGTTTCTTCATTAGCCATTTCCAGACGAACACATACACACTTCTTCAAACACCCAAATCCAAGGGAACGAGCACACAGATGAACTTGTGCTTGTAAGGCAGACGTGGAGGAGGAATAATAGGGGGAAGAGGAATAGGGGGGGTAGGAAAGTGGACTCACCATCTCTAAACCCCCTCGCAGCAATATGCCCCACACTCTTCACGATCCTCGCGCCCTTGAACGGCTCCTCACTCGCTACGCGCAACAACCCCGCGGGCCCAATATCAGGCGCTATAAAAGTATATTCTCCGCGTGGGATATTCGGATCACCGGTTAACTTGACCGCTTCGATGCGGCCATGATATACATCTTCTTCCTTTTGCATCTGCGCCTGCGCCTGCGAGTGTGCAGCTTCCGCTTCCGCCTCATGATACGCTTCTTGTAGTGTAGCCACGCTATCTTCGAGATCAGATGCAGTCTGCATATCCTCGTCTACATCTGCATCTGTAGGCGCGGTGCTCCAACTCCCCGCACTACTCACGCTGCCTTCCCTCTCGCGAGCGCGGAGTGCGTATTCCGCGCGTTCAGGCAACGGCGCAGGATCATCTGGTTGCGTGACGATGAGGAATTCGCAGCCGTGGCCTGCGTAGTCGCCGCACCAGATTCCTTGCCAGGGTTTCTGGGGGGTAGGCGTGTAGGCTGAGGAGGGCAGTGTGCCGAAGGTTGTTATGTCTTCGCCGATTCGCATGCTGAGGCCCATGGGGCGAGAGGAGAATTCCATCCACCGTCGGATGCGGAATGTTGATGTGCTGAGAGAGGAGAGAGAAGAGGGTTTTTGGGAGGGTTGGGTGAAGGAGGAGGGGGAGGTGTCGTTGCGGGTGCGTTGGGGGGAGGGGAGGGTTAGGGGCGGCCAGATGGGGGTTGAGGGGGAGGTGATGGATGGGGGCCAGGGCATGGTGAGCATGAGGCGGGAGTAGATTGTTGCGGATTGGCGGGCGAGGTTGTCAGAGGTCGAGGATAATGTGTCCATTGGGATTTCTTTTTGTAGGCGCACGCCTACGTTGCCGATTGCGGAGGCGTAGGCTGAGGCGTTGAGGCGGACGATGGGGCTGTTGAGATCGAGTTGCACGCGTGGGTTGAAGGTGTGGATTATGGCGTCGGGATTCGCGTCCCAGGTTTGGAATGTGGGTTGGCGACGCTCAGCGACGAGGGTGTAGGCTTCTATTGCGTTGATGCGGTGGTCGTAGCGCGCGACTACTAGTTTCCCCGTGTGTGGTGTGTCGGCGAACCATATTTTTGAGGAGACGAGGAACCAGTACGGATGGTGTTGGGTGTAGAGTTGACGCCATGTCAGGGATGATGGGCGGGTTATGGAGGGAACGTGGGAGAGGAGGAGAGCGTGCCAGAGGGTATCTTGGTTGGAGTGTGAGTGCAGGGCATGGCAGACGAGTGATGTAGAGAGGAGATCGTGAAGGGAAAGGTACGATAGGATTTGGTGGATGAGTTCTGAAGGGAGAGCGAGGAGGGTGGATTGATTTGGGCTGTGATTGTCGTCCATGGTTCAGGGTTTCCGGAGAATTGTTGTTCGACAATCGGTAGGCGATCTGCGACTTGTCTGTGGAGAAATTGTTCCTAGAGTTCCGAACTGGAAAGTATCGACACTCACGATGTTGTGCTGTGATGTTGGGTGGCGCAACCAAATATACACCTTGTAAGACCCTTCCGTTTCACACCCCAAACAACCCGTCTCCAATCAAATCACTCTCTTCAATACTACCCCAAACAACAACCAACTTCGTGACCCCAGCCTCAAAATCCGCACGAAAAGCTATCGGTACCGCCGTTGTCGTATCCAGCCCAGCAATGGCACCTTCCCGGTCTTGCCTAGCTTACTCAAAGTCCGGGGCAGGTTGGCGCCGCACAGCCAACGAATTGCAGCGCCGTTGTGCGTTATGCACGATCAAGGTACTCTCGCCAATCTCGTGGCTGTGTGAATGACCTGCTTCTTTTGGGCGTGCGTTGAGTTTTATCCAGATATCGTGAGTGCGATGTCGGATGCCGCGCGCAAGGGTGGCTGGTTGGCGAATCGGATCGTGCAGATTGCGTCGGTGGACAAGTCGGTGTCTTGGTAGGAACGGACGTGCGGGGAGAGATCTTCCACTGAGACAGTCTTCCTAGTTGAACAAAACCTGGCAAAAAGCAGTCAGATGAAGAAAGTCGATGCAGCAGACGAACTTGAATGCTCGATGACGGATGATGTATCCGCGTGACGTCTGCGGCACTTTCCCTCGTTAGCGTCGATGTGGAGAACCACCTTAACCTCACCTCATCCCCAGGCGCGGCTGGTCGTTCACGCCATTGTCTTTGTCCGAACCCAACTTTGAAGCCTTTTGCGTCCTGCATCATTTCCTTTCTGATCGTCAATAAAAGATGCACCGGCATCGGCAGGTATAGCTGACAGCCTTATCACGGGGATGTTGGTGGCGTGCACTCGAGGATGCGACAGCGTCGAGGCCTGCCGGCGGTCACGACCACGCCTCTCGACAGACAATAGGCATCGCACAATAGCAACGCGTCACGTTCCGCAACTTGCAATTGGCCTACAGGTACTGGTCAGCTCGGATCAAGTAAAGGTAAAGTTCTTCTCCACGCACCGGTCGCTTGCTTACCTTTTCCTCATGCTTGCCACAATGCGCAATACCTAGCAGACAGCCCTGTCGCCATGTCCTCACGTCAATTCTCTTACAGTCATACCGCCAGGCGTTTCTCAAATTTCTCGCTGCATCAAACTTGAAGTAAACCATTTGATTTTTTTTTCCCTAAAACACCAAAAGGCCGAACTCCAAGGGCTCTTGTTCATGGCGCAGACGAAACCAGACCTCTCCTCCTTATGGGTAGAGTCAAAACAAAGAAGAATCCAAGACACCCAAAATCCGTCAAAATGCTTCAGTATCTCTCACGATCCCTTTTCCGCCTCGGACCCGCCATCTCTCCCTTCATCATACAAGATCCTGCGATGGGTAGGCCTATTTTCTTTGCAGATCGTTTTCCTTGTCTCGGGCCTGGTTCCTCTACAACTCCTCATCAACTTCAAACAGAGAGTCGTAGTACGAATGATCGGTGATGTCTGTGGAAGTTTCGACTGGGGTCTCAGTGGTCTCACTTGGTCCAGGCAACAGATCTGAATCTGCCGCTTGCTGTCCATTTGTCTCTCCAGCACGCTCGGCCAAGTTGGTAGTTGTCTTCTTCTTTTCTTCTTGTCTCTGCAGTGCCTTGAAAAGTCTAGCGATGGTTCCGTCGTGGCCATGATGTCCCAACAAGAACTCGATGTTCATACCAGCAATAAAGCTTTGACGGTTTTGAACGGCGTCTTGGGCCTTCTGTCGCAATGCAGCCTCGGTATCCAGCGCAAGTGTTAGAGTCGGAGCAACAGCCGGAGTAAGAATAGGAGCTAGACTCGGAACCGGAATTGGAACTGGAGCAGAGATTGGTAACGGTGTTGTCAAGTGGATGCGTCCATGCATCTCTACACTTTTGCTGCATGTCAAGTCGCCATTGCCGAATTTCTTCAGCACTGTCCATCTTGCCTGTTGGCAGAAAATTGTGAGCAGGCAGCGGCGGAGGGGGAGTGGCTTTCGATTTGGCATTCTTGGCCTTGTCTCTCCCCTGCCACTCTAGGAATACTGCCTCCCAGTCATTAGGCGGGGGCGCTACTCCCTTCTTCTCGATGAACCACGCATGGATTTCAGTCTTCCATGTCTCGTAGACCAACTTGCGACTATGCTTATTATTTTGGTTTTTGTCCCAGGCGTCCAGCTTCATGAACCACTTGGCTGGATGATGTGGGTGTACCGCTCTCCACCACGTCTCAATCTCGTCTTTGTTCGCAGCCCATACCGCCTTCCTATCACCGCATTGGTCGACGATACGAATGCGTTTCGGCTCGCGGTTCTCATCAGTTTCTCCGGTTGTAGAGCTTTTACGCTTCACGCCTTGTGCTCTCGCTGTCTGAGGTAAATGTGTATTATCTGCAGGTGTCTTTAAGAAGGATACTGGGGTAGGTTTCGGCGCAGGTACTGCAAGCAAAACCGGAGGAGGAGTCGGGAGCACTTCCTGAACGGAGACGATGGAGCCCTCTGGCGATGCCAAAGGCTCATCATTGTCGTCTTAATGACGAAAGGCATGTCTGCATTGCCGCCGCTATCGACATGTGCCGGCCTGGTGCGACAAAGTGTCTGTGTGTCTTCTGGTGTAGCCTGTGTGTGAGGGAGAGGTCGCGGCCACGGTGTTGTGATGGCATTTTGCGTAGTCGCTACATCCCACATAGCCACACGAAACTCGTCACTCTTCTGGAGGTCCTCGAATCTGGCGTACCAAATCGCTTCTTGCTGACTCAATGTCCACGACTGGTTGTAGACCTCCATGAACGCTTTCGTGTATACACTGGATTCTGGGTTGCTACCTCGCATGAGTTCTGCCATGCGATAGAAATGCTCATAGTACTTGGCACGTAGCTCTGGAGTTTGCGAGCACAGTGTTAAGGTCGTCCTCGGGCGGTACATCGAGAAAGTTGACTGGTAGGGCGCCTTCGGAATGTTGATGGTAGTGGGATGCGCGACATCCTGGAACGGTGGTACACCTGCCACCCAGTCTGCACTTGCAAATCTGAAGCGCTCTGGCGTGAGATTGTATTGTCCAGGCTGAAAAAGCGCCAACTGCTCATCTGACTTCGGCATCATCTCAGCTCCGACGAGGATCGGGTCATAGATGACACACCTGTTGCTACCGTTGCGCGAGACTGAGACGGACCCCAGCTGGTGTACAAGCACCTCTTGTACCTGATTCGGCTCAAGAGGTTGCCACTGCGCTGTTGGTATGCTTGGTTCGACACAGCGCCTTGTTGATATGCAACACGAGATTGTGTGACCTGCTGTTGTTGTACCGCCGGGGGTGACTGCGTGGCCTGAGCGGACTGGGCTTGATACGACGGCTGAACTGACGCGTCTTGTCCCTGTTGTATTGAATGAAGTTGAAAGTCTGGGGTGTGAGGTGTTGTGCTCCAGCCCAGTCGAACTGCGCCGCTGCAACGCTGGGTTGTTTTGGAGGGCCGAATCTAGGATGAGAGCCGTGCCGTGGCAGAGGATCATGTACAGGTTGACGATGGCCTTGGTAGTGGAGATGTGGTCGTGGCTGATGGCCCTGGGAAGCGCTTCCCTGCTTCTGCGATACGGTCTGCGCGCCGTATAATAACGCTCGCTCTGCTTCCAAACGAAAATAGACAAGGTCAACCCAGGTGCTCGATGCGGCGGCATTCACATTGTCTTGATCTGTGCGCTGTTGAGTACCGTAGGGGGACTTTCGCAGTAGCGAAACACTGCTTTCAGTCCCATGAATCTCTATCGGAGTCATGCGAGGATGTTCCAGATACTTGTGGTGTGGATGAGGCATCGAATCTCCTGTTCGACTATCCCAGATCTTCGTCAACGCGATGGGGGGTCGGCCACGGCGGACGGGAGGGAATGGACCAACGCCCCAACGGCGTGCAGACTGCCACAGTCGCTTATCTACAACGATGGCGAGCTTTGGGGAGTATGACCCCTCACAGTGTTAGCAGTGCTCATGTGTAAACATGCGATTCGAGACTTACATCAGCCAAATCTGGTTCGATGTCGATCAGTTCTTCCATTGTGGGTATCCATTGTTCCGACGCGTACTTGCGATCTATTAGCAGACGCGGCGTACTATCAGGAGAAGTGGCGGCACTTACAGTTGGGAGGTTCTGCTCTTTGGTGGAGCGTTCGTTGGGCATGTTCAAGCCGGGCTCACGAACGTGCTCTCCAAGGCCGCTGGCAGGCACAGAGTCGCTGATGAAGGGGCCCGTCAGGACGCAATTCATAGCGAGGGTCGCAAGAGGAAGAGGTTAGGTGCTGGTGTTGAATCTTCCTGGTCTGGGAGGTTTTGGTGGGGTTTGAGAAATGAGGTCTGAGAAGGGCAGAGTATGGTTGAGTTGATGCTCAGGCACCCGCGACGAGCTTGTTATACCATGGGCATGCTCAGTGAAAGAGAACCCCAACCTCGCCCAAAGCGGACGTTTCCGCTGATCATGGGTCTTTGGCATATCGTTGCCTAGGACTGGAGGTGAACTCACTCGAGGGAGATTGGCGCACTCGACGCAAACGCATATTCGTTGCGGTGGTGGTGAAGGAGGGTAAGGCGGGCGCGTATCCTGCGACGCATCGAACCACTGCGAGGGGCCTGAACTAGAGCCATATCGCATGCCCGAGGGGCAGAGCGGATATGGATCAGTGCTCGTTCGACGCGAGGCGGTGCTGGCTGTGACGATCAGCAATGGGTACACGCAGGACACCCGCGGAGCTGCCCACGACAGATTCATGGCGACGGTGCTGTACAGACAGCGCCAACGGACTGGTGCGAGCAGGTATACTTGATAAGTCTGGGTAGAGTTGAAATATACAGGATGATCACTAGAGCGATGATAAGACTCGGCGACGGCATCAGCGCGGCGCCCTCAGGACTGCTGCGGTCCACAATATAGAGCCAGATCGAAGGCCAGGACTGCATCATCCCCTTCAGCCCAACCATTCTACAAAGTGGTTTGCAGAACTCAGGTTTTTGCATCAACAAGTAGGAGCACCATGAATGTACATTGATTGTGAATAGACTTTGACAATTGATTGCTACAATTGGATATTGCGACACAATGCCGCAAACCAGACCAGGCGTCAAGGTATCAGAGGCGCAAGCAGGGCTGGGAATCATCAACGCTGAACAATGTCGTTGACATTTGAAGACCGACGTTGACGTTAGCGCGACAGCTGTGACATGCATCTGATAACGCGAGAGAATCCGATAACAACATCAATATTCGTCTCTGACCCTGGGATCTTCACCGCAAATTTGATCGAATACTTGAGCGCAAGGAGCAATTCTGGAGGCTCTGTATGGCATCAGGGCACACTGCACGAAATGACACATTTCTCCGATCGCGACAGCGCATTTTGCGAACTACTGCTGGATCCCACACAACCTTGTAAGGTGTATATTGAACTGGATATAACAAAGAGAAGCTGTGGTGCGATACCATGGTAACAATAATCCTGTGGGGCAAGTATCAAACTTTGGTTATAAGAAAAACAAAGCTATAGATGCTCAACTGGGACGACACTTGATAGTTTACACACTTCTCCCTATATATCTCAAAACTGATCAAGGTTCGCGTTGACTGCAGCAGTTTGGTATGAGACTATCATGATATATTTAAACACGAAGCACAACAGCAGGGCAAATAGGGCATGTGTTGCGTTCTGGTTGATTGATAGTATACCAATGTATGATGGAAAATCACGGAAGTAGAGCGAGCAGGGGACATTTCCGTCAGCTTGCAGAATAATGCCGAATACGTTCAGATTCGGAGAAATTGGGGCGGGTGTAGGCTCAGGCGATAGAGATCCATGAGTTTCCAGGTGCATCATTCCTTTCTTCCATCCTGTAAGCGCAACTTAACATATTCTCAACCTATTTAATAGTAAAAATACTACACATCTATTACAACTTGTATTACTAAACTTCTCTATAATTATAATTTCTGAAAAATTGACTATTATACTACATGTACCGTATTAGTTTTTAGATAATATTAACTAACTATAAACTCTAGTGTATATTATTTGATTAAGTTAAGTATAAATAAGCTTCTCCATTACAATTATTACATGAAGTATAAACAAAGATTTTTTTTAATTTACTTTAATTATTCTTTGGTCGAATTATTCTTTATTATGTAAGGTTCTACGCAAGCTTTAAGACAATCTAACAACCCGGTCATTATAACTAGAATGTTGTCTCGAAGGTGTTAGAAAACGTCGTTAAAGTTTTGTATTAAAGATGGATCTTCTACGATACCAAAAAGTCGGCTTCCTTGAGTCCCTGAACAGGGTTGTCGATAAGGGAGAGGTGCTAGACCCAGAGAGATTTCAAACAGCTTCTCCATGCCGAGTGTTCAAGTATTCTATCCATCGGGTCAAATGCGATCTCATCAATCCTTCGCGTAGTAACGGACCTCGTCATGCATTATTGGTAACACATTCAAGGGCATCGCAGCCCCACCAGATCATTAACCACAGTGCAAAATCGCGATATTCGCATATTGTGACTGAACAAAGGTGCACTTCTGGCTGCTGGTTGATGACGTGTTACAACACCTTGAGTTGGAATACGGCCCGAGAAACCCTTGCAACATCACATAGTTACCCTGCTTCACATGTTCTATGGCCATTCTCGGCACCATCGCCAAGCGAGCTGCGGAGGTAGTGGGGACTGCTCGTCCGCAATTCATCCGCGGTTCTGGATTGTCGGATTTAGCATATTTCCACGCCAATTTACCTGGGATACAGCTTTTCGATTGTACGCCGCGGTGACTCAATCACCGGGGCTTTTACGAAGTCACTCAACACCCACTTACTGTGGTTACCGGCAAAAGTACTCTATTGTGGGCCCTGTATAGAGGGAATAAGGGTAGCTACTAGCTGAGCGGTAGTAGCTTTAAAGCTATCTATTTGCTTATATTACAAGCGAGAGAATCTCTTCCACAGAAGGGGTTAAGGTTTAATTTATATCTACAGCAGGAGAAAACAAAAGAATTTTGTTAAAAGATACGACAATCTCTATACTTAGTATAGCTTAATACAATTGTCTGAGGTGGCGTAAGCGTCCCCACATGGAGTACTTTTACTATTTACCACAGTAGTACGATAGGTGGTGGAGACAGGACTTCGATTAGTATAAAGCCACGAACAATCTGAGCGGATTCCATAACAACTCTTCAGAGAGTACAGTTTGTCACATCTCTTCTTTTCGTTGTAAGCTCGAATTATCACTCTTTTCTTCAAGCAACATCACCTGATCACAATGGGAATCAGTCTTGAACCATCTCAGGCTCAGCCAGTTGTCCCCAACGATTTTGACAAAGCTGCTATCACCAAAAAGTACAACGAGGAACGAGACAAGCGACTCCGTGCCGACGGACAGAGTCAGTACATCGATCTTCATGAACTTCCCAGGTTCAAACACTTTATTACCGACACTTGGATCGACCGCGACAATCGTCCTCTTGGTCCAACGCCAAGAGATGGCGACCGAGTCGATATTCTGATCATCGGGGCTGGCTGGAGCGGCCTGGTCTATGCAGTTCGACTGCTCCAAGCGGGCTTTAAGCATGAAGATATCCGCATAGTGGACTATGCTGGTGGCTTTGGTGGTACCTGGTGTAAGTGACAGTCCTCTCGACGTTTGTGTTCCACATTATGGAAACTGACGCTGATGCTATTGTTACCGAGTGCAAAACTAATTATTACAGACTGGAACCGCTACCCAGGGTTAGCCTGCGATACTGAGAGCTATATCTACATGCCTTTGCTCGAGGAAACTGACTACGTGCCGAAAAGAAAATATGCCGACGGTGAAGAGTTGAGGGAGCATGCCGACAGAATTGTCAAAAAATTTGATCTTGAAAAGTCCGCCTGGCTACGGCAACGGGTCACGTCGCTTGATTGGAATGATACAACTAAGGAATGGTCAACTCGGCTTGTGCCACACTTAGAGCCAGGCCATGCTGGGGACCCGATCACCATCCAATCGCGGTTCGTAATCCTTGGCACAGGTCTAACCTTCTTCCCACATATTCCTCAGGTCCCAGGTATAGAGTCTTTCAGGGGCCCTTGTTTCCACACTGCACGCTGGGATTACAATGTCACTGGAGGGACGTCCGCCCAACCTGACATGGTAAATCTTCAAGACAAGCGAGTTGGCATCCTTGGAACTGGTGCTACAGCAATTCAAGCAGTTCCCCAGCTGGCAAAATGGTCCAAGGAGCTTTATGTCTTTCAGCGAACGCCTTCTGGTGTGGCTCCAAGGAATAACACCCCAACTGATCCTGGGTGGGCCCGTACCATTAACTCAAAGAAAGGCTGGCAGAGAGAGCGGATACACAACTTCAACCAGTTTATCATGAACATGCCCCGGAAGCCGACGGTTAACCTGATCGATGACGAATGGACACGAGTCCCTGCCTACTGTGCTGTGGTGGGAACAGAAGGCTTGGACGTCCAAACCCCAGAAAAGATCCAGGAACGCGTGGACGAGCTTTTCACTCTCGATATACCTCGGCAAGAAAGGATCCGCAAACGTGTTGAGGAGACTGTGAACGACCCAGAGACAGCAGAGAAGTTGAAACCATGGTATTCGAGCTGGTGTAAACGCCCTTGTTTTCATGACGACTATCTCCCGAGTTTCAACCTGCCACACGTGAAGCTCGTTGACACTGCTGGAATGGGTATAAGCCGCATTACTGAGGACGGTATCGTGATTGGCGATCAGGAGCATAAACTTGATGTGCTGGTTCTTAGTACCGGTTACAGGAGCATGTGGACATTGAGCCCAGGAGCCCGAGTCAATATTGATGTGAAGGGACGAGGCGGGCTCTCACTTGACAAGAAGTGGAAGGATAGGATGTCCATGCTACATGGGATGATGAGCCATGACTTCCCTAATCTCTTCTGGCCGGGTCTTCAAGGAACCGGTCAATCTCCTAATTGGACCTTCGCTGTCGAGCTAGCTGCACAACATGTCGCGGATATCCTGTCTTACTCCGCATCGAACAGACTAATCAACAAGAAAAGCGCTGAGGATGCAGGCAAATACAAGAACAACTTCACGGTCGAGGCGACCTCCGAAGGCGAGGAGGAATGGACTGAAATAATCGCCTCCTCAGCTGGAGCTTTTGCGGCTATGGCTAGTTGTACTCCAAGCAACGTCAACAACGAGGGAGAGATGGCCTTCCTTAGTCCAGAAGAACAAGCAAAGAAAGCTCGCCTGGGGATATATGCCCAGGGACCAGAAGCGTTTCTTGAGCTGATCACCAAATGGAGAGCGTCCCGTGATTTCAAAGGGCTTGAAATTGCATCCATTTGATTTCTAAGGTAGACAATGTCAATGTTTAGTTATGTGTTAATGAGTTATGCGTCAACGATGTTAGAAATTTACCGACAAAAGAAATGCGCCTCAATATCCGCTTTCTAAATCTAAGCTATGCATTACAATTCTTAGCTGAGATGCAGCAGACCCAGGTACGGTAAGGCACGGTGCTTCTCTTGACGCTCACTCTAATCTGCTGACTTTCGGGCAAGACACTAATATTGTATTAAGTTAGAGATGGGTTGCAAGCAAGTACCATAGGTCCTATAGATCAGCCGAGTGCTCAGTGACCAGCATCCCTTGGATCAGTCTAGCATGGGTACGCTAGGTAACGAACAAAGTTTTATACTCAAAGCTAGTGATGGCCCTCCCAGGTGTGTATAGAGTATTTGCACGTTGGCTCGCACCCCTACTAGTTGGTCAGCCGCGATACTGAATATCGTACAGTTCTTTGCTTATCTCTAACCTAGAACAGGGCTATACCTATTCAAGCAGTTAAACTGTATCCTAGAATTCATTGCCCAATCAGCGCTGCGACGGTATATTATTCGGGCGCTACAGGGGTGAGAACCGGTTCTGTAACTTCCCCCGTCGGCTTGCACCCTTGTTACTTGCAGCGCCCGAGTAATACACCGTCTTAGCGCCGATGTGGGGATCGATCCTGGGGTATGTACAGCTTTACTGTTGAACTACAGGAGGTAGTCAGCTCGGTTTACATGCTTGTCACTCCTTGAATTAATAATGTCTTTTGGTTTTGGCCAGTCTAGCTTGCTGATTGGGTGGCCAAAAAACAGGCATGTAAGCCGAGGTGACTACCTCCTGTAGGCATAGACCTGCCTTAATTGCGTTAGAGACGAGCAAAGAACTGTATGTATATCGCGGCAGACTGACTAGCAGGGGTCCAAGCCGGCGTGCCGCACTCCGCAAAATGAACGGGTAGAGCGCGCTCGCCGCTTCCCTATCCGTGTGATGCTTCTGAAGCTTCGCCTTTACCCCAACTCTCGCGTTACTCAGATCATTTATGCCGTTCCGTTCGTAGCCTGTGCATTTTTCAGGGTCTCCACCCTCCACATTCATCAGTTTCTGTCCTTGTCTTGGCCGACTACATCACCTTCTCACCCAACCTCTTGCACCCTTTTCCATTTCCCGCTAGTTGTCCCACCATTACAATCTCGTCCGATCAAGAAGCATCCAATACTCGCATATCCGTCCGCATATTCATAAGGTCTTCTAGTGCCTCTATATATTCATAGCTTCGACATGTTTGTTTGTCTTCAAGAGGGCGTGGCCGTTGAGCAAGATCGGCTTGAGCGGCAGGTTCTTAGCAGTGTCGACGTGGGCGGAGAAGACCTTCTGCCGCTTGTTGACGATAGCACCTTCCATCTCATTCTCCTTGTCGGAAGAGGGCCCGTCTGGAGCGAACGACTAGCGTTTGCGCTTTCGACTACGCAAAGTGCTTGCCTCGTCATTGGAATCTGGTAGCGAGGCAGTGCCGAGAGAGTTCGCAGCATTTGGGATGGCCGAAGTCTTGTCGATCTAAATGTTATGATTAGCTGCGAGCAAACGATGATCGGTCGGTGTACTTACGACGAAATAGCCGGGACCGTCAACAGAACCGAAGAGCTCATTGAAGATTTTGATATCCTCTTCAATATCAACCATGTCACAAGGGAGCTCGGTCGTCGCAACCAAAGCCTTGGAGAGCTGTGTCGGTAGTGATGGGGTGGAGGTGAAGGTGGAAGTGGCGGGGAAGCTCAGTGTGGTTACGGAAGACATGTCTGGAGGTGAAGATGCGTTGAGGAAATGGAGTTGAGAGTGAGTTTATACACGTGGTAGGAAGTGTTGTTCGTATGTCGAGTGATCCTTGGTGGGACTTGTAGGTGGTGGAGTCTTTGTGATGTGGTTGCAAGAGGATGAAAAGGTACAGGAGAGACAGGCCACGAGGATTAAGTATCTATGGGCCTCGTGAGTTCGGCCCCCGCGCTAGTATTTCACAGCTATTGTAGGGCGTGAAAGTTGTTTGCGACAATAGGCACCAGACTCGTGACGCACGGACAGTGAAGGTGGGTGAGCACCTCGAGAAAGTGAGCACAATAGCCACATTTTTCAATCGCACTTTGGTCCTTTTAGTGTATTAAAGTCACTGTTATTCGCTGCCCCCGGTCTATGTCATGACTGGGGCAGCGATGAGGTTGGCCTGATTGAGATGCGTTTGTCGCCGGTACGATAACGCGTAAAAGCATACTTGCTGATCTCAAGTTAGCAGAATTAACTCAAATCCGCTTGGTACTCTTTCAATGGGTCTTTTTGAGGATGAAGAGATGGGTTTCAACTGTCAGGTCGAGTGGTGAGGAATAATACGCCGGCAGTGGAATTGTGTGTTTTGGAAATGCGTCCGTCTGGAGAGCAGCAGATCGCCGTGTATACTGTAGTGCCCTCCGCTTTGCAGGTCGACAAAACATATACTCCCTCAGTCATAGATCGAATTCAAATTTCCCGGAGCCCACGACCTGAAAAAAAGATGTGAGCTTGCTTACACGACAAAGTCCGTCGTGTTCTTTACCGGATCTTTCGAAACTTCATACTCTCACAGCATCCGCACGCGAACCATTCCACACACTCCAATTTACCAGTGACTGTCACAACATGACGACCATGACCGCAAATGAAGTTCTACCGCTTTCGGCCTGATAACACAGATCCTGCGCATTGCAATGTGAATACGTCGCGCATTCAAGGAAGCTGGGGAGGATCGTGGGATCGTTTTCACGAGACGGAAGGGGATGAGAAGAGGAAAAGAGTCGACGGCGCGCATTATGACGGTGTTTGGCGAGAGGCGTTTCGAATATGGTGGTGCTGGGTAGGATGCAATCTTGCTCGCACTACCTGAAGCTATACTGGAAGTGAAGATACAACGGCTATGTGCATGTTGCTTACAGCAGTATCACTTTTTGTGAGAGTATGTTGTACTGGAGACCGAGAAGGTTTAGTACTCTATCGATGCACAATCCACTCTCATATGCTTGCGCACGTGCTGTACATCGTTACTCATGACCACTAGCAAATCCAAGTCATCTGGGCAATAGCAATCAGGCTTAATCGAACCATGTCACAAGCAGGCGTCCAGCAAGCTGTAGTATAGTCGCACATATATACAATCAGCTAGACCCAACCTCCGATGCTCCACAACCTTCGCTACACCTGGCACTCCCGTTCATCGTACCAAAGCGCAGCGCAAGACCGAACCGTTCAGATAGGTCCCGACCAGTTTGCACTTACAAAAGAACCATGAGCGACCCGCCCTCAAGTGGTTGGCATGACTTCCTCTACGGTTTCCCATTCCTTTTCGTTATGTTCGGTATGATGGTTCCCTTCTGCTTTTGGTGCAGGAGGTATTTGGAGACGCGTCACATGTACGAAGAACTTAAGGAGGATGGCATCGATGCGTTTGATCCCATGAAGAGAAAGAGGAAGAGAAAGGGCAATTAGATGTGGGACAAGATTGAGATATACTGGACAAGTGAAGGTTCGCGAGCGCGACGGGCATATGTTTGGTGGGATACGTGTGTGCAGGCAGCGAAATAATGTGTAGAACTCTCGGCATAAGAGATTTGAAAATAAGAATGTCGCCCTCTTGATCATGTACATGCACTCTGCGATGTCTTCCATACGACAAAAGATTTAAACCAACCCGGCACCCAACATCATCCTGAAATCAACGACTCACCCTCCACCTCCACGTACCTCCCACAAAAGCCTGTCCTCGAAACCTCTCTTCCCCGCCTCGAACGTCATCCACCCCTCCGTTGCCACAATCCTTCCTTGCGTCTCCAACAAGAACCTCCTCATCTTGATCACGACCAGCATTCCAAACAGCAAAAATCCCGTATTCGTACTCCACGTGAGCCACTTTGCTTTTGGCAGCCCCCGCTTGTCCAGCTCGGTCAGCGCATCGTAGTATGCTTGAATGAGATCTGGGCTCCCGTCCATAAAAGGTGAGCGCATATCGAGTTGCGCATGGAAACTTTGTTGAATGAGAATATCGATCAGAGCGCATTCTGATATGTACTCTGCGGTGTCGGAGGGCTGGAAGGCAGAGGCGTTCTGCGCGATGAGGTGAGTGGGTGGAAAGTAGCCGCCAGGTTTCGTGTCGACGAGTGTCATATTAGTACGTGTGGCCAATGTGATGGCAGTAATACCGTCCCATTCATAGAGTTGGATGCTGCAAACGGGACATTTGTCTTTGGTGGGGCTAGAGGGGTCGCAGGCGCGGGCGATCAGGCATCGGTAGTGAATCCAGTGATTACAAGGGGTGAGGGGGAGGAAGGTTGACGGGATCAGAGATGAAGGTGGGATAGGATTGAGAGCGCGCTTGGGGTAGCAAGGAGGAGCAGCGTTCCAGAATTTTCTGCAGGCGGAGCACGTCGCGGCTAGGTGAGGTGGACGATCATGGACAGTGCGGCTCTGCATGAGATCTCGGTCGACGTACCGGAGTAGCGAGGGTAATGTAGTTGCTGGAGTGATGTTGGGCGCGATCGAAATGGCGGCGCTGGTCTCCGTCCCCTTAAGTGTAGAACTGCTGCTTTGAAGCGCTCCCTTGGATGTCACTTTCGTTACGGACAGAGATGCATCTTGTGGCAGGCCAGTTGTGTCGACCTGAGGTATCGATAGCTTGGTCGCTATTTGATGTAAATGCGCTGTATTCGGAGGAGGTGGGCCTTGGTTGGACATGGGCACGGTGGTTGAGTACGGTGCAACGCTTGCGAGGAAACCGTCGTGAGATCACGATATGAGCCATCGACGAGGCAACAGTGTCAGAATTATGAAGATTAAGTCTGTGCGCATGAAGCTCTCACAACATTACTTACGGTTATTGCGTGAGGGAGCCAGGCATCGAAGTGAATGTGGGAGTGAAGGTGAAACGGACTTCGTTAAGAAAGACCCTGTGTAACGCTATCATTTTATCACAATCGATCGTACCAAAGATTGAATAAAATTGTTATTCATAGTCTGCACGAAGACCTTGGCTAGGAAAGTTGTAAACATGCAGCTTTCATATGCTGTCGTCGTGTCTGAATAAACGCCATATCTAGAAGTGCCATATCCAATTCGCCATGCTCACGCCGAGGCTGTTCCGCATAGTAATTGGAGGCGTCTTCGTCACCTCGCTAAATCTGTCGCCCTGAGTGGCTCATCTCAATAAAATACTATGACCGTCTTCTTTCACTCTCTTCACCAGCCACCGTCGTGTAGCTCTTCCGCGAGTTCTTCCGCGAACTCTCCCGCTGCGATTGCTTCCACTTCTGCCGTCATCAGACCCTGGTACACGCTGGAACCAGGTAAGGAACCAGGCAAAGAACCAGGCAAAGAACGCCTAGTATATGCCTTATTCTTGTGAAACAATACTTTGTGGCAGACTGGGCAGTCGTCCGGAATTATCGAATCATTTCGCCAACGGAGCATAGTCGGGACTGGCAATTCATTTGCCCACTCTTTGGTCTGCTTTTTGTTTGTCGCGACGCAACACGCCTGCACGCACGCATTACGTGTGATGACGAAGAACGCCGTGTTGTTAAGAATAGAGGTCTTGTCATCGTCGCCTTCATCTCCGTCGTCATCGTCGTCGTCGTCAAAGTAGTGCGTGTGGAGCTGTGGCGACGAGATCTCATATTCAGTAGCATTAGCTTCGCTGCTGTGCATAGTGACATAAGTAGGCACAATATTGGGCCTCTTTTCCGCTTGGGGCTCAGGCGCTAGTCCCGAGGATTCCTTGAGGTACAAAGTGTACACTTCTGCTAACGGTTCGGCCATGGTCTTATACAGCGTAGACATGAAACGCTTCATTTCTTCTGCATATAGATCAGCAGCCTTACTTTGCAAGAGAATGAAGTCCAGACGTCAGGAAGGAGTGTATTTGATCGCCAAGCTGTGCGATCGCATGCTGCCTGTGTTTGGAATCATTCAAGACTTACCTTGATGGGCCAACCGAGCCTTGTGTGCAGCTTCGAACATGTCTTTGTTGAGGTCCGCTACCTCCGCTGCCGACAAAGTTTGAGCCTTGTTATTCTGCTGTGCTACTTTGCTCAAAGCGGTGAGTTTGTCCAGGTTTGTCACTGAGTGCAAAGCATTCTCCCACGTATTCGACGACTGCATAATGTCGTCGGGCGATCCGTCACCATGCAAATAGATCTCTTCAGCAGCCGCGATAGCATCCAGGAAGGTTTCTGAGGGATTCGCGCTGTATGACATTGATGCCCAAAGACCCGAGGTGTGCGATGCCGCCTTCTCTGGGCCTTTTGTACTCCCATTGCTAGCAGGGGCCCCTCCACTAGGAGAGAATTGCGTCTTTGTATGGGTTTCTGTAGTAACACCTGTCGTAATGTCGTGGTTGACCTGGCTGGCTGGATCCGCGGAAGCAGCGTAACTAGAGATCGCTAGACTCAAGGGCTGGTTCATATCCGTACTCGTGGAGGTGAGAGCCCCAGATTCAATAGATGTATGGGCTTGGGAGCCAGTCTCTCGTGATTCCAATGGCAGGTGATCCAAGACGACAGCATTCTCCATGAGCTTTATTCCCCTCCTACAACGAACAGCATCCTTCCCGACGGACTCGAGTAAGGGCCACCAGAAGTCTCCGAAAAGAATTTCTCCTTGTTTAGGTGACCGTGCCTCTCGCACCATATTCGCAAATATGATCGATGTGGCGTGCTGACCGGTGCCCCTGCATTTGGGATCGTGGCCGTGCTGAGTTGCATAGGCGTGTAGTCGTTGTCCGAGTGCTGAACCTCGCGTCCCCGGTGAAAAGGACAATGGTCGTAATGCCATTGTTTGGACCTCGGGAATTCCAAATGTGCTAAGCAAGCATTTCTGACCGAACACGTGCCTACACCTCAGCCTGACAGGTTGTTCAGAGTTGTCGAAACCTGGATCAGGCGCCTCGCCGTACGTCTTCCAGCAGATTGGACATTTGAGACTGCTAATTTCGATCTGTTCGATGTCGATGGGCGAAAGGCTGTCCAGGAACTCTTGCTGCGAGGTGAAGGTATCTTTGTCCGGACGAGGTGCAACATAGCGCTTCTTTTTCTGCTTATTTTTGGCTGCCTGCGTCAACTGCGATGTGATACAGGTGGCGCAGTTACATGACCCAACTTCTTCTTCTCCAGGCGTCGTACCCGATCCTTCTGGCGAGGTGCTCATATCGACTACTGGTTTGCTGCAGAGAGCGAAGGCGATGTCAAGAGGTCGCTGTCGCTGGCAGTGGTGTTGAAGTGCTCTGAGTTCTTGCGTGGATATTGTTCAAGCAAGGAATAATGCAGATGAGGCAACAAGGCTATGTCGGAGTGATGCAGCTGCCTTGCCAAGCCAGCCCCCACTGGCGGCTTCCCCTCAGCAAACAGGTCCACCAGCAAATGATTGGCTGTCCAATAGTCACGCAGCAGTAGTTCGGCAGTGCGCAGATTATGAGAGATTCATCTGGACACGTTGAACATCCAAAATATCAAGTCAGTGCTAATCTGCTCGGCAATCGCAGGAACCGTGGGAACCGTCCTCACCCGCATTCATTCACCTGACGATGAAGCCTAGCGTAGCACTAGCCCCTTCCGTACTGGTCACATCGGAAAGTCTGCACTTGAAAAAGTACAACAGCCTCTAGACAGGAATTGGCCTGTTGATTGCAGTACGGAAATCTTGCGACCCGATGCAGCGCAAAGGCCACATACATGTCCCATTGTATGCGAACACCAGTTTACATGCGAGCAGCCTAGTGTACCGAAATTTTCAAGTAGGCATTGCGATCAAACACGACCGAGGTTAACACGATATCATCCATACTATATGTTTCAGATCGCATAGATCAGACTTGTTGTGAGCATTGTTTGTCGCGGAGTCGAAGCCATTAGTGACGGCAGATGCACCATCTTCAACTTGATCGTCATACAGGACTTCGAATCAACACAATCACCTGTGAAGGATGAAGGAGCGGAAAGGGCCGCATCGGCGACACGTCGCATGTAGATTTTATTTAACAAGGCGCACTCGACTGTTCAACAGCATCGTATAACGAAGACTCAGTTCTACATTCTTTCTAGTGTCTTGAAGGACTGCTCCTTCTCAACAACCCCGTTTGGGCTGCCGCTTTCCAAAATTTGATGTTTCGTCCTCTCTGTATGTCGTTTCCCACAGCTTCAAAGCTTGATTTGTGAATCACCCCATTTCGCATTCTCAACCTCAGAATACACATGCATATCCACTACACCTCGAACGGTCGCCCTCGCAGTTGTGCAAACATACATTCGTCACACTTTGAACCATCGGCTTCAGCCGGCAAACCCACATACATCACATTTTTTAGATTACCAGCCGTGGTTTACGATTCAATGATAGCTTGTGACCTCGACAGGCATTCCGACTGTGGAAAATCATTCGCATCGTCGGCACAAACGCCACGAGACAAACATCGCGCAAGTTTGTGTGAATTCCTGCCACGAAGCAGGTACTTCCTCGCTCGCAAACATTTGCACCATTACCACCTTCCTCCTTTTCTATCGCCAACACTTCGTATACCATTCCTTTGATCGTGTTGTTTGTCTTTGCATTGGTATCGGCACTTCCGTCAACGCCTTCGATACTGGCCGAGGCGCAGGATCACACACTCCAGTAAGTCATCCGCAGAACTAGTGATGGGCATATGGCCGATAGCATTAGGATGATGGAAGGCAGATCTGCTCGCAACGAGGGTGCTCTATTCACAACCCCGATCAGCCTGGCCTGCCTTGACGAAAGCAACCGTACATGTCCGATCTGCCACGAACCCTATATAGAGCCGAGCCGAAGTAGATCGTCACCTTCTGACGGAAATGCTGGAGAGTGGGCCGTGCGAGTCGATATGGTCGCGGAACGGTGGGGGCTCCGGAGATGCTGCGGACATGTACTTGGGCGAGAGTGTCTTGACAAACATCTTCAGACTAGGGGGGACTGGAGGAACAAGTGTCCATTGTGTCGGAACCTATGGTTCACCGTGACAACTCTTCCGCGGCCCTCGTTGAGACGCAGCATGCGGATTGCGACAAGGCTTGAGGCTCGTATACTTTCTGCAACCAGAGATCGCGCTTTGTATCGAGTGAGCCCAAGGTCCACCACAGCTTGGTCACCGCATTTCATGCAACATCTGCTTGGTTTGTTGGAGGTCGAGCATGACTCTAATGAGGTCAGGATCACCTTGGAGGAGGTGGAAAGAAGACTAGAACGACTGTACTCGAGTTGAAAGTAATGGTGGTAACACAGAAGCTGTCGGACCGGGGATGGCTGTCCTCTGCCTCTCGGGACACAAGCCGTCGAGGGTGGCTTACAGGGTCGCACAGTGTTTGTAGCCATTGGTACGAGAAGGGTCGGTCGAGATGCAGGATGCATCAGACATTTTGCATGTTGTATCAACTAGTATTGATAGTTGTGCGAATAGAATGACCTCAAGGTTCTACGCTTTGGTTTTGATCCGCTTTGCTGGCCTATCATCCTTGGTGTCGCTGTCTTGATGCTGTTGAGCCACTAATGAGGCCTTAACCTCTTGAAGTAACCTCTTTTCGCCCAGTCTTATCTCGATAGCCATGCGATGTCTCTTAGTCAGACCACTGTCTTCTAGTAGCTTCTCGTCTTCCTCCACCGAGTTAGGGTATCGGGAGAGCTTCATGGTCACAGCTTCCGTACAAACGGCGTTCAGGATCTCATCTCGGCGTGCTGTGCTGGAGATGAGACTGGGCTTCTGTTTCTTCAGCATCTTCAGCACACTCTTAAGTTGCTCGCTCAGCTCCGGAGGAACCTCGCATGGTTTAGGGGGTTGGACAAGTCGACCCTCGTCGGTAGGCTCCCCCGAATCGCGTTCAAAGACGAAATACTCTTCCACTTCATCCTCGCCTAAACGAGTGTCCTATTGCGATACTGTTAGAATTCGATGGGCCAGCCGAAGTGATTGGACCTACTATTTCTTGCAAGACGCTTTCCGAAACGTTAAGCTGCTTAGCCAACGTAGTACGGACAAGCTCCCATGAGATCTCGGCAACATCGTAGCGGTGATGTTCGGGCGTGACATAGCCGTAGCGTCGGAGAAGCTCCGAGGACGGAAGCGGCCCGTAGTAGTTCAAGATCTCGGCGCCCGCGGGGGTGTCCGATCGTAGCGATGTCACTTCTAGTCTCTCGCCGTGGTTGACGTGTGCCTACAAATCAAATTGTTAGGAAATTTAGTCCACCAGATTGAACACGGAGAGCATACATTGAAGTCGGCGTTTGCGTTGAGGACGTCTGCCATGGGTACCATTCCAAGCATAGTGAGGCCGTCACGATCCTCAATCCAGCCTTCCTCTTCATTTTCGGACTCCTCTGTGTCGTCATCAAGATCAAAAGCATAAGACATTATGGTGCTCCCGATGCGATGTGCAAGTGCGAGTAGGTCTCCCTCACTCAATGGAGTGGCCCCTTCTGGGTAGAAAGCAGTCGGGTTCTGTGTAACTACGGGCAGAATGCGGGTGCGCAGCATCTCGTCGCTCTCAGCCTTGCCAATCTTCTCAGTCGTTAAGACTGTACCCTCTAGCTCCTTCAACTCATCTTCGGTCCAGAATATCGGCGTCTCAAAGGTTGTTGGTAAGATGTCAATGTATGGTTTCCAGTATGACTTGTCGCCCTGAAGATATTCCCGAAGCATAACTAGAATGAGTGAGGCCCACGGATCCAAAGGTTCCGCGTCTTCGTCGCTATCGTTGTTCAATGTGCCGTCAAATACACCTGGAAGTAGCTCGGCAATTTTAGACGTCTCTACATTGATGATGGCATTCCTAGGGATGGTGAAAAGAGTGGAGTCTTCTGGGATATCCCTGGTGGCAACTATGTGGTTCAACGACGGATTTTTCAGTCAAAGCTTCGACATCACCTACCAATGCCTCTACCAGCGTCTTCAATCCTAAGATCTCTGATCTCGAGCAGGTCGTCACGGAACTCGCCTCCGACCGATTTGAACCAGGCTAGAAAACGGTCGGTGGCAGCCTGGAAGTCGGCCATGCTATCTGACGATAAACGAAGGAAACGTCAACTCTAAAATGGAAGCTATGCGTGAGAGAACAGTCCGGGAGAAAACCTTTGGCTTATCTTATCGTCACGTGCGCGGGCGTTTAGCGTGTTTTGATCCGCGCGCCACACCTCTGTCAATTCAACGCTCGACATGGGACGCAACGCGTTCCTCTGTACCCATGGATGCATTGCTGGAAGGACTCAATGATGCGCAAAAGAGCGCGGTTACCAGCCCAGCCAACGTGGTGCAGGTGCTGGCGCCTCCAGGCTCGGGCAAGACGAAGACGCTCACCGCACGCGTCGCGTATCATATCAACCATGAGCGACTACAGCCATGGAACATCATCGTATGCACGTTCACGATCAAAGCTGCAAAGGAGATGAAGGAGAGGATCAAGGGCTTTGTAGGTGACAAGTTGGAAGCAAAATTGATCTTGGGGACATTCCATTCTGTAGCCCGTCGCTTCCTCTCACGCTATGGTCAAGAGATTGGCATCGACAAGAATTTTGGCATTGCAGACACCAGCGACAGCACTTCCATACTCAAGCGCATCATCAAACGTTACGACTACACCGTGGAGCCCGGACATGCCCGGTCCAGGATCTCCAAACTGAAAGCCAAGGGCGTCTCCGCGGATGACTTCCGGAAAACCTCCAAGAACGTCAACGACAACGAGTTCGCTCAGGTTTACTCGTCTTACGAGGAACATCTGAACGCCGCGAACCTTCTCGACTATGACGATCTTCTTGTACGATGTGTAGAACTGCTGAAGAAGTCACCATCGTGCGTTTCAACCATTCAAGCTGTTCTCATCGATGAGTACCAGGACACCAACACCATCCAATACGAGTTGATGCAATTGTTGGCGCAGAGAACACGACGGATCACGATTGTTGGCGACCCCGATCAGAGCATTTACAGCTTCCGATCTGCCGAGATTGAGAACTTGCATCGCATGCGCGCGGATTACCCAGAGTCCATTGTTATCAATCTCGAAAACAACTACCGATCTTCTGGTCGAATTATTTCGTCAGCCAAGGCTGTCATTGAGCAGGACGAGAATCGGCCGCAGAAGCCACTGACAGCGACACATGGTGTGGGAGAACAACCTACCCTACGGCATCTAGCCAATGCACATACTGAGGCCAAATGGATCGTGGAAGAGATCCAGCGATCCAAGACACTTACGGCTGGACTACTGGAATACAATGACTACGCTATCCTGCTGCGGTCTTCTCAGCTTTCACTCCAGATTGAGAGAGCATTGGGGCAAGCAGGTATTCCCTATCGCATGGTTGCCGGTACGAAGTTCTTTGACCGTGCCGAAATCCGAATTGTTTTGGACTACCTGCGCGTCATCAGTCAGCCAGACCACAACGATGCAGTGGCGCGCGTCATCAACGTTCCAACTAGAAAAGTTGGAGAGGTGACCATCAAGGCCCTGCTTGAAGAGGCGGAGACGCGAAAAGTCACACTCTGGAGTCTGGTCTTGGACACGGCGCAAGGCAGGCGGAAGCCAGAGAGCAAGGTTTCTGCACAAGCACAGAAGGGCATCGAGCAGTTTGTCAACATCATCTTGACCAGTCGTCTGAAGCTCATGCCAGGTGAGGGCGAGGATTGCAACCTATTAGACCTCATCAACCATGTTTTGCAGAAGATCGCATTCCCCGCGTATCTAAGACAAACCTATAAAGAGAACTGGGAGGATCGATGGGCGAATGTGGAAGAGTTGGTGGCCCAGGCAACGCAGATGGCCACCGCCGTGGCCAACGGGGAAGAGATTTCTGATGATGCACTGCCAGTTGTTGAAGACATCGAGCAACGAGAAGACACTGCTGCCGACATTCTCTCCAAGTTTCTCGCCAATGTCACACTCTCGAGTGCTGCAGACCAAGAAGGCAGCGAACTGAACCAAGTCACCATCTCCACTATCCACGCAGCGAAGGGTCTGGAATGGCCGATCGTTTTCCTGCCCGCCATGTATGACGGCTCGATACCTCACTCGCGAGCAGAAGACCACGACGAAGAACGACGCCTGCTCTACGTCGGCATGACCCGTGCACAAGGCCTCCTCTACCTAAGCTGTCCCGTCAAACAATCCGGCCAAGAAACAACCACACTTTCGAAATTTGTCTCCGATCGAAAAATACAAAAGCTCTTCAGCAACCGCGGCCCAGATCTAGCTTTCAAGCGCAGCACGATCCCCGACCTTGCCCGCATTCTTCGACGGCCTTGTCCAGAGCCTGCGGATATAATAGCAACTCATGCGCTCCTCGAGCGTCTGGAGGATGACCAGTATCCTGCTACACGAGAGGAGATTGAGGACGATAGTTCGCGCTGGGGCGTATCGCACGACGACAGATTCGACGATCTTGCAATGCCATCTTCCAAACGACGCAAGTTCGACAACCCCCAGTACGAATCCTATTCTGGCCAAAAAGTGTCAGTCAGCATGCACCAATCCGCCACCTTTTCCACCGCAACAACGACCATGCACGCCGCAAAGGGTGGCTTCACCAGTGCCCGCGACGTAGCTGATCTCCAAGCCATCCAGCAAGAAGCAGAACGCATCCGCATGCTCGCCAGCACTTCTGCTCCTGCCAGCAGACCTGTGGCAAAAAATGCATTTAAAGCCTTGCAATCCTCCGACGCCAAACCCGCGCGCGGTAAACCCGTTAAGGCGCGAGCAGTGGGTCAAAACGCTATTACCAGCTTCTTCAAGCGCTCGGGTAGTACGCTGTCTGAGGGCGCAGACTTACCTGCTGCACTCCCTGCAATGCCGATGTTCCAGCGCTCACACTCTTCGCTATCGGAGAATGGAAGCGGAAATACAGTGTTGAACGATATATCGAATCTCCAGCAACCCCCTGCACCCCGCGCTTTCCAACCCCCTTCTCTTTCCCTACCTACACATAAACTGCAATCCCGCCCCATCCTCAACAAGCCTAAGAAGTCTGTCCATGAGGAAGAGAGCGAGAGTACACGGTACGTTTTACTGTCTAGTTCACCAATCAAACCGGATTTCGACGAGGACCCTACGCTGGGTGGTGAGACGCCGGAAGGTACGAGTAGTGTGGGGTTTAAGAAGGTGGCGACGACGTTTCATACGACTAGCATGAATGCGTTGCAGAATCAGAATTTGGGGCAGGGTCAGAGTGGGGTGAGGAAGACGTTGGGGACAAGACGGACGATGGAGGGGTGGAGTGTTAAGAGGAGTGGGATGCCGAAGCCGAGGGGGGGTTGAGGGTCGGGTGTTTGGTGGGATGGAGAGGCGTTGTGGCATGTTGGTTTGATTTTTCGTTCGAGGACCGAGGAATTGGTCTTCTGGTGGGTGGCATTTTCACATGGGCCGCGTATTGTAGGGACTTTGAGTCTGGTATAGTGGTATGGATACCTTGTTGTACATTGCATAATGAAAACCCGTAGTACTCTCTTCCGTGTGTCCGTAGACCCCTCTACTACCTCCAGGCTCGATCGCAATATTACTACATGAATGTACACAACCCCACGTATACGTATCCTCTACTTCTCCCTCCAAAGTAGAAACATACATCCCTCGCTCCTCCAACCCCCCATATCCCGTACCCCTCGCTAATCATGCTCAATAGCCCTCTCCTCCATCGCCACGACCGCCCCTTCCAACTCCCTAATCCTCCCCCCAACCCGTCTCCTAACCTCCTCCCCAACCCGCTCATCGCCCCCTTCAACAACGCTCTTATAAAACTCCACCAACTTATCCAATTCCTCCCTCGCCGCCGCACGATCATCCTCCGCATACATAGTATTCTTCTCGCTCTCCTCGCTCGCGATTTCAAACTCGTCGCGCGCGGTGCCGTAGAGTTCGCTTATTTCGTCCATTGCAGCGTCGACGGCGGATTGGGCGTCGGGAGGGAGACTAGGGTGGGGTTTTGGGGCGGCGGTTTCGGAGGCGAGGGTAGGGTGGGGTGTGGAGGTGAATGTGCGGACGGAGGAGAGTACGTTGGTTGTTGCGGGGGTGAAGCGCGTCCAGGTTGTTGTGCTGGCGAGGAGGGAGATGTTGCGGGATGTGTAGGGGGGTGGGGGCGAGGGCGTGCGTGGACGCGGGGTTTGGGTGGTGGTGGTGGAGAATTGCTGGGTTAGCGGGTAGGAGGTGCGTTGGGTGGCTATGGCGGTTGCGCGTAGGGTGGTTTGGCGGAAGAGGGTGCGGAGGGGAACGCGGCTGGATTGCATTTTGGGCGCTGAGGTGCTGTGGTAGGAGGATGATGGGGTGGTGGTGCGCGGGGCGGGGAGTGTGCGGCGGGCGCAGAGGCGCAGGGCTGGCGCTTTGGTGAGGATTGTGTGTGACATTGTTTTTTTGGGGGGGGTGCGTGATGGATGGGCGGTGGTGGGTGAGATGGGGGGAGTTGGGGCCTGAGGTTTGCGCGGAGTTAAGATTCGGGTGATGATATCAGCGGTGCATTAAGACACGATACAGCACAGTGCCGAGCTTCGGCCTAGACTAGAGCAACTCCACCACTGGGCATGGGAACAAAGACTGCATCGATGTCCACGACTTTAGGCAACTCACACTTCAGCGGAGACCTTCTCATGTTCTGGATATTGTAATTTTTTTTCTAAACTCGTCCATCGAAGCATCACCAGCGGGAGTTGTCTAGTGGTCATGATGTCTGCTTTACATTTGATAAACGAATGGAAGCGCAGGAGGTCCAGGGTTCGACCCCCTGCTCTCGTAAGGTTTCTTTTTGCAGATGTATCATCACGAAACGTCCTTAGGGTGCTCACGAAGCAGATTTGCAGTAAGGTTGTGGATCAAGATTTTTTTTTAGTTGTGAATAGAAGTCTGAGGTTCTTGCGTCCATGGACATGCAGCTTTCAAATTAGCTGTACTACTGCCATCTTGTACTTAATAAAATAACGCTTAGGTAGTTCATGCAATGCAAGGCGTTGGAGGACCAATGCGAACTCCAATTCTAAGCCTATGCTTTGAAGGCCTCAAATGGTCTATTCAACACTTTGACGTTCTTCAAAGGCCCTTTATCTACTATACCACAGTGTTGCAGCAATTGCAAAATAATCTGCAGCACACGCTTTGAAATGACAGCTTTTCTCTTGTATTAAACATGCATCGCATGCGAAGAACTTCCTTTAAATCAACGAGGAGGTTAGTTGCTTGATTTCCTAACCGTCAGATTGCTGTTACCCGTGCAAGACTTATGGCTTCCTGTCCCTTCTCAAGCATGCAGTGAACTCTCGATTAAGAACAAGTAGGGGAATATTCCTACGTGTATTTTTGCCGAGTAATAAATAACATGCGTGCGCATAAACAGATGGTATTTATCTGCGACCTCAAGGATATATATATATATAGAGTACACATGTGATTGTCCTACAAGTTACTGTGTGCGTCGCCGGACGTTTGATTCTGGCGCAAAGAGCAAGTTGCATACCTGCTGCGCATTCCACAGAGCAGTCGCGCGGTGCACTGCTGGTTCGCGATTTCAAGATGTATTTTGTAAGGCTGCAACTTGCGCCCATCTTGCAATTGTAGGTAATCCTTGTGCACAGTTCTATCGCATCGCAAACAAACTTACCTTCTTTTCACGCAAAAACCCCCCACCCATCATCCGCCCACTAACCCCGAAAATCTTTTAAGCTCCACCCCACCCACCATCATCGCACCACCACTCAGTCGTCTTGCCGAGGTCTGGTGGGTCCCGCACGCACACCAACCCAACCTCACCAAACCCCCTCTCTCCACCAGGCCCCTCAATCTTTGTCGGGAATATATATGCTATTTTTCCCAGCCATCCCATCAAAGCATCTAACCAGCTTTCAAATCGGTTGCATAGTGTAGTGGTTATCACTCCAGATTTTGACTTGGTTCAAAATTTCTGGTAACCCCAGTTCGAACCTGGGTGCGACCTTCATTTTTTTGTCTTTGCGCACACCAGGAGGAGCTTTGTAGGCGGGTTTGTGGCATAGTGTTGAAGGCTGCGCTGTGGATTTTTTTTGGCGTTTGGCATGCAGGCAGGCAGGAAGAGAAAGCGAAGTCACTTGATTGCGTGGTTGGGGTTGGTGTGGTGAGGTTTGTATAGAGCTAGAGTTGGAGTTGGGAGTTGGGTGGGACGGTGCGCGACTTTGCTTGTGGGTTTGAAGAGTTTGGCAAGAGGGTCGTGATTTTTTGAGATGGGATTGCTGAAGGGTTGGTGCATCAATGGATGTGAGATGGGAAGAGGAAGATGGTTGTATTTATTGATTTGGAGGGTGTCGGGGGTATCTCCTATGCTACTGCTACTTGTATATTGTTCCTCTGCCCAGCAAATTCCCATGTGCCACTCCGGCTATAACCTATACCCAATGAATCCTATCCTATTGCTGTGCGTATCCATAATCCCAATTATCCCCAAAGCCAAACAAACGCCATCGCTCGAAAGAACCCAACGCTCAATCCAAAACACAACACCATACTCGCTCACTTACCAACAAACCAATAAACTCGAATCTCCACATTCGCAGTAACAAGAAAAGCAAGATTACAATCACAATCACCACCACCGACTCCCCTTCCCCCCCTTCGTCGCACACCCCAAACACACCCTCCTCGCACCCACAACCGCACAAGTCCCACACACGCTCTTCCCACACTCACAGCACGAAAACGGACTACCTTCCACCGCACCCCCCATGTCACAATCCATATCGACATCCATGTCGTGCCCATCATTCACAAGCGGGGCATCGCAGTCGTCGCACTGCGGGAGTTGCAGCACGTGCTGTGGTTGGCGGGGTTGGATTGGGAAAATGAGGGGGCGGACGGGGGGCGTGGGGAGTTGTTTCCAGAAGGAGTGGAGGGTTGATTTTTGGGTGTGCAGGAGGGGGCGTGTGTGTGTGGGTTGTGTGGGTGGAGGGGGGAGGGGAGAGGCGAGGGGCGTGTGTTGTGCGGCGAAGAGTTTGGTTAGTGTTGTTTCTGGGAAGTAGCTTGTTAGATGATTGAGTTCGTGAGGATGGGGTAGGGACGTATGTTATGTACCGTGGATTGATTGTTCATCCGGACGATTATCGCGGAACCGTTTGCGTGTGCGGTAGCCCCAGTCGCTGCTCTTGACGCGGCTTGCGTTTGCGAAGGACCATGGGTTGGGGCGTGAGGATGAGTCGGTGTCCATGTCCATGTCCATTGCGCCGTCGTAGCGGGAGAAGAAGGAGGGCGATTGGGTTTCTGGGGTGGAGAGGCTGTCGGAGCTGGATGAGTCGTCGGAGCGCTTGCGTTTGATTGTCATTGTGAATGGTGTATGTGTGGTGGTGATGGACTGATGGACGATGTTGTGATGGTGGGACTTGGGAGATGTGGGATTTGTACTCTACTCCTTACTCTAGTGTTGGAGTGTGATAGACGGGATGGGATGGGTGTCTTGGGGGTGGAGCCGGATGGAGAGTGGATCGATGATGGATGTTTCTGCGCGTCTGAGTGGCTGGCACGCGACGGATCGCATACGCGTCGCGTGTGGGAAGTGCGATCGGGCGGTGGATCGACATGTTATCTACGTCAACCTGCACCACAAGCTATCTCACTACTACTACTACTACTACTACTACTACTACTACTACTACTGTGACCAAACATGCAATATCCTCGATTCAGATGAATGCAGCCAACCAAGCCAGAAGTGCTGATCTGGCATTAAATACAGTGTGAAGCTGCACATGCACTGCAAAGTCATGTTGAGCATATATACCAGCGCTCACATTGAATTGCATCAAGACTACTACTACCAATCTCTATTCGATTGTGCAGTAGACGTAGAAGTGGTACTGAGGTGTGCACGCGTTGAACGACGATGATCCAGACAGTTGCATCACAAGAGCATTACGTCGGTCCTATGAGCTGCGTCTCCCACCCCACCAAAGCTTCCCCGCCATACTCCAAGCCCCCAACTGCACCATCACCAAAACAGTCTCATCGCGACGCTCACCATACAAACCTCAAGGACCTTTCTCCGGGCTCTGAGCTCCTCTTTGAGACTACACAACTTCGCCATGGTTACTCGCAAACCATCGCACGCTGGCTCATGGTACAGTGACAGCAAGCAGCAGCTCTCGCAGCAGCTCGACGCCTGGCTGGACGCTGTGCCTAGCTCCACCACGCCCATTGGAACCACTTCGTCACAGCAAGGCGACGTCTCCATTCCCACTCCAAATGCCCGAGCGATCATTGCACCGTAGGCTGCCACTCCGAGTAATGGTCTTGATGATGATATAGGCTCATGGATGTGCAGGCACGCTGGTTACTCGTACTCCGGGCCTGCCGCTGCATGGGCCTACAAGAGCGTAGACTGGGCGAATGCGTAGGCTCTCACGTGTCCAGAGACAGGCGTGTGGTTCTATACTGATGATTCGCATAGTAAGCGCGTCTTCCTCCTCGGCCCATCTCACCACTACTACCTCACCGGCGCTGCAACAACCGCCTGCGACAAATATGCCACACCCCTCGGTGACCTCATCGTCGACACTGCACTCGTCAAGGAGATTCAAGAAGCCTGGGATCTCCAAGTCATGTCCAAGCGAGTCGACGAAGACGAACACAGTCTCGAAATGCACTTGCCGTACATCTACAAGATGCTCTCCCTGTACGTCCCCTCACTCCGGTCCCCCAAACCAACTAACTTACCAACAATGCACCACCAGCAAAAACCCCTCCTTCCAATCCTCACCCTCCTCCGTCCCCCTCGTCCCCATCATGATCGGCAACACCGACGCCCCCACTGAATCCCATCTCGGTGCCCTCCTCGCCCCCTACCTCTCCGACCCTACAAACATCTTCGTCATATCCTCCGACTTCTGCCACTGGGGCTCTCGCTTTCGCTACACATACTATCAGCCCGCCGACGGATCCTCGGCTCAGAATCTACGCTCCACGTCACGTGTGCCCAGCGACTACCCGATACACGAGAGCATTGCGGCGGTAGACAAGGAGAGCATGGATGCGGTGGAAAGTGGCGAGCATGAGCGGTTCCTGACGCAGTTGAAGGATACGGGGAATACGGTGTGTGGACGACATCCGATTGGGGTGTTTATGGCGGCCGTGGAGAAGGCGGGGTTGGGAGATAAGGGGCGGTTTAGGTTTTTGAGGTATGAGAGGAGTGGGTTGGTGGAGAGTGTAAAGGACAGTAGTGTTTCTTACTGTAGTGCTTTTGCTGTATTGTAGGCGAGGGAGGAGGGCAAGGCGGGGATATGACTAATGATGAAGAGGTCATGGATTACGAGATATCATAGATTAACGAGTACGCAGATGTATTACCCAGTCAACTATTGCTGATACCCACCAGTGACATTCTCAACCAATATAATGCGACGCTATGAACAGCAGATTCCCCCAATCATGAAACCTTCCCTCGAAACATGATTCCACACACTCTTCACTCAATAGGCACAACACAATACGCAACTTGCACCCTCGCAGCATTGCCACGATTTCCACAACAGCCACAAGTCAACCACAACATTACTTACTACCACCCCTCAAAACAGAGTATCCATGGCATTGACCCACCTCTCCACAATCGCGCCCTCGCACTCCTCCTCACTCATTTTGCAACAACCAGACAAGACAGTTAATACATACGTTAGCAGCTACTAACATCCTACACATATACCTCACTATCAACTTAAAATTTTACACAGATATTATAACCAAATACCTACATTACCGGGTAACTTTGTCACATTCCATGTCGTCAATCACCTGCATCGATGCACAGCGTACTCTAGACGGCTAACACAACTCTCGATCCTCACATTCAGAGTACGAGTACGAGTAGAGCTAGAGTAGAGTAGACTATATACAGGGCAAGTGCGTCTCACCTCGCTTTGAATTATGCAAAGCCAGTTCATCTATATATGCCACATTCGTCACTCTGCATTCATCTGCTTTACTTTCCCCGTCTTCCCCGCACTTACACCCACAATCGTTTACGTGCACTCACGCGCGCAGCATATACAAGCCACATGCACATCTTCACCCACACACACCCGCAGTAAATGTGAAGCCTGACGTGCGCCCAGACATGTTCCGGGGAACGCGCGGCATGTGCGGAGACTAGGCTGGGCTGGGCTGAGGGGGGCGGGGGGCTTGGGAGCGGTCATTGTGTTGTTTGGGTGTTGTGGGTGTGTGGATGGGTTGGTGATGGATGAACACTAGATGTTCATCTAGGAAGGGTGAGACGGGGAAGTTGAAACGGGGGGCATGTGCGATGTGCCGCTAGATCGAGAGCGCGGATGTCCAAGACAGATTTTTAAGTCTCAAGACTTAATTCGTCACTTTACACAGATGATGAAATGATGGATAGAAAGAACACCATCATGATGGAACGTCTCATTAACATATTACATCTTGCATAATTATATCCCTTTCATGACGAAGAGCGTATACATCGCTTCACTTCGCTTCGATTTCATCGATTGTATATCGTAGCATTTCCATTTCCGCCAGTGAATACAAAGAAAGCACAACGCAAAGGGTATCGACATCGGTGTAGAAGCAGTGGCTAAAGTACGATATTCTCACTCAAGCCTCATGCAACCCATTCCTCGCATCAGAGTTATCCACCTTCTCGCGCCTCTCACGCCCCTTGTCACTCCATGGGAAATGCGCAACGGGTATGACGAAGAAACTACTCATCATTAGCATTGAACAAACGTGTTTTAAGGGTGAAAAAAAAGGGGGGGGGGGGGGGGGGGAAGAACACAAACATACCTATTCGAACTATCCGCAATACCCGCCAGCGCATTATACCACGCAATGAACGCGGCCATGAGCCCAAATGCACCCCCCGCCACGATACACTCACCCTGCGGCTCCATCCCATCATGTTGCAAATATCCAATACCCAGCATCAAAAACGCCAAATCGAGGGTGAAGAACAGGCTGAAGAAGGCGACCGTCGAGCGGAGCGTGCACAGTAGTAGGATAAAAGTAAAAATGAACCAGCCCATGAGGAACAAGCCAAACGAGTTTAGGAAATGCGAGTGTGACCCGTCGGTTCCGAGGCTGATGAGTGTGGATTCGATTTCAAAACCTGGGGTGAGGATTATGGCGAAGGAGAGCCAGAAGCCGCCGAAGGAGGAGAGGGCTGTTGCGCCAAAGGTGTTGCCTACGGCCATTTCCCTGATTCATTGTCGTATTAGCATACTCCTATCGATGGGTGGGTCGGTTTAATTGGGGAGAGAGAGAAAACATACCACATGCCCGCCAACAACTGCACAAGTCCGCCATATGCATACGCCAACGCAACCACAATATTCGGCGCGCCGATACTCCTCGTATTCACATTAATCAAACTCAGGACGAACGTCGTCAGTGCGAAAGCTGACAGACCCAGGGGCGCGGGGTTGGCGAAGCCGCGCGACGGCGGCTTGTAGAGTCCTGGTTGGAATTCTCCGCCGAAAGCTGTGAGGCGCATGTCTGGGTTGTTGGTGGCGATGTGGGCGAGTGGGTTGCCCCCGTAGTCGTAGGGTACGCGTTGTTTTGGTGGGGTGGCGCCGGGGGCGTGGTCGAGGGCTGAGGTGCCGTTGCGGTCTTTTTCGTAGGATGGACCGCGCTGGGGGTGTGTGTTAGGTTGTGTTTCCTTGAAATAAAAAAGGAGAGTAGTTCTTACGCCGACATCGTTGTGCTCCCTAGCTGTTGCCATGGTGGTTGATGTGCTTCAGTGTACAAGTCGTGTTACTACCTTGCCCGTATGTGTGAGACAATTCCAGGACAATGCGTAAGGTATGTCCAGGAAAGAGGATTATCTGGGGTAAGAAGAAAAAAATAAGGGAGAAACAAGACCACAAATGCTGGGGAACGGGGGATAGTTATAGCTTCAACTACCCCCAGACCAAACCAGTAGGGGAAGGACATCGAATGGGGCATGGCAAAGAAATCCTACCCAACCCACGACAACGACGTGTGCCAACCCAGTGCCCACCGGCCAACCAACTCATTTACCTAGCTAGTAATGGGGAAAAGCTACTAAAACGAACCCATCCATTCAGGCGGTCTGCGCAATTCCGTTTTACCCCATGAATCCACACGACCCAGACCGGGTAAAACGAGCACCATCCGCCGTGTGTAGACAAGGGTTCGAACTTAGTGTTCTCCACTGTTTTTTTGGAACGCAGGCAGGTGGGCGGAGAGGTGGATGACCAGCCATACGGGTTGAAGATGCCATTGTGTCATGGTCACCCACGATAGTTGACCCATGCTTGCGATCTGCTCTAGTGGCATAGCGGCAGAGTAAGAACTCGACCCGAGATGTCATGAACGCCGACGTACTCTATTTGCCTGACAAAGCAGAATGACGGCGTCTGACGGTCTGAGGCCAATTGAAGCGATTGTGAGTGCTGACGCCATTTCTCCTCGTAGGTCAGCAGCGTTACTTTCAATGGGGAGACGATTGTCACGAGGCGCACGCGCCTGTTTGAGCGATGACGCGCTGGTGTTAGCGGTAGGATGCTCAGCGCGCCACAAATGGTGATGGTGGAGCTTATTTTCATCGATACCAAGACTTTACATCATAGTTCCTCATCATCGCTTTTTTCGCAATGCCGATTCAGCCCCAGATCGTCGCATCCCCACGAAATATTGTTTGTTGTTAGGCGCGTCAAGTTGGTATGGTTTTTGGAAGTACGGGACTGCGTGGTCCGCGCTATCTCGGTTGCAGTCAAGATGCTGTGCCCTTGTCGGGTCGCGCATGGCGGGTGGAGTTTAATATCGCACGGGTGCGAGAGTGTCCCTGTTGGATGCGAGGGCGGAGTCAGTGGATAAATGTTTCCACAATTACTGTGCAGACCCTTCCATGAGGATGCGTGATTCTCTCCTACTGCTTGCTCTGAGCATACACCGAAGCGCGAACACATTGTCCTCAAAAGTTCTGTTTTCGATTTCCATCATCGACATCGACATCGAGATGTCGCCGATGATCTTCACCGGATCAACAAGTATCGGTAATATCGGTAATATCGGGAGTGGCTCAATTCGCTGCAGCGGACAGTAGACGGGACAGCGATGATGGCATGCACAGCGGCTAAGCTTTATCCAAGGCGCTCGGCGGAAAAAGCCACCGGCATCTTAACCATGACGTTGTTGCAAGTCTTTGCCATCTCCTCGAATGCGAATTCTCCATCACCACAATCAAAAACTCTAAATTTCCAGCGTGTATACATTTTGAAGTCTGACGATTGAGTTTTCATAACAATTCCCACACAGTGTCACGACAAAAAGTGGAAACATGTTGGGGCATGGGGCAGTGTGGAGAGATGGTCGCATGTTTGTAACCGTGCGTGGCTTTGTTCTCGTCCGTTCCGCGGACATGCTGGTGAGATGAAGTGGAGACTCGAGAAAGAAATGTCAAAGCTGTCATGCACTCTGAGTGCTTGATCTGCGGGTTGATCGATGCATCGCCTCGGTCCAGCCGGGAGGATATCAGGTCGGCTTTGCGATTTGCGTGGTACAAGTCATGTTGCCGTTGCGTGGTGCATTTGTAGCGCATACGGATTTTCCTTGAGGGACCGAATACGACCTCGCGACTGAAAAGGATAGTCTTGGGTCGCTGGTGTTCACACTTAGCTTCGTAGTGATGATGAATCATAGTTCGGTACCATGTTCATGTTAACCCAGGCATTAAATCCTCACGGTGCCAACAGTTGAGGGAAACGACATCGTTTAGGCTAATGCTGTGGATCGGCGGCGCATGCTTTGGGTAGATTGGGTTTCATCTGGTGGGCTTGCAATGCTGTCAAGATGCGATGCGGAGTTAAGATCCGGTGAGGCCGTCCTGAGTTAATGGTGTGAGTATTGAAATGCACCTCTCGGTGTAACGCAACATATTGACCGACTGTGACCGTAGTCACTGCCATCAGTCAGCTGGAGATCTGGAGTCCATGGTCCGACACTCACTCCACTTTAGTCCCTGCGCAAGAGCACGCCCAGATTCCTGGGGTATGGAAACACACCTACATACCGCGACAACGCTTGCTGAATGGCAAGACATGGTTTAGTTGTTCTCCATCATTTCTCCACGTCACACTAATGTCGAGCGCCGCGGCCCTGGGAATGCGCTTGAGCCTCCGATGAGCCTTGCGAGGGTCTGAAAAGCGCCTCATGCCCGTCCGAGGTATGCACATGCTCTCTTTGCTCTATTTTCTTGCAATGAGATGATCGAGGTACGTTGCAACAAACTGCACCCTGGTGTTGCTTGGTCGTGCCTCCCGTCTTGGTAGACTTGGCGTGGTGGGGTTTGTATGCATGTATCGGCAAGTTAAAAGGGCCGTCGGGGACACGCATCAGGCGCAGCAACGACTCGAAGCAGCAGTGAAGCCAGAATCAAACGACATGATGATGTTTTTTGGTGTTGAGTATCGGATGGAGCGGCAGCGCATGGCGACGGCTGGGCTAGCGCGGGGACAGCTCCAGTGAGCTCCAGCTCCGCCCCCAACTCAGGTCTTCAAACACGTGAAGCCTTGTCGTCTGGGCAGGACGCCTGGATGAGGCAGGTGTTTAGGCAGACACCCGTACATGCTGACCTGTCTCTGGTGTTGGCAGCTGTATCTCGCCAGATCTCATTGCTGTGCCTTGATTGTTTACAGCTTCCCGTCCTCTTTTGCTGTTGTTCGTCCTTGCCATCTTGTCCTCGTCCCACCACGTCGTCACCGTCCTTCAGCCTGAAGCTCTAACTTGACTCCACTGACAGCAGCTCATCATGGCTCACCCCGCAGGAAACACCGACCCCCAGACCGACATGGCGTCGCTCGCCTACTTTGACCATTCCACGGCCAAGCGCGTCAACACGGACGTGGTGCTCGTCGAGGCCCTTCGCACGCAATACCCCCATCTCGACCTTGTCATCGCCCCCCAGGTCGGCCTCAACCTCCTCGCCTACGCCGCCGCCGGCCACGCCAAAGCCATCCCCCTCGATGACACGGTCAAAGACCCCATCTACGGCCCCGGCCTCAGCTGGCGCATGTACGCCCCGCCGCCCCGCCGCCTCGACACGCGCCCCGGCGCCATGGTCGACATGCTCCTCTTTGGCAAGTTCATGTACAAGTGGAAGGACCAAGAGGCCATTCTCTACGTCGCCGACGGCCGCGACGGCTCCGCCTACTTCCCCGCCGTCACAAACTACTACATCCTCACCAACGCCACCCACAAGGTCGACGACCTGATCAAGGAGGCCACAACATGGGCCGTCGAGCTGCACAACGAAGTCTGGGTCTTTGACCAGGGCTACTGGCAAAAGAGCGCCGAGCTCTACGAGTCGGTGCAGAAGAGCGACTGGTCCCAGGTCATTCTGGACGAGGACATGAAGAAGGCCCTCATCTCCGACGTCGAAACCTTCTTCGACTCGCAAAAGACGTACGCCGACCTCAAAGTCCCCTGGAAGCGCGGCATCATCTACTACGGGCCCCCCGGCAACGGCAAGACAATTTCCATCAAAGCAATGATGCACGCCCTGTACCAGCGCGGCGAGGGCAATGACACCCGCACCGCCGTCCCCACCCTCTACGTGCGCACCCTAGCATCCTACGGCGGGCCCGAATACGCCCTCGGCCAGATCTTCGCCAAAGCCCGCCAAGAAGCACCCTGCTACCTCGTCTTCGAAGACCTCGACTCCATCGTCCACGACGAAGCACGCTCCTACTTCCTCAACGAAGTCGACGGGCTCCGCGCAAACGACGGCATCCTCATGATTGGCAGCACCAACCATCTTGACCGTCTAGACCCAGGCATCGCAAAGCGCCCCAGCCGGTTTGACAGGAAATACTACTTCCCGAACCCAGACTTCCCGCAGCGAGTCCAGTACGCGCAGTTCTGGCAGGGCAAACTCAAAGGAAATAAAAATGTCCATTTCCCAGACTCTCTATGCGATAAAATCGCAAGTATCACGGATGAGTTTAGTTTTGCATACATGCAGGAAGCGTTCGTCGCTACGCTTCTCGCCATTGCTGGACGAGGCGGCAAGACAGCGAGGGAAGATATGTTGCAGGCGGAGCGCTGGGCTGGACCCGAAGATCCAATGACTAGGGTCAACGACGAGGCGGTGCTGGCGAGGGCTCGTCAGCCGGGTTTGGGCATGGGCGATGATAATCCGTTGTGGGTGGAGATGCAGAAACAGGTCAAGATTCTCAGGGAGGAAATGGATGAGAAGGTTGATCGCGTGGGTGGGGACAAGAAGGTCCAGGCGCCGGCGCAGGTGCAGACGCAAGCACAGCCCAAGGCGGGCATCACGAGGAGTGTGTATGGTAGGGAGGGGGAGGGTGTGAGGGGTCCGTTGGGCGAGTATAGAGATGAGTTGGATGCGATTTTGCATGGGAGGCGGCAGGGGGCGTTGGGGCTGGAGGGGTTACTTGGACGGATGAAGTTTTGAGTTTGGGACAGGAGAGGGTGTTGAGGATGAGTGAAGGAGGGCTTATGAAGTGATGAAGTGGCGTTTTTTTTTTGATTTCTTTCTCTTTTTCCCTTTCCTTTTTCCTTGCACGTCTAGTAAGTGTTCTAGCTATATATATACAAAAATATACATTTACACTCACCATCCTCTCTTCTTCCCCTATCCACCGACCTGCTAATTACCCACACTCCACTACACACTCCCCTCGGGCACCTGCACCGCTGTACCCCCCTCCAAGCTCTCCCCCCAAATCTCCACCACTAACTGCTTTTTATTAATCTTCCCCATGGCATTCCTCGGAATCCCCTCCACAACCCTCATCTCCTGCGGAATCTTATAACTTACCAGCCTCTCCTTCAGCGCCCTCCTCATATCCATGACGCCCCAGTTTTTGCCCCCTTTGCCCGCCGTCTTACCCTGTTCAGATAAAACGACGACAGCAGCGACTTTTTGGCCCCATGCGGCAGAAGGTAAGCCGACGACTGCGGCTTCGGAAATATAAGGGAGGGAGAGTAATTCGCGTTCGATTTCCAGGGCGGAGACTTTTTCGCCGCCGGTTTTGAGAATGTCTGCGGAGGCGCGGCCGAGGATGAAGTAGGGGTTTCCATTGTTGGACCAGTAGGAGACTTTTTCTTGACTTTGTTGCTGTTCGTTTGTTGGTAGACAGTCTACATGTACATGTCTACGCACAGCAATATCCCCCGTTTTAAACCATTTTCCCTTTCCATCTTCGTCGGGTACGAATTCTTTTTCCGTGGCTTCTGGGTTTCTCCAGTATTCGCGGAATATAGTAGGCCCGCGCAGTTGGATTTCGCCCTGGCGTTCTTTGCCGTCGGGTCCGATTTCCTCGCCTGGAAGAATAACAGCGCCGGTTTCCGTGTCGACGAGACGGGCGGAGACGGAGGGAAGAGGCCAGCCTACGCTGCCGTCTATGCGGGTGGAGAAGGGGAGGCCGCAGGATAGCGCCATGCCGACTTCGGTCATGCCGTAGCGTTCGAGCAGGACGTTGCCGGCTGAGAGGTCGGTCCATGCGGATTTTACGGGGGTGGGGAGGGCGGCGGAGCCGGAGATGTTGAGGCGGAGGTTTTTTGGGTGGAGGGCGGTTTTGGTGGCGGACTGTAAGTCAGAGGGGAGGCCCGGGTGTGAGGAGAGCAGGCGCGTGTAGATTGTCGGGACGACGGTTAGGAAGGTTATTGGGCGGGGGGTAGGGGTGGAGGGGTCGCTGGGGGGGAGGAAGGGCGCGCCGAGGCGGTTCCAGACTGCGGTGGCGTTGAAGGGGAATTGGAATTCTATGGTGCTTCCTGCGAAGAGGGGGGTGAGGAGGGCGTTGACGGTGCCGTGGATGTGGTGGAGGGGGAGGACGTGGAGTAGTACATCGTCGTTGGTGTAGTTCCATGCTTCCAGTAGGCTCCGTGATTGGGCTGTTAGGACGTCTTGTGGGAGCAAGACACCCTTGGGTCGGTTGGTGGTGCCAGAGGTGTAGAGCATCATTCCACCCTTGTCACTCGTAGGCTCTTCCAGCGTGACGTAGTCGTCTGTTTTGCCCATCATGATCTTCTCTTGCTTGTAGTTTATTGGCTTCGTCTCCATGCCCTCCTTGAGCACGTCGTCGGCTTGCGCTTGGAACTTGTCAGAGGAGAGAAGCATGAGGGATTCGCTCTGGTCGAGAATGTATCGTAGTTCGTTGGCGGGGAAGGTGGGCGAGAGCGGTACGGCAATGGCATGCGCCGCCAATATGGAGAGCAGAGTCACTAGAGAAGGTCAATTGCTGGTTTCTTCTCCAGGTTCCTGTGAATCCAAGGGGGCAAGGGAATGCGCACCTACATAGTCGTAGCCGTTTTCCACCAAGAAGCTGATTCTCTCTCCCTCTGCACTCTTCCCGCCAGTGTTCCGCTGCAGCTTGTCCTTTGCCGCAGCAACATCATTCACCAGCTCGCCATAGGTAAAACGTCGTCCAGACAGCGAATGGACAACAGCAGTGCTCTGCGCATCGTGTCCTTTGATGGCCTCGAATATGGGGAGGCGGGGCAGTGTCGACGCCATCCTTACAGCGTGGGGGTGGTGAGAGTGTGCGAATGGACGACAGTGGGGGGTAGGGAAGCAGAAGCGATGTCGGGCCAGAGTGCGACAAAGGAGTTTGCGCGCCCACATGGCGGTGGGTGAGATTGCGGACTAGGGATCTGCGCCGATAATACGCAGCGCAGCATCCAAGGCAGCCTGGCACTGCGTGGGCGTCAATGCTGGGGTATGATTACCGCGCCGGCTAGCTGGGCGGTCATGTCCGTGCCCAGGGCGATTCCCGTCTCAAAAGTCTTGGACGAGCAACTACAACTAGAATAGCAACTACAAGAGCTAGTTTGAATCGATTTGAGAATTGGTTGCGACCTCAATTGCTGTTTAGCTGCTCAACTCAGCTCCTCAAACCCATGACGCGCCTCTCGGAACACGTCTTGGCATCATACCTCGGCCTGCATTTCTGACACCGTCCCAACCCCCATTTCCTCTCATTACCGCAATCCCCATCTCCCATTGGTCAACTCCCCTCTACCACCCCTCCAACACGTCGACTGCCACACACTCACACTCACACTTGCATCGGCCGTTTCATGTTCCTGCGTCACGCCACACTCGCTGGAAAGCGACTTACGTCATCAATGGCTCAATCCATGACTCCGATGGAAGATGCGCTGCGGGCAAAGGGAAGCATCCACGACCTCGGACTTATGCGAGATAAGACAGTGTATATAGCACCGAACATGCCATACTAACTGTGAGAGCAGATTACAGAAGCGTTGGAACCGAGTACACTGGAAGTCTATAACGATTCGCACAAACACGCACATCACAAAGCCATGCAGGGCGTTACGAGTCGAGAGGTAAGTCACCATCAATCATCGCGTTTAAGTTGGAGAATTGACAATATATAGACACACTTTCGGTATGCCACCACAATCATGTCACGCTCTACCTTTCCTAGCTCACTAATGAATAAAGGGTGGTAATCACATCCTCCGCCTTCCAAGGCAAAATGCAAGTCGCCCGCCACCGCATGGTCAACTCCCTCATGAAAGACGAACTCGCCCGCGAAGGCGGCATCCACGCCTTGCAACTCACAACCCGCACCCCAGAGGAGGAAGAGAGCAGAAAGCAGAAAGCTGCTGCCGAGTCGTAGGATTGTAGAGCGAGAGCGAGAGGAAATTCAGATACCCAATCCAATATGCATATCATCTGTTGCATCACGGCCTCAAACTTTAAGACTGATTATGATCGGGAATGAATAGGATTGATCGTAACGCCATGCATACCCAAAAGCAATACGCCATTCTAAGGATATCACAACAGGCAAACCAACCAGCAAACAAAACAACCCCCTACCCCACCCCCCTCACTCCTCCTTCCCCTCCCCCTCTCCCTCCCCCTTTCCCTCCCCATCACCCACCAACCCCCCCTCCACCTCCCTCCCCCCACTCCCATCCACCCTCCACCCCTCAACCCCCCTCATTCCCCAAAACTCCTCAAACCTCTCCACACAAACCCCCTTAACCCAACACCCCGCAAGATGCACCAAAAAATCGCCATCGCGGTATCCCATATTGTCCCCCCCAAGCACATACGCATTGAACCTCCTTTGCGGAAAAACACCGACATGGTTGCGCACAAGCTCATGCTCAACCATCAAATGCCTCAGACTATCTTGTTCGGCGCCCTCGTGTTCACGACCCATGAATAGCGAGTAATCCGTCATTATCTCCAGTAGCATGCGTGTGAATGCGCTGCGCCGGAAGAACACGGCGCCGGTGTTTACGCCCAGGTGGTCTTGCGTGATTAATATGTCCATGTTTTCTGGGCGTGGGGACGAGGGCGTGCGTGTACGCGGTGTGTGCTTTTTTATCTCGCCTTCGAGGATGGACGCGTTGCGCAGGATGCCGGTGGATATGGCGGTGGGAGAGAGAATCGAGGTTATGAGGTCGGTTGAGGGTGTCATGAGGATGATGTCTGTGTCTAGGAGGAGGATCCATTCTGCGTTGGGGAGACGGTGGAATGCTTCTGCTACGGCGGGGATTTTCGACCATGTCTTTTGGACGGGGAAAGGGAAAGTTAGTATGGTGTGTGCATGTGTGTGTGTGTGTGTGAGAAGATGGGTGGGTGGGTTGGGGCTTACACGGTGCGCATCCCCGATGTCGTATCGACTTGTGTTCAGCCATAGATTCGTGTACCCGTGCCTCTTGCAATAGTCTTCCCGATCACCTAATACCCGTTCCAACACATTTGGAATCGCGCTGTTATGGCCCCCGCCATCACTCGCCGTCAACAACACTACATCACTCGGCTGCGGCACCCGCGAGAACCCTTTCCATCCGTTGCTGTAGTCTGGCACCTCCCAATCCCATTCTGGTTGGTGTTTGAAGAAGCCTGGTTGTGGGACGTCGTTTTGCGTTTCGATTTTGGGAGTTGGCGAGGGTGAGGTGGGGGCGAAGCCGGGGGCGTGGGCGCGGTAGTAGGATATTGGGACGTCGGCGTAGAAATGGAAGAGCAGGATTGCGAGGGTGAAGAGGGAGAAGATGAGGATGACTGATCTAGAAAACGGTGAGTTCAGGCGCGTGTGGATGCGTCAGGGATGTGGAGAGCGTGCGTGGTAGGAGCGAGCGACTTGGGATGGAACTACATCAAAAATGTAGCATTCCAGATTGGAGCTTGATCAACTCACTTTCGCGGTATTGACTGCAGGATTTGCATTTTATTTGCGGGGAGAGAGGCATATTGCGCCATTATATCGTGGGAGTGAGTAATTCCAGGCGCGACGCAGGGTGGCCGTGGGGATCGCAGGTGTTATAGGTACACGCACATGCATGCACACATGCGGAGATGATGAGAAAAGAGAGTGCAAAATACGAGACGATAGAAAGAAAGAGATAGAAAAAGAGAAGAGGAGACAAATTACGAAATTCCCCCACAGGAGACGGCAAGAGCAAGCTACGAGGGATGGAAACACCGCTGTCGAACTCACTCCTCACCTTGCCGTTCAATCACTCCCTTGGCTCATGAGCGATCCGGTCCAATCCAGAGCAAGTGCGCATGCCACTTTACATGCGTCGGCCTGCTGGATAGCAGAACACGCAGCCAGCCTTTGCGCATCACACCAGTCGTTATCCAGAAAATGTCTACTGAGAGCCAAGACAATACCTTCACAACCAACAGATACGGCTCATGAGTGTGAAGCTGGAATCTGGGTGGCTGGCCACAGGGCGAACGTTGACTTACAGCTATGAGGTGTGTCGTATCGGTCTCAAGGGACGGAAGCCAGGGCGAGTGCAACGCCTCAACGAGTTTCTGAAAGTGCTGGATTAGGCGTGCGCTTGGCTTGATGCAGATTTGAGGCCTGCTTCAAGCTGTCGCACACGTAACACGCAGGAGTATACCGGTATTGCTTGGCTGGCATGGCTCTTTGATCCTGCCGGTTACCACTGGCTTGTCTTGGGCAAAATATGTATCGTGTATCTATGACTGAATAGGTGTATCATATGGAGTCAGCAGCGCGATGTAAGGGTGGCGCAGTGCTGTTTGTTCTCAACAGGTGGTGGGGCGGAGACGAACAGTATGATTCAAAGCTCTGTGTGTGTTTAGTGGCTGCTGTGACTGCTCTAGACTGCATCTTCGAATCCATCTCCTTTATCCCGTAGTCTAAACAGAATACAAGATGCCGGTAGACTTGGGTAGGAATGAGGTGGGTCTTCCTTGCGGAGATCCTACGGAAGCCTCTGCGCTCCGATTCGCTGCACAGCCGCCTGACCCAAACTTCGCACTACTCACATCAGGCACAGCCGCCGAAACACCTTGACACCACACCTCACCCCCAAACTCACGTGCACACACCACTCCCCCCATACACCCAGCCTCAAAAATGCCACCCAAGACCTCCCCTTCCGCCCCCACCCCGCAACACTTCACCCAAATAAACACAAAACCCGAATACGAGATGCTCATCAAGTCTACCGCTGGCAAGACGCTGCTCCTCGCCTACTGGCCCGAAGATGCCACCTCCAACACCGTAGTCTCCTGCATCCAATCGCAGCTCCCCAAGTCCTCGCATGTAGACTACGATATTGTAGATATCTACTGCTTTGACGTGTACTCGCTGCCTGAGCTGGCGGCGGAGCTGGACATTGCGTTTGTTCCGACGGTCATGTGGTTTGTGGATGGGGTCATGGATGCGATTGTTTGGCATGAGGGGGTAAGGGTACAGGGGGAAAGTGTGGAGGCGGGGGTTAAGAGGGTGGTGGAGAGGATTAAGGGAGGGGTCATGGATGCAGAGATGGATAGTGATGAGGAGTGGTATGCGCAGGGGAAGAAGGCGGAGGCGGTGGATAGTGATGATGGGTGGTGAAGAGATTCCGATGGAGATATCGATGAATGAAAAGATGGGTTGATGAGGAGAAGGAGGATGTGGATTTGGGTTAGCCTCCAATGATGTGGTGGTTGGACACGTGACCTACGCCGGCCTGTTGTCAACACGTACACAAAGCCACGATCATATGTGAAAAATTGGGACGCCTTCCATCGCCGCGATGACTTTTACTGGAGCCACAAGCCATTCGCTGAATGTAACTGCAACCTTGGCTTATCGCTCGTAACTTGGTCGATATCAAATCAATCCCGCCGCATCGAAGCGGCCCTTCGAACACACTACAGGCGATGAAGATCAACCTTTCGAGACTTTCAAATATTTTAAGGCGTGAGTGATCGTCTCAATGAAGGTATTGGCGGTTTAGAGGTGCCCTCTCATGTACGCTGTTCCCCCATAGCGCCCACGTTAGACGCACGCTTATCCAAACAACCCAACATTTCGCTCACACCACGACTGCAACTAGGTATGACCTATCTGTGTTCTACTTCCTGTTATGGTATTTGCCAGAATTCTCGGCTTCAGTCACTTTCTCGGTTGTTGCAGGACAGACACCGCGACATTGCCGCCTTGACCTACCGTTTGCTCCCGCACAGACAGATACCGTGCATACTTTCACGCGAAACGATACACCGCCCCAGACTTGAGAGCGCCCTCGCCCACACCGAGGAACCCTTCCGTTCCTCTTCCACACTACTCCACGCCTGCGATGAGCACCCTTTCCACGCCGCCGACTGTCACCAACCTTAACAACATCAATATCTGAACCACTCATTCGAAAGCGTTTGAGGGGCGCGTCACTATGGCGTGTCACCTTGATGGCGCGCAACTATTTGTGACCGCCGGCGCCCTGACCTACACTGCCGCCACGTACCTTACTGCGCGTTCTCACCGCATCAACGTCGCCTCACTGACTGAACAACTTGAGCACTTGATCAAACAAAAGGATGCCATTGATTCAGCACTCCATATTGCAAGATACAAGCTGGCGGAGCAAGTGCAATCAAACAAAGATCTGCGCTTGGAACTGTTCGAAGCATATCACACGAACGATGATCTCCAACATGACCTCGAAGATCAGCGCGAGTGCATGATCAAAGACCTCACGAACATAAAGCGCTCAAACGACGCCATGGAAGAGAAAGCGGCCAAAACAGCTCAGACGAACCAACTATACCATCGCCACCTGAGCGATAGGCTTCAAAGTAGTGAACAGGCACGGCTTGTTCTCCAGCGACAAGTTGACTTGCACTCTGCTCGGTCTCAAGAACTTACAGCTTCCGAAACGCGACGTGAGGGGGAGATCGCCGCGTTGAAGTATCGTTTGCAAGACGCCGAGGAGCGACTAAGCTGGCTACAAGGGCAACTTGACGATGCACTAAAGGCCAAGGAAGGATTGCAGAAGCTTCGTGCCGATGAACTGGCGGAACTGAAGAGAGAGCTACACCAGAAAGCGCAAGAAGTCACCAAGCTTAAGGAGCACTATTCTCACAGCGTTGAAGAAGCCGTCAGACAATCAAGACACGATCTACGAAGCGAACAGCAGATGCAGGTGTCCATCTGGAAGAAGGTTCGCCAAACCGAGCACGATGCCAAACAGTACGAGCATGCCGCCAATAAGCTGGGGGTTGAGCTCGCCGAAGCCAAGAAGCAGGCTGCGTTGGCGGAAGAAGCGCTCGTAGTGCTGACGAACAACTCGGCAACCTCAGAAAATAGGAATGAGTACCAACAGCCAGATGTGCGCAACCCGGAGCTTGTATTGCAAGAGAGGGTTGATGAGCTCGAGACCAAATTATACGAAGCAGCAAAGAACACTGAGAGCTCGGCCCGCGAAAATACTCAATTGCGAAAGCGACTTGTAGAGATTGAGACGAAGCTCAACCTGACCACCCTTGAGCATGACAAAACTATTTCCGAATTGCAAGAATTCAAAATCAAGAGTGAGGTATCCAGGAAGCTGGATCAAACAATCATCAATACTATGAAGAACGCCGTTCGTATGGCAGTCATTCAAGGGTCGCACGCAGAGGCAGAAAAGGATGATGCACAGCTTGAAAGCAATAAACTGAGGAAACAGCTGAACGTCCTTCAAGCACGGCTCGATGCCCATTCGGATCCCAAAGAGATATCTGCGCAACATGGAAAGAAGGGAGGCGCACATACTCCTTATGGCTCGCCTAGCCAGTACATCATCAGGAGGACCTAGCAATGCTTAGGAACGCTGAACGAACCCTCATAGTCCTCAATCCTTAGCTAGTCCCGTCGACCATTGCACCTCCCTAACTTCCGCCAACTTGGAGATTCCGACCGACACAGCTGTACCCACGACTCCACAACCTAAAAACAAGACCTCGAACGTCTGGTACCCTATCCGCAACCTTGCCGCCCCCCATACGCCAATTTTACCACTTGCTTGAACTCAAGCACTGCTGCCGACTTACACATCTCGGTCCAAGTTCAGCATAGAACTCCACGACTACTTTCCCTACTCAAACTCTCGCTTCCAAACCAAGTCAACGGAAACGGGCTTCCTTTTCTTCAAGGCCCTTACAAGCCTGTCATCTCTGTCACGAGAGCTACGAAAAACTGGATTACGATAATCACTTACCAGTCTGCACATCATTCCTTACCTACGCCTTCTACTGTACCTCATGCAAGACATGTTTTGCGCATATGATGCCTTTACAGCACAACACGAGCCATTCTGTTGTATGGCGTTTGAGCTGACGAAGTACGGGCAACCGAGGTGTAAGCACTGCAAGAACCCATTCGGACCTGATCACGTGCAATGCGGGACGTATTTGCAGAAAATGGCTGAACAGGTTTCACGGTCAGAGTGTGAGGATTGCGGCGGTGTGTTGAAGAATGACGCCGAGTTTACGAGGGAACGTCACACTGTAGAAGACTGCGTGGAGAGGCGAGATAATATGTACGGGTGGACGGCGAAGAGAGCAGTCAAGTACTGATGTTCTTCGCGGCGATTTCGTTGGAAGACAAGAGAAGCTTTTCGACTCTTGCTAGCTGTTCTCACGTTTACAGAAATGTCTAGGCCACGCATGGAATTGCATTGAGAATTACTACGACATTTGTAGAGTTGTATAGTTGTTCATTGAAACTTGGTTTTGAAAGACTTATCATATCGGACAGCCGTCTACTTCGACTTGGCATACTGCTTCCCCCACTTCTCCGCAATCTCCTCTTCCGAAAACTTCCTCGTCTTACGCTTCAGCATCTCAACCCTCTCTTCCATGGTCAACTTCATCTGATCGCCCATTGGCACCAAACATTGCGCAACATGCTCGTAGTTCTTTCTCAACAAGTTTATGGTAAGAAACATGTAGTCAATGTTGTAGAAGACAAGCGCATGTTCATCGGAGTACTGCTTCTTCTGCGACAAGAATGCCACGGGGTGTTCGCGCCAGTGACGGAGCGGGTTGAGGTGGTGAGAGGTGTGGTAGCCGTCGTTGTAGCAGTAGCGGTTGCTCTGGTCATTGTTAGATTACGATACTCTTATAATGAGGAGATAGAGGGATCCTACAGGTACGTCAATGAGCGTGATACTCGATCTGAAGTCAGAGTCCGGCTCGACCTCATCTACAAGCGCGTGCTGACCCCAGTTACCTGTCATCAAGGCCAGACGCATAAGTGCAAGCGGAATAATGTACACGAACGTCGTTGCGAGCGCATTGACGCGAGTGAACATGAAGCACAGGAAGGCGTAGTTGCCAAGTTCGCATCCAGCAGCTCTGAATGCAAGGCCTGGCTTACGCGTGCTCAAGAAGTAACGCGGAAGATCGAACCAGATCAGGAAGTAGAAGCGACCGACGTATCGCAAGAAGTCCCAGACATCGTCTCTTTGGTAGCGAATGGTTGACGAGAGGTCATTTGGCCCATTGCCTTCAACATGGTGGTGCTTAACATGGTGGTAGTAGTACGAGTTCCATGTGTGGCCCATGAGTGGGTCGAGTATGTAAGGGAAGAGCTCGTCGACAAGAGAATACTTCTTACTCAAGACACCGCGCATGTGGATATGCTGGTGTTTGAGTAGGGTGTAGGCGCCCATGCACCATCCCTGGAAGACGCAGTGGAGAACGGCATGCCACCAATGGAAGTTGATGAAGAGGTAGGTAGCAGATGGCACCGTTGTACAAAGGTAGAGCAGCAGATGCGTGATCATGACAACATCAGTCTCCACCCTTACAACCGTGCGCGCCCAGTTCATGTACGGGTTGATGATTTGCTGGCGGAAAAAGCCATCTTTGATGTCTGGCAAGTCTTTGGTGCTGAACACCGTCGGCTCGAAGATGTCAGACTTTGGGTTGTTAAGACCTTTAAGGTAAGTAACGGCTTGTTGTTCTTGATCTTGCAAATCTAGCCAGCGTTAGCTCGTGATTGCGGAGATGCAGAAACCAAGGCGTTTTGGAATCTGAAGATTTAAAAAAAAAGTTGACACCTACCTTCGGGAGACGGTGATACAAATTCCGTCTTCTTAGTTAAGGAGTCGTCGGAATCATCCGCTGCATCTACGGCGTCATTACTCGGCTCGTCCCTGAACGCCTCGTATTCTTTTCTCATAATCTCCAACACCACACGATCAGGTCCCGTAAGCTCCGCATCAGCCGGGAAAGGAAGTCGGCCCATTGCGACCCTGACGATCTGATAAGATTGATGCCTCGAAAATGTGGCGCGAAGCTACACAAACTCAGAAACACACCTAACGGTCGAAGTCGGCGGGCTTGAAGTGCAAATGCAGGGAACGTGCAATGCCCTTCTATGTTATGAACAGTAAAGAGTGGTAATGCAGACCAGCAGCATTCGTCGATGTATGTCGTTGAGCGTGGAGAGACCCTGAGGCTCTGAGGTGGAAAGGGAGCTTGAAAGCGGTGTATCAAAACTGACTAGCGTGTCCTAGCGCTACGCTTTGATTGGCTACTTGATCCACTCTAGACGGGTGTTTGCCACCTCTTCGGTGGAGCTCGAGACATGTGCTGCACTTGCGCTTTCGCAGATGGTATTGAGGATACAGCGGAACGATGATGGAGACGCTGAGGCAACACGTCTCAGACTGATCATGTCTCCCCGCCGCTTCTTGACAGCCTACGAATCGCTGTTCTCAATCTCGCACTGTAGACATCAACAATACAACCTCAAGCAAGCTGTCCTCAAAACACAAGCCTTTGTTTGCGAAGTTCAGTCTCAAATAACCTATCTCTCTCTTTCCGCACGACACACTCCATCTAATCACTGCAAAGAACACGTACACATCATTCACACTGAGCCGAACAGAGCAACGACCAAGTCCACTACTCAACCATTTCTCACACTAACCATATCTAGTCCTTCTTCTCATCAGCCTTCAAGCGTCGATACCACACCCCATCAATCTCCTCACACTCGTCTCTAAAAAAACTTCAACCTCCCTTCATCAGCCAACTCCCGCTCAGGCTCCTCGACTGATCTTTCCACCGGTTTGGAAACGGCGAAGACATTCCCCTTCCTTGTTTTCCGCGGAGGCGTCAACACACCAACAGTCTCATCATCAGACTCCTCATCCCTCCTACCCCTACTCTCATCCTCACCGTCGCTCTCTCCCCCACTCCCCTCCTCAACCAGCAACTCACTAATATTCAGCTTACTCCTCTTCAACACGAAATTCCGGTCCTCATCCTCAAACAGCGACCCAACCGGCGGCGACGAATCCGGCGGCTCACTCGAAAACCCCACACTCTGCGACGACGTCGGCTGGGAGCTAGAATACACGCCCGCGTCATCACTAGCTGGAACCTCTTGCAACCTTCTAACCGTCTGATGCATACCAGCTGCCCCCTCCGGCGGCGACGACAACGGCTCTTCTCCCCGTCTCAACGGAACCTCTAGAACGTATCTTTGTGGTGGATCAGAAAGTTTATACGCGGGTTGCGGTCCATCTTCACCATCACTATCATCATCCCACTCCACCGGCCTCTGCACATCAACCGTATACGGCAACGGCTCCATGCTAGCCCGATACCCCGCATGATCCCGCATAAACGCATACCAAATCCTCTGCGCATTCCCATCCCAATGCTCCACAGCCGGCGCTTCTGGCCTTTGCAGATCCCCAGTCGGACACCACGGCCAGGCGGAAACAGGGCAGAATTTTTCCTGCCGGTTCTCGCAGTCGTATAGCTTGTATGTGTGGCCACCGCGGCGGTCCGTGGAAAAAGTACAGTATTTTGTGGGTGTGCAGGTGCATTTTTGGGAGGCGCGGGAGGGGAGGAAGGGGGTTGTGGGGGTGGGGGTGGGGGTGGGGCGGCCGTTGGGTTTGCGGGTGTACATTGTGGTGTTGCGTGGGAGGGATTGGGTCTGGGGATGGGATAGGGAATGCGATGATGATGATGATGATGATGATGATGTTGGGATGCAGGACCCTCTCGCGCGTTTTCTTGTATGTAAAATAAACTGCGTATCTGGGCAAATTCCATGTGATCAAGGATTCAACAATCCGTTGGGTGCGTGAATGGACGTGAGGAGCGTATGATTGGGTCAGCTTGCTTGCTTGCTTGCTTGCATCACACGTGCTGTTCTCTTTACAAGTAGGGACTTTGACTGACGGAAGCCTAACGGTAGTTCTAGGCCTAGGGTTACGGTAGAGCCCCCAGTCATGGATACAGTGTAATGTGATATAGCTCGCGCATACCTAGCCTGTGGCCGTAGATACGAAACGATATCCTGAGTCACCTCGCTGGAATACTATCACTGTGAGGCTTTGGACGGGGAAGTGACTTTTTATCCAGCGAAGATGGAATGGATGTGTGGAGATGTTTTCATTGAAACCTTGAAGCTTTTGAGATTTATCTTCTTCTTCTCTCTTCTTTTTTTCTTCTTTCGTTCGGTGAGAGACAGGGTCTCAAGAACAGCCCTTTGAGCAGATTTAGCCCGTGTGACAACGTACCATCGGAGCGGAGCCGTGTAGTGACTGACTGTTCCATGACGCCCGAGTTCTCGATGACGGAAAAACATGTATAGTCATACATGTGCAACATACACAGCGAATGTAAAGACGGCACAACACCAGCAGTTCCCTCAATCCAGTGTCCTCTCAGCATCATCATTGCGTTTTTCCTTTTTATTTTTTTGTTGCATATTCCATCCCCCTTCACCTCCCCTCCCCATTCTCCTTGACCTTATCCCTCACCATCTCCGTAACCCCCTTCTCTCTATCATCCTTCTTCCTACTAACCAACCGCTCCTTCCACGCCCTATCCTCCTCATCCCGCATCTCGAGCTCCCTGAGCCAACGATCCCGCTTATCCAGGCGCTCCTGATGCGCCTTGTTCTTCTCGTACTCTTTGCGCTTCAGGCGGTCCTTTTGCCAATACATGTTTCCGGCGACGAGGACAGCAATGGTGAAGGCTTGGGCGTAGAGACGGCGGCGGAAATAGAGGTTTGTGGCTTTGTGGTCGCCTTTGCGCATGGAGCGGGTTGCGCCGATGATGGCCCAGACGGTTAGGCCGCAGCCGAGGGGGACGAGGGGTTCTTCGCGGAGGCGGCGCCAGATTTTGTCGAGGGTGTTTTCGTTGTAGAAGTCGCTGGGTGGGGTTAGTGGGGGGGTTGGTGGTATGTAGTTGGGATCGGAGTTAAGGTGGGGGTGAAGACAGGCGCATGGGGAATCGGGAGACGTACGCATTCTCGTCAAAGGAAGAAGGGAGAGGGGCGCTATTCGGGGGACCAAAGTTGCCCGACATGGTGGTGGTGCTGGTGGTGGTGCTGGTGGCGGTGATTTATGTTTGTATGTGTAGAGTAGAAGATGGTGTATGCGGAGGTGGCGGAGGTGTCGCGTGAGTGAAGTGCAACAATTGGAGCGTCTTCCAGCTCGAAAGTCACTACTAACTGACTACAATACCCCCCCAAACCACAATCAAGGGTTCTGTATAGGTGGCGGGCGAATGACAGGCGTGCAGTGGGCTGGTGGAGGTGAAGGGGAATGCGGAGCTATCCATTATCTCATCACTTGTCGGCCATCGGCCCTTGTCCATGTTCCAGCGCCAAGCTGCACGACATGACGGGCGGCGGACCTCCGCGTTTGTCAATCAATGGCCGCCTAGACCAACCATTCATACCATACCAATACTGCATCTGCGACACCAAACACCAACAAGACCTGCAGCGTCGCCTTCAATGCAAGACGTGAGGGGGCCACTTCTTCTGCTGCGCCATGAATGATGAGGCCGAGGCCGAGTCGTCTCGCACTCGCACTCGCACTCGCACTCGCCAGCAGCATGAACATGACCCAGGCGAGCAGGCGGACCTGGAAGACGTGTTTCGCCGGGTCGACGACGAGGAAGCCGAGCGCAAAAGGCAAAAGGCAGCCAAAGAGAGACGGCTGGATGCGACGAGGAAGCGCATTCGCATGTTGAACGAGCTCCTGCGCGACGTGGACATGGTGGTGTACATGGAGCTCATGACCGTCTACCATCTCGATTGCTCCTTCTTCTGGCTGGCCGTCAAGGCCTTCCTCCACGGCACCCTCCTCACGCCCATTCCCGACACGGCCGCCGTCGACCGCCCGCCCGACGAGCCCAAGCCCTTCCTCCCGCTGCTGCTGTTCTCGTTCCTCGCCGCCCTGTGTCTGCACCTGACGTACCCCGCCCCTTCGGCCGGCGAGGACACGCGAGGCTACCTGCATGGTGGCCTGATGATCGACTTCATCGGCCAGCAAGGCCCGACGAGCAAGTGGAAGCTGGCCGCCCTCGATGTCTGCATCCTGTTCCTGCAGCTGACAATGGTGTCGGTGCACGTCAAGCGCCGCGAGCTGAAGAAGAAGCTGGCCAGCCTGGCCGCCGGCAGTAGCACAGCCGCGCCCACAGCAGACTCGGGCCCCGCAGCCGCCCGAGGACAAGACGCCGACGACGAAGAGCGCGGTGTCCTGCGTCGAACCGACACCTTGTCAGACGTCGGAGCCGACTCCGACCACGACGACGCCGACGACGACGCCTTGCTCCCTTCTTCGTCGGCGAACGGCCATGCAGACGCCCTCGATATCCTTACTTCTGGCCAATGCGTCATTGGAGACTTCACCCTCATCGACACCTTGCTTCAAGAGAACAGAAACTACTCTGCCTACCGCCTCACGCGCTCCGAATCTGGCATCAACGATATGCCCGAGACGCTGCGACGACTCAACACTCTGCGCGCACGCTTTGGAGCCGGCCGAGGATGAAAACACCACAAAACTCCGGTCCCTTGTAACTGCCTGCTCACAGATGCGGGCACTTGTCCGCGCCCAGTCGTGTTGCCATTGCAGTAAACACCACGGGTACCACGCAACGCCCTGTGACGCCTTGCGCAATGCAATACATACACGCACGCACAGAACTCTATACCACATACACCTACCTACCTGATGCAAACTGTCCCGCGTCCGCATAGAACCACACGTGTACAAGTGCGACTCCACCACCCCCACACGATTGCGCTATTCCACCTGCACCTGCAGGCCCAGCGTCACCGTCAGCACGTCAACGTCCCATCCCCCATACCCAATTCCTCACCCCAGCCCCAGCCCACCGCATCTGCACCTGTCCCAAACGAGGTTTCCATTCGCCACCGCCAAAACGGCTCCGCGGCTCTGCTGCAAGCGGAAGCTCGCTCCGGTCCTATAATCTGCGCTCCCCCCTGTCTGCCCGTCACACCGATGACGGGTCGGCTGTCATGTACAGTACGTCGTATCGGCTCTCCCGGGGGGCGTGCCGAAGCGGGAAAGCATGTCAGCATGTAGTGTATTAAGCAGGACCGTGAGATTTTGTCAAGCTTTTTTTTTTTGGCCTTTTTACTTTTGCTGCATGCAGGTGGATGGGTGGGTGTGCAGGGGTTGTCATCGGTGTGGTGTGGGCCGCACGGGTGTCGGGTAGGAGTAAGAGTGTGCTGTGCCGGTCGGGACGGGGACCGAGGGGAGGACCGGTGGTATCTGTTTGGTTGGGTAGGTGTTATAGAGTCTATAGTAACAGAGTAGTAGAGTTGCCTCGAACCATCGCCCATCCACATCGTGTTTACTCTACACACTATCCACCGCTCAGAGTCACATCTGATTCTTACCTCTTATTCTATTACATCCCATTACGTCATGTCAGCCCTTCCTTTCGACCCCCACTCCCACTAAATAAATAAAAAAACGCACGCACGCAACCGAGATCCCTTCCTTGCTTCCTTCCTTGCTTCCTTCATCCTTCGCATCTCGCAACCTCATTCATGCAATCATTCAATCATTCCTATTACCCCTCTATTACACCTACATACACCATGTTAATTTTCGCGTATTGCTCTACCAATCACCAAAAAGCCAACACAGCCAATCACTCATTCGCAGAGACCCCGAAAAGCGGGCGCAGAAGATGATGGTAGTATGTAGAGTACCTAGCGTAGAGCAATATAGGTGTGTACGGAGATGCAATCATGGTGTAGAGTAGGAGTTACTCTACTCTAGAGTACCCCTTTCCATATGTGTTCACACCCCCACGGACCACTACTCTACTCTACTCCGCTCTAGCAGCCCCCCCCCCTTTTGCAACATTCCTTCGACACCTCTAGCTCGGGCGCGTAACGAGATGACTTGGGGTAACCAGTTCGACGGCACGGGTACGTATATATGCCTCCGCGGAAGCGGGGGACGGTGGGTACAATGGTGGCGGTGTGGTTTGAGCAGGGGGGGTTATATGTATGTATGCATGTATGTATATATGCATGTAGGTAGGTGGGTGCGTGGGGGTACTCTACTCTTATGATGAATGACGAGAAAGGGTTGAGGATGAAGGAAAGGTGTATGGATGGATGGATGGATGGATGGATGGATGAGAGGATTATACAGTAAGCACAGGTGTTATCATCAGAGTACTCTTGGTGTAAGAGTAGAGTATCATGTAGGGAGTATGGCGGTTGTATTTTTTTTTCTTTTTTTCTTTACTAACTATCGGGCTTTTTTTTCATGATGTGGATGGGATGAGGGAGGTAGGGAATGGAAGGGAATGGAACGCACAGCACAGTACAGTACACTCAGATGCAAAGTCGCTGTTTGTTGTAGGTGTAGGTGTAGGTGTAGGTGTAGATGAGAGGATGGGGGTTGTGTTGTGTTGTGTATAGTTACGGTATTGACTCCTCTACTCTATACCTACCTACCATGTATATGCATGCAACTGGAATAATGCGAGGTGATCTGCGCTTACACATTGCATTCCCAACGCAACGCAACGCCCATCTTTTGCTCATCTCCACATCATTCTGAATCCTAATATTGCCGTCAATAGAGTATAGTGAGTGCAGCAGGCAGGCAGGCAGGCAGGCAAGCAAGCAAGCAAGCATCACATTACGTTTACGAGTTCTGACTGTACTGTACAGTCTCAATGCAACCCACCATGCATGCACCTTGCGTTCGCGTACACGGTCGAGGCACATGAGTCGACTCCACACATGCCGCTTCGGCGTTCGCGTTCTACAATCCTTCGGCTGCAGTGGGACAAGATGCCGTTGCCGCTGCCGCCGTTACTTGGATGTATGTACCTTTGGCATGACAGATGGATGGGTCATCTGTATCTAAGCAACCCATCCTAACCCCACTTTTCACCTCATCTCATCTCATCTCATCTCGTCTCGTCTCGTCCCGTCTCGTCTTGTGTTTCTTGCTTGTTTCTCAATTCACAGGCGAGGCATGACATGACATGACATGGCATGACGCATTTAGCGTGTATACCTACATATGCACTCTACAATCGCATCCAAATCCCTTTGCATGCGTATACCGGTATGGATGTGAATACCGGGTTCCTGCGTGCGTGCGTGCGTGCGTGCGTGCGTGCGTGCGATCGGTCATCAAAGCGTCATTTCCTTCGGTTCGATTTGGTTCGGTTCGGTTTGGTTCGGTTCGATTTGGTTCGATTTGGTTCTCCACCATAACTCCTACTCCTACCGTTTATCGTGTAACCAGAGTCTGGGTCCTGGAACAAGGATTGCTGGGTCTAGAGCGTGCAAGGTGGAAGTGTGGATGCGGTGCCTTGTGATGGTACTAGAATCCTATAGAGTAGTGCGAACTAGAGCAGCGGGGCTTATTCAACGGTAACGGTAACGGTAACGGTAACAGCTCCGCCAGGCTCGGAGAAACAATCCGTCAAACCATTTACTCGACGGGTGGTGATGCCGTAGTGGGTGGGGTGAGGCAAGCGGGGTCCAAAAAGCCGAATCTTCGCAGGATTCCTGAAGGATTGCATATCGAACAATGGCGCACACGCTACAACGCGAAATGTGTGCCGTTGTTCCCGTTGGAACTTCTTTCCGAAGGGTTTTTTTGTGTGAACGGTTTGATCCTACCGGAGAAGGTCTCCGTATGGGGGTTTGTTGGGTGATTTGGGTGGGTGGGTGGGGGGTGTTGGAGATGAGATGAGATGAGATGAGATGAGATGGGGTCCAGAATAGGGTGAATAGTGCGAGGCTAATAGAACGGCGTGTTTGTCTGATAGCTCTGAGGGATGCAGAAAAGAGACATCTCTTATCAGATCTGGACGATTGCGTACAAAGTACCTTGCTCCGGTCCAGGGGAGTCCATGCACAGTTGCAAAGTCATGCTGAGCTCAGCATCTAACGATCCTTTCAGAATCCTGGTCAACTGGTAACGTAACTAGCACACCATGTTATGATGAACAAGAAGCAAATCCTACGACAAGAATGAGGCGGTTGTAGCACTCTCAGTCGCTGCAGATTATTCCCATTCCGCCATGCGGCTCAGATGATCCAAGCACGTGGATTGCTCCAAGATTGAGTTTTGCACTTACAAAAGTAATCTCTCGTTGTCCAAAGGGGCAGGTCGCAGTGCAAATCGCGTTTGGATTAGGGCAACGAATCCCTCACCAGCTCCATCAACAAGCCGTCGGGTAGGTGTAGCCATCTCCCCATAGTCGCGGTATGCGCTCACAAAGCGGGCAACGCGACAACCGCGTGTCGCTCGCTGCGACCCCTTCACACACGTCAACACATGGACTATGCCGTCCTTTCAATAGCCTCTGCATCCACTGATACTCTACTTCAAATCGCGCAACGCGTTAGGCGCACCACCACACCATCAGCGAACCCGCATGTGAGTGGATTGGAGGGAACCAGAATCGGACGGGCCGAGGCGTGCGTTGTCAGCGCCCTGAACGAACCGGACCGAGCCCTCGCTCTCCCATCTCACCCACCATGGTCCATCCATGACATAGGTCCCAGTCCAACTTGAACAGACCAGCGGTATCCTCTTGAGCGCCAGTCTTGCCTGCGCGGTGTGCGTTTGTCCCGCTGTGACCCTACATGGATGGATTCGGTCCGCGCCCACCAACCAGGCTCCTCGCCACACCCAGTTCCCATGCGCCGCGCGTGGAATTAACATGTCGCACGAATTTCGTGATTGGATACGTCTTGGTGGTGGATGCATGGGAGCGGGCTGCTGGCGTGTGTGGCGCACGCGCACACCCTCTTGGTGCCGACTTTCTCACATGACCAGGAGCTTGATGCGGGTATAATGCTCCTCGTTAATTTGCAGGACGCTGCCTGGCCCAGGTGGGATGCTGACACGCATGGTTGGGCTTTCATCTCTGCCGCTGGGTGGTGTGGAGGAACCGCTGCGCTGGGTCCGCTAGGGCCGGCGTGTGGGATGGGCGTGCATGCTGCCATGCTTGCTGCGTCCATGTCTGGCGCATGGGTGTGTCGCTGGGCTTGCGGGCTCGCGGGCTTGCGGTAGGGCTGGGCGAATTGGGTGCTTTGGGTTAGACTTGGGTGGTGCTTTGGGAATCGGTGACATGTCGTATCAGATGAAATGATTAGATTGCGCGTGCTGGCGATGAGGTCGCTTTGCTATAGTAATCCTGCGACTTGTGTTGAAGCTTATTTTGCATGTCGTGCTACAAGCAGCCTCGGCAGCATTGCAACAATTCTATTATGGATGGATGCGTCATGTCTCAGAAGCAATTCATGTCCCTGGTCGTATCTGCCCGATTGATGCTTGTTCGTCTGCCCTCTTGTCTGATGGAATCGGAGTCAAGTCCTGTGGCTGACAAGAGCTCGCTACGACCCGTAGTACTATTAATGCGCATGCTAGATAAGTAATCAGCGAATGAGCGCCGTTGTGACAATGCCTGCACCGTACAAGTTGGTGACCACAATCTACACCAACAACTTCTCGTATGTGACGGTGCAGAGTTTTCAATGCTGCGACGAGGTCAGCAACGGGTCAATACTTCCACAAATGTTCCCAACAACTGCCGTGTAGCCTTGAAGAACGATTCACAGAGGGTTACACCTGTTCTTGCGCAAGCTGGCGCCTCCCAGCACGACATTGCATAAGCGCTGACTGGGGTCGCATTCGCTACCCCTCTGTTGAGCACACGGCATATTGCGACATGGAATGGACATGACGGCGCGCAAGAATAGGCCAAGTCTCAAGATGAATGCTCCGCCTTGTGTCTGCTTGGTAAAGGGATCCCTTTGCTGCAATCAAGCCGATCTGTGGCGCTTGATCCAACTTTGGAGCCGCGCACATCCATCCTTGCTGCTTGGACGACCGTATGTATTACCACATGTAGATGGTGATCGAAGCAAGCAGGTGCTCGAGAGCGTGCGCCCTCATTGGTGTGGTAGAAAAACACCGTAATAATTGCGTGCATGCGGAGGAAGGCGACAGCGCGTGACATGCAGCCAGGGAGGCGATTCCCATAACCATGTTGCGCGTGCAGATCCAGTGGAGCAGGTCCATGAAGATGCGGTGTAGCTGTGTACTGTTATGTATATACACGTGTCGAGGGTGGGACATGGTGGAGAAGCTGCACTGATGCATGTCCCAACTGCTGCATCGATAAAAATGGTATTTAGCTTCTGTGTGCGTGAATGCTGAAATACCTGTACATCTTCACACTCTGCGCTCAAGCATCGCCAGGAATCCTTGAACCGAAATGATGTCAGGACCCTCTGTTGAGTAAGGTGATCCCGCTGTGCATCGCGACAAGCAACATGACTTGAGACAATTCTTACATACGACATGGTCTCATCGGCAGTTGTACTCGGTCAGCAAGGAGTACCACTCTCCTATCAAATGGCATGCCGGGCACTCCGTCATCAAGGTCGGCCCGAAGAACGTTCGGATCGCGGGTGATACAGCACTCTGCAGTATCGTATCAAGACGCGGCCTCGTGCTGCTGATCTTTGAACATGGCTTGCATATCTGACAGCCGCGATTCCAGCAGAATGGAACGGTGAGGCGGCCTTGTAGGATTTGTGTGATTGGGAGGGCTTCTGACTCCGGCACCTCAAAATCCATGCAGACATCTCCAGCATTGGCTCAGGGTACGTGCCGTAGACAGCGGTCAGCCCGAGGGATGAGCGTTCCGGCCATGACGAATTCATAGACGGCACGTGGAATCCTGAATCGCAGCATCGGGAATCTCCACACCCACGTGCACTGTCTGTCTCTTGAGTACCAACTGAATCGTACTCTGACAGCTCGTGTCGTTGCACGGTGGGCGATGAGTAGAACTGGCGGTGTGAACCTCCGTACACCGACGCGATGTTACTGTTATGTTGGTTGATACTAAAGAGATATGCTTTTTGGTTATGAGGCGGCAGGCGTACTTATCAATGGCACTACGCACGCGTCCCGCGGCAGCGAATTGCGCAGCGACAGCGCCTACTCTCTGTAAACCGTCCTGGCTTTTTCTGATTTGCAGCGAATGAGCAGCGCGAAGCTCGAAGTTTTGAGTTAGTGGAGCCGCGTGACCCAAAAAGTGCAAGCTAGAACCGGCCATAAAACCCTATCTGCAACGGGAGGAGCCTCGCTTGTTTGAGCAGTGGCCAAGTACATATTCTGCATTCGCTCCACAATCTCCATTCGGCATAGTCCGTTCAGTAGATCACGGAACCCGCACCTCCTGCCGGACTTCTAGAAGCAATTACATACTGTGATGCTCTATGCCGGCAAATTGGCAATGAATCATCCACTGCCAATCGCGTCTGGAGCAGCAATGGCGATTCTTAGAGGAATTGCCAAAGAGGAACGTCTAACTTCTAGAACGGTCTACTTCATACTCTCCGTTGGTGCTGGTGTCTAGAGGCTAGGCTCGGGGAAACACAACCGCGCACTGAGTTTCTGTCTGTCAATTGAACTTGGGCAACTGGTTCGCACCACGGGTATGACGCCGCCAACGTTGTGCAAGAACATCGGTCATGGTCGCAAGCTGGGGATCCCAGTACGACAGGGCCGGACTGGTGTTCATAATCGGGCCGTTCCTGAGAGAGTTTGCACCACACTCGGCTTGGCATCGAACGAAAATCAGCCCTCCCCGCGAAATTGGGGTAAGATGGACGGGCACTGCCGCAGGCACTTTCGGCTGGAAGCCTCCGAGTTTGAACGTACACCTCTATTCTTCCAGCACCTCGCAGTACGCGATTTCGAGCAGACAGGACAAGGTTGTTTCGACTGCGTTAAATGCCAATGCCAGCATGACAAGTTTGGTTGTGATGCACATGAACTCTATTTGATCTGCCACATCCCCATCGCCGGTCCGTATCGGAGAGATGCCCGGCGGTGTGCATGCAGAACACCTTTTAGACTTCCGACTTAGCGTTTCCGGCGGAGCGGTCGAGGGGCTGAAGGGAATCAGGCTGACGACTATTGTTAGCGGCCACGCGTGTGGCATGCAAAAATCATGCGACTTTTCGCATGCAATCGAACCAGTGGCCGTTTAGCAGTAGAGCCGCCTTTGCTAGGGGGCTTTGGCTAACCTTCTAGAGAATCGTCACTTCGTGAACTTCTTCGTGAGGTTTTCCGTGTAGCGTCTCGACTCTCAGCATACTCTAGATTCCGCTCCAGATTCAAGTCTAGGGTCAAGCAGCCTCTCGGGGAAGTGGAAAACCAAGCCCGGTTTATGATCTGCAATTTGCTGAACACGGACAACTTTTCATTCGTTGTCGGAGACGGCGTAGCAGAGTGCTTACCGTAAAGGCTATCGACTTCGTGACCAACCATGATATCAGAGCACATCTGACAACTCGGGAGGAAAGAAATTGTCTGGACAACCCTCGTCATTCGCAGGTTGAGAGTCGACACTGCCACACGCTAGACCCGTGCACCTTAAAAAAGCCAAGAACGTGGACCGTTTGCAAGTCGTTGATGCCAAGACCGTTCAACCGTCCTGGGCTAGTTTGTTCGTAGTTTTCTTGTGTTGGTTATACTACCCTTGACTGGAAAGCCGGAACGTGCTAGTTTGGTAATGATGATTGGCAGGATGCCTGTCGATTGCAGGAATGCAGTCGTCTTTTCTGAAAATTTGGTCCGTTTTCAATGTATCCATTGAAGGGGTCGTGCTGAGGGTGTCGACTATAACCAACCATGCATGAGGCACGATCGCAAATAAATGTATACGCAAAGTCCTGGACAAACTCTGCTCCATGGGATAGTTGTGTGCTGGCCCATTCTGATGGAGGCGCAAAGTACATTACAATTGTAAATCTGAGCCGCATATTGACCTGTTGGGGTATGCTAACAATTTGGTAGTAATTATCAAGGGCTATCCGTGAGGATGGGATAATCTAAATGCCGAGTCGGTGAAAGCGTCGCCTACAGAAAAGAATAAGGATGCCGTACAAGAATCGAGGTCGAGGCGGGCCTCGGGGTATATCGCACATTATAGCTGCATAGCTATTGAAAAGTTCAACTTGGCCGCCAATACAAGATGCAGTTTCGAACAGGTAAAAGGAAACAGAGAAACTCTGGTCAAGATAGAATCAACGATGAACTCTCAACGAGACTGGCTTTGAGCTGAGGCCCAGCGACGATCATCGAAACAGCCTGGTTCGGCAGCAAACTGGTCACGATATGACGGTCGCTCTGAGGGTGACTGGTGCGGACCCGACTGGTGCCCCTGTTGCTGAGGTGCGTAATGGGGTACTGGAGAAGCAGATTGGCCTTGTGCAGCGTGCGCCGAGGCGGAGACTGAGCCAGCTTGAGCAGCAGCAGCAGGTGCAGGGCCTGAAGGCGGCTGGTAATTGCTGGTTCGTCTCCGAACATTGCGCTCCTCCTCGTATGCTTCCTCATCGTCATAATCTCCGTATGAACCATCCGAACCAAGGCCGTCGGTAGAAGAAGGGCCCAATGAGGGGGCCACTGAGATACGTCTTAGTCGGGGTGAAGGTGGCCTTGCGTAATGCCTTTCGGGATGTGGCTGTTGGAAGACAATAGCTTTGAAGTAGTCCCGCTCGCGTCGATAGTACTCTGCGTCTTCAACGGCATCGCGCACTTGCTGTTCGAGCCTGTTGATACTCATCGACGCCTCCCGTTCCTTTTCTTTGCGTCTAGCGCGGAATCGAGCAGATGCACCGGCATTGCGTCTCCTTTTCTCGTCGGCAACCTTGGACGCAGCTTGTACATCGACAGGTATCTGTACCGGGTGGCCATGGTGACTCTTGATAGTCATCAGTTGTATGCTGCTTTGGCTGGATGGTGCCATGGAAATCATGCTATTACGTTCGGTCTCCATGGGTATCGAACCATGTCTCGAAACGTGCATATGACCAGAATGCGTTTGACTGTTTTGCGACTCGTACTGACTAGATGCTACTGAGGCGGCCTGGCTATACGGAGAGTATTGGGTGATTGGACTTGCGCTTCCCGACTGAGGGAAACTGATGCTTGGGCGTCGGATCTCCGCTTTGCGAACCATGTTGGGTGGTGGGGTTGGGGCCGTGGGTGGCATTGCAGGAAAGTATGAAGGGCGGCCACCCACAGGAGGAGTGGGTAACGCTGGCTGCAAGGTCATCGGCTCGGATGGACGGGTGTTGGCAGTCAAGAATGGCGATTGATGAGCGTCAATTGTACCCGTTGGTGCATTAAGCAGACCATGACTCTGCGTCCTATGCAGCTTTGGTGACTTTGGGCTTAGTATGTGCCGCATAGACGGTCTGCTGGGAGGGTGGAACGAGGTATGTGTGTTACGTTCTTCTTGAGTGGAGTCTACACTCGTCGGCCGGCTAATCGGCGGAAGACTTTGAGAATGGTGCAGGTCAACAGGCGAGGAAGATTCCATCTGTGAGGCACTTCGTCTTCTACCAGCGTGCTCCCCTAGCTCTGCCTCTGGATTCAGCATCGAGTGTACACCGAAGGGATTGCCAAGCCTTCGATCAGAAGGAGTGGGTGGAGTTTTGGACAGCTGGCGTAGTGGTGGCAGCGAAACTGGAGGGTTGACTGGGCCATCTCGTGGACTGTTCCTGTATGGCGGTTGCATGGGCGGATAACTTCGTATGGGTGATGTTTGAGACATCGAGTGCCCCGGACGAGCACCGGGATCCAGCGCGGTGGACATGAGGACACAATCCTCAGAGCCCCCTTGACCACGTTGGCCTAACCATGGAAGGCTGGGTTTGTAGTCGTTGGTATATGGTGAAGTGAGAGAAGACGGAAACCGATGTGAGTAGTGAGAGTGAGGGGCTTGAAGAGCGGGGAGAGTTTGGGTAGCCAGCGTGATGCACTGCTTGGGTCGTCGGAGAGACAACCCGTTGAAGATTTCGGGAGTGGTGATAGAGAATCTGGAAAGGCAACAAATGATGGGCCTGTAACCAGCACCAGATCTTGTGTAAGCCTGGAAGACAAGGCAATGAGGAGATTCCAAGATGAATGCTCAGGGCAAGTGGGGGCAAATCGCCATGCTATACCAGGTATAAACAACTGACAGCCACCAGAGCAAGGCTGGAAATCCGTGGACAGAATGAAGCGTTGGAGGAATGAAGCTGCAGTGCTCAGGAACTGGTCAAGGGTTTGGAGTCGAGATATGCGACGCCCGCAATCGGCAGTGGTCGCGCCAGGATCCCGGTGTGATATAAGAATTTGCGGTGTACTGGTCGGAGGATCGCTGCCCAGCCAGCAGCAAATCATGGCAGCGTGCAACTGCCCCTGTCCGCGTCTGGCCATGTTGCGCGAGACGAAGGGCAGCATGTACATCATGCCTTGTCGGCGCCTTTGGATGCGCTAGGGCGGCCATCTCACCGGCTAGGATATGCTGGCTTACCTGCGCACGCACGTCTTCGCACTACTGCACGCTGCATGGTGGACAGTGACGATGCGCGGAAGCGGCAGACCTGGTTATCCCCCCCCACCGCAGGAGCGCGCACCTTGCAGCCAAGCATAGCCGTGGTCGGCGCCCAAAGCGACGTATGCGCAAGTCATGGCGACCGCACCCTGCCCTGCAGCTCCAGAGCTGGCCCGCGGGAAACTGTCCGAAATCATCGCCTTCGCCCTGTCATTCCGGTGCAGTTAGCTGGGCGCTTGGGCGCCACAACGCGTGCCGTGGCTGGCGGCACTTGAGTCTTGCAACCGTCCTCGAGCCCTCGCTGCTGCTGGTGCTGGGCATGTGGCGGGCGGGGCACCAAAGTGTGATGCGCACGCCCACGTCTCATCGTGTAGCCTAGCACGTCCTTGCCGCTCACAAGAAATCAAATGAACTATCCGTTTTTCTTCTTCTTTGCGCCCCCATTGGCGGCGCGCTATCATTGCAACATCTTGCAATGTGCCGTATGTGCCTCGCACGCTGTATGTACGTCTGTAAGGTTTACAAACGACACGCTACACGCAAGCCAGATGTTGTCTGCGGACGTGGTCGCGTATGTTTGAGAGCCATGCCAGAACGATCATAACAGCAACGCCGACGCTGCATGTATCAAAGCTTCCGTGGAGTCGTTGCGTGGGGGTTCGTTTCAAGGCCACCTGACGTATGTATGTACAGCATGCACGGTAGCCCAGCAATCAACGCGTGGTACATGATCAGATGGATGACAACATGTTCAGGCGCGATCCATAGGTACGCTTGTGCTCTACAGGTTCCAGTCACCAGTGGTATGTATCCGCACACGGTGGGGGTGGCCTGGTCACCTGCTGGGGCTAGGGCCCTCAATGAGGCAGATTGCCTTTTTGCTGGACAAGCACATCCGAAACTTGTTGAGCGGCGAATCTCTTTCCCGTTTATTCGCAACCATAATTCATGACCGCGACATGGGCGAAGTCATCATGCCGTTCACTTTCCAAAGACAGGAGAGTCACGGCATTGTCCGCCAAAACGTGGCCTGTGCCGAGTGCCCTGCAGGAGGTTGAGCTCTCCACAAAGCCTTGTAGACGGAGCATCGCGACGCCTCCGCAAGCCTTGGATTGGCTGATGGACTTATTGCAGCCGAACGATTGTGTCAATCGCATTGGCTGATGCGCCAAAGAACAGGGTCAGAAGGCGGTACATATCCGCAAGATCCATAGATCGCCCACTTCTTCGTCTGGCTTCTGGGTTGCAAGACGTTATGGGTGACATGTTGGCTAGCTGAGTCAACCCACAATGTACCTGCAGGGCCCCCCCACTAGTACGGTTCAAGTCAGTGTCGAAGCCTGAAGGGTGCGGATGGTCTTGACCAGCAGGTAGCTCGGCTGTCCTTCCGGGAATGTCGCTGCGCGCATATGCCCCAATGCGTTATCTCTAGGCTCATCCACGCCTTGGTGGGCACAGAGCGATGGGTCACTTGGGTGTTTTGTGGAGGCAAAATTGACTGAAACGTCGTAGCCTGCATCCAGTGCCGTGGTCAAGACGGCGCCATGGATTGATCTGAGCACATCGGTTGGCTGCTCATCTCCACGAGTCCCGGTTCCAGACTGTCGGTTGCGCGGCTGACCACGGTATCCAGGCCAGCTCGCCTCGGCTTGCACGGTCACGTCACCAGTCTGTCAATCTACACAGTAAGGCTTTAGAGCGATCAAATGGTGATGGCTGAGTGCCGCCGCGGACGGCTCTCGCGCGGCCCCGTTGAAAAAGTTCGTTCGCCAGTCTCAAACCAGTACGTGTTACCGGCGCGATGAGCCATATCCATGGCGACCCGGCAGACGTCTGGCAAGCTTCAGAGTGCATTTTTGTCGTGTTCACGTTTCGAGATGTACTGTCGGCAGCCTCCATGTGGTGTGTAGCACATGCGCATCGACCTGCATCACAGTTCTCAACAGCTGAGATGATTATTGTTAAAACTGTCTCTGGAGTGTTAGCAAAAGCCATGCCGCAGACCCAAGCTAGGTGTACTGCTCCAGTGAATGATTCACCGATGGTAGCGCCGCATAAAACCGACTAGTTGGGCATATCCGGAGCCTCGGCCGACTGGGTAACGTATCTTCAAATGTGAAAAGGGTGTCCTGACTCCGGTTGTCACCTACACCTAGGTGTAGATGCGGCCATGGTGTTGTGGGGAGGGTGGGATGTGAAGCGACAAGATGTTTTGGTGCGTCATCGTTGAAAGAGGCAGGAGCGAGCGGCGAATAAGGGTCCAACCCAACTTCACTTAGCAACGCTCTCGAGTCCCACTACGCTCTTCCGACAACGCAACTCCGGTTCGACATCTTCCTCGTATTACCTTTCTCTGTGCCGCACAAAATATGGATAGAGCAACACTAACGGCTACTGCAGATCTTCGGATCATCTTCCATATGGTGCCTTGGACCCATGACAATTTCCCAACTGGGGCCGCTTCGCATCCGAAACACGTCGGATGGCGACCTGGTCTCCAATGCAATACATGTACTTTGTAGGTACACGGACTGGGCTTGCGATCACTGTGAGTTCAATGTAAACATCTTAGAGCCCAGTCCTACTATGTCAGCTGGGACGCAGCCACTACGAGTCTTTGATGTGTACGGACTGGCTCAAGGGATCAGGATCAGGCCCTTTGCGATAAGACTTCCCCACGTTTCGCGTCTCTGTTGGGCTCATATCGCTTCAATTCTACCCAACTGCTAGCTTCGGAACGTAAAGCTACAGCCAGCCGTTTACGAGATGCTGTTCTACTCAATGGACGCAACACTAAGCACTTTTAAACGTTCAGATGCTAACGGGCCTCACTCCTGCAATATTAACAGATTCAATCTCAAGAGTCAGCCTCTTCCGGCGTTATGCAGTTACATAGGAGTGTGCGCAGTTCCAATACGGCCATACAATTCCATACCTACAACGCGTGAGTGGTTTAGCTAAAACGAGCGCATGAACGGCTTCTTCGCAATAGTGACATGAGCCGTTCTCAGCACACTAACCCCTACGGTCATAGATAGATACCCAAAGAGTACAATTCAAGAACCTAACTTGGCGCTAGTGTGGATCGCTCCCTATTTGGTACGACTTAGAACCTTACGACTCTCGCGGGCGGAGAACAGCGCTGAGCACAAGCGGTGGACAACGAACGATCTAGACCACCTGTTAACTTGTGCAGAAGCTTTCGCCAGACCGTAACGGAACGTTTATCACGGTGATCGACAGAGCGCAGTAAGCCCGCGAAAGCGCCTTGTGAAGCACAAGACTCAATCGCCCAATTGAGATGTCAAGGATTAGGCGTTATTTTTTCGGAACAGTTGGAATTGGAGAAAAACCCTGCTTAATCACCAATGATGAAAGTTTGCGAGCAGAAATGCACACACATCGACTCGAAAAAACTCAGCATTGCAGCACACGTTCAAGTCACTGCACTAGTATGCGGTCTGACGGGCCGCGGAATTATACGTATGTTCCCCCCGTAATTCCTAACTGCCAATCCTACCTGTTGAGGACTCAAATTAAGCACATTCTCATCTTCGTTCGAAAAGCACTGTTTCGCGAAGGGTTACATCTTCTGTCTAACCTGGATCGGCACTCACTCCACAGTGAGCTCCCATAGGCTATCCAGTTGATTCACGGGGTACAGGGGTCACATGCGTCGCTGCTTTCGGCCCTTTTTGCTTGTCTGTGGAGAAGAAAATATTTGCTCGACATGGCAACGCTTGCACAAGTCAACTTCGTTAAGAGCGGGAATCATCCATGTGTTTAGCGTGGAAAGGTCGTGCAAATACTCAAAGGTTTAAACAGGAACTTGCTCGACCTCCTCTCACACTATTAGGATCTCGAATGACGCTCTTCGGTCAGCCTACCTTGGGATTTACGGGTTCTGTAGTATGCAAGTGCGAGGTACTGGCAACTTCCAAGACTCTCCTCCGAGAATGGCCCGAAGACTGACACGCAGCTCGAAACGATCTTTCAATTTGTGATAGCGCATCACATCTCGGTCAACATCAGACCATCACGCAGCAAGACAGCATGCCATTGTTCGCTTACTCCAATGCATTATCTACAGTTGCTGGAGATGTTATCAGTGGACAGCCAACGAAATTTGCATGCAACTTCTTGAACGCCGCGAATCGGCTGAAAGCCTGTGCTACCCTGCAAGATCAATAGCTCTTCTTGACTTTCTTTCACCGCTACTCAGATCGAGTCATCCCAACACTTTACTGCCAACAGTTGTTCAAGACGCTATTGCACTTCGATCTCGGAGTGCAACCTTGATGCATTTCGCTGGCTATCTTGGGTATTGCATGCGGACCGAAGGTCCCTCCCTCAACATAGCCAGCCAATACATGAGTCTAAATATGTATCACGAAATCCGTTGCTGATATATGCCAGCGGTGTTGGGAATACATACGTTAAGCTCTGTTCTCCACATTGGTCGAAACTTGATAACATCGCTACCCGCGATAATCCCAAAAACGCTCCTCCACCTGATCTGCGATGTTGGTGCAAACTGACCCGGCAATCTATTCGAATCGAGTCAAACCCAAATACCTGATGTGCGGCTCTAATATCACTTTGTGCGACCATATTTGGGCCATTCCCTCCGCCATAACCCCACTCGTTGCTTGTCTCCTCCTGGTCTCCAACGCTTGCACCATGATTCCCGCCCTGTGGCGCACCACATCCTGCCATCCTCCCTTCTGAAACGTCGCATGCATGCTCGGATCTGCCACCTGGCCTATCAGGTAATGTCAAGATCCTTCCAGTACCACCCTTCTATTGCGTATATCCGTTCCTCCAGACGGCTATCACACTTTCCGCGGAAAGAAGGTTCCTTGACGCTGTCCAGTCTGCCGTGCATGTTGCATGTAGCGCCAGACAGGCATACAACGCTGTTCGTGCGTACCGGTCCAATTTACCACTGCCTCGGGTGCGCCCAATCGTTAAACCCTCATTGCTCGGGATTGCTGCCCGAGAAAAGGAGTAAAACTCCAAGCCCACGGCGTAGGCGACTTGCATCTCGGTGATGAAGACAATGGCGGGGGCAGCTGTTGCAATTGATGAGTTCCCCGCTCTTATGGAACAAAGCAATTGTCAGATCATCAGGTGCACGAACGATGCGATGCGCCGCGTACTTCGGTTGCATCGTGCTCTCGGACTTGCGGGGTCACGGCGCTGTTGCGGTCAGGAACAGGATTGGTGGAGGAAGGGAGCCTCCTTTCATAGGGCTGGTCTTCGGCCATGGCCCAGCGGGGTAAACATCCGGGCGAACGGTGTTTACAAGATCCCAAGCGTTACTGTAAAGTATGAGGGAATCCTTATCTCAACCTCCCCTGCAATGGCGGATGTCACTTCCACTGTATGACCGTACAGGAGGGCCACTGGCCCACTTCCCTGTCTTGGTCATCTCGCCGCGGTATTTTAGATGCATCTTGAAATCCACGGGACTAACAAGCATATCATGAATCCATGTAGGCTGTTACCAGCTGCGAGAAACTTGGCTCGAAGTTCAGCCTCATTTCTACAAGATCTTGTGCGCGTCACAACAAGCCAATCGTCAATACAGGCTGGGTGATTATGGGTACATGATGACTTGGCTTGATTGTAACGCTACGATAGTTTGCGACATCTCCCGACTGGTTCTCAGGAGATTTTAATCGTCCAATTGGGTCTCTTCGCCGAGTTGCATTGATAAAGCTCCGGCGGTGTAGCCTCTATGTTTGAGTCAAGAACAGTATGTCGTACATGGCAATCGCGATCAGTCATCATATTATGTATGCTTACAGAGTCATGGTATGTTACTAATCAAGCAGCACGGTACAGGGTATTTGGACGTCGGTCAGCAGCCCTGTTAGAGTTTGGCGGGTTAAACAGTCAGAAAACTGCTCGTCTAGGATGCTGATTTGTTGAACTCTGTTCAGGATGCGAACGGACGTACGGATATCCTGTACATACTGGACTCAAGTGGAGTGATGATGAGATGGGAGACCAAAGGACGTTACAAAAGCCGTGAAGAACAACGACTGGTCCACAGAATAACATTCTGTGGATATGAGAGGAGAAATTTATACATAGGCTGTATGATTCAACAGGGAACAATGGTTGACAATTGGCTCGGATCGTTTGTAAAGACAGTCCGTTTTGACACGCGTCTCCATGTCGCCGTAAAGCAGTCTGTCTATCCTGAGGTGAGAAGCCTTGAGCAGTTTCAAACCTAGCTACCATTTGCGACGCAAGTTCTTATCATGCAGAAGACGGCTTACAAACATGAGCGCAGATCCTGTCGTGACTGCAGCACCCTTCAATATGTCAGTTGCATCTAATGAACTTGAATTTGTCAATACTTACTGAGAAGTAAATCAACCAGCCATAACCTTCCTTCGTATCAGTATTCGTGATGAGTGCACCGCCAATCGGCGTACCAACAAGGCTAGCGATGGCAATGACGCTGTAGAATGCTCCGATGCGAGCACCAAGACGATCATCTGGGGTGATTTGACCGATTATTGATGGTGGTAAGGCGGTGACACTGCTTGTGCAGAATCCATAGAGGCAGATGAAAAGTACCAGTGTCGCAAGAGAACTACTGTTAGCCCATAGCAACAATGAAAGAAAACCTGAGATCATTGCTATAGGCCAAAGAAGATTGAGTCGGCCGATATGATCACCGACAAGACCACCACTGGCTTTACTTAGTCCTTGAATTGAAGGCAATCCTCGAAGTGACTTACAATATGGCGCCCAAAATATTACAGCTGTTCAATATACACAGGAAATACTTGCTAATAATGTTTCCGTGATGAACCGCATCGGCATAGGTCTCTAATGCCAACTTAGCAGCTTCGTGGATAATGATATAACCGTGTGTACTTACTGATGTAGTAGGAAGGTATCCACATTCCGAGTATTGCGAACCAGGTACCGATACATAGAATACTATAGCGACAGTCTAGAAAGCCTCTGAAATCAATGAGTGAGCTGCAGCTTCTACGGGTGCCTTTGGTAAGAATGGGCTTGCTGGTCGAGATAAGTAGTGCAATCGTGTAGCAGAGACTTGACACATCAGCAAGATACATCAGGAACATGGTACCACGCACCCGATCTTCAGAGCAGCCAGTCGCAGCGAATTTGCGAATCCGATGATGGGCATGGTCTGTTCGAACATAAGAGGGAACCCAATGCCACCCAGAGCCGATCCTGTCGTCACAAGACCCATGGCCAAAGCCTGTCGTTTCTTGAAGTGCTTACCGACCACCGTCAAAGCTGGCTGAACTCCAAATGCAATAGTCAAGCCCATCAACAAACCTTGCGTCATTAGGACAGCCCAGAAATGACCAGGCTGTAAGAACGACAGCAAGATCAACGCCGAAATCGTACCGACACCCGAGCCAGCATACAAGTACTACTCAGCATTAGCGGAAAGCCGAGACTCACTTCCTAGGTGCATACAAACCTTAACACCGTACTGATCGCACAAAGCACCTGAGACCGCAGCAAGGGAGTTCACGAGAGCCATCTGCATGGTACCTATGATGGCAATTTGTGATAAAGGAGTGTCACGGAGAAACTCGTCGTGGTAATAGTTCTGGAAAAAGCCAAAGCTATTCATGACTCCAAATGAGGCATAGTAGACGAGTATTGACCCAAGGACCGTGAACCACGCCGTGGGACCACCCTCATGTTCCTGGGTTTCGCATGATTCGATATCGGTATTGCCCTCCGAGGAGAGACGGTCGAAGCTGTCGCGGATCTTTTCAGACATTGGGTTTTCGTGTGACGGGTAGAGGTTGAATGCAGCTCACATTCCAAAGTTGCATGGGGTCCTAGTTATACCCTGTAGCTTCTTACTGTTAGACATAAATACTGGGCCCCCCAAAGCTTGCTTCAGAATGTGCTGTGCCCATGTTGTCCGAAACACCACGGAAGGATAGGTATCGGAGGCTTGCATTTGGCTTCGGAGCCTCTTCCCCTGTCCCGGTACATTGTACACATTCTTCGCTTGGTGTTTGGAATGTACAATTGCATCATCTCTGTCCCGTCGCCTCAAGGGACAGGAGTGCTCATGTAGATCTCTCGGACGAACCACAGCTACCATTGTTCCTCAGATCCTGAAAAGTACAAAAAGTCCCACCTGTATCGGTCAGTTGCAGAACAGTTCGATCGTTTGTCTGCAGCTTGGTTGTGTTCAGCGCCTGTATGAACATTGAACACGATGCTGTCTAGACGACGGCGAGGAAGATGCGTCATGTGCAACATCAAATCACAGATGGTACTCTGGAGACCATAAAGTGCTGTTTCTTACCTCCTTGGACAACACTCAAATCAAACTTCAGTTTGATCAAGTGTCACGATAGCTCTTTCTTTGCGAAACAAGCGATTTAGTCACCAGCGATTTGGAACGCCACCGTAGTCCTATCATAGCTACCCCTTAAAGACGATCAAGTTGAGCGCATGATCATTGGTCCAACGACCCTTCTGATTGTTCATCGGGAATGCGATTACGAAACTAGCTGTACATCTCTCTATAATGAAATGAGTCAATGTAGAAAGTTGCCTCCCTTGAAGCAGCCAAGACCTATCTCAGTTGAGGCTACTTGTTTGTGCAAAAACATTCGTGCAGCTGATAAGCCTTCGAGATCATTTTAAAGGCATGCCGTATAAACCTGGTGATGTTTCCTCTACCATTGTGGTGTCGGATGGGATTAGGCGCGGACCCCCAGTAGAACGAAACGACACCTACAGGTTGATCGAACCTAAGATGAGTAGGTATTGAATAAGAGCGAGTCCTTGAGATAGTCGAAGACTTTCGTGTCGCGCGCTCTTTGATCGAACAAGACCTAGCCATCACCAGCCCCTCGTACATCTGCTCGTTCGGCAGACGTCGACCATCCACGGTTGGCTCAACTCCGACCTCGATTTGCTCAGCAACTCTGTAGCAGCCTGAAATACACTCAGTGGACGAAAAGAGATATTCGCAACTAGTAGCTTCTATGACGAACACATCGAAAATTTGTTGGTGTGGGGTATGGACGCGGGAATAACGGTCTTCCCGTCTGCACGAAGCCGCCACGGGTTTGCAGCGTATACATGCGTGATACAATGCGCAATGCTTTATGGGACCGGTATCGGATGCAACGTGGTCTAGGTAAGGATGGGTTGATGGCTTGTAGATGCAATGTGGTTCCGTATGTACCCATACGTCACCCCTTAGCGTACTTTCTAAAGATGCACGCTTTAGCCCCCCCTCGCGACTTCCTCTCTCAACACACCATCCCACTCATCACATCGCAACATGTCGCAACAGGAACGCCTCACGAGGGACGAATGGTTTGATCACAATCCCACAGAGGATAAGATCCCGCAGGAGACACGGCAGCTTCTGGAGACGTACAGCGGTGTACCAGCAAATGAGGTCTTTGATCACGTGGTCAAGGTGCGTGACGAGGCATTCGAGATATTCCCGTATCCATGTATCGGACAATTTCGATTCCTTGAGCCGAGCTTCTCAGAACTAGGAGAGGAGTACAAAGAGGTTGTGAGGCGTCTCTCAGAGGGCCAGAAATTGCTCGACATGGCGTGCTGTTTTGGCCAAACCATTCGCCAGCTCGTCGCGGGCGGAGCTCCTGCAGAGAACATTTACGGGTCCGATCTTCAATCTGGATTTATTGATGCGGGTTACAAGCTCTTCAGGGATCAAGGCAAGCTACAGACCAAGTTCTTGGTAGCCGACATCTTCGACTCGAGTTCGGCATTGACTACTGTGAAAGGCGAGCTTGACATGATCTTTGCCGGATCGTTCTTCCATCTGTGGGGTTACGAAAAACAGATCGAGGTCTCGAAAGCTGTCGCGGCTCTCTTGCGACCTGTGCCTGGGTCTCTAATCCTTGGCCGCCAGATTGGTGCCGTGACCGCTGTTAAGATGACGTCGGCTACAGGGACGATGTACCGTCACAATGTTGAGAGCTTCACAAAGTTGTGGAAGCAGATTGGCGACGACCTGGGAGTCAAATTTAGCATCCAGGCAAAACTAAAAGAGTTGGCGGGCGATCACTTCATGCTGCACACAGATGACACGAGGCGGTTATGGTTCGTCATTCGACGCGAATAGTCACGAATCTTCTACTTGCAACTTTGTTCTTGGCCGCCACAGAACGTTGCGACCACTTGTCGAAATAGAGGCAACATGCAGAGACGACTCTTCAGATGCTTCTCGTCCTTGAGTGGCTACAACACGACTGCAGTATGGATCTCCCATCTGAGATTGTCCGCTTTTCGGCTGGGAGATTATCGTTGGCGTCGCTCGGTTTCTTGGGTGCATGACACCTTGTTGCTATATTTGCAGTGGTAGATCATTGGGCTAGGTTCGTCACGCGTTTTGCCGGGTCTAGAGGGTAAGATGAATTGTTCTAGATCGGGCCTTGTCCAGGCCTCACTATACTCATATTTTTGCCCATGCGCCATTCGATACTTCCTTTCAAATTCTCTTGGCCGGTTAATACATAGTTGCACTGGCCTGCCATAGCCTCGATGCGGCCCAAGGCCTGGCTGCAGGAGACAACACAAGCACTTTTTGGTACCTTCTACAGTTGCAATGGTTCACGCACATCTACCGGCAACGAGGCGTACATATTCCGTGCTCATTCACGGAGATACAGAGCAAGCGCGGGTCTTCTCATGACACGTCTCCTGCGCCCTCATTTATTCGAGATGAAGTGCGAAACGGTACATTGACTTCAGCCGCTATTTCCATTGTAGGCAACGACAGTATGAGAGTAAAATCTCACGTCTTATAAGATATGCATCCGGCAGCACACGCCATTGCCTATCCCCGAATTCGGTGCACGTCGAATCTTGTAGGAATTATCCTGAACACCCCAGATCATCACAATGAGGTACTCTTTGGTCTTCGCCGTGGCGATCGCTGCGAGTGTGGAGGCAGCTGCGTTTCGACCCAGGCAATTTGGAACGCCAGATGGTGAGTTTCTTCCTGGCACTTGAAGCGCTCAGAAGGTGGTGCAAGTTGACCCACTGGTCTCCCCACGATGTTTACATCTTCATGTTGAGCAGTAGAGTCTAATCGTACCGAATTTGACATGCTTGCAGTATCTGATTGTGGTTTGGATGCATTCGAAGGCCATACTGCCGAGGCGCTGCTGTTCTGCAGCAGCATCTTGAAATCTGGTACTGCGACTTTAACGGTGACACGCGGAGGTACTATGGCGACAACTTCTACGAAACTCACCACCACCACGGTCTATCCTTCGAGCAGCCGTAGACCGACGCCTACTCCAACGCCAACTCCAACGCCAACTCCAACGCCAACGCCGACCACTACAACCACGCCATTACCAACATCTTCATCTTCATCTTCGGTATGTAGAACGGGATGTCAATGCTGGACATCATGCTCATAGCTATACAGTCTTCATCAGTACCTCCACCACCTCCACCTCCGTCGTCGTCATCATCGTTGACGCCAAAGCCCTCATCGTCACCTACCCCCGTCCAGCCATCTTCAACTCTCATTTCCTCAACGCTGATATCCAGCGCCTCACCGTACGCGCCGCCCTGATCTATTCCTTTATGATCTTGCTCAATACTTCTACAGATCCCCAACCAGTACCCCAAACTGCGGCATCACCGCCTACGTCAAGTCCATACCAGCCTACTATTTTGAATCCAGTGGCACAAAGAACACCTTCGACGCATGTAGCGCGCTCTGCAAAGCTGACACGAAGTGCAAATCCTTTGCATATGGAGAGGCGAATTGCCTGTTGTTTGATGTGAACGCGTATGTTCTTTCTTTTCATCCTTACCCACATCACACTGACATGGTCTCTGCAGCGCGGACAACACGAATTACAACCCCATGTCCCCGTATACGTTTTACGACAGCGCCTGTCCCATTGAAGTCCCCGTCCGCAAACGCCAACTCGACATTTCGCTTGGTCTGCCTGGTGGCGGCGTAACGATATCTTTGGGTATTGGGGGACCGAAGCAGATTAGTTCGGCGTGTAGCTGTTTGATTACGAGTGGACCTGCTGCTACGACGGTGACGAGGACGGCGACGAGTAATGTTGTGAGAACGACTACTGTGACGGGGGTAGTCACTCAGACGGCTGCCGGGGGTGCTGGAGGTGAGGCATAGGATAGCTTTGAAAATTGGTGTGGAGGGTGTTGGATGGTCTTAGTTGGCTATTTGGTTTCGTCCAAGCATGTTTGTTCCCAGCAACGGACCCTATAATTTCGTGCCCTGCGTCATTTGTTCGTCTCTCTTTAGCCATCCCTCATCAACTAAACTCAAAAACACCTTGCACTCAGCATTCGTAAGCTACTCCCCAACAACCTTGCCATCCACCTTGCCGCCCTCAATCCCCTCTCCACCCTTGAACTTAAATCTCTTCAACCCCCTCACGCCAACATTGATCTTGAAACACCCCCCTGCGTACTTATCAACAGGCCCTCCGTTCTCTCCACTGGTACCACCAGCACTCGTGATGAAGAGCTCCTCGCCCACAAAGCATGGACACGTCGGCTGTACAGTCGGCACCTTGATCTCCGCCACTATCTCTCCCTGCGGTGAGATCCTCAACACGCGACTTCCGCCGTGCAGGGCAGTCCACATGTAACCCTCCTCATCAATACAATGCCCATCCGGCACGGCATCCTCTCCATACCGATTATCCTTTGGCATAACGAAGAAGGGGCGTTTGTTGGTCACAGCACCGGTAGCTTGGTCATAATCGAACTGGTAAATCGTCTTCTCAGGGCTATCGGCAAAGAACATAGTATCATCGTTTTTATTCCACGTCGTGCCATTGGGAATCGTGATGTTGCTAAGTGGGCGGTCGAGACTGCCATCAGGATTGAGGCGGAATACAGCACCCTCGGAGTTCTGAGACGTGACGAGCGGGTCGAACATGAAGCCTGCCCAGAAACGGCCTGCAGAATCTACAGCGCCATCGTTGCCGCGGAATTTCTCGTGCTTGTTGGCGGAGATTTCGGACTCGGACCAGACGCGCTGAATCCAGCGGTATTCGCCTGTGGTCTTGTTGGCGATGCCGTAGCCGTATTTGCCGGCGAAGATGAATTCGGAGGGGTTGCCTTCGATGTCGGCTGTGCAACTGTGCGGTTGTTAAGCAAATTATCCTGGCGATCTGTTCGAGATGGTCATACCCTATTGAGATGTCGTAGTCTTTGACTGTCTTCAGACTTGATGGACCAGCGTTGACGTCTACACGCATGACCTTTTGCTTTTCGACATCGAGGAAACGGATAGTGTTTGTTTCTTCTTCCCAGAATGGTCCTTCACCGAGCGCATAGTGCGTGTCGAGCCATGGCTAATACATCGTCAGTCCTCGACATCCATCAACGAGTAGATCTAGTGAGTATCATCGCCAGTAAGGAACCAAGCCAATTGCAGCAAGATTGCTTTCCTGGAGTTTTTTGAGAACAGGAACATTGCCTCGACACCTATCCCAGAAACCCTGTTACCATTTTTTTTGAAAATACACCCCCCATGTCTACAGCGCTCAACCGCGCCACATGACCTCAGCGGGGCGCAGAACATACCCCTCCGCACCCCTCGCCCCTCCAAAACACAAGTACACAGCACATACCTCAGTAATCTCATACTTCTTAACCTCAGCCATAATACTCTCAATAGCCGAAGTCTTTGCAAGTGTCAAGTTTCCACTCTTGCTCTTGATGTCTTTTTGGTGGGTGGCGGTGATTCCGTTTTGTACGTGATGTTTAGCGTTGTGGATGAGGGTGTTGTCGGCCGCCGCACCGCCAGTCCAGGCGCTCTTCAGCTTGACCCACAATTTGGATAGCGTAGCTCCCATTTTTTTGAAAGATGACGTCCCGATGAGCCGTGCGGGAGGCTAGGAGCGTGCTGCAACCGTGTGGACGGTAAGTTGGGGGGTGAAAGGGGATTGGTCAGGTGGTTCAGGAGCTCTACGGGTGCGATGCGATTTGTTGTAGAAGGCGATACTTCAGATATTTACAGTGAAGAAATACATGTGCTATCTATCTAACGATTTGCACCGTGCATATCTACTTCCGGTACATGCTTCGCGGTTGGTGCGCGTTCGTTGCCTCACCAATTTTCATCTCATCCCATCTCGACATTCCCAACACCCCATCAATTAATCGCACCAACGGAATTCTCAATATCCATATCTATCTTCATCTCATTCCAACCGAGTTCTTGTCTGGCAAAAGATACATATGCTCCATAGTACTCTTGTATTGCAGATAAAGTACACGCTAATGGAAACATTGTTAGGGTCGCGGTGGCGGCTAAACGGTCCGGCTACGCCTGCATACCTGCGGTACTCAGAAACAGATTGAGCAACCGAACGGGTGTCAAGTACACTTGTTCCGGCGGTACAAAAGGGATCCCATGAGCGGGAATTGAGACATTTAGTATTGGGGTCAACAAATTGGTATGTGAAAGGTAGGTCTTGATATCTTGGAATTGAGTGGACGATGTAGTGATTTGCATGTGGAGTCGAGCTCGGTCGCTGTGTACTGCTATCATCGCATCCTACACCGCTACCAGCAGACCTTAGACTGACCATACTTGTATATTGAATTAGACCTATAACTTGAATTTGCGTAGACTCAAGTCAAGGCCAAGCTATCTGGCATTGAGTGCGTACGCCAATGCACCTTCTAGATCTCAAGCACATAGCCTAGGTACATTGTCGGGCCTGCCTCTATCGGCCATGTAGCAGCTGCCAGGTTATACATCTTCAACACAATCTTCACTCTCTTTCACCCATCCCTAATGGCATCATTATTGCAGCGGTACTCATGGCTTCGTCGCAACAATTACCGCCTGGATGCAGCCTATTCGTCGCGACACCCCACACTGCCCATCTGAGATCAGCGGCAACTAGCGACAAGACTCTCTTCAAATGCGAGACGGCTGACGGCATCGTCAATGCAAAGGCTTCGAGGGACAACAGTAGCCTCATCGCGATCGCAGATAGCCACGTTGTCATACTGTACGACACCGCACAAGGCTGTGATCGAAAGTATCAGCTGAAGAAGGGCGATGTCAGCCATCATCCCCAAACGACCATTCCATTTGCTAACATCCACATAGGGCGAACCCCGTCTCCTGCTCTTCTCCCCCAATTCGCAAACCCTCTACTTCACAACCACCCTAAGTACATCCGTTCAAGCATACTCCATTCCCACCGCGCAACTCCTCCCCTACCTACCGCCTCATCCCTCACCCCCGAACGCCCTCGCCATCTCAGACAACGGCGACATCCTCATATCCGCTTCGCCTACCCCACCTACCGTATTCCTCCAAGACCGACGATGGGGTGGCAGCGCACCAGTAACTTTCCAATCAACGGATGCGTACTCACCAGTCACCTGCGCTGCTTTCAAAACATCGCCGCAATCACCATCATCCACGACCTTCCTACTCGGTTTCCAAGACGGCGCATTAGCCCTATACCGCATACAACTCTCGAACCAGCGCAAACCTTCCCACCCGCGTCATCATCCTCACCTCCAACCCATCCGCATCGGCGCAATCGCGAAACTGCACAAAGCAGCCATGGGCGGTATAAAAGCAGCGGAATTCCTCTCAGGCTACAAAGCGCGCATCGTGAGTATTGGGCATGACGGGCGGTGCAGACTTGTTGATTTTGAGAACGGTGGGAGCGTGCTGAGGACGTGGCATGTTGATGGTCCTGCGACGTGTTTGTCTGTTCTTTGCAAGGGGCCGGTGGGGATGTGGAGGGGGCGGGTGGATGGGGAAGTGTTTAGCGGCGATACGGTAGAAGAGGCGGACACGGTGTATGAGGGACGTGAAACACTGATTGCGGTTGGGACGTACGCGGGGAAAGTATTAGTGTTCAATGCGCTGGGTTTGCTTGTACACGAGATTATCATGGATGCGCCTGTTACGACGGTAGACTGGGTGGGCGATATGTCCGCGCTGTGTGTACTCCCGAAGCGCAGGGTTTCGATAACGCCGGATGCAGGAGCTGTTGGTGAGGCATTGGCACAGGATGTGGAGACGTCGGAGGATGAATCGGTGGGAACGGTCAAGAAGACGGAGTCACCGCGCAAGTCTGGTATACCGTTTGGACGGCATCGAGATCTTTTCTCCGCAGAGCCAGAGAGAGAGGGACCAAGTCGTAAACCCTCGGATATCACGACTGGTTCGCCTCTCCAGCGTCCGAGAAAGAAGGCGTTGCTACGACCGCGTATTGTTACCGAGACATTTACGTCGCCACAAAAATTGGAACCGGACTCATCACCTGCCATCACAGGTTCACCCAACCTTCCCGTCGTCCCGCCACGAGCTCACCGATCCCATCCGCGCGTCCTACCAACAACACCTATAACACCGTCCACAGATTCCGACACCGACACTGATACCTCGGGATCCCAAGACAACGACTTCTCAGGCCCAGAGTTCTTCACACCGCGCTCTACACGCCGCGATACATCTCGACTGCCGCGTCTTGGGAACCACCAGACTTCTGCCGTGGACACTGCTATAACTACGAATAAGCTCCGACTTGCTAATGTCTCGCCTACCGCGCTGAGGTCATCAAGTCGTACATCACTCCCCTCACCGCCTAGCTCAACGCCTGGGGTTTCACAAGACCCCGAACCCATGTCCACTAGAAAGGTAGAAACAAAGACAAAGACAACACGCAAAGGAAAGAGCATGCACGGAGGGGTTAACATGCAGCCTAAACTACCCCATCGCCATCTACATTCTCCACCACCGACTCCAGACCCGGATTCTGAGCCGAAACCTCCACAGCAGAATCGTAGTCCCAGCGCACAAAGACGAACACCTGAGTCGGCGAGCAGTTTGTATTCGCGCTCCGTGTCTGGACTACGACGGCATGGGTACACACACACCAACACCAAGGCAGGGGCTAAGGGTGAGGCGGAGGGAAGGAAGGGGCAGGGGCAGGGGAAAGGGTATGACGAGGCGCAGGGGTGGGGGACTGTAGATGGGGGTGTGGAATGGGTGGGTGATGGTGGTGATGATGGTGGTACTGTGTCTGTGTCGGCGGAGAAAAGAGAGAGGTCTGAGAGGTTTGAGTGTAGAGAGGGAGGATTTGGGTTTGGATGGGGTGGTGGACTGATGAGGGAGGGGAAGGGGCGTGCGGTTGAGTGTGACGAGATGGGTATATTGACAAAGGAGATTGAAGCGTTACGATGTGAACTCGCGGTGTTGAGGGGGGAGGTACGTGGGTTGAGGGGTGTAGTGCTAAGCAAGCGATAGCGATAGGAAAAGTAATAGCAAGCGCTCATTCTTTCTTTCCATGTTTCGTTACTTCCATCAATCTATTCCTTACGTCGTGAACTTGCTTCGCTCTGACAAATTTCCACGAGTGAGTATACAGCAACGCAAAGCAAAATATTTGTATATCCAATAACAACAACCATCATTTAAAACTCTACACTACACTACACTACACTAGAACCACTCTACCGCATATTTTATTCCATCCCAAACAATCAAACTCAAACATCGTAAGATCGTCATGTAGAAATGAGTCCGTTTCCTTGTACCCTGTCCTTCTCTTCCCTTCGCTTCGTAACATGTCTTTGTCCCAAAAAAAAACAGAGAAAAGGGAAAAAAAGGAAAAAGGAGATTCGCTGGAATACAACAATGCAAGTCAGTCAGTCTGTTGCCACAAAGGTAATGGTAATGTCGCTATGCCTCAAGGTTTTTCCATGCCCAAGAAGGGGGGGAAATAGGAAAAGAAAAGTGTGGACGAAACCGAACCGGACAAAGTCGTACAGCGTGTATACAAAGGGAAGAACATTTGTATCCAAAAGTCCTGAGCTTGAATCCAACTTCGTCGTGACCGTCCAAGAAACAAGTTCCACCTATCCAAATCGTCTTACCCATTTAAGAAGACGAACAAGTCTAAGCAGCAACCGAACTCTCCCCGACCTCCTCTTCTTCAACATTCTCATCAACACCAAACCCACTATCCCACTGCCTCTTACTGCTCCTCTTCTTACCCGCAGCCCCCTTCTTGCCCACCTTAACCTTCTCCGCGCTCTTGGTAACCTTGCCCGCAACCACCTTGCCCAAATCCATCGTCGGAGTCCGGACTTCAATGCGCTTAGCCTTCATCTCCTGAATTGCTTGTAGCGCACTCGCATTCCGCTCCTTGAGTTGATCTGCCAATTTCTCATTTTGCTCTTGCAGTGCGCGCTGGGACGTGGTGAGGGCATCGATGGTGACGCGTGTATCTTCCTCCGCGAGACGGAACTGCTCTTTGAGCTTTTCGATTTGCGCTTCAAGGGCGAGGACGGTCTCCATGCGGGCGTCGCCGACGAGTTGGAGTTCTGCGATTTCGCGCGCGCGCTCTTGGATGACAAAGTCGTGTTCTTCGGCGCGGGCTTCGGCGGCGTCTTCGAGGTTCTGAATGGTGGCGGCTTGGGTGGCAATGACGGTGCGGAGAGAGTTTACTTCGTTGGTATGGGATTCGGCGATGGAGAGGAGCTCGTTGGCTTCTTGTTCGACGCGTGCGGAGAGGGAGGCGTTTTCCTTGCGGTAGCTGGCGTTATCGGCTCGGGAGGCGGCGAGGTTGTCTTCGAGATCGACGATTTTGCCCTCTAGAATGGCGGTTTCATCAAGATGGAGGCGGTCGGATTCGACAATCTGCTCATTGAGACGCTTAATCTCAGATTGCTGTCGTAGAACCTGGTTGTTGAGGTCGGTGATGTTCGCTTGGAGGGAGGTCATGGTAGAGTTTGTAGAGTTCTCGAGCGCGGCGTACTTGTTCTGGAGATCTGCGAGCTGCTCGTCGAGGTTGGTAATCTGGATGTCCCGATCTTCTTCAGCTACGGCGAGCGCTTTTGTCATGTTATCCAAACTGTCCTCGACAGTCTGAAGAGCCAGCTTCAGATCGATAATCTCTTGATCACGCGTCGCAACAGTGTCCTCGGCGACTGCACGGGCGTCGGTCTCGTCATTGAGCTGTTGGGCCAAGTCTGCCTCACGCTCGCGAGCTTCCTCTTGAAGCGCATCAATGGTCTGCTCCTTCTCCTGTTGTAGCTGGAACAGCTTTGATCGAAGCTCGTTTGCTTGTAGTCCAGCGTCATGGAGGCGCGTAGTGAGGTCTTCGATCTTCTCATTGGCCTCGTCAAGATCAGCCTCTGTCTTCTCACGTTGAGCACGCTCGGCCGCAAGGTTGGTGCGGAATTGAGCAAGTTGCTCCGTGAGCTCGAGGATTTGCTCGTTGAGATTCTCAATCGTGTTGGCATGCTGGTATGCAAGTTCGGTCTGCTCCTCTCGTTCGCGTTCGGCCACAGTACGACCTTCAGTCTCGGTAGCAAGGCGCTCACGGAGAATGTTCATGTCACGCGTGAACATGACAACCTCATTCTCCATGCGTGTGATACTCTCCTCGAGCTCGTCGATGAGACTCTGCTTTTGCATGGCGTCGGCTTCGGCAGCTTCGCGACCCTCCTCTTCGGCAGCCCGCTCGGTTTCGAGGCTCTGAATAGCAATGGCGTGCTCCTGTTCCATACGCTCAATCATCTCGTAATGCTCTTGCTCGAAGGCCGTCGCAGCCGTAGTGACTTCATCTAGGTTGACGCGGGCCGTCTCAAGCTCAACGCGCAGACGTTCCAGAGCGGTGTCCTTGTCCTCGTTATCTTCGCGAAGACCCGCGATTTCGGCGTCGTTGTCGGCAAGCTGAGCGTCCTGTTGGGTGGTCAAGGTCGTAAGATTGGTGGTTTGCTGCTCAAGGTCAAGAATGGTGCGCTGCTTGTCCTCGTTACTCTTGTCAAGATTGTGTAGTTCACTCTCCAGCTTGGCCACGCGCTCCTCAGACTCGGCGTATTTGTCCAGAACGCCTTCGAATTGACGTCGCAACAACACCTCGGTGCGATGAGAGGCGGAGATGAGTGCAATCTTCTCCTTGAGCTCCATGAAGATGCCACCGAAGAGCACGGGGATCTTCTGAAGGAGCTGCTGGTTTGTGAGACCCTTGGTGGAACCAGGAACAAACCTCTCGATCTCTTCACGGAGCGTCTCGAAGCCATGACGAAGCTCAGTAATGATGTCCTTTGCAGGAGCGCCAGCTTCGATGTAGTGGAGATTTTGGAGTTCGACAGTGATGACGCGGAGCGCACCCTGTGATTCGCCAAGGGCGCGACTGTAATGCTGAAGCTCGGCCTCGTAGCGCGCAACAGCCTGGTCGTCGAGGCCTGCTGGTACATCCACATCTTCCAAGTCCATCAAGGCATCGTGGCTGACTTGTGAGATGCGGGGAAAGGATTCCAAGGTCATGGATTGAGACAGCTGGTGCACGCGAGAAGCATACTTGCCATTCGGTGTGCCCTCCATGACCAGATCTTGTGAGAATTCCAGCTCATCGGGGTTGACAAGCAGCATCTCGTCGTCGTCATCATCAGAGATGTCGTCCAAGTTGTGGTCCTCGCCATTGTAGATGGAAGATGCTCGCAGGTCGTTGATCTCGTTGCGAGCCTCTTCAAGCTCGTTCTCCAGCTCGCGAGCATGCTCATCGCTGATGTCAATCTCTCCCATACGGCGAGCCTCAATCTGGAACTCGAGATTTGCAATCTTTTCGTCCTGGGCCTTGAGCTGCCGACGCAGCTCTAGAAGCTGCTTCTTGTCCTGCTTCTGGTGGTCGACGATGCTGTTGATCTCCTCACCAAGGTGGCTGCGGCGAAGACGGCGGCGCGTGCGGTTGTCGAGAGCAGCCTTGAGGGGCACGAACTGGACCTGGGAGCTTGCCTCGTCGACCTCGTCAATGGGCTCGACCTCAAACGAGGCAGGCATGGACATGCGCGAGCGACGCCTGTTGGTGAAGCGCGCGCTGGCGGCACCGACGCGGTCGAGGTGAGGTGTGAGGCCCTGGACAGGCTGTGTGGCAGGGAGGGTCGGGTAGGCGAAGTCGTCCTCGCTGTCGCTGGCGCCGTCGCGGCCGATCAAGGGCTCAGACTGGCGGCGCTTGTTGTGGCGGGTCGTGGTAGTCTGGCTGCTCTGCTCGACGTGGATGGTGTCGCCTTGCTGCGAGCGCGAAAATGACTGGCGCATCTCTTGGGCAATCTGGTCGGCATCCTCGTCGCCGTCCTCTTCAATGTCGACCTCGACGCGCTTGGTGCGTTTGGTCTGTGAGATTTCTGCAGACGGCGAGGCGGTGCGCTTGCCCGTCGATGTCAGGTCCTCAATAGGCGTCTCGTTCCGGCTCTGGCTCTTGGTGGGGCGGCCGCGCTTGCGTCGAGGCGCGTCGCCGGGGCCCTCGTGATGGTGCTCAGAGGGAAGGCCACTAAGACGGGCCATGGTGAAGATGTGCGTAGAGGTCGCAGTGTTGTAGGTGTGCTTGCTTGTGTTAGAAGTCGAACGTATGGAAGCAAGTAACCGCCCAACTAGCGTGATTGCGGTCGTGGCCCAAGAAAAACTTCTGTACACACCCGTTCCACAAGACTGCAGGGTTGATGAGTGGTGTTTCCAATGCAGGCCAGCCAACAGCGCACGCAGTCAATCGATATTCAGCACGAGGGTGCAAAAGGTTGAGGGCACTGTACCGTGGCGGGGTCCAAGTGCAAATCCAAGAGGGGGCGTGGAGGGGGGTGGCTGCCTGCGAGGGTGGGTTTGAATTGGGGAGGTTGGGGTTGGTAGGCGGTGGCTTGTCGCTGTCTTTCCTCTGCTACGTCAATGCTCGTGAACTGGCTCGTGCGCCACGGTTACCGGGCACACTGCGCTTTTCCCCGCGGGCCAGACGTGACGTCGACGTGACTGGCCCCTTGGACGCGTCGCACTCGCGCACCAACGCCTCCACAGTCATCTTGTCAAGGGCATCATCCCTGCAGCAGCCCGCAAATGTCGGTTGTTTCAGCGAACAAATTGCGTCCCGCGACGTCATGCTTTCAGGCTTCTCGATTCTCGACGCGTTGAAGCTTGGGCGGTCGCTAGGAACACGCTCCGAGAACCCTGCAAGGGGCATCTAATATGACCGCATACACGGTAGAGTACAGTACAGGTGGATTCTGGCCCTGAATACAAATGATGGAGGAATGCATCATCCCGCTGCCAAATCTCTGCGATCCAAGAAATCATGATACTGGACGGCACAGCACCCTTGTCTTGGGCATGCTCACGGCTCACTTCTTCAGCAAAAAATCGCTTTGCACCAACAGCCCCTTTGTCGCGCTGGCGACACCGTACAGCCCGCCCAACGGCCACGTCTGCCAGAATCGCTGGTACGCCCACTCACTCCACGTCTGCGCTCGTTGTGTTTGCTTTCCTCCAACCACGCCCTGCAGGTCAACCTTGACTTTGTCGTACACACTGGGCAAACTCTCGGCGTGATACTTTCGTCGCAACTCCATATACTTCTTTTCGTCGTAGATGTCCCAAAACTCGTCCTCAGTATAATACGCATGCGCGTAGAGACACTTCATCCCTCCAAGTTCCGTCACCTTGGCCTCAAACTCCCTGTTCAACTTGATGAACTCATGCGCATTGTCTGGCCCCATGTCCCAGATGCCAACATCAAGCAGGATCTCGTCTTTGACATTGTTACCCTGAGAAAAACTGCGTTCGCCTTGGGGTGCAGACTTGACAGGACATAGCCACAGCGGCCAGATACCCGTCCTTTCATCCGTCCACTGGATGAATTCCTCTGCTGCATCGTACGGTACTCCGTAGTCCTGGATGATCGTTCTTTGACTCAGGCCAGACCGGTGAAGAGCATGTATCATGGTCCGCGAATACATGAAGGGGTCCAACAGGAATCTCGTGATACGGTTGAAAGGCGTCACAAAGTACTTGAAGGCTCGCAGACCGGACCAGAATACGCCCCTGTCGTATCGAAACAGATACGTCTGGATGGGTACCGACTCCTTGTATACACTCTTTTTACCTTGGTTCCGGTTCAATATGTCTTCTGCGTGCATGTAGTGCCATGGATCGGTAGCCCGGTCAAAGGTTTGGATCTTTCCTGGTATCGGTGTGTCTGTCAATCGGCCAACGATGATGACACCTTTTGTGGACGAGTAAAGTATGCCGTCCATGTAGTCGACATCTGCCTGGGTCTCGTAGTATCGCAACTTCTCCACAGCCTCTGCTGTGCTCGTGACGGGGACGTATTGTAATTCGACATACTTCTTGGCATCGATGAGTTCCATCTCAAGAAGTGTGATGACTCCAAGACTGCCGCAACTTCCTGCAGCGGTGAAGAAGAGATCACGATGTTCATCTGCTGACGCCCATACGACATCACCATTGCCAAGGATGATCTCAATGCCTGTGATGGTACGGTCAAAAAGACCATATTTATAAGAGCTGCTTTCTCCACTGGTACCCGCAAATCTGGTTTTATCGTTGTTAGTGTTGTGTGTTGGACGTCCATGTCGAAAATGAAGGTCTCTGCCACCAGGTTCCTCAACGAAATAACGAGACAAGACTCACCCTCCACCAACTGTGATATTCGGAAGCTCCATGACCACCTTCGGCAACAGCCCTTTCGCAAGCGTAGCCTTCACAAGCTCATCCATTGAAACATTGGGTTCAACCAACACCTTCTTCTTCGCCATATCAAATTGCAGCACATGATTCAGCGAGGAAACATCAATGATCTGGTTCCGTTGACGAGAAGACTGCCGTGTTGATAGTGTAGAGCCGTGATATATGCGAAATGGTATTTTGGAGGTGCTGAATTGGGCGACTTGCGCGGCGAGTGTTGCCACGGTGGTTTTATGCGTGTCCATAATGGGACTTCGGTTTTAAAGGTGGGGGTAGTGATGATGTTGGTGATGGGATGAGAGGTGGGTGATAAGATGCGGTATTGTTGAGGTTCGAGGGCCCTGTGGTTCTTGACGCTCTTGGAATTTAACAGAAGCGTGCAGGGCTGAGCCTTCTCCGCTACACGCTATCGATCTTACCGAACTCAATGTCTTGCCTTGGCCGCCGCATCCGGGATATCAACGGCATGGTGTGATACAGGAGGATGGGGTCAACTAGGCTGTTTCGCTGGACTGTTAGCAACTTGGTAAGCTGCTAGCTTGTATCCGAAACATCAACGCCGTATTCCACGTCTTTCAGCGGTTGTGGTGTTGGTATCGCTCTTTCGAGCTCGTGTTCGCCTTGCTCAGCATCACCGGAAGGCGCGGGAGGGTCCACTCGCTAAGCCAAATCGCTGACGTATGCTAGTTGATTGGCTCCTGGGCTCTGGGAATTATGCAATTCGCTGTGTACTCAGTCGTATATGTTGCGTAAGCCATCGCATCGAGCGCGTCCTGCAGTATCGCGTGAAAGTGTGAGGTTGAAGGACTGCAGGTGAAGTCTGCCAGAGGTTGGAAGGTGCACCCCACACTAGCGGGAAAACACCACAGCCTCAACAGGAAGCATCACGATACTGCTACCCAGAACCTCTTCTTTGGAACTCTAATCACAATGGACGAACACAACTTAGCTGTCGAAAAAGTGCGCTCTCGTATCCAGCATTTCTATGCCAACAAAAAGCCCTTCCGTATCTACCATGGCAGCACAAATAGCACCCGTCACGCCGACTTCGACCGCGACGCCATTGTAGATGTCAGTTCCCTCAACCACATCCTCACCATCAACCATGTCAAAAAAACCGCACTGGTTGAGCCCAACGTCCCTATGGACGCTCTAGTCTCCGAGACCATGAAGCACGGCCTCCTACCGCCCGTTGTCATGGAGTTTCCCGGTATCACCGTAGGCGGTGGCTTTGTAGGCACAGCCGGGGAGAGCAGTAGTTTCAAGTATGGCTTCTTTGACAGGACCGTGTTGAGCGCGCAGGTTGTGCTTGCGGATGGGAGGTTGGTGAAAGCATCACAAGATGAGAATCAAGAGTTGTTTGAGGGATTGAGGGGGAGCTTTGGGACGTTGGGTGTGTTGACGATGGTGGAGATGCAGTTGATACCGCTGAAGCAATTCGTGGAGGTTACCTATCATCCTACATTCTCGTTCGAGAACGCGATGGGGAAGCTGAGGTACCAGATGGGTGAGGAGAGGAACGATTATATTGATGGGGTTCTCTTCTCCAAAGGCTTTGGCGTGGTGGTGACGGGACGACTTATCGATCGTAAAGAGTTGACGCAACAGTTGCCTGTTCAACGATTTTCACGACCATGGGATGAATGGTTTTGGATCCACGCCAAATCGCTCGCTTCGAAAGGCATCGTAACCAAGGAACTTGTGCCCATAGAAGACTACCTCTTCCGCTACGATCGCGGCGCATTTTGGATGGGCATGTATGCGTATAAGCATTTCATGGTGCCATTCACGCGGCTCACCCGCCTCCTACTCGATTACTTCATGCACACGCGTATCATGTACCACGCTCTCCACGCATCAGGCTACACAGATCGCTACATCATCCACGACATCGCCTTCCCAGCAAGCAACGCCGCAGCGTTCGCAGAATACGTAGACAACAAATTCCAGATATACCCACTCTGGCTATGTCCGTTACGATCAGACGGAAGAAGTTCAATGGGCCATCCGAAGCCATTCCACGGTCCCGTCAACAGCGTAGATAACAAAGGCTCATATGAAGGCCCATACATCAACATCGGCGTCTGGGGTCCCTACCCCTCCACCGAAGCAGAGTACGTCCGCGCAAACCGTGAAATCGAGGCCAAGATGCAAGACCTGGGTGGACTGAAGTGGTTGTACTCACGCGTCTTCTATACCGAGGATGAGTGGTGGCAGATATACGACAAGTCAAAGTACGAATCGCTGAGGGAAAAGTTCAATGCTACGTCTTTGCCATCGATATGGGATAAAGTCAAGGACCGGGGTAGGAAAGAGAACTTTGGGCGGGGCTTGAAGGGGTGGGCGAAGAGGGTTGTGAAGAGGAATGCGTTGTTGAGTGGATTTTATGGGATTTGTAAGGCCGTGAAGGGGGGTGATTATATGTTGAAGAAGAAAGTATCGTGAGAGAACGACTCTGACTTTTGATCAGTATGTCGAGTGCGCTGGTGTTGTTTGACCATACAGAAAGTTGCCGTAGAGTATGAGCTAATGTTAGACCGAGCGAAGGAGCAATTGAGCCACCAAAGCCACTTACTCTATTCACTGTGACTACTATGTTACGTGCTACTAAGAGTAGTTAGATATTACTTAGATTCTCTAGGACTAGTAGAGATTATAATGTAACAGCTCACTTTTTGTTATCTTCTTGCTACTGTATAGGCTCACGCGTTATGCTGTTAACGTGACATAGTGACGTAGTAAAAAGTGGTTCTACTCCTCCTCCGCTTACTTCATCTAAAGAATTGGCCACGAATTGTTGATAGGCCTGGTGTGCTCGCTCCAGACGCTCACGTGATCTTGGAATTTGTCAAGCTTAATCATCTTTCGCCATCAGCATGGCAAGGATCTCCGCGAACTATGTGAGTCCCTTTGCAATCAGAGAAAGTTACCTTGTTGGAGATCTTCGCACGGTACTCTACACTGCGGGTGAGCCGTCAAAAGTGCTCGTGCTTTATCAACCAAATCATGACGTCGTCACGGGAAACTTCCTTGCGGAAGCCCAGACGCAACTAGAGCAGCAACAACATGATGATCGCAACTAGCTACTGCGCAAAACCACTCGACTTGAACATCATTGAGGATCACCGGAGTTTAGCTCAGGTGAGAAATTGGGACGCGCCCTCGGCTCAGTCCCGGATACTTTGTTGTCACGGTGCCGTTGACATGTCGTGTCCAGTAACAGCGCAGCGTCGTCTTCACTTCTCGTCCGAACTGCTTCGTGTACCGATGCAGCTCGGAAGCTGCGCTTCGGATTGCTCATGCGAACAAGTGCACAGTCTGCAAGGAGACTTTGATGGAACTCCAATGAGTGTTGATTGCGCCTCCAAATAGCACCCGCTCTCGTGCAGCGACGAGCACCGTACTGTGCAGCACGGATTTCCGGGGCCGCTCACACACGACCTTGGTCCAGTGGTCCAGTACGCGCCGATGGAAGATACATTGCGTTGTTCCTGCGTCACCCACACTCACTCCGCACCTACATGTTAGCTTTCGCCCAAGGCACACGCTAAGTACACCTAGGACTACTCTAGGGAGCACGTACTCGAACTAAACATACCAACCATGATAAGGCTTCACTCTATGATGCCAATATTCTTTCCTATGGAGCAACTATTCATGCCGGCGCAGTGCCACACCCCAAGGATCAGCCATTTCCCCCGCATTGGGCTTCTCCTCTCCGTTTGGGGTTGCCCACGCGCTGACAGACATCGTGCATGTCAGGGTATAGTCTATGCATGGGTACTACGAAGTACCGACATCGTGCGGTTGGTTACACAACCTCAACAAAGTCAACAATGACAACCTCATCACTCGTAGGCTTAGCACTGCAATCGCAGTCGAATGTGTCGGCAAGGCTACGCGCCGAGCCGCCAAGCGACCGATCAACGAGGGCAAGCAAAAAGTTGCACCGCAAATTCACAGCACTGATACCTCTACTTCAACCGTCTGTGACTTTATCAATTATTATTATTTTTAAATTTTCTATAGATTTGAAAGGAATTACTTTGTATCTAGAAGCACAAAAAGTAAATAGTGTGGTTAAACACCCGTAGGCGCGCAAAATAGCAGGCATGTTCTAGCGCGCGCGTTTGAATTTGTGAGTTTGGTGAGACTTTTGGTAGGGCAAGCCACTTTGCGGTTGCGGCTTTTTTTGCCTGCCGCGTGGAGGGCTAATTCCAAATGCTTCGATTGCGACGCTATCGTTACAGAATCTTTGCACGTCGATTCGCACCCCTGTAGCGCCCGAATAAAACACCGCCGCAGCGCTGATTTAGCTATCGATTCTAGGAAACAGTTTCACTGCTTAATTAGGTATAGACCTGCCTAAGACAGGTTAGAGATGAGCAAAGAACCGTACAATATCCAGTATCGCGGCTGATCAACTAGTAGGGGTGCGAACCGACGTGCAGATGTCCTGTAGCTGCATATCTTCACCTCAACCCTCTGGACATCTCGGATTACATGCCTACTAGCTTTGTATCAAAGCCAAGCCATTAGTGTATCAGTACTACGCAGATTAATATCTACTATTAGAACGCTTTTCCTTGGTATAATACGGGAGCTAGCAGGCATGTAATCCGAGGTGTCCAGAGGCTATACTGCAATAACGCTTCGTCATGGTACCTTGTTCGTTAGGCAGCTATGGCACATGGAGTATTCCGTCATGGTCACCGCCTCAATCGGATCAATCGGAGCTCCAATTTCAAACAGTAATCGCTCGTTGGTTTGGCCCGGTACCGTAGTTAAGTAGGGCAGTCCCACAAGTTGATCACCTTCACCTCTTCCGTTGGACAATTTCCCTTTCATCTTCCCTGTTACTCACGGAACGAACAGCAGTCAGGTAATCCCCAGCTAATCACCCGCCGGCGGACATTACACAACACCATGGCGCCGCTCAAAACACTATCGCCTCTTGTACTAGCCGGTCTCGCAACTGCTAGGCAGTGCTCCAACTTCCTCATTCCAGTCGACATCAACTCACGACAGGGACAATTCAAGGAATTCCCAATCGAGAGCAACCTAGACGCCGGAGCCTTCGCGACAAGGTTCAACGAATACCAAAAGAACCTGACTGCAACCCTACTTGAAGGCTACCAGACACTATCCGGTAGCTACCAGATATCGGCTCAGTACTGCAAGCCAGACAGTGGAAGCAGCGGTACTATCCAGGTCTTGACACATGGCATTGGTTTCGACAAGACGTAGGTGAACTCCCACTTGCCAGAATTCGCACACTAACGATGAGCTAGTTACTGGGATTTGGACTACAACAACTATGCGTATAGCTACGTGAACACCGCACTACAGGCCGGCTACAGCACGCTTGCGATCGATCGCTTTGGCATTGGCAATTCTTCGCACGGAGATCCGCTCAACGATATTCAGGCCCAAGCAGAAGTGGAAGCTCTTCACGCGGTGACTTTGAAGCTACGCAAAGGGGAGATTGATCAGATTGACTGCGCCTACGAAAAGGTCGTACACGTAGGGTAAGACAGGATCACAAAACTCTTCTTCAGGTTCTCATAGACTGACCAATTCCAGCCACTCATTCGGATCAATTCAGTCCTACTGGTTGTCCGCTCTCTACCCTGATAGCACAGACGGTGTCATTCTCACCGGCTACTCTGGCGTGTCACAGTTCCTTTCGTACATTGTTGCAGGCTGGAATCTACACAGCGCTCGTTTGAACCAGCCTCTGCGTTTCGGCAATGCATCAAACGCCGTCGTGCGCAGGTTGGCTGCTCAGTATGGTGCAGACAAGGACATTGTGGGCGGTCTTCAGAAGCTGCTCGCGCTGGGTGACATTGACCTGAGCTCCCAGGAGGTGTGGAACATTGTCGCAACGACTGAGATTCTGGATTTGATCACTGGCTACAACACCAGCGTCATCTCTTACGATTACCCTTCTGGCTACTTGGCTACCTCCGACCTTACAGCTCTCCAGTACGCCTTCTTGTACCCAGGCAACTACGAACTTGCGCTCGCGCTCAAGGGCGAACAGACAAAGCAGCCAGTCACCACCGGCGAACTCCTCACCATCGGCAGCGCACCCGCCTCATCTCCCTTCACCGGCCCCGTCCTCGTCATCACCGGTGAACATGATGTTCCCTTCTGCGGAGGCAACTGCTACGGCAAGCTCCCAGATTCAACTCTGCCCAATATTCCTGCAGGTGTTATGCAGGCATTCCCTGCGGCTTCCAAGTTCGAATCATACATTCAGCCTGGTACCGGTCACGGAATGAACTTCGAGTTCAACGCTACTGCGGGCTACGAGGTCATTCAGAACTTCTTGGCTAGCAATGGTCTTGCTGCCTAGATGCGTGTATATAGGTCATGCACGTAATGTGTATACGAGACGGCACGTAATGTAATGTAATGACATGCAGGCAGAACTATCCCACCAGGAGTCTGCAACTATGCTTCGCGATAATAAAAGTCTGCGTCAAGATCGTGATTGATTAAGCCGCAAAGCCTAATACGTAGCGCCGCGACCAAATATAGCTCCAATGGGAGGTTCCCACTTGCCCGCATTCAAGTTTGGTTCCTTCAGCAATATCCTACAGCGACTTCCAACGTCTGCAGTGAAGCGCTCTCACACGCGATTGCCCAGCTTTCGCCGTCCCACAGAGGCAGTCGGATTCTTGTCCCAAAAGTCACATACAGCCGATCAGCTCCCTACATCCGTGGCTTTTCAGCAGTACACCACATCCCTGCACCATATACCCAACACCTGCACTCACACTATCATCACATACCATAGCCCACACACCCAACCCCCCATCATCCTATCAACCACCCAAACAGCCCAAGCGCCATTTCATCCCCACAATCTCCACACCCTCATCACCTCGAACCACAATACCCTATTCACGCATCTGCGTAGCCCCAGCAAAATGCCTATGAACTTCCTCATCCGTACGCGCGATCCTCGCCCAACCAGTAGTGTCATGCAGCAAATACCAGCGACGATGAGTAAGAAAGACTATTGCTGACTTGCATATAAAGTCTTGCTTAGACAGCAAAGCACAACACAACATGGCTAAGAAGACTAGGCATCAACCAGGCTAGGGTAGGTGAAATGCATGGTTAACGAGAACATGCGACATGGGTATGGAGATATGTAGGTGTAGGTTTGTGTAGTATCAGTGGAGCGTGGCAGGCTTCGCCTTCACACTTGCTTAGCAAATGCTGATTCTGTGCTTGGAAATAACTGAGATCTTAGCTACTGCGTGATGAGTAAGCGGCCTGCAGTGCAGGGTAGGAGAAATAAGGTCCCACAAAACTGGGCCCCACTCGTACATAAACTTACAACATGATTGCTAACTGCGTGGTAACAGGTCTGCAGTATGCGCGTGTGATTTAGTCAGGGCTTTGAAATTGGAGCGATGGAAGGCTGTGAAGACGCCGGTTCTTGCGGGTATCGCTAGCTGACGATTAGGGCTGGTGCGTATGTGGGACAAGGTACGAAGTCGTGTTAGTGACTTGCATGGTGGAGGATGTTACTAGATGTGATGGGTTAGAAAAGTATAAGTAGGCTTTGTGCCTGCTCGGGAAAAGTTCATCACTTCAGATTGAGCTCTACGGATCTTTGCATACTAGCTTCAGATATGAGATTCGGACTCAGAATTGCCCTTGCAGCCATTGCCTTGCTCAATCTCGTTTGTGGTGATGGTATGGAAGTCCCCGGTCCTGAGAGTTCATTGCTAACAAATCTCAGCCGTACCATGGGAGCGCATCGACAAGAACGACTCCGTGACACCTCCATCCAACTTCCTGTCTAAAACACCGCTAACGTCTTCATCAGATGCTCCTCATCCTCGATCTTCAAGTTGGCCTCTTCCACATCGCACGTGACTGGGACCCAACACTCTACAAATCCAACATCATGGCCCACGCCGAGATCGGCAAGATCTTTAACCTTCCCGTCATCATGACCACCTCTGCAGACCAGGGACCCAACGGTCCCTTGCCCAAGGAGATGTTGGAGATGTTCCCCAATGCTCCTCTCATCCGCCGTCAGGGCGAAGTCAAGTAAGTCACGCTCCCTCCTCCTTGTAAGGTTCGCGTCTCTAGCGATGGCTGACAACGATCTCAGTGCTTGGGACAATCCCGACATCAAAGCCGCTATCAAAGCAACCGGAAAGAAGCAAGTCATTGTCGCTGGCATCACAACCGACGTCTGCACTGCCTTCCTTGCCCTCTCCCTTCGCGCAGAAGGCTACACCGTCTTCGCAAACGTCGAAGGCTCAGGTACCACCACCGAGCTCGTACGTGACACTGCAAATTCGCGTATGCAGGAGGCAGGTGTTCAGCTCGTATCCTTGTTTGCGATTGTCTGCGATCTGATGCGCGATTGGCGTGCTACCCCTGGTGCGAAGGAGGTCTTGCCGTTCTTGGACAAGTATATGCCTGTCTATGGTATGCTGGCTAGACACCATGCTGCAGCGGTTGAAAATGGGACGATGATTCCGAGTGAGGTGGAGTTGATCTCCAGTTCCAATGGGACGATCGAGATCTAGAGGAGTGAATGAGCATGTTGTGCGGAAGGTCGATGGTCGCAATGGTCGGGCAATCGGCCGATGGACTGGTCGCTGGGGTGTGTAATAGGGTCTAAGGAAAGAGCTAGTAAAATCTCCTTGTAGGACTCCATCCTCGTGGATAGACGATTTCGATCGGTTCAGACCTCTCCGCTTCGTTTGCTGCTCCCGTGCTTCGTCGTGCAGCGGCTTGGGCCTCTGAATTGTAGTGTGCATGGTTCCCATCTCTCCACACCAGATTTCTGATTCTTTCATCGGTCATCAATTTGACGATCTGTCTCCGCACTGTATCCTCGCTCGTTGTCATAGCATCATCGTCATCCAAAGCTATCACCTGGTCTATCCAATATCTCATCCCTGTAGGCCACCTGTAGTTCTCAACCAACGTCATTCGTCCCAACGCTGTAGGCTGGTACCAGATGGCGTCGCACTTCAAACAGCGATTCTGTCCTGCCCAGATCCACGTTTCGAGACATTGATTACCGACATAATGTCCACACCCAGGCGTCAAGACTTGTATTGGACATTCGCAATATCCTTGCTCACACCTGTGGGCAGGTGGCGCTTGTTGGGCTCTTTTAGACGCCTGGTGATTTGGTTGCAGCATAAGGTCGAAAGCGGTTTCCCGAAGTCGCGCAGCGAATGCGTTCTTTGAGCGTGCCAAATCTCCCATGACACTATCCAAGCGTGCTCGTGGCGGCGCGGGTCGTGGCCAACATGGTGCATCGCACATGCGGCCTTCGCATAGTGAGCAGTACTTGTTGTCACCGTGGAGACCGTACAGGGAGGAGACTTCGACACGTTTGAGGCGATCCAACATAAAGACAGCCAACGTCGGTGGATCACGGCTGAAGAAATTTGTGTGGACTAGATGTCGTGGGTCGCGAGGTGGAACGGGCGGTGTGGAGTGAGACATTGCTGGTGGATGGTGATGTTGTTTGTGCGACAATTGGTGTCAACGAGCGCGTTGTGTCAACGAATGTGCGATGTTATCTCATGAGTTACATCCATGGCAGACGAAGGAGTCGATCAGATGGTGAGGCGTTATCTTGCTGTTGGCGTTATCGCAGTGAGACTGGTGAAGTGAAAGCAGGTACGACGCACGGGGTGACTCACGCGATTGCCAGCACAGCGAACAACCGCTGTGATACTATCGCAGTTTTCAATCAAGATAAAGCTACAGAGATGTCGGTAAACTCATTAGTGCTTGGTACTGAGCATCTTGTGACATTGTTGCTTAGGTTGATGTTATGTTATGATGCTCGCGTGCGTCACTGTCGCAAGCATTGATGCAGATTATAGCTACAACACAGCGGTCAACTGTCTCATCCCACAAGTCATACTATGACATTATAATTGAAAAGGAGTGCGGAACTATCTCTTCGATCTTCACATCTCCCTCACATCAATCACGAAACTTGCACGCAGTCATAACAAACGCCCACTGCTTTAAGCCCCGTCTTCACTCCCACGGAAACTCACATCAACACGAGCTATATTAGCAGCACCAAATCTTGCACAAACGGAACTCCCTATAAAAACGCATAACGCAGCTAGCACGCTATGCCAAACCGTATTCCACCCTTCCAAATCTCCAATTTCCTTACACACAACACCCTCCCCATCTCACTCTCTTGCATCCCCTCAACACCTTTCGCGAGCCCCGACTGCCCTATTTGTAAAACGCCCTACGCGGACCCGCCGTCACATAATGTGCATCCTCAAATCGGCGATGGCGATCCGGAATACGCGATCCAAGTCATCAACCGGCCGCCGTGCGCACATGTACTTGGGAGGCGATGCTTGGAACGCCACATCAGAAGCTGTATGCCATGGAGCCACACTTGCCCGGTTTGTCGCGCAGTGTGGTTCAATGTGCCGAACACTGGCCGCGAAACGTTGTTGAGGGATGTTAGGGAGGGGCTGATGAGGCTTGCTAGGGTGGAGGTAGTAGATGCAGATGTTGGGAATGAGTTGAGAGACCTTGAGCGAGCGTTGGAGAGGATGGAAGATATTTTGGGGAGCTCACGATGGATTTGAAGGGAAAGAGAGCTGTAATTGAAGAAATCAGAACTAGTGTACACATTCTTAATACTTTGCATATTTTGAATCGAATATGTTATGTAAGAGTTACTCGCCTTGTGATATCAGTATTGACGGCTCCAGAGAGCGACAGTATTCGATATTCACTCTAATATTACAGTTACATCCATCGAAGACCGCCGTCATGTTATACACCCATTCGATAGAATTGCTCTCTTAAGCCATAGCCTCTAGGAGCAAGTCCCGGAAGATCAGCAGCTACTTCGTTGTACCGATCTTGCGATGTGTTGCTCGAATTTAGCATGTTTCTGCATAACTCTAGGTGAATGCTGATCTCGTTACGCAAGTGAGGGCCATACGTCCTCCCACTATTGAGTAGGGTACACAGGCTGAAAGAAATTGAATAAAAGTAGAAAATAAGTAGTACTGGATCTTCCTACTACAGAACTTCTTGACTTCAGAACCGAATCTGTATTGGCGGGGACATCTCCTACAGCAAGCTAAAGGCGCGACCGGCGAAGAAAAGGACAGATACAGGAAGTAGTCCTGAGGCTGCAAATCTAGCACCGAGACGTTCAAGGCACCATGAGACCGCGTAGAGCGAGCAATTCAGTGCAGCAATTTGGGATCAGATGCCTCGTTGGACACGTAAAATTCTTCTCGTCGCAGAATTTCTGGTCGTGCTTCATGTTCTTAAGGGCGTCCGCGGTGTAGGATATGAGATCGGGCGGCAACTGTATCGTCACAGTCGGAAGGTTCCGTGAAGATGTTGAAAATAAGGTCAAAGAAGCTGATATCGTCGCGTAGAACACCTCCTGCGCGATCGGCAATTTGACCCATGAATTCTACACTCGGGGTTGATAGTCTATCATTCAGGAGGGACCCGAATTGTCGAGGACGTTATTAGTACTTCTGTTTTCGATGTTGAGAAGCCCTAACGCATCTGAAAGTAATGCAATAGATTATGCGTGAAACTGTGATTTGGATGCTTCAAAGATCTTGCAGCGTCAGGTGGGCCACTTGACCGAACAATTTTCGTGCGGCGGTAAAGTCATGCTTGTGCCATAGATATATACCCGTTGTGGGTGCGTCAATTGCCGAGTTTGGGGAATTGCTGTCCACCGTCCAATGACTCCATGACTATTCTCTGGTCGAAGCTGGTGCTGTGAACATACTGTTGGAGATCTGACTACGCCCACATGGTAAAAGTTCACATATGAAAGCTAACATGCAAAGGTAATGAGTTCGATATTTCGCTGCTTGATCTGCTGATATTGAAAGAAACATGCTTCTTTCCGGGGGGATACATAGGGCCACTCGTCGTGATTGTGTCATGCATCACGCGGTCGTCTACTGACAAATTCCTCATCCAACACGATCGGGACGGACTCACGTTCATGAGTGATGTAATTGAAGGCGGGATCGATCGGCATATCAGCAAGTTGATGGCGAAGCTACAGTATGTAGATACTCAAAAGACTCATGCGCACAGGCATCTCGGTTCAGCATGTCAAGTGTGCAAAATCTATCGGGGCTGTCCTCGAGAGACTTTCAGTGGTACATTGCGTGAAGTGATGATGCTTCGAGTTGTCGTCGGATTAGAGTCTGCTGGCTGAAGTGATCAGAGGAAGGAGGCGCGCACGTCGACGGTGCAGTTGCCTAATTCGTACCTGCCTCCGTCCGCAGCTGGGAATTGCGTACTTACACCCAGGTTCTTATCCTCCTACATAAATCTGCTTCCACTACATATACTCTACTCACGAATTCCCACACTCAACTTTCACCCCATAGTAATCACGGGCTCAGAAGGGATTTTCGCGGCCCTCATGACGCACGAAGTTGTTATCTGTGCGGGCAGCGATCGCCCGCTCATCGGACCTGGTCTACGGTATCTGCGGCAGCGACCCGTGCAAACATCGACACCCATACCATCCTTCACGCAGATCTGCTCATCTCTACCCGTCTCATCGCGAAATCGCCGAATCCTCACCGGGACGCAGACGAGATAGAGATACAGCCACGGTGGCGAGCAGGGTACCTCGCTCGTGTTTGTGCAAAAGACATGGGATTGCAATTGACATGTCCTGCCAATACATGGTCCGATAGCTATCGGACCAGATCTGGCGAGGATCAGGGCCAGTTTAGCGACATGTCGTCTTGTTGAGGCACATTTGACACGAATTAAGACTTTGCCCTATGGGAGCTTTCCGCAGGACATGCATCTTCCCAGCTGCGACAGGCTGCCTACCTTGGCTTGCAGGCGGCCTGTGGACTGCGGCACCAGACAGAGTCTCGACTCTCGACACGGAAGCACTCTTCCTGGGATCCTTCCATCTTTCCAATGATTCTCAGTCCATGGGGTTGTCGCATAATGTACCAGGAACGATCTGATGCGGTCACTTCAGCCAGCCTTGAGAAGTGGCTTACCAAGATGGCGCTCTGCACGTGTACAGATTGGCTCGGTTGAGACGCGGGGCTCTTTTAGATCCTAGATAGGCCAATTTGGGAATGGTCAGGACTGCCAACACACCTTTGTGGTTTTCCGAGCTCAACTGCGAGGAGGATTGATTGGTATATACGCACATGGCGGCACACAAGCCACCCAATCGAACTAGGTCAAAATGCTATCAACGCAGTCATCTCGCCAGCGTACGCCGTAAATCAACCAGTCATTGAAGACTTTACGGGACAAGGCACACGGGGCTCAGGTCGAGAAGATGGACCCGGTTGTCACCCTTGTCTGGTGTGTCAGGAACGCGAAAGCATTTCTCATCATGTCAAGGCGATACATGCCACCATCGCTCCACGCCCTTGTGCGCCTTCATTACATATTCTAACGAAGTAAGGCATGGTCGTGAGGCGGGAAGGATCCTGGGACGCTAATCCACTGGGCCGGTGTGTCGTCTCCCCCTTCTGGATGCGTGGCTTGCTTTGCGGGGTTGTTGTGCCTAGGCGAGGCCGAAGCCATTAATCAAGCTCCCCACCGACTCACTTTCGACGTACGGTGATGCCGACTAACGGTGGTCGATAAGCAGACACGATGCATTGCGCCCTGTGCTGCATCGATAGTATCGCTAAGCTAGCGATGCTTCTTCTTTGTCTTCGAACTTGACACTAGGAGGTTGTTGCGTGTGGAATGGGGTCACAAGGACGCCAAATATGGCTCACCATACTCACACAGCGTCTACGTGTAATGGAAGCACAGCGCTATCGACCAGCAACTCCCGTGCACGAGGACTTGACCAACTGTCAAATGTCCCAGACCCATTGGCATGGTACGGACCGCACGCTCCCCGTCAAGTTTGAGGGAAATGCGTCTGAGATGGGCCCGAATCGTTGGTACTCACCCCAATCTTGCTGATCACCCGCTTGGGGCGTTCCAAGTTTCTACATATGTACCATCACTATGTTGGTTGCACCCCTCATTCTGTGTACTCTTCCAGAACCAGCTGGTGCGCTAGCAGCATGGCATATTCTCTGCGCCTACAGGTCATGTGGATGCGTCGTTCATCGACTGACATCGGCCCTATTTAGTGGAGTCTGCCAACGGCTTTCGACTAGCCTAGACTAAAGCTTGGAGAAAGTGTTCACGGTCAAAACCAGACCAGCCATGACCGTGTGAGCCGATTTTCTTATGGCTGCCGCATTTTTTTCGTAATGTTCTGAAGGTTTCCGACTCATTTATCGGTACCGCAAGAGTCAAGGCCTGGAGCCCCCTTTTCGACATGCACGTGTGGGGGTAATCGCAAACAAGCAGGCATACATAGCGCAATTCCTATCCGCGCTGACTCTTCAGAATGACAGTCTTTCCCAGGCCATTTGATAGCTGGCGAGCCCTATTGTTAGCACAACACATGAGATGGCTACCAATGAACGCCGAAGCTGTGACCAACGTCTTACTTTTTGAAACACGGTTCATATGATGAGTATGGCTGTTGTACTCAGGAGAAATACTAATGAATGCAACAACGCGTTCAAAGCCAAGCACTTCAAAGATCTCGCCAAAGATTTCCAAGTTCGCGATAGCTTCCTAATTTCGGTCCTTTGGAAACCTCTTACGCAAGGACAGGCATCTTCAAAAAGCACGCAGCCAGACGCTTAGCAGTCTCGACTGCCACCAAAGATCTGTCTGTCGTTGTGTCTTCTGACACCTGCCATCAGATCTGACTGTATAGGACTGCAAAGCTTTGCACGTTCTTAACTGCAAGCTCCTGCCCCCTGATTCGTGTGGGTCGACTTCCCGTCCACGGAGTTGTCTTCATGCATGGCTCGTAGCCACACCAGGGCTGCCGGTACGCAAAAGCAAAAGTTTTGAGACAGCCTGCTTCCCTGTCCTGTACCACCATTTCGCATCGCTCGACAAATCCTCTTAGCAGAAGAGGGGGCCATGATTGGCAGTGCGCTCAACACGTGTGTGAGTAACGACGTGTTAACAATATCCGTAGCTACATTCTGCCGCCCTTGAGTACACGACCTCACATTAGTCTCTTCTTCCATATCAAGTTGCCAATGCATGCCAGATAGCCTATCAGGACCGAAACAGATGCTATACTCGAGAGAGTGTACTACAGCAAAGGGAGCCTAGTGCCCCTCGACAAGATGGTACGACCGCGATGACGAAGCTTAATTGTCTGCACCTAGATTAGTCAACCACGATTTTAGATTTTTCGTGGTCAGCATACTGCTCGTGTCAGCGAATAACATTCTTTTGACACAGAGGGTATATGCCAACGACATGGCTGTTAGCTGCACTTTCGCAATGAGCATCGCCTCGAGGTTGAGTGCAGAAGCAATGCAGGATGCGATCAAACTTGGACCTGGCACATGTATGTTACATTTCGGCTCTGAAGCGCATCGGGTACGGTAACACACTCAATAATCATGCGCAAGTTGCACGACAGGCTCCGTGCTATGCCAGTGGTTGGAGACAAGCGTGATAGGTGGAGTGGTCCCAAGACAGCGAGCTTCGGCCTGCGGTTCACGCCTTCTCACAACCTTATCCATGACCTTGGGCCAGAGGATCCAGGGACGACACGTAACGCAATGCCACAATGATCCCTCGGAGTCAGAGTAACCTGGACACGGACAGCAGGACCCACGTCCAGGTACGGTAATCAGTGCGAGCCACCAGTTCGTCGACACGGCAGAGACATGTGCTATTGCATGATCTTGAAGCGCAGGATTGCCTGGGGGGCCAAATTGGTCGAGCTCTATAGGTAGCAACCACTGGACGTCCTTGCAGAACGGTCCGCAGACGGTTGGGTACGTGCTACCGCAGACTGCGAAAGCAAGTTATTCGTTGGCGAGAAGCCACCAAAGCCTCTCCATGCCGTCGGGCATCCATGGCTGCTGTAGTGGCCTGGGATTGACCGCCAACGTGCACCATTGTGGTTTCCCCTCATCACTGGAGCCGCGCACTCTGCCCGTGATGGCGGTGTACGAGGTGGAGCATGACGCATTCAAGCAGGTGGGCTGTTTGCTAGCCACGAGACGACCTGATAGCATCGCATGGTGACTCCGACGATGGGGACGCGGTGAGGTCAGCACGGTGGTGTGCTTGCTTGCTTGACGACTGCGCCTCACAAGCCCCACGGCTGCTCGCTTAGTCGACCCGATGTGGGCAATGGTCGTCCCAGAGGTAAAATTAGACCCGTCCCATGTCCAATGAGACGTCATGGGCAGCATATCGGCGTACACCAGCCACACTCCCGCACTGCGGATCGGACACAGCGAGGGAGCGCGAATCAGATGGGCCATGGGCGGCCGCCGGCAGGCGCCAGGCCAGTGGAATGGCAGGGCCTGGCGCGTGTCCTGCCATGAGCTCCCCGAGAGAAAGCGGTGGTCAAGCGTGCCTTTTGTCGAGCGCCATCCCCAATCCGCTTGCTACCACCAGAAAAGGTTTGGAGGCTCCCGCGCGCTGCCACCTCACTCGCTGAGCCCGGTCTCCGCGCATCGCTTTGGGTTTGGCCTGCTCTGATGGTGTGTCCACTCGTGCAGGGCAGGGGTCGGACACACCGCGACTCCTTGTACTTGTAGAGCCTTGTCCCACCACGCAGTGACCGGAGCGCGCGATCGAGGCGGAGACTTGGACTCATGGCGGACGGTAAACTCCGCCACTTCTTATTTTCCGAGCGTGACCTGACCGTTCCACGTCTGCTCTCTCATGATACGGTCTGTGCGCCTGTAGGGCAGTAGAGGTGTAGGTAGACTACCCATGCAGGGGTCTGACATGCCGGCGAGTGGCTTGGAGCATGGCCCGCGCTGAGGGCTGTTGCGGTCCTGTCTCTGGCCTCTTGTATAAACCCAAGTTCGCCCCCGACAAGTCGTCGTCCAGATCCAGACCACGATCAGCAGACTCGCAGCTTAATCCAGACCCTCACCGACGCCTTGCATCTTCCTTCCGGACCAAGTTCTTTCCGACTGCCTTGTCCTCCGCTCCAGCCAGCCTCGTTGCATCTGGAAGAGGACTATCCGCTGTCACTCATAGCCCGAACGAGTAATTGATCTGCAAAAATATCGCCAATATTGACTCGTCGCCGACCAGTACCACGACCCTAGGTTCTGATCGGCCTCGCTTCAGAGAAGGTATGCCTTATACCTTGCGCTACCATCTCCAAATAACTCTCGTACACGATTGGAAGCTTTTTCATGACTGCTTATGCTGACCCGATTTTGTCATCAGAATTGAGCCGCAGATCATCATATAACCTTCCTGTACATCATCTCTCCGCTAGAGTCGCCCAACATGGCCGACTACGCTCCATATCCACTGCACATGCCTCATGACTTTGAGCTATATTCAAGCAACCAAGAGCAGCACCTGGAATTCCACTCACAGCAATCGTATATGCCATCTTCGACGTACACCATGGAACAAGCATACTCTGCCTCCTACAACCACATGTCCCCGATTTCGGATGTACGAAGCCAACAAGATCTGCAATACCACTACGATGTCATAGCCCAAGGCGTGAAGCCATTTCAGTACCAGACCCCCGCAGAATCTCCACACTCAACACCTCACTCATTTCTCGAGCAGCCCCCAATTCTATCCGCCTCTTCAGAATCTTGTGCTTCGATATCTTCCTCTGCGACAGGATCTCCATTGCACGCTGCACAGTTCACCCAGCCGTGGGACAACATGGGACTCGGATTGAGCTCCAGCTTCGAATATGGTGGCATGGTCGCAACCGAGAAGAGCTTTGTTGATCCTAACCTCATCCAACCCTTTGCCTACGCACCCCACAGCCCATACCCTGAGATCAAGACAACACCTTCGCCATACTTCCCGATCATCGAGCAACCACCATCCCCTGCTCTTTCACAAGTTTCGACACACAGCCATCACACAGGTGTGATACGCATAAAGCAAGACAGCGCGAGCCCGTACATCCACTCTCAGAGATATCACCCGTACTCTCAACAAAGACGCGCTTCAGTCGCTTCAGTCCACTCACAGCATTCGGGCACCAGCCGCAAGAGCGGTAGCAGCTTTGAGCTCGACGATGAGTCACGCGAGAAGGGCATGTGCCCACTGCCCGAATGTGGACGCTTCTTCAAGGACCTGAAGGCACATTGGCTTACACACCAGCAAGAGAGGCCAGAGAAGTGCCCAATCACCACATGCGAATACAACGCCAAGGGGTTCGCACGAAAGTACGACAAGAATCGCCACACCCTGACGCACTACAAGGGCACCATGGTCTGCGGCTTCTGTCCCGGCAGCGGCTCAGCGGCCGAAAAGTCGTTCAACCGTGCGGATGTCTTCAAGCGGCATCTCACCACCGTCCACGGCGTCGAGCAAAGCCCACCCAACAGCCGCAAGAAGAGTCCCGCTGGCCGCAAGTCCACCGACACCTTCCTTTCCAACGTCCCGGGCACCTGCTCCACTTGTTCCGTCACCTTCCCCAACGCGCAAGAATTCTACGAGCATCTCGACGACTGCGTGCTCCGCGTAGTCCAACAAGCCGACCCCAGTGAGGCCATCAACCAACGCCTCCTCACCTCCGTCGCCGAGGACGCGAATGTTACCGAGACCCTCGACCGCAACGGTCTATCCAAGAGCATCGAGTACAGCGTGCCCGCCACATACAACGAGGTCGACGACGATGACGAGGAAGACTTCGACCATGATGACCACAACGACGATACCTACGGTACGCGCCGCTCCCGCTCCGGCAAGGGCAGCCTCAAGTCGACCAAGAACCAACAATGGCAACCAACCGGTATCACCTCGGCCCACAAAGTCACAAAATCAACCTCCTCATCAAAGGGCTCCCGTGCCGGCCTCACCTTTTCAAAAGGCGGTGTCGCAATCACCGGCTCCGGACGCAAGAGGCGCAAGAACTACCCCGTATCCTGGGGCTGCCCGACAGACAAGATGCGCATGAAGAAGCGCGTGTTGTGTGTATACGATGGGCCCCGCCGTCTGTGGAAAGACGATCTCATGCTCGATCAGGAGTTTGAGGTGCGCACCACGTTGCGGGATGGCAAGGCGTATGTCACCGATCTTGATGTGCAGACTATCAACAAGGCGGAGGCTCTGCATGGTGCTACGGCTGAGGAGAGGGGGCCGTGGGTCCCGGATAACATCATGGGGGGTGACGCGTCGGTGTTGGAAGACTTTTCTTTTTGAGTTATCTCCTTCTTTTTCAATTTTTTTTTCTGACATTTTGCGACATTGCGGGAATGATTGCGATAATTGTGAGCGATACGATACGCCGTTTTATGATTTGCGCAGGATACCACATTTACCAAAAACCGGCCCACCGACATGTTGGTGTAGCGCTGTACACGTGTATGAACGACCACGACCATGGACGACTGTTGTACAATCATGTTTGTTTCTCTTCTTTTCGAAAGGCGTTGGAGTGTTCTCTTAGGATCTATACCACTGTTTTTTTGGGAAGGGGGGAGGATGGTCTAGGACGTGGATCTGGGATTAATGATCGCGGCTTGCGAAATCAGGATCGTGCTGGCGCGAAGATAGAGGCTTGTGAGGAATGGAATGAACCTATCTTATCAACCTCAATACTCGGATGCTTCGATGTGCTAGTGATATGGTTGAATGTGACTGTCAGTATGGTTCTCTCTGTTCCTGTAACCTTGATACGTCATTGACCGGCCTGGTGTAGTGACAACCGTGACAGTGACAAGTGACAGGTGATAGGTGGTGAAGGTAGGGGTCCGAACTGTCGCTTAGTCATGCAGCGCCCCGCCGTGGGGAAGGCAACAGCGACTCAGGCAGCTAGAAGCTCCATCGTCCTCCGCAAGGTCGCCTCCACAAACATACAACACGACAACACGACAACCTCAACCATGGCCGGCATTGAGGATTCGCCGTTCTTCCGGCAGCAAAAGACCAAGGGCGAGATTGTCGTCACGGGTATTCCACCACACACTGCGTATTTGTAGTACCTGCTCACACATGTAGATGTACCCAAGTTTGACCTCGATTCATACATTGCCAATTACGCTGGTATGTCATGCCTTGTGCAGTTGCTCTACATTGTTGTGAGATGACTAAGTCGTCTCTAGGCTTCACGCGGATCGACCGACTGCAACACATTGGCTCCCACTCGCCATATCTCGCCGTAGACGCCTATAAACTCGCCATTGCAGAGGCAAAGCGGGGCAAGAATGTTGGCCAATATACAGGGCTAGTGGAGCAGTTCAGTGGTATTGCACCAAATGACCCTGCAGCCCTGACGGATACCACGTGGGCGGAGAAGAAGACGCGCGAAGTATTGCACGAGCAGGAGAGGCTGGAACACGAGCTCAAGTCGTATAAGAACAACTTGATCAAGGAGAGCATACGAGTATGTGCGGATCCGGCTGTATGCCAGCCCTGTGCTGTACTGACCCTCTGCAGATGGGAAACGAAGATCTAGGCCACTTCTACTACGACACGGGCGACTACTCAAACGCACACAAGGCCTACATGAAGATGCGCGAACACTGCACCTCCAACAAGCACCTCGCCGATATGACCCTGCGTCTTGTCTTTGTCAGCGTCGCCCAAAAGTCGTGGCTCGGCGTGCAGTCCAACCTCGCAAAAGTTGACTCGGCCCAGCTCAAAGGCGACGACAAGACCAAATTAGAGCCCATCATCTCCTCCGTTACAGGCCTCTCCCACATGGCCATGGGCAACTTCCGCGATGCAGCCTCCTACTTCCTCGGCACCTCCCCCACCTACCTTACCGCTGAGCCCGCAGCAAACATCAAATGGCAGACCGAAGTCCTCTCCGCAAACGACGTAGCCGTTTACGGCGGCCTCTGCGCCCTCGCCTCCATGGACCGCGCCGACCTGCAAGACCGCGTCCTCGCCAACAGCGAATTCCGCAACTTCCTCGAACTAGAACCGCACATCCGCCGCGCAATCACCCTCTTCTGCAACTCCAAATACAGCGCCTGTCTCGAGGTCCTAGAAGCCTACCGCACAGACTACCTCCTCGACGTCTATGTATCCAAGGTCCTCAACACCATCTACAGCCGCATCCGCACAAAGAGCATAGTGCAGTACTTTATCCCCTTCAGCTGCGTCACGCTCGACGAAATGGCGGAGAAATTCCCGCCCGCGCCCGACAGCAGCATCGAGCGTGAACTCGAGGATCTGATTCGCGATAAGACGCTCGATGCGCGAATCGATCTCGTAGACCGTCTGCTTATTTCCCCGCCTACGAATCCCCGCCACGATGTACATGCTGATGCTCTCGCTATGGCGCAATCTTACGATCATACGCTGCGTCTGCGCCTTGTGAGATTGAATATGCTAGCAGCAGGTTTGGAAATATCGTCGTCGAGTAAATCGGGGAGTGGGGGTGGGGGCGAGAAGATGAGTAGTGCTGGGAGTGGGAGCGCAAGTGGTAGTGGCAGTGGCAGTGGAAGTCATAACCCGCACATGGGCGATGGAATTAGTGCGAGTTTGAGGGGTATTGGCTCTAAGATGTTTTCTTAGAAGGAGGATGTTGGAGTTGAGGTTGGGGGCAAGGGCAAGGGCAAGGGCAAGGGCAAGATGGAGAGAAGGGATAGTTTTGGTTGAGCTGTGCTCAAATGACTAGGGTGGAGGAGAGATGGAGATGAGGATGGAGGCATTGCAATGGCGTTTTTTTCTTCCGTTTCCCTCTTTTTATGGTTTACGAGCGGAATGACAGGGTTAGCGATGGGGGCATGTGGGCATTACATTACATTACATACTGGCGTTTTAGCGGATAATGAGTGTGGGTATGTCGAGAGATGGTATACAAGTTTTGTACCCCACGACAGACAAAGGGTCACCCTCACCCACCAACTTATCCTTCATCTTCATCTTCATCTTCATCAAGCCTCAAATACATGCACGAAACTCATGATCATAGTTCGTTGTATGCACACTGTGTAGTGGTTAGGTAGGTTAAGTACGTCCCAAGTTCATATCCATGTTCATATCCAATCAACCATCCGCTCGCTCGCTCCCCGGGATTTGCAATTTGCTCAAAAAATTTCCAATTTTGATTCAATTGCTGGCTGGGTATCTAATATGCGATGCGATGCGATGCGATGCGCAAACCCCCCAAAAATGTCCAATGTCCCCCCAAGACTCCGCAAAACGCTGAAAGACAAAAAAAAACCCCCCCCATGGTCATCGTATAGTTATTGTCGACCAATATGTTTGTGTATATATATTCAACCTCATCCCCCCCCCCCCCCCATCTCCCTTCCCCTTCCCCCGTCGCTCACCTTACAGACTACTCTGTCCGCCCCCTCCCCATTGATCAGCGAAACACACCACTCCCCCTCCCTGTACCCCACTGCCCCTGCCCCTGCCCTTGCTGCTGTTGTTGCTGATGCTGCTCAACACCACCCTGCGCCGCATTCTGAAACCCATAAAACGCCGTTGCAGGCCACGTAAAGTCCCTCGCATATGGATTCCCTGCATCGACCTCTGGTGCCGTGGGGGTAAGTCCTGTATTACTAGTGTGTAATTGCGATTGGGTTTGGGTTTGGTTCTGGACTTGGACTTGGGATTGTTGTGGGAGGTGTGTATTTTGCTGGGACTGAGGTTGGTGTGAGAGGGAAGGTTGCGTGGCCATTGCGTTGGTTTGAGACATGCCTCTGTTGAGGTTGTAGGGAGAGTGGTTGGGGTGGGTGGCTGCGAAGTAGTTTTGTTGGGTTTGGAGTTGGAGTTGGCTGGGTTGTTGCTGCATTTGTTGGACTGCGGCGGCGGCTTGGAGTTGTTGTTGAGGGGTTAATGACTGTTGTGGGGAGACTAGTTGCTGGTGCTGGAGACGTTGTTGGGGGGACTGAGTGTCTAGTTTGTAGGGCATCTGCTGTGGACTGTGCATGCCACGTTGAGAGCCTTGGTTGAGCTGTGCCATTTGTTGGCGGTGGTGCGGAGTTGGTTGTTGACGCTGCTGCTGCTTCTGCTGTTGGTGTTGCTGCGAGATATGTGGTTGCGTCTGCGAATGCGACATGGATGAACGGTGGAGTATTTGAGATTGTTTAGACTGTTGAACTTGTTGTTGTTGTTGTTGTTGTTGTTGCTGCTGCTGCTGCTGCTGTTGTTGCTGCTGAGACTGGACCTGTACCTGTGGCTGCGATTGAGGGCGCGTTACCATCTGCGGTGTTTGGACTGGAGTGGTGGAAGCCCGCTTCTCCAGCTCCAGCTCTTGTATCCTTGCCTTGGCCTCCTCCAACTCCCTTCTCATCCTTTCCAACTCAGAGAGCTCAATGTCTGGCGTCTGCATCGGTCGTGTGGGTTCAACCGCATCGGCTGACTTGCGCCGATCCTCCGCATTCGAGAGGTCTGTGTGGGTATAGTAACACGTCCGCTTCTTGTCTATGCAGGTATTGCAAACCGGTCTCGTTCCGTCACACTGGCAGGTCTGTTAGCATCTGATCGAGGATGAATTTGTAATCTGGGGACGTACCTTAGTCTTCTTGGCCTTGCATACATCACAACTGTTCCTGGGTCGTCTGCGTAGCGGGGTAGTCTGCGCAGGTATAGGCATGGGCACGGGAAATTCTGTGACAACCTGTGGTTGCGGTCGTTGGACTGGTGGTGGAGGTGGAGGAGGCGGCGGCGGCGGCGGCGGTGGCGGCTCAGGTGGTGTTGGGTCCAAGGGTGCAACTGGATCTACCTGAATCAGCTCCAGCAATGATCGCAGACTCTGTGCTCGCAAGTCACTTTCGAGCGATGTATTGGAGGCCTTTGGTGGTTCTGGCCTGGCTTTCTTCTTCTTGGTCTTGGGTACGGGGTCGCGCTCCTCGCTGCCGTCTGGCATGTCGCGTGGGCGGCTTGCAATGCGGGACAGAGCCTCGGGATCATGCTCTTCGAGGAACTTGCGGCGCTTCGAGTCTTTACGTGGGGGCGGGGCGCGTTCCTCGTACGTCTTGTGGATGGGTATGTGCTTGTAGAAGACATCGAGAGTCTGCTTGGCGGCCGAGAACTTGATGGACAGGACGCCCTTGCAGTCGTAGACGGGCTTGGTGGCCCGCTTGCCCAGCTTGGCGCCTTTGCCGTTGGCGGCGCGGTCCTTGTTGAGCAGCGAGTCGTTGCAGTAGTAGGAGAAGCGGTAGCTGTCGTCCTCGCGGCTGTTCCAGCAGTTGTGGAAGCTGTAGCGGTAGCCGTCGATGCGCTGGATCGAGTCGACGCAGCACTTTGCAATGGCGCGCTGCTTGCGCATCTTGTCCTTGGGGTCGGGCGTGGGCTGCAGGGCCTCTATGATGCTCAGGCTGACCTTGGCGTCTGCCTTTTTGCCGTGTCCCTGGCCGTGGCCATGTCCTTGACCGCTGCCAATCCCCTGGCCGGTGCCGTTGGGGGCCGTGGGCTCAATCGAGTCGGTGGGCTGGCCAAAGTTGGGCAGTGTCAGGGCGAGCTCGGGGTCTGAGACGGAGTGGAAGGCGTGCGAGGGCCCGCCGTATTGTGCTGGTAGGCCGTTGGCAGGCTGGTACCCGGGCGGGGCGTTGGGGTGTTGCTGGTGGTGGTGTTGCTGGTGGTGGTGGTGGTGGTGATGTTGTTGGTGCTGGTGTTGGTGCTGGTGTTGGTGCTGGTGTTGGTGTTGGTGTTGGTGTTGGTGTTGCTGGTGGTGGGGCTGGGGCTGTGAGGGTGGCAGCGACGATGACTGTGACTTTTGTGACTGCGACTGCGCCTGCGCCTGGGCGGCATTGGTGGTCGCGTTGTTGTTGAGCGTGGCGGCCGAGACCATGAAGCTGGTGCCAATCCAAAAGGACAGCTGGGCCTCGGTGTGTTCTGGCAGGTCTGGCGGGTGGTTCAGGTACTCGCGCAATGACGTCTCGAAGTCGTCCATCGAGGCAACCTCATAGGCAATCGTCTTGGCCTGCGCGTCGCGCGGTTGACGGCCCCGGGCCAGCTGCACAGGCTGCGCCGGCCACATTGCCTGGTCGCTGCTGCTGCTGGCATGGCGATGGTTTGCGGGCTGCGCATGGGCGGCGTCCATGGCAAGGTGGAGACGCAGGCCCAGGACCAAGGTTCGGGATGATCCCGAGTAGAGAGAGTATCGAATAGAGCAGATTAGGGTACAGAGAGGGTAGAATCATACCACTGCGCTTGGCACCCTAGTTCCCTGCCATCTCATCTCATCTCATCTCAACCAACATCACCCCTCCGCCCTTTTACCATCACCAACAACACTATCAACTCATTTTGTATAGCTTGATATATCATAATCAACATGGCTGGATAACACCCCCGATTCGTGGCTGCTAGTTGGCTGTGTTGCTCTTCTTCATCCCAGGCAGCGACCATGTGACATACTGCATCCCTCCCCGGTTACCCTTTTAACTGCACATGCACACCACCTGCATCACATTCTCAGCGATACCTGGTGCAAATTGATGCACATCTGCTTAGAGCTACACATGGACTCGACTGATTGCAGGTAGGTAGGTCGAGTACGGCACGTGACGAGATGCCTAATTGGGTAACTGGGTAGGCGACAGCGCCTCACACGTGCTTTCACATCATCCACACCACTATTGCTTCCGCCCTTTGAACATTTTCACTCTCCTACATTGTTGGCGATGAGATGTGCGTTTCGAACAGCCCTATCTGCTGCACTATGCCGTAGATCAGGCAACAGCCTACTGCAACTTCCCGCTTGCTCTAACATACAAGCCAAGCCCAAGGTCAGGTACATAAGTTGCGCTTGCCTTCCTTCTGCACCCAACTCTCAAAACCATTCAGCACTGCCACCATTCTTCTACCCCAACAATTGGTCCACCATCGCCAGTCACTCTCAGACAGCCTCTCGTTTTACGTGCGACACGAGCACCCCCATAGCAAACATGGCGAGCGCTGATGATGGCACGCCTAAACACTCAGTGCTGAACTCTTCCTTCCCCGTCTTGCTCCCTACAGACGCTGCTTTGTTCATGTCTGAGAATGACTTTCAAACGTTGCTCAAAAAAAAGCTTAGCTCGATAAACATGGATCAGGTTACGGATGAGATTACATCCATAGTCGGTACCAATAACACTGCAACTGAAAAAGTACCTGTGAGTGCCATGAATTTGAAGCGGAAGGCTTCGGTCGACACTGACAACCTTCGCGGACAGAAAGCACCATTCGTCGAAGGACTCGAGAAACACGCGGCCCACCATCGCACATCCAAGGATCTGGCAGCTGACAACAAGACGCTCACCCAAAACGCTGATGTCACCAATATCTCCTCGAATAATCCACTGGTAGATCTGTTTTATGACCTTGGTGAGAATACGGCAGGGGACAAGCTCAAGTCACTGCTAGAGAATGCATGGCGCGAGGATGCGCTCATGACCCTAAAGATCATCTTCAACGCGAGAAGCATACACCTTGGCAAGTCGAATAGAGTCGCATCGTACAAGGCATTTGGCTGGCTCGCAGAGAACCATCCAATGACCTTTCTCGCCAATCTCAAGTGGCTTGTTCGACCAATCATTGCAAAGCGCGCACCCAAGCCCGATGACCAAGAGAAGACTAAGGATGCAGATGAGGACTTTGAAATGCTACAGGAAGAGGATGCTGATCCCGGAAAAGCTCACGACGTACGCTTTGGTGTCTCCCATGGATACTGGAAGGACCTCCTAAATCTTGTTGTGTTCGCGGCCAATGACCAGCTTACTTTCAACGGCGACCCCTCTGCGCTCCTCAACCAAAAGCCCGATGAGTCTTCCGCCGGGAAACGAAAGCGGACCTGGGATGCCGTCGCCGCGAAGAAGATGAGGCAGGAGAAGAAGATGAAGCAAAATGAGTGTGTGCAGAAAAAGCTCACGCAGGATCCCTTCTATCGGACGCTACACATCAGTGTCGCCAGACTCTTCGCCGAGCAGCTGAAGCAGGACAAGGCCCTTCTCGATTCTGATAAGAAATCTGATCAGCGGAAGATTTCGCTCGCGGCTAAGTGGGCGCCCTCGGCTGGAGAGTTTCACGACAAGCATACCTTCATCCTGTCTTCAATCGCAGAGATACTCTTTCCAGACCCCGCTAAGAATTGTCCTGATGCTGGTGATCGTGAACTCTATCTTCGTCACATTCGCGAGCTCTATCGCAAGCAATACATCTCCCCTCTGCGCAAGGCGTTAAGCATCGTCGAGCGAGACATTGTAGCAGAGAATTTCGAGAAGATCAAGTACGAGCGGGTGCCCTCCTTGGCTATGGACCGCTATGCAAGTCTTTTTATGAAGAAAGATCTTGAACATTTCAAGGACTATATCAAAAAGGTCTCCCTCGGCACCGCAACTACCTCTGGAGCCACACTTCTCCCCTCTACCCTGGTCCAGAAGGCTCGACAGATATCGTTAAACCTCTCCTGCATTTCCAAGGACCTCAAAGCCGTCAAAGCAAATGTTGAAGCAAACATGATGAAAGACCTGATTGATGGACAATGGAAGACCCTTGTGAAGCGCGTGCATGAGGCTGGTAGTTTGGAGTCCTCCATCGCGATCTGTGATGTCAGCGGAAGCATGACTTTCAGCCAGCTGAAAGACAAAACATGCCCCATGGACTCTGCCATCGGTCTCTCCCTGCTCATCGCCGAAGTCACTACACCACCCTTTGGCAACGGCTTCATCACGTTCACCGATGTCCCGCGGTACATCTCCCTCACAGAAACTAAAGATGATCTCAAGGGTCTAGTGGAAAAGGTTGAATACGTAAGCGCAGCCGATTGGGGCATGAACACAAACTTCACCGCCGTCTTCGAGGACGTGATACTCCCCATGGCCTTGGCCAACAACCTCAAGCAGAAAGACATGGTGAAGCAAGTCTTTGTCTTTAGCGACATGCAATTCGACTCCGCCAGCACCTCGGACGATCGCTGGACCACATCTTACGACCGCATCAAGGCAAAGTACAAGGAAGCCGGTTACGAGATGCCGCGTCTGATCTTCTGGAATCTGGCAGCTTATGCGACAGACAAGCCGGTCACGATGGAAGACAGCGACACGGCGCTAGTCAGTGGGTATTCGCAGGGTATGCTCCGTGCATTTTTGGAGAGCGGGGCATTTGACGATGTTGAGGAGACGGTCGAGGAAGATGTTGAGGATGAAGACGGGATGACGGAGGTAAAGAAGGCGAAGAAGAAGATGGAGCCGATAGACATGATGATGAAGGCTGTGGCGAACAAGGCGTATGGGATGTTGGAGGTTGTTGATTGAGGGAGAATATCAACCCCAAATGTTGATAATAAAGATCGGGAGTATTTCTGGAGGTCTAGAGGGAAATCCGGAGAAGATTTGCAACGATTTACGAGTTGATGACGATATACACACCACACTCTTGGAGAGGGACCTTCACACTAGCATGTAATCAGATACTGTAGCACAGACGCCACTCTCGGACTCATTCTCTATAGAGGAGAAAGACAGAATTTCGCTCATAATATAACCAAAGCAAACATCACAGCCTGTTGACTATTCTCAACCTACAACCTAAACCAGTAGAACACAATGAACTCAATTTCATATTCCTCAAACCCCTGACACATACGAAACCCAACTAGAAACGATAGAACCCGTACAAAAGAACCACCCGCCCACAAGCACAAGCACAACCCCACAACCCACATCACCACCCTCCACTCTCCCCCGCAACACAAGGCCCTGCCTCCAACCCTTCCCTTCCCCTCCCTTCCGTTCCAACCCACCCATCTCATCTCTCCTTCTTCCCCATCCCCATCCCCCCTCCATGTCTCTCACAACACGCACACCCCTTTTCACGCTGCACCAGCCCCGCAAACAAGAACAAAGCAATCAGCGCCAGGAAAAACGCAATCAGGCCGAGGATCCAGGCGAGGAGGTGGCCGAGGCTGATGGCGGTGTCGAGGCGGGCGTGGGCGTCTTGGTCGAGGAACCATACCATTGTGAGTGTGAGGTTGGCAGTGGGGGGTTGTTTGTTTGGTTGAGGGAAGGGGGGAGGGGGAGGGTTGGGTTGGGGTTTGAGATGGGATGATGGATGATGGGTGTGGATGAGTTGCGGTGAAGTACGAAGGTAATTCGTGGTGTTGATGTGGTTTGGTGGCGGTGAAACGCTAGTTAATAGATTGTGAAGTGACTAGCGTTGGGGAAGAGGAAGGGGGGGAAGAGAGGCACAGCAACAATCAATGGGGTTTGATGACCCCAGCCCCAGCCCCAGCGAACCCCACCGTATGTGCTGGCGCGCGCGTACCTGCAGCGGTGTGACGTCAGTGCTGCATCGAGAACATCTCGGACCTATCCAACTTTCATCCTAGCATCTGTTCGTCATATCATACTATATATCCATCTTAAACAATGCAAAACACCTCCTCCCGCTCCTTCAACTCCCTCGCCTCCCCAAACATAACACCATCTACATAGCATTCCCCCACGAACCTCCACTCCCCATCACTTGCCGCTCTAAGCACATACAGTACACTGCCCCCATACAGCACCACAACGCCATCACCAACCCTCGTGCCCAACGGACAAAGTCCCATTCGCCCCGCAGCAGTAATGAAAAACTTCCGCTCATGACACGCTTTCCCTGTCAAAACACCGAATTGATCTGCATCTCCTCGCTTCGCATGCTCCCTCAATTCTCTTGCAAGATCCTCGCTGAAGTCGCTGAACCCGGGGTCCCTGCGCGCCCAGTACGCGGCGAAATCTGCAATGATGGATGGGACGTGTCGTGACGCTACGACTTTGCCGAGTGGCTGGGCGGGGAATTCCGTGGGTAGCGCGAATCCGGCTGCGGTGAGAAGTTCAATGTATTCATTCAGGCGCTGTTTTTCTGAGACTGGGGTTGTGGTGGGGGCGATGTGGGTGCGCCAGAAGTGGGTGATTGCGTCGGTGGAGTGGCCGAGGTACAGTTTGAGGTCGCGGGTGAAGAATAACATATCCTCTGTAATGGTCTGAGCGGTGTCTATAATGTGACCTGAGAGCTTGAGCATATGTAGTTCGTTGGCGTTGGAGGATGTGATGGCTGTGTCGATGTCGGTGGAGTAGGATGCGTTGTATTTGTTTGGAAAGCCGAAACCGCGGATGGTGGCTACGGATGCATCAAGATTTGGCATCCAGGAGACGAAGCCCTGCGTTCCAGTGTGGGAAGGGAAGGTGTTGACCATGGATAGGACGTCGAGCTTGCGGGTCTTCAGGATGATGCTCTTGGCGAAGTTGGTGTAGACTTCGACTGTGGTCTTTGAGTAGTCTGGAATCAGGCCTGATGGCCTCGTACTTAGAGGCCCAACATCGTTAGCAAGACCCAATAGGGCGAAGACCTTGTCTCTAGGATCCGTCGCCTTGAAGTCGCGTGCGCGGGACGCGAGCTCAATCATGGACAACCCCCTCGGCATGCGCGTGTGAAGGAGACCAAGCCATAGCTCTGGCAGGAATTGGTGGGCGCCTACTCCATCTGCATCCGTAGTAGACTTTGCGGTATAACTGCGTGTGAACTGGGCTTGCCAGAGCGCAGCAAGTATGACAGAACCCCAGGGCAGACAACGTGTTCCGATGCGTACGGTAATTGAGGTTTGAGCCAACGCCTCTTGTAACACCCAGACACGTCGGAACCAGGGCAGGGCGAAGAAGTGGGCAACGTCTTCATAGGAATACTCGTTGTATGATTGCAAGTGTGCGGTGTCTTCGTCCGTGAAGCTAAGTCCCAAGGGGTTTATGATGGAGCCCGGAGAGATGGTGGTGTCGTGTTGGAATCGCCTTGATATGTCGTTCATGATGTCCACTGCTGCTGCCAGCCTTGGAGTACTTGGACCAAGCCATACTATGACACCAGAAGCTTTGCTATAAATCTCCTTCATCAGACCGACTTGCTCTCCTCGCTCAGTATCATTTGTCTGATCGATGCAAATAGCGTCAATCCAATGAAGCGTTGGTTTCAAGCTATTTCTCAGACCTTTGAGTGCGCCGAAGAGGTTTTCAGTAACTTCCATTGGCTCATAATCATCATTTCCCTCCGCTCTTATGAAAATTCGTTTGCCGCCGGTTTGTGCACCCCAGCAATAGCTCAAACATTCGTAATGCATATCGCTGATCCACGGCTCTACAGACTTGAGCGTACAATGTATATCGTCAGAGTTGTTTACCTCAGACGCTGGCTCTATCTGCAACAGTCTGATGCTGTTTGTTGAGCTCAGGAGGCCAGGATATACGAAAGTCGTGGAAGTGGAAGGCTTCGATTGGGGATGTCTACGATCCATAGCTAGTGAAGCGACCAGAGAGACTTGATCAGGGTTCAAGTCGTAAAAGAAGTGTGCATTGGCGATAGAAAGGTTGTCTTGCATGTTTGCATTGTCACCGTCGACATTGTCCTGATTATACAACAGGCTGTTTGAGTTCAGTGTGGCAGAGCTTTGGTTGGCGAACTGATCTGTCGAAAACTTGGGTGCAACGTTTCCAAACGTGTCTAGGCCACTAACAAGACCTTTTTTGAGCCGGATACTATCTCTTCGCCTACTCGTTGCTCCCGGAGATGCATCATGTTTTGCCGCAAAATCGAAAAAATGGTCGTCCGACGGGCCATTATAGCCCTGTAGGTTATGGAATAATTGTGTGCTTGAAAAACCTGACTGCTTGAAAACTTCGTAGTCATGTATGGGTCCTCCTGTATACGAAGAACCTGTCGGGTCTGTTCCGTCCGGCACCGACCCGTACGATGGATTGATAGGGTCGAATGTAAAGAAATTATGGGGCGTGTTGACATCGTCCCTCTCTTCCATACCGCCTGTTGTATCAGAATTCATTGGTCGTCTCCTCTTTTTCCGGCCCATAGGAAGTTCTTCCGACACTGTATCAACCTTTGTTAGCTGAGACGGCAGCATCGGGGAACCGCCAGAAGTCTCTTGGCCGCTTGCTTCTCGTTCTAAGCTCTGCAACTGCCGCAAGAAGGAAACATTAGCAAAGTGCATGTTCCTCCTCACGGTCGATCTTTTCCCTAGGTCCCTGAGTTCCGCGTCTGCGGCAGGTCTGTCCAGATCTGTTGGTGAATCGAGTGGTATTGATGTCGACGAAGCCTCGAGAGGTTGCCGAAGACTTGCAGAAGCAGGTGTTCCATGCCCCCTGTAAATTTCGAAAGACGCCGTACTCGGTTGCACAACATTGTTGGGTGTGGATTGGGATGGCGGCGACGAAGCTGTGAAATCGGTGCTATGTAGTACAACCGGTAGTTGCTGGGGCACCTTTTGTTGTCTCATCTGATTCCTTTCTTGCGCCATTTGTTCATCCATCAGTTGCAGTCGCCTTTCTTGGCTTGACGGATGCAGTTGCAGTTGAGGCGACCTTGGTGGTAGAGAAGATAAGAAGTGAGTATTGCCAGACCGCTTGTTGCTCACGGACCAGCGTTTCAAATGATAGGAGTTCTCTACTGGCGATTGCGGTTCCACTCGAAGAGAATCATAGTCCATAGCCAGAGCTGGCGACAACGACATGGTTGACTGCTCTCCCCTCCCGCTCGTATCTTTCTTGCTCGAGCTACTGTCTTGGGTACGAAGTTGCGCTTGACTTTCCGGCAAGAGAGATGGCAGGGAAGACATAAATTGCACATTTGCCGAACGCTGTTGAGCCGTAGGCAGTACTGAAGCCATGAATTGCTCATTGGCACGTTGTTCTTGAAATTTCCATCCTCTTTCCAAGAACTGTACGTTCGCTAGCGAACATTGCATTTGCTGTCCAAGGGGATTTGCAGATAGACGACGCAGGTATTCCAGATTTGCCAGTGACTGTTGATGTTGTTGCATCGCCACTCGTTGCTGAAAGTCATTCTGCTGCTGATGTTGCGAAAAGGACTGCGAAGGTGTGGTTGCCCGCTCGTCCGCGACCTTCAGATCTTCTTCCTCTCTCGACCCACTAGAACCCGAAGGCTGGGTCCCCTCGAGCACCGCGTGAAAGTGATATTCCTCAAGATCCATATTCAATCCGCCTGAAAGCTCTTTAGTAGTATCGGATCTTTGTTCTGGGGCTTCATTGCGTAGAGATCGACGGATCTGAAGCTTGTGCAAGTATGCTTCATTGGCGAGCTTGTTCTGAAGCTTACGACGTGAGCTGTCGCTCAACCGACGCCACGCGGCCGGGGTTCTGCTCTCATTCGAAGAATCAGTTGCGTCATCCATGGGCTCCAGTGCGCTTGAATTTGAAAATTCTAGATTATTAGGGGAATGCGACGATGCTGCTCCCCGAGATTGGGCGTTTCCACGTCAGCAAGCGTGCATGGGTAGTTACCCCTCGCTGGGCGCCTAATATCGCGTGTAGGCAGCAATCTTGAAGCGCTGTACCGCACTAATGCTGAATTTTTACATTCGAATATGAAGATTCTCGGTTCACATCGCGAATGATCGTTGTTATGGTCGGGGTATCGTGTTAGCGTTCACTCAGCTGGCGGGGCCAAGAGCAGGAACCTGTGCGTGCCGTCCCGAACCAAAGAAGGCAGGCTCTCGGCTGCTCAAGCAGCCTTGAGTTGCCAATCATGACACCTAAACATACTATACATTGAGCAAAGGCACATTATAAGGCATCTGCTCCAATACCGCATTACCCTAAATCGCTGACTCCTACGACACGTCACGTGCGACCGCCAGAACCGGACCCTATCGTTCTTCCATGGCTAGATGCAAGTATTTGGCGGATATAAAGGCTGGGACGAAGAACCGCTGGAAGACATCGAAAGACCAGCAACAGCTTGGCACGAGGTAGCCGTGCAACGCAAAGACGGGGAAGCCCTACTGGTGGGCGATGTTGCAACTTGTAGAGCAATTGCATGAATACTTCCAGAAGCAGAAACCCAGGATTCTGGAAGCTCTCACACCGCTCTATGATGTACATCGCGGCTTGGAAATCGATACGCCTATTCCACAAGGCGCACGGGTCTTCTTCGAAAACTTCGATTCTACTAAGGTTACGGGCGACAACACGGTTAGCATTGTTGTATGGCTCGAGGGCCAGGATGATTTCAGCGTCGAGCAGTTCTGGCAGAATCGCTATCAAGACCCGCTTGGCGTGAATACTGCGGCAATGTCCGGTGTGCACCGGTTAGACGGCCCTAATTGTAGACAAAGGGCTGGTTTTGTAGCTACGGCATCAGCACTATAAGGCCTTCCTCCTTACCTAGCGGAAGTATGTTGGCGCAGTAGCCTTGGCTGTCAACCATGCTTCATCCAAAGACTTAACAACCTCCTCAGGTAATGGTCCTTTCTCTAAGTCTGCCAGGTTACTCTCCAACTGATTGAAGTTGCTAACACCAATGATCACACCGTCGTTTCCACCCTTGACACGAGTCTTCAGCTCAGAATGATGCACAACCCATCGTAGCGCAATCTCCAATAAGGTCAGATTGTGCTTTTGCGCTGCCTCTTCCACAATCTTTAGGGCATTAAAGGTACCCTCCTTAAAGTAGCGGTCGCGGTACATTTGGCCTGTGCGGTCGGCCTTGGTCCCAAAGCGACCTTCGGTAGGTTTGATGTCTGCAGATTTGATCTTGCCAGAGAAGAGGCCACCGGCCAGTGGATTATACACCACAATATCGAGGCCATACTTGCGGCATGCTGGAACAAGCTCAGGCTCAATGGCACGCGCTGAATACATGTTAGTCATGCATCGATAACAGACATGTTGGCTGACATACTGATGGCGTTGTACATGGCCTGGTAGATGGTTGGCTTGACCCATCCACGTTCCTTGCAGATGTTGTAGACTTCAGCGACCTCCCAGGCCGCAAAGTTCGACAAGCCCAAGTTCACAAACTTGCCTGCCTTGTGCAGCTCATTGACAGCACCGAGTGTCTCTTCGAAGGGCACTGAATGATCAGGCGCGTGAAGGTAGAATATATCTACGCAATCAGCACCTAACTCTTTCAGACTCGTAGTGAAGTGCTCCTTTAGCCTGTCTGGCTTGTGCACACCAGCCTCATAGGGATAGACTTTGGTAGCGAGTGTGAAGCCACGGTCTTGCCATTTTGCGTCACGAGTCCAGGCTTCTTGCTTGCCGCCAACGTACATACGTGCCGTGTCGATCTCATCGTAGCCTTGGGATTGGAAGTAGTCCAGATGCTTTGTGAACTCGTTAAAGTCGGTTATACGTGCTCCAGTCGTTTCATCAGGACCTGCAAGTACTTTTAGTCACCTGCTTCTTGACGCTGTGTCAATAGGAAGAGCGCACCAAATGTCATCAATCCGAGGATGACACGGTCTTTAGGGTTCTGTGCGATGAGGGGCATTTTGAGTATGGTATGTGTTCGATGACTTGTTTGATAGTTTAAGCTTTTCGGATTCTATGGGTCTCTACCAGAGTTGCGCGTTGTTGGTGATTGATGACGACAGCGGGGGTTGCCCCGCCCGGGTTTAAGCAAGGCTGATAAATCCGTTGCGCGGAATATTCTTGCCTCTTTCATCTCAATCACCTCGCATCATTCTCGACGCTGTCCCAAGGTCACAGATCTCAAGCAAACCCATGTTTACCCTTTGCCACCCTCTAAAGATGCCTGTTTTGCAGTGCAGCGCCTGTAAGGTCACACAGGCGCCTTGATATGTTTCTAATGACTGTCGTCATCATCAACACCTGCCAGGTCACTCGTAACCAAGGAACGACCCCAGAAACAGAGCAAGAGAAGGAAAAATTATTCCCTATCGAAAGAAGAATAGTCTGCGCTTAAAGCCGATCGCTAAAGTGCGCCTGTTGGAATGCAAGGCAACGAACGGGGTGCTGTCTCAGGCACGCACGGACCCACATACGAGCGACCCCACGCGTTCAATAAGCCCACGCTGGGATCGAAGCAAACAAGGGGGACCCCCGGGGTAACCAACGGCCATATGCGCTCACCTCCACTGCCTGTCCTCCTCCATTTCCTCTCCCTTGCAAAGCAAGTAGCCAACGCCGGTCCAGTACATTGTATCAATCAATATGCCGCTACGTGAGACTGACCCAGATTTCGAGAGTGAGATTTTCGAAGAAGTAAAGGCAGCCTTCAACGCGAAGTTTGGAGTACTTCAATATGATCTCCCGCTGCCACTCCTTCTCATCGATGAATATGCGGAGAGTGCATTGCCGTGCCATGAACCTGCCGAGGAGACCACCGCTATCAGCGCGCACATGTCATTCCGCATCCATGCCTTTTACGAGCAGACCGCCGTCGCCTACAAGGGGATGGAGGATCCGCCAACCAGCATCGGCATCGAGCTCTCAATCCAGCCGCAAAAATTTGGCCTAGAAGAGTCGGAACATCACGACGAGTCGCGCGGCCCGCAGTTGCATGACGCCGAGGACATAGGATGCTTCCATCGCAGGTATCACTCGCGCCGCCTGCAGTTACACGACCCCGAGACACTGCCAGATCTGCCATTTGTGGACAGTTTAAGCATCAGGTCAAGGGCGTACGGCTCCAACGCTGAAAATGCGACAGACATACGCCCTTTGTCTCCTCTTGTGCCGCTGCATTGTCTCGTCCACCTGCCGGCTGTTCAAGAGTGGAATGCCCGCTGGTTATGGGAGCGGCCCATGCCCGCCGCCATACCAACTAGACCGATGCGCGAGGACTTCAGCTGGCCTTGGGAGGGCCCTTTGCGAGATGCCCGCCACGAATTTGGCGCCGCCATCATGAATCAGGAGCAGCACCTCTGCGGGAAGAGGATTCCCTCCAGTCTGACTAGGGCCGCACTGCACTTCTGGCCCTTCTTCTCGCTACCAAAGGATGACCAGTCCGTGGCACGGCCGAATCTGATCCACCCCGCAGATAAAGACCCGGTGTCTGTCGGCTTGTGCAAGCTCGGTGTGCAGCTCGCCTTGTTCGACGTGCGTGCTATGATCACTCCAGACCTCTTCCCCAGTCCCAAGGCATCAATCGACCAGCAGTGGTCACAGATGCGTCGATTCCGGCTCGAGTTCCATTCACTCCGTCCAGATGGGCGATGGTACTTTGTCGGGCCCGATGGCGAGGATCCGCACGACTCTGAACAGGGAGGGTACAAGATCTCACATACAGAACACTACCCCCGCGAGACCGATACGGAGGAAGACATGGCTCTCGACATTGAATACTACGACAATCAGGACGATGAGGACGATTGCAATCTAAACATGTTCCGCACCGAGCCTTGCAGGAAGCGGATCGAGCCCCTGCTTGCAGCGTTTGCGAAGTCTCTGGATCGCAACAACATGCGGAATCTCGAGGACGCCGAGGTTTTTACGCACCTGTGGTGGTACCCTTCAGACGACAAGAGATTGGAGGAGTATAGTCAGGTAATGAAAAAGGGCCACAGGTGGGGTGTCAAGTATATTGCTGGTCGTGATAGTAAGGAACAGAAGGACGGCAATGCTGCTGCAGTGGCACCAACACTACCAGTGGTGCAATGGCAGGTTGGTGACTGGAGACCCAGCGAGGAAGTTCTGGGCTTGTTCGAAAGCCTAGGACGGCAGGAGTGGCTCGATTTCGACTGGGACAGGTATAGACAATCGATGGGTCGTGACTTGCTGGGAAACAGTGAGTCTTCACCCATATAGTCGGGCGCGCAAGAAGATCCCTTCATTGGAAATCTCGAGAACAAGTGGTCTGGTACGTTTCTAGACATTTCTGGGTGAATGGGGGATTGAAGCAGAGAGGGAAAGGGTGAATAGATGCTCGACACGAAGTGTCCCAAAGACTCCGTATATGGTCATCTCAGCAGATGCTCAAGATGAACAGTATCAGTAGGGGGGGGGGGCAGCTAAAAGAACACAAATCAAGTTCGCGCCACAAGTTTGTACCAAGACGGATTTTCTTTCAAGATTCATGTAAGGTGTGCGCTGACGATTGCTTATTATCAGGGCCACAAGGGCCCTGCTTAAGTCTTCTTAACCTGCAGAACCCGTATTCTGTATTTTGCAACCTTGACAGCAATATGATTACATAGGTATGTTTAGGTATCCTACCCCTCTCCCTAAGCCTCTGCGAAATTATCGAATTTTCCCCTCTGCTTAGCGATCAAATCACGTAACGCACTATGCTAATAGTCGTTTTAGCTAAAAGCATCAACACAGTACGCCTGGTCAAGCCAGGCGTTCGTCTCGCAACCCCTCAAGAGACGGCAGGATTCCTACCATAGAACTGACAAATTACTGGCTATAATTGCGCAGCTGTCGCCGCTCTTCACACCGTCCCACTTGTTACACCTAACCGGCTGGCTGGTATGCGTCGGCACGGGCGCTATCGGCGCGCTGTCGTTTGCTTCGACTATGTCGTGGTAGGGTTACCTCCGACACTGGATCGGCCGACGCAGTATGCCTGCCCCAGCCAAAAGTTTGTCACACATTCTTTGGATACCGCCGGGTTCCAAACATAGAACTGGTCCACGGTGATACCGTTGTCCGCGGCCATAGTACCGCAGTTGTCACCGGTTACCACGACGTCCCACTTGTTGCAATCTGACGGCTGACCCGTGTGTGTCGGCGCGGGAGGGGTAGGGGATGCCGTTGTGGAGGGGGTAGAGGATCTCTTTGACGATGAGGTTGTCGTGTCCCCGGATACGCCGACACAGTATGCCTGCCCCAACCAGAAATTGGTGATACAGTCCTTAGACACAGCAGGGTTCCAGGTGTAGAACTGGTCGACTGATATGCCATTTTCGCTGGCTAGAGAACCACAGCTATCACCCTCTGCCACGACATCCCACTTGTTACAGTCGGCGGGTTGGCCGGTGTGCGTGGGAGCGGGAGCGGTAGGCTTAGCCGTCGTTGTCGAAGCTGTGGTCGAAGCAGACTGTGACGCCGTGGTACTGATGCCCTGGCCCTCCCTGTGCGTGCAGTACGCCTGGCCCAGCCAGAAGTTCTCGGTACAGTCGTCGTTGACGGCAGGGTTCCATTCGAGGAACGTCGCAAGGGAAATCCCAGCGTTATCGGCAACGGACTGGCACGAGTCACTGCTGATCACGACGTGCCAGCCATCGCAGTCTTCAGGCTGGCCCTCGTGCGTGGGCGCTGGCGGCTGGGGTCCTGTGTTTGTCCCGGTGGGCTCGGGCTCCTCGGTGGTGGTCTGCGTGGGTGACAGACCCCATGAGCCGCAGTAGCGCAGGCCAACCTGGAATACGCAGGCCGGGTTTGTGATATTTGTCGTTATTGAGTTCCAGGAGATGAAGCTGTCAAAGTCAACATTGTAGTTAGAAGCTGCAATCTCGCAGTTGCTGTTCCAATAGCCGAAAACGTCAGGCGAGTACTGGTACTCATCACCCTTGAAATAGAAGGAGCAATCATCCCTGACGCCGATGGCTAACGGGAGCTGGGTCGGTCTTGGATCCAGGGTGATGGTGGCGTTGGGTAGCATGGTGAAGGGGACACCGGTAAAAGACTCGTTGGGGTTGATGGTGACAGAGATCAATCCGGGACGGCCGGGGTAGTTGTTAATGTCACCGACTGCCTGGATACAGTAACTCTCCTTAGCAAAGAGGTTGGTGCAGTTGGAGTTGATACCTGTGTTAAGGAACATGAAGTCGTCAAGAGATATGGCAAACTTAAGAGTCATCATGTTGCAGTAGTCACCGGCCTCGACCTCGTACCAGCGGCCGCAGGGCTTGTTGGATCCAATGGCAGTATTGGATGGGACCGGAGCAGCAGTGGTAGGCGTCATCGGAGGAACATTTGTCGTCTGGGCGGGTGGCAGCTTTGGTCCGGGTGGTTCGATGCAAAGCGTAGTGCCGTTCATCATGTTGAGGTTTGAACAGACCGGATTGATGACTGGATTCCAAGCCAGCAGCTGTGGCTCTGTTATGTCCGCATCTTTAGCGATGATTTCGCACGTCGTGTTGACTGCAACTGTGACAGTTTTGCACGTGTTGGCGATGCAGAGACTGCCCGAAGTTGGGAACTCGTAACAATAAGCACCGAGGTAGTTTCCAGACAGCATCCATGCTGTACCAACATTCTGAGCTTTAGAGATGCTATAGCAATCATCACCGCTCTGGATCTGATACATCGTGCCTTCGCAGACTGACTCGGTGGGTTCCGGCTGGCTGGTGAAATAGTCGATGGTAGATGTGGTGGCAGGCTTACCCGTGATGCCACAGCTGGACGTCATGCTTTGGTAGACGGATTCGCTGGCCACGATGGGGTCGTCAAAGTAGGGCGATCCAGATCGTAGGCGCAGCCTGGCTGCGAGACATTGGTCACATTCTGCCGGCTTGACGGCGCCATTGGGAAGTTCATTGATGTAGTTGAAAACGGAAACTGGCAATCTGTTAATGAAAAAATGCTATAACACTAGCCATCGTGTCATTTTAAAGTTCAGTTCGAGGAGTATAACACTCACCTCCGGGATTGGTGAAGAAGGCTGCCAATGCCGCAACGGGGCCGCAGAAGACTTCGTTTTCCTTGAGACACGTGAAGCTATAGGTGTATCGGCGACTGGCCGGGATCACAATGGGTGATGCGTCAAGGTCATGCTCGGCAGGAATGACAATTCCATGGCCACAGGCAGACCGGACTGAGCTCTCCCATGACTGGAGCGCAGAAGCACAGCCAACGGTACAAATACGGGTTAGCGTGGCAGGAGGGTAGTAGAAGTCATGGCGGAGTGCCGGCACGAGAGGATCGCAAGCAATATCAGCCATGAGGGCCGCAGAACACGCGGCATCGAGATCCTCGGGAAGACTGTCGTCGTAGAGCATCTTGACGGCGGAGACCAGGCTAGAGCTAAGGCTGAACCTCATGAGAGCCCCGAGCCCAAAGACGCAATTCCATGGGGCCAGCATGATTTGATGGGCCTTATTTTCTGCCTTTCTCACCAAGATCCCACAAAAATGGGCAGAGTATGGAGAGCACTGGCGCATACAAACAAGCGAGGAAGGAAGTGTTTTCTCTACCCGGACACAGAGAGTGATAGGCAACCGCGATATTGATAAGTAAGTCGGTCAGAGAGTGTCAATAATTGCTGAAAGCAGGAGGCTGCGAAACCGTTACCCAGGTCTATTGAAAAGGTTGATCCAAGGGACGTGATGCAAGAGAAAGCATGTGAAGTCCCCGCTTTCGACATGTCAAGGATCTCTACTCTTAGGTACCCCAAGAGTATCCTCCAATAATTGAGGGTAGCACAAATACTTAGATACCTTTGTTGCACCTGCCTCAAACGTAAAAATGTAAGCTTACTATGCAAGGTAACTCTAACCTAAGGGCTGACTCAATCTCCATATTTGGCCCTTATGTAACCATGATCGGGTGGTTTATGCGTGCAGAAGCTCATTTACACACAATAGAGGGGGAAGGGCGAACCATCAGCCGTGCCCTTTCGGGACGGGACGAAATAATTACCACAATCTTCGCGCTAGGATAGAGACGCACAACCACAGCATCTAGACACATTACATTGAGTCCCTGCCAGTTTCCGTATTTTTAAGGAAAGGCCGTGCTGTTGATGCATTGAGGCTGCCTAGCTCGTCTTACACGCACTTACCTAGCATGTTCCTTGAATTGTAGGCGTGTGCTGTGGTGCGTCTACTCCCTGCAAGTTACCGAGATGCGAAGCTTACCTAGGTACGCACGATCAATGTAGGGATAAGTGGAACGGCCCGTTCTTTAGCATGACGAACCTTCACCGGTAGGTAAGCATGATATCACCTTGAATATCAGTCTGATGGCTTTTCGAAATCGACATCAGACCCCTGTCAGCACTGCTAGACAGCGGAGTACAGTAAAGCCAAGGTCTCACCGCCTGGGCCCAGCCTGACCACCTGATCATGCAGGGCAAGAGGATTTGGTATCTGGACCGGGACTGTATTTGAGGTCGGGTAGCGCCAGAACATCATCTCCTTCGTTCCGTCGTGCCGTTAAAGATATATGGGCCGGCTGACTTTGTCTGTCGCCTTTGCAAATGCTCTTTTCTATTTTCTTTTCTCAGTTCTCCAAATTCCCTTTACTCTCTCGTTAGGGACCGCTTTCCTTTTACCATCAAATTTTGTTGCTCGGTAAAGCCTCCAGAAGCTCAGCTCTAGACGGAGCTATGGGCCTGTGGTTTCAACTCTCATGGAGCTGTTTGCTTCTATCTACTTTGACTAACCCATCTTTTGCAGCGGTCATCACAACAAGACCTGATAGCGCTAGCGTGGTTGTGTTACCCGAACTCTCTGGCACGTGCCGCGCTGTCGTCTCGTAAGTAAAATTCACTCACCAATGTCCCACAACATTTCCCAGTAGAGCCCATTATGCTTACTCACGTTAAAATCATTCCAGGAATTTTGATTACTCGGCCAAAATCCGTCGTGACCGTGAGCTGCCAGTATGCAGTGCCAAAGGCCTCAGCCTTGTCCCAGGGTCACTCGATACTGCCGTGTCCTTAGTTGGAAGTACCAAGCTGTCTTCTTTTTTTGGGAGACAGGTAGTCGACGGTGACGATTACACCTGTGGTCCCGATCGCCCCTGCAAGAATAAGGCCTGCTGTCCCAAGAAGACTGGCCAGTGCAATTACGGCGAGGAGTGAGGCCCCTTTCCCCCTTTGCCCGTCATGTGTCTCGATGATCCATATTTTCTTTTCTGATACTTCTTGTTGTCACCGTTCTTATTGTTATGTCTTTTCTGGAGCAAGGCTAATATCTTCTTTCCTCCCTATTGTAGTGCCTGCGGCACGTCTGGAATCTCTCCCAATGAGGTTTGCTGGTCCAACTGTGATGCCAAGGCAGAGTGCGGCAAGAATGCAGCTATCCCAGGCCAGAAGTGCCCCCTAAACGTTTGCTGTGGAAAATGGGGCTTCTGCGGAATGACCAAGTACGTACAGACCCAAAATATGAGGATGTCGGCGGAGCGCAAGAGTATTGACGATCGTGAAAAATAGAGATTTTTGTGAGAAGGAGGACAATGGAGCCACTGGCGGGTGCCAGTCCAACTGCGACCAGCCAGGTCCCAAGGACAAGGCTTCCGAGCAACTTAACCGCGTCATCGGATACTACGAGGCTTGGAGACACGACTCCAAATGTCAGGATATGGTAAGTATACCCACACACTAGCAAGTTGTACATCTCACTGACTGTGAGAAAGGGCTTGAAAGATATTCCGGTGAATTCCTTGACCCATTTGTATTTCTCTTTTGCCTTTATCATGCCGGACCTGCAGATTGTCGCCATGGACAACTTGCCCAATAAGCTGTTTACAGACTTCACCAGCCTCAAGAAGAAAAACCCTGCCCTCAAGATGATTATAGCCATTGGTGGCTGGACGCACAACGATCCCGGCCCTTTGCAGAAGGTATTTAGCAACATGGTCAGCACCAAAGCGAACCGATCCAAATTCATCGGCAATCTCATGTCCTTCCTCCGTATGTACGCCTTCGATGGCGTCGACTTTGACTGGGAATACCCTGGCGCGGATGATCGCGGTGGTGTTCCCAAGGATGGTGAGAACTTCACCCAATTCCTGAAGGAACTCGACGAAGCGAACAAGAAGCAGCCCGTTAAGTACATCGTGTCGTACACAGTGCCCACGAGCTTTTGGTATCTGCGCCACTTTGACCTTAAGTCGGTCAAGTATACCGACTTTGTGAATGTCATGTCTTATGAGTAAGTGATGCTTCCTTCTTTGTCTTCTGTGGACACCTTAATACCCACCCTTTCTCACATATCGACTAATTACATGTGCAGTCTTCACGGTGTCTGGGATAGTGATAACCCGATCGGTTCTCACATCTACGGCCATACCAACTTGACTGAGATGAGCCTGGCGTTTGACCTCTTCTGGAGAAATGACGTCCCGGCCAAGAAGTTGAACATGGGTCTAGGTTTCTATGGTCGTGCTTTCCAGCTGGCCGATCCATCCTGCAATAAGCCTGGCTGTCTATTCAAGGGAGGTGCTACGAAAGGAGCATGTAGTGGCGAGTCTGGCATTTTGAGCTACCGTGAGATCCAGGAGGTTATCAAAGTCAATAAGATCAAGCCTGTCCATGACAAGAGGGCCGGTGTCAAGTACATTACCTGGAACACTGACCAGTGGGTGTCTTTTGACGATAAGGAAACGTTCAAGCAGAAGAAGAACCTCGCAGCCAAGCTCGGCCTCGGAGGCTATCTGATCTGGGCCATCGACCAGGATGACGCCGAGATGTCTGCGCTCTCTGCCGTCCTAGATCCCAAGCCCTTGGGTGACTTCAAGTCGATCAACAAGGGTGATGAGAACTGGACGGGCACCAACGAGATGTGCTACGTTACTAGCTGCGGCGTTGAAGACTGCAAGGCGGGCGAGTTCAAGATTACGGACCAGAAGTGCGGCAAAAATAAGAAGAGCACTCTCTGCTGTCCGTTGTCGGGAGCGCCTGACCCCAAGTCGTGTACCTGGCGCGGCGGCGCAACTATATGGTGCAACGGCTACTGCAAGGACGACGAGGTCATGACGCACATGAGCAAGTATGGCGGCGGTCATGACTGCAGGGATGGTCAAATGGCGCACTGCTGCGAGAGCTCTCTGGGCGAGAAAAACGTCTGCAAGTGGCGTGGCGTCGGCGAAAAGTGTCACAGTGGCGAGCTGCCCCTGACCTTCTCTGGGACCGTCCTCGACATCCTGGATGATGTCGCCAAAGTCATCTTGCGAGTTGTCGGCCGTATGTACCCACTCGCGGCCCTTACAGGTCTAGTCCTGCTCGAAGTTCTTGACGAGCTGGACATCGACACCCGGAAGCTCTACTGCTGCCCTGAAAAAGAGGTTGATAAGTGGAAGAACTGCGCCTGGTACGGTAAGCCTGGGAACTGCTTCGACGGCCATTGCCCGGACATGAAGACTGTGCAAATCACCGACTCGTACTTCGGCGGGAGTGACAATTGCGGCATGCACTTGGACCGAGTCCGGACCTTCTGCTGCGAGTCGGACGGCGAGCCACTGTTCCTCCCTGTGGACCTCAAGAACTTGTTTGAACACCCGCCGGAGGGTGGATCTGACACTGACTTTACCCTCAAGACGGACAAGACTTCGGACGGCGGCAACGACGACCCTAATGATGCAGCCTTCCAGTTTGTGGTCCTCGTCTCTCCTGAGGCGCTTCAGATCTCACTCGACAAGCGCGATGGGTCTCATTGGGACGTCTTTGACTGCAACGACTCGGTCTCTGAGGGAGAGCATACGGTCCGCATGGTGTGCAACGACCACACCCCAGACAGCAACTGCCACAAGATCGGACTTGGTCACGGTGTTCCGGGAACTATTCTCCAGATGCCCAAGGGCTGTGGCCCAGGCAAATATGCTGTTGCCAAGAGCATGGCGCCGAATCCTGGCAGTGACCATACGAAGCTCCTGCCCCGTCACCTGTCCCACCTCGCCAGTCTCGAGCCTGTTGTCTATGACTTGACTTTTGACTATGATTTCCATCGCGTGCCGCGCGACCTCGGCAACACCCAGATGCGCATCGACTACAGCAACCAGGACGACTACTGGAACAACATTGTTGCTGGGTCCGTCAGTCGAAAGCGAGACGTCCATGGGCGCAAGAGATTCGCTAAGCGCACGCTTGAAGACGTCGGGGGGGATCCAGTGCGCTGGCTTGAGGAGGAATTTCGTGACGACTTCCACTTCGATCAGATTGCCTCGCGGGACCTGCACGAGCGGTGGTTTGGCAAGAGCATCCTCGAGTGGCTGGCAGCCCTGGTGAAACCCGAGATTAAACTCGATTTCAGGCACAAATATGATGACAGCTTCACAGCAAAACTATTTGACGAGTCGTGGGACTGCCCAGGATCAGTAGAGGGCGTCAACTACGACGGCCACCTGCTCGCCCAAGCCGTCCTCGACATCGAGGTCGAGTCCAGCTTCGGCTTCACTCTCATCGTAGAGAGTCTCACCCAGCCTCTCAAACTTGACCAGAGCTACCTAACCTTCTATAACAAGGGCAGGGTCACAGGTGTTGTGACCCTTGAGGCCCTGGCCCGCGTGACGTATGAGAAGAAGAAGGTCATTCTCAACTTGCCATTTCCCGGTGCCTCGTTCAAGATCCCCGGAATCGCCACAATAGGCCCTCAGCTCACTGTCGAGGGCAGCATAGATGCCTCCCTTGGCATGGCTGGCCTGATTGAAACCAAGCTTGAAATTGCTAAGTGGGAAGTCCGACAGGTCATGCCGGACACTAATTCCTACAAGCCTGAGCTCATCGACAACAGCAAGCCAAGCTTTGATCGGACGGGCGACTTCTCAGGGGTCCAAAAGCCCGAATTCTACGCAGGAGTCACAGCCTCTGGAGACGTCACCTTCAAGCTGTCGGCTGCTGCCGAGTTTGGCGTTCGCTTTGTTGACCGATGGAAGATTGACCCGGCCGCTGCCGCAGTCGTTGGCGAGGTCAGCCTAACGACCAAGTTCACGGCAGGCATCTCAACCACGGGAACCTGCCCCTTTACCTACGGTCTCTATGTTGGCGCTCGTTTGTTTGCGAGAGCAATGGCGCCAAAGCAGTTTGGCTGGGCTGGTGGCGAGGTTGATCTGACGGACAAGTGGGAGAAGACCATCATCAAAGGCGGCACTTGTCCCAACCTGGGCCCTATGCCTTCCAGGAGAAAGAGAAGTCTCCGAGGTCTTGACCGTTCACTGATCGAAAACCGCGCCGAAGACAAGAATGTGACCCGGAACAAGTCAAGGTTGAGAGTCACCGAGTCTGGTACCTACAGGGCCCTTGATGTGGAGTCCACGGACAGCTACGGTACCAGCCTACGCACAAGGCGCATCTCTAGCGGGCATGTATCGTCCCTGGTGAAAAGAGGTGGTGTATATGGTCCAGCATTCAGTCTCCCTGTCGGCGAGTTCTTCTGCCCTTCTCAAGATGGTGAAGAAGGCGCCACCTGCGCGCAGGCATACGATGCTCTCGGAAGGAGCAACGAGGGCGGCGTCTGGACAGACGCGACCAAGCACAAGAGAGAGAAGTTGACGCCGACGTCCACTCTTGATGAAAATGTGATCTCTGCACAACTCCATGCTCATCAGCAGCGACCTCATAGCTATGAGAAATACGCAGGAGGTGAGGTACTGCACATGCTTGACAAGAGAGCCAAACCTAAGCTAATCCAGGCCTGTGGTCGGACCTGCGACATCTCGGATGACTTCCCCTCAGGCGGCCAGCTGGGAGGCAAAGAATGGGGCTGGGCCAAACCAAAGAACTGCAGCGACTTTGAATTTGGCAGCCCCCTACCAGCACGCGCCTCCGGCGTCGATTATCACACGGAGCACGTCCTGGAGGCCCAGATGATCGACCTGTTTTTTGATTACCTCAACAAGAAGAAGGCTAAGCTGCCAAATCCAAAACTTAATGCTGCAGGACTGGTCGACTTCTGTGACTATGTCTTTGAACTTTGGAACGTACCTGCGTTTGTGTGGCCTAATCATGACACGACTGGTGGCGTCGGCAAAGCTTGGGACCCCATTATGCATATTGCGGCCCAATTTCCGACAAAGACGTTCAAGAAGTCTGAGTTTGTCGCCCTCGAGTCCGCCATCAACACGCCTTCCAAGACGAGGTCCTGGGCGAACGGAAACCCGTGGGACCCTCGAACCTGGGCCAAGGATATAGCCATATATACAGAGGCTAAGGTGATCCTGCAGAAACTACGCAGCACAATGGGCTCTCGCATCTACCAGAACCATGCGACCATTCAACAAACCATGAAAAACCAGACGGATCGAATCGGCGAGGTTCTTGACGCCCTCGACTCAACCCTGCTGCCCGCCAACCAGCGCCCTGGATATGCACAATGGTCGAAGCAAAACCTGAAGACTGAATGGCTCAAATTTATGAAGGGCCAGTACACCACTATGCAGAGCAAGACTAACAGCCTCGTCGATGACTGGCTGCCCAAGATGAAAACCGCGTGGGTCACACAGGCCGAGAAGGCCAAGTGGGTGGATGACCCGCTTGATACGCAGGTAGTGTTGGAAGAGAAAAAGAATCATCGGGATTTCATAAAGTCCATTGAAGACTTTGACACTCATTGGAATAATCTACCGGCGTGGAAAAACCCGCTCTGATGATGATGATAAAATCGCAGCGATAGCACCATTGTCACGAGCATCGTTGCTCTGTGATGTAAACACGTTCTTGTTTTTATTCTGAAATCGCCTGATTTCCTTAAACATCATTTAAACTATAGTTTGGATATTGATAAATCCCTGAGAAAAGATAAGGCTCAGCGTAGTTGTAAATATACAACTAACAACTACAATTTCCTTGGATTATAGACTTGTGGAGGTTGGCAAATGGGCTGATAGGGTTATCACATAAGGCAATCCAGCACTTGCTTTGTGTCATCATCATTTGCCCACCTATTTATCATGGTACAAACTGTCATGTGTCGATTCATTTAACGACGCGGAGAACCTTGGTAGGACTAGACGCTAGGTAAAGTTGTTTACAATACCTTATATATGCTGATACAGAATGCATTCGAGTACGATCTTCCACACATGATTAGCCGATAGTTGACTTTCATTCTGACAAAGGACAAAAGGCCAGGTCTGGTGTCTCTGTTTAAGGGAATTGTAGCATGGACAGCTTCGATTGACACACGCTGGCCTATAGTAGTGGCGGAATGGCATATTGATAGACCTGGCGATGGAGATCGGTTGTTGCGTGAGCAACCCTGGCTTGGGTGATGTATTCTTGCAAAACTGCTTGCTACGCAGCTTAAAACAAAGTGTTTTACCGTGCACAACAACTTGGCTATTCGATGCGTCAGCTCTCTTCGCATGTTCTCAGTGCAAGGCCGAGCCTAGCACAGTCGATCACGTTCTCCCGCAAGCTACCCGCAACCCAATCCATGGCCAAGAGATTCTAGTCAAATGAGTCACACTCAACAATGGTCCCGTATGAAGACCGCTAAGTCTCCTCAAATCAGGTTTGTGCAGTGTCTCAACAAAGCGGTGACGCCGATATCGTTACCACCGTCGGCCCTCAAGCGGCAGATGCGAGACTGATCCTTCCGGTCTGCTTCTGTGTCATCTGAGCGATTCATTGGAAGCGCCACCATATCACTGGTGAAGTGCCACTTCAGCGTTGTCATTGGCCACGCGGTTGCCGGCTACCAGCCATCTCGATTCCGTTCCTGGCTAGGTCTTGCGGCGGAGCACATGTCTTATGTACGACCGCCGTCCTGCACCGCAAAGTGGAAAGCAGGGGCATGCACTCACCCGCGGCCGTGCGTACGATGATGTTCCTCACCCATGGCTGAAACCTTGACTGCGATCCAGGCCTCAATTCACTGCCCGCCTGCTCGCCAATGACGTCGCCGAACGCCCGATAACGATAAGACCTGGGCCATGCATCAGGGGCCTGCGGTCAGCCGGTCATCACCACCCACTTGTCCTGCAGCTAACATGCTCATCACACGAGAACACCTTGCTAAAGTCGCTAGGGCGTTGTCGAGTGCTGCGACCCAGGTTCGTCCCGCGCCGTCCCGCTGCTGTTCTGTACAGCACAGGTGCCACGTAGCAGCGACGCAGGTACGCACAGAAGGCGCGCACAAAGGACAACAACCGTCTCAGCGACACCTCAGCACTCATATAAGACCGCCGTGCAGCCCTGCCTCGAAGGCTCAGTGTTCTACACTCCATTTCACGGCAGGTTGACGGCTGCAGCGCGCCGAAAGATGAGGCGATCAGCTGGGAGCCGGAATGTCATGTGGCCAGTAAGCCACCCCTCCGCGAACTTACGAATCAGCCATTTTCCTCCACACCATCAAGTGGGCTCGCTTCTGATTGGAGCGCAAAACATCGATACAAGGTACTTTGTGAATGGATCCTTTCTTGATTTAGCTCCAGGCCATGCAGTCGCATCGCCGTAATGGAATTCGGCCTCCACGCCGCGAATGCTGTGCACATACTCCCTTGCAAGGTCCTTTGTCTTCACATGAGATCATAACTTCCAAGTCTATTTCTCATCGTCTCCAGTTTCCCGTCAAAGTCCCCTTGCCTGGAGCACTAAATCCGTTCTTGCAATCACTGGCTTTCGTCGTCGCGCCTCTTTTAAGTACTCCCTTGCGTCCCCCATCGCACACATCCCAGCATCACCGGCAGTTCCGAACTTCGGCCTCTATATGCAGGCAGTTACCACTTCGAACTTGAGTACAGGACGCAGATCTTGGGCGCATAGCGATCCAAGACTTGCATCTTGCTCTCTATGTGCTGGTCTTTCAACTTCGGCTTTCCAAGCAACAAGAAACATAAGAGCTCGTCGTCGAACGAGAAGAAGAGACGGGAGAGACCCATAGAAGATGCGCTTCATGGAGAAGGCAAGACAGTCGTCACGGAGGTCTCGGAGAAGCGCCATTCGAAAGACAGTAGCAGGAAGACAAGGTCTGCAGACTCAACTACCCCGCGCTCGCCGCGTCGCGAGCGTGATGAGCATCGTCCACAATCCCACCATCACTACGACAGCCCTTCAAGGAACCGCGACGAGTATCGTCCAGCACTGAATGTCGAGGTCCCACAAATGTATTACCGTGCGGCACAACCAGAAAGCGCACATTCTTCGCAAGAAGCGCTATTGAACCCCCGCCCCCACCGGAGCCAACAAACACGCCAACGGCATCCCAAGCGGTCGTCGCAAACTACTCTGCGCGGGCGCGGAGCCAAGCGGGATCCTCCAAGGTACTCCAAGTCGAAGAAGAACCTCCGTCCCGAGCCGTCTCGAGGCTGGTCTTTCTTTGCGCCATCACCGCCCAAGACACCAAAGCGCGAGCGAAGCCATCGCGACTACCAAACACTAGAGTCATCGCCACGCAGTCATCGCTCTTCAAGAGATCATCGCTCCACCACGACAACCTCTCAGACCAATCCTGAGTCTCCGCGCTCGCAAAACCGCCACAGAAGTTCACGTCAGCACGAACGGCAAACTCCGACTTCGCGCCCAGCACGCTCTCGCACTCCCAACACGGCTGCTCGTCGTGTGCCTGACAGGCGATTTGCTGTTCTCGCCGCTACCAATCAGGCACTCGAGAACGTACGTCGCGAAGCTTTTGCGCAGCCATCCCCACCGCCACGGCGTGAGAGGCTGCGAAGATATGACGGTGTCGCTCTACCTACCAGTCAAATACCGTTCAACTGGGACTGCGTAAGCAGCTCGCAGACTTCAGCTGGTCAAGGGTACGGCGAACCCAGTGGCAGCCGGCAGAGGCGGTCTCGACGGTGAGATTGATCGGTCAGCATGTACGGCCCCCAGCATGGTGATTGTTCGTTTCGCCGAGTCAGCCATATGAGCGTCTTCACTGTTTCATATTTTTACTCCATGGTTCCTTTCCGTTCTTGCATTCCCCTCTGTCGTTGCAACAGGATACCCCTGCATTGTTGTACCTGGTCGAGGGAACATAGGCTTTGGCCTCGGCGTAACTGGCGTTTCAGCACATAATACCCCTTGGCATCATATATTTCGGGAAGGAGTTGGAAGAGTTTATCAATACACACTAGGCATCATTATTCTTCTTCGTTTTTGTGAGAACAGCATTTGCGCACCCTTTTTATTGAACAAAGCTGCTTGCTTCTGTCATGACCTCTTCGTACCACAGATGAGTAAGGGGTACACCGCGCCCGCCGCCACGGGTATCTTGTTCCACCCCGTTGCAGCAAAGATTGCCATTATCGCGCCTGAATGCGCGGTCAGTGATATGACAACGCTGTCATCATTCTCGAAGATGTCCTCAAATAGCTCTTTACTTCTTGCTGCGTGTTCGTCGATCGTCTCTCGTCGATCAGGCGTCCACAGTTCGTCCTCTTCTGTAAACCCATCTTCGAGCAAAAACTCCGGGTAGTGCTCGCTGATCCATTTCTTGCTGCTGCGCTGGTCACATGTGTGAACTCCTAGTCTCTCGCGCAATCTCTCTTTGATGATGGGGTTTGTCCGATTCTCACTAGTCATGACGGGCGAGAGCGCTAGAGTGGTCGTGTGTAGACAACGCCGCAGTGGACTTGAGTAGATTGATTGGGGCGGCGGAATCATGTCTGTCGTCCATATACTGACAATATCTTGAGCCTGTTGTTGACCTTTGGCCGTGAGCTCTGCGTCCAGCCATGTCACTGTGCCATCGCCGGGGAGCGTGGCCCACTTTCGCTATCGTAAAGTCAACAAAAGTCGTCTTGAAGTAAGCTGTTGGTGCACTCACATCCCACTCCTCGCGGCCCACCTCCCGTTCCTTGACATTGTGTATACCCTCTCCATGCCGAATTACGTAGAATAGTTTATATCGTCTGTTGGGTGTGTCTTCTTGATCCAATGCTTCGATGTACCTGATCAATCGTTCCCATTGAGATTTTGCGTTCGTCTCATTGTCGGTTGGATAGGCTCGATCAAGTATGCCTAGGCCTTCTCTCGTTGTTGCTCGAAAATCCCAGCTTTCAGGGTCATCGTCATGGGAGAAGAAGCCGCGCTGGGCGATAAAAGTCCACTGTTGACTGGGCATCGTTTCTGGGTTCATTGGGTTGAGGGACGTGTGCAGGGCGAATAGCACTACGAGAGCTGCTATGAGTTTTGTGATCATACAAGCTGAAGAGAGGATGTGAATCTGATAGCAAATTTACAATCAGTAGTCAGCATAAAACATGAAAGGCGCAGCTCATCCAGTTGCGGTGTTATACGCGTTGCACTAGCTCACCGGACGTTGTTGCCTGAACACTGCCCCGCACCTACCGGTAAGTTAAGAATACACCCCGTCAAGAGCGCACGCCAGAAAGCACATGTGAAGCCATGCCGATTTTCCAAACCTATGCCTTCGTTTCCTCTCCCTCACTATGGAAATCTACAGCACTTTGCCCAGCCTCAAAGCTGGGCAAATCCGGCTCATTACCGTTCACCCTTCATCTGAGTCCTCTCCCACCATCGTCAAGTGCAGCTTGAAAACCCACGACCTGAACAGCTCTCTAGAATTCGCAGCACTCTCTTATACGTGGGGCCCACCGTACTACAACGTCCAGGAACTACACGGTCCACCCCGAAACACAAACTTTCAGGTTGAATGCAATGGGAAGCAAATTGGTGTCTCAGAAAACCTCTACAATTTCTTGCAACATTGCGCCTCATGTGCCGATATGTCTCTGCGGCGCTCTTTATGGGTTGATGCTCTTGCGATCAACCAGCAAGATTTAGTGGAGAGAAGTGCGCAAGTCAACATCATGGGCGACATCTATAAGGCGGCTTCACAAGTTATCATCTGGCTCGGAAAGGAAGACGAAAGTACGAAAGCGGCTTTCGATATGATACATTACTTCAACAAAATGACCCCCACAGAAAGTTCGGAGCTTCATTCCTACCAGGTCCAGCCAGGTCATTCAAACAAGTTTCTAGCCCTCGAGAACTGGAAGGCTTTGTCGCGCTTCTACTCACGCTCTTGGTTTGATCGTGCTTGGATCATTCAGGAGGTTGTGTTTGCCAGAGCATCAACGGTGCTATGTGGGAATTATGCGGCAGCTTGGGAGGACCTCTCTGCTCTGTCTCACTATATTGCTGTCACCCACTGGTCCAACTTCCTCGCCGACGCCAAGATATTTGGAACATCGCGCAACGTGATCGAATCCTGGCACAACAGGCCCGCCAGATTGACAGCAGCAGCGAAGACTTGGTCTCTCTCGACGCACGAGGGTTTGCTCTACGCTCTGATCCGCGCTCGTGGATCCAGCTGTCAAGATCCCAGAGATAAAGTCTACTCACAACTTGGACTAGGCGAAGCTAGCATTTACCCTGATTACAACTTACCCGTTGCAGAAGTGTACGTTATGGCTGCAAAATACATACTCGAAAACTCGGAAAGCCTGCTGCTGTTGACATGCGTTGAAGGAGAAGAGTTCCAACAAGTTCCTGGTCTACCCTCCTGGGTTCCTGACTGGAGCTTCAAGGAGAATCTCGGACTCCGCGTGACTGGCTATCGAAACTTCAAAGCCGCGAAAAAGCTACCCCGAGAATTCAAACTCGGTACTGAAGGAAGCAAACACATACTGAGTGTACGTGCCATCTTATTGGACACTATCACAGAGAGCGGCAAGAACAAGGTCAGCTTGCGCTCTAATCTGCATGACTCCAATTTCTGGGCCATGGTCCAGCGGCTGCCAGAAGTCTACGTCAACGGAGAACCTCGCGAATCAGTTGTATGGCGCAGCCTCATGACAAACAGGGGCAACCTACCTCCTGAAAACCGCATCTCGTATCCAGCGCCCCCGGATCTACTGGCGCCATCGTTTCGAGACTGGATTCTATGGCGATACGCAGTAGCCCCAGAAGAACCCACAAAGTTTCCACCATCCAGCCCTGAAGATGGTCTCTTTCCCAGCCGCGAAGTGATACAAGGCGCTCGATCGAAGGCACGTACGGATATTGATTACCTTGCGGAACTAGCCCTTCGTGCGTCGATCTTCGATGTGCATTACACACGTGCAAACTTCCAACGCCCGTTTCGGACGAAGCAGGGGTACTTTGGCATTGGTACGCAATGTCTTCGTGAAGGTGATGACGTGTGGGTTGTTCCCGGCTGTCGCGTGCCTCTGATTTTCCGGAGGGTCGCAAATAGTTCGAGACATCGTCTCGTTGGGGGCGCATATGTTCATGGTGCTATGGATGGAGAAGTGGTAGATGGTGCAGATGTAGAGTTTGAGATGGTCGACATCGAGTGACACCTCTATAAACACACAAAGCATTGCGTACGCTGCAATCATATATCGTTGTAAAACTTCCTCGGCAGCACGTTCAGTTGTACTTTAGGACCGATAGATCTACGTTCATCTTCGTTATAGTAGCATTCGTTGAAGACACAACGTAGGCTGGTCCTAGAGGTCGTATGGTCGTATCAACAGAGAGTATAACCTCTCGCATCCTGAGGTCACGGCATTCGATATTCTGAGGCTTAGTCGCATCCAGCGATGATGACTCGTTCAGCGGACTACCTGCAGAGGCTGGACGGCCTGGATATGATCTCTTGACCTGAATACGGGTTTCAAGAGCGGCACGCATTGATGTATTCAGCTCATGCAAGCTGAAGGGAGACCAATGTTGTCTGCAGACCTTTTGGTAGTATTGTATGATCTCTACGGCGCCTCGACCCTGAAACTTTTCAATCATAGCTATTGTAACTCGAATAGTTCTGGGGCTCAATCGAAGCTTTTCCCCAAGCTTCGAATCACTGAGGACCCATGTGCAATTGCAGTTACTGCCTTTACCTCTAATGAGCACAGTGGTATAATGCCTTGTACAGACTGATTACAGTACTCCCCCATCATCTTGTGCACTTGCCCGAAACGCAATAGACGTGCCTGCTGTGTAATTTGATGTCGGTAGCCCGGTATCTCTCAATGGCGCTTGTTGGTGTTGCAAGACTCAGGATCGTGACCTTTGCGAACTTTGGCATTACCTCCGTTGACTGTGAGAAGACTACCTGGGCGTTTTGAATCTGAAAGACCAGTTCGCCGCGTGCCACTGTTCCCCAAAAGCAGGCCCCGGATGAAAAACAGTCAACAGGAGCACGGCAAGACTCATCATCCCTCCATCAAGCACCATGAAATCCTTTTCACTGTTCCACAGCTCTCCGCTAAAGCCGTCCCACAGCTCAGCAACTCGGTAGATGGACCGGACCAAGATTGCCAAGGTCGCAACTAGCAAACTGAGAAGAGAGACTTTGAAGAGTCCTCGGTCTCGACAAGCGACTTTAGCTGGGTCCATATCGAGCGAACCGCTCCTGCATCTCAGAGCAAAATAAACAAGATACAGCAGGAACACGGCGAGCGAGATGGCTTGCAAGAATAAACCTGCGACCATGATGTGAGTTCCTGTACGCACGCCCGCGCGCGTCTCAGCGGTGTCGGCGATGCCACCTCCCGCAGCTTGGAGGACGAGCGAGAGGAAGTCGGATGTCATGAAGACCAGTGCGATAGTTCGCGGCTTGAAAATGGAAAGACCTTGGCCATACAGGTTGATAATGCGCGCGATGGAGAGATAGATGCTGGCGGAGATGAAGACAGGGGCAATAGTCAGACAGATGAGATAACTGTGCAATCCACCAGTCAGCAAGGGAGTCGCTCTTGATTGGAATTAGATCAAGTCTAACAAAACCTACATAAGGAAGCCGTTGTCATCGAACGGATCGTTGTGCAGCATCAGTCGGCCAGCGTAACCGACGGTCTCCAGGATAAGACCCATCAGCATGCCGGCTGCAAAGCCCTTTTGGCGATACCGGATGCCGAGCCATAGCTGCGGAATACAAAGGACGGCAAAGTAAATGGCGAAGAAGAGGTTCCCGCCCCAATTTGGAATGTAATGAAACGAAGATTGGTCTAGGCAGCAGGTTTCAAGAGTGCATTTAACCTTGGGGTCGATGCCGTAGTTACAGTTGGCGTACGGGTCGATGGCCATAGTCAAGAAGATGTATGCAGTGTCGTATGAGTGGAGCGGTATGTAGGCGGGGAAAAGCGCTAAAAGAAAGAAACCGAAAGATCGAATTGATGTTTTAAAGTGCCACGGAGCGCAGTTATACATGGGGGGATGTCTTTGTCGTAGTCGGGTCGCCTAATATAGCCACTAATTAGCAGTCTGTGCAGTCCTGCACACAGATTTCTCGGCTGTGACAAAACATTAAAGATAACTGAGCTAGAGTAGAAATTTTTGCGATCGTGGCTATGTTTTCGAGCGTGGTTATGTGTTTGAGCGTGGCTATGTGTTCAAGAGTGGTAATGTTTGCGAGAGTCCAGTGGTCGAGACTTTTTCAGGCATGCCATTGTTAATCTCACTGCATGCTGATTTCGTAGCTTTGATCAGAAACAGCGCAGCGCTTACCCATTGAGACACTAAAAGCAATTCAGCAAATGCCACTCGACGACAAGTCGTCCCCTTGATACGAGATAACCACCGGTATCCAGTGGACGATTGTCGCGGCAACGTGAAAGTCTTGCGAGCCTGAAAGAGATCCACGTATACATCTAAGAATAGCTGGAGTGTGCTACCTAGATCTTTGTGTCGGTCCGTATTAGATCACTGCTGCCTAATTTCTGCGAGAGGCCCGTTGCCGTTGTCGCAAGGTCGTACGTTCTCTCTCCCGATAATCTTTGAAAAATCGTCCAGGAGATATTTGTGCATTCTTTCATCATGTTCCTGCAACGATTGATCATTGACCTTCATGAAGGAACGGTCTTCAAGATCATTCAGATTCTATTTCGTTGGGGAAGATCCTGTGATGTAGTCAGCATGAACGTCATGCCTAGGACCTGCGTAAAGATGACTTATGCCACTCAACTCATTTGCTGCATCATAATCCTCCTCTTCGTGTTCATTGTGGTCTTCGTACCTATAGCCCTCATTGACCTCATGGCACCCATGATTCTCTTCTCCCATACGGTTCGCAATCCGTTTGTCAAAAATCGAAGTTGACTTCGCCTTTCTGGCCCACTGGTCCAATCCTTTCCATATTACATGTTCTTTGCCACGGTCTCCAACCATATAGACCTCATGTTGATGAGGTGCATGCACTCTTCGCCGCGAGGAGACTCTAAATGAGGTTGAGGTCTATAGTCAATTCTGAGAGATGTACGAAAAGGTTCGGGAGATGAATTCTATCCAGGCTCCTGACATCGTTTTCTTCACGTGGCTCGCTGATCTCAATTCCAGCCCATTGAAGTTCGTTCTTGACTGGTGAATGATACAATTGGCCTATCGACAGAGCATCTTCGATACACATGTCTGGAGTGTCGGTGTCGTAGAAAGCGTATGAATCTTATCTCTGTTTGCCATTTCTCGTCGCGGAGTCGCTCATCGCAAGGTGTACAGATAGTTATACGAATCAAGAGCTGTCATATGTAAGATCGCATGACAAACTTGGGCTCGCTCAAGTTACATGATGCGGCAAATATAGAAGGACCATTTATTGAGGCAGAATAAAACCAAAGCTTACGTCTTGCTAGGTTCTACAAACGACCCGTGGCGTCCCGAGTCGACCCATAGATCATAAGCTGATTGGAATGAACCTGAGCTCGCCGTCATCGTTACGTGATAGTCGAACTTTCACTTCTTTGCCCCGATCAAGAAGCGCATAATAGGTGCGGTCGCCAAGCCCCTTGCGAACGAAGCTTTGCTCGCTGCTATCGTTCCTAATGTCGGAGCCCTTCGAAGAAGGATCGAAACCGTGGAAGTAACCTGTCAACACCGAGGTTTTGAAAAGCTGCTGACCACGACCAGACTCCAGCATTGTCAAGACCAAGAACGCGACCGATAGGAACACAATAAGCCCAGGAAGTGTCGCCCATTGCCAACGTACATAAACGTAGGTCACCGGGACCATAGCGCTGCCTGCAACCGTTGAAGAGTTGGCGTTCTGTGAGCTTCTCAGTAAAGCACTCGTCGCTGTGCTCAGGATCCGTGCTACTTCGGGTGCTTGAGATTTCGTGATATAGGTTTTCATGACCTCCATGGCAGCCATTCGATTAAATACTTCGGCAACGACATCTCCGAAGGCCAGCCGGGCTTGGGTGTCCAACCAGAAATGTGCAGCGCTGGCATCATCGTTTACTTTTGCGCTGATCAGGGAGCAATTCCGGTCTTTGCCGCAAGCATTCGAGAGGACAATAGGATGATCCTTCTCGCTGACCACAGCCTTCCCCTGGTCGATGGTTGCCACTTCGGTCTTCCGAGCGCAGTACGTGACATTACAGCTTCGACGACCTACTACAATGCCGTTGTAACTATCAAGATCTGCGAAGGTTGGAAACAAGGTAGTGAGTACCGCGCTCCAAACGCTGAAGATCTCTTCTGCTGTGAATACATCGGGCCGGATTGTAACATTTTGATCAGACAACATCGAGACACCGAAAGGTTCTACAACCCGTACGCTATCCGCTTTGAGAACACCGCCGTCACTCGAGGCAATTTTGAACCTTTGTTGGTTACCCAATGCGTTCCTCTCACACTGTGCTCCGTATGTGCCGTTTCTAAAGCTCGACCAATTCTGAGCACCGTTAGCTTTAGCCACCTTTTTGAACTCCTCTAGACTGTATGTGTTCTTGGTCTTTTCTACAGTGAGAGTATCGTTGAGATTGTACCAGTATGAGCATTGAAGGTCCTCACTACTCAGCTCCTCGTAGTCGCTGCAAGTTGTGCATGCAGCGAGAGACCAGTGCATTGGCATATGGCAGCTGTTGGCGGGACAAGTGAAGTGTTCAGTAGCGTTGGCGGTCGGATCAGGTAATATGTTTATGATTTCTCGCATTAGAGCAAGCTTTGGTCCCTCTGTACAGGTGTTAGTTTCCTTGTTCAAGCTCAAGCGACTTCATCTCACGACTCACCCTTGCCAGAGCCAAATGACCAACCCTTCAAGGCAAAAGACTTTGCCACCGTCACGTAAGCCGTGCCGTTGTCATTTGCAGTCTGAATCGAAGGGAAGTCGATGATCTGCTGAGTGAATGGCTCAAAAGCCAATGCGAGTATCGTCAAGGCTGCACCCAAAGCACCCAGCCCAGTCGCATGACGTCGTATTTTGATGAGATACATCAATGATCCCCAAGGACCGCGACTCGCATCATCGTACGTTTGAAGGTGATTGAGCGTAGTATCTCGTCTCTCGAAGTGGTTCCACTTCAATTGACTGATACCATCGGCAAGCGCGAGCAGCAGCGCGGAACGAGCCAGGGTCGAGAAAATGGCGACTAAAGAATTGATTTGGATAGGAAGTTTCCACGAAGAAAGAGGTTTTCGATCCATGACGAAGAGCATGGCTAGTATGACGACCACTGCAAGCAAGCTTGTGATGATGGCACCCAGCTCCCACCACCAACCGAATCGACGAAGAGATTCAACGGATGGTGCGGTCTTTGTTCCGAAGAGGCCTTTTTGTGGCGTTTCTCCGGGTAACTCATCATCGGGAAGTTGTCTCTTCTGTTCCGTTCCACGTACAGCGATGCGAGGTTCTGCATGTCTGTCCTGATCTGTAAGAGCAGTGTAACTTGTTCCTTGAGAAGGCGTAAATTGTCTCAGGTGCGAATTCTCCATAGCTATGGTCTTCCCCTAAGAAAATGAAATCGAGAGACTATGAAGCGAGAAAGGTGAACTACACCACGGAATACATAGCTTGCTCGCAGCAATGACGTTTCGGCCCCCAATCTCACCAGCCTCGCATAGCTGGAACGAGTTAGACTGCGAGGCTACTCATGCGGGGGTTATATTGGTCTTGGAGCAATCAGCGAAACATCTAATGTTGACCTGACCACCATGCCGGGGATTCATTCAGGTTGGAAAGTGCTACAGAGCTGCGACTCTCCTCGTCTAGCACTCACGCTATGCTGATGTGCATGGCAACAAAGGCCTATCAATTCCACTAACGCTCATGGAAATTTTACTAAATGTCAGCAAACATAGGAAATTGTGGTGATGCTGACATGCATGAGTTGGGATTTGGTTGGTATTACCCCCTTGCTGCAGCTGGCGGGCTACTCGTAATCCGCGCTATGCCCCACCACAGTCCGTCATTGGCTACATGCATCCACCGAGCAATCGCGGCCATGCTATATCTCTGATGCTAAAAACTGGACTTCTTATCTAGCCAGAATCGCTCTCCTACCTATAACTCCGACGTGCTGCATACCATCTGGGACCTCGCGCTCAGTTCGCCAAATCAGATTCGACCTGCTTCGCCGCCACAGCCTCAACATCCATCTTCTCAATCTTCTCCCTTTTTGAAACTTCCGACTTCTCCTTGTCGTCCCCTTCCAATCCTTTCACAACCGCCGGACCCCTTCTGACAAAATTAACTGCACCCTGCGGCACAAACCCACAATGCATATACACTGCTCTCGCCGTCGGTGCAGACTCCAGATATAAAGGCGTGACAGGTTCCGTACTATCCGCCTGCTCGATCGCCCAACTCAATAGTTTCTTCCCCACACCTCGTCCCTGGTACTTGGGCCAAGTAATCAACGGCGCAAGATACCAATGTCTTTCTTCCCCAAAGATCTCCTTCCTCGTATCGTCGTCCTTGGCAAACTGCTTACTCCACGCCTCGTCGTCGGTGTGACTCCACATTTCGTCGACTTCTTCATCTGTCCAACCCATCTTCTCTTTCCAGCCGTAGTGGTCGATTGCGCTGCGGCGGAACATGTTGTGGATTTCGGGGTTACCCGGGGACATCCAGCCTGCTACGCCGATGGTTTCGTTGGTAGAGGTAAGGACTGCTTTTATCCATTTCATGTGTTCGTAGTCAAGGGATGGAAGTAAGCGCTTTGCCATACGCTGGATGCGGATGTTCTCGTCGGCTGGACGTAGCGCTAGAGGTTCTTTCTTGTCCCACCAATCGACTGGGAAGGCAGCGTACAGGCCTTCTGCCTATCAGAAACTGTCAGATCTGATCCAATGGTGCTGGCTTAGAGAATGTACTATTTTCATTGCGTCGCTTGCGTCACATTGTTTGAGTGTGATTTCGGAATCCGCAAAACGCTTGTCTGGCTCGGTGGGTAGTGTTTGAAATCCATCTGGTCCTGTTGGTATCTTGATGAACTCGGCCTTTACTTGTGACATGGCTGAAGTTTCCTTCTTAATTACTATGAGATGTGGAATTGTGAAATAGAAGTTAAGGATGCAGATAAATAAGAAATAAGACGATCAACGCAACAAGTATATGTAGTCACCTGAAACCCGTGCCACATGCATCAGTTGACTCAGAGCATCCTGCGGCATATTGTTGATCGGAGTTAGACCAGAGGAGGAACAGATGGGGCCTTTCCGTGCTTCGCTAAGCAGGCAGGATTGTGGCGCAATTAGCAAGTACATCATCGAGTCCGGAATTTGCTCCCCACCTGCCTGATCGGTCGTCAGCAAGGCGCGTCTGGGCCAACATCAGGCGCTCTGCTTCTGAGTAACATATTCAGTCATATAACCCAGGACTATCAGAAAGCACAAACATGGGAGAACTTGCGGCAAGGCCGTCAGTGGTGATCGATCACAGAATGCCGGACCAAATATAGCAGATATTTTGAAAATACGAGGGTCGTGATTGTGGAGTCAATACACCACAGCAATCCCAATTCGTAGTGTCAGTATCGAGACACTATTTTGGCAGAGGTCTCGAAGTCTGTCTTTTGACAGGAGCTCTGGTGACTGGCTTTGCTAGCCTTACCGGTGCCTTTCGAGCAATCAATGGCCTCTTGGACCCCGTCTTCGCCTGTTGTGCCTCTTGCGCTTCAATGGTCTGCTCCTGAATTCTCGCTGCGACCTCTTCCCATACACCCGGGACACCCGTCTTGGTCGTAAAGAATCGCCCTTCCTTAACAAAGAACTTGAATCGCGGCTCATTGACTACCTCCCACATCCTCTTCATGATGCCCTTTGCGCGCTGGCGCTTCGCCCAACCTGCCGACTTAGGTAGCTCGATGTTAGCTAATCGGAACCTTGCCGGAGGTAGTGCTCGCAGCTCATGGATAAAGGCTGTAGTATGTTTGCGGAAAGGGAAGATTCGCAATGTCACAAACTCCAGTTTCGTATTTGCAGTGTTTCTTGGGTTGCTCCTCAGGGTGCTCGCGAAGTGCGATAGGTCTTTTCTGCTGCGCCTTGCATACTCTGGAATCTGGAGGAAGACCTGGTGGACGAAAGGTGCAGTGACATATGCTAATGTCAATGTGGGAATTGTACCCAGGATGCCAACTGGTACTCGTCAGATCTCAAGCCGTGACGTCAAACACACAAGTAAAGTATTGCGCAAAGAATTACTTCGTCACAACATGACATGAAATCGTTGTTTCTGCCGCAAAACGCGCACATCGACAGGGCATGGTAGAAGAGGCACCACGCTCATCCCTAAGGGAAGTTGTTAAAAACTCACCCAACACGGCTTGAAGTTTCCGGACTCTAGGATCAGGCTGATTTTCGTTGTTCCACAAGGGCGGCACGCCGAAGACGAGTGTTGTTCCGAATTGAAGCAGGGCCATTGCTTTCCAGAAAGAGATCCATGTTGTTCGCGTGTCTCCAGCATCATAGATCAAGAGCCGTGATTTGTACTCTGCGCGGATATCAGTACAACCATATTAACTTAGTTTCGCTCTCGTACTTTGGGCCTTCTCTCCGGGCTTGGCTATTTCGCTGGCCTGGCCAGACACGTGCAGCTTAGGGGATGTCGAAAACTTCTTTCGGCAGCTTCTACACACAAATTGAGCTACTCGTGGCCCAATTGTTGGTCGAATGCCATTTCTGAGTGCTGCTGTACTCTGGAAGGACTTTGCGAATGCGGAAATTCGTGGCTGCATCATGTTTGCTGGACGATGTCAAAATCTTGGAGTACGTGTTGGGAGACTGCCCTTCGGCTAAACTTGCTTCGTTTGGCTTGGCAGTCTCTCACGCTGCTTTCTACACGCATGGGTCGCTCATCCTTCACCTCTAAACTTCGCTCAATTTACCCTCCTTCCGAATACGTAGTTCGATATTACGTCCCTTTGTTTTTCAGGCAGTCTAGTTCGCATTGTGTATACAGCATCTTAGCCGCCAAATGCACTAAGCCGCTTCAATTTCAGTCAACAGCCTTATGCAATCCACATAGGTGCTCGAGGAGGAAACAAGTCGGGCTCCTCTAGGTTTCAAAGTAACTACGAGCTCGCAGCATCGCTCTCGCCAGCATGCACAACTTTCCTCACTTGATTGACTACCCCAAGATTATCACGTGCGCTTCGGCGACACTCAATCGGAGATATTACCCGAGCCTAACCGGTGATGCTTGAGACCACGAATCATCCCCACACATATTCACCGGACCCTGGCTCGAAGATGCGCGGTGGTTGTCTTCCAGCCTGTTTCTCTTAGTCGTCAATTCGGAAGGTGCCTCACAGCTTTATGTGAGCAAACGCGGAGATGCTGCTCAGATACGCGCTCCCGTCGCTCGTCTCGTTCTCCCTGGCAGCTGCGTACCACGTTCTCAGCGACGAGACTCTCAAGAATCTTCCAGGACCTGGCGATGACTTCGATATAAAGAAAGGGTCCCTACTGGCGCCCATACTAGTCCCCAGGGTCTCCGGGACTGAAGGCAATGCGGCTGTAAGACAGCATTTCGTGGACTTCTTCACATCACAACTTCCAGACTGGAGATTAGAGCTGCACAACTCGACCTCGACGACCCCCGTCAGCAAAGGCAGTGAAGTGCCGTTTGTGAACATCATTGCGACTCGTGATCCGCCAACAAGCCGCCCTGGAGATGTTTCCAGATTAGCATTGGTCGCCCACTACGACAGCAAGTACACCCCCAAAGGTTTCATCGGAGCCACCGATAGTGCGGCACCCTGCGCGATGCTCATGCACATCGCAAGAAGCATTGATGCTGCTCTGACCAAGAAGTGGGCAGCTAGCGGCGCAGATGATCTAGATGCAGATCACAAGGGTGTGCAGATTATATTGTTGGATGGAGAGGAGGCTTTCCGGAGTTGGACGGATACAGACAGTCTCTACGGCGCTCGGTATGGCTCTGAACATAGGTGATTTCTGCACATGACTGACCAAGTGACAGTGCGCTTGCAGAGGACTGGGAGTCGACATTCCACGCAGCGGCGTCGACATACCGTACGCCTCTAGACTCGATCGAATTGTTCCTCCTTCTCGATCTGTTAGGTTCAAAGGGTCCTCGCGTCCCATCGTACTTCAAGACCACCCACTGGGCATACAAACATATGGCTCTGGCCGAGGACCGCCTACGAACAATGGGCATGATGAAGTCATCGCCCAATCACGTCGAAAAGAGGGAAGGGAGGGAAAACAAAACACCACGAGAGGAGCCTCGTTTCTTGCCAGAGGCCAACAAGGGCGAAGATGCATTCATGGGCGGGTTCGTGCAGGACGATCACGTACCATTCATGGCGCGTGGGGTCGAAATCTTGCACATCATACCCACTCCGTTTCCGAGAGTGTGGCACGAAATGTCGGATGACGGCGAGCACCTCGACATGGACACTGTAGAGGACTGGACAAAGTTGGTCATGGCATTCACAGGAGAGTGGATGGAACTGGAAGGCTATTTCGATCTCAAGGATTGGAAGCGAGAGGTAGACACCGCAAAGTCGGAGCTGTAAGTAGTCTCTGCGAACCAGAATGCATGTATGTTAACACATCGTAGTGAGATACCCTAGATTCGCGAATTATTAACAATGCTCGAAATTACTCATGGCCTCACAATGCTCTATGTTTCGCTTTGTCTTGAAGAGATGTTGATTCGTAGGTTATGAAGTGCTGAACTTGAGACAAAGGACAGAGCCAACTCAAATCCCCGAAAGCCAGTATGGAGCGTCTTGCCTTTCAACCTATATGTAACAAAGACAGCACACTTTTTGTGCCCTCAGAGACATCAGATCACCAATGCACGTGTTCAGCACTTGCTACCCAATCGTCAACGCATCTGCCATCATCGTCAAGTTTCTCGTGTCTCTTCTCAAGTCGCATCGCAATAAAACATTGTCTCAGATCACCAGTACAAACATTCTATTTCTTCCCCAAACATGCCGAAGGGCAAAGCAAAAAAGGATAATCCTGATCTGTACCAGGGTTCTCCAGAACCACAGGAACCCAACATGGCCCCACAAGCTATGGCTCACCGACGCGGCGGCAAGCATCGAGTTAAGAGCGCAGACTTGACGAATTCCAAATATGACGAGTTTAGCTATGCTGAGGTTCTCCAATTGGCCAAGGAGCGCAACATCTACCGCAAAGATATGAAGAAGAAGGAAATGGCCATGGCGAACAAGCAGTTCGATGCAGATGAGCATAGCCGTCAACGGGCGGCTGTCATTGATCAGAAGAAGCGGGAGCAAGAGCGTAGAAGGATCCAACAACAAAAAGACGATGAGAAGCAAGCAGCCATTCGAGCGAAACACCTAAGAGCGATGGAAAAAGAAAAGCAGAGGGCAGAAGGCGAAGAAGTCAGTGACGAATCTTTAGACGAAGACGATATAGACGCCGAACATGAGCGACTCATCGATGGCGACGAATACAAGCAAGAAAATGTCGGCCAACTTCTCAGTGACGACTCTTGGGACAGCACATCAACAGAGTCAAGTATATCAACGGAGACTCAAACTATTGAACCGGATTGTAGATTGCGACTCTACGAGTGGCCAGAGTGGCCGCAAGGAAGAACAATGCTGTCGACCAATTTGGGCGCAACGTCAGACTCAGTGACAGCCTCTGATTCAGACTCGGATGAGTGGCACCGTGTAAAAGTACCCTACGCACCGATCAAGGTCATTACCACCAAAAGCAAGCAGAAGCTTTTTCTCCCAGGTCAAACGTATCCTCCGGGTATACAGCCAGACTTCGTACCCACACTCTCACAGCACACACGAAATGCTGCTCACAATGGCGTACTACTCGGCGTTTTGCGCAAGGCTACGATCGAGCGAGCATCAGAATGGGCAACGCGTACCCAGATTCAGAGCGCGACGGCGATGATATTTCTCAGCCTGCCGCCTAGAAACGAAGCTAAGAACCTAGCGGAGACATACGACAAGTGGTACCTGGAGAACCGCAAGCTTCTGCGCGTCAAAGCAAGAGGCGACGGTGCGTCGGCAAATCGTACAAAACGGCATACACAAAGATTTAGGAATAAGGCGAAGAAGTTTGTTGAGATCTACGAAGCATCCCAGTATCGGCCGTTGGCGGTATGCTATGTCCCATCATATCTGGACTACGACAAGCGACATGGTGGCACCGAGAAGCGCATTGATGGACATTGGGGACTGGACAAGTTGTTCTACATCCGCTTTCCTGGGTGCGACCTACCCCATTACTACTTCTGGGCCCGACCGGGTGAGTGGAGTGACCCTACAGTGCACAATCCAAATTGGGATGCCACGAGAGTACAGCAGAATTTATCTCCCCCAAGCGCCTGCGCTCATATCTCGTTCAACCCGCAAAATAGCGATTATCGACATGTACGAAGTCACTCACGCAAAAGGCCCATGGCATCTTCTCTGCACTCTTGGGCGAGAGTACAAAATCCATACGCTACCCCCCCTATCCCTTCAGCATCTTCCAGCGCCTTCGAGACCGCCCTGGCCACGATAGAACACAAACTCTACACCAACGGTCTCGCCTTAACACTATCCTACTACCGCAAGAAATGGCTAGCATCCAACAAACACTCCGCCTGGCAAGAATTCACCCGCTTACTCCCATCCCTCTACCCAAGCGGCACCATGCCACGCGTCCCCCCAGCCATCGGCGCAACAACCGAGCACTCCCTAGCCTTCAAAATCGCAACAATAGATACCCTCGACCACAATGAATCTACACCGCTCCTTCCCTTCCAGGGCGACGAAGCATGGACACAAAATGACGACGCATACTGGGATCTCGTCCAGCCCCCGACCACCGAACCCGATATCCACGACCAACTCGAACGTCGTTGTGAAACTGATGTAGAACCAGATGCACTGTATCGTCGTGCGAGCATTATACCGAATCATCACGTTGACCCGGATCAATGTACAGATAGCAATAACTTCTCGAAATGGCTCTCGCAGATCAGTCCTGTGTACGGGCCCTGGCCTGTCCCTGGTATCCCATCTACCCCCGGCTTCGACGAGTGGAAGCGCCATGGTCCCGGTGTTGTGGGGAGAAATCAGGATATGCAGCGTGTAGACGAGCAAGTCGAGACGCAATGTCCATTCTGCACGCTGAACTGGACGGGGATGAGCGCTGCAAAAAGAGCAGCGCATATGTGGTCGCACGCTTCCGGTCATTCTAGTTTCACCGCACCCACGAGAGTCCTAGGAAACCCGTATACTCCTCCTACCACCCCGCTACCTCCTGGCTCCCACGCTCTCTACCCAATCTTTATAAACGACACCACCATCCCCCTCAACCAAATCCTCACCGCCCTCCACCGCAGAAAAAGCGCATCGACGTTATCGCACAGCCTCCCTTCCTCACCAGCTCCCACGCCCTCAGACTCACGACCCAGGAAAAGGCGGAAACTGGAAAACCCAATGTACGTCGAACCTCGCGTTTCAGACGAAGAAGACGAGTCTGTGTGGCGGAGGAGCGTTGAGATGCCAGCGAGGAAGCGGAGGAGGGTTGGTGGTCGGGGTGTGGGTGGGGGGTGCGATGATGGAGATGGGGATGGAGGTGGTGGGAAGAGGATGAGGATGGGAGCAGTGGCGCGGGGTTGGGGGGAGGGAGGGCTGAGGAAGGGATGTGGCGATGGGGATGGAGATGGGGGGAGGAAGAGGAAGAGGTCACGTGATAGGGATGGTGTAGAGGACAGGGTGTGTAAGAAAGTGAAGAGTGTGGTGCGAACTAATGGAGAGAGGGAAGAGGGAGGGGAAGTTGTGAAGTGGTGTGTTGTCATGTGAAGTTACGACGATCTATACAAGTCTTACATAGTAATTGAGGAAAATACACACGCACACACACACACACACACAGACACACACTCTGATTTGTCCCTGACTAGACGAGCGTAACATATGCCCACTCGAATCCCTCCATAACCAAAACCTCGCCCTTCATAATACCATGCGTATACGCTTCTCCAAGCATCTCCCACCCATCCTCGTCCCCCAACCTCCTCACAACAAACGGCACGCAAGCCCCCTCAAACACCACAATCCGATCTCCCTCCCTCGCACCCCTCGGTACAAGCGCATAGTATCCCATCTCCGTGATCGCAAACCTCCGCATCTGCATCGCCGCTCTCATCGCTAGATCCAGATCCTCTAGTGTTTTCGCGGGCTTCCTGGTACGCAGACTGTTGAGCGTGAAGAAGCCTTTTTTGCGACGAGGTGTGTACGTCGATTCTTGGCCTGGGAGGGAAGGCTCAGGCGTGTTGTGTTGGCCTAAGGAAGCATCGAGAATGAGGCTGAAGACTTCGCTGTGGTCCTTGGTAGGAGGGGATACCGTAGTGCCGTCGCGGCCGGCGATTAGCGTATTGAAGAAGGCGTCGTAGGGCGTTGTGTCTGGTACGGGATATGTGGTACCAGATGCTGTTCTTTCTATCAGATTGAAGTAGTATACGATGTATGCGTTTCCTGACTCCAGGTCATCAATGTCGAGTTTTGGGTCCGGGTTCACAGCGCCCAAATGCTTGATGGTGTCGAAAATTTTCCCAGGCAATGTGAGCTTGGTCTCGTTGTGGCTCAATACGTATTTTCTTGTCTTGCTAGTATATCTTCCACCAGCAGAGTACAGGTTCCAAGCCTTGGTGGAGTAGCCCAACGCTTGTGTCACGCGAGGTGCACTCCAATCGGGTACCCAGGAAGGCTTGAATGGTACGCCATGATCGATGCAGCTCAAAAGCTCATACACCGTGTTGGGCAACTGCGAAAGACAGGCTTGGTGATACACCTCCCTAGCTGAAACATTAGGCGAATAGTCGGGTATGATATTTGCTTCTGCCAAGCCGAGAATTCCATATATCTTATCCTTCGGTTCCCATGCTTGAGCGTAACGTGTAGACACGAGAATATTCAGAAGGTACTCTTTCTGCACCAGGGTCTGGTTCTGTACGCGATCTGATTGTATCGAGTTGACAGTGAGTGCACCTCGAGGTGGTATCGACAACGCGCTCTCCGCCGTAGGAAACAGTTCATCCAGTGCATTGGAACTCATAATCCACTGCAAAAGTCCCGAGTCTTTCAGCTGATAACACCATGCTGCAAAATCGTCCCAGCATGCTACGGCTGCTCCACATGCCAGGAACAGATGTCGCGATAGCACAGCTTCTTGGATGGTCCATAGTCTTGTGAGCCATGGGCGACGGAAAAGTTGGCGAATAGCCCACCAGGATCGATCTGTTGGAGGTGGGAAATCCAATCGCTGGAAATCAGCAGTGGTAATCCGGGCCTCGCTGCTCTGCAATCTCGCATATATCGTTTCTAATGCGTCGAAAGCAAGCACTGGATCAGAGCCGTCGTCATCACCTAGCCAGATGAACGTGTTTGTCGCCTTTCGATAGATCTGGCCCATGAGCGGAATCTGTTGTACCTTCTCCGCTACATCTGGCTGGTCTTCAGATGTCGTCAATTACAAGCGAGAATCACTGAGGTTGAGAACGTACTAATGCAAATCTGGTCGATCCAGAGAAACACACTATGTGATGTCGATCTGAGATATCGCAACGCACTCGCAAGGGTGCTTGTTATTGCCACGTCGATTCGCTCAAAGGTGATGACCTTGTCGAATACTGGCGGGCCCCATGTATAGCTGAGTGCCGTGTACCACACCGGATTTTCGGTGGCAAGCGATACAGCATGATTCGTTTCTCTAGTCCAGGTCAAGCTTCCGTTATTCAACGATCGAGTAGAGTGTGTGAAGTCAATGTTCACCACTTGTAAAGTCCCTCGAAGCGGGGCTTCCGGCTCACCAGGCAGCAACTCCAGGACGCGAATCTCGCCATCAAACAAAGGCCCGTATAGACTCGCATAAGACTCGCGCTTCGAAAGTTGCTTGTGAAATGCGGCGCGCTTTGTTGTGACAAAGTGGCGAAGCTCGGTTTGTGCTTGTTCGTCCAAGATGCCAAGTGGACCGCTTGGTCCTTTGGTATCTGCGACCCTAAAGATAGACGTCTTTGCGAGTGCCGAGTAGAAGCAATTGCAGTCATCTGAATACTTGCGGTCACTACATTAGGGACCACATAGACGTTTCTGCGATGGGTTCCTACCTTGATCGTTCAGCATACACGCACAAGTCGATGCGTGCTCGATATGGTCATACGATGTGTTCAAATTAGCCATGATGAGTGTTCGTGTAGATGATCTAGTGGTGTGCGATAACGGAGTGTGAGCAAAGATGAGATTGAGAAAGATGTGAGGTTTACAGAGTAAGCAGGTCTTGGCGTGGGGGCTGAAAGGGAAGGAGCATTCGAGCAGCCACACAATGATTACAGAGTCCATTTTGACTATATCCAGCAGTTGTCAGCTTGGTCATACGACGTAAGGATGGGCCGAGGTGTCCATACAATATGATCCTCCTGTCACCCAGTTGCTCCCACGGTAGCCATATCGCTAATTGAGCCGTTGCGCTACACTGGGTTTGCTCCTGCTGCGTGAATCCAAAGCGCCCAAACACCAAATGCTATGTCCGTCAATCTAGTCCAGAGAATTTCAAAATGCCATGCCCCTTTGCCTGCTTGCCCTTGTTCCGCTTTCTCTTCCTGCGCTTCCCTTTGGATTCATCGTCGTCGCTGCTGTCTTGGGCCTCGTCGCTATCATCATCGTCCTCGCTCTCGTGAGCACGCTTGCCGTTTGCCGTGTTCTCTTCATCCTCGTCGTCCTCTTCTGCCTCGGCTTCATCAACATCCTGCCACGTCGACTCGCCCCAGACTTTGACTGTCTTCCCGCCTCCACTGATCATCCTGCCGTAGACATCGAAGCCTAAACCAATGACGCCCTCTTGAGATAGCTCGTCATGCTTGAGCTCCCCAACAATGTTGTTTGGCCCGATCTTGGCGAAGCGCATTGTGCCATTTCCCATGCCGACAGCGACGATCTTGCCTCCAGGTCCGACACCGTCGGGGAGCAGTGCAAGGGCATCCAAACTCTCGCCGCCTCCCTTGGAGCGGTCGATGACAATGCGCTCGTCTTGATCGTCCCATACTCCGCGTTCCCACAGGGTGAGCACGCCATTGCCAGCACCGACAATGACCTTTTCGCCTACGCTGGTGCCCTTTTTGGAGAGACCGCCAACAATGACGGAGCTGAGGAGCTCTTCGTCTTGATCTTCACTGCGGACCATGACGCCCCTCCGCAGGTCGGTGACGGCCAGCGTGCTTCCACCCGTGGTGACCCATTGCTTGCTGAAGCCGCTGGTGCTGGCTGCGGTGGCAGGGAGGGGCGTGAGGGAGGAGATGTAGTCGTCGTGGGGGTGGTGTGTGTTTTCTGGCTTGAGCGAGGAGTTGCCGCCGAGGTCGCGGATGTCGTAGATGTGGAGGGCGGACGAGTCGGTTGCGAGGATGAGGGACTGGGGGGAGAGGGCGTGGACGAGCGTGGGGGCGTCGATGGCATTGTTGGCGCTGCATGGTGTCAATGATACTCGTACACCAGTCTTGTATATATATATACATATATATATATATATATATATTGGCAGGTTTTCTTACGGATCCAGCGGTACGGCAATCTTAGCGACGACCTGGCCCGTCATCGAGTCGGCAATCTTGACGATGCCATCGGTGCCCGACGAGTACAGGTGGCCGCCGTCGATGCTGTAGCCCAGGGTGCGACAGCTGCCCTTGTGTCGCCGCGTCTTCCAGGCCGTCTCAATGTGGCCGAAGCCATTCTCCGAGGCCAAGGTGGTGTCGTTGTCGCTGTCGTCGCTGGCGCCCGGCGGCAGCCTGTAGCTCTGCACGTGGCCCGACGCCAGTCCCACGGCCACAATGGGCTCTTCGGGATGGATCGCCTGCGCAAACAGGTCGTGATCCAGCGGGATGGCACACACGTTTTCAAACATGTTGGGCGGCTTGTCAATGCTGTGGTGGCAGCAGGACCGCGCACACTGGTTGCGACGCATTGCGACAGCTTCAACTTTTTTGTGGAGCTAACACGAGGAGCCGCTTGTGAGGGCCCCGGGGGGCAGGTGCTGCCGAACAGCTCCCCGGGCTTGGCAGGTCCGACCACGTGCTTCCGTACTGACATGCCCGCATTTGGAACGACAATTGGGACGATACACCTACCATTTATACACTGTTATACCCATCTAGCGGCACAACCACCCAAAACATTGCACAAGCCCCATGTTCGTGCGATGGTGGAGGAGACCCTTCCCCTCAGCGTGTACACGTGCCGACATCTCCCACGGTATGCCTACAAGCAATGCCAGCTCGTGCGGGGTGGGCTATAGGTGTAGGGTATCCTCATCAATAATGCACGTGGCAAAGTACAAGCTAGCTCACATCAGCCCATGCCCAGACCATGATCAAGATCAAAGCAATCTGACAAAGCTTCCTTCGCCGATGTACTGTAGCGTTTCCAAATTCCATGCGACTGAACATGGTGATGTCACAGCAAACTAGTAGGCCCGAATCGAGATAGAGTGGGCCCCATCAACATCATGAACCACTGCCATCGCGTCACAACATGCGCACGCCTTCCGATCTTGTTTCACTGGCCACAACATGACTCTAGAACACGGCTTATACATCACACGCTAAATGGCTGCGGGCGGGAAAAAGGCATGAACACTGCACGCTGCTCCAATCATGATTGCGCTGTTGTCATTGCCGATAAAAGTACCATCGACTTTTGATCGCGCATCTGGCGATTTACCATCTCACGCATGGGAGATCTAGCCTAACACGCATAAGCCTTATGGCTCTGCCTGGACAATCCGCGGTCTCGAGGCGTCATCGAGCATCTGTCGCGCTAGGTGCTCGCCGCGCTCTCGATATTCAAGCGGCGTAGAGGTGGACTGGTATAAGAGAGCGCCTTTGACGCCTCTGACATCTGATTGCAATCCAAATGTTAAGCACATTATCTTCACTACTACCCAATATGACTCCACATGCCAACGACTCGAATGGCCAGGCCAATGGTCACACCAATGGCTACCCTACCAATGGTCACGGTGCTGATGGCCCAACTGGCACAAAGACGGGAAACCTCTTCCGCGATTACGCAGATGACCGCAATGCCACATCTGAGGATGTTGTTTACACCACTGCCAACGGGTAAGTGCTTGCTGTTTGCGCGCTGTGGTCGCGGTAATGGCGGACTGTGAGGGGGCAACTCCTGCGAAAGCTATTCCATCATCCACAACGCCCGACTCTCCACTACTTTGAACATTATTAACATCATCGACAGAGTTCCATACCCTCACCCATATGAGACTCAACGTGTCGGCGAGAACGGCCCACTCCTTCTTCAAGATCACCACCTGATCGACTTGCTCTCCCACTTCGATCGTGAGCGCATTCCAGAGCGTGTCGTCCATGCCAAGGGAGCTGGTGCCCACGGCACATACACGACCACCGACTCGCTGGAGGATTTGTGCCTAGCACCTCTCTTCCAGAAGGGTCAGACTTGCTCGGTCACCGCACGCTTCAGCACTGTCGGTGGCGAGTCTGGATCCCACGATTGCGCCCGTGATCCTCGTGGATTCTCCGTCAAGTTCCGCACGCAGGAAGGAAACTGGGATGTTGTTGCCAACAACACTCCCGTATTCTTCCTGCGTGATCCGGCCAAGTTCCCCCACTTCATCCACACACAGAAGAGGTCACCACAGACCCACTTGACCCACGCCGATGATTCTACAAACTTCTGGGACTACGCATCACAAAACCCCGAGTCAGTCCATCAGTTCATGGTACTCTTCGGCGACCGTGGTATTCCAAAGGGTTACCGTAAGATGCACGGCTACCACGGCCACACCCACAAGCTTCTGAACAAGAACGGCGACTGGGTATACATGCAGCTCCACTTCAAGAGCAAGCAGGGAGTAGATTTCATTACACAAGAGGACTCGCACAACTACGGTCCTGACTTCTCGACCAAGGATCTCTTCCAGTCTATCGAGAAGGGTGATTTCCCAGGCTGGGATGTCATGGTACAGACCATGACCGCCAAGGAGGCAGAGGATCTATGGGAGAACCAGAAGATCAACGTCTTTGATCTCACGCACGTCTGGCCCCAGAGCCAATTCAAGCTTCGCAAGGTCGGAGAGTTCTTCCTCAACGAGAACCCACAAAACTACTTTGCTGAGGTCGAGCAAATCGCATTCAACCCTGCGCACTTGATCCCTGGTATCGAGCCTTCTGCCGATCCAGTCCTCCAATCCCGTCTCTTCTCTTACCCCGACGCACACCGTCATCGCGTTGGTGTAAACTACCAGCAACTCCCCGTCAACGCCCCCCGCGTCCCTTACCGCATGGGCAACTTCCAGCGTGACGGCAACATGGCCTTCTACAACCAAGGGTCCCGCCCCAACTACCTCTCCTCCATCCAGCCAATCTCCTTCCGTCCCCGCACCGTCGACCTTGACAAGCTACACGGCCAGTTCACCGGCGATGCCATCACCTTCCTCTCCGAGATTCGCCCGGAAGACTTCAACGCCCCCCGCGCATTGTGGGAGAAGGTCTTCGATGACGACGCAAAGGAGCGCTTCATCAACAACATCACCGGACACATGGAGAACTGCACCGACAAGGAGATTATCAAGCGCCAGATTGGTATCTTCCGGGAGGTCAGCGAGGACATTGCGAGCCGCATGGAGAAGGCGACCGGACTCAAGGGGTACAACGGTATCAGTGAGTTGAGGTTCAATGGAACTCACAATGGAATGACCAAGGAGGCCAAGTTGAGGGTTGCGAATGGCATGGATGGCATCAGCAAGAAGTATGCTGAGAAGAACATTGCTAACGGTGCGCCGAGGGCTGGTGTGCACGCGGATATGATTGAGGGAAAGTAGATGGGGGTCTGGAGAAAAAGGAGAGAATGATACCACTGAGATGCTTTATGAAGTACGGATAAGATAGTTATAGCTAGTAATTGACACCATCGGCACGTCTGCCTATTAAACCTTGATTCTCCAATTGTAATCTGTTGCATGTTCGAACGTGGTAGACATTATCCAAGCCTGCTTGATTGCTACAACTAATTCGTGTGTGAAGGGACAAGATTGATCTCGCTGGCATTTGCCCAGTCCCACAAGACTTGGCATTGGGTGAGGCGAACTATTTATTGTAGCAGCTTCCCTGTTGAGTCTCGCCCCACGAGCGAGCGAGCGTAGCATTGCCTGTGCACCGTGACCCAATGCGACATTCCCAGATGCGATTCTATTGTACTGCGTGTGTAATGCAGAATGCTGATAGATGATGGTCGTGGTCTACTCTATCGGGCCAAGTGGAGATGGTCGATGAAATCATGTTTGTTTTGTGACGCCGCTGGCGACTTTCGGCACAAGCACGCGCTACCCCTCCAGAAATAGCCAAGCGACTTCTCCAGCTGTCACCGCCATTGAGAACCTGCCAGCACGTTGCGTTGTGACCTGCGCCTTTCCTCCTCAAAGTACCCGTCCGTCCTCGACTGCACAGTGGGAATGCTCGCACCGACCTCACATCACCCTTTGCCAGCCTCTCCCGCCCCCATGGCCCCAGTCTCCCCCCCAGGCGGCCCCTGCACGCTGGGTTGCTGGTGGAGTCACGTGCCGACCGCCGTACAGCTAGCGGTTATTCACCAAAATGACGCTTTGGTGCTGCTGGGCTCGCGTCTGGCGGGCTAGGAGGACTCGGCCATTTTCCTCCTCACGCTCCAAGCTCGTGTCTGCGCCTGCCGCATTGCCCCCCTCTCCCTCTCGCTCGCACGCCCCGTCGACGCTGCTCGCTGGCCGCAGACTATGTTCCTTTCACACCTCGGAATCCTCCGCCCATCCTTGTTCCGGTCGCTTGTCGCTCTGTGAAGCTCGTGGGAGCTTTTGCCCGCTCTCTCCGCACGCTTCACCAGCGCCGCCATTGCCCTGCACCCGCCCGCACCTGCACTGCTCGCACGCCTGCCATCGCGCCACAACATCCTCTAGCGACGCCGAAGCCTCTCATCCCAACAATCCCCCCGCCTGTCACCATCCCAATTCGGCCCCTCCCACCAGCTCTCCACCTGGGCCGGGCGCAGGTCGACAGCGACGCGCACACCACTAGCCAGCTTGTGCCCTTGATCCCGACTCACATACTCTCGCCGCCTTCGCGATACGTCCTGCCATCATTGCAGACGCAATGTCACCACGTCGCTCGTCGCGGGCTCGCACCACCCAACCCCCGCCAAGTGTCGCAACAGCACCCAGCGTCTCCTCGTCGTCCGTCTCCTCTGGCCGCACCGAGCGAGGCTCACGACCGACCCCCAAACAGTCGTCGCCGCAGAAATCGTCCACGCCGCACTCGCTCTCCTCCGAAGAGCCCGAAGACCTCTCTCGCAGCGCGCAGCTCGAGCCACCGCTGACCCGACGCCGCACGCGCGAGCAGGACAACGACGAAGACGACTCCACCAAGCTCGACGACGACCTTGATGACGAAATGGCCGAAGAAGACGAAGTCACACGCTGCCTCTGTGGCTTCCAAGATTACCCGGGTCCGCCATCGGATGCTGGCAAGTCTGCTTCTGCCCTGTCTGATCCTGATGCTCAAGGTGACGATCTAGGTGGTCTGTTCATCCAATGCGACATCTGCAAAGTCTGGCAACACGGAGGCTGCGTTGGCATCATGGAAGAGGCCGCCAGTCCAGACGAATACTTCTGCGAAGAGTGCAGAAAAGACCTCCACAAGGTCATGACGAGTTCGAAGGGGTAAGTCAATTGTCCAATTAGCTTTCCTGTCACTGTCAGAAATGTGTGTCTCGTCAGACGCCTTCAGAGGTCTGCGCCACGACTCTAGACATGCACTTTAGCACGACTCAATCGCCCATAGCTCGTCGTACCCATCGGATTAAGTCCGTCGCTAACAGCAGCGTGCGATAGTTGGAAATACTCTCGCTACATCCCAGTCTACGATCAACAGCAAGGCAAGAACCGCAAGGGTTCCGTCTCGAAAGACCTCGAACGACAGTCCAGCGTGGGAGAAAAGGAGCGCGGCGACCGCAATGACCGCAACGCAAGAGCGAGCGTGGATTCATTCGGCAAACGTCGATCCACAATGAACAGCCGCGCTGCCTACGATGAAGACGAAGTGCTCAGGAAGGTGTTGGAAGAAAGCAAGCATGAGGGTACAGCAGCCTCGGATAGCGGCAATCGCAAGAAGCGAAGCAGAGACGACAGCGAGGAGTGAGTTTGACTCCCCTTCAAACATGCATGCAACAAGCTACAGGCGCTGACAAGCTTTGCGATAGGACAAAGTCCGAAGCCAAACGACAGCGCACAAGCTCACGCTCGCCAAGCGGTTCACCGGTTCTAGAATCAGAGGATGATAGCACAAAAGCCTCCGCGCCAAAGCAAAAACCGCGCGGGGCTGCAGCGAGGAGCCAACGCGATAAGGAACACAGAGACAAGGAGCGCGAAAAAGAGCGCAACGACGCCGCAAACAGACGAAAAGGACGAGCAGAGCGTAGGAAGGGAGACGGTATGATCAGTCATGATAGTTTTGGAGCGTTTGGCTAACAGGTCTCAGAATTGGAAGATTCTGAACCCACCCCACCACCACCTACTATTGAAGAGCCTGCCATGCCTCCTGCAGCGACCGAATCCGCACCACCAGATATTCCCACGGCCGAATTGAAACCTGCTCCTGCGCCACGAAGAGGCGGTCGGCCTCCACAGAAGGCACGCGGGCGGTTAGGCCGGAATCAATATTCACGAGATACAATGCCCGCCGCCAATGGAACTTCTCCCAAGGAGGATAACGCACAATCGCCACAAGCAAGTGCTACGAATGGCGTTAGTAACGGCCATGATAGTAGCGATGGTACGGCAGGGCACAAACCAGCAAAGTCGAAGAATTGGCGGTTGCAGAAGCTGTCATGGAACGACATTCGAAGACCAGCCGGCGCAATGCAGAATTACATTGCACAACGGCAAGTTGAAATGGCCGGCGAGAAGCAAACCTCCATGGCACCAGCTGTACAACCGCCAACCTCTGCGACAACAAACGGGTCGACGCAGCCTGAGCAGGCGACAAACGGCGACAGCGGAGACCTGAACAACTTCAAGAACCTCAGCACAACACAAATGATGGATTTTCTCAGCCGAGACCTCGTACACTGGCAACAAATGATTTCAGAACCCGCGGATAAGTCACCGAAATCGCGGTCATGACACCCGCCACGCCACCACTTCACCTTGACTCTTCTTGTCTCATACTTTCTACTTTCATATTTCTATTTCTCACATCTCAATCATCAAAGTTTTAACCACCGGCCTATCGGGGGCGCGGTCTACAGCAATGCAATGTACGGCATCTTGGGCGGCAACATGACTGTCAAGAGCGGCGTTTATTCTGGGGGGGTTTTTTTTTAAATGTCGATTTCACGCTCTGCGAGGCTGGTTAGGGCTATACGTAGCGTAGCGACTCAATCGTGGAGAAGTGGCAGCAACGGATACCCTCCACTTTTAGCAATCTTTTCTTTAACCCATCCTTATGACTATGCGCGACGTGGGGTTTCACGCGGCTGTTTTGCTTGTACATGGATGTGTGGTGTGCTCTAGTAGAGTATGAAAAGCAAATAAATCACACAAACATGACGATACATTTACACCATCACACAGTGCAAATTCAGAAGATAACGGCAAAACGCAGGAATACGGCATCAAACATTCATCATTCATTCCATTCCCGTCCCCATATCAGATATCCCTCGCTCCCATCCCTTCTCCTTCCCTTCCCCACTCCTTTCCTTCCCTAATCACTCATTCAGCACTCCCAACCTTTACCTCCAGCACCCCCATCCCCGGACTCCCCTTTAACAGCTCCAAAATCGCCCCCAGATTGTCCTCCGTCACAACCGTATATTCTGGCCAGATTTTGGAATCCCGCATCTTGGTGTCCCAGTGCATGCGGAGTTGTTGGATTGTTTCTTTTTGGGCGGAGGGAGATTTGTGGTGTGCCATGAATTCCGCGCAGTTTGGGGATTCGGCAATGGTGGAAGTGATGAGTTTGTTTAGGGACTTTAGGGTCGGTTTGGAGGTGGAGGATGTGTCGAGGGTTATGAATTCGTGGCGGTTGGAGGGGGGGAGGGTGAAGAGGAGGGGGAGGGACATTTTTTTTTTGAGTTTTTGCTTTGTTTGTTTGTTGGTTTCGCGGGGATGTTGGTGTTGGGTGTTGTGGATGGGGTGGATGTTGATGTTGATGTTGTGGATGGTTGTGGTAGTGCTTGTGTATGAATGGTATGGTAGGATATGGCGTATAGGTAATAAGATGTTATGCAGTAGGTTCAACTGTCAGTCGTTACATGGAGCTAGACCGGCGAGCTTATATGTTGTATAGACTGTAGTCTTAAGATAATACGTCAATGCGGGTTGAAAGTTGGAAAATGTGTGGTACGCAGCTGGAGGTGGGGCTACGTCATGGTGGCAGGGGTCGTGAACATGCCCTTGCTGGATCCACCACGCCCACCTCATCATCAGACAGCCCTATCTATCAGGACTGCAGGCATTGTTGATTGTACTCAAATCCAAGTGCGCATGATATCTCATCATATTCTATCTTTTGAGCACATGTCGTAGCTTACAGTGGGGGTAGAAACACAGAACTGGATGGTCGATGCGAGGACGCGAAGCCAGGGGTAATATTCAAACGGTTGGGTTCTTATCTGTGATATTTTATGAGACTTTGACTTCAAGTTTTTGATACAATTGCTAGGATGTTCTGTGGAGAGAGAACGGTTGCGATGATTGCCAAGTATCACGTGAAAAACGCACAGACGCAGGCGAGATGCTTCGCGCGTCGTGTTCTTTAGGCGCGGAATGAATGTCCGACACCCCATCCCTATTTGACTGCTACAGAGGCACACAATATCACACTCGTTCCCAACCCCATTATTCAAGCCGAATACCAACAGAGTCACTGTTCAGACTAGAACAAATGGCCTCACTCGTGGACCTCCCTGTGGAGCTTCTTGACATGGTCTTGTCGGGTTCCACAATTTCCGAGGTCTCGAAATTGAGCCGCACTTGCAAGACACTCGAACTCCAACTAAGGCCTCATGTTTTTCGGAACGTGAGTTGGGACTGGGAGGAAGACGAGCCTTGTCCACCTCTCGTGCCGCTGCTGCGGGCGTTTTGTTTGAACCCGAACCTCGCAACGATGGTCAAGTCCCTGACACTAAGAGGCTGGGGCACTTACCGAGAAGATGTCTGGATACGATGTGCCTACCCAGGTCACTCGCAAAGTCTTGATGACCCATGCGTCTTGAAATTTTGTGATGTGCACCATCTCGAAGAGATCAAGGCTGACCGCAATATGCTACAGCAAGTGAAGAACATTGTGGATAATATCTACCGACCTTCACCGAAGCTATGGATCCAGGAATACAAACGGGGCAACACAAGTACTCTAGCGGCTCTAATACTCAGTCAGCTGAGTAGTTTAGAAACCCTGGATATAGGACTTGGTTGGCTGCATTGCCCAGCCTTTTCGCGGTTCATTCCAGCAATGCTACACCATCAAATCGCTGTTGTGGGAAGTAATCGGCGCTTCCCACACCTTGCAACAGTGCGTCTAGCCGCTGACGCGCCAACCAATACCGCATACGTTCATGCAGACCTTGACGGCTTTCGTTCCTTCTTTTACGCTACGCGTGTCAAGACAATCGATGCGGTATTCATGGAACCAGTGATATTCGCATGGCCGTCGTCATCTCTAGAGCCTCGACTTGTAACGCTCACCACACTCACACTACGTCGAAGTACAGCATCGGAGAAGACTCTCGAACGTATCCTTAGATGTACGCCGCAGCTGACTAGACTCGTGTACGACCGATGGATTGCTACCGATCTAGGCCCTCCGCATTGGGGAGATTATGCGCCGGAGTGTCGTAACGTCTCGCGATGGCCTTGCACCCTATGTACCGACAAAGTCGCCATGAAGAACAGACAGTTTTCTTGCAGGCTATTAGACGATGCCTTGGTCCATGTCAGAGAAACACTGCAAAGCCTCGTCATCAAAGTAAAGTTCAAGAGAAGACAGCGTGCCGAACTCAAATTGCTACACTGTGCAGTGATTGGCCGTAGCCGCATGGTCAGGAGCATGAACAAGCTCAGCCATCTCGAAATCCCATGGGTAGTCCTTCTCGGACGGGAGGCCTCGAGTCCGCCATTCCATGACCTTCATGATGCCCCAGATACTTTGACACATCGATGGGCAATGGCCTTACCAGGATCAATCCAGAACCTACGTCTGAGAAACGACACCTCAAATTTAGCCCACTACACATACGACACACCGGCCACTCAAACCCTCATTGAAGCATTGCTCGCAGCTCGGGCGAGTCAGTTTCCAAATCTCACAAAATTGGACATGTTCTACATGTTCGATCGGAGGCAGAACCAACGGATTACACGTGCGATTCATGAAAACCTTGGGCCATTCATGGCTTTTATACGATCTCTGTGTAATACAGCTGGCTTGTCTTGTCAGTTTACATTTGAGAAATGGACAGAAAACCAGGTCTTGTATGAGGTCGTCGAGTAGAGGCCGTCAAGTTGCCCAGGCTTGAACATTCGGTGTCATGATCTCGGCTGGCATATTTTCATATCACCATCATAGCTCTGATCGAGATGGTGTGTAAAGTCCACTACAGATTGTTGACAAGGCGACTCATTCATCAGTAGTCCCTAGAGTCGTCGTCGCATCGCATCTAGTGCACGCCCCCCCCTCAGATCTCGCGGCTGACGGCCGTCACAATTAAGTATTCGACATGGTACACGTATATTATTCAGTGGCTTTCCGCAACGGATTTCAAGTTAAATTAAGACTTAGTCTTCCGCGGAGCCATGTGTAGATAATTGACGACTTATAAGATTCGGTCCAACGCCGTCAAAAGAAAAGGGCGAGGATCTTAATTGCAAGAAACACTGCGAGATTAGAGGGCTTGTCCACGTTGGAGACGATTTCGTACGAGATGCGAGTACACCATTGTATACGACGGGTCACGGAAGATTCCTATGAAACTTCCAAGTCACAATCATCTTAGTCACGAATTGCAATAAATACTGTGGATAAATAGATTACTAGTGCTTTCTGTTAGCGTGCAAGTAGTGGATGGGTGAAGTAAATCTCCTAGCCATCGATCAATCAGTCGATGGGGCAAGACTCATAATATCTTTAAGCCGACTTTACCATATGACTCTGATTGGAAAGAAGCCAAGTTGCCATCAAGTTTTATTGAGTGCTTCGTACGCTGCACTCCATTCTGCAAGGTCTTCGTCGGGGATGTCTTCCAGGAAATCTGGGGTGGGGATGCGGTTCTCCTCCCGCTGCTTGTAGGTGTTGCACCAAAGAGTCTTGTAGTTTTTTATCTCGGCGGGTTCATGCATGCTTTGTTCCAGCTCTTGGTTTTGAAACGTGCCCTTCGGCCACGTGATGCCCATTCTCGTAGCCCATTGATCACAGCCCCATTTGTTTCCTTGGACACCTTTACACGGAGCGAAAACCTTTCTCGCTGTCGCGCTCCAATGAGCCGTCCTGGCGCCAGCGTTCTTATTCCATTCCTCGTCTGGATGAGCCAAGTGCCAAAGCTGTGAAATTTAGCTTGTGCTGCATTAGAAGTGAGAGTCTATGGTGATTCATCCCACTGACCTGCATTGCAATGATCTCTCCACAATTCGCCTCAACGGCATGTCTCGTATTTACGTTGGTACTAGCCTTATGGCTGATTTGACAAGCAAGGAGTTCGTTCGCTAGTGGACCGTCCGTCGGGAGAATGTCGTACACAAAAGATGGCGCCTTCTCATCTCGCTTTCGTTTGTTTTGTTGGTTGGGATACGAGCGGAGTGTGCTTGCAAAGGTGGCCTCTTTGCCGACCAATAGGACGGACATACCGACGATTCTTGTCTCATCCGCTCTAGCTATCTGTAGGCGTTGAGCTTCTTCCACAGCCTGTTGAACTAGGCCCACGACTTGGGCATCCGTTTTGAACAAGTCATTCACATCCTCAGAGTATGTCACCACAGAAGAGTAGAAAAACCATTTGTAGGACTCCTTTTTCCACGGCATCTCGAAATCCTGAAATTCAATGCCAAGGTCGGGAGGGTCGGCCCTTGGGACGGCGAAGCTCAGGGTATGCGCATAGTAGATCAAGTGGGAGAAAAGGATAAACAAAGAGAAAAGTTTCATGTTTGTTGTACAGACGGAAGGGTGCTAAGTAGAAGGTGAAGATGATATGCGCTGATAGTATTGTGAGCAGAAGATGCAAGTTGATTTCTTTGCGTATTGACTTCATCAGCGCAGCTCTGGACCTTTTATCATGCAACGATGTTACGCCAGTAATCCGCAGAGACAGCGCTCATTGGATCTGATGGCTTAGTCGTAGCGCTGGACACCGTACCATACGCTAGCATTGGATTGCACGTAGGGCAAAGATATCTCAATGCGGCAGAGGTCAGGGGGCTGAAATGAAAGGTTTACCGTTGATGCTAGGACTCAGTGTGGCTCAGAGATAATTCAGGTTGCTGTTGAGTGCCTGGCGCGCGTCAGGCTGAATCAAATTACGCTTTTAGGCAACTTACGTTATGACCTCGTGTTGAAATTGGGCCGAAAGGGAACCAAGTTGGGCGCGCGGTTATTCATGACCATTCACCAGGGCTCAATTTTAGTGCCAACATATCTCAGTCTAATGCTAGCAGTGGCACAGCAACATGAGACTTCGATGTACCCAGGAATGCGCCAAAAGCCAAGAGATGTGGACTGATAATGGCACTCGAATTGCGCGTAAGCGTTGAGGGTAGCCTCAATGTTGCCTTACCAACGTATCGCGCCACTGTGCCACATCTAGCTGTTTCAACGGACGTACGATCTGGCTGATTTCCGGTTCAGGCGCTTCGCCGTCGGTTTGCCTGCTGCACGGTAGTAATCCGCTTTACTTGTTCGAGTTGCAAAATGGGAAGGACTTCGATCACATATGATATAAAAGTCAGGGTCATTACAGCAGAGATGCAGGTACTTCTATCGCCCATATTTTTCAGGCTCACAATGTTTAGCCATGGGGCTTTCACCGTTCTGACTCTCCTCGGTGTTGGCCTTGCTTTTCCGAACCTTCATCACATCACTGATCTTGATCCAAAGCAACGCCTATCCCTCGACATTCGCAACGATCCCGATGGCGATTCAACAGATCTATCATATGTGAAGTCATGGGCCGCCTTGGGGGACTCATACGTAAGGCCCTCTATTCCCGTTTGGTCAACTGGCAGTAACGTGCTAATCTCCGCTAGGCTGCAGGTATTGGATCCGGCAAGCCACTAGGAGATATCTTCCATCAAGATGATGGTGCCTGGTCCTGCTCTCGTTGGGATCAGTCTTATCCATATTTGATGCATCAAAGTGAGGATTTCAGCGGAAAGGACTTCAAATTCTTGGCTTGCTCAGGCTGGACTTCATCAAAGATCAAAGACGAACAGGTACCAAAGCTGGATGACAAGTCTCAGCAGATCATAACATTATCTTCCGGTGGAAATGATGTATATCTGAGCGATCTCCTCGACCACTGCGTCTACCAGCTTACCCCCGGTGCGACCGTAATGGACCTTTGCAAAGCGCAGATGGACAAAACTTCCCAGACCATTGATAACGAACTCTTCGGGTGGCTTGATGACCTCTATACGGCTCTCAAGGCAAAACTTACAGACGATGGTAAAATCTATGTCACCGGCTATGCTCGATTCTGGAACCCGAGAACTTCACAGTGTGATGATGTGAGCTGGTACGTCAGCGGTGTCAAGGCGGAATTCTGCACACTAATCTCCAAGTAGGAAATTCTGGAGACCTCCTCCACTGATAGACCAGTTCCTGTCGACCGTCAAACTGACTAAGGCTAATCGCCTGCGAATGAACGAACTTGCCATGCGCGTCAATGATAAGATTCGAGAGGTCATTCGGAAGAATCACGCCGATAAAATCGTCTTTGTTGACATCGATCCGTATGTCACCCTTCTCAAAGGCCGGTTCTGCGAGTCTGATGTAGTTGAACCTGATGTCGATCGAGAAAGACTCCTGTTCTATAATGTGGGAACAGTTGACATTCCGAATAGTCCGGATGATCCGTGGAGTCGACCAGAGCTCAAGAGATCCCCGGTAGAAATGCCCAAGGAGTCATTTGAGGGGCAGATCGCCGAGAGGTTCGAGCACGTTTTACGCGACCATCCTGACTGGCAGATGTCATCAGGTCTAGGCAAGGCTTCTGTGAAGGTAGCATACAACAGCACGAACGACAGACCGAAAATTGCAAATATTCAGGACACCGTTTCTTCCATTTTACCCGACACATTCAAACGTATATTTCACCCTCGGCCATTCTTGCACGGTCTTATGGCGCAATTAGTTATCTGGAACATCAACAACGAAAGAGCCATACTATTCGGCTACGGCCGCTCGCCACAAAGAGCGGGCTCTCTTCCGCCTAATGGTGCAAGTTGCAAGCCGAGATCAGATCATGGCCGACCTCGAGATCTTGTATGCAAAGAGTCGGAGTGGCGCGCGCCCGTGAAAACCACTGCAGATGGATCGACAAGCGTGGAGAGCGCTATTCAACAATTCTGCAAGAACAGACACGGTTTGACAGCTGAGAAGGGTAGTAAGACCGAGCACATCTATGATCGATGGGATATCTCTGGCTGGGGAGTCACCAAGCGGCAATCTCTGTGGCTACGCGCCTCCAGCGGGCCCTTCTCCCAATGTTCTCGCGGTACGCTTGACGAGAAAGATTGCATCGCCGTATTGAGTGGAGGTCTCAGCTCGTGCGCCAGGGACTCTGATTACACAGCCGGATATCGAGCCCAAGGAGAGAACTGCATGGAATACGCAGTGGAGCTCAGCGCCAGCGTACACGAAGGCAATCCTCCATGGGCGGAACACGTGAAAAAGTTTCCCCCGCCCGAAACACTGATGGCTGACATGTTCGTCGCTTCAGGGAAGCATCAAGTCGACTGTTATGAAGCTCGAGGAGGTCAATGGAATTGGAAAGACGCAGACGCGGCAATTGAACAATATTGCAATAACGACTTGAAGAATGGAGGTAACTCCAAAAAGTTCTCTGTACAAAAAGGGAGCCTTACCATATCTGCAAGTGTGGATTTCAAGGAAGCTGGAGGGTCTCCATACAAGGATAAAGATTGGTGCAGGTAAGTTGGAGGTTTACATTACACGCCGTGGAAGCATTGCAACTCACACCAGAATAGAGATTTCGACATTAAACACAAGAACTCGGATGATTGTCGATATGCTTTCAGGAAGATTTTGGGAACCAAAAGTAGGTCAAACTTACAAATGGCACCACCAAGAACAAATTGCTGATCTGATTGTGCTTAGTGGGAGATCATATAGAGTGCGTGGCACACTATCGCTGTGTACAGTATACTGTCAATGCCTGCGCGAATCCCAAAGGATGCTCTGCCGTCCTAAGAGGGATAGAGGATAACCCAGCCTGGAACAGGTTCATGAGTGCCGATGTGCGGGCAACTCGTTGGAACGCAACAAACGACTGGAATTCAACGAGCTCTACCACGCCGGATGGGAATGCAAAATTGATGGCTCTGCCGAAAGTCCAACCTTCGAATTCTTCAGTATTTATTGAATCGGTATGAGTCTTGTCAGCACGTGAGGGTCTGCGGCTGTGAAGACTGCACGACATAATACTCTGAATCTACATTTGGATCGACGCTTGCGTACTGGAACCAAACACATGTACATAATTTTCACCCATAACTCTTTCCAACTACACTTTGCGAGTATCTCGCTACTTTCCGAAAGAGCTGACTGCCGGTGCGAATCGATGTGACTTTCAAGATTGACCAGCTTTCCTAAAGGAACCCCACGAGCACACTAAAGTGGTGCTGTTCACCTTCTTTGACAGGTGGAAGAACCCAATATATGTGTATAGCTTCAGACTTGTCAATTCAATCAGCTCGGGGCCGTAGACGAATCTGGTCTCCTCTTTGGTAGGCGTATGACAATCGACGCTCGGGCTTGTTGGCAGGCAGATATTCGCGCATCCAGATTACGTGGACGGGGGCGATTCTGTCACCCAGCACAGCGGTGTCTGAGTCATCGGCTCCTGATAAGGATTTTAGGCTGCGAAATCCCTGTTTTCCAAAATCCTGGCCGAAAATTCAGTTATCGATGTCCGATGCCCAGGGCTCGTCCTTGTTCACGTTGATTGCCGGAACCTACTGGGTTTTGATACAAAATCTTTGAGAGTCTAAGTGAGCGACATGAAAGTACTGTCTAACACCTTGAATGAGAATCTTGGCCTGGCCTTCCTTTTCAAGCCAAGTCATTGCCCATGCATACCACGTTTGAACTAAGAGCGAGTGGACTCAATGCTGAACTCTCATCGATAACACGACCAATAATAATTGGTATATAGGTGTCAAGACCTTGAAAGGGGATGTCCGCGCCATGCATCCACTCCGAGATATATTTGTGATAGCAGATGAGAAGGCTGGCATTCGTAACGGGGTACAGATACGGCATGATGACCAGGTACCAGATCAAGACTACAAAACGCGCGGTTGATAATTAATGATATCGCACAGTGACAGTCCAAGAAGCTTGTCGAGATTCCAATTTGCTAGGATTAAAGTGACGTGCAGAACTAGCGGGACCAAGGATCCCTCTGTGGGCAGAGGGGCTTGTATGGTGGCGAAATCGATCATAGGATCAACAACTATCACCTAGATAGAGGATTCGCAGCCCGTCTCAGACTATCAAAACTAGGTTCGGAGGATTCAGGAAACTATCCAGTGCGGCGTAGAGGATGGCAAGAAGAAATTGGGGTTTATACCTGGTTGACTCTATATCTAAGTATCGCCACAGCGTAGGTGATGAACTAGAGTTTCCGGTAGTAAAATTATCGAATTTGTAGCGTGCATCTCAGTAAATACCTGAAGTACGAGCGTAGCTTTCTACGCAAGGTTCTATCAGCATCTAATGCTTATTACCAAAAAGTCTACTTATATCCAAGCAAGATGTCAATTTATCATGAGGGCTTCGTCTACAATAGTTATCATATGCAAACCCTGATAGTGCATGATTACAGCTACAATTCTATCTTGCGGATACTGATGATCTTTATACCGAAAGGCGATGTACACGTGACAGAGAACAGTCTAGTACTAATATGAATCCATCACCGATGAGGGTACAAGACAGTGGAAATCATGGCTTTCATTAGATATTATAATCGTGAATAAGTCCAACCAAGCGAGTGATCCGAGAGTGTAGAAGTCAAAAAGCAGGGTATCAAGGAATTGCAAACAAAAAATCAACAACGCCCCTGATCTTCCCTCCTACCCCAGAACCATCCAAAGCACATGTCCCAATTCTCTTGGGTCTCATTACATGCTGCGTATACCTAGCAGCAATGTTGAGATACAGCTGGCAGTCAAAGTTGAGCACTACATCTCCTCAAGGATGCGTGAGTTGAGCGTCTTCTGCATTGGATCCACCTGCGAAGAAGACGATTCTCCATTCTCAGCCACGGTCGCACTGCCGAAGTCGCCGGAGTTGACTGGCCCTGGCATGAAGATGACCTTGCTGTTCGCAGACTTTGCCATGGATTGCATGGCTTCTAGGTATCGGATCTGCATGGCTGGCGCAGAACTGAGAATATCACTTGCGATTCTCATAAGCTGGGTTGTATCGTTAGCTACGTTCTGGAGGGGTCATGGTATTGAAAAGAAGTAGGAAGAATATGGACTTACTTTGGCGGCCTCGACTTCGGCACGAGCAGAGATGACCTTAGCCTCACCAGTACGCTTCGACTGCGCAGCCATGGAGAGTGAGTCCTGAAGTTCCTGGCTGAAGATAATATCCTTGACGAGCATGGACTCAACTTCCACACCCCAGCCTAGAGCGGTCTGTTCAATGATCTCGCGAATCGACTGAGCAATCTCCTCACGACGCTCAATAACATCTTGAAGCACACGAGCACCGACAACATGACGGAGCGTAGTCTGTGTTCGCTCGACAAGAGCCTGGCGAATGTTGCTAATGCTGAAGGCGGCCTTGTGTGGCGATGTGATGCGGTAGTAGATAACCGATGTCAGACTCAACGAAACGTTGTCCTTGGTCATGCAGATCTGCTTAGGTACCTCGACGATTTGAATCTTGATGTCGACCTGGACAAGCTGCTCGGACAGAGGGTTGATGTAAACGAGACCTGGATCGACAGCACGGGCGAAACGACCGAACTTGGTGACGAGGCCAACATTTCCTTGGCTGACAGGCTTGTATGGATTTGGGCACACGATGCAGCACGGGATTGCACCAAGTGTACCAATACAGCCACCGAGCGTGTTTATCTAATGGTTTGGTCAGAGAAGACCAAGATAGAACATCTTGGGAACTTACCATAGAACCATACCATCCGTTAGTGTCGGCATCAGCATCATCGGGCTGGATAACTCGCGCATAACTGGGCTGCAGGTCCTCTCGTCGTGGTGGTTGGACCTTGATGATAGGTTCCGCCACATCAGGGCGACCGATGGGTGCCTTGCCATTAATGTCACTCATGTTTGCTGAAGGGTATGATGGTCGAGAGGCGATAGTATTGTCAAGTATAGGGTGCGACGAAGATGCGGTTGACCCGGCGATGGTGTGAGTGTCGTAGGCTTGAGATGAACTCATTGTCTTACGCTGGATATTGCGACAGTTATATATGTACTACTCAACGGGACACAATGGTGAACACAGAAGCGGGGAAGCTAACACATCCCTGCACATGCGTCGTGCAGCTTGGCCACTGCTTGGGGCTATGCTTGGAATCTGACAACAAACATTTTAGTAAAGTGCGCAGTGAGTGGTGGTATTCACGCAGTCTGCCTTTGAACCTAGCGTACAGTTTCATTTGGGGGATTTTACGCACACTCCTCTGTCTATTCTGTACACCTGGCCACACGCGCTCAAAGACCTGAAACTTCTTCACGATCGTCCAACTTCAAAGACCTCATCACTGTACTGGTTATCCGCCACGTGAGATCGGCATCCGCAGACCCTCTTTAAGGCCTCCCGCAAGAAGTCCAAGCACCCCACTCGGTTAAGTCGGTCCCTTTAACGACTAATGATCTCTCCACTGGTCTACTCGTGACGTGAATTCCGGTCCTCGAGGCAGATTCGATAGAATGCGCACCACTCAGAGATGGCGTGGGAAGTGTCCGACGTCAGCGATTTGTTCTACCGACTAGCTCGCCCATTGCGGGAGAAACGCTCAGATCACGCGCCTAATCCTGGGCGATTTGTGCCTTAGCAGTGGGGTCAGCCCTGCCGGTAAACGAGGTTCTATTGTGGCGATGGGCTATGGACATGGTCAAGGAGCAAGGCTGAAGTTACGCCCTAGTTATTTCCGCCATTCTCACGTACTAAAACATATTTTTCGGTGGCTCGAGTGGCTCATCGGGCTTGAGTTGAGACCGACGCCCGTAAAGCTCACCGTTGTGAATTCCTCATCCACATGCAGACTCCGGCGTGTGAATGCGTTTGCGGTATTATCATGCTGAGCACGATGATGGTGGGAGGGAGACTCGGCGCCACGATCTTGGAATGTGCTGCGCGTCCTGCATGTTCAACTCTGCCCCATCAAATTTCTTGCCCGCGAGGGAGTTGTCCGGTAACAACACATTCATCGCAAACTCAGGTCCGCCGGTGAACATCGCTTGGTTGTTGCACTGCCTCTGTGGTCGCCTGGCCCCGCATCGATCCTCTTTGACCCCTCAGTCAGCCTTTGAGGACTCCATTGTACATTGTAGCAACAACATCTTACGCAGGGTAATCCTGTCAACATCAGTGTTGGTGTTGTGGACATTGTAGGTGCGCGTCTAAATCTGCACCGCCAGCGGCGACACAGCCTGGTACCAAGCGCCTACCCGCGCCGCACGAGCTGCACTAGGATCCAACACCACGCCGCACATCGTCTCCATTGGACTGGAGCGTACGATGTTCGATCAGCCAGGAAATTGGTACGCCCCATGCATTTACGGTGGAGGCTTGCGGCCTGCCTTGACTTGTATGTTGCTGGACGCCGCATCGGGCACGCTGAGATGGTATCCGTGCCGCATCTAAATATGTAACGTTGCCAACACGATAGTGCTCGTGCACTCATTTGCACGCGAATAAAGTGGAGGCTTTGGTGAACGCCAATCTCGCTGAACAAACTCACATAAAGCAATTCAGGCTATGCGATACCTGCGCAAGCAGAGGCCGAGCGACAGACGCAAGAAGACTCCATGGGTCATGCCATGGTGTAGAAATATGTCGACGTGCCCCTTCAGTCCATTCTGAATAAAGCCGCCATGTTGGGTTGGAGATTTATTGCACCGAGTCTCCATGACTAGTTACCGACTTCTGAAAGCCCGCCTAATGTCTAGGTCTTGTTGTGGCCCTTGAGCATCATCGTTGTGACAGCGACATTGTCATGCATGCTCGGAATCTGTAAATGCGACATCATTCCTAGTATCGAATGATCTTGGTACCTAGCGCCAAAGTATTTCGAATGTAGGATGAACCATCAATCCAACGATCATTCAAACAGCACGATAGCTCTTTTCTCTTTGGAAATTCAGAGGTGTAAAGTCGCCAGGACATCCGAGAACGCACGTACGCATTCCTATGAATACGAATCAGTTGAAGTCTCTTGTCCGAGCGAAAAGCAAAGACCTTTGGTAACAATATAGCTTGAAGGTATTGAGAGAAGGTCATCCTCCTTCATAAATTTGTGGAGTCGCTGGAGATACATAGGTATGCACTGTATCGCAGCACGTCACTGCTGGTTGTAGACATGTTCCGTTGCGTACATACGTGAGCGATCTGAACTCACCTTCACCTTCGAAAATGCCGCATCCCTCCCCACACCTAAGTCATGGTGAAGTGAGCGAGTCTTTCCATGCAAACATCCCCACAGAGCGCGTATAACTCCACGACTGCTTCTGCGCCCCCATCGCTTTCTGCCTCTTTCCCATCCTCTATCTTAACATTCGACCGACATCTCGCGATTCAACTGACGTTCTCGCCAGTCAACTCAATACGTTACTACAAAATGGCTGACAAGACTCCTAAAGGTCAAGCTGCAGGCTGGACAGAGCACGAAGTCGTTCGTCAGACCACTCCGTTTCATGCAGCGCTATGACTGACATCGCATAGCTCGTCTACGTCCTTAGCGGCATGGAATACTCCCAGTTCAAGATCGACTACAATGTAAGTCTCCAGCAGACACAACTCCAGATTCACATGCTAATGTAATACTAGAACGCACCTATCCCCGCTGGTCGCAACGCCAACGGCATCCGTCAAAAGATCAACAAGCTGCTCATCGCCCTCAAGCCTGAGCTTGATGCTTTGAAAGCTGGCGAGCCGCTTCCCACCGTCGAAGGTACCCCCAAGAAGACCGCGACCCCACGCAAGCGTAAGGGCAAGGGCGACGACATGGGCGATGCTGATGCCAGCCCCAAGAAGCGCGGACGTGCCAAGAAGAATGCTACCCCAGAGGTCCAGGCGGATGATGAGAAGATGCACGTCAAGGAAGAAGTCAAGGAAGAGGTTCTTGAGGAGGAACAGCTGGTCGAGGAAGAGGTATGAGCCATGAAGGAAATGCAGTGGCCACATCTCGCCTGAGTATGACCTGGATTGAAGACACTGGCGAGTTTTAGCGAGCTGCTGGAGTTTACATTTGGTGAATTCTGGGTTACGTCTTCTCCATGCTGAACGGCCCCATTAGCTAGTTACATTGGGATGCAGTTCTACACCGAGAGCATTCACACGAGCGAGCAATGCAAGCATTAACCACCTTAAGACCCACACTTTCTCGGCGTATGCTGATAGACTATACTGTGGCCGCATGATTTCGTTGTTGTCACCTGAATGCATCGCGCCGCTCCAGCCGGCACTGGAGCTGACCTCACCTTCACCTGATACGCGTCCCCAGCAGTCACTGATGAGATCTCACGGTGAGAGCAAGGTTCTTATCTCGCAGCGATCTCTAGGCTCCCATTAACATAAGTACTTTTCCTCTCGACCACCCTCTTTCCACCTTCAACACGCATCTGCAGTCCCACGCAACAAGATCACAGCACCCCACACACTTACCGTCAAAGCCTCTCAACCCATATCAGCTCTCCACCTCCAAAATGTCACTCAACACCCCCACCAAAGCCGGCTGGTCAGATCGCGAACTCGTGCGCGCCCTCCCCTCCACCACCACCACTACCCCTCACTAACCAGCCCATCCAGCTCGTCTACCTCTTCGGCCTCGTCGAGTTCTCTCAAGCAAAACTAGACATCAAGGTACGCTCCGCACCCACGCCCTCTCTCATCCACCCCAACCACCCATCCCAACTACATACCATACTAATCACACCAGAACGCGCCCCGCCCCAACGGCCGCACAATCCGCGCCTGCGAGCAGAAAATCTCAGGTCTGAAGAGCCATCTCAAAGCCGATCTTGAGGCCCTGCGCGCTGGAGCCCCGCTTACGGTGGGTGATGGCACGCCGGTTGCGAAAAAGGGACGGAAGCGCAAGGGTGCGAGTGAGGAGGCGGAGGAGACGCCTACGAAGAGGGGGAGGGCGAAAAAGAGTGAGGTGCAGGCTCATGATGATGATGGTGATTGTGGTGATGCGAAGGAGGTGATTGATGTTAAGAGCGAGGTTAAGGGTGAGGCGGGTGTTGATGAGGAGGTCTAGAGGGGGTGTTTGGGGGGAGGGATGCGGGATTGATGGTTGGGGATGGGGTTCTATGGCGTGCGCATGATGGCGTATTGGTGATGCTGGGAAGGGGTCGGGGTTCGTGGTCTTTTGTGATCTGGTGCGTGGTGCGGTTCGGGTCTTTCACGTTGTTTTCCATCTCCTTCCATCAACGGTGGAACATCATCCTTTTTCCAAGACAGTAAATGAAATCAGACCAATCCCCACCAAGTCGCACTCCATCTGCATCAGTGCCAGTTTATTCTCGTCTTACTAATCTTCACCATCAGTCCTATGTCATCTCCTCCCCGCTAAATCCAGATTCACTTCCGCCTTCACCCTCACTTCCCCACCGCACAATGACGCCCCCTCATATGCGCTGGCACCCTCTACCCCGCACCATATAACCCTCGCCCTCACCCATTCAATCTACCTCCGACAACCTCCCGTCTCTCTCAACCCACACGTTCCACGTTCCACCTTGCACCATACCCACAACCCAAACACCAACCAACACCCCAACCCAAACCAAACATGTCCGACACCGAACCCGCCAAAGCAAAGAGCGGATGGATAGACAGAGAACGCGTACGTCCCACCCACCATCCCGTCTTTTCCCTCGTCTAATCCATCGGTCTTGCTAACACTCACCGCGAACACAGCTAACATACCTCTTCGCTCTAATCGAGACTTCGGGCGTAAAGTTTGATCATGCTGTATGTTTTCACTTTTCCCTAATCCCACTCCTCCCCTCGTCCATCTTTTCCATCCTCATCCCCACCAACTCAACCCAACACACAAACCGAACTAACACCAACAGAACACCCCCCGCCCCCCCACCCGCTCCCAAATCGCCCGCCAGCGCATGGTCGAACGCCTAAAGTCTACGCTGAAAGATGAGCTTGAGGCGCTGAGAGATGAGCTTGAGGCACTGAGAGATGAGCTTGAGGCACTGAAAGATGAGCTCGAGGCGCTGAAAAATGGTGTTGCGTTGCCTCTTCCTTCCAACGCCAACTCCAACTCCAACGCTACCAACAACAACAATAATGACGGCGAAAAGGGTATTGGCAAGGGTGGGAACAAGGCACCAGTTACGCCTAGGAAGCGCAAGACTGTTGGCAAGACCGAAGGTGAGGCGGAGGGAGGTACGCCGGCGAAGAGGGGGAGGAAGAAGAAGAGTGCTGTTGATGTTGATGTTGATGGTGCTGGTGCAGGTGTGGGTGGTAGTGCAGAAGAAGGAGAAGGAGAAGGAGAAGGATGAGGTGAGATGAACATGGGTGTCAATGTCAAGGGTGAACCTGCAGACGAGGAGGTTTGAAACGTCAAGGTTCAAGGTAGTATGGCACTGGAACTGGAACTGGAACTGGAACTGGAACTGGGACTGGCATTGGATTTAGAACCAGGATGGGACTCGCCAACACACCCCCACTCCCTCTGTCTCGTCTCCAACGACCTTGGGAGAAATGGGCGAGTTTGTTATTTAGCCTAGGGATCGAGGCGTATATGTGCAGGACGCGGATGCAGAGCGGCTTATGGATGCGGATACCATATGGACTGCATTACCAGCAGCGGCAGGGAGTGAATCAACCATTCCTTGCCTTGCCTTGCCCTTGCACATACATACATACATATATGAATGAGATGGTATTCACATTCACATTCACACTCTCCCTTCCCCTTCCTTCCTACCTCCCCCTTCCTTCCTTCCACTAACTTCGACTTCCACGCTGCAATGCTGGAACCACACCCACAGTCTCAACCACAGTCTCAAATCCATTTCAATCACCAAACATCATCCCTTGCATCAGAACTTTGCAAAACTGACCAAAAAAAAAACTCAAATTCGTGGGGGGGTATCTAAACTGCTCTTTTCTCTCTCTCTCTCTCTCTCTCTCATGCATACATACATACATACATATAACATAAAATCTCTCCATACCACAACATCATAATAAAAATTGCCAAAGGAAAAAGAAGTTGTGAGCGCGAGACCGACCGACCGTTTCCACATGTTATGTAAACTCTTAACGTCGTGAATGTTCTCCATGTCTTTTTTTTTCGTGGTCGTGGGGGTTCGACTTCGACTTGAGGACGTTGTCGACAGGCCGTAGGCTTGCCTCGAATGCTATAACGTCTCCAACGTCGGATAAGCATCTCCAGTCATCGCTCTCAACGTCGCCCACGTCAATGCGTGATTCCAACGCCATCTTCAGCGACGTAGCCTCTTCACACATTCTCTCACTCCTCTTTATCCTAGAAACTCTTCCTGGGGGCAATTCCAACACACCCCTTCACACACACTCTCATCTCGAATACTCAGGCTTCGTAGCTTTATTCACCACCGGCGGCGGCCCATCATTATCCGGATACGGCAACGGCGCACCAGGAGGCGGTCTCGCGAACCCCAAGCCCCCAACCCCAGAACCGGGCGACGTTCTCAGCGCCGCGGGTCGAAGATCACCCTCCATGGGCGTCTTCGGCGGCCGTGGTGGCGCATGCTGTAATCGGTCTTCAAAACTCGGGGTAAAACTGTGCATGGAGATTGGGCGGCCGGGCGCAGAGAATTGCTCGTCGGAGCGGCGGCCCATGGAGGAGAAGTCGCCCGAGTGGCGGGGCGGGAGGTCGTTGGGACTGACGACTTGGGGGTATTCGTCTGAGGAGACGGCGAGGTATTTGCCGTCTTCGGAGGGATGGCGGCGGTCTAGGGGGACGGGGCGGAAGGCGGGGTGCACACTGGCGTAGTATTCTGGGGTGAGCTCTTCGGCTGGGAGTTCAATGGCCATGGGGTGTGGGTCTGGTACGGATGGGAGGGGCTTGTTGGGTGCTTCTGCGCCTACGCCTGCGCCTGCGTATGGTGACACGCCTTTTTGTGAGCGTTCCCAGCGGAGCTTTGCGAAATGTATCCGTGCGATTTTGGCGGCTGAGTCGAAGGTAATGGCCTGTACGTTCTTCTCGGCCAGGTACATGCGTGTGTTGGTGCTGATTTCTGCCAGTGCGTTCCATTCATTCATGCCAAACTCGCCGACGCCGACGTGGACATTGAGTCGATAGTAGTTTTCTGGATTGACTTGTCGCTTCGCAAGATGGTCTTTCATGGCCAAGTGTGTCTTTTCACAATCCTCAATCTTTTGTATCAGCCTCCGTCTTGCCTCTGCAAAGTCTCCGATACCCCCCGATACGAAGCCTTCCCACCAGAGATGTTGCTGATTGTTGGTGCCGTCTGGTCGCTTGCCCGTGCCAATACTGACAAAGACGCCAACTTCTCGTCCTGGCCACTCATTGCAGACGGCCTCGTCGAGCACCATGGGCGCAGGGTTGTATTTGCCCGAGCCCTCGTCGAGAAAGACCGACTGGCCAATCTGTATGGGCTTAAAGGCCAATGCCGTGGCGCATGTGGCTCGGCCCGCCTGCCAGATGGTCGCATTCGGCTCGACGGGGGGTTCCTTGCGCGAATCGTAGGAGCGGAGGAGGATCTGGCCGGTGCCAGTCTTCTTGGTGCCTTTATAGACGGCTGTAACAGCCCTGTGTGGTCGTTAGTGCATGCATACGTACATGCGCACATGCGATGCTACTCACGTCTTGGTGCGCTCTTCGCGGTTGTCGTAGAGCTGTGCATGCGGGTTGCCCCATTTCATGGCCGCCATGCGCATGCTCACTGGCGATGTCCCAATCTGGCTGTATCGGCTGGCGTTGCTAGCGCTTCGCTCCATGCGCCGGGGCATGGCGCTTCCCGGTGTCATTGGCGTGCGCACGTCTGCGGAAGATGCCAGTCCGCCGTGGTTGTCGTTGCCCTCGTCGTCGTAGATGGTGTGTTCGCGCACGCACTCCATAATGGCCTCCTCGAGCTTGGACGCCTTGAACAGCGTGGATCGGTATGGGATTCCGGCAAACGTCTTGTCCGTCTCAAAGACGCGCCTCGTCATGCGCACGTAGACGTCCTTGCACGTCTCGACGTCCATTCTCAGCCGGCCCAGCATAATGGCAATCAGGCCGCCCGTGCCCGTGCCCGCAATCAGGTCAAAGTGCTCGCATGGCTTGGGCACTTCGTGTCGCTTGGGCGCTCTGCCCTCGGTCTCGACAAAGGTGCGGTGCATCAGCTCCTGCAGGATGATGAGCATCGAGTACCCCCGCACGCCTCCTCCATCTGGCCCCCACGTTAGCGTTCGCCGCATGAATACGCTGCTGCGAAGACGTACCTAGTGACAGAACACGCAGCGGCGGCCCCTTGGTCGTGTCCTTCCGTCGAATCCCGTTGCTTGCCATGGTGTATTGTGCGGCGATGTCTGGCGTTCTGCGCGCTGGTCGCAACTTTGCAAGCCGCAGAGGTCCAGGTTGGCCGTGTGAGACCAGATCAGGTGTCGTGTCTCGCAATATGCCCGCGTGTACAGAGAGCTCAGGCCGGCAATGTCCGCTGATGCCTGAGGTTTGCAGATTCCGCGTCGGCGTTTGCCAGGCTTGCGCAGCTGCGTAACCCTTGCAAGATTGTCGTCGTGCTAAGCAAGTGAAGAGTGAGTGGCTATGTAAACCAAGCCTGGGCGCGCGCGCTTGAAAGCGCTCCACAATGCTTCTGGCGAAAGGACCCGTGGTGTCGTGTGAGTGGAAAAGAGGAGTCACTCAAGCCAGAAGGCGCCGACAAGTGTCTGCGCACGTGAAGCCGCCAGACTCTTCTTGACTGCGGTCAGGCTCTTGGGTATTCCCCAAACGACAACGACCTTGCTGCGTCACCGCCAAGCTAAGCTCCACCACACTGCACTGCCACAGCGCTTGCCGTCTTCCAACCAACCACCGCCCACCTGGCATCGCCGTCCGCGCTTCATCCCAGCAAACTTCAGCTTGCCCGACTCCATCGTAACCCGTTATTACCGGTTTTCCCACCGCGAGATCTTCACGCCTGCAGCGGGAACTTGCTGGCCCGCTTTTTTAGCAATCAGGAACATGCTTTCTGCTGTCGTCTAGCGGCGAGCTTCGCTTTGGCCAATAGACATTTACTTGCGAGTGTTGCGGATCGGTGTGCGCAGACATGATCTCGCCTTCTCCGATTGAATCGTGACTTCGATCGCTTACTGTCTGCTTGAAGTGGCATGACCCCACCAAGTTGGAGTGCCACTGAGGACCGAAGGCGGTAGATAATAATAGAATGCGCTTGAGATACAAAGTCGTTGTACCTACATTCGCCACAGATTCTCGAGTATCTGTATGTGGCAGATATCTAACCCCCGCAAATCTTACGCTATACCTATAGTACAGCACACCTCAAACGAGCACAAAGCTTTAATCACACATTACTGAGGACCATGCAAGCATTGCCGAATTTACTATCATTAAACGTGAAAAGATGCGATCGTGATTCGTCAATCGATCTAGGGGGAATCAAAGGGGGAAGGGGGGACAAAACTGCTGCCACTTCTCAACACTTCGCGACACACGGCACGAAGCCTGCAAAAAGAAAACGCCAAAAGCATCAACATCCCACCCACAACATACACCCATACTACCTAATCCTGACGCAACCTTAGTATGGGCTGTTGACAATGTCATTCCGTCCCAGGTAACTTCCACGCACGCCACTCCGCCTATTCGCACCGACTCGCGACGGCGTGGCAATACTCTCCCGCGTCGGCCGCTGCAGCGCCCTCTTCGCAACCATGTCCACCTCGTTGGGCAGAGCCACAATGAGATTCTTGTCTGAGCCAAACTTGAAGTTGTCGGCCTTGACCTCCTCGGCATAGCGCTTGATGTTGTACGGGTCCCTGCGATTAGCCAGGACCTTCTTCATGCTCCATGTAATGATAAAAGGACCGGTGGCAGTGATGATCGTCGTCTCCTTGTCGTCCAGACCAGTGTTGAATCGTGCCGTCGTGAATGAGATTGGTGCCTTGGTCTCGTGCTGGAACTGTGCAACATGGGCTGGTGTAAGCGCAAGACGACGAGGCTGGGGCTTGTCATCCTTCGCAAACGACTTCTCGAAACCAAGCTTGCCATCATTCTTTCCGCCTTTCTGGAGAGCATCGATGAGTAAGAGGTAGGTCCGCGTTGTAGCGAGAACCCAGCGTCCATCTGCGGAAACATCCATGCCAATGATCGGATCACCAAGAGCAGGGATGAGGGTCTTCGCGTTAATACCAAGTCGATCGAAGAGACGGATGTCACCCTTCTCGGAGGCAACAGCGATATGTCCCTTTTCTGTTGTCGCAGCGGCCGAGAACGCGTTCTTGGTTGCGTATTGCTTCAACTGATCATCGACCAGCTTGTTGCCGTTCAAGCGCGGGTCGACGCGGTAAAGAGCATTGCCTGACAGACCAAGGAAGGTCTGCTCGCCGCTCATTTGTGCGAATTTCTGCAAGGTGATTAGCAAATGTCAAGTTAACCAATGGACACGAAGTCTACTTACGTTTTCGGGTGCGAACACCTTGACAGGAATGTCGTCATGGACCTTCCACTCATCTACAACAATGCCGGTCTCCAGATCCATACGGTAAAGCGCGTGGGGGTTGTCCAAATTCTGTAGAACCAAGTCGCGATCTTGCTGATGAAGCATGACCTTGTTAGGATTGAATGCCTTGCCTTTGGGAGTCTTGATGTTTGAGATGGTGGTCGAAAATTGCAGTTGGTTATCGTTGGTGTGCTTGAAGACACCAATCTTGTCCCCACGCACAACGAATGACCGATCATGCTTGTAGCCAACGGCAAGCTGCGAGTTCTCGGCGCCATCCTTGGGCTTGGTGTCGACATCATCTTCGGACTCATCTGAATCATAGTGTTCGCTTTGTTGGTCGTTGGCACTCTCATACTCTTCCTCTTCCTCTTCTTCCTCCTCTTCCCGCTCGTCCGGTGCATCCTCCATGGTCAGGTCTTGGAATGCCTCCAGGACGTACTCGCGGTCTGTCTCCTTGGCCTTCCCCCACTTGACCTTATTGAGATGCTCCCAGAGGGCTTGCATCACACCCTGTTGTACAGTTTCTAGCTCTTCTTGGTCCTTGAATCGTAGAAGCCACGAGTAGGCTGACCCATCCTCCAAATAGTGGTTGAAGATGAAGGACTTATATTCATAGTTGAACACTGGATTGATATCCTCGACGACAGGTTGGCCAAGCCACTCACGCTCGTCGCCAACAATGTGTAGCCAGTAGTTCCAGTCCCCAATCTCAGTGACTGTGACGTGGACCTTAGGGTCCTGCTTCATGAATGTGCCAGTGGGAAAGTCGAAGAGATGGAGTTCTGCAGTGGTTTCAGCCAGCACCTCTACGGCATCTGGCTGAGATACGGATGGTGGTGCTGCTGTCGAGTCTTCTATCGCAAGTGGGGCACTGCCCTTGCCTGCCACCTTCTTTGCCATCTTTTCCTTGGTTGTATTTGGAAATAACTCTTCGGTAGTCGGCGGTGCGATGGATGCAGCGAGAGGCTTGCTAATCGGGCTAGATATAGGGCTTGCGTCGGGGATTGGCTCTTCGTAGTACGCGAGAGCTTCAAGATCGTCCTCGGTGGCGTGTTCGTGGCTGCGTCTGAACTTGCGCTCGTACTGGCACTGCAGGGCAATGCGCTCAAAGAGTGCTGCGGTCTCTGGCTTGACGGAGGCGTCACACACAAATTCCCAGAGGTCGTCTACGTCTCCGCTGAGATCGCGCCACGCAAAAATCTTCTCCCCAGTCGAGCGTACGTCGTCGCGTAGCTGGAGATCCTCGTCAAGTAGAAATGTCTTCTCGTCCTTGTCGCCGACTAGCGCCTCTATGCCAGCGTCTTCGCCACCCTCCTCAGCAAGCAAGTCCTCCTCACCTTCTTCGTAGGCGCGCTGAACAACGAGCTGGTACTGGAAGTCTTGACCCGTGCGGCGAATAGTGGCTGCGGCGTCCTTGAAGATAAGCTCAGAGTAGCCCTTGACGGAACGCGGGCGGACAAGGTAAAGCTGGCCCTGGGGGATCTCGACGATGGTTTCCTTGGAGCTGTCACCAAAGACAAATTTGCTTACTGCACATACGCGTCAGTGTTTGATGCGACCAGCCGCAATGGCGGGGGAGGGGCAGGCGCGCCCCTGCACGTTGGACTTACGGTTACGGAGCATAAACATGACGAGAGAATAGCGGAGAGGTGGTCAGGTCTGGGAGCCAAGCCTGTTATTTAAGCTCAGGATCCCTCGCACACGATCCCATCAAGTTGGATGGCTGTAGGCTGCAAGATGTGTTGCTACCTTGGTCAGGGTCCGCCGATCAAGTCCTCGCTAAGCTCACGTGATGAGCGTCATCGCTGCTGCAATCCGCTGGTACCTGCATCCTCCTTGCATCACCATCCTTACAAGGTAACACCATAACACTGTTGTAAAGCTGCCACTTCGAGTGTGGTCTATATGGATGAGATTGTCAGCACAGCTATTATATCAGGGCTGAGCTAAAGCGAACTTACCCACCAATTTATGTGCCAGATTGTTACATTATGTGTCCAGACTACAAAGTCCTCACATGACTTTTCACATCTTCTAGACCTGTCTGCTCACTCCTTTCATTCAAATCACGGACTTCCAAGTGATCAAACTCTCGCCTGTGAAATCTCGAAATTGTTAGGTGCTTTGTAACACACAGCTTCACTACACTGAGGGTTGTCAACACCCAAGACTCTTAGTCCATATTCCAGCTGAGCTAGCATACCCTCTTCACGACATCTTCCAGCTCACTACCACACCATCAAAGCCCTTTACAAAACATCAAAGCGCGCCAAAACAGACTGCAAACAACAACCGTGAGATTCAAGGTTTCCTAAGAGTATCTTACTTACACCAGCTCTACATATTTGATGAATGTCCCTCACTTCTATACATCTTCATCGTTCTTTTTCATCTTGAAAATCCATGCGTTAGAAACAACATCTACTTAATGATTCCCAGATACCTACCATATGCAGAGTCTTATAACCCATGATACTATGAGAGACAACCATGTCCGCACCCCATCAAAACCTCCACCACACAACCCCATCAAGACCGCTCATATCCATACCCATCTCTAAACCCTAACCCACTAAACCAAATCCTCTCCTCACACCCCTGTATCCTCAACCTCCTGTACCCTCACATGCCCTCCCTCCCCATCCCCATCCCCATCACCCATCGCCCCCCCTTGCCCTTAACCTCGGCACAACCACCGCCACCACCCATCACCCCATCCACCACACTTCCCACACACCCGAATCCCCCCGTAATTCCCTCCCCATCCCACCTCGGACCTCCCATCCATCCACCCAGCCAACCCCCACCCCACAGCCAAGCCCCCCCGATCCGCCCCGCGAACTGACAGTGACCGAGCGTGCGGATCCGGGGTACAGTAGCGTAGCGTAGCGTACCGAGTAGAAGTAGTGTACAAGTAGTGAGTTTCATGTGATACCGGTAGCGCGCGGCGGGTATGATACCGTAGTGTACGCTATGACGTGGGACATGGGGTGCGTAACTCTTGCAAGCGAAGGTGCAGGTTGGTAAGCTGCATGTTTGGTGGCGGCGTGGAGGGTTAGCGGATGGGATGGGTTTAGTGGCATGGTGGGTTGGCCCGATGCGGATGCGAGGTTTGAGCGTGGATGTGAGTCAGACTGTGTAGATGGACGGGTTCGAGGGAGAAAGGGGATGCGGATCCGGGCGGATGGAAGGGGGGGATTGTGAGAGTGAGATGACGATGTAACGGGAGGTTTGGGGTTTGAGTTGGCTTGGGTCACTTTGTTCCGACCGGAGCTACAGGTTAGGCTTCTGTGCAGACATGAATACTAGTAGAGTAAGCTGGTCACATGAACTTGCAATGATCAGTCAATAATGTGGTGATTAGAAATATGATATGTCTCATATTCACATCCTCCAGTCCAGCCTATCTACTCAGTGCGGTCCAATGCCGCACTACACAAACATTCACAGTCTCTCGAGGAGCTAAGGCGTGTAGTCGGGTATCGAGATCCATCCCCCCTTAATAAGAAGCAATTTTCCAAGAGTGCCAATGCCCAATTCTAAACATTTTTGGTGACCGTAAAGGAGAAGACCATTATTAGGAAATCGAGAAACTAGGAAGCGCTATGATGGTATATCAATGAAACAATGCTCTCTACAAGTGAGCAACACCGGTTGAGATTTCGTCGACACCATTGCTGTGAGGGTTGCTGGTGTTGCCGACGAGATTCGAGACCTTGTTGCCAAAGTACTCGCGCTCCGCGTATGGGTCGTACATGTTCTTCTTGATGTATGTGTCGAGCTGCTCGTCGGACAAGTCTCGTAGGTGAGTCGCACGGTCGACACCGTTCTTTTGGGCGGCGCGGATGACGCCACGGGTGACGATGACGGAGACCTCGCGGATTCGGCGAATATCAGGGTATAGCCAGCCGTCTGCAACCTCTTGCTCGTTGAGAGAGGTTGAGAGCGATTCTGCAGAAGCGTAGATCATATCCTGGGTAATGGACACGGCCTTGGAGAGGATAGCTCCGAGACCGATACCAGGGAACACGTACATGTTGTTTCCTTGGCCAGGAGTGAGGATCTTGCCATCCCACTCCATTGAAGGGAACGGAGAGCCGGAAGCGAAAAGGCAGCGGCCCTCGGTGTGGATGACAGCCTGCTCGAATGTGCACTCAGACTTGCTGGAGGGGTTTGACAGGGGGAAGATGACAGGGTGGTCATTGAGCTTGGCCATCTTCTCCAAGATCTCCTTTGTGAAAGCACCACCGATTGTTGACAGGCCCATCAGGATGGTGGGCTGCACAAAGTCGATCAAGCGAGAGAGAGACTGGTACTGGCGGCCGTTGTTGTCATCACGCGCAAAGTAGACCTTGTGCTCGGCCAACTTGTCGCCGCGGTCCAGGGTAACGAGCCCGTTTGAGTCAACGAACCAGAACTTGCGACGGGCTTCGTCCTCGGTCAAGCCCTCCTTGATGAAGAACTCGACAATCTGCTTGGCAACACCAACACCGGCACTACCAGCACCGAGGAAGATGGCCTTGTGGTCCTTGACGGGGACACCAGACGCCTTGACGGCATTGATGAATCCACCAACAATGACGGCGCCAGTTCCCTGGACGTCATCGTTGAACATGGTGTATGTGTTTTGGTAGCGTTCGATCGCGGGGAAGGGGTTCTTGAAGTCCTCGAACTGGATGACGATGCTATCACACAATCAGTTTCGGCTTGTGGCGAAGGGTGCACAAGACGTACCTTGGCCATTTGTCGGTCAGAGCAGCCATGAGCTCATCCAAGAACTCCTTCTCCTGCTCGGCGGTGACCTTGGGCATGCGAGAGCCCATGTATAGAGGGTCCTCGCGCAGGGCCTCGTTGTTTGTGCCCAAATCCAAGCACAGGGGCAGAGTGCTGTCTGGGTTGATACCAGCGCAGGCAGTGTACAGAGAGAGCTTGCCCACGGGGATACCCATGCCGTTGACACCCAGATCTCCAAGACCCAGAATGCGGGAGCCGTCGGTGAGGACGGTGATGTCGACGTTGTGAGGCCAGTTGTCGAGGATGTTGCGGAGGTTGCCGCGATCGCTCCATGAGAGGTACATGCCCTCGGGCTGTGTCCAGATCTCGTGCCATCGTACGCAGGCCTCGCCGACAGTGGGGGTGTAGATAAGGGGAGTCAATTCCTGAGTGTGGTCAGACAGAGGCTTCTGGAGCGATTTGGTACATTGCACACCTTGATGTTCTCGGAGAGCAGCCTGTAGAACAGGTGGACGTTGGTGGCCTTGAGGTGGACCAAGTATTGGAACTTCTCAATCGGCGTTGGCTTCATGGCCAGGAGTCTCAGGCCTGTGCCCATGTCAGCGCATTGCGGCATGGCAACCAATGCATAGGCCTACATCGCTGCGACTGGATTTCATAGCTCTCGACAGCTGGCGGAGTGAGGCCGTAGGTTCCTAGGTATTTGCGGGCATCTTGCGAGTGCGACGAGGAAAAGTCACCGCTCCTGCGATTGATTAGCGGTGGGCTGTCATTGGGCGGTTTGTCGAAGCGTACGTGGTGCTCAGTTGGCGAGAGGACAGCTGGGGTCTGTTTTCTGAGGGCATTGTGTCTTGTGCTATGGATGCCATGTAACGGATGGAGTGTGGTCTGAAGAGGGATGTCTGGAGGCGGTACGAGGGACGTAGAGCCTTTATAAGCGGGCTGATTCGCTGCATTGGAAAATAATGTGAGACAGGACCGTCGGCATTTGCTTCAGACACAAGACGAGCACGCTACATGGGGCAGGCACACTCCTAGCTTTTTAGGAAGGCGCACTCCGCGAATCGGAACCGCTTTACAGTCATCTAGAGCGGGTGGAGAGCCGTCACCGCCATCAAGCTCCCGCGCGTGGTACCATTTCTTAATCCCATGCACACACCCCGAAGACCCTGATTCACTGCGCTGGCTCAGTTCTGGGCTAGCTTGACAACATGAACTCTGCACTGTCACCACTTGCCACTCGCTTTCCTTGTACACACCTCTCATGCCAGGCGCATCTACGCTGTGCACAACAAACACACTGAAAATGCGTGGTCAAGCTTCCGCGCGCATGGGCATGGGGAAAACGGTGCGACTGGGCGGCGGGTGCAGCCCTAGCCATGCCAGGGGTGCCAGGGGTGCCAGGGATGCCAGGGGTGCCATGCGTGGAAAGCAAACATCGGGAAGATTCGGGATGCGACATGCACCATCCTGGGCTACTCCAATTCCCCAATTATCCTACAAACTCCTGGCTTTACCTCGACGTCTTGATTCCACATGTAGCAGTTGTGCTGCAGCCGGCTCACAGCCGCTGGCAACTTGGCCGAGGCATCACGCTGGTATGGTTGGGCATTCCAAGCCAATCTTTGCTTTAGGCACGCGTACCCAGGTTCGTCTCATGGGTCAGGCATCGAGGATTCGAGGCATTTACTTCCTGCTGTCCGAGCTCTGCGATGACCCGTAACGCAAAACCCACGATTACAAATGGCTTTGCATTTTGGAGCGATTATTATTAGCGGTCCGTGGACAAGCCCGCCCATGGATGAATGGGCAGAAAGATCACGCAATGCAGGTATCAGAAGTCCTTAATCCCTTGTCCTTCATACACTCATAGGCATATCCCTCCACTGAAAACTTTGAGAACACAGGGTGTCAATAGCCCTCGACAAGTACAGCCTGACCGGCGTCGGGATGCAATCCGATTGCTTACAGCGCGCCTAAAATGGTACTGGGCTGCATATTGCGGTGTGAGTTTCAAGCTTCTTCGCCCGCACCGCCACCGACTCCTTGGACTGTTTAGTAACGCTGGTCGCCATCAATGGATGCCCCGTAATAATTTTCACGGTGTCCAAACCCATGCTTATGCGCCGTTGCTCTCACTTTTCTAGACCTCCGGTCCGGGTAGGCTCCACTGAAAGTCGGGCTTTCAGTCAGCCACGCCAGTAGAAAATAAGCCAAGTGGCTTTGATTAAGTGCCGGAACTAACGTTAGCGTAGAACTGGGCCTCCATTCCGTCGATATCCTTCTGGGAACTGCACCACAGCGCACAACAAATAACGCGAGCGAATTGCAACCGCTCGATATTGTACGACGACTTCTGCCTCACCCTACGATGACAACAGACGCTGTGAGCGTCATCACAATCTCCTGCGCCCGGTGACTTCCGGACTCCGAAGCCACGACAGCCGACTGGCCAGCTCCTTATCAGTGGGATTTGATGCTGTCTCGGGCCAGAGTTGCGTGGCCTTCTTCTCAAACTTCTTTTCTGTCAAATAAGTCGATTTCTTGCTTCTGCCATGGGTGTCAACAGCAAATTAGACAGTATTCCACAAGTAGTCAAAGAAGTAGTCAAGCATGGTGGGGTTTTCATTCAGCATTCAATGTTCACGGTCCCCTCACAGGTCCAATCAAAATATGACAGAATCCAATTCCTTACAACAGCTTACCGGAGTAGAGAATAGAGGAGAGCCGACCGATGAGACCTTTTCCCTCGCTGTCAGTACCAACAAGTCAGCACTCTGTCCATTTCATCCCAACATTGAGATCAAGACCACGTTCTCAAATGAATTTCTCAGCCTTCATTTCACTCACAGGCTTGCTCATTTTGGCCTGTTCAACCTCCTTATGTTGCTACGAAACCAATCCTTCAGGACTTTGTTAAAGAATCTGTGAACTGGTTTGCCTTTTACCTCTCCAAACTCGTAACATAAGTCATACATGTCCTCTTCATTCGTGCTGTATTCATATTACAAAAGTCTAAATTTTCTCAATTTTGTTTCATGGAGAAGCTTCAAAAACGAGCTGAAGCAAGCTACGACGGAATCTTTGTGGTTTGTATCAAACTGTGTGCTGATTACAAGTGCACATCGTTCTAATGATTTAAAGATGCACTTTTTGTGCTCTGTTAGAGCCATGTTGATATCCCTGCGACCTCATGTGCACTTCTTGAGGAGCATACTACTTTTTACAGGATCAACCGAACATCACCCATCTATCGCGGGCCGTCACACAGGAGTGACGTTCAAACAGTTGCCTCTACGCGTGGCTATCCACCAGGAGGTACACGTTGTGATACTTGCAATGGTCCACCACAGAGCGTAATTGACTAGTTCTGGCAGCCATGGGCATGTGTGTATTAGTCTTGCAGTCGCCCGGCTTGATTACTATATCTATCCACTATCCCATGTACGAAATGTAGCCCTCGTGATGCAGCACCACAAACACAAATAGGATCGACAAGGTACGACCCCTCCTTGATATCGCTTGGAATCCTCGAGATGACCTATAACACCACCTAGTCCCGTCTGCCGTCACCAACTAGCAGCAGAACTTGAATTACTATCCCAACCTCGGCATGTGCGTATGAACACTTCTAGTAACTTTGTTAGGCTAGATCGACACCTGTCGCGCAACCGAGGTGGAGATCACCCGCAATGTGGGGAAAGCTTAACAGCGGAAAGACAGGATCCCTGCTCGAGCATCAGGTTTGCTGCAGTGGTGGCTGAAATGGGTGCGTTCATCATTGTTGTAGCGCGGATCAGGATATAGTTCACATGGGTTGCAATCTTCTCAAGTACGATGATGAATTTGAGAAAGAAGCGTCAGCCTGCAGTAGTTGCTATTGGCCGTCCGTCTACGTTCGGCGCTCAGGGCCGAGACGACAGATCTTCTGCGTTGCGAAAAGAATGCCTGCCATTGCATGGCGACGATGGATCGCAATCCCAGATTTCCATCCACCTTTAGCACACAAACGAATAGCTACATGTCGAGCTTGTCACCAAGTGGTCATGTCATGCCTCAAGAGGGTTTTGGCCAGTCGATGGTGGCCGCGGGAGTACTCCATTCTTGGCCAATGACGTCGACGCTAGTCTCCCACCCTCGTCATCCTTACCGAAGCGCGTTCTCTTGAACCTGGAACCGTGCCACGATCTCTAGGCTTCCGCGTCGACTTGGAGATTTATTGATCTCTTCTGTCTTTCTCTATCCCCTCAATTGCATCTTCGTCAATAGGATTGCTCCACCATACGAGAATGTCTCTTTCATCCTGCTTTGGCTCGCGTAAACGCGATGAGGATCAGCGCCCGTTGCTTCCTCAGGCGCGTGCTTGTCCTTCATAATCAACGACGAGAGCTAACATGAACGTAGTACCGCGATGACACGCAATTGCAGCGCGAAGTTCATCAAAAGCTTCATACATACCAGATGCTGAGGGCCATGTCCATGGGCTTCATGCCATCGAATGAACAAGTCATCATCAATCTCCGAAGCTTACTTTCAGCCGACATCCTCAACCCTGAGAATACAGATCTGAGTGATTCTGGTCGATTACTTGTCAAGTTCACGAAACAATGGCTCCATGATTTCATCGAGTCATTGAACAACAAGAACAGTGAAGATCAGATTCAGGACTTCATCTGGTATCTGACCAAAGCTCGGATCTCGGTCGATGTCACAGACATGGCACGAAGGACCACGAGGTCAAAGGCCAAGGCAGACGCCACTGCAGGTATGCAGTCTCAGACGAGGATTAATCGTAAGGCGCTAATACGTGGACAGCTTACCACAGCTTGCACACTGTTGGATCGCTACTCCTCACAAACTCCGATTTCCGAATCTTCCTGTCAGATCTTGAGACTGTCGGTCGCGAGGTCTTCAGAGACACCGCCTTTACCTTGTCGAATGTTTCGAAGAAGGCAGCAAAGAAGATCGAGCCCTCTCAAGAGGAGCAAAAGAAGCTCAAGGAACCGGGTGCAGACGAGGGCCCTGCCCCATCTGCTGAGGAGCTTAATGGCGAAGTCAAGGACGTTGCCTCAATTGTTGGTGAAGGTGCACTCAAAGTAGCCAAGCGAGCGGACGTAAGCCTCGCGCAGAAGCTGCAAGGTGATGAGGGAGAGACGCTCCTCTTCCGACTGAAGAAGACTGTAACCAACTTGAGGCAAAAGAGGGACTACAACGAGTCTGTATCCGTGCTGGCACAACTACTCAAGCGCTACGCTTTGGCCTACTCCCGCACAGTGGAAGACGCCATGGGTACCCTACAAGCGGACGTTGAGCCCAATCCAGAAATGGAGAGGGCTGTCAAGAACTTCTGGACTTTCTTGACATCCTTTGGAGAGAAGGAAGAGTGGAAGAAGCTCGAAGATTCGTTCCACCAGGTTTTGGATCACTCACGCAAGGACCCCGAATTCGAGGACCTTCTCATCGACGTTGGCAACTCCCTACAGAAGCTCTTGACAGACCCTGATTTCTTCGACCACGTGGACGAGAAGTTTCAAGAGCTCCGCCAGAAGGCGAAGGGTGTCGGTACCGAATCATCGCTCCGCACTGACATTGATCAGTTCTTTGAGCAGGCTCAAATTACGTTCATGACAGTCACACAGGACCAGGACATTGCCAAGTTGATGAAGACGACCCTGAGAATCTGGAACATCCTATCACCACGCAACTCGTATGCGAACGGCGAGCTAATCCAGGATGCTATCAACGTCTTCGTACCCCTCGCCATCCAGGCCATCCAGTACATCCCCATCCCGCGCCTGGAGGTGTCAACACCCGAACTTGACCTCCTCCTCGAGAACCTCATTGTCGAGCCTGGTAAGACCGTCAACCACACCTCCTTCCTCCCCTTCCGCTTCAAGGTTGAGACCTTCAACGACTTCGAGCTCCGCAAAGCGCGCTTCCGCGTCGCCTCGAAGGTCAACTCGCGCTTCACTGTCAAGATCGACGGCCTCTCCTTCCGCGCTGACGAAGTTGGTTTCCTCATGCGGGCACACAAGGGCCTGCTGCGTTTTGCAGACGAGGGTATTACATCCTTCCAACTCGACGAGCGCGGCATCGATATTCATCTCGACGTCGAGGTCGCAAAGGAGCGCCTGGAGCAAATTCTCACCCTGCGCGATGTCCGCGTCCACATCCACAAGCTCAACTACACCCTTCGCAAATCAAAATTCAGCATCTTCGGCTGGCTCTTCCGCCCCCTCGTCCGCCCCATTGTGCGCAAGGTCATGGAGAAGCAAATGGCAAAGGGCATCGCCGACGCCATCCACGCTGCAAACCGCGAGTTGCTGTTTGCGCGGGAGAGGTTGCGGGCAACGAGAATTTCGGATCCCGATGACGTCAAGACATTCTTCAAGGCTGTGCTTACGCGCTTGACGCCCGAGGACGATCCGGATGTGTACACGCGTGTTGGTGTTGCGGAGCCGGGCAAGGGCGTGTTCAAGGGCAAGTATGCGCCTGGAAGTGTTGTTAAGCTTTGGGAAGAGGAGGGACGTAGGGCGCCGGAGAGGATTGACGATTGGGATGAGGGTGGTTGGAGGAACGACGTGTTTGATCTTCATGCCATGGCTCTTTCGTAGGTCTGAGTTGGTATGTGGGCTGTGGCGGCGGCGCTGGTAGTAGTTGTACATCCTATCAGGATATCATGGTTACTTTGGATGAATTTGAAAGGGTTTCATTTGGCGGTTTTTCTTTCTGAAGCGTGTGTATGAATTGAATACATAATATTTTTTTATGAGTTGAGGAGCTGTTGTCTACTCTCCAACTTGATGTTCGTTTCCTACATGGAAAAAAACGCCCGCTACAATGTGTTTTTCTCTGGGAGCTCTATGATACAACATACTCATGCACCAAGCGGAGTGTGTGCCGCCCACCCTTCATATCTCCCTGCTCGACCACGTCGCCTTCCTGACCCATACCCCAACGCCACCGTAAACGTTTCCACTCGCTGCTTTCCTGCTCAAGAAACTTGGCATCTAAAACGGCGGCAACCAAAACTGATACCCACCATTCTTCTTCCTAAACACACTAAGCAAGAAGCTATACATGCACAAAAGCACACCACTCCACAAGAAAACCGCCAACTGCTGGGCCCTCGCATCCTTAATCCTGGGTACTTTCAGAGCCAGCGAGATGGTCGCAAAAGCCAAGACGCCATACATGGCCGCCACAATCTGGGACTCGAGACCAAACTGGTTCTGAAACCCTCCTGCAAAGTAGTTGATTCCGCCCTTGCCGTCGCCGGCTACATACGGCGTTTTGCGAATGTGATTGAACATGTGGCCTGAGGTGAAGAGTAGCACGGCGATGAGACTAATAGCGGCCCAGAGATTGCGGTTCTGCAGAATGGGAATGATGTACGGTGATGCGACTGCGATTGCGGAGATGCCGCCGAGGACGGCGGTGGAAACGGTGATGATTTTGATCCAGTTGATGGGGCGTGAGACGGAGGGTTTGGCCATGTCGGCGGGGAGTTGGCGCGAGATCCAGGCGTGGATTTGCTCGGCGGATTGGGGGCCCGCGGTGAAGTCGAAGCGGGTGGGTTGGGGGTCGAGTTTTGCGTTGGGGCCGATGGTTGGGGGGAAGAAGAGGAGGACTGGGGCGGTTTGGAGCATCATCTGTTGTTGGTAGGTTAGTATTGTTGTATGTACGGTGTTTTTGGCTGGAATTGGAATTGGAATTGGAATTAGAATTGGGAGGGGGGCATTGGGGAAACGACGTACGGATTGGAAAGTGTTCTTTCCATCGATAAAGTCCAGGGTACCAAATAACAGCCTCGTCTGCCCGTCTTTATCACCCTTGATCCAACTCCTACCCAGCAAGTCCCATTCGGGCTGGAATTCTCTACACAGCACACATCCGAACCTCGTCTCCAGCGCCGTAAGCAACACTGTGACGGAGTAGTCCCTCGGCGCCTTGGTCAGCTTCATGTAACTCGCATCGTCCAACTTGATGGGCTGGCCGGCGGAGACCAACTTGGCGCGTGTGTCTGTGAAGCGGTCGCCGGTGGATTTCTTGGCCGCGAGGGCGGTGAGGGGCAGCAGCGAGGCTGTGAGGAGCTGGAGCCACCGCATTGTGTCGGTTGGAGGGACGTGTGGTGGTGGTGGGGAGCTTGGGTGGGCGTTCACGGTGCGAAGCTTGGTGAACGTGGCCTTGAGTGAGCTCGGAGGTCGGCGCGGACTGCGTGCGTAATTGGCGCTAGCACGGCAGGGGTGCGGGCATCATGGCAATGCAACAGTCATGTATATACCCGTTTCAACCGAAGTTGGATGCAGAATCAATATCAATCGAGGGCCTATTCATCTCATATAGACTTGGAATTAGAGGTGTGACCCAATCACCCATTCGTTGAAATCGTGCTGTGCTGTCTTGGCAACGCACTTGCGCGGTGTTTGTTTACCACAAGTCGCGTTGTCTGCCGCGCCCCTCTCACCCATCCACACCTTCACCTATGCTCTCGCGCGTCGTTCAATAACAATTCCATCATGGCCGCAACTATGGATACAGATATAGATATCAGCTACGAAGTGAAAGACGTAAGTGCAACCCCGTGACCGCCTAGATGCAGTCAGTGCTGCAAGACCAACTAACCTTCCCAGCTTCAACACTCGCTGCGGAATGCAACGCTCGAACTCAACCTAGAGCGAAGCAAGCATTCGGTCGAAGTAGTAGTCAAGGACGAAGAAATACGGAAGCTGCGGGTGAGCCACTGCCTCCTGCAAGACGCCAACGACGATCTCCACGAACAACTCGAAGACGAACAAGCGCGATCAGACGAATTGGAAAACGCGCTCGACGAGGCTCTTGCGCAGTTGGATGAACAGACGGCCCAACAAGAGGCCGCCCAGAATCGCATCCGTACGCAGGCGCGTGAAGTCGCGAATCTCAAGGTAGGATGAACGGGTCCATCATGCACGGACGCGGTTATTGACACTCACCTAGGCCGAACTCAAGGCAATGGAAAACGCCACCTCCAATTCCGACAAGATCCTCTCTGACAAGCTTGCCCTTTCCCGCGAAATCTCATCTTTACGCCCAGAAGTCGAGCATCTCCGCGCCCAGGTCGAATCGAATCAAGGTCTTCTCACAGAGAAGCTAGCGCTACAACGCCAACTCGCCACCCTGCAAGTCGAGCTCGAGAACGAGAAGCGCACCGCCGCACGTACAGTCGCCAAACAAGGGAAAAGAATGGAGCAGGACGAAGAGCTCCGCAATGAGATTGAAGAGGTGCGCAAGGAACTGGCAAAGGAGAAAAAGGACCGTGCGAATGCTGAGGCCGCACTCTCTAAGGCCGAGAAGGCAGTGGATAAGGTGCAGACGGATCTAGAGTCACAACAAGAGGCTACGGAGCGTCTGCAAGCCAAGGTCGAGAAGCTGTCCAAAAAGGAAAGCAAAGCGAGTAAAGAAGACAAAGCACACGAAGCCGCGTTGGAAGAACTCCGTCAACAGCTGGAACAAGAGAAGAGTGCACGGAAGCAAGCAGAAAAGGCCAGCAAGAACGCGAGTGGTCGAGACGCAGAGATTGAGCAGCTCCGTGAGCAGCTTGAGCAGGCCAATCGCGAGCTTCAGAAGGCTGAGAAGGCGCCGAAGAAGAGTGGCCAACAAGACGACTCTCTCGCCGAGACTGTCAGGAAAGAACTTGAAGAGGAGAAACGTGAGCGCAAGCGGCAAGAGAAGGAATACACCAAGACGCTGGCCGAGCTCCAAGGCCGCAATGCCGTTCTCGATGACAAGCTAAGCGCCTTCCGTGAGAAACTTCGATCAACCAAGGATAAGCTAAAGGACAAGGAGGCAGAACTTGAAAAGGCTGTAGAGCGGGCACAGACTGCGCCTCCCACAAAAGCATCTGCTCAAGTTGGTTCAAAGGCTACTGCAAAGACAGCTCGTAAGCGAGCAGCTGCTACTGCAGAGCCAGAGACCAATCTGGGCACTCCAGGTGATGGCTTCCCCGCGAAGAAGACCAAGCGTGGTACTTCCGTCTCCGCCGTTGGCGATACTTCTACCTTTTCTCTGACGCCGTTCCTGAATCGTGCTGGTAATACCACCACGATCGCCAGTCCCATCGTCGAGGTCGAGGAAGATGAGGACGAAGAAGAAGAAGCAGCCGCCCCGCAAGAGTCCACCCCCACCGCCCTCCCCAAGAAAACTTCCAAGAAGATCGCTCTCCCCAAGCCAAAAGCTCTCGCACCCTCCGCCTCCAACAAAGCCAACGCAAAGCCCCACAAGAAGACCCCAGCCCCAGCCCTCGACATGGTCACCGAAGAAACCTCTGAAATCTCACACAACACGTCAAAAGACAACTCTGAAAACGCACCCGTCACCGTCCCCCTCAAAGACGCCGACACCGGCCCCTCCACCAAATCCAAGCCCCCAGTCCCCAAATTCAAATCCCGCAAATCCATCATGTCCTTCGCCACTTTCGTCGAAGAACCCGCTGCCGAGAAGAAAAAGAAGCGTAAACTCGGCGCCGGTAAAGGCGGCTCCTTTGACATTGACGATGCAGAGGATGATGCGGCGCCACTGCCAAAGCCAGTGGGTGTTGGTAAGGGATTACTCGCTGCGAGGGCGTTGGGTAAGAGTGTGTTGGGGAAACAGGGTCAGCGACCGATCTCTGGGGGGTTCAATATGTTGAGTGAGGAGGCATTTACGTTTAGTCCGCTCAAGAAGGATAGGAGGGGTGGGGCGAGCTTCTTGAAGTAGATGGGGGTTTCTTTGGGGGGGTTGGGGGGTGACGTGTAACGGACTTTTTGGTTGGGATGTAAAGATGTTGATCTCGGGCGTTGGGTTGGACTAGTCTTTGGACATTTTTGAATCATTGATTGTTTCTTTTTTTCCATGTCCAATCTGGTGATCTTTGTGGTTCCTTTGCGTATCAGTAAACTGCGGTAACGTGGATGTTGTAACAATACCAAACCATCCCGCGTGCTAACATTTCACCTCCAAGACTCCTGCCCTCGCTGTCCCGTGAACTGACCGCTTTTTCAAAAGCCTTTTTCCTAGTTTCCCACCCTTCACATGCAGACAGGAACGACACCTTACTATGCAAGCTGAAATACATGAGATCACAACATCCTCATCCCATCCCATCCCATGTACTTCTAAACTACGCGTTAGGTATACTGTACCTGCAACCTCCCTCCCCGTTGAACATCAATACAAAACACAAAATATTTGGCTGAGAGTATATTGGTGGTGCTAGATTGAGTGGATATGTGTATTGATGGTCTTGAGGAGGTGTTTATAAGGAGGAGGGGTAGGAGGAAGAGTGGGAGGAGGAGGATTAGTAGGGGTGGCGTAGATGTGGGGTTGATAGGAGTATGTATGTGTGTATATGGGTGTGATGGGGGTAGTTTGTTAAATGCATAATGTACTATAATGCGCGCGAGGGGTAACATAGAAGTTTTTCTACACAGTAACGCTATAAAATCAGTATTTGATAGTATGTTACAATACCTTATTGTCCTCATAGCAGGGTTGGTAGGCTCCAACATATTCTCACATGTTGTTTAAGTTCTTTCAATATGACAGAGCTCGATCTGGGTTGAAAATATGTCAAGCAGCCTTTACCTAGATTAGATGGAAGGCGCAGAGGAATCAGAGCCAACATGGCAAAACCCCTCCCAGTGCATTATCTACAAAAAGAACTTGAAACCCAGGCCAAGCTGATTCTTCAACATGGTTGCATGACATTTGAGCAATGGTGTGCTGCCATGACGCCTCATTAGCCCGATGCTCCACGAGACTGCATGGTGGCTGCTTCTAGTAGTGTAACTGCTGGCGGCGCACGAAAGACTGATACCAAGGTTATATTTACTAATACGACAAGTTCTGGACTTATTCTTTCGCCTGACTTCATCCAGTGTGTGTGCGATACTGTATCTCAACCTTGCACGTGCTTTCCCCGCTGCGAAGGCTTGGGCTAGACTGTGGAACAAGGTTTGCTTCCGCGTTTCAACAAGCGACGATTCGAGCAGCAATCTTACCCAGCTGCGATGGAAGACGTCGTGACAAACAGCGACTACATCCTCTCAAACTTCCTTGCGGCTAATCCTGAGGTCAAATTCATCGAACTACAATGGATCGATCTTTCAGCTACGGTCCGAACTCGGGTTCTCACTGCAAGAAACATGCTAAGCCTCGTCAAAAACAAAAGGTACCATGGTGTAGCGCCAACATATTTGACCATGGTCGGCAGCAGTGTTCTTCTGTCCAGCGACCGCGCTTCGGAAGCCATAGGGCAATCGTTCTTGATTCCGGACATGGCATCTCTTCATCTCTGCCCCTGGAATAAACATCGAGGAATCCTCTGTTGCTTTTTCAGCGACCGCATCTACAATCTAGATCCGCCCAGTAACCTCAACCCGCTGTGTCCTAGAAGAGCTCTACACTACGCTATAGAAGCAGCAGAGAAGCAGGGACTCCAACTCCTCATCGGCATAGAAATCGAATTTACCATCTCGCCGCACCAAGACAGTCACGCCGGGAAAACCTACTCGAACGTGCACCAAGCATCGTCCCGCCAAGCGCTAGACGGGGAAATGGGATCTCCCATGGAAGACATATGCACTGCGCTCGAGCATTCAGGAATCGCAGTGCAACATTTCCAAGCCGAAGGGCAGCCGCGCCAATTCGAGCTTGCCCTGGAACCATGCGCCCCCATGAACGCTGCAGACACATACATATCCGCTCGAGCCACCATACGCACAACCTGCGCGCAACACGGATTCGTCGCGTGCTTCCACCCATGGACACCCGTTACAAACGGATTACATGTCAATGTCTCTGTGCAGGATGACTTTGCGAATAAGTCGTACTTCCTGGGTGGCATCTTGGAGCATATGCAGGCTTTGTTCGCGTTTGGACTGCCGCTTCCTGTTTGCTATAAGCGTGTCAATGTGAACTCTTATCACCAAGCTACCGGAAGTTTCGTTTCGTGGGGCGATCAGAACCGGCAGACTCCTGTCCGGAGAAAGAGCGAGGGACTCTGGGAGTTGAGATTCGCGGATGGTTTGACGCATGCGTATCTTTTCCTTGCGGCGGTGATTCAGGCTGGTGTGCTGGGTGTGGAATTGTGTCTTGAGCCCGGGAGTGGCAACTGCAGTGGTAAATTTTATCTCTGAGATAAGTTGTTGCTTTATGAAGGCAGCTCGGCTGACGTTGATAGTGGACCCGAATTCATTGACATTTGCGCAGCGGAAAGAGTTGGGGATCGTTCAGCCTTTGCCATCTAGCATGCTTGCAGCGCAGGAGGCTCTGGTTCGTGATGAAATCCTCAAGTCTCGGTTAGGAGACGATCTCGTCAATACGTTCATCGATATTACAAGGATCTACGCTGAGAAGGCTGGAGAGGTCGGTAACGTTGATTCTGATGCCCAGAGGCTGTGGTTTATGGACAGAGGCTGAATTATAAGATCCTGACACAAATCCGAATCAAAGCTGCTTTGAGTTCTCTTCTCTATGAGACTCTAGTCGCTGAACATAGATGCTAGACTACGAGAAGACGAAAACTCTCATCTCGATACTCTCCCTATTCTCCACGGCAGCATCTTCCACTTTAAACGCTGCATGTAGACAGTCTTTGTACTTGGTCAGTATATGCAACGAACGTGTCTCCTCATCCAAAAGGAGCAACCTACGGATCGTCTCAGCCGCATCAGACGTATCGGCAATCTTGATCATCGTAACTTCATCCGTATCCTGGTCTGGCATATAATACCAATCGTGTTGCGCACTCTCAACAGCCCACAGGCTTTCCGACGCAAAGTCTCTGCGCACACGATCTGCAGCGACGAGATGGGATGGATCTACCGTCCTCCCATCGCACACGGCCAGAGGCCAATTCTGCACTCTTTTGATAGGTCTCCACAGACTGTCTCACAGCTTAGCTTGAGGAATTCAGCGCACCATATGCTGGACTTTCTCACTTTATGATCCGAAATCGCCGTTTGAGTAGCTCAGTAGCTTCTTGGGGAAGATGGTGTTTCAGCATGACTATTCCTCCGTAGTTGCTGCAGTCTATAACGTAAATTAGAACACCCACTGCGTTGAACAAAACCTCATTGTTGAGGAACTGACTGACCCACGTGTGGCTGTGTAGCCACGTGAAGCGGCAGAGTTGGATCTCCTAGATCGATAACTTTTGGAAGCTCTTTGGAACTGTTTCTGATCTTTTGGTACAAAATTGTCGTCAGCTTTTCTTTTGCAAGAAAACGCCAGCAGCATGCATATCCCAGAGGTTGAGTTGATGTTTTGGCTATACTTACTCTCCAGTTGTATGCGACGACTCTTGTCGCGTCTGGAAGGTTGCGTTGCAGGAACCGCTCCATTTCGGGTATATACTGTTCTTCGACGGCATCCTTATTGTGCCAGTCGCAGAATTTGGTCGCGTGTTTGCGGAACGCGAAGCCGTGCGTGTCAAGCTCGAAGCCGTGGACATTGGAGCGTACACTTCGGACACGATGGATATGTTTTGATGGCTCGAATTGCAGGTTTGTTTGTCGTGTATCCGTCGCAGAATCTGGTATGTCCATTAAAATCTCGAAAGGTTTTTCTTTCTCGAAAAGAGGCCCCCATTTGAAGTAGTTGAAGGTTGCATTTGGATAATCGGAGCCCGCGTCGTCGTCGCTGGTGTTATGGGGCATATTGGTCAGAAAGAATTGTAAGTATCATGTGCCATGACTTGGGGCTACTAGCACAATATAGTCATGGTACGGGAACGATCTGATCAATCTATATGTGTATGAGACTAATGTGCGGGGTCGCTGATGGCCCGGAAGGATCACCATGCAGGCGGCCAAAAGCAGAGGGACACTTGCTCCGCTGATAAGAAATGGGCTGAGCCAACACACATGAAGTGACCTACTTTAGCTCTTATATGGAAGCCAGGAGTCAATGTCCTACATATATTCCATGGCATGAATGTATTTATTACTTTATGTGTCAAACTATATGCATATGATATCAAAGAGACCAGTGTGCAACAATTCTAGTCAATTACGAGTTCCATGACCCTGAGCCTAGAGCGTCACCTCGTTTACTGTGCTATCTAGCTGATATGACTGTTAGAGCGCCGATTGGAGATGAAGTATGGTAGTATCATACTGTGGCTTGGTGCATACGCTCAGAGTGATTGAGAGTAGAACTCGTCAGGGTTTCTTGGGGTGAACGAGTCTGCCACGACGTCTTTGGGCCTCTCAGTTGCGGCACCTAGTGTGGCCTTCCAGGGCTGTGCACGACTTTCCTTGCTATCGTTTTGAGCAAGATTCTTGGGCGATGTTCGACCTTTAGTTTCGGGTGCTTTGGAGGAATCCATTTTGGAGATGGAAGCAATTCAAGTATTTATAAGTTGTATAGTATAGTAGAGACTGGGCTGTTAGGGTTCATAGGAAAGGGGCAGATACAAAGAGTTTATCCTTTCGCTAGACGGTCTTAGGTCTGCATATGCAACTATGCGTGAGGATCAGCCATGTGCACACCTCACGACTAATGCAACTGCACAATCTTTGTGACAGACTATCTCGTACCAATCATGACAGAAGGAGTTATTCCCAATATACGCAGTAGACGCGATAAATGATAGGAAAGCTGGACCACCAGTGAAACTACTACCCAGACCTCCACGACTATCTCAGCCCCCGCAGAGGCTTGTGCGGGGTACCATCCGATGGATGAAAGATTGAACCAAGCTAACGATATCCGGCGGTGCATGTGTAACTCATGGACTGGCTTGGTTGCCTGAAACCTTGCCTGATGAGTGCAGCTCTAGTCCTCTTGGCTGTGTCCGGGCTAGCACACAAGGCCTAGGTCTTACTGTACCGTAGGCGTGGCTTCACTACTTGTCTTGCTAAGCAAATACCCAAATCGGGCTCTGGTGTATCGAATGCTTGTGGTGAAACTCGGTAGCGTTCGAGCTCATGGGGCTTGCCAGGTGAATAGGTAAAACGTGGAAAAAAAGAAAGAAGTTGCCTTGCACTACGACGTTTGTTCAAGTGAGTTTTAAGCAACACTACGGAAGAGGGAATTTAGCTGTATGCAGCTCTTCTCGACAATAGATCCCAAGCCCTTGTCATCCTGGCCCTGTAGTATTTCTTCAGTCAGGTCCATGAGCGTTGGCGCCTGTCCTGCTGATGTCGTTTGGGTCATCCAGCTTGCACTATCTCACGCACCAAGAACAGGAACAAGATGCACTTTATGTGGTGCACCGTCCAATTCTGCCAGTGCTAAGGACTGAAAAGAATGCATAGAGCTGTTGTGACCTCGAAGTTGATGCAAATTGTCCCAGCTTTGAGAACCAGCACGCATCAGACGAGCTGGACGCCTCATAAGATGTCTACGATTTGACGCTTTCTTGCGAGAGCTTTGCGGTGTTTGTTGTACTTTGTGTGTGAATATCGAGAGTCGCAGGTTTGCTGCCACAAGGTAGTCATAGTAAGCAGACTCGTCTTGGTGTTCTGTCAAACGAGTGTCTGGGGCTGCCATTTTCATGAAGGTTTCCATCGAATTTTGCGCTTCTAAACGAAGTCTGGAGGCCTCTTCGTGATATTGTGACGGAAGCCTCGATAAAGTACATGAAAGATAGTACTTCGCGCGCGTGATAGTCTCTTCTGAAAGCACAGAGCGAGTAAATGGCTCTAGGACTCCTCTTATGTAGCTCCTAGAGAAGCGTTAGTGTTCCAATGCACGCCTAAACCAGTTGTTTCCCAAGTGACGTACATGGACTTCTGATAATCTTTGACATGCAAGTACAGTATACCCAAGGCCAGTTCGGTCTGTAGAGTCACATAGCTTTGTCGACCAACTGTCTGAAGCCGAAAGTTCAGGATCAGCAGCAACTCTCCGATTGCACGTTCTAGCTTCCCTTGGCGATATAGCCTCAGTGCCCACGTTACTTTATAATAGCTGGAATGCAACGCAAACGATGCGTTTTTGCCCATGAGGATCCATGCACGTTTGGAATATCCTTCAGCCCCCTCCTGGTCGCCATAATATGCTCGTTCAAAGGACATGTTGTTATAGTACTTTGCATATTCGTACGGGATCTTGTCGACGTCACCCCAGGTCATATACTTTGCGTACAATCTTTCGCTAATCTCGCGAACGGCGGCGAAATTGTTGATCTGCCTGTAGCTCCCGCAAAGATCATTCAACGCAGCGTGTAGGAGAACATCATCTTCAAATGTTCTTTCGTCGTCTTTCTTCTTGTCGAAGTAAGATTGCCGAATAAGAAGAGCTTTCTTACATCTCTCTAAAGCTTCTGATCGTCCGCTAATGCCGATGTCGTCGAGAATGACCCCCAGCACGACATTTATGTTTGCTCGTAGCAGACCCATTTCGTCATAGTTGATACTGTCGAGAACCTCCTCTGCCGTTAGAAGGACAGCTTTACCGTCAGTGGTCAGTCCACGATCCCACATATTCATGCCAACATCGAACAAGACCCCAGCGAAATCTAAGACTCCAGGAATTCTCGGATCCGACCTCGCATAGGCCCTGCGTAGGCTGAGGAGTTGCGGCAGATGCGCACGCATCTTCTCCCACTTTTGGGGTTCTGCTTGAACGAGCAACGTCGGTCGCGGTATTAGTCTGCGTAGTGAATTGAGTGCGCAAAGGAAAGCACCCGATCTTTCCGCCGGATCGCGGCTCAGCTTATGTTGAATTCCTTCCTGTAAGGATCTGTGCATCGTGAGTATCCGACCTTCTTGCGATATCCCTCGTGGTCTCTCACGCGTCACGAGTTGCCTTTGTCTAAGATCAGCAATCGCTTCTAGGAAACTAGTTCCAAATCAGTATCCTTCTTTTAACAAGGGAAGTGTAGATACCTGTCTTCAGTGTCGAATTGCAGAAATTCCAACCCTTGCCGCTCCGCGTCTGGGAATATGATCTTTTCTGCAACACCGTCTGGGTTCAAGAATGATAGGACGTAAAGAAGTCGCCTTGCGGCCGGCGAGAGTTCGTTCAGCGCAACATCAAACATGGTGTCGATCGTTCGTTCATACATCCAGTTCCCAGGGTGTTGACGGCTAGTCCATATACTCGAGGATCGGTTGACTGATCTCAAATACTCTGCCAGAGTACTTTGCGTCTGTGAGATGTGCCCGCTTATATGGCTGAGGTAAACCGGTAGACCGTCGACCAGCTTTGAGATTTCACGAGCTTCTTCGACCTCATGTGGCGCAGGGTCCTTTGCATCTAACATCTTCAGCAGGAAATCGCTGCCATTATCAATGTCGAAATGTGTGAGAGCAACTTTTGTGTCTGTCCATGGAACCAGGTCTCCTGGTTTTTGACATGTCACCAAAATAGATCCTGGTGCTCGTGATGACGTTGGCCAATATGTCGCAATACTTTGCCAATCTTCTACGTTGTCTAATATCAAGAGCCAGGACTTTTCTAACAAGATGTTAACTAGCATGCATGTTGCAGCGTTTTTTGTGCTTACCACTATTGGCCAGCCACCTCCGAACGGCTTCTACCTGTCTTGGGCCCAGATTGTCCGGACCATCATCTCCAAAGAGCCGTAATCTACGTCCAATCCCGCAATAAGCCGAGGATAGCGCAATCGAGTCCTCTGCCGGAAGCCAGAAGATACATTGGTATGACGTTCGGTAACGGTAAGCGTATTCTAAGACGGTCTGAGTCTTTCCCACACCACCCATGCCATGTAATACCGTAGATACAGGGGTCCCTACGCTATGATTACGAGACAATCGCAGGTGAATTTCGTTTAATGTGTCATCGCGACAAAAAAACCTCGGATTTTGTCGATATGGGACCTCGAAGACTGGATATCGGATCTGCGCGGCGTTCACAATTTCTGGAGAGAGTTGCGAGATAATGTGGGCGTGGTCTGTCTCGTTCCTTTTGACGGAAATGAATGTCGCCTTGCTCTCAAACTCATCTCTGTGCTGGTCCATCCTTTTCTGTATTGATTCCAGTCCTCGCTTGAAAGACGATGAGTACATCTGACGAATCAAGTTCTCTGGTGTAAGTTAGTTGTGTTTCTACCCTAGAGTGAGAGTTGATTTACTGATGGGGCTGCGCGAGAAGTCTTTTAAAACCAATATGTAGAATTCGAGAGTGTCTTCCAGCAATGAGGACAGGATGTTTTGCAAGCTAAGCTCGGTAGGAAAGAGGTCAAGGTAGTCCTGACAATGGGGGAGTAATACGTGGAATCTTGCTAAAAGATCAAATGTCGAATCAACAGACTCCGCGAATCGGCAAGCTGCCTACAGTTGGTGTTTTAGTCTGTGCATGCTGTATCGGCTTTGCAGAGTACCAACCTCGATTATCGCAAGAATACCGCCCCATACCAGACCAGCATAGCTCGTCACTTGGGTCGAAGCCGTTATCGACTGGGTGAAAGAGGTGATATGCCGAAAATTTGGCGTCAATTTGTCTCGCACCAGAGAAGTTAAACCTCGCGTAGCATATCGATTGCATATCGATTCGAGATGTGCTTCGAATTGTTCTGGTTTGCTGCAGTCGACGCCCTGTGGTATTTTGAATATGGCCAACTGAGTTCTACGCTTGCTGACGATTCGCTGCCAATGTGTGGGGTCCATTGTTGCTTTTGAGCATGAAGATAGATGTAGCTCTGGGATGCGCACCCGCGCAATGGAATCCAAGGTTATCCAATTTGCACCCGAATACCCGGAATTTGTATATGGTTCACATTGGGAAGACTGAGTCCTCGGTCATGGCGTAGCATTCTGACACACTGCCCTGTAACCTCGTGTGCTCGAAGAGGCATCTCGTCCTATGCCAAAGGTTTAAGCCTGTGCCGCTGATCACTTAGGGCGAGAAGGCGTTCTCGCTTCATATTGCCTTCCATGTCTCCGCTGCATAGTCCAATTTCTACTGTGATGACTATGTGGCTGTCTTCGGCCAAATCAATTGAAGGTTGTCGTTGCATGAACTCACCAAGATAGGTCTAGGCAGCTGGGTGCCGGCTATTATAATTCGATAGCGTTATCAGTCTGCCTGGTCGAGACCTATGTGGGCGCATTTGCCTTATTTGCCTTGTTTGCCTCGTTTCCTCGCGCCTCGTGCGATGTGTGGTGTTCAAATGCTGGGACGTGGCTGCTGACAATTGGCCTTATTCATGCGCCAGGCTGCCAATGGGCTTGGTGCGTCCTTCTCAGTTTCGGGATCCAAGGGACCGCGCAACGTGAGCATCACATCTGTCTGGTTGCTTGACTGTACTTCCGCAGCCCTCGTTACCTTCACCCTTGGCTGTCCATTACAAGTTTTCGAATCCGCGAATTTCTGTTTTTGTGAATCCCAACGTTCGGTTGGTTGTAGCAGCAGTAATGCGTTACACGAATTAAGCGTCTATTCAACAAAATTGAGGCTGAAGGAATATGCTAGATATACCTACCTTTCGTCCATACTCCGTTGCTAATGTACGTACCGTAGATTGCGCCATGCACCAAGACATGTTAGCGGCACGATTTGTCGCTGCTCGGCCGGCTATTCAACAAATCTTATAAGAAAAAAACGTTCCTAAGATACCCAGAGTTAAGTTAACGTAGATTTGTATTATATACTAAGCTGTCTTAACATGCTAAAAACGCACCCCAAAACATACATTTGTATAAACCTTTCTGTATATGTTTATATGCAACTCGGGGTATAAACTCCACTCCACAATCCAATCCATCTCATCATCGTCAACACACCCCGGATCTCACTTTCACTTTCTACCTTTATCCCCTCCCCCTCTCCCCTACACAGAAAAACCCCGCTTACACGACGAATTTAGCCTAGGCCGACATATCCAAAATAGCTAAACTTTTTCCTTGCCCTCCCTCACACACACACACACAAGGACCTGTCAAGAACCCGCACGACGACGCGCCAAACACCCCTGTCCTATAGACACACAAGATACCGTGAATAAACATCTACAATCGCCAGAAAAAGAAACGAAAGGAAACGAAGAACACACATGGAAGAAGCTAATGACGAGGAAATGAATCTTTCATAAGAAGGTGAACTAAGGTTCCTTGCCCCCACCCCCAGCAGCGCCCCAAACAATACTCTCCATAAGCGCATACGGACTACTATCCAAATCCAGTCCAAGCAACGGACTGGTGCTAAACAACGAACCCCCCTCCCCACCCCCAACCAACGCACTATTAATATCATCAGCCGTAAAAACATGCATAGTCGGACTAGCCTGACTGCCGCTCTCACTAGGGCGCCGCGTGTGTTTCGCAGTTGTCGTTGTGATTTTGAGTAAGCGTTCTAGAGCAGAGACAGAGCGGGTAATTGGTGTGGCGAGTTCGGCGGGGTCGACGTCCTTGGTTACGTCGGTGAGGACTTGAATTACGTTTTGGAGGAGGCCGCGGGCGCGTTCGTTGCGGTTGTGTTCGCCGAGGATGCCGAGGAGGAGGGCGGAGGAGAGGGAGCGGTGGACGGCGGACCAGGAGCGTGTGGCGAAGGGGGTCATGTTTTGGAGGCCGAGGAAGGCTTCGACTGTGTTGGTGAGGCTGTCGATGCAGGTTTTGCGTAGGGTTTTGGAGAGGTCGAGGCCGGCGGATGCCGGGCTGATGGCGGGGCGGCAGAGCTCAGAGGTTATGTAGGAGATATGGAGGTAGAGGGCCCAGTGTTCGAGTTGGTCGCGCATGGAGCGGCAACGACGTGAGTCTTTGAGGTAGTCTGCGGCGTCAATCATGATTTCTTGGAGTTCGTTGCGGTGCTCGGTGATGCGGATGAGGGCGTCATGTGAGCTTTGCTGGCGTTGGCGTTCGCGGACAATGTCGAGACCGACTTTGCAGAGGCGGTACATGCTTTCAACATATGTTCGTGTGCCGGGTGCGGTGTGTTGGCTGAGGGGGACGGTGTGGTCGATTGTGGTGGTGGAGGAGGCGCGGTCGTAGGATACAGAGAGGAGGGAGTCTTGCCACAGGAGCGCCCACCAGACTTTACTCCTCACAATTCTCTGCTGGACTGGCACGGACATGGGGCAGACGCGATGTAGGCCGAGTGTTTGCGATAATCGGACTGTGAGACCCATCAGACTCCATGCAACGCCCGCGTTCATGTTGTTTGAGATGACGTTTCCGAGAATGAGCAATGTTTGTATGTTTTCGATATTCGCATGTGAGAGGAAGTTGGTGAATCGTAAGCATTCGAAGCTGCAGCAAACGTAGACCTGTGATGTCAGCTCCCTTTCTCGTCTTGATAGACTTGAACATTGACATCCAGATGCGAGGATTGCAAAGACCAAGCCTATCCAGTGGAAGTCTTTGCCGTATATTTGCTGATCGGTGATGCCACTGCCACCTTGTGCGCTGGCACGGTTGATCAGAAACAGCAACAAGTCCGACTCGATGCCTTCGATGTCTGCCACGGCGGGGTATACAACGTGGGCGGTTTCTCGATAACTCCGGAAGAAGCTCAGACACTCCGAGTCGCTCGGTATTGCATTTGCAAGTTCCTGTGCGCGCAGTATTGATCCGTGTGGTAGGCCCCACAGGTCGACAAAGGGGTAGGTCGCGCTCTCGTTGTCCAGGCCGAAGATTGGCAGCATGCTCTTCTTGCCCAGCAGGTCTTGCACACCGGGCGCCCATTGCGTATCTCCACGCCCTAATGCCATGACGAGTGCGGGGACCGAGCTGGGTCCAATGTGTATCGTCTGGCCGGTGATGTCGTTGCGCGTGTGTATGCCCTGTGTCCGTACGTGGCTCTGCTCGCCGTCCATGGGCGCCGCAGCCGCCAGCGGCGTGTTGCCCGCGCCCGGTGGTGAGAAGCCATTGATGGGCGGGGCGACCTCTGCAACGCTGCTAATCGAGTTCTTCAGCTCGCCGAGCGACTTTTCGGCCTGCTGGAGTTTGGCGCATATCCGCTCCCAGTCCTGTCGGCGCTGTCAGCATCGTCCCATGTACTGCCAGACGCATTGAGGGGTTGGTCTATACCTCTCGCGGCAACGTGACGGTCCCGCCGTGGATGTGGACTATGCCGTTGTTGAAGTCATGGCCGTTCTGCCCCAGGCCCATGGCGATGCGCTTGGCGGGCGGATGCGCCTCGCTGGGGGGGTGGTAGGTACATAGTTCCGGGTGTTCGCGCACCACGCAGGTTCGACAGGGCACGTTTTGGTCGCACTTTACTTTGCGCTGGCGACACGGGTAGCAGGCCTGTATGGCAGCACAAGAGTCAGCGCAGTTCGCGGGGTGGGTGTCGGGGATGCGCCGGGTTTTGTTATCCCCATTTGGGCATGCAGAGTCGCTCGCCCGTTTGTTCTGGGCCCTGGACGTGGTGTCTTTGCACTCTCTGCGCCTCCTTCACCACCAGCACACACGCCGATTCGGGCCCAAGGCGCCGCGTACCTTGTATTCCCGCGCCTTTCGCTTGCGTCGCAGTATCTCGTCGACGTCTGCGCGCGGCGGCGTGTCCTGCATGGCGTGGCCATTCTTGGGCGTGAGGGCGCCGTCGTGGTCCTTGAGGTCGTCCATGGGCGCTGGGCAAACAAACCAAGGCTGGCGTCGTTGGTCGAAGATGGGCCGGATAGTCGCGCGCCGTGGAGTCTGGTCTGCGTGGTATACTTAGTATGAGCGCCTTTCCGCTGGTCACGCCCCACTCCTCCGGCTACGGGCAGGGATGTATGTATGATCGACGCTTCCATGCTTGGCCCAGCGCTCTTAACCGCCGCTAGGTCCTGCCATCGTCACTCGTCACTCCTGCACCGAAGCAAGTAGTCATGTATCAACAATCTGTCCTAGTTCACAGTGTACAAAGGATCCATCCTTCTTTCTCATCCACCACGTGAATTCGACTCCTCAAGGCCCACCAATAGAGCTCATTGGGTCTTGTCCAACGACATGCCAGTGATATTCAAGCCTCGATGCTCGACGGATATAAAGCCATCTGGTCATCGATCGCGACATCTCAATGCGCCATTTGTCATCTCCCATGACCTGACTCATACTGCAATCGACATGTTTGATCCTACTCTACCCGCCATGTCAGAAGCCTGCCCATCCGCAGAACCGATACCAAAATCGGTAATGATCCGTCATCCGTCAACAAACCAACAGCAGTCTAAAGGTGAATGACATCTTGCAATTGCCTTATACATCACCATGTTTGTAAGAGTGTCGCCAAGGAAGTAGTCATGTATCAACAATCTGTCCTACAGGTACATGGAAATGGTATCATCATTGGAAATAGCTTTAGTCTCCAAACAATCTCCAAATCTAAGACTAAACCCCCAAACGCCATGCTATGCAACGAACAAACAGTGGTCCTCGAATATCGCCACCAATCTACCCATTACCATTATTTCTTCTCCCCTTTCCACTATCCATCCACTCTCCTAGACAACCTGCTTCTCCCCCTTGTTCTCCTCATCCTCGCTATACGCGTAATGACTTCTCGCCCGAATCCTCGCGCCGTAGAAGTAGAACACAAACGGAATCGCACAACACGCTAATCCAATGAAAGCAATCAGACTGCTAGCCCATTGGTAGCCCAAGCGATCGTACATCTGATTCGTAAAGAGTACCACGGCCGCACCCCAAAAGCTGCGAAGGAACGTCTTGGCTGCTAGTGCAGAGGCAGCCTGGTGTTGGTACGAGTCGACAAGGTAGTTGTTTGCTGAATTGTAAAGGAAGATGAAACCGAAGCCGACGCCAAAGCCACCAAAAGCCGGACCTGCCCAATGCACGTCGGGGTACGATGTCCAAGCGAATATGAACAATCCAATCGGTATGAACCAGCAGGACATCATCATTGGAATGAGGCGTACTTCTGCTGGAGGATGGCCATTGTGTTTGGCGGAGAGCTTCAGGTAGTGCGCGTTGATTAAGGGAGCGCAAGCTGCAGATGCGAGCACACCGCAAATCAGGGGGATGAACATGAGACCCGTCGAACTTGCAGACCAGCCTTTACCCTTCTGGTAAACGATAGGGTACGCGACGAAGAACATGTAAAGAAGGCCGTAGAGTACCGACATGTAGAGTGTGATGAGGAACACAATGAGTTCTTGGAAGAGAAGCTGGAATGGTCTTAGGAAGAACAGCGACATTCGTTCGCCGAAAGGTCGCACATCCAGGTCTTGTTCGGTCACATACTTATCATCGCCGGTTTCCTTGCGAAGTTTCTTGGCCCGAACAGCAAGGAGGCGAGGGGTGTATGTCTCCGGGACAGTAAAGGTAATGAAGAACCACACGATACCGCTGAGAATAAGCTGGATCCAATAGAGCCATCGCCAGCCTGCGGCATCACTTAAGAACCCACCAACTAGGGGGCCCACGCCAGGTCCCTAAGGAAATTAGCATCATCTCAAGGTGATTTGGCTTTCGTCTCAACTGACCACAAACGGAGCTGCAGAGAACGCCGCCATTGCTGTGCCCCGCTCCTCGTTCTTCCACATATCTACTAGTGTGCCTCCTACTAGCGACATTGGCGCAGAGAAGGCTACTCCGGCGATGAAGCGGGTTACGAGCAGTGTCTCGATGTTCTTTGCTACTGCTCCAGGGATAGTGAAGACGACTGCCAAAGCAAGGGTCACTGCGTAGACAGGCCTTCTTCCAAAAATCTCGCTCAATGGCGCAAAAGCCATGGGTCCGACACCAAAACCGATGACGAAAAGTGTGATGGTCAACAGTGAGACTTCTTCACTGACTCCAAACTCTTCACTCACGCCTTCAAGATCTGCAGTGATCACAGAAGAGTTGAATGCTACCACGAAGCAAGTGATGGCAACACACATGGTGCACCACCACTTCTTGGCCTTGCTCCAGTTTTTCGGATTCTCTGGGTCGTCAATCTTAAAGGTGACGAGCTCGTAGCGTTCAATCTTGCCAGCGCTGGAGCGGACCTCGCGGAGCATCTGACCTGAGATGGTCTCTTGGGTGTATTCTTCGAGGTTGGCATTGTTGCTGAGGGTACGAATGGGGAGGTTGGCGATGTCTTCATAGGTCGGTGTGCGGTGGAGGGGCTCTTGAGGCTTTTCGGGGTCGACATGGGTTACTGACGAAGTGTCTGAGGAGCCGGCGTGTGGTGTAGAATGTCGGGCGAAGTCCCTTGAAGGGAGTCGGATGGCTTCTTCTGCCATCTTGGACAATGTCGTAATTTGTGCCCGAGGGTGAACAGAGGTTGATGGTAGAGACTGCTGAACAGGTGGATACTGTGGAAGCTCCCAAGACCTCCAAGTACAGAGTCAAAGATCCTCAATTGTGTGCCTCTGGATATGAACGATGGATATATAATGGTGACTCTACGTCAAAAAGATATTCCTCTGGACAAGGAAACGACCGCGGAGGATCACCCAAGTGTGATGCAATGCTGATGTTCGAGTGTGGATGCCACATCTTGGGCGACGAAGCTCATATATTATATATGAATAGCCATGACCATTATCATTAAAACTTTTCGCCATTGCAAAAAGAATGGACTGGTCGTACGGAGTTCGCTCGGAACTTGATCATATCGCTCTTGAAGAGTTTCAGGGACGGGAGGGCCCACAAAAGTTGCCGCACGTTAGACTGCATTCGAATTAGCACAACGTGCTCAGCGCCCAGCCCGACTGTTCTCCGACAGCCTTTCAATGATTTTGACAAAATGTACGGCGCTTCGTGATAATCGCCCCCACTATTTTGCGCGAGGTCTCAAAATGTGTGATGGTCTAGGTACAGGTGGTGCGGTTATCTCCCCGACGGTGTTCTCGCCGGTCGGCGGCGTTCGACGTCATCCAACGAGACGTGACTTTGTTGGGCTGATAGGATCGATGAGCCCGACGAATTGCTCCAAACGCAACGAGTGAGCAATAAGGCCGCAACCCTGGCGTACGAAGCTGATCCACCGTGTTGTATCGGGAGCTCGAGTGCGAAGAGGACCGTTCCTTTTGACGCGCTGCTACACTACCAGGAGGAGCTGCGATAGTGCTGCAAGGAATCACCTGGAGGTACAGTTGTATACTCCGTCTGCCAAGAGCACGGTGTCAATTCGGAGTATCTGGCTGTTAGCTTATTGCTGTAGTAGAGTGCTACCAGCAACCAGGTTCCATATGGGGCGAGTACGTCGAACGAGATAAGCCTGTCTGTACGCCGAACATACACGCGGACCACAACAGCAAATTCAGGTGACTGGGCCTAATCGCGAGCGTGGAAGCGCCGTAATCCTCGATTCGAATCGTGCAAAGGCGACGCATCTCTCTTCAGTTAGTCGCAGTTCCAGGTGATTGCCAAAGCGCAATGTCTCTCCCATCGCAGTGATCTGATAGTACCATGGTGAGCCTTGAGCAGCTTACAAAGTGACACCGTAGTAGCGATACGAGGCAGCACGCGTCCGATATCGTCTTCCGCATGCATAACAGAGCATGCCCATGTATATATCCTGCTCACAAGTGCATGCATATCCGTTCTTTGGTCGATGTCTCAACTCAGCCGGCTTTGCCCGTTTGGTCGATAACCGACTGCGAGGCTGATATTGCAATGATGCACTATCGTTTGGCAGCGCCGAAGTTCAGATAGCTTTGAGATCATATGCGATTTTGGAACACGATGTGACGTGTTCTGGTTGAGGTGTTCGGGCGTGTTCGTAAGTGGTGTCAGTGAGTCAAGAACTGGTTCTGCCAAGACCTTTTGGCCAAGCGTCACGATGTCACGTGCGCGGTCGATATACTGCCACGCGATCTCCTCCTACTGGATAGTCTTTCTCTGTGATGTTTGAACACAATCTTGATCGGTGTTTATCCAGTACTGATATCACCAATTCCATTCCCAGGATGACTCGCTGCATACTCCTATTACCTTGCACGTCGAGAATGGGCAGCCGGCGGCGACGACATTACTTCAACATGAGCCCTGCTATTTGCGCTAGCACTTGCTCTTGGTAAACTTATCGCAATTGTTAGAGCCGCATTTTGAGCCCATGAAGTAGTTCCGGGAGCGCTGCCGAGATTGACTGCCCGCCGAGGTAGAATGCACCTCCTAGCGCCTTGGATAGGGCGCACACGTGGGGTCCATGTCGCCTATCAATCGTTCACTACAATGTCGGAGATGTGATACTAAGACCACGACCATCTACTTCAATTCTGCAGAAACTTCTTCAAAAAACATTCCTGGAGTCTTCACATTATGGACGCATTCGAGAAGGAACATAATTTCAACATTGAGCGCGTGTCGCCGGCATGGCTCGTCACGGCTTTGTTGGTAGTACCGTTCGGCATCTACTATTTGTTGAACTTTCTCAGTCCCCTGATCCATAGATTGACGGCTATGAAGATATCTGCTGTAAGTAAAGCTGAAGTAGTATTCGACCTTGTACTGACGTTATTTCAGATCTATATCTATCCAATCAAATCACTACGGGCAGTCAGCGTCACCGAAGCCGTGGCTACCAAAATTGGGTTCCAGCATGACCGTGAGCCTCCCAACCGGTATATTTACATAAGGTATATATATCAAGACATCTGACATGATATAGGACGTTTCATGCTCCTCCAGAAGACCGAAGACGGATACAAGAACATGGCCATCGGGAGGTATCCCGAAATGTCACAATTCCTTCAGGAAATGGATCAAGATTCCGTTACCGTCAAGTATCTTGCATTCGGCGCCACAGAAAAAGTGACATCCATCAAGATCCCACTTCAACCCGACACTGAGAAATTGGAGCCATTCGAGGTCAAGATGCACTCTAGCCCCACATCCGCCTTTTTGATGCCAGAGAAGTACAACGCCTGGTTCTCCGAATGCTTTGGCTACGATGTGGTGCTAGTCTACCTTGGAGACAACAGACGTGCTGTCCTATTCCAGAACATGCAGCCACTCGAACCGGACCCATTGACGCGTTTCCTAAAGAAGAACGTCCCATTCGCTGGTTCTTACGTGGAAAAGATCATGGGCTTGCATCAAGACGAGCAATGGAAAATCGGCTTCGCAGACTGCGCGCCATATCTCATCTGCTCCCAGACATCGCTCGAAGATGTTTCGTCCCGACTTCCAGAAGGCGAGCAAATGGACATAACCAAGTTCCGCCCAAACATCGTCATCAAAGGCGCATTCGAAGCGTACCAAGAGGACTACTGGGGTAAAGTCAAGATCAACAACGGTGCAGAGCTCACCATGGCGCATAATTGCGTGAGATGCAAGAGTATTAATGTCGACTATGAGACAGGGAAAGATGGCAAGGGTGCATCAGGTGACGTACTGAAGAAGTTACAGCATGATCGGAGGATCGACATTGGAGCGAAGTGGAGTCCGGTCTTTGGAAGATACAGCTTCTGGGATCCGAAGAGGCCGAGCCAGATTGTGAAGGTGGGGGACAGAGTCAATGTGACAAAGGTTAATGAGGGGCTGACGATATGGAGTAAGTGTCTTCCGAAAACTCTCTTCCAACTGCACGACTAACATTGGGACAGGCTGGCCGAATCTTGGGTAGTATTGAAGGTTGTGACGCTTTGGGATAATACCCCTGAGATGGATGTAGCTGCGCTAGGACTCTATAATTGATGGCTATATTGTCGATATTGTTGTTGAAGTCGTGCCAAAGCTACTTGCACTTTCCTCCTGCATTTTCTACTTCTCATCAACGATTACAGTACTATCCTCGACACCCAACTCCTCCTCAACAGTCAAACTAGGCTGCTGAACCTGCCTTCCTTTCCAGTTCTTCATCAAATCCAAATGCCCTCTAAGCAGCGTCTGCAACCAAATCGGCCAGCCCCTCACCCTCGGGAGAATCGCCCACCCCGTCTCTGGCAATACAATATGCCTACTCCTCCCCTTCAATACAGCCTTCACAATCTCCTCCGCCACCGTCTCAGCATACAAAGCGCTGCCGCCAAACCCCTCAAAGAGCGCGGTGCGCGTATAGCCCTGACACATGAGCACGGTACGCACCTTGGGCGCATTATAATGCGATACCAGTTCCGCCGTCAACCCCTCGTGGAAAGCTAAAGCAGCCGCCTTACTAGCACTATAATCGACGAGTGAAGGCGCTAAGACATAGGCCGCTATACTGGCGACTGTGACAACCATGCCGTGGTTGTTCTTAATCATATCGGGCAAGAATTCGTGCGCGAGGTAGTAGTGCGAGAATGTGTTTACTTTGAACGTCAGGTTGATGTCTTTTTCCGTAGTGTCAAGGATTGTTTTGCCGCGCGCGACGCCGGCGTTGTTGATCAGGACTGTGGGGGCGCCGAGAGAGGAGCGAACAGATTTGGCGGCGGAGGAAATGGAGGAGGATGAGGAGAGATCGCAGGCGAAGTAGGATACAGTTGGTTGGACTGGTGGAAATGTTAGTGGATATACTTTGAGATATGCTTCTGATTAGAGGAGAGGAGAGGAGGTATTGTGTGGTGTGAGAAGACAGGACAACTCACGTTCATATGTAGGTTCCTGTACATCCAAAACCGCAACCTTGATCCCCTTCTCCGCCAACAATGCCACTATAATCTTGCCAATGCCGTCGCTACCGCCCGTTACAACTACGACTTCCTTGTCCCACTCATATTTGTCGGACCTGAAGTTGTTCGTCACCTTGTCGTTGAGCCAGCTGTTCACCTTGTGCACCACGCCCAGCGTCAACAGCGTTTTGAGATGCTTAAATGCGGTGCTGTGGTCGCGTGCGAGGTTCTTGCCCTCAGTGGTGTATCGTGCGAGGAGCAGGAGGGGCAGCGTAATTGCGGGATTGAGGGCTGTGAAGGAGACGAGGCGGGCAAGCGTGTCGCGTGTTAGGCCTAAGGGTGGTAATCGTGTTAGTTACCAAGATTCGTTTCGCAAAGTAGACGCTCGAGGATAAGTGAGAAGAACGTGCAACACACCTTCACGCGCAAGACTCCATTCGCTTCGGATAGGCATGTTGTTGTTGTTGCTGATTTTCCAGATGTTCAACTACCAAGTGTCAATCGTAGCGCAATAGTCTCCCAATCAAGTGTTATTACAAGAAGCGAAAGAAGGAGGACAGAACAGGATCATAAACTAGCCCGTGCCACATGTGACAACAGGCTAGCATACTCGGCAAAATACAAGTACATGATTAGAATCTCGCCCTGCCCACCTGCCGCTTGGAGGCACCCCTGGCAGATTGAGGTCTTGGAATTGCGGTTGGTGGCGTGGAGACACAAGGCTTACTGCGGGGTTGAGGGATGGTTTGAGCTCAACGGGCCGAGGCACTAGGTCCTGTCATGTGGGGGTCTGTGGGGATCCTTACGCACGAAAACCGATTGTGGTTCAGACGAGTACGAAAGACTTGCGAGACAGACTGAAGAATTCTACAGATTGATCAATATGGTCATAACAGTCAAGTGAAGACGCAGGTTGTGTGAACTATATTAGAAATTTGTGCTAAAATCTGCCTAAGTGTATATATAGGTACGGGTATTTCATCAATCACTCGCGTGCGTGTATGCGCCTCGTAATGCATATGCAATCCAGACTCCAAAGCAGACCCAGTTCAATACGCAAGGAAATTCGTAAAGTGTGTAGTAACTAGTCTCCGTCCGAGGCCTTGGAATAAAACAATAAAAAAATCCGGTTCGCACGTAAGAAATGCTTTAAAAAGAAGAAGACAAAGAACTTGAAACCTCCAATATCTTACACGCTCACTTGCTGAGATCCATAACGGAGCCATCAGGCACAATACTGGTCATCCGGCTGATCCGACTTGATCTTGAATCTGGCCGATTGATCGACATGGCCTGACTCGACACCCGCACGACTTTCTTGCTGGGTTTGGCAATGAGCACTTGCGCAGGACAGACTACAATCTCATCCTCGCCCTCTCCAAAGTCGTCGCCCTTCTTGACGACCAATGGGAACAGGACAATCTTGACAATTGATCCACGGCTCTCAAGTTCATCGTTGGATGTCGTGTCTCCAGAACGCTCGTTCATGAGCGAGGCGTTGAATGTTACTTTGGCGAGTAAATCGCCGTTGGTGTCGTACTCTGGTTGGAGTGGTGGGAGCATGATGTATTCTGCGCGTTGGGTGCGCATTTCGATTGATAGGTCGACGGCGAGGCGCATCACATTGCGCAGTGACTCCTGAATCTGTCTCTGGAGGTTGGATGGTGGCGGCAGAAGGGTCGCGAGTGTGCTGTAGATCTCATGCACGACGGCTTCGGTATCTTGGCCGCGCTGTTGTATGAATGGCTCCCTCTTTGAGAGCAATGTAAGTGTAATAGCTCGCCATTGAGCTACGGCGCGTGGTGGACCTAGATCTGTTAGCTTTTTGTGTGTACGATGAGCTTGCGTGTACTTACCAACTTCCGACAGGGTCTTCTCTAGCGACTTGAGCTTTTGTCGCTGTTCTCGGTCCATACCAAAAAGGTATCTGGTGAAGACATACTCCCAGATCATCGTCATGACAACCGACATGAACACATCTCGTCTTCTCACACGATCTGCCAACAGTGCATCGACATCTGAGCCATCCAGGATGGCATTGTCTAGGCGAGTGTCGATCTTCTGTCGAGTTACCGCGTCTAGTCTCGTGTCGGCTGAGATCTCGGATGACAGACGACAGGGTCGTGTGTCTGAAAACTTGGAGAAGCGCAATACCCACTGCTGGACATGTTGACAGAGCTGTTGACATGCGCTGTCGAAGTAGTCCTCGTCGCGAATAGTGAGGAAGCTTTCGCCAGGCTTCTTGGTGGCAAGAATCTGCTTCTGCAGAGCCTTGACCTGTTCTTTGGCGCTTGTGAGCTCTGCGGTCAGGCGATCGATCTCAGCGTTACGCTGGTCGAGCGCAATGCCAACCTCGTCACGAACCGCATCTGCCATGCCTCTTGTCATGTTTTCTTTCTGTGCTCGGAGAGCCTCCAACTCTCTCTGTGAAGCTTGCCATTGCTGTTGGATAAGCTGGCCTTCGGACTGGAGCTGAGCATATCGTTCGTTGGCGTCGTTGGTAAGATTGCGATTGGCTTCTGTAAGGGTGTTGTTGAGTTCTGTCAAGCGTCGAATTTCTTCATGCAGCCTCTGAATCGTGTCTTTCAATTGCGCAATGTCAATGTCCCGCTTGTGGATTTCACGGTCACGTGCTTCTACTTCTTCCGCTACTACTTGCTCGTCAACTTGGCGTTGGTGTTGGGCAGCCTGCAATGACTCTTCCGCTCTTCTTGTCGCTTCTTCGAGCGAGTGATTTTGCGCTGCAAGTTGGTCGAGTTGTGATTGCAGATCCATGATCTGCATGCTTTGACGTTTGCGCACGCTCGGTGGACGAGTGGGCGACATTGGAGACCCTTGGGCCTCACCCCATGCTTCCTGCACAACGTTAGCAACCTCCCCAACAGCCGTCGCAACGACATTGGGACGACTTACAAAAGTTTCAGCCGCCATGCTGGCACGGCGACCCTTTCCTTGACCTCGAACTGGATCGTATTTTGACGCGGCTGCGATGGCAGCTGTCGCTCCAGCCGCAAGTGCCACGCCTGAGAGGTTGGGTGTTGCGCTCCTAGCGTCCGGCGCATTGACCTCGCCAAGCCGGGCCACATTTCGCAGGTCACCTGACGCGCTTCTGTCGACTCGGCGGAGAGATTGCGAGGAGTGGGTACTCATTGAGCTCAACGGGCGGTCTTGATCCGGCGACCTCATCTTGGCAATGTTGCTCATCGAGCGCTCGCTGTGGACGCTTGGCGAGCGCTGTTCAGCCATGTGCTGTTTGATCGGATCTAAGCTGGGAGACGAACGAGGCAATCGACGTGCGGGACTCAATGTCATGGTCCGATCCACAGTCTCGTTAACTTGGTGCCACGGCGAATCCCTCGGGCCTGACGGCGTTTTTCGTCCGGAAGCGTCAAGTGTTTGTGCGGATTTGCGACTCGATGGTGTTGGCGTGACAGGAGGTGGTGACCTTAGACGATCCATGGATGCCTTTGAACTCTCAACATGACGAGCTGACTTGACACCTCGTTCGGGTGCGCCTACGTCTGTGATAGCTCGTGCTTTCTTGTGCAATGAAGAGTCATCTGGACTGGCCTCATTGATCGTGTGAAGCTGTTGATTGCTCTGTTGCCGCATGTGTTTGGGGTTCGGCGTTGAGAGCGTGGAACTCTTCGTCGATGTCTTTTCACTGGGATCTCCAAAGATGGACTGATATGGCTCGGCTTGCTTGACCTCTTTCGTGGGTGACCGTTCCTCACGATGAGACTTTGAGGTCTTCTCTACGGAACGTGATGATGTGCGACTAGCTTTGGAACGAGTGTCAATGGCTGTATGTGTCTCAAGCGCAACGGTTGCTGGGTTTTCGTATTCGCGTGTTGATGGCGAAGAATCGAATAGATATGAAGTTCGCTCTTTTGTTGCCCGGTCAGTGCCAGACGGTGTTGATGCGACAGTGTAAGCAGACTGATCCGGTAACGGACTTTCTTCCATCTCTTGATTGCGTTCGATATGTCTTGTGGTTTGATGGATTGGTGTCTTTGGCTCCTTGGACCTCCGCTTCTTTTCGCTTGTAGGAGCCTGGTTCTGCTCCACCACTCCGTGTTGCTGGACAATCGGACCGTAACTAGAATCTTGATAGCCGGTGTCGCGCGCACTTTCTTGGATGTGCGGTGTATAAATCCTGACCGGGGGCTCGTCCACATCAACTGCACTATCTCGAACTCCAGCAATAGAAGACCATGCCGACTCAGTAGCCTTAGTGACTTCACGAGTAGTAGATGTAGCCTCTGAACGAGACTGATCCAACTTGTGAAGCCGCTTGCCTTCTCGTTCATCCTCGTCAGACGCGACAGGGTGTGTTCGCCGCTTATGATCGGGACTTGTTTGCTCAACTGTGCCAACCGGCTCCGGGGTTTCTCTGACCATATCCATCTCTTCTTTTCTTGGTCGTACATGAATACTTGTCTCGTTCTGGGTCCCAGAACCAGAATTCTCTCTTTCTTTGCCCTTCCTGGTCTTTTTCTCTATCTTCTCTTTCGATACCGTTGGTGCCCAGGTAGCCATATCCCTCTCTTTCTCAAGCTCCTTTCTTGTTGATCCCGTGAAGGCTTGTTCGATATTGTCTACTGGCGTCATAACTTCGGGGAAGGGATACTCGCTTGGCTCGCTAGCGTTGATGGACGTCGAGCGTTGGTCAGTTTGCGTAGTAGTAGCGCCTCCAGAGTCTCGCGGTAGAAGGTGCTGGTCATCAACCATCTTCGAGACGGCTTCATTTTGCTTTGATCGCTTGCTCTTCCTCTTGCTTGGCTCGCTCATGACATCTGGTACTGTTTTCACAACCTCTTTTGATTGTGCCTTATCTTTGAGCTGGACTGGCACGATTTCTGAAGGATCGTTGAAAGAGACCGGGGCTTCGCGCTCCACCTTGCGGACCGTGGAGTCAGCGGGACCCTCAACAGCAAGAGTCTCCTGTGTAGAAGTCTCGATCGCCGGAGTTTCCGTAGCTGTATACTCAACACGATCTTGCGTTAGTGAAGATCGCTGCTTATCTTTCTTGGACTTCTTCTCCTTCTTCGATGTTGTGTTGGACGCCATGGCGGTAGACGACCCCAAGGTCGCAATTGTCGCAGACTCCGTGATTGGAATGCTAGGCTCATCGGAACGCATAGGGCGGGATAATGATTGGTCCGCTATTTCTGATAGTGAACGGTCTCGTTTTTGGTCCTGCGTTTTGTCTTGATCGACCTCAGCGACTACGGGAGCTGTTGCTGTTATGCTTGCCTCAGCAGTCTCATCGAGTCGGGTTGCGCGATTCTTCTTGCTTCTCGGCTTTGTGTTGACCTTGGAAGATACGTAGATTTCGTCTGGATCTGCTTCTTCGAGCACGCCAGGAGGAGTCTTTCGGCGAGAGAAGGTTGGATCATTGAGCACGTCGAGTGGATCGAAAGAGATAGCATCTGTGGACGCGACGGCCACCTCGATAGGCGGCAGGACATCGGGTCCAAGATCTTTGATGGGCCGGATTCGGGGGGAACCGGAGAATGAGGAAGAGCGACTCAGACTGCCGAGTCGTGATGTCGTCGCTCTTTCTTTTGCGGCTGCTACTTCATCATCATGCCCAATGTCGCGGACACTCTGAGCGGATGTAGATCGATGGAAGGTCGAATCATTGAGGACATAGCCAGCATCAAAGCCTGATTCGGTCAAACTAGCAGCCACTGTGGCGGCGAAGTCGACATCATGAGCGGGAGACTGCGTGCGCAATTTATCAGGAGAAACCGATCTCGAGAAGGAACGAGCATGAGATGACGGTTGCAGGACGGGCGTCACCGAACGTGACTGGCTTTCGTATCGCTCAGCAAGGTTCTTGACGCTCCCAGCACCCTCTCTTCGCAGTCCGCGCGCAGAAGTCGGCTCCTCTGCGGGGCTACCACGCTCGAACAATGCGGCCAGTTTGTGCGTCTTTGAAGGCTTCTTGTTTAGAGTGGGGGCTTGTTGCGCTTCCAGAGACGGCTTGGGTACCACTGGAGGCGATGGAGGCTTTACGACGGAAGGAGCATTGACTGGCACGGTGTCCTGAGACCTGCCAATGTCACGAGCGGCCGTGGTAGACTTGATTGTTGCGGCTTCAGTAACGACTTCGACTGGTAGAGCTTGAACCTCTTCAGTGATCTTAGTATCCTCCTTGGACTTTCGTTTGTCTTTCTTGGACTTCTTGGAAGTGATGTTCGTTTGCGCTCCTGGCTCCACTGCTTCAGGGACCTCCCTGGCGATCTCAGTTGACAGGTCTTTGGTACCTTGCTCAACCTTTGCATTCTTGGCAGAGACTAAGTGTGTGGCCGAGCTAGGTTCTGGCGCGGTTTCGACCTCAGTTTGAACGAAGGCGGGCGCTGTCTCGATTGGTGGTTCAGAAGAGGTAGTGACTATGTCCGATTTACGCTTTCCTTTCTTGCTTTCCGTTGCGATCACAGGTTCTGGTGCGGCAACATCTTCAGTAGGCGCTGGCCCAACGGTCGTCACGCCAGGTATTGGCTCCGTGAACTGGCTCGATGCTAGAGTCTCAGAAGTCATTGGCAAAACAGCGTCGGGTTCAGCTTCAGAGTGCGTATTCAGATCCCTTGGTGTCATCTCTTCAACCTTATGCTCGGATTCCGGGGTTGAAGCAGCGAGTGATTCGCTTTGGGCCATCTCCACAACCGCAGGCACTTCGGGCTTTGCAATCCCTGGACTGATGTCCTTCTTGTTGCTTTTTTTCTTGTCCTTTTTGCTTTGCTTGCGGGCAAGAGTAGACTCTGCTGCGTCTTCCATTGGCGCATCGACCGAGGGTGTAACAGCCGTAGGCGCGTTTTTCACGACCATATCACGTTCATGGCTTGCGATCGAATGAGCGATTATTGGATCGTTGGTGACTGTGGTCGGGGCGTCTACAATCATTTTGGACTCGTTCTCGGCAGCTGCAGCATCCTCGACTTCCATTTGGTCGTCTTTCAAACTAAGTTCACGAGAAGTGGTTGGACTGGCGTTGAGAGGTATCATTGGCGCGGGGACCACGGTGAGTGTCGGCTCTTCACTGACCTCAGCTGTTGTCCTTGTCGTTGATTGTAGCTCAGTAACTTCAGGAAGTGCTTCATCCTTTGTGATCGCAGAAGCCTTCGCTTGCTTTTTCTTGTCCTTCTTGCTCAACTTGCGGGAGGATGCGGGTCGCTCTTCTTCGACCGATTCATGGAATTCTGCGGCACTGGTAGTGGCTATAGGATCGGCAGACGGCTGGTCTGGTTGAATGGAAGCGTCGAAAGTAGTTTCTCGTGTGAACTCCGTAGTATCCTGGACAGACCCCAAGTCTAGCTCCATGGCAGCATTCTCCAACTTTGGTTGTGGTGCAATCTCAACGATGCCATGGCTCGGTTCATTCGCTGTCGTTGCTACTTTCGTGTCTGTCTGCTCCACACGATCTTTCGTTTCGAAACTCGGCCTGCTTTCAACAACAACTTCGTCAATGACTGCAGATGTGGGTTCGAAGATTGCTCCCGATGAAGTGTCTGCAAGTGCAGGTAGCTCCTTCACAGCCGTCGTCTGCTCGGTGACGTTGTCTCCAGAGGGTGCTTGCGGTTCCGGAAAGGGTGTACCTGAGCTCAGGAGCGTTTCTGAAGCTACACCTGTCTCAACAGCGACTGGCTCGACTACTTGCTCATCAACTTTGACAGGCTCTTGCATAGAAGCCTCAGGAATGACAGTGTCTTCCTTGACGACAGGTGTCTCAATCATCTCCTTCGTCTCAACCGCAGCCGAGGGTTCGGCTGCAGGAGTCGTCGGAATTGAATCAAGACTACTGCCCTTGGCCTTCATAGCTTTCTTCTTGTCTTTCTTGCTAATTTTGTTGACAATGTCAAGTACTGAGGTAGGTGCTGAACGAGACGTCGTTTCGAGCCTGTCTGCTTCGACCAAAGCGTTGTCGAGCGCTTCGGAGCGCAGCCTCAAATCGGCGACTTCATCCTGGATGGCCTGGAGTGATGGTGAAACTTCAGATGGGGGAAGATCGATTGGTGCTTGAGCTTCTTGTGCCTCAGTAGTGGGCTCAACCGAGGGCATGATTATACCACGGGAGCCCTCATGCAAAGGTGCTTGGGGAAGCTCTAGATCTCCGACATCTGCAACCTTTCCTGGTTGAAATTCTTCGGAGGGCGTTGGCACGGGTTCGATGTGCTCCACGATCGTTTCCCGAGGAGCGGGCATGGCTGGAGGTTGGGCATCCAGAATCTCAGCTACCGCAGCAGGAGTTGGCGCCTCGGTCTGGGGAGCGGGTACATCTTCTTCAATCTTCACATCATCGACATTGTCTTGACCTTTCTTGCCTTTCTTCTTTTTGCTCTTCTTCAACGCGGTACGTGAAAGCTCGGGTGCGGCATCTTGGGAAATGGTCGACTCCGGTTCAAATTCCTTGACCGTCTCCGGAACTTTGATGTCGTCTTGCTGAGGGATCGCAATATGTTGGATCTCAGATCCTGGAACAGCCGCCTCCCCAACTGGTGGCACAAATGTACTGTTATCTTGAAGATTGACTGATTCTTCAGGCCCGGTTAGATCCACTTGACGTTCTTGAAGCTCGGGAACAGCAACATCCTGGTCTTCTGTAACGCGCAACTCCGCCGGGAGTTCCGTATCCTCAGCGATCAATTCACTTTTCTTGGCCTTCTCCTTGACCTTTTTGGTCTTCTTGGGTGCAGTCAAGTCCCAATCCGCTTCAGGCTCTGTACTAGCAGCTTCTGCAGAGCCTGAAGGTTTGATAGAGGGTTCCAGAGATGCAATTGGAGTATCCAACGCAGACTCCACCGTCGATGATGCGGGTACTTGTATTTGCTCAATCTCTGAAGATCGATTGATGTCCATCTTGACTTCTTCCGCTAGAGCGATGACCGGTGCCTCCTCTACGATTGGCTCTTGTTCTACGACCGGAACTATAGCGGGAGCGGACCTTTCTTCCGTGGCTACGACTGCATCATCTGTAGTAAGCGACGCCTTCTTAGCCTTCTTACTCTTCTTGGAAGCTTTGCGGCTGAGTGGAGCGTCCTCGGTGTTGTCGTCAGCCATCACCACATCTGTAGGATTGATCACGGGAATGCTCTCGGTAAGCACGATCGGGGCCGACTCCTCCATAATAATGTCCTCATTGCGATCGGCCGTTGTAGAGGAGCCCAGATCGTGTGAAGTGACTTCAACAGTGGTTTTCGCCGTAGTATCCATGTCCGTAGGCATGTGTTTGACCACAGGCTGGTCTATGGCAGTCGTGGACTCTGGTGCGAAGGAAGATTGCGGGTCGGTCGCTGAGGGTCCAGGCTGTGCAACCTCGTCGATATGAGCAGACTCTTGGGTAGTGGGTCCTGCTATGACAGATTCGACTTGAGAATCTGCGGCACTATCCCGTGCAAGGGACTCTTTTCGGCTTTTCTTGTCTTTCTTGCCCTTCTTTGCCTTCTTCGAGGTTGACACAGGTTCCTCATTGGCAGTGGTCTCAACAATGTGCTCACTGGCGATGTCAGCAGTGACAAGTTCTGGCACAGTTGCCGCTGGTTCAGACAATCTCGTTGGGATCTCGACATGCTCCGAGGATGGTTGAGTTGGCACTGCAGCCTCTTGTGGAAGAAGATCCTGAACAGTCTCCGTGGTGACTGCATCAGCTTCGATTGACCTAGGTGCAGGCTCTTCTGCCACGGGCTCGATTTGTGTCTTAGTTTCCACGACGGGTTGCTCGACTTGCGCAGACGTCGCAGCTTCCTTGAGAGCCTTCTTCTCCTTCTTGCTCAACTTGCGACTAAGCGCAGGTCTTTCGGTATCGACGGCCTCGATAGCCTCATCGGCAGCTGGTCCCGGGACAGAGACAAGCTTCTCGTTTTCTATAGCTGACGATGGCCTGGGCTCAGCAGTAGGTGTTGGCAAAATCCTTGAAAGACCAGGGGCATTGTCACTTTCGATGTTGTCCTCCGTTGTCTTCACAGTCTGTGTTGTTGGTAGATAGCTGTCTGTCAACGCAGGAAGTGTCGTCTCCTGGGTAATTGACTCCACATCCGCACGAGATTCCCTAGCGATAGAGGCCTCCTCCATTTGTGGTGTTTGATCCTTGGTTGGCTCAGCTGGCGTTGGTTCGATTGCTGTGACTGATGCAACATCTTCGACAATTGTTACATCAGTGAGGGGCTTAGCGGACGGCGCTTTGTCAAGAGCAGGTGTTGCGGTATCAGACTTCTTGCCCTTTTTCTTCTTCGAAGCAGACGAAGAGACTGACTCGTCGATTGCTTGCTCGGGCTCCTGTACTAGAGCTACAGACGCTTCGGTAGGCTGAGCAAGGACTGGTTCTTGCTGGGGAGTTGGAGGTTCTTGCACAGACTTCGATATCTTCTCGTCAACTGAAGACTTCTGCTCTTTCACACGCTCGAGCATAGGAGTGGAAGCCGAACCTTCAAACCTCGCTAGGAGGGATGATACAAGACTGGACTTACCCTCCTTCTTAGTCTTGTTCTTCTGGGGAATTGCGATCAAAGGTTCTTTGATGACTGGAGCGGGCTCCTGTACGTTTTCAGATGTGGATTTTGACTCAGGTGCATCCACAGTTACGGATGCTTTGTTGTCTTCCTGACTTGTAGTGATTGGAATCTGCTCTTGAGTTGTGACCCCTGACGCGGTTTCTTGAGTCATGGACGATGGAATCTCTTCTTGGACTGAAGGAGCGGTTGCCTCATCTTGAACAGCAGAAGGCACTTTCTTGTCGCTTGTAGGAACCGATTTGTCGTCTGCAGTGGTCATTTGGCTGTTCGATTCGCCAGCGACAACTTCTGGAACGGGCTCCACAGTCTGCGAGGGCGCATCTTCGACGACAGGAGTGGAAGTACCGGAAGCCTTGGCCTTTGACTTCTTCGCTTTTTTCCTGTCCTTCTTTGATAGGGTAGCGACCTCTTGTTCCACGACCGGATCAGGCACGGGTGCTTCCGTAGATTCAAGGGAAGGATGCATATCAGTAATGGCTGGGATGATGGGCTCCTCGACTGTTGGCTCGGGAGCCACCTCAATGACTGGTGTGGCTGGCCTTTTGAGTTCCTGTTCGTCCTTGGTGGGTGCAGTGGTTGAAACACCTTCGGCGAGCGGAGTCTTCTCTTGAACCGCCTCCGATGTCACCTTAGCATCCACGTTGCGCGATGCGTCGGTCTCGACAAGCTCTGTTTTCGATGCCTCTACAGCTTCTTGAGCTATGGCTGTTTCGAGATCGACAGTAGGCAATGGCACTGTGGTCTGCTCTACAGGCTCAAGTTGATCAACAGGCTCCACGTTGACCGAGTCGACCTGCGTGGGACCATCTTTGGCAGCTTCCATTGCGGGTTCTGACACACTTTGCTCAATTGGAGTAGCAATGCCAGATTGACTCTTCGCTTTCTTGCCCTTCTTTTTCTTCTCTTTCTTTGAGGGCGTGGGCTCCGCCGCTTCCTCGATCGGTTCTTGAGGTTTGGAATCAATAGATGTCTCCGTGACAGGCTCAATACTTTGTGGCAGCTCGGGCGAGATTTCGCGAGACATTGCAGGTTGCTCGTCACTGATCTGCTCGACTGGTACCGCGGGCAATTCAGATAGTGCTTGTTGAACATCTGGTACTGTCTCCTCTTGATCAGTGGATGTGACTATTGTTGGCATCTTTTGAGCGGTTTCTGCCATCGGCTCCTCAGAAGGCGCGGGCTGTGGCTCTTCCATCGGCTCCAAAGGTGTGGCAGTTCCCGATTGTTTCCTCTTCTTCTTGTCCTTTTTCTTATCCTTCTTAGATGTAGAAGTAGAAACATCTTCTTTGGATTCTTGGATCGACTGTTCGTGCTCGACGACTGTAAGCGCTGCTTCAACAACAGCATCCTTTGTCGGCTCTACCTCTGGGATTGGGATGTCTCGAGGCGCTTCGACCGCAGAAGGCTCGGTCACGACCTCTGCGGCATCTGTGTTGATCACTTGAACGGGCGCCGTGATATTGTCGTCAGTCACCAGAGGAGCGGGTGTAGACTCGTTCGGGATTTCGCGTTCGATATTGTCCACAACCTTGCTGGGTTTCTCAGTTGTATCGCGCGATGCTTGAGAGGTGCCCTGTTCTGGCACTACCTCTGCGATGACTGATGTATGCTTGGCCTTCTTACCCTTTTTCTTCTTAGACGGACCGGAAGTAGCAGCCCAATCATCTTCAGTCGTTTCCTGGGGCTGCTCTGTAACGGGCGGAAGATGAACTACTGTGTCGACCGACCGGTCAACATTGTCCAGGATAGGCTCCTTCACCATAGCTTCCTCTACGAGCTGGGTCTGCTTTGGTAAGGAAGCTTCCCCGACAATGACTGGCTCCGACTGTGTGATCTCCTCAACTGGAGCATTTTCCTTGACGTCAGAAGTCATGTCTTGCTCAACCTCAGCGATAGGTGTAGGTAGGCCGGGCGCTTCTGTGACAGCGTCAACAGTCTCGATGGTAGTCGTGACATCGCCTGGCTCCTCAACGGCGACTTCCTCCTTCTTCTCATCTTCCTTCTCTACCTCCTCCGCAGAAACCATCTCGTGTTCTGCACCAACATCTCGAACCTGGTTCTCCCAAGCCAGTCTCTCCACTTCCGCCAACTTCTCCCCAGCACCTGTGAGCTCCTCACCCTTGCTCTCAGGCTGCACATCTACATCTGTACTCGCACTCGCTAAATCAACAAACTCGCTCGCAATAACAGGAAGGGGATATGAGGTCGGTATCCCCGAGAATGGTATGGGTGTTTCCGAAAGTTCAGAGGGTGACGGAGACGGCTGAGTATCAGAAACCTTGGCTTCCTCAGGCGTCTCATGCGCTAAAAAAGACTCGGTCGGGTTCTTCTTGGATTGCTTTTGGGTTTTTTTCTTGTCCTTCTTCAATGGTGTTGTGGTGGGCGTTGAAGGTTCTTCCTCTATTTCGGTGGGCTTTGCTTCGCTGACGATGGCCTCGGATGTTATACCGGGGGGCTGATCCTCCTCGATGGGCTTGTCTGGAACGATCGGGACTGCCTCATCGGCAATTGCTGGTTGATTTTCAAGAGTGAGCTGCTTGGACTCCTCCACAGCTGGGGTTGCTGGCTCGGAAGGAGCACCTTCGAGAGCCGATGCACGCTTGGCCTTCTTTGCCTTCTTCCTCTGAGCCTTCGACATAGATGCCCACTCCGCAGGTTCAGCCTCGGCTTCTTGCTTGATCTCAACCTGTACGGCCGGAACGCTTACTGGCTCGTCCGAGGTAGGTAGCACTACTTCTACTGGCTGTGACGACTCTGGAGTAACGGATGAGTTCAGGCCTCGATCATCTGATGCATGAGTCTTCGCCGGATCCTCAACTTGAGGTTCGAGTGGCTTTGTGTCTTGAGCTTCCTTGACAGTAACATCAAAAGTAACCGCAGACGAAGAAGGCTCTTCATTGGCAGCTTGCGAAGCAGTATCAACTGTTGCAGACGGCACGTCTTCCCCAGCCAAATCAGGCTTGCTGACCTGTTCATCCTGCACAGCCGCAGGGTCCTCCACGGGGTCCGTGGTAGCGGTGGAATTAAAAGCGGGCTGTTCGGCGGGAGGCGCTACGACCACCTGCTCGTCAAGATCAAGCGGTGTAGCAAGCTGTGCGTCATCAATCGATACTTCTCTAGCTTCTTCGATGAACGGTTCCGCGGGAATTGTGGGCTCAGAAGCCTCGGCCTCGGCCATGGAGCCGCGCTTAGACGCCTTCTTCGCTTTCTTCTTGTTTTTCTTGGAAATCGGCTCAGAAACGCCCGCTTGCTCAGTCTCTAGGGCTGGCTGCACCGCAACAGGATCAATTGTAGCTGGCTTTTCGGCATCTGCAACGAGGGTGGGTTCTTCGATGACTGGCTTCTCGGATGCTTGAGGTTCTGTTTGGTGTTCAACAGCAGGAAGAGTCTGCTCGACAGGAGTTTCGCGAACCGACTCCACGGTTACCTCAGCTGGCGTAGGTGCTTCTGGTGTGTTGTCTAAGATTGTATCCGCCGGCTCAGCAGACGAATCGAGCTTGCTCGCTTTCTTTCCCTTCTTCTTGTCCTTCTTTGACGAAGGTGCAGACACTTCTTGGATCTCATCCACAACGGCAGGTTCAGTCGATGTCGATTCAGCAGTGACTTGCTCGTCAGTAATGACAGCTGGAGCGGTCTCAACTTTAAGCTCTTCGCCAATGACCACAGGAGGTCTTTCAATATTTGGCTCCTCGACGACAATAGCAGGCTCTGCAGTTGCATCAACAACAACAGGGGCATCCTTTACTTGCTCCCCAAGCTGCTTGTCAACCTCCTCAATGGGTGTCGACGGCACAGATGGCTCGAGATCCGCTACTGAACCACGCTTAGATTTCTTAGCCTTCTTCTTGTCTTTCTTGGACTTTGGTGTCGATGGCTCCTCCTGCACATCCTCTTGGAGTTGGCTTTTTTCAGGGAGAGTTATGCTAGGAACCAGCTCAGTTGTAACTGGCTCGAGCATTTGCTTATCTGTCGCTTCGGTCGCCTCAGTCGTTGGAATTTGCTCGTCTGCAGTAACAGGTGTTGGCTGTGGCTCATCGGTAGCTTCAACGGTCAGAGGTTGTTCTGGAACAACAGCGTCCTTGGAAGCTTGCTCGTCATTTGAAGTGACAGGCTGTTGTTCCTCGCTCGGACCGGTAATAGCAGCTTCAGTTTCAGCAAGTGGATTTTCCAGCTTTTTCTCGACCGGTGTGGCTGCGCCGCTCTCTGAAATGGATCCTTTCTTCAGTCTCTTGGCCTTCTTCTTGTCCTTTTTGGAAAGTGATGCAGCCTCCTCTGGAACAACATCTTTTGTGGCACTGTCGATGAGAGGGTCTTGCACAGGTGCTGATGCTTCGGCAATTGGAACAATCTCTGATGCGGGTTCCTCGACGCTCTGCGGTCTAACGCTTGATTGATCCTCAGATGTAGGCAGCTCGCGAACTGGCTCTTCCGTAACTGTAGGTTCAGACTGCGCATCAAGCACTGGCTCGATCTCCTCTTCGGTAGGGGTTGGCGGGATGGAAGTGGCTTCCTCCGCAATAGAACCACGCTTTGCTTTCTTGGCCTTCTTCTTATCTTTCTTGGAAAGAGGCGCTGATGCTTCGGGAACAACAGTCTCCTGTAGGACATTTTCAACGACAGGGTCGCTCGCGGGAGCTGGCTTTTCGACGACAGGGGTGATGACAGACGTAGGTTCATCGACGACAGGAGCGATGATAGAATCGCTTTCCTCGGCAGGCGCAATCTCCGATACTGGCTCCTCAACGATCTGCGGAGTAATGGTCGGCTCACTCTCAACAACAGGAAGGTCGCGAGTTGGCTCTGCAGATGCCAGCTGGCTCGGCTCATCTAGAATGGGCTCACTCTTCTCCTCAACGGGTGTTGGCGGGATCGAAGTAGTCTCTTCAGCGATAGAAACGCGTTTGTTCTTCTTTGCCTTCTTCTTATCCTTCTTTGACAACTTTACTGTATCTTCCACCAACCCAGGCTGCGTGGCTGCCTCGACGACTGGAGCAGATTCGGGTGTATCTGGCTCTGTGGTGATTAGTGTCGATACAGGTTTCTCGATGGATGAAGGAGCGGGCTCTTCATCGGCAACGGTCTCGGAGATTGTGGATACCGGAAGAAGTGGTTGCTGATTCTCTTCAGCTGGTGTTATAGGTATCGGAACAGATGACGCCTCTTGGATGCTCTCGATTTCCGACGTTGCAGGCTCGATCACTGGCGGTGGTTGTTCTTCGACTGGTGTAGTAGGTAGCGGGACCACGGCCGCCTCCTCAATCTTTTCTTCGGATGGTGTTGTAGGATTCGGCACAGAAGACGCCTCCTGAACGATCTCAATCTCTGACGTTACAGGCTCAGCCACTAGCACGGGTATTTCCTCGACTGGTGTAGCAGGCAGTGGAACAACGGATGCCCCTTCAATCTGCTCGGTACTTGCTGCTGTTGCTGAAGGCTCAGCCGGAGATGCTTGCTCCTCAATCGGCGCACTAGCGATAGGCACACTGAGTGTATCTTCGATAGCCGCCACATCTTTACTGTGCTCTTGATTGACTGCCGTCGTTGGAGCTGGTAAGTCCTCTACTACCGGTTCATTTTTCTCCTCCACTGGCGTTTCTGGCACAGGGATTGCACTGGCTTCTTCGACAATAGAGGCACGCTTGTTCTTCTTCGCTTTTTTCTTGTCCTTTTTCGATAGCTTCGGAGTGTCTTCTACCGGTGCTGCCTCAGTTGTTGGGATGTCGACGGCCGGCGTCTCGGTAGCTGGCGTTGGAGCAACCCCAAGAGCTTCTTCCGATGCTGGCTCTTCAAGTGGTACATCCTTCGACCCAACTTCCGGCCCCTGAACCACCGTCGTATTACCAGAAACCAGTCCTTCTTCCAAACCACCAGTAACGCCTTCCTTACCCTCCTCCTGTCCATCAGCCTTCACAACCGGAGCAGTCTCAAGGGGTGCCTCTGCTAGCTCCACAGTTGGCGTTTCCACAGAAGCAGAGGCTTCACTCGCATCGACAGAGACACGCTTGTCTTTCTTGGCTTTCTTCTTGCTCTTCTTAGACGAGCTGGGTTGCTCCTCAATGATCCCTAGCTGTGTGGCGACATCTGGCACATCGACATCGGTGGGGTTTTCTTGAGTAGCGCTTTGTGGAGTCGCGGTCGTATCGACAGTGCTGGAGATAGCTGTGTCGGTCTTGATGGGAACGACTGGGACTTCAGGCACCAGCTCAGCCCCGGTGACTGCGTTTGCTTGTTCTGGGAGAGCTTCAATAGTAGGCAGAGTCTCGGACACTGATGTTTCGCTGGGTAGCTCGCGGCTCTTAGATGTTGTTCGCTCCTCAACGACGGGCTCGCCCGATTCTCGAGAGACCTCTTCAACAGGTGTGGAAGGTGCACTGAGTGTCTCGGTCTCGAGTAGACTTTGCCTTGCTAATTTCTTGGCCTTCTTCTTCTTATCTTTCTTCGACATTGGTGTTGAAGGTCCCTCCTCTTCGACCTGTAGCAGGACTGGCGCTTCAGGAGTTGTTTCGACATGCGTTGGAAGTGCCTCATTCGGTTGGGGTTCCGTGATTTCGGTCGGAGCCGCAGTCTGCTCTGTAGTGGGTTCGACAATTGGCTTGACCGCAGGTTCAGCGACAGACTCAGGAAGAGCCTCAACAGCCACCTCAGGTACAGCAACCTCGGTGACCGGTTCCTCCTTAACGTCAGCAGTCGGCAAAGCCGCATCTTGTGTCATCGGCTCAGGAATAACTGGCGGCGTCTCGCTGATCGGCGTCTGCGGCTCAGAAATCGACTTGTCCTTCTTGCCCTTCTTTTTCTTTCCCTTCTTGGAGTCGGCCGCTTCTTCCGCGAGAGCAGGCTTTTCAATGTCGGTAGATGCTTCTGCAGTGACTGACGGAACGACAGTAACAGAATCTTCGTGCGTGGCCGGCTTGTCGACAATGATGGGTTGTTCGGTGGTGTTCTGGATCGGCATCTCAGTTGCAACCGATTCAGTCGTCTTGTCATCCGAAGAAACTATTCTCTCATCAATAGGTGCGACAACGCCCGACTCCACAAAGGGATCGACCTCCGTCCTAGAACTTTCAAACGGTGTTTCGGGCAATGGTATCTCCGAAGGCGCCGCAGTCTCCTCAGATGGTTTCTCTGACGAGATGTCTTGACTGACAAAATCTTGTTGTACGGCCGCTGGAGTCTCCTTGACCTCGGCTTCTTGGCTAGTCTTTCCCTTCTTTCCCTTCTTCTTCTTGGCTTTCTTTGAGAGTGGTTCGGATGGCTCGTCAGGCAGAGCTTGGCTGGAAGGCTCGATAATGGATGAAGTGTCTTTGCTGACCTCATCTTGCGTTGGGACTGATGTAATCTCGTCGACAAATCCGGCCGGTGCAGTCTCAGTAGGAGCTTCGGTGAGTTCAGGAATGGCTGTGGGCACATGTGCACTTTCGAAGCTCGGCTGCTGTTCCACAGGTAACAGAATGGTCGGAGGTTGAGTTTCGACAGCCGTTTCAGTCTCTGGCTCGGCCGGTGGAGCAACTTCGTCAACATTCTTAGTAGTAGAAACAGTGGCGGGCTCTTCGGGCTGAACGGTTGGCTGATTGTCCACGGGTTCGACTGGTGTGAGATCGAGTGATTGACCCTTCTTAGCCTTCTTGTCTTCTACAATTGGCTCAACAGGCTCGGTTATCGGTTCAGGATCCTGAGCAGGTTCTTGTAGTTGAGGCTGAATTACTTCATCCGCCGTCTTGACATCCTCAACCGGTTCGGACACTAGAACTGGTGCTGTATCTTGACGCGACTCGTCTGTTGCGGTAAGCGTGGGATCTTTGGAAGCAGGTTCCGTAATAAGAGGTGCAGTGACAGCTTCTTGCTCAGGAGGAGCCTCAGGCGCAGTCGCAAGCTCTTCCGTGACCGGCGTACTCGTCCCAGTGTTCCCTTTCTTTTCCTTTTCCTTCTTGCCCTTCTTACCAACAACCTCAGGTTCCTGTTCAACGACTGGGCCCGGAAGATCACGAGTTGTGGTGTCAAGGCTAGACGTAGTTGGGGTCTCGACCTCAACAATAGGTTGTGGCTGTGCTACCACGGCGTCTTCTGCAGACACTGGGGGTTGAGACGCGCTTCCCGTTGACTCCACGGATTGTTCAGGCGCAACGTCGACAATCTGGTCAATCTCGACCTTGGGCGGCTGAACAGACGACTGAGGTGCAACTTCAACTGGTCGCTCAAGCTCGGGTTCAAGAACAGTTTCAGGCTGAGTAGCTTCAACAGTAGTCGCAGGCTGAACCTCGAGAGCGCGGTTCTTCTCTACTTCACTCGAAGCATTGACTAGCTCAGACACCTTCTCAGTCGTCTCGTTTTTCTCAGCCTCAACAACGGGTTCCACAGGAGTGACATCGAGAATTGGCGCAGACTCCACGCTGGCCGCCGGCTGGTCTGCCGTGCTTACCTCCACGTCGACAGATTTGCCCTTCTTGCCCTTCTTCTTCTTAGACTTCTTGGAAGGCGTGCTGGGTTCCTCGGTGATAGGCGTAGAAGGCTGGATGGGCTCTTCGGCAGCGGCTTCTTGTACGAGTACGTTCTCCTCCACGGAAGGCTCTGGCTTGGGTGATTCTTGAATCGCTGACTCGAGAACGGAGGGAATTGCTTCGGTAGGTGGTTCTGACGAAGTTGGCTCGGATACTGCTTGAACATCACGTGATTGTTCCTCCGCAGGCGTGATTAGGGTCTTGGCACGCTCGACTTCTGCGGGTCCAACCACTGGAGTCACATCTTGCACCGGCTCAGTAGTTGCAGCGACCTCATTAACGGACTCGGCTGCTTCTGCTGGCTCAACAACAGTCTCCAATTCGCGCTGCACCTCTGCAGCCGGCGTGCTCGGCTCTTCCTCGGCATTCTTACCCTTCTTACCCTTCTTCTTTTTCTTGTCCTTCTTCGAAGATGTGGGGCTGGCAGGCGCGGCCTCCACAATCGGATCAACAGCTTGTTGAGGTTCAGTAGAAGCAGTAGGAGTAGGAAGTACGTCGACAGCTTTGGACTCAGGTACGGTGGTATCCTTAGGAGCAGGCTCCGTTGTTTGAACATCTTGCTTCAGGTCAGTTGCGGTAGCCTCGATATGAGCAGCTGGTTCCTTTGGCTTTTCCGCAGGCGCGGGCTCCTCATTCTTGATCTCAATAGTGTCTCGAGGTATGGTGCCAACGGCAGTGGGCTCAGGCTGCGCAGTGATGCCTTCAACAGACGCTTCCTGGGCTGGCTTTTCTTCCGGGACCGATTCTTCAACTGGCGTCTCAGTGCTTCTAGACTTCTTCCCCTTCTTCTTTTTCTTCTTCGACAAGGGCGTGGTATCAGTCTCTTCTGTAGCCATATTGACGTTCGCTGTGATAGGAATCTCTGAGATACGCTCATCGGGCTCAGCTTGTTCCAGAAGTTCGCGTTCTGTGGTGTCTTGGGGAAGTGGCACCTCTGCTGCATCGTCTTCAGGTGAGTCTTGGGGAAGTGGTACCTCAGCAGCATCCTCCTCTACACTATCTTGCGGCAATGGTACATCCACCGCTTCAATACTTGGCTCCACATCTCTTACAGTGGACTCAACATTCCGACTCGGCACAACTGATTCCTCCGCCGTCAAAAGCTCATCGTCAAATTTATCTTCAGGCAAAGCCACGCTAGCAGCGTCAACATCAACTGTCACCCCAGGCTGAGCAACATCGGTAGCAAGCGCGGGAGTATCTCGCTCGATCAGGAGCTTGTCTTCAAATTTATCCTTGGGAAGAGCAATAGTCGAGGCATCGACGTCTGTTGTCTCCGTGGGGAGATCGCGGTTGTTTGATACGGCGATGTCAGTTTGTGGGGTTGTGGATTGCTCCGCATTTACAACTGGTGTGGAGACTTCTGTAATCTGCTCAGTAATAGGTTGAGGTGTCTGAGTACCGCTCTTTCTCTTAGCCTTCTTGCCCTTCTTTGTCTTGGGGGTGGCCGTATCCTCTGCCACGATTGGCGTAGGTTCCGCAGGAAGTTCTGGTTTGGTAGGGGCGGCCTCGACTTGTTGTTCTGTGGGCGCAGTGTCGGATGGTGAGATGGTGATGTCGCGAAGAACATCTGTAGGAGCGGGCGTTGGTTCCACCGCAGCCTTCTCCTTCTGCTCCTCAACGGGTATTGACACAACATCCTCAGCAGCTACAACAGTTTCGGGAACAAGAATTTCCACTTCCCGCTCAACAGTCGGCGTATCCATCTCCATCACAGCCGGCGTCTCAAGCTGTTCACTCTCACGCTTAGCCTTCTTCCCCTTCTTGCCCTTCTTCTTGCTGACCGGCTCAGCCTCTACGTCCGCAGGCTCTGCAAGAACTTCACGCGTCGCAGACGAAGCCTCCGTAGCTGGTGGTGTCGATTCAAGCGCCGGTACCGCTTCCTCCTGTGTCTCTTCTTGCGCCAGGACTGGTGCCTTAGTCTCCACCGCAGCAGGCGTCTCAACAATCTCAGGAACAAGTTCCTCGCCCCAAGCATCCATCGCGGTTTCCATGGGCGTCTCGAGGACCGGTGCAGGGGCTTCAAGCGCAGGCGTCTCAACGCCCTCGGGGAGAAGCTGTTCACCCCACGCATCCATCGCGTCATTCATTGGTGTTTTGACTGGAGCCTCAGGTTCGCGCAGGACAGGTTCTGTGGCAGAAAGGCTGGTCTTCTTCGCCTTTTTGTCTTTCTTGCTCTTCTTCTTGGACGAAGTTGGCTCGGGCGAAGCAATCTCCTTTTCGAGAACTTCAGGCTCGATGACAAGAGCAGGCTGCTGCTCAGTGACTGCCGTCGCCTCCGCTTTGTCAGGTACCGGAAGTACTGGCACAATCTCGTCTTCGGCCTTAGGTGCGAGACTTATTTGGGGGAATGAGAAAGCGGGCTTCCCGCTGTCACCAAAAACTGCAGTTTGTGGGGCTACACTGACAGACGGGGCGGTGATGGGTAGCTCCCTAGCCAGCTCCTCGGGCTTCTTTTCTTGCATCGTGGAGGATGTCTGTGGGAACGAGAACGCGGGCTTCCCATCATCACCAAAGGTAGCCGTTTGTGGAGCTACGCTGGCAGACGGTGTGGTGGTAGGTAGCTCCCTGACCAGCGCCTCAGGCTTCTCCTCTGGCAACACTGCAGATTCCTCTTCCTTCGCAGCTGTCGCCGGCGTCTCCAATTGTTCGGCAACCGACTCCTTCACCGCTGGCACCGTAGCCTCTTCCCGAGTTGCCTCCACAGGCGTAGCAGGTGCCTCTCTCACCGTCTCGCCACGCACTTCGTCCTGCGTAGCCGAAACCTGTGGGTACGAGAAAGCTGGCTTCCCGTTATCAGCAAAGTACGCCGTTTGAGGCGGCATGAACGTCGAAGCTGATTCCTGAGCAGTTGCGACCTTCGCTGGCTGCTCGTCAGCAACAACCTCCTTAATTACGTCCTCCTTCTTCGGCTTAGGAGACTTAGTCCTCGCGCCCGCAAACGCCGTCTGCAGCTCTAGAATTTTGTCCTTTGTGCTCGGGACCGACGGCTTCGGCGACTCTTGAATGCTTTTCTTTTCCTCGGTAGGCGGGACGACTGCTGGGACGGCCTTGCGCAGCTCAGGGGATGTGGATGGTGTGGACTTCTTCTTGCCCCAGCCAAAGGCACCCAGGAGACTGGAACCCCAGCCTGAGCCGGAACTTGTTGGTCGTTCGGATTCAGCTTCGACGACGGCAGGTACGTCCTTGATGGCTGTCTCTGGTGTCTTGGGGACGGGTGTGGTTTCGATATCAGCCGGGGCAGCGGTTGATGATGTGGGCGCCTCGCGAGAGGGTTCTTCGGTGGTGGGATCTGCGGTAGCTTCTTCCTTGGCGAGGAAGTCCATGACATTTGGCTTTTGCTCTGGTTCTTCTGGCTTAAATACCGGTTCTAAGATCTCGCGTTCAACCTGGGCATCGGCAGCTGCTTTCTCTTCTGGGATGTTCCTGGGTAATTGCACAATTGCATCTTCTGATACCTGCGGTTCGCTTCGTTCTGACTTCGGCGCTTCCTCAAAAGCCGGTTGTAGAATATCGCGCTCGATGGTATCGCGTTGAACCTCTGACTCGGCAGCGGGCAGAATGTAGTCGTCTCGCGCATCATCTGGCTCAGGTAAAATGTTGTCCTGTTGGATGTGCTCGGGAACGAGCTCAGGCTCAGGCTCAGCTTGCGTGCTAGCACGTTTGCCCTTCTTTCCCTTCTTCGCTTTCTTGCCCTTGGGAGTGACGATGGGCTCTTGTTCGACAGAAGGCTCAGCAGTTGTGGCCTCCCGGCGCGACTCTGGCATAGCGACTTCGGGTTCTGTGACCGAAACAGTAGGCTCCGGAGATGTCTTGTTCTCGTACTTTGGTGTTGTAGCCATTTCTTCAGTAGTCTCCGGCACAGTTTCCTTTGAGCGTTCTGCAAGGTCCATGTCAACAAAGTCCTTGGGCGCGACTTCAGGTCCAAAAACAGCCCTTTGGACTTTAACGCTCTGCTCATCCTGCGGCTTCGTACTCTCAAGAATCTTCTGCTGAAGCACCTTTTCAGCAAGGGGTCCAGCGACGGATTCGCCAACAAGCGTAGCATCATCGGTAATGCTTGAATGCGGGTTGTTCTTGACCCAGTCATTTTCATTATCGACAAAAGTCGGAATGTACTGCTCAGGCTTGGATTCCTGCATGATGGCGGTGTCAATAGGTGCTTCAACGACCGGAACTTTCTTGTTCTTCTTCGACTTCTTGGCTTTACCTTTACCTTTGACATCGCGAACGGGGGTGTCAGCTTCAGACTCGGTAGGTGTTTGGATGACCTGTGGCTCGATTGGCTTCTCTTCCGCAACAGGAGTTGATTCCTCGATGTTTTCCTTGACTTCTGGGGACGAAGGTCGGCGGAGAAGCGCAGCAGCGGTGACACCTCCAATCGCCGCGCCTAACGCAGCGTCTTGAAGTCTCGACGAAGTCGTCTTGGCCGGTGATGCGTCTCTGCTTCTCTGACGAGCGAAGTCGCGCATCTTATTATCATCAAGTGGTGCACTTGGCTCCAGAGGACTAGCGACTCGAGGAGAAGTCTCCGTGGACACAAAAGCGTCCTCCTCTGATGTCTCGGTCTCCTGAGTCTTTGCAGTCTCAAGTGCAGCAGACAGAGCATCCTGATCTGGGCCTACAGAACCGAGAACAGTGTTTGGGGAGCCAGGGACGAACTCGGACGCCTTAGGCGTGACGTGGCCGGATTCATTGATTTCTTCGATCTCGCGGTCTGCAAGCTCAGGGTGTTGCAGCTCCGGTCCAGGTTGTGACGCCAGCAGATCAGAAACAGCACTCAATCGTTCGAGAAAGGCATTTCCAGAGTTCAGACTGGCACTGGGTTGGGGCGATTCAAGAGCAGACTCGTACTCTGTCTCTGTTCTCGCGGCGGATGATGCTCGTGAAGCACTACTGCTTGCTGGTAACGCTGGCAGTATCTCATCGATCTCACCCGACTTCCGGTTACGTTCAACCAAGTATAGGGGTCGAAATTCGCGAGATGCCTTGAACTCAGCCGAGTGTGCCTTGCCATGTCGAGAACGAACAGGAGAAGCTGTGCGCGGACTGGGGCCTGGTTCTGGATCATCCCGTTGTGCTATTGGTGACGTTCCAGGAGGCCTGCGGAAACGAATTGGAACAGCTGTCGATGACAGTCTGCGTTGAGCGACATGCGCTGTTGGGCGTGTAACCTCTGGTGATCTCAAAGGTGAACTTGGTCTTGACAAAGGTAGAGGTGGTAGCTCGTCGGGGAAAGCTTCCAACTGCCATGGTTGCAAGCCTGTAAGACGCGTTAGCAGGGCGCGACTATCTTCGAAAGATAGCTCTGGTGGAGTGCGCGGTCGCTCGATGCCTCCCGGAGGACTTAAATGTTGATGGGTGCTGTCGAAAGTCGAGAGAGGAAATTCGGGCCGATCGGCAGGGCCGATCTCACCACCTGTTCGGGCCTGATCGACAGGCTCACTTGCGGGCAGTGGACTTGGAGTGACTTCGGCCACTGCCCGATCGTCTAAAAAAGACTGCTGGTCTTCAGCTTGTTGTTCATCGACATGGGCGGGCGAAGTTCGAGGGTAAGAGGGATCCTATAAACACAGCATCAACATTCATTCTAGATACATTCGTGACAAGCATTCTATCGCGCATAAGAAGAGCGGTGTACCTTGTCATCATATGAGTCCTTCCTGTCTCCCTCCCCTCTCTCGGAGCGACTGCTCCTCTTCTCACGACGGCTGCTGCTTGAGATTGTTGAACGCATATCGTCATCGTCTGAGCCGCCGTACGTTGAACCGCGTTCTGACCGATGCTTCCTTCTACGATGTTTTCGTTCTTCATCGTCGTCGTCCCTCGCCTTGGAAGACTTGCTAGACTCCACGAGATTTTCTCTTGACTTGCTGCCGAACATACTGAAAAGACCACTGGGTCGCTTCTCCTCTTTTCGTTCTTTCTTGGAACCTCGGTCCTCTTCATAGCGTGAGGTCGAAGATATGACAGATGCGTTGTCGTCATCGCCATCACGTCGTGATTTCCTTCTTGAAGATCTCCTCTCCTCGTCACCTGGTTCGGAGTTCGCTGACGAACGCGACCTGGTCTTGGTCTCAGGAGACCCATCTCTTTCTCCGTCTCGACTCTTGTGTTTTCGGCGACGTTCTCCATTAGCGTCAGGCGCTTCAGATATCATAGACTTGTTGTCCCAATCATCCGTACGCTCATCAGTTGTACGTCGGCGGTGTCTTCGCTTCCGCTCACCCTCGGTTTCCAAACCATACCCTCGATCGCGACTTTGCTCGCGGCTCCCAGACTTTGCTTCAGCTTTGGCGGCAGCCTTCGCTTCGCGGCGGAGACGCCTTCTTTCCGCACGCTCAGGGTCGTCATACTTGCTGCTTAAAGAGATCATGGACTTCATGTCATCGTCGTCGTCGTAAGGAGTCGCAAGGATGGTATCGTCGTCATCGTCATCGTAAGTGCTCCGCGAGCTAGTCGTGTCCCCGTACGTATTGCGCGAGCCGTTCTTGTCATCGTCGTACGTACTGCGCGAGCTAGGCTTTTCGTCGTCGTATTTGTTACGCGAGCTGACTTTATCGTTGTCGTACGTGCTCCTGGAGCTTGTTTTGTCGTCCTTGAACGAGCTTCGCGGGCTGACATTGTCGGCATTTGGTCTGTGTAGAGGGTTCGTCCCGTCGTGATCCCAGTTGCTCTGACTCTTACTGTTGTCGGTGTACTTGGTCTGCGACGCCGGCTCCTTGCCCTTGTAAGAGCTCTGGGGGTTGGACAACTCGTGGGATTCGCGTTCGTTGCGTGGCGCGTCGTCAGGTGCGTAGTAGCCAGAATCATTCACGTTACGGGAAAAGGATGGGGTTGGCCCTGTAGTGAATGGTGATGACGTGGGGACCTTAGGCGCTTCAACGTAAGCCGGCTGGCTTGGGAGACTTGGACGTCTCTGAGCCCCCATGTAGTCCTCGTACTTTGTCTCAGTCCTGAGTGGAGATCCTACGCTGGGAGACCACTTGCCGCTGCTATGCCTCTTCTCGGAATTCCGTCTGGGCGTCTTGACGTTGGGCAGCTCATCGCTCTCTTGGAAGACCATGCTGGGGATGGTATTGCCCTTTTCCGTCTCGTCGGACTTCCGGGTACTGTGGGGCGGAGATGATGCACGTTCCCGAGCGATTTCCTTTTCTGCGGCTTCAAGGCTCCGTCTTGCACGCTCGAGGTCTGAAGTCATCCTATCTTGATCCTGGGTCATTGTGCTGCCTAAGAGTGCCGCAAAGCCGCCCGTTAGCGCCGCAGTTGCTGTTTTGCTGCTCCCACTGCTGCTTTCTTCATGCCGGAACGCAGGCTTCGAGGAGACGGCATCGCGAGTTGATGGCATTGTGCGTTGCGGCTCGATGTCGCGGGGATCCCGCTCGAATGTTGGGCTAGGGGGCAGGCTGCCATCGCTTTCTTCGAGCTCCCAAGTGTCGGCGCTGATTCGCTTCGCAGCCTTCGACTTCTTCTTCTTATCCTTTTTGCTCGACTGTTCTTCCAACTCCGATGTGCTTCCCTTGACAGGCTCAGATGCCTTCGAAGATTCTACCTCGCTGCGTTTCGGGGTGTCGTGAGTCACTACACTTTCATTAGTATTCTTAGACCTCTTACTCTCCTCGTTCTTTGACAAAGAGCTTGCCCATGGCTCTTCCGTAAGCTCTTCGATCTCATCAAAACTGCCAGGAACGTGCATCGGTGCAGATGTAGAAGGCGTCTGACGGTCTGCCGGCTTGAAATCAGAAGGTTGATCCCTAGCTACTATACGGGGATCCTTCTGCTGGGCTGGAGGTTGATATTGTGGCGAGTACACAGCGGTGGTTGCTGTATGAGCAGACGACGCTACCGATCCTGGGCCATGCGACATATCCGTGGACCCTGTCCAGGAGGGGACAGACTGGTTGGAGGACTGATACTGTGGCGAGTACACAGCAGTGCTTGCCGAAGGAGCAGACGAAACTACCGATCCTGAATAATGAGACATATCCGTAGATCCAGTCCAAGAAGGAGCCGACACGTTCGAAGGGTTATGATGCGGCGAGTAAACAGCGGTACTCGCAGATGCAGCAGACGACACCACAGACCCAGAGCCATAGGAGTGGTCCGTAGACCCTGTCCAAGAAGGTGCTGACGAGACATATGACTGGTACTGCGGTTCATACATTACAGTGCCTTCTGAAGGAGCTTCAGATATGACCGTTGCCGTATCAGTATCAGCATGAGCATGTTTGTCAGAGAATGGATTGCTGAGGGTCGAGTAGGCATCGCGTCGGTAATCTCGCTTGTCATCATCGTCCCGGCTGAGTAGTGCTGCGGCGGTCACTGCTGCTGTTGTAGCGGCCACGGCGGCGGCCGCCTTGTTCTTCTTTTCTTCGGTCTTGGCGCTCTTCTTCGAAGCAGCGCCAACGACGCTGTCCCAGGTCGAGTCATCCTTGTCGCGGATGTATTGCGTACTAGGTGCGCTTTCATTCCTGGTGGGCGCACTCGACTGCGATGGTCGATACGCTTGATACGAGGCGTTGCTCTCTGGTTTAGGTGCGTCGCGCTCAGCGGTGGCCTTGTCCTGCGTGTTCTTCTTGTTCTGATCCTTCAGATCACCTTCTGAGACGAACTGCTCACGGTACGAGTCTGGGGTAGGGACCTCAAAATGGTGAAATTGGTTCTCGCCCCAGCTGACCCGTGATCTTGCGCGGTTGCTCTCGTCCTGCCTTGGTTCAGTCCTGGGCTCGTACACAGGTTCTATCGCTGGTGATGGAGGCAGGGAGACGCTTCGTACAGAAGGGGCACGACTTCCAGGAGGCGTTGCTTGGATAAGGTTCAAAGAAGGCACCGGCCAAGTTGGCTGTGAGGATGGTCGACCGTCCCGCGTCGCTGTAAAGGCATACGAAGGAGGATAAGGGGGTGCCATGGGCGGGGTAGGACCATAGTCGTCGTGAGCTTGGTAGATGTGGAGATCGGCAATGCCTTCATTGGGATCCACAGGGCGAACTTTGGGTAGGTTATTGTTCTCCAAGAGCTCCTTTGGCGCGAAGAAGTCGGCCTGAGATACTGGCTTAGCATTGTATCTGTCCTCGAAGTCTCGATAGATATCGCGAACGGTCTCCTTTTTCTTAAAGATGTCAGGGTTGAAGATTTCGTCGTCAAAGTAGTCCTGTTCGATCCGGCTAGGCTCGTAGGTCACCACGTTGCTTGGCTCAACGGTCTTGGTCCTGCTCGGTTCTACAGTCTTCGTGCGACTTGGCTCAATGATCTTGGTCTTGCTAGGCTCAACGGTCTTGGTCTTGCTAGGCTCAACGGTCTTGGTCTTGCTAGGCTCAACGGTCTTGGTCTTGCTGGGCTCAACGGTCTTGGTCTTGCTGGGCTCAACAGGCTTCGTCTTGCTAGATTCCACATTCTTCGCCTTGCTCGACTCGCTCTTCTTGTCAGATAATGCAGCTTCGCGCTTCCGTTCCTCGCGCCGTTCCCTCTCCTCGCGTTTCTTCTCCTTCTTCTTGTCCTTGTCTGAAGTAGAGTACGAAGAGATGGCGGCACTTGCGATAGCAGCAGCAGCGGTTGCTGCCACAGCTCCAGGAGCGGTAGACTTCCATGGATCTGGCTGGATCATAGGGATGATGTCTCGTTCTCGCTCTTGAAGCTCCTTTTCTTTGCGACGCACATCGGTTGCGACTGAGTTGACTGAGCTTCCTGTGGGTTGTGGCTCGATTTTACGTCGCTCACGGTCGCTTTCGTATCTGCTGGAGTACTCCTGAGCTTCACGCTCCCGGCGTCTGCGCTCCATGTCTTCTTGAATCTCAGATTCCCGCTTCGCAGCTTCGATGCGCTCGTTTTCTTGTCGCTCGAGTTCACGACGCGATTTTCGGGACTGCTCAGCTTCTGCTTCGCGATCTTGTTGCCGCAGCGCTTCAGCTCGTGCCTCGCGGTCTTGTTGCCGCAGCGCCTCAGCTCGTGCCTCGCGATCCCTGCGCTGCATCTCCTCAGCTTCCTGAGCTTCACGTGCCTGCATCTCCTCGTGCTGGCGGCGTTGCTCGTCTGTGCGTCGTTCATACTCGAGTTTCGCTAGGCGCTCGGTTTCCAAGAACTTGCGAGCTTCCTCCTGTTGGCGTTGCAACCCGCGTTGGTGACGTTCCTCTTCGTCGCGGCGGATCTGCTCTGCACGTCGGGCCTCATCCTCACGACGTACTTGATCTCGACGGTGAGTTTCCTCGGCTTTTCGAATCTCATCGTCACGGCGTTGCTGATCACGACGGCGAGCTTCCTCCGCTTGTCGGACTTCATCATCACGGCGTTGCTGGTCACGACGACGGTCTTCTTCTTCCTCACGACGATCCTGGTCCTTGCGACGCTCACGCTCTTCTTTAGCAACTTGCTCGTGCGTCAAGTTGAATCGCACATTGCTAGCATCACTAGACGACGCACGCCCGTCACTGTCCCTGTTCGCTGCAGCAATAGCTGCAGCTCCCGCAGTAGCGGCAAGTCCAGCGATAGCCATGTCACGCTTCCAAGAAGATGTCTGGATGGGCGATGAGTTTGCCCGACGCGGTAGAGGAGGCTTATCGGGGTACTGAGGGGCTTGAATGTTGATGTTCACATTTTGGCCTTGAAATTGAGTTGGGTAAGAGTGCTGATAATTGCTCTGGGGGAAGACAGACGGACCGGCTGTTGCTGCATACCCTGGTTGGGAAGAAGGCTGGGTCGAATAGATGGCTCCAGGCACCTGGTGCATCGGCTGAGGTTGCTGGAGGCTGACTGATCCTGGGCCCGAGGTGACCATTGGTTGAGGCGTCGGAACCAAGCTGGTTCTTCTGGCATCAAACAAAGCATCAGGGTGATGGGGCGCTACCGGGTATACTGATTGAAGCGTGTGTACACTGCTTGACTCGCTATCATGGCGGCCAAGCTGACTACCAACGGCTGCTCCAGTAAGTGCCCCGGCAGCCGTAGCCGCAGTCGGCGTAATCAAAGAGGTGCTGGCGATGTTGTCGTAGAGATTTTGAGAAGATCGTCTCTTCTTCTTGCCGAAGCCCCAACGCCAACCCCACTTGTTCGTACCAGAGCCGTTGGATGCGAGAGACTCCTGGCTCTTGCCTTTCTTCCAGTCGTAATCTCCGTAGACGAGGCCAGCATTGTCCGAAGATTCGGACATGTCATCATCGGGCAAGTCTTCCCACTCATCATCGCCGTAGCGTGAGGCGGGACGAAGGCGATCACTGCTCTTCCGACTATGGCGATGCTGCTTGACGGCAACGACATCGCTGTGGTGCTTGCCTGTATTTCTCGCTGCCTTGGCGACAGCAATGGCAGCAGCAGTCTTTCCCAGACCAGCTAGTGTAGCACGGAGTCGTTCCTCAGAGGTCTGCCTTTTCAGTGATGAGGCTCGTCGTTTCGGCGATGTGTAACCCTTCGGCGATGAGTTCCTTCTCTTGGGTGTCGTGCGCTGGCGCCGTTTCACATAGCCCGTACCAAACGCCATCTCAGAATCCGATGACGAAGAAGAGCCATTGCCGAAGTTGAAGAAACCCTTCTTCTTCTGCTGATGAGTCTTGGTCTTGTATCTCTTCTCTTTCGGTGGCGGTGCAGCAAAGAAGCCGCCAAAGAAGCCGCCCTGAGACGGAGCATCTTGCCCAATTTCGATGACGGAGGCTCCAGATGCCGAGCTTTTCGATGCCTTGCGCCGTAGTTGCTGAGATCTTCTTCTTCGACGCTCATCGTCGCTGCTGTCCCGACGGTAATGTTGCACCTGGACTTTCTTCGGAGATCTGGAGCGACTGTGCTGCTTCTTTTTCGTGGCAGCTCCAAGTGCAGCACCAGCCAGGCCGGCGCCAATAGCAGTACCAAAAAAGCCAGACTTACGACTCTGTGCATCCGAGCTCGACCTTGATCGTGATCTGGAATGCCTGCGGACAACTTTGTGATCTTTCTTGTCATTTGTCACGCCAACAGACACCTGCGACATGCGATCTCGTGATTGACTTCGATGTCGAATACTGCCATAGCCATAGCTATAGCTCCGCCTGTCCCGCGATCGGCTGCGGCTCTGACGTGAGATTCTCGATCGGGAGCTGCGGCCAGATTTGATGCTGTAAGTATCGTCGAAGTCATCCCGTCCAGCACTGAAGACTGCTTTCCCAGCCTTGGCGAGACCAAGACCCCCAAGCCCGGCGGCCACCCATCCGGCAGCACTTGTGCCACTTTTTCGCTTCCTTCTCTCGTCGCCCGAGGAGAATGAGCCGTAAGACTTCTTTTCCTTCAGCGAGTATCGAGATTGCTTCTCGATACCGCCAGAGGGTCGCATGTACTCGTTGGACCGTCTCTTGTTATAATGATGCTTTCTCGGTGCGTCCAGGACTGATGAGCGTGGATCGAAGCAGCCTTTGCAGACACCGATGTATTCGGTGTATTCCTCCATCTTTTGGACATCTTCGTAGTCCTTCCACCAATCGACGAACTTCGATACAGGACCTGTATGCTCATGCCGCTGAGCCATACCTCCGGTCATGAAAGGAATAGGTGACGGGCCGAGGCCGTTGTGATGCTGGCCAGGGAACGCCCCTGCGGTCGAGGAATAGTTCTGCGAATGTTGATGCGTGTGAGTATGAGAATTAGAATTAGAATGCGAGTTGTGCTGGTGCAAACCATACGCAGCCAATCCAGCGGCGCCAGCAGCATAAAGCCCGGCGTTGCTGCCCGACGAATGCTTCTCGGGCTTGCTAGGGCGAGGTGGTTTGGGGGGAGGCGCGCCGTCCACAGCTCCAGAGTAAGGTGGAGGTTCAGGGTAAGGCGGAGGATAGCTGCTATTGCCGTTGGACGGTTTATTAGTGTTGCCTCCGTTGTAGTACGTGGAGGCGGACGTGATAGGAGTCCCATTAGAGTGGGATGATGAGTGTTGGACGTTCGAAGCGCTGTAGCTATTCGAATGTTGAGTTGAGCTTGACGAGCTGTGGCCCATGGCGTAACCAAGAGCAGCTCCGCCAGCCACGGTAGATGCTGTGCCGAACTTGCTGGGTTTGGATGGCTTGGACGGCTTGGACGGCTTTTGTGGGGCTGGACCGTCGTCGATGAAGGCACCGGGCATGCTTGAGCTCGAAGGTCGCGGGGGCCTGGATGAAGAAGGAGTATTTGTGTTGGTACTGTAAAAGTCTGCAGCAGCGCCGAAGCCAGTGTCTGCTATCGGATTGGCTTGTGCTGAAGCAGAGACGAGGTGAGGGGTATCTTGGCCTATGATGACGGAAGGTGGTTGTGGTCGCACGCCGGGTTGATGCTGAACAGAGGCTCCGTCGTCATGGTAGTAGTCTGCTGCTGCGCCGAAAGAGTGCCCCCCTGGTAGGTAGCTAGAGGCATAGGTTGTAGGGTTCATGCCGGGAAACTGCTCGTCAACATGACTTCCAAGGCTCCCGACTGGCAGCGCCCCGGACATCATGGGCGGGCCCGACTGGCCTGGAAACTGGGAAAAGTTGTCGCTGGCAATTTGCCCGCTAAAAGTCCGAGAGACGGGCTTTGGGCTCTCGACGATGTCGCCTCGGTAGCCGCCAGCCTGCGAAGCGCTGCCCGACCGTTCTGAGCGCGTCGACCGTCGTCTCTCGCTCTTCCTGTCCCTGTCCTTGGTCTTCTTCTTCGTGTCCTTGTCGTCGCGGTCTGAGCGCCGTGTTGTTGATGGCGAGGACGGATAGCGGTCGTCCCTTCCGCTATCGTACAAGTAGTCGTCGTCGTTGTTGTTGTTGTTGTTAGTAGGTGCGCGCATGTCGTCGAAGGCAGTCGCGAAGGACGCAATCGAGGAAGGCGCCGTGTCGCGGCGCGATGGCTTGCGCGTCGACGTCGACGATACGACTGAGCGGGCGTCTGGGTCTTTCTCGCGCTTCGGACGCGTCCAACCGGCGGGCGGGCGGCGGGCGTCGTCGTCTCTATCTCTGTCTCTGGTTCTGTCTCTGCCCGAGGCGGAGGCGGAGGACCCGCTGTCGCTCTTGCCTGTGAATCTGCTCCACATGGTGATGGCGCGCGTGCGGGTGGCGATGGGATGAGAATATTAGGGTGTACAGCTGGAAATGAAGCGGGCGCAAATGCGTCGTGGGTATCGCTGGGGTATCGTGGTAATCAACCAAGGCAAATAAGAGAAGCACGTCAAGCACGCATGTCCAAGCAGGGGCTGCAAAGGCGACAGCTCATGTAAGAGGATGCGCGCCAGAGACCAGACTGCGCCACCGCATGCGAACCGCGTCGCAAAGCTGTGTATGGAGATTAGGAGAACTGAAGTCGTCGGCTTCGGTCTGTGTTGTCAAGCTACGCTAGTGGCTGGGAGCTGATCCAATGGGCCCCCACAGACGGTCCATCAAACCCTGTACAATGGGTTTAGTTTATCGCTCGATCTCCCGTGCCACTGATTCGCAATCGGTCTCGGCTCTGCTGACTCTTGCTTTCCTCTGGTCGTCTCTGGTGTTTTGTTTGTTGATGGCGCTTGAGTTGGTCCAGGGTCCTTCCCGTACGCCATGGGAAACGGGAAGGAACAAAGGCCAGCTTATTATTCCCAATCATACTGCATAATGCATTGTGCTCACCTCCAACGCCATATCAACAGGGTTCGTCTCAACTTAGCAGTCCCATAAGTGGAGCTTCTCGTTAGTCTTGACCTTACTCGTACTCGGACCCCACGCGATTGCTCAGGGAGACCTCGAGAGTGTGACACAACCTTGCAAGAAGAGTAAATGCTCACGTGAACCCCGAATGTACAAGGTTGCCTACCGACTTCTCCGATTCGATGCTTTTGGAGTCGTACGATGTGTTGGCCTTCAAACGTGACTGTCATGTAACAGAATCATCCACGATGCCAGAATATGGGTGGCAATAGGGACAAAATCAGCGCATGGAAAATGAAAGCCATATAGGCGCTACTGTGGAATGAGATTCAAGTTGACATATGCATCTAATCTGGGTATAATCTGAAGCTACACATGTAAGGCCCAATACATTCCAGACATCGAAGTCTTTCTCGGCTTCTCAAGCCCACGCTAGAACGCGTAATGTTCGCCGCGCCTTTTTGCAGCCTGTAAGCCTACCACAAGCAATCTCAACGCCTCCAAATATGCCCCCAAGTATGCCCAGTCGCTCCAATCTTTCGATGCACTCTTCATGAGGAAGCGAGGAACAAGATGGGCGCTAATTTTTTGGGACCCCTCCTATGCTTCCCCCATGTTTGCGATGATTCAATGTTAGCTTCCTCGCCTCACACTTTGTGATATGCGCATTCGCTAAGCGCATTTTTGCCATTCCTCCTCAATTGAAGCATTGTCACTGTTGCGATGTAGTCTGGTCATGGCAAAGAGACGCCATATTCTCGTCCATAGCGCTCTTTACCTCGCCCCAAGCATCTGTCGAATCTGCATAATTTGTGCGCGATAGTCTGGAGGTAACTGTTCAAGCTGCTGCGGTGTCAAGGCCATGACCTGAGCATAGAGCGCTTGCTGGTCTGCTTGGCCCGGTGGTTGCTGTGGCTGTTGCGGTGGAGGCTGCGCATACGGTTGTGGGACAGGTGCTTGTGGCTGCGGCGGTGTGGGCGCAACTTGTGGAGGGTATGCTGGGTAGTTCATGGGAGGTCGCGCAGCGAGCGCAGGCTGTTGCTGTACAGGGGGAGGCTGAGCAACTGGGGCTGGAGCTGCAGATGTCTCGACGAGAGAGCCCAGGATGGTGGGGTCGACGAGCTGGAGTAAGAGCAGTGACTGGAAGATAGCATACGCCAACTGAGGCGCCTGGCGCAAGAGCTCTGTCGCCTTTGCTGGGTCCGTCATGACCAGGCCCTTCATTTGTGAGAGGATATCTAGCAGCTGATCAGGCGGCAGCGTAGACAGCGTTCGCGATATCGAGTCGGGACACGTCAGGTTGGGCGGCAGCTCTACACCGGGCGGTAGAGGGCCCAGCGCGCTCGACTGCGGCGCTGGTGCTGGCACTGGTGGTTGGCCGTTCATTGCTGGTGGTGCGTTGTTGTCTCTAGGGGGTGCGTTGTCGCCGGAGCCACTCTCATTTGACCAGTCAACCCTCAGCTTCCTTCCCATGATATCGTAGTCGTTGAGGTTGCGAACGGCTGAGGCTGCGGCGTCGGCGTCGGCGAACTCTGCAAAGCCAAAGCCCTTTGGTCGGCCGGTTTCTTTGTCGTAGACTAAGCGAAAGTTGTTGACCTGGCCAACGCGACCAAGTGTCTCCACTATCATTTCCTCGGTGCCACCTGCCGCCATCTGTTAGCAATGCGCCGACCTGCGCGGTGAAACAGATCGCGTACCATAGGGAATGTTGCCAATGAAGACTACGCGACCCGCCTTGTCGTTTGGCGCCATGCTGGGTAAGCGCAGTTGTATTCGGGAATCAAGAGGTCGTGGAAGGGTGAATGTAGCAGCGTTCGACGTTGTTCATGCGGTGATGGTGATTCTTTGACCAGGAAGCTAGTCAGACAGCTCTGGCATTGGGAAGGCGCGTGGGGGCTTGGCGCGTCTGCCCCGGATACCCACTCGATGCCAGCACACTTACAAGTTAACCTCCCACAGCTCCTAAGACCAGCCGACTTGGTATACTGGTTTGCATAGTCATATTACACCACATATTTTGCATGTGACCTATTGGAGTTAAATAGGTAGGCTTTTGCGTGCAGGCCTGGCACGACTATGATGACAACATATTCTGCCTAGTAACAAGGGCGACGGTGATGACACAGTGTAAAGTATGTTGCGGCGTTTCAGAGGAAAGTCTTTGGCAATCACATAACTCTCGGATACTCAAAATACACAAAGTCGTCTTCTCAATTTACTGTTGACTAACACAGACAGCATCACTACTTCGTACGAGACAACTACAATTTGGGCGCACAACACGTGCCGTCCTCCCCAACCGTCGCCGTCACGCTCGGCTGATGATGTTGCTCGCTCAACAAACTGCTCTTGTTGAACGCCTGCTCACTCGGTGGCACATCCAACGCCGGGTTCTTGTCGAAGAAGTTCACTGGCTTCATGTGAATTCTTAGAATCTCACACGGCATGACTGGGAAGTCTTCAATCCGGGGGACGTGGTTGATACCAGCTTGAATAAACAGTACGAAATCTGTGTCCTTCACATTCTCGTTTCGATCAGCCCACGATCGCACACCGGTGCCGCCGCGCGACTGGTTTGTGTAGAGGCCGCCGGCATAGAGTTCGCCGTCTTTGTGCTTGACAACGTAGATGTTCTTGTCTGAAAATTCGGCACGCTTGTAGTTGAAGCTGTCCTTGTCAGACAATATCTTCTGGAATGCTGGCGCTTGGATCTTATAGGCGACTGGCTTGCCGTTGATCGGGTTTCGCACATTGGGATTCTGGATCTTGAAAATCTGGTTGTTATCGACTGCGATGTCGTAGCCACCAGACTTCTCAACAACGGTCTCCTTGACGTAGTAGCCAGTTCCGTGAGGGTTCCAGTCTGAACGGCCCATGGGGAAGGCTTCGTCGTATACTAGCCGGTTATCGTATCCGTCGAGCATGGGGTCCACGCGCAGACTGAAGATGTGCTGGTGGTGCACTGCGAGGACACCTGGGTGAACGACAGTACCGAAGGGGACCTCGACGCCCTCGTCGATGGGCTGTGTGCTTAGGATACCAGTTGCTCGGATCTCGTAAGTAATCTCTCCAGCCTGGTTGAATTGGAATGCAAGAATGTACTCGTAGTTGGACACCGTGATGATAGATTGGAGGACAAGCTCTCGCGAACGAACCACGGCTGCTCGGCCAGTCCTGTAGTTGGTGTGCTTCCAACCAATACCAGCGTCTTGCTCGTGGATGCATACGACATTTGGCATCTCTACCACTCCACCTTTGGCGTCGGACAAGACCGAGTTCAAATAGTAGATGGAGCCCAAGCAGTCACATCCCAGCTTCAAGTTGTTCGCCATGATGCCAGCTCCTACATCACCAAGATCGAAAGCTGATTTCTTGTGGAACGGATGCCTGGGATCGGCGTATGGAATGTTCATGTCGCTCAAACTCAGCCGGTAGAATAAGCTGCGCTTGTCGTAACGCACATCGTAGAGCACCATGCCTTCACGTTGATTGAAGCCAACCCGGAAACTCCATTTCTGCCATTGGATGACGCTCGATGTGCCTTCTTGCTGGACCTGGAAGCTTGCACCCTCTGGCTGGACTACATTCAAAGGCTTGAGATCTGTGCGGAGAGTCTGCGCCTCGTGGATGTATTCGTTTGGTGGCTGGACCTTGTATTTCTCCGTTGGTTTGATAGTGTTATCGGCCCCCGTTGGCAGCAGATCAATTCTTATGACTTTCATCGTTTCAGTGCTTATCACGGGTGATATGGCGAGTGGCATGGCGTAGTGATTCGAATCAGCCTCTGACGCGTTATTAGGATCCCGAATGTACAGAAAACACTGGTACAAGCGGTCTTCATCACCGACACCATCCGAGCCGTAGATCCAAGGGTCGCTGATGACTACTGTGCCTTGTGGGAGCTCGAGCTTTGCGATTTCAGCTTGTACTGACTCGTCTGCCAGGGCAATTTTCTCAATCTCGACGATCTCATCACCGTCACCATTTGCGTGGACGAAGGGTCCGAGTAGAACATTGCTTTCTACTCGACTTGACGTCAGATCGACAACGGCTTCGTGGAATTTGCTCTTCGATGATGTTAGTTATCGTCTCAGAAAACGATGCGCTGGGATCCATTACCGTGTTTCTAATGTAGTAGTTGACGAAGGCTTTCCTGCTAAGCGAAGGCAGCGAACCTCCGCTGTGCTCAGCCTCCAGGTACTTCAACACCTCTACTTTTGGTGGCTCTTGTAAGGTTACCACCTTGAAATGAAGATCTGTGTTTGCTGGCCATGAAGCCTTGATGATGTTCGCTGCTGACTTGAGCTCCGATGCTGATAGTGGGGCAAGCGGATGCGCAGACACAGATTTTGTGTTCCGCGGCGCTGCGTCGGTGGCAAATTCTGTCGACATGACGGCGAGTGTAAGATGGAATACCGTATCCCGGCTGTTTGGGAGACGACACTGGGAAGGGACGGTAAGTGCTGATGTTGTCAATGAGACTTTATGTACCTAATGGTAGTCCCACACGATCTCACATTTATTGCCTATATCAGTAAATTCTGGTGATAAGAAAGAAGTGGGTCTGCCTAGGTGTGGTCGTGACTCTCGCCAGGACCTACCTACTTGGGCCTAAATGCATCAAGGTGGTGAATGGAGCACAACATCGGTGGTCGTACGTTCTCAACGACGTTGCAGTAGTACTGCAGCCCGTGGCTATCCACAATCAAGTGCAGTAATAGCAGCGTAGCATTACCTGATCATCCTTTATCTATATCAATCATTAGTTGGACTTCAGTCCCACAACGGATTCAAAATGATCATTCGAACAGCGATAGATGAATGAAGATCGTTATCATATGCCTGGTGAACGAGTCCTGTTGGAATTGCTGTATGTTTCCAGATGCTGCTAGTCACGAATGGTGAAGGACGGCGAACGCGGATATCATCAACTACAGTATGATACCACAACTGCTCTACATTGATACATACACACGTTGAACTTACTAGTGTCCTTATTGCTGGTGTATTCATGGAAATCCATCCACGGGTTGGGTGGATGCCAGATCTCGAGTTCACGTGACATACCCCGCTGCAGATCGCAAGTGGCACTAATCACGCTGCACCTCCCGTCTATCGGCATTTAGTAAGCAACACATTCACGATGTTGGTCGTACATCCATTCCCTGTCGCGCGCGTAGAATATTTTCCCGCACACCAAAAAGTCTACCTGCGGCAATTAGTATTGCAGCACAACTACAAAGTTTAACAATAACTTCTTTCTAGGCAAAGCTAGAAAAGTACTTAAATATTTTTATTTTTAAATTTTAGAGAATACAATTTTGTAGTTGTTGCGCAATTTTTATTTAGGCAGAAGCAGATGTTGCTTAAGTTTTGATTTTCCTCGCCAGATCTCGTAGTGTTTGGGGTTTTGGCAGTGCGGGAAAATAGTGTACCCGCGTGCCTGTGTATCAAGGCACCGGCCAACACCGCTGTATTTTCAATATCATCGGTCCCTTCATTTAATCGCAAGTATTCACTGACGATTCTTCATGTTTGTGGGCCGCCTCACAGAATTGTGGAATTGCACGAGGCATACGCTGGTCCTGACGGTGATTTGAAACAATGCCTGCGTCTCGTACTACGATTCTGGAACACTTTGAATGGGCTAAGGACGAGCTACACAGATGAGAGACTACTGTATACGGTTACATACATCCCGTCGCTGTCAACCCATCGCATCGCATCGCTATCAACCCACCGCATCGTGATTCTGGCTACCAAGCATCGATACTTCTAAGAGTCATTGGCATCTTCAAGAGACAGGACCACCACACGTAATTTCACGCCTGTTCATCCTTTCTTTAGAGTCCAACGCATGTATTTTCTATGGGAGCGAGACTCTACTATACGCTCGGTCGCACCTGAGTATTGGGCGCGTGGGTCTGCCATCTTGACGCAGGATGCTACCTGTGCGAACAGTAATGGCATCTGTACATATCCGCATTTGACTCACCGCAAAACCCTGTCTCTTACTACACTCTCTTCCTGGCTCCGTGTTCCGCCTTAGTCGTATGGACGTCAATTTAACATATTACCCCAGAGATTAATCTATCCGTAGCTCGCCCAGTTTCGCATACGCGCCAATCTGATCCTGTACTCCGCTGTCACACGCCCATCGATCCACACCTTACCTTTTATTTCACGGGCTGCCGATAGTCGATTGGTCGAAAATTTAGTCCCAGCCTGTATGAGGATCCAAACGAAACAAGTGGTGGGTAAACATTTTGACTCGATATTGACTGTCCTACCATCGCGCTCAAGCCATGTCGTTTCGTCGTTAAGCTTTTCGTCGCACGGCTCCTAATCAACTGCCACCGGCAATGAGAATATGCAGCCCTCCTCATGACCAGGTTCTGTGCCGGCATGGAGGGTCCAGGACTGCCCATAATGTGACGTTGATTCATTTGAGTCTTCATGCCATGCCAAATTAGTCACATGTGGGTATTAGTCTTGGACAAGTCTTGAGTATCGCAATATGGATACGGAGGCCACTTGGAACCGCTACCACTCTTCGAGAGGTATATAAGGTCGGGACAAGCCATTTCATGTACTCCAGCGCAAAACCCACTACTCCATTTCACCACTCCACTACCCAGTCATCCTACGAATATGAAGTGTTTCGCTGTCGCCGCTGTTGCGCTCGCAGGTCTTGCTGAGGTCGCGCAGGCTCATTGTAAGCTGATAGTCCGTGACTGGAGTGGTCACTGCTAATGAAACTTAGACATGTTCCAATTCCTTACTGCCAATGGTGTGAAGGGGGCCCAATACCAAAACATTCGTCCCGTCCCCAACAACAGCCCAGTTACTGTGCTCACCGACCCTAACCTGCGCTGCAACGTCGGCGGCGCGACCGGAGGCTCAACAACCACTGTTTCAGTGGCCGCTGGATCAACTGTCTCGTTTACAGCTGACCAGGCTGTTTATCACCAAGGACCAGTCTCGTTCTACATGCAGAAGGCTGCCACCACCGCGGCGTCATCGGACGGATCGGGTGACTGGTTCAAGATCAAGGAGATCGGTCCCACCTTCGCCAACGGTCAAGCCACATGGGACATGAGTGGTAAGCAGAATCACACATCCTTCTTGGCATATCACTAACATCTTTGAAGCGACTTACTCTGTCACTATTCCCTCCCAAGTGGCAGCTGGAGAGTACCTTCTCCGTATCGAGCAGCTCGGCATCCACAACCCCGGTAGCCCACCCCAATTTTACATTTCATGCGCGCAGGTCAAGGTTACCGGTGGTGGAAGCGGCAAACCATCTCCTACGACCAAGATTCCTGGACACGTGAAGTCGACAGACTCAGGGTATACCGCCAACATCTACAACAATTTCAACTCGTATGTTGTACCGGGCCCTAAGGTCGCGACCTTCTAAAGGCTGCTTGGATAATCTCTTCCCATTGTCCCATCCTGTAGCCCTTCTTCTTCGTTGTATATATCCATATTCACATCACAATTAAAATCGAGGCTGCGCCTCGTTGATCACCCATGGCATCGGCATGACCTGTTCTTTGTTCAGCGCTATATCGTATGTCGGCTCATCAAACCTGTATGTGGCGTAAAGCGAAATCGACGAACAGTTGCAGTGATACGCCCGACCACGGGCGAAAGCTACACTCATGAGAAGTTTCTGTGTCGATAAACTGATTCTTGATCGCAGGTAGATGTAGATGTCAAGATCATGGCTCTTTTAAGATTTTGTTTAGGCTTTGGTGGTACTACCACGCTTTAGTTCCGATGTTTGCGTGACCAGTCACATTAGTTTACTCTGACGTGTTCGCGCCAAACGAAACGTATCTTCACACGCAACACCATCTTCCATTCAACGACAACACTCACAAATGTGAACATCCCGTTGTTCACCTACCTTTATCTGTCATCCAACAACTCATCCTTCACGCATCATCGGACTGTCACATATCGAGCATGTGTATCCTGGATATAAAGAGGATGCTTGGTGTTCCACGACACACACGCTCATCCCTCTTCATTCATTCTCGACAGTCCTCAACTCTCGACTTTGAATTTAACACTTCTCCCCTTCGATCAATCTACTCACTACCTGTCGCTCTCTAGTACTTCCACTTATCGGCTCTCACCCATGTCTGGCCCTCCCCTCGGTCAACCTTGGAACGTCAACGTGGGAAATAACCCCAACATCAACCGTGACCCACCACCTCCTCCCATCGGCGCCGCACCTATCCCCCAAGCTCCTCCAGTCGGAGGAGGTGGTGCCGCTGTGGTAGTCGAACAGCAACACGCACCCATCTACGGCCCGCCAATCCCCGTCGGTATCGGAGGCCCCTTACCAGCTTTCGGCATAGGTGCGTTCCCGCCTTTCATCCCCCCTCTCGGTTTCGGCATGGACCCCATGACCATGGGTATGATGATGGGCAACGGTCCGCTCGCTCCTATTCGCGCTGGCAACTTCTTACCCGGAGCTCACCATGGCATAGGCTTTGGTTTGAACCCAATGGCTCAGGGCATGCCTTTCCCACCTCCTCCACCAGGCGCGATGGCAGGTGTTGTCCCACCATTTGCGCCGGCGGCGCCATTGTGGGCACCAGGTGGTGGACTGGCGTTTGGGAATGTGCCAGTGAATGGTGTGGGGGTTGGGATGATGCCAATGATGGGGATGGGTGGTGCATCGATGCATAACCGCCCGGCGCCCATGTTCCACGATGGCAATATGGGTTTCCCAACACAGCCTGAGCAAGGCGATCCCACGCAGATTGCAGGAGGTATACCACCGGGTGTCACGCTTGTTGAGTCTGCGGAACACAGCATCATCATCTTCATCAAAGGGAACGTGTGTCCTTGGTTGTCGCCTGGCGCCCAGTTCCAAGTCGAGCCTATGGCATTTGGAAGCTCAACTGGAATCAATCGGGTTATTCAGGTGCTGAACAACAACGCGGCTTCGGATGACTGCGAGAACTTTGCGATTACGGAGTGCATAGAGCTGGGCAATGGGTTCTTTGAGAAGGGGCAGACGTTCAAGTTTAACGATGCGGTGTCGAGGGTGCTGACGATGAAGGACGCCGGCTGGGACAATAAGAGGAACAGGGCTGGCGGGGACAGTCTGCATATCTGGCTGCATAGGATTTGAGTGTCTTGTTGTTGTTCTTCGACCTTGCAGTGCTTCTTCAGCTGATGCGATCGTGGGGATCTCGAAGCTTGTCACTGGGCGCGAGTTCGTGTCACAAGGGGATACGTCTCCTTCTAATTACTCAGATTGTAATTCATCCTGATACCTGTCTTCTACAACGTGAGGTACGTGGATCATGACTTCAACTGGAGGAACAATCTTCCACCAGTTGAGTCCTACATCGGGTCTACCTAATGTCAGCATTGTTAGGACTTTATCGAGGAGTGGAAGACATGAGAAGAGCAAATGCGTCAATAGGCTTATGTTGTGTCCGCCATCGAAAGTGCTGAATCCTCAATTAACATTTGGATTTGCTCGAGCCTCAAGAGCTTTGTGCCAGCGTGTCGAACAGCCTTGCTGGGTATGTAACCGCCACCAACAGGACCTGGTCAGTGGTAGGCCGGGGCCCACAGAGTCCGTGCGACGGCTCAAAATACTCTGACTACCGTTGCCCCCAGACTGCGGAAGGTTTAACATGGTGCGCCGTTTACATTAACGCGGAACCGAACCGCTAAGTCAGTCACCCACAACGAGGCGACGACTAAGACGACCCATCATGAATCTTTGTTGTAGTTACACTAATTAATTCACAACTTGCGGAGATGCTGTACGATACGATGAAATGCCCCGCTATCTCGGAGATGCGTCTAAGCGAGGTGCACCATCGCTAACCGACCCTGCGAGATGCCTCCAAGCGAGGCGGCTTTGACCTGCAATGCGGCGCGTGAGCTGGGGTCATTGACATTTTGAAGGCGGACATGTCACCTGGAGCGCCTTCGCGCCACTCGCCTTCCTTCTATCCATAATGCTTCTGCTATAAGTTACACAAGACGATGCCGCCAGAGAAGAGCCATGCAGTCGCCTCAGTTGTGGGTGATAGTGAAAAGCGGCTATCAAACGAAGATGCTTCGCCAGCGCTGGAAGGGCCGAATCCTTGCCCCACAGTAACGCTTACTGGATCGGGCCATGAACCTTCGACGACAGCATCGGACTCGCGACCCAACGACAACAGCATCTCCTTGCGAGAAGTAGATCCTGTCTCGGTGCGACTAGAACACCTCTCGGTATCCGTCGATGAATCACCAAACGCCCTCTCCAGCTTCTTCTCCAAGCGGAAGTCCACTGCAAGCCACAGCCATGTCAAGACGATACTGGACGATGTATCGGCTGATATGCCATCTGGAACCCTGACGGCTATCATAGGTGGTAGTGGCAGTGGGAAGACTTCATTGCTCAACCAAATGAGTGGACGCTTGGAGGGGAAACGGCTTGCAACTTCTGGAAGAACACTGTTCAATGGCAGCACTGATGCCTCGCGTGTCAGAAGCGCCTATGTCATACAGCAGGACATTCTCTTACCGACACTGACAGTGCGAGAGACTTTGACGTACGCCGCACAGCTGCGACTCCCCTCTACCATCAACAAGACCGAACGTCTACAACTCGTAGAAGAGGTCATCCTTGAGCTAGGTCTCAAGGAAGCAGCCGACACTCGAATTGGAAACCACGCACACAAGGGCTGTAGTGGAGGAGAGAAGAGACGGACGAGCATTGGCGTCCAACTACTGTCCAATCCAAGCCTCCTTTGGCTCGATGAGCCCACCACCGGTCTCGACGCAACCAGCGCATCCCAAGTTGTCAAGACGTTACAGAACTTGGCACGGAAAGGGAGAACAATCATCGTGACATTGCACACACCAAGATCTGAGATTTGGGAAATGTTCGACAATGTCATACTGTTGACAAGAGGAAGCCCCGCATATACTGGCAAGGCGAAGGAATGCCTATCATACTTCGCGCAACTTGGCCACAATATGCCACCTTTCACCAACCCGGCTGAATATCTGATCGATGTGGTCAGTGTCGACAACAGGAGTGTCGAAGCGGAGAGCATTGCCAAAGAACGTGTCGATCACATTGTGCAAGCTTGGAAGGAGCATTGCAGTGTGGGCACAGACGAAAAAGATGCAGAATCATCAGCTGTCGTTGTTCGGGAGGGGAATTCGGGAAGCCAAGCAGCCATGGCGCAAGCGACCAAGAGGTCGCCAACGCAACGCACGTCCTTGATACAGCAAACGCAAGTGCTCACAGCGAGAACGTGGACGGTCACCGTCAGAGACCCTATGGGTATGTTTGGTAGTCTCCTTGAAGCTGTCAGTATGGCCATCATCGCAGGTTGGATCTTTCTACAGCTTGATGGATCTCTCTCGGGAATTCGGTCCCGGCAGGGTGCACTTTACACCGCGGCAGGCTTACAAGGATACCTCATCCTCCTTTTCGAGACATACAGGCTCACCTCGGATATACAGCTGTTCGATGAGGAAGCAAGACAAGGCGTTGTCAGTATCCCGGCCTTCCTCATCTCGCGCAGACTCGCACGGATTTTCATCGAAGACGTCCCCGTACCACTATTGTTTTCTATAATCTACTACTTCTTTTGTGGCTTCCGAGCAGACGCTGCTCAATTCTTCATCTTCTTTTCCATTATTCTATTGCACCAATACATCGCTGTGTGCTTTGCCATGGTGTGTATCGCGTGCTCAAGGCACTTTGCAGGGGCTAGCTTGGTCGCCAACCTGGCTTATACACTGCAGTCTATGGCCTGTGGGTTCTTTATCCAGTCCAACACTATTCCAGTTTACGTCAGATGGACCAAGTGGATAGCGTATGTATTCTATGCGTTCGGAGCTTTGTGTGCGAACGAGTTCACCGGCGCCTTTTATGATTGCCCACTGGAGGGTGGTTCCTCAAATCCGGCCTGCAAAGAATACACGGGAGAGTTCATCATGGACTCGCTTGGTTTGCCAAATAATTGGCTATGGCGGCCAATCCTTGCTTTGCTAGGCTTTGTTCTTGCTTTCTACCTCGGCGCTGGTGTTCTGCTCAAATTTTGGCGGGCCGAAATCGCCATGGCGCGCGCAAGGCCATCAAACGTAGATGCATCAGCTGGCAAGGAAAAGATGATTGCACGAGCTACCGAAGACGTCCGAACGATTACTATTGGTCTGGCTGGATATGGCATGGATATCGAGAAGCGCTCATTACGGAAGCGATGGACCAAGGAGATCCTCCGACCCCTGACTACACAATTCCAACCTGGATCCTTGAATGTCATTATGGGTCCTTCCGGGTCTGGGAAGACGTCACTTCTGAACAGTATGGCTGGACGACTCAAGGATGACATGTCGACAAAGTATCTGCAGTACGGCAGCATGACCTTCAATGGTCTTGTTCCTTCCCAGGATGTCGTACATTCCATCTGCTCGTTCGTGACGCAAGACGATGACGCCCTCTTAGCCTCCCTGACAGTCCGCGAAACGCTACGCTACGCGGCTGGTCTTCGCCTTCCACCCTGGATGACAAAAGAGCAGAAGCTGCACAGAGCCGAGGAGGTCTTGCTGAAGATGGGCCTGAAGGATTGCGCAGACAATCTCGTCGGAAACGACCTAATCAAGGGGATCAGCGGCGGAGAAAAGCGAAGAGTGACTATTGCTGTTCAGATCCTTACCGAGCCACGAGTATTGCTACTCGATGAACCGCTGTCTGGTCTTGACGCGTTCACAGCATCGTCCATCATGGACGTCCTTCACGGCTTGGCCAATGAAGGTCGCACACTTATACTAACCATTCACCAGCCGCGCAGCTCTCTCTTCGGCGAGTTTGGTAACATATTGCTTCTCGCTCGTGGTGGCTATCCGATCTTCGCGGGAGCTGCACACAACATGTTGCCCTACTTCGCCGCACTAGGGTATGAGTGCCCTCCACATGTCAATCCTGCGGACTTTGCCCTCGATTTGATAACGGTCGACCTGCAACATGCAACACGAGAAGCAGCAAGTCGAGCCAAAGTGCATAGTCTGATCGAATCATGGACCGCCGACAAGTTCGTCGCTACACGTAGTGGTTCGATAGCTACGCCTGCTGAGCTCGGATCGCTTGCGAGGAAGCCTTCGTCTTTTGCTTCAGCGTACTCAATTTTGATCCGTCGAACTACGAAGAACATGTTTCGTCAGCCAGAGATACTCATTGCGCGGATCATGCAGGTTGCAGGAATGGGAATCGTCCTCGCGCTATACTTTGCACCGCTCAAGAATGATTACTTTGCCATTCAGAATCGTATGGGTTTCATCGTTGAGATTGCACCGCTATACTTCGTCGGCAGTGAGTTGCTCCATTTCCGCACTGGAACAGAACCGATACTAAAGATTTTTAGTGCTCAACAATATCGCCGTCTATCCCATTGAGAGAGATGTTTTCTACCGCGATTACGACGACCGAATTTACGGCGTCGAAGCTTTCTTCCTCACCTACATATCCTTCACAACACCCTTCGAAATCATCGGCTGTCTCATCTTCTCCGTACTAGCAGTCATGGCCTGCGGTCTCGAGCGCAACGCAGAAACCTTCTTCATCATTGTCTTCAACGCCTTCTGCATTACGAGTTGCGGTGAAAGCCTCGGTATCGCATTCAATACCCTCGTGACCCACACAGGATTCTCTGTCAACATCATGTCGGTCTTTCTCAGCATTGCTCAAACAATGGGCGGGGTCATGTCGCTCCAAATCCCCGCTTTCCTACAAGGTACGTACATAACTATCCGCCTCCTGTAGATGACCTATCATTAACTGAAAATTACAGCATGGAACCATCTTAGTCCTGTCAAATGGGGAATTGGGAACATGGCACCGTATACCGTACGCGGCCTGCGCTTCACATGTGAGGACTGGCAAAAAATCAATGGCTCATGCCCCATTACAACTGGGGAGCAGGTGCTCGATCTGTACAAATTAAACAAGAATCCGGAGCTGAACTTAATGGCACTTGGGATTTGCGCAATAGCGTATCGGTTTTTGGCGTATGTTGTGTTGAAGGTTGTGAAGGAAAGGTGGCTGGGGAGACTGTGGGGGAGATTAAGTGGCGGGCAGAAGAAGACGGTGTATACGCCGCAATCGACAGGGACAGGAGGAAGTGCATGAGTCTGACTGGTATTAGTATTGTAGCCATCATCGCTTCCGAATGAAGCTCTTACAATCAATTGGTGTAAGCGCGAGGAACATTATCGAGGCAGATCTTTTAATTTGAAGATAGCGCAATTCGCCATTACTGTGGGCCGACCTCATGTCAAGAAGGACTACGGAGTCTGCAGCCTTATATTCACCAGCATACGCACATCGAGTAGCGTACGTAGCTCAGTCTTGAGTTCAATGCTATCCGTAAGAACTACAGCGTCTCTGAGTGGTCGTACAACCAAATCAGGAACAAGCACGCCCAAGACGATAAGCAGCTCTGGTGCAACTACTAGTACGTCCGTGTCATCACGTAGGTTTTCGGTTTCAAAAGCGCGCTCGCAGTCGGCCTCTATGTCCTCCAAGGCGAGCTCTGCCCATGATAGATGGTTCAATGCTTCCTATGCTGAAATTCGTCGCTCACGCTGCAACACTACGACTATCCTCATCGTCTGTCGTAGTTGCCACTCCAAAGTCGTCTTCGACGGTTCTTTCAACTGCCATCTAGCACGATCTTCGGCCCCATCTACCTCTTCGGCCATTATAGACTCACGATCGAGCTCTACGTCAAGCTCTTACATGGGAGCATCAAGCTCGTACATGCCAGGAACTACATCATCCTCGATAATCGTTACCTTGACTGCGAGTATTGTGACAAGCTCATCCACGAAAGCATAAAGCTCTTCCAAGAGTACGACAAGCGTTTCTACGGGACCACCAACTTCATCATCTCCCAACGTTGTACCTCTCGCGCATTCCCCAACAAGTTTTCTTGTTGTGAGACCATCCACGACGACTAGCAACGACTAGCCAACTGATGAGGTGACCATTTTCAGCTTAGCAACCCTGTACTCATCTTCAGCAAGTTTACCAAGTTTCTCTTCCCGTTCAGTCCAAAGTTTATCATCTCGTCTTGAGCATTTGACCTCCATTCTACCATCGAATGAAGCGCATCGCACGTCGTTCTCTTCCTTTGACACAGCTAAACCTTCCGCCGCGACGTCTGATGGATGCCCCGTCAAGCGTGATCATGTCTTTGATCTTTGAAATGGGGACCGCGACGACTTCGGCGAACTCAGAAAGGACCACTAGTTTCTCAAGTACGAGCATACAGATGAACACATCAACAATTTTCATATCCTATGGTTCAATATCATCTAACGCGCGGACGTCAGCCGTCTCGATAGATTTTTCTTCCATCGCTGCTGTATCTCCTATACCAATACCATCTCTACAGTCTAGACCATACCACAGCAGCTATTCCTCGATTCTTCCTTCGAAACCGACTACAATAGAAGCCTCTACCGTGGCTGAGTAGTAGGAAATGACTATACTATCAATCCCACGGACCGAGAAGGAGAAACCAAACCTCATACCGGCGAAAACTCTCGTGCCGGGAGAGGTAGTACGTGCCAATGGTTCATGGATATCTATCAAGACAACATGTTCACGACAGACATGGGAATGGATTTCGCACTTTGAAGCTTCCAGGTACTGGCCAACAACAGCGACTTTATCGTCCGACTCGGAAAGACTCTCCTGGTCTCTGGGGCCCCCCACAGATTCGACGACTGAATACCCCAAATTTACTACCATAGACTTTGACCATATTACCTTGACAGAAGGTTTGCATTCTGATCCTGCCAATGCTCCACCTCTGATTCCATACAGTCCCCAGGGCCAGGAGATCCTAGTGGATCCCGGATTTGAGCGGAATTCAAATGTGTGGAATCCGGAATAGGAGTTATTAACTCTGGCAGATGACACCGGTATTGTTGCCCACGACGCCCGGACAGGCTCTTTTGCATACCAGGCCGGAGGTAGTGCCGCGAACGCGGGTTATCGGGTTGAGCTCTACCAAGACGTGATATTTCAGCCCGGCGAGGTTTTGGTTTGCAGCGGTTACGTCAGGCAGGTAGTCCCACAGCTGTGTGATTTTCAGGTGTCATTTGGTGGGATTGTCTTGGTCAGTGAAGAGTTGGGATCTACAGAATGGACGCGGTATACTAGGACCTCGAACGTTCAGACTGCTGGATCGGGGCGACTAATGGTGGTGATTTGGTATTGGGAAAGCCCTGCCAAGGTCATTTTGGATGACGTTTCGTTATCGTGAAAAGACAAGCATGTCACGGCAAGATTTCACACGGCGTTATAGTCATTTCAATATTTACTGCGTCTGGCTCGTTTCACATGTGTGCTCTCGAGATGACTGATCACCTGTGACAGATTCAATGAGTATGTTCCCAAGGAGTATAGCTGTGCCTCGGGTATGTTGTACTTGGACGAAAACTTAGCGCTACGAGGTGGAAGTATTTGACCGTTGGAGCTTCGGCGTACCATACCGGTACACACCCAGGTCATAAATTTCTGCTCGACAACACCGGCCAAGGAATTCTTGTTGACCAAGCTTGCTTCCCTGTTGGCACACGGCATACGTGCGATTGTTAGTGTGCAGTACCATGGGTTGTATGAGCTCCCGGTTATATGGTTAGGTATGTTGCATTATAGTACAACACAGCAACATCTCTCGTGATCGACTGACTTCAGGCGACAATTATAGTCTGGGCGACGCGGAAAACACATCATCACTCTCCGTAGAGCCCAACAGACGATTGTTGTAGCCCAACTGTCAATATCGATTGTTAGGGTTACGTCTTTGACATCGCAGGCACTACCATTAAGGCAGATGTACCGAGGGTATCCACAACGTACTCATAGCACCTTGGGTCGTTCGGAATACTTGCAGAGCGCGCTTCACATTATCAGGTGCACATTCACACGAGTAGACGGTCTCTTTCCGCACTGTATGTAATCGGACGGACTTACGCACTCGGTGGGATCCGCCGTGACGCAAGTAAAAACTGGAATCACGGCAGCGTCGAATGATGAATTTCCTCATCTGGTGCCGTTCCCCACAGAGTAGCAGGATTGATAAAGCACGACTCATCCTTCACGATACCCGTTGCCCTGCATGGAAACAAAGTCCAGCGTCTGACAGCAATGAGCACTCCGCATTGTGATGGGACCAGCTCCGCGGATAATACGTCGGCACGGCATATAGATTCCATCACAATGAAGGATTCGGCATTTTTTTTTTTTGCGCGGGAGGTTTCCATCGATCGATCACTGCGGGTGCACGATCTCCTCGAACCCGCTTGGTACGTACCATGCGGCTCTGGCCGCTCCCTGCGTAGTGTCGGAGCACCCCCATTTTCCCAAACCCTTGGCTTGACATTGGTCAGGGAACGCCTTCCGGACATAATTTCAGACGGCTGGCCAACCAACAATTATCTGTCAGTTGGCTGCATGATTCGATGGCGGCTCCATTTTCCGAGATTTTACCCTGTTCTAATGCGTCCGAGAGGCTTAGAAGCTGGTACCGTTTCAGACATGTCGGGCCTTCTATGGGGGCCTCAGGTGCATCGGTTCATCGAATGAACGTGTGTTATTAATGTGCAAGTTAGCTGCCGAGATATCGGCATAGAAAGCCGATTTCTGTACACAGTACACCTAGGAACAGGTTGCAGATGGTCTGATGGAATAGAGTTTGGAAATTGATAGTTTGACATGCAGTCACCCAGGACCCTTGACCTATCAAGGGTGTTGGTGTTGTACTCCTACAGGATAGTTGCACGTCGGTTCGTAGCCCTGTTAGAGTTTGGCGGATCAAGTAGTCAGACTACTCCTCGCCTGAGATGCTGATTAGCTGAACTCTGACAGGGGTGCGAACGGACGTGTAAATATCCTATGTATATGCATCTCAGGAACACTGGTTGCGCGGTAAGAAGTACTCTATACATACCCGTAGCTGGCCCGTGAGAATGTCGCAACAGTGCAACACCCTCAACAACATTGCCATGTGGCCTCGGATGCCACGATGAACCATACATGGGCGTTGTTGCGGCTCAAGGCTTTGCATCACCCTCCGCCATCCTATTTGTGATGTACCCTGTCACCCCATTACTTCGCTTTTGCATAGTCTTGTATCTTTCCAAACTCGACTTCACCAGCCGCTTTTCAAAGTCTCGAAGGAAGAGGCTGGTTCTAGAGTCAGCCCTACGATTCATCTGACACGCACACTTTGACAGTTTGCTCAACCGAGGCCACTCGCGAGATGTGCAAATGCTGACATCCTCGTCCGGGGCTTGCGTCAGCTGCAGGTCCATTGCAAGTCAGCCTAGCGAACATTCATCTGATCATTCTTCGCATCGACAATCAATCACGTTAACCACCACACCGACTGGGGAAAGAGTGCGTCACATTGTGGAGTAAGCGAACATCGGCAACTGGGGCTGACATGGATATCGGTGTGTGGATATCCGACAAAGGGCCAACGGTGTGACCGTTTACAGACACACCTCGCATCCGCCCTTGTGCAATCTGACTTGTCATGACAACTTACATCATACATGGAGAACTGATGCGGAGTCGAAGTTCCACAAATTCCATACATAATGCAGGTGCAGTATGCAGGCACCGTGACGTTTGTTACGAGTCGTCGACGATCGGTAACGCAGCTTGTTAAGATCGGTGAACGCTACAAGACTGATTTGGCTGAAGGGTTCATGCACGCATATCCTTTCTGGAATCTGCACTTCGGATACATACAACCAAGGCAAATCGCGAGTCATGTGGCGGGGGTCGTCCACGGGAATGATCCGGCTTGTAAACGGTGTGAAAGGTCGAGGCTCCAGGAATTGTGATTGCTGCTGCCTTGAAAATCAAGTCTTGCTTATCGGGTCATCCGGAATCATGGAGAATTACGGATAGCAGTTCGAGCCCTGGCCTTGTCATGCGAGTCTAAGTTTAGTCTTGTTATCTTGGTCTGGAGCACTTGACATCAAGCAGTGGCTTCTAATGCCGGGTAGCTTGCATGTCAACGTCACTTGCGGACCTGGCGCATGTGTGAGGCGTAATATTCTCCGGCAACTCTGGAGTTATTTCTGCTTCAAGCTGCCGAATTACCCTATGTGTATGACTTCGATCCCGGATACCAACGTACCTGTATGGCTATATGGCTATATGAGCCCAACCGTCGGGATTATTCACTCACCTTTCGACGTGGGGGTCTCCAGCTCTAACGCCGACAAAAGGGCCGATTCGAGAATCGCTGAATGCCACTCTGCGATGCCTTGCATTTCATCGATATTTAGGTCGTGATTGCGCTGCATAGGCAGGTTTTCCGAGCTTCCAGGGATGCGACATGGAGCAAACTCAACCGCGGGGGCCATTGCAAGCCACATCCACGTTCGCGCCATGCAATGGCCTTGGGCAGAAATTTGGGGCATCCCACGTTTGTCGGAAGAAAGCCTGAACCTTGAGACGATCTTTCAACGGCAAGTCATCGCTCGGAGCTCTTCTCACTCATAGCTCGGATGCTAACCTCAAGCCTGCGTGCACTGAGCACTCTCGTTCTTGCGAGGCTCGAGAGATCGTCACCGGTTAAATGCGCGAGTCCGTTTTGGGAGGACACTGCATGTTGGTCATTCAAAGCGCAGCCACGCATCCCACGCTTGAGTCCCTTGGGTTCTCGCGACGGGGTGGCGGCAAGGAGCTGACGAAGGAGCCCAGACGCTAAGATGCAGATTGGAGGAGAAACCCTTGCGACTAGGCATGGTTGAGTCTGGCGTCTGGCGTGAGCGATGCACTGGCGAATGGCCTGTTGTGCACGCTTGCACTTCATTTCGGCACCGAGGCCGATCATGAGCCGCTCAAATGTGGAGGTTGCTACGAGGAGAGCTGTGAGCTGATGCTATCGAGAGGAGAGCGGAGCCAGGATACATTCGGAGGCCTCCCAGCTGAAGTGTGCATACGTGTCGTCGTTGCCAAAAAAATTCTACTGTCCATCATGCAGCCGTATTACTGTAACAAGTGTTGCCACGCCATGTGTACAAAAGTGCCGCGCCAATGCAGACATTGCCCATGTCAATTGACGCATGCCAACCGAGCCAAACAATGCATCATACGCGGACGCGAAAGGCCATGTAGGATGCCTTGCAGAAAAGAAACGAAATGAATCATGTGAAAGTTGCCGCCTCTTTTTCAGTCCCAATTTTACAAGATAACTCGCCCATGTTAGGGAACTGTGACTTCTAATTCCATTACCTTGACCACTAATCAATGGTTCCGGGGGAAGGATTCGAACGGTATCTTCCCAGGTTGAACCCCCTTAAGCGCCGAGTAAAACAATGCGTACTGTGTCATCCACATCCGTGGTTGCGCTCCGTGACTCCCATTGAGACGATCGAAACAACCACCTCAAAAGGGCCTAAATTCGAAGTCCAAGGCGGTTTCAAGTAGAAAAGTCATTGGTGAGAAACCAGCCGGCGAGATGTAATGTTGTGAACCAACAGGAACCTCTCAGGTTGCCAAGAAACTCCAATTCCGAGCGTGAACACGCCGTTCCCAGTCCCAAGATTCTGGATCCCCAGCCTTCATGAGTGACCAGATCTCCTCGACAATCTCTTTTGCGTGTGTGATGTTGCCCAAGCCGGTACATGCGATGAGACCGTTAAAAGCTCGGGTGATCTCTACCTGCTGTTCCTCCTCGAATGCCGCGCATCCTATAAGGAATAGTGGAAGCAAGACGTTGCTCTGGACCCAGCCTTCTGCGGGCAACTCGTTGATGTAACGAATACCAGCGTCTACAGCGCTCTTGATGAAGGGATGAGAATGAGACCCTTTAGTTGTGCGATAGAGGTATACCCAGGTTGCTTGTCGGTACAACATGGAGATTGTGTAGCGCGGGGTGTCCGGAGGCTGAGGGCAAACCCAATTGCGCAAACCGGTGTCGATGGCATGCGTGGCGAGCAATGCCTCGTAGTCCATTGTTGGTTCAAGCTTGTTGTCAATCCGATGGCGGAGTCTTCGGCGTAGATTACTGGTCCTTGATATGAATCCGAAAAGACCGTCGGACACACCGATAAGGCCTGCTGTTTCTGGGTTGATCTTGAAGGGAAGGTTGAAGTCTTCCATCATCAGAACCTCGGTGTCGTCCAACGATGTGATACCGCTGGCGATGTAGTGGTAGTAAAAGAACTCATCGAATAAGGATTGGAATTCGGGATTGGCACTCTTCTGCGTCATCGCAATCTGTTTCGCAGCGGTCATATGCATCTTATATTCGCCAGAGGTGTTGCCGTCGCATATCGAATGCAGTAGGTGAAGTAGTATCTGTGCAACGTTCGAATCTTCGTAGACCATGACACCTCCCTCACCGGCTTTCTGACGCTCCATGTCATGCATGAGGAGTTTTAGTGCCTTGCCTCTGTGGAAAACCTGTCTGTCTTCATACTCCTGGGAAGGGCTGACAGAGTACATATGAGAGGCCGAGAGACACAGCACGGAGTGCATCAGACCCTCATGCTGGAGGGCCATGGGTAGCAAGATCTTCGTGAACGGATTGGACGATTTATCTCCATGTAGAGTGAGGACTGCGCTGGCTCGACTAACGAAGTGCTGCAGTAGTTCGCGATCGAGATCGTTCTCGACGCCCTCCATTAGAGGTGGAAGTTCGAACTTGGCATCGATACTGCGTTTTCGGGCTACATCCTTATGAGCTTGGTTTAGCAGTTGTTCATTGTGCGTCTTACCCTCCGCTGCTCGCTCTTTTCCACTTTTCCAAATTTCGACGGGTTTGTAACCTTCACAATGGATGTTGTTCTTCTGACATGACATACCTGCCCAATGTTAGTTGGAATCAACGAGACCTGGGGGTATAATTACAAAATGGCTTGGTCTCATCACACTTCTTCTTGCGTTTTCGGCAAGTCGTGCATCCTGTCTTCGAACGTGCCTTTGCTTGCTTTGCGAGCGTAGTGGGCGAGCGGGGTGGGTGGATGCGTGGTCGTCCCCGAGCTCTCCTGATCCGCACAGGTTCAGTGGGCGATATGGGTACATCTTCGGGAGACTGCTCCTCTTTCACATCCGCTAGTTGAACCTCCGTCTCCTCAAGCTTTGGGATTATCTCTGCGTAACCCGAGTGCAACTCTGATGGTTCTTCTGAAGGAGTCTTCGAGGTACGGAAAATGTTTGCGTCGAAGCTAGGAGTGGTGAGGGGGGACTCGCTGGTAGACGACATTGAGGGCTGTGGGGAGGAGCTGGTGCTCAGCCGCGCGTTTGCGCCTGGCGGCGGGTGGCCGTAGGAGAGAGTTGTGATCATTTGTCCCGACGATGAGGAGAGTCCCGTGTCTATTAGCGGGGGCAGCCCTGTACTTGACATCTGCAACTACTTGAGCAAACGAAGTCGAGATACCAGTATCTTGATAAGATTGTGCTCACGCCTTGCACCAAATTACGGCGACAGCGTAGCTAGGGGCTGTTGTGTTACGACCAGTCAATGCGAAGTCGATATACACAAGTCGTGGAACGAAGGGACCGGCCTTCCAGCAGCACATCGACCAGAATGTCGTAAAAGGTCCAAGCGGACCGCTTTTGATGCCTTGAGCGATCGCACGGCAGCTTGCGTGAGTGAGAGCGGGGGGAATGCGTATTTAGCGAGTCGCGGGCGCCGCGGAAGGTCAAATGGGGCTTGGTGGGACCAACGGGAAAACCACGTCGTTTCCGAGATGAACGGCTGAGATGAACTCACAAACTCAAAGCTTGACAGGGGCGAGCGAATTCCGTCGTGCTGATGTATTGATCGCGAAGTGGCCCGCGATATGGGAAAGGACAAGAAGAGGAGGTTTGAGCTGCACGACCGTGCAGAGAACTCGAGGCGCGGCGATGGTGATCTCTTGCTGAGCGGGGAGCGAAGTGATGACAGGGGCCAGGTTCCTTAAAGTGCGCTGCAGGGCGTGGGCAGAGGACGGCCGCACAACAAGGTCGACTCGAGAGGATATAGTGAGTTAAAGTAGCGTCTCAGTAACAACGATCAACTCGCCTTCACATCGGCATCGAGGATGACCCTGGAAAGTGAGTGGATGCACCCAACGTACCGGTCCGCCGTCGACTTAAAGCAGGGAGTAGGCCGAAGCTTGCAGGAGAGCACGGTGCTTACAAGGGACAATGTTGACGACAGCTTTGAGAGGATATTGGCAGCTGTGAATGACTTCGCAAAGAGTAGCCGAGAGACGAACAAGTTTTTTTTTTTTTTTAGGGAGGATGAACCTCATCACAAACAGACACTTGTTCGCAATGTGTGTATTCCAGAGCACACTATGTACACATGTGTGCGTGTCGTGTGGAGCATGAACCGCGTTGTATCAGCGACTTCATATCTGGGTTCGCCTGCCCACCCACTTCTCAACGCTCTTTGGCTGGACCAACATCAGTGTGGAAGCTGGGTATCCAGGATTAACAGCGGGGAAGGATGCATCCATCGCTGGGGGCTGCGGCTGGCACAGTGCAACTTTGGGTTAGATAGTGACTGACGGCCAAGGTCGGCTCGTAATGATAGGCCTTCTGACGCTGTTGCTTACTGTCACAACGTGAACGCCATCGACTTTTACGATTGCGCACACAAACGGTTAGCGAACGCGCGATCCTCTCTTGTGTCGGATATGAGGCGTACCTAGTGGGCAATCAGCCCCACATGAGAACGATGTGTGCAGCAAGCCGAGCTACACCTCATTCAATGTCATGGTGTACCTATGTGAGCCAGTGACGGCACGACTCCGCAGCCAGCATCAGGCCAAGTCAAAGACGTTCTGGATTACCTTGATTGGTCTAATTATTGGCCAGAAGGGCCAGTGTGACTTGATGTCTATCTCACCAGGTTTGTGAGCGTCCCGGCATCAATCCCGGGGCATGTAGATCATCAAGTCTGCAGGTCGTCCTGGTAGGCCCAACAAGCAACGGCTGGTCAAATTCTGTTCGGATGTTATACCCTCGTTTGCGCCTGTCAGCAAGAGGCAATAAGACCCATCGGCTCCCGTACCTTGCCACTAGACAGGGCGTGCGCGGAAAAGTGGATATTGGTCAGACCTAAGCGATCGAGTTTCGCTTGCAACGACTTGAGAAATTGCAATACTCGTGGGATACTGGAGTGCTCACTCCGTGACGACTCTGATGAGGTCAAGATTTCGAGATGAGATAGAATACGAGCGGGTTCCCAGCAAATTGCTGAAATACCCCGATCTCGGTAGCTACCGAACCCATTTCGAACCCGAGTAGGTTAACGATATGTAGATCCCGTGTTAGCCTGGTGGACAAAATTACTCGGATACAAGTTTGACTCAGTACTCCAAGCAGCCCGTGAGCTCCGCTTCATCTACGGGAGCGGATCGCAACAATCCCCGAGTTTCAATAAAATTATTTATGGGATCATTATACGACGCCTAGAAAGAGCCACAGCGTTCTTATCCAGCACGACTTTATTGCTGGAAAGGCCTTCTTCGTAGACAAGTTGCAAGGTAAGCGACCAGCTGACAAGTCTTGAGCCTGCCTGAATAGTATGACCGCGTGGTGGCTGTGAGAGTAATTCTTGAACTTAGCACGGTGTGATGTGGAGTTACATAAGAAGCATGTCCAAGTGTATGGGTTGAGTTGGGACGCACACGGGGCCGTGATCCAGCCTGGGATGCAAGCCCGCCAGTTGACGAATATCGTGACGCATAAATCCTGCTATCAACAAGATTTTCTAGTGCTCGAGGGTGATCGAACGGAATTGGTGTCCCAGCTTCAAGAGCATGGTGGACAGTGGTGGATGGCGTTAGTGAGGTTTTGCTCGACGCGTATCGTAAGGCACGGGCGTCCGCAGACTGAGCGGGTGGATATACGCCACGGAGCGAAGGTGTGACTTGCATATCTTAGCGGCACCGTCTACTGCGGGGTTGCTTGGGACATCGACGTCGTATCATTCGCCGACAAATTGGTTGGTGGACCGATAGTGCTGTGACTGCAGTCTCAGCCTGCGAGTGTTGCATGTTGGGCAGTATTCGAAGGGTTCCTTGCAAACCCACGACCCGCTCCATGTTTCGATTGAATGTTTGCAGCTCACTGCAGTCTGCAAGGCTAACATGACACTGGTGCAGCTGCTGTCGTGACAGCCCGGGGCGGGCGAGCACATGGTATCACAGCAGGCCGGTCTAGGCCACCACCGGCAGTGACCAGGTCAAGCCACTGAGAAGGCGATATCTGATACGAACTCTGCATGGCTGTGGCGGGATGCAGGTTTGATCCCAAGGTTGTGCTGTGTATGCACAAGGTGCCCCGAGGTCGCGCCGGCTGTGACTCTCACGTGACTATACCACCTCTTCTGGACTTTGAAGGCAAGGTATCGCTTGCGTTACGGAATCTCGAATCAGCTCAAGTGTATTGGATACACTATGTACCTCCTGGAGTGCGTTAGGCTTATACACCTCGTTGTGCATCTCCACGATTACGCGGACTCTTTATTGCAGTACGCATATCAGCGTCGAGCGGTATATTAGGTTTCGGCGCCCCATGAACTCCAGCCGAAAAGGCGACAATACTCCTTGTGAGTGGACCCATTGTCAGCGCTCCCTGCTCAGCCAGCCTGTGGTAGGATCGCTGGGTAGTAGATAGGTGCGCGGCTGCAGATTGACCGGAAGTTGAAGGAAGGAACCACAGGCCAGGCTACGGAACTGTAACAAGCAGGCAGATCCAACTAGGTGATTGTCCGGGCGAAATCGACTGTGATGTTACTCTGTGCTAGGCGGAGTGAAGTTGCGGCCACGTGATGCGCACTATCGTCGCGCCAAGCTCCGGCGCTCGACGCTCGACGCGCAGCAGTAGCTCAACGCCAAACAAAGCGCGTTGGACACCACAGCTCATCGAATCAGCCCGGAGTTGTCATGCACGCTCACACAGCAGCCCAGAGCGACTAGCCCTAGCTACGACGACAACATGTTCAACTTCACACCACTGTTAGGAGCACTGTCCTCTTCACCTGCGTCGCAATCACTGCTAGAATTCGATGGGGGCATCCAGATTCTCGTAGACGTGGGCTGGGATGAGAGTTTTGATGCTGAGAAACTGAAAGAAATCGAGAAGTAGGTACCTGGTCAGCTTGCGATATCTCTATGCTATGCAAAGGTCGCGTCTATATGCGACAGACGACAGTGCTGCACTTGCTCATCTGTCTATGAGCACAATATGTGGATGCTACATAGTCACCGCCGTATATAGAATAAAGGCTGATGTTGCTCCTCCAGACATGTTCCCACCCTCTCACTCATCCTGCTCACTCATGCGACGACTGCGCATCTCGGAGCCTACGTCCACTGTTGCAAGAACTTCCCATTGTTTACGCGAATACCAGTCTACGCAACAAAACCAGTCATCTCCCTCGGTCGAACCCTTCTGCAAGATCTATATGCATCCTCACCGCTAGCATCCTCGATTATACCCACCGAGACTCTCAACGAGTCGGCGTACTCCTTCTCGTCGGGTCTCAAAGCTGGCGATGATCCCAACATTCTTCTCCAAGCGCCTACGCCAGAGGAGATTGGAGAGTATTTCGCGCGTATCAACCCTCTGCGATATTCGCAGCCACACGAGCCTCTCCTGGCACCACATTCGCCTCCACCAAATGGGCTCACCATTACGGCGTACAGCGCCGGGCATACATTGGGAGGGTCAATATGGCATATCCAACATGGTATGGAGTCGGTCGTCTATGCTGTGGACTGGAATCAAGCGACAGAACATGTGCTTTCGGGAGCTGCGTGGCTTGGAGGTCCTGGTGCAGGTGGTTCTGAGGTTTTGAAGCAGTTGCGCCGTCCCACCGCTTTGATCTGCAGTAGTAAAGGCACTGAGCTAATCAAAGTCGCGAGGTCACCGAGCAAGCGCGACGAAGCTTTGCTTGCGATTATACGCGAGACGGTGGCAAACGGTGGCTCGGTGCTCATACCCTCCGACTCCAGCGCTCGCATACTGGAGCTGGCATACTTGCTTGAGGAGACGTGGCAGCGCGAGTCTACAAGCTCAGATGCCAATAGCCCATTCAACAGCGCGAAGATATACCTTGCCAGTCGGACGGGAGGTGCGACGATGCGGTACGCGCGCAGTATGTTGGAGTGGATGGAAGAAGGCATTGTGAAGGAATTCGAAGTGGCGAGTGGCGCCAACAATGGCAAAGACGACGGTAAGGGTGCTCGAGTACCCTTTGACTTCAAACACATCACACTACTAGAGCGCAAAACCCGCGTAGCTCGAATGTTAGGCGCCACTGGCCCCCGAGTCATTCTGGCAAGCGATGCTACACTGGAATGGGGCTTCTCGAAAGATGCCATCAAGTCGTTGGCATCAGATGAGAAAAATCTCGTTATCCTTACTGAAAGAGCTGGAGAACTGAGTGCACATAAAAAAGGTCTTGGGAGATATCTATGGGACCTATGGAACGAGCGGGTTGTATCGTCAGGCCAGGATGCAACAACTGCAACCGTGATAGATGCTTCTGGAGACAATGCACCAATACGCGACGTCAGGGCGGTACCACTAGAGGGCAATGAGCTTTCGCTCTACCAACAGTTCCTCGCCGGTCAGAGACAGCGACAAACCACCATGGGAGGCGAGTCTGCCGCGATGCTCGAAATGCCTACTGATGTAGTTGATGACCGCTCTTCAACCGAATCAGAGAGTTCAGACGACTCAGGTGACGGTTACCGAGGGAAAGCTCTCAATGCCACCGTCGCATTGCAACACGCCCGGAACAAGCTGGGTCTCACAGATGCAGAACTAGGTGTAAAGGTCCTTGTACAGCGCAAGAACGTCTACGATTTCGAAGTGCAAGGGAAGAAAGGGAAAGATAAGATATTCCCATTCCAACGGAAGAAGAAGCGTGCAGACGACTTTGGCGAACTCATTCGAACAGAAGACTTTGCGCGTGCAGAGGAAGAAGACAACGTCGCTGGTGAAGCCCTTCGCGGCGAAGGATCGAAGAAAGAAAACACTGTCGGTCAAAAACGCAGATGGGATGATCTCGTCAACGTAGCCGACGGCTCCAAGCCCAGCAGCGCTCAAAAACGACGAAAAGACGGAGAAGAACGAGGAGACACCGAAGGCGGCGAATCCGACAGCGAGCCAGAAGACGACCCCGACAAAGTGACCGGCCCATCAAAAGTCCTCATCGAGTCTCAGACCCTCGAGCTACGATGCCGAATAGCCTACATCGACTTCTCCGGGCTCCACGACCGGCGAACAATCCAGCAACTCCTCCCCCTCATCCGCCCACGCAAGCTCATCTTTGTCGGCGGCGAAGAAACCGAAACCACCCAGCTCGCCCAACTCATCCGCGACTCGCTCAACGCAAGCAGCGAAGCCACACCATCCATTGACGTCTTCACGCCCACAATCGGCATCACAATCGACGCCAGCGTGGACACAAATGCCTGGACCGTCAAGCTAAGCCGCACAATGGTCCGCAACCTCCACTGGCAGAACATCCGTGGCGTAGACGTCGTAGCCATAACCGGGCGTCTCGCAGCCGCCAACCTCGCCACACCACCTCCCGACGACAATGACACCGATGACACTACCCCCGCGAAGAAAAAAGCCCGGCTCGACGCCCCCGCCATCCCCGTCTCCTCACAAATCGACAACGACACCACCCCCATTCTCGACGTGGTACCCGCTAACATGGCCACGGCGGTGCGCGCGGTAGCCCAACCCTTCCATGTTGGCGACTTGAGGCTCGCGGATCTGCGCAAGTTGATGAATGCGGCAGATTTGCAGGCGGAGTTTCGAGGTGAGGGCGTGTTGGTGGTTAATGGGACGGTTGCGGTGAGGAAGACGGCTACAGGGCAGATTGAGGTTGATGGGGGGGCGTATGGGAATTTGGATGCCAGGAATAATGATGCGGCGACTTTTTATAGGGTTAAGAGGCAGATTTATGAGGGGTTGGCTGTTGTGGCTGGGGGATGATGGGAGGGTGTGGTGCCGGTTTTGGGGGAAGGGGGGGGGGGGCGGATATGTCTTCAGATATGCTTTCCGTATGAAAGGACTTGAATGTTTACACAGCAAGAGTTAAAAGAAACAAAGCCAGTGTCATTATCCCCCCCTATTTTCCGTTCACCCAGTGCAGTCACTTTATGGAATGCCAGTAGTGTACACAAGTAAATGGTAAATGAACCAAGGGGGAAACTTGCCCTCCTATCAACCTACACAACGACGACATCCTCCCCTCCCTCCCTCCTGCATACATCCTCACCCCAGCCTTCACCCCACTTTCCAGTCTGCATCATCCGCTCACTTATAAGCTTGATATTTCACTCCCACCCCTCCTCCCCCCAATCCGTATAAACAGCAGACTTTCCGCATTGAAACGTGTTCAAATCCGCGTTTACACGGACGTACGTACGGTTTAAAGAGTAAGGGAGTTAGTCGTAAATTGTAGATATGTATGGTTATGGTTATGTTGATGGGGGAAGGGGGCGCTGTGTGACAAGATGCAAGATGTAGTGGAGAAGAAGAGTATGGCTTGTTCGTTTGGGAACTCAATGGGGGCGGGAGGGGAGAAGGGGGAATGGTGTGGTGGCACTGTGTTAGAGGTTCGTTTTACGGATCTGTTTCTATTACGAGAGTGGAGGGTGGAGGGGACGGGACGCGTTGAGAGGGTATGGAGGTTTTGGATAAAAGGGTTGGAGTGTGGTGGTAAATATGTAAGCTGAGCCTGGACAGACTGCGTTGATTAATTGAGAGTTAGTGTTAGTGTATAGTAGTATGCCATGGACAATGCGAATAAGTGTGTTCGACACAGGGAGTTATGTAGCTATGGCTATCTGAAGACCGAAACTCTTGGATAGAATGGTAGGGATTGAGTCTGGCTTTCTACGTTCCAAGCACCATCTTGATTTTTGTGTGGTCGCTGGCGGCGGCTCAGGGCTATGTAGGACATGTCGCTGTCGAGATTTGCTGGCCTTGGCTTACCTGAAGTTCGAAGACAAGGCATAAGTACGGTGAAGACGGGACTTGCCATCTCTAAGCTCAGCGGGCAATGTCTCGATGATTCTGCCCATATAGTGACCGCGCTTTAGTCGACCGGATGTGGTTGGAGAAAGGCGTCAAATGCCACTGAAGTCTTCGCAGTGAAACAAGGATAATCGTATCGATCTAAGATACGATGACCGTCTTCGATGGAAGAAACTTGCGAAACCAGCACATTCGAAGCGGTGATGATGCTTGTTTTTACGCCAGCCAATGCGGCAAGCTGTAGTAAGGAGAAGGATGTCAAGTTGCACTCTTCACGTTTCCACTTTCTTCTCTCCTTGTGCATCAAAGCCGAGGGTCTCGAGCTGACGGATAAGCTCGTTGATCTTGATGACCTTTTCAAACTGCTCTGGCAACAGCTTGTCTCCCTTTTCCTTTTTATCTTTGAGCTCGCGCGCCTGCCTAAGCTTCTTTGTAAGCTTCTTGGCCTCCTTCTCCTTCTCAGCTTCCGGATCAGCGGCCTTTGCTGGCTCAGCAGGTTTAACGACCTCTTTGACCTCGCCAGCGGTGTTGTCTTCCTGTCCATCGGCTCCAGTCGCTGCTGCCTTCTTCCTAGCCTCTCTCCTTTTGGCGTTCTTATTCGCCGCAGGACTGGGCTTGGTGGTGTCTTCCTGGGTCTTCAGTCCCTCTGCGCCTGGAACTCCTGCCTTGCCTCTTGTGCGAAAGCCTTCGGCGGTCCGGTTCTTGTACACTTCGACATCCTCTGGTGGGCGGTAGCCTGGGCGGACGCGGATCTCTTTGCGTAGTGTACCATCGGGACGGACGGAAGCCGGGATATGGCGTTCCCCGGTGGCGGAGGTCGTGATACCGGCCTTGGAGATGCTGGGCGTCTCGACTGAGGGCATTGTGCCGGGTGCGCTGGCGTGATGGGTGTGGCAGGGTGCCCGTGGTGTGGCAGCGAGGCAGGCCAATGACAGGGCCAATGGCTATTGGTCACGTGTCGCGGACCGTGGCCTCCCCTGGTGGTGAGGGTGCAGGTGGTTGTATCGCAAAGGGGGTGGTGTTTGAGAGAAGCTGTCGTGGTGGGGTTGGTGGGACGAGGTCGAGTTGGAGGCTGTCAAAGCGGAAGGCGCGACTGGCCAATCAACAGGGCCATATTCCCCGTGACCCGGGCCGCCCAGCTCGCATTCTGTCGACGAACCTCAACCTCCGACATTCCCACGACAGCAGCACCAGATCGCCCCCTCCGCCACCCACAGTAGTCTCTACGCCGTCTCACCGCCTTCACAATGTCTGGCGTAAGTCGACTGAAGTCATCAGGGAATATATGAAGTGCTAACAGCGTCCCCTAGTTCCTCGGCAACGTCTACAAGCAAGTCCTCCTATGTGCAGACCCTTCGATCGAACGCGACTAACCATTGACTGCAGCGCGGTCCTCCGCAGCAACACCACCATGTTGTTCACCGTTTTCGGCGCCGCCTTTGGCATGCAACTGTACGTTTACAGCGACGAGGAAACGGTTATGCGGAGACTGGGAATGCTGATCTGGAACACTAGGGCATTCGATACTGGCTCGGACAAGGTCTGGGATGCCATGAACCGCGGCGTATGTTTGTCCAAGAGAATGTATGTGAGACTATCAGCTGACACGAGTGACAGCGCCAATGGAAGGACATCAAGCAGCGATACATGGAGCAGGCCGAGGATGACGAGTAGGAGTGCACCGGCACTGAGTTTTGAGCGCGATATAGACAAACGACTGGCACGGTTTCGAGGGACACACAAACTGTACATTGCCGTGTATTCTACGGGATGCGAAATACCATTCACAGCGAATTGCTGACTTTCTACTTGGTTTCCTGGTTGTCGACTAGCCCGTGAAAGCGACTGTTCTGTGCACTGACTACGCGTGATGCAACATGCCAGCTGCTGACAATGATTAACAACCGTTTCTCTGAGATGCTGCAGTTGAGGACGGAGGACAGAAGTAGTGCTCAATGGTGTAAATCGTATAATATGATCTGAACCACCAAGAAGCATTCACATTAAATGCCTGATTGCGCAGTCGTGTTACTCAAATACACCAAAACTGGTGACAGGGGTGTGGAGAGTGGGTCAGTCATGGGTGAGGTGAAGTTGGAGGGGGAGCGGGAGTGCTTGCCTGTGAGATGACATAGTGCGTGCTTTGTCCTGCATATCACCATTCACCACCAACAAACGTCCAGCCCAACTTTTTTTGCAACCACAACCTTTGACCACCAAGTGCCGTGGCTGGTCCACTCACCAAGCAGACGCAATACACCACAAGCGATTCGCATGTCGTAGCCACTTGCCTGCGACTCCAACAACCCCGCCACACCCGCCACGGCTGCAGCGAGCAGGACGCGACACCACAATGTACATGTCGTTACAGGAGCAGGAGCTATGTCGGCACCTGCGCGAACTACCACGCCGCCACGGCTACCGCTTCGACGTGGCCGCCGACCGGGAGCTGCGCCAGATTCTCTTCCATGCCCTCGCCAGCCGGGGCGAATACCTGCCGCTCTTCTTCCCCAACGGCCCGCCCGCCAACGCAGAGCAGCCGTGGAGCCTGCGCGATGCCCAGGGCGCCATCGAGGGCGCCGAGTACACGGCGGCCGCGCGGGGCAAGCCGTGCGGGCACATTTTCAAGCTGGGCGAGGCAACCTACCGCTGCAAGACGTGCACCGCCGACGACACATGCGTCCTCTGCGCGCGCTGCTTTGATGCCTCCGACCACGAAGACCACCAAGTCTATGTTAGCGTATCGCCAGGCAACTCGGGCTGCTGCGACTGCGGCGACGACGAAGCCTGGCTGCAGCCGCTGCACTGCAACATCCACTCGCTCGACGAGCCCGAGTCCAAGGCCGCTGGCAAGGCGCGCGAAGGCTCGACCCTGCCCGACCAGCTGCTCGAGAGCATGCGCACCACCATTGCCCGCGCCCTAGACTACCTCATCGACGTCTTCTCGTGCTCCCCCGAGCAGCTCCGGCTGCCAAAGACAGAGGAGTCCATCTTGCAGGACGAGCGCGCCTCTCGCCTCACCTCGCGGTGGTACGAACCCAGCGACCAGCCAGACGAGTGCCACGAGTTCTGTCTGGTGCTCTGGAACGACGAGAAGCACACGGTCCACGATGTTAGAGACCAAGTGGCCCGCGCATGCAAGCAGAAGCTGGCTTTCGGTCTCGCCAAAGCCTATGAGATCAACGACGTGGGCCGGAGCGCCATCGTGTATCGGACAGACATCAAAGACCTCCTGCGCATGGCCAAGATCATCGAGGAGATCAAGCTGACCGTCACAATACGCTCAGCGCGAGACACATTCCGCGAGCAAATGGGCGAAGCCATAGTGGACTGGATCGCCGACATTGCTGCCTGCAGCGTCGGACAAGACAGTCACGTCTTGCGGCGCACCATCTGCGAAGAATTCCTCAAGCCTTGGCGGGTGGGCAGCGAAGCATCCAACCAGCTCATTGGAAAGACTGGCATCTACGATCACGAGATGGAGGAGAGGAACAGTGATCTGGAGTTTGTTCGGGGGTTCCAACATCATGCTCAAATTGTAACGCTCCAACGCCGCTGGACGGCTGCAGCCAACGACGACACTACTGCATCAGACGACGATGACGACGAAGAGGGCGAGGGTGCTGCTACGACAGGAGACGACATGGACATTGACGAGGTCGGAGCACGGGACAATGATGGCGATGTTGAGATGGAAGCTTACGAGAGCGCCGACGAGGCCCTCGAAGTGTCCGAGGCAACCATGGCTGGGTACCCTCCCCCGCCACCACCACCGCCTGCGCCCCGGCAGCGGCGTCAGCAGGAGCAAAGCGTTACACCAGCCGAATCAGATAGTGAGCCCACGGTCGGAGCACCGTCGCTCAGTCATGTAGAGCCCTTGATGCCAGTCCCAGAGACCCCTCAAACACGATCAGTACCCTTACGATCGTCTCGGCCAGCCAGGTATTGGCTGGAGAAACCTGAAAACTACGGCAAGAAGCCCGGCATTCCTCCTCATGAAGACCTGTGGCAGCGTCTTCGCCTTGATCACCTGATTTTGTACGACCTGCGCATGTGGAAACAACTGCGCATTGGTGTGCGTGACGTCTTCATTAGCACCGTGGTTTCGATACCTGAGTTCAAGCGTCTCCTGGGCTTGCGTTTTGCTGGAGTGTATACCGCTCTCGCCCAACTCTATCTCATCGCAGATCGCGAGCCAGACCACTCCATCATCAACTTGTCTCTTCAGATGCTCACAACGCCATCAATTAGCTCCGAGATCGTTGAGCGCGGTAATTTTCTGACCAATCTCATGGCCATTCTCTATACCTTCCTGACTACTCGTCAAGTCGGCTATCCATCAAACGTCGATCCTAGAGCTACTCTGGCCTTTGAACAAGGTGCTGTCACTAACCGTAGAATGTACCACTTCTTCATGGATATGAAATATCTCCTGGGGTCAGAGTTCGTCCAAGAACGCATCCGCGAAGAGGAACGTTACCTGCTACAATTCCTGGATCTGGTCAAGCTGCATCAAGGCATATGTCCTAACGTCCGTGCTGTTGGAGAACATCTCGAGTTCGAATCGGAAGCTTGGATCAGCGCATCCTTGATAACGCGAGAGATCAACAAACTCTGTCGACATTTCGCAGAGTCCTTCACTTGGAAACGCGACGAAGATCCCACCAATATACGTCGTGCGATACGTGCTGCGGCCAAAGTAGTCATAGTCAACTCCTTAGGTGCTGAGAGAAAGCGCTTCGATCAGACCGAGCTGAAGGAGGCTACGAAATTCAAGACCCTGCCAGTGCTCGAATTTGATGCTGAACCTTCAACGTTCGAAGGGCCATCATACAAGATCGTCGACTATGTCATCGCGAAAGAACCTATGAGCTTCCATCATGCTCTACATTACACGTTGTCATGGCTTATCGATCGAGCACGGGATATGCCTCGTGAAGTCCTCCTGCAGTTACTTTTGTTCACTCATGATGAGCTGCAAATGGACCACAGTCCCACTCTTGTGCCAGTACCGCTCTATGACCCGGAAGAGTACCTCCTGGCCATGTTCGACTTTCCTCTTAGGGTTTCTGCATGGCTCTCGCAAATGCGCGCAGGCATCTGGGTAAGAAACGGTATCACTCTTCGACACCAAATGACCCAATACCGGAGTGTTGGGCAACGAGACGTCGCGCATCAGAGAGACCTTTTCCTTCTGCAATGCGCGTTCGTGCTATGCAATCCGTCGGTCTTCCTCGCATCCATGATAGATCGCTTTGGTCTGATGGGCTGGATGACTGGCAAGTACGAGGCCAGTCAACACGGTTTTGAGGACGCACAAGCTATCGACGTAGTCGAGGATTTTGTACACCTACTCATTGTGGTACTCAGCGAACGAACATTGCTGGTTTCGACCGAGGAGAATACCGAGTCGCATCTAGCAGCAATGCGCAAAGACATTGCCCATGTTCTGTGCTTCAAGCCGCTGTCCTTCTCAGACATGACCGCGCGCCTCTCGGATCGCATCCAGAACATGGACGAATTCCCTGCCGTCCTTTCAGAAATGACAAAGTTCCGAGCGCCAGAAGGCCTATCTGATAGTGGAACGTTTGAGCTCAAGGAAGAGTACCTAGACCTTGTTGATCCATATCTTCATCAATATAACCGGAATCAGAGAGAAGAGGCAGAGAATACCTACAAAGCTTATATGGCCAAGAAAACCAGAAAGCCAGCAAGCGACGTCGTCTACGAGCCGAAGTTGCGCCCAATCTCCTCCGGGTTGTTTCAAAACCTGTCGGCTTTTACGCGGACGCCACTGTTCACGCAGATCGTCTACTATCTCCTAGCCTATGGGTTGAGAGCAGGCACAGTCACACCGGCTATACCTGCGACGCGCGTGGAGGCATACATCCAATTCGTTCTCCAGCTCGTCCTGGTGGCTGTGCTCGAAGACCGTTCGGAAGAGCATGAGTGGTCGCAGAACGTACCTGACTCTTTCGTCACATCAGTGTTGACTAAGGAAGCCAAGACAGGCGTTCGTGACCATTTGACCGTTCTTTCCATCTTGAAGGCTCTTCAGGAAAGGGACGATCTTAAAGCCTGCGAACCGAAGATCAACCTCATCCTGCACAGACTTAAGCAACGACAACAGAACACCTTCATCATTGCAGCTGCAGCACTAAATATCCCCACTGACAAGATGGATACTGCCTCTCCCGCCAGTTTCACTGTTCAAGACAAGGAGCTAAAGAAGAAGCAGGCTTTGGACCGTCAAGCCAAAGTCATGGCAGCTTTCAAGGAGCAGCAAGGCAAATTCTTGGCTAACCAAGACTTCGACTGGGGCGAAGACGACTTTAGCGATCTAGAAGATGAAACTGGTGGGCTCGTTGAGCAGGAGAAGACGTTGAAGTATCCATCCGGAACGTGTATCTTGTGTCAGGAAGACTGCAACGACCAACGACTCTACGGCTCTTTCGGTTATGTCTTTGAAAGCAGAATACTTCGCCAGACGGACATACAAGATGACGACTGGGTTGATGAGGTTGTCCAGACTCCAGTCAGCCTTGATCGATCTGCAGACGAAGTCCGACCGTTCGGCGTTGCTGGCAAGAACAGGCGCACAGTGGAGAAGGTCACAGCGAGTGGAGAGCGCATTACTATTGAGAGACAGGACTTGGGTAAAGGCTTTCCTCCCAGCCAGGTAAAGCCAGGTCCAGTCACTACTGGCTGTGGACACATTATGCATTTCGCCTGTTTTGAAGTATATCTACAGGCCACACAACGACGCCATGTCAGCCAAATCGCAAGGAATCACCCGGAGCGGCCTGAATTCAAGGAGTTTATGTGTCCCCTTTGCAAGGCTTTGGGAAATTTGTTCTTGCCCATTATCTGGAAGCCCAAGAAGGTATCAAGTACAGGCGTCTTGGAGACCTACGTACCTTTCGATGACTGGATTGAGAAAGAGCTTGTCACGACGTATCGCAGTATGGAGAAGAGCACAGGAAAGGCACCTGCAGATCTCTCACAGGATCAGAAGGCACTCTACGAATTTGCGGAGCAAGAATTCATCCAGCCGGTAGCGAGCCGTCTTCCAGACCTTCTGAAGCCACCACCACCACCGGTCCAGATTCAATCGCATTCATACTTGCCCGCATTCCTGAATATGCAGTCTGCAGAATCAATCGAGACGGTAATCCAGGCCGGCGAGAGCAGCCCGGCTCCAATCCAGACCAATCCTATGACCGAGCTTACCATCATATATCGACGGATCAAGGAAACCCTACGCGCGAATGGCATCCAGTCAGGCTTTACGTATCCATATTCGTCAACGCCCCCTACAGAGGATCTGACGCATACGGACACCCTTGCTCGAGCTTTGGGCTACTCTATTACGGCTGCGGAGATTGCCCAGCGAGGAGTCCAGTCTGACTCTGTGAGGGGTACACTGATTGACAAGATTTCTCCGCAGACCATTACCCACCTCCGCGTCTTCTCCGCAACGGTATCTTCCTACATCACTGTTGGCAGTCTTAAAGGTCAGAATCCCAGCAAGACTGTCGAGGAGTTTTCAGAGGTTCAGCGCCGCCAACTCCGCCAGCTTTTTGTTGGTCACCCAGGTCTTTTTGACCCCGAGGTCCTCAGCTTCGATCTGAAAGGCATATCGCCTCTGCTGTGTCAAGATCCATTCATCTTCCTCTCCGAGTGTGCAGTCGGAGTCGTGCCCGCAATCAACATCGACATCCACCACATCCTGCGGCTCTGCTACCTCGCGGAAATCGTACGCGTAGTCTCGACCTTTTGCATGGCCGGGTCCTCCCACACCCCCGACTCCATGTCGTCCAGCAGTCCCCCTCACCCGCGCTTCTCCAACCCCTCAGCCCTAATCAACCCCTCCAAAGTCTCCAACGGCACCTTTCCCCCCGAACAACTAAGCAACCTACTCTTCTTCATCTGCGTCGTCTTTAACATCACCAGCATGGGCGACAGCCCCGCAACCCTAGACATCGACGCCATGTCCATCCCGCCACACTTCAAAGACGAAAACTTCCTCTACGCAATCCACACCCTAGTCTCCACGTACGCACTCCCCTTTGTCCGCAAAGCAGCCATCCTCATGCACGTACGCTACGGCATCGAACTCCCCCTCGTCCCCACCGACCACATCGACGACCCAGAACTCGCGCGCCTCTCCTCCATCCTCAAACTCCCCTCTCTCCCAGAAATCTTCGCATCTTTCGCGTCTCGCGATCCAGCAGGCCACACCACGCGCTCTGTAGTCGGGGGCTGGATCCGGCATCTCCTCTGGGTACAAGCTGGCAATGTCCCCGTACAACCGGTGATTTCGCTCTCGCACCCCGCCATCTTCGAACTCGTGGGTTTGCCGCGGAACTATGATTCTCTAACCGACGAAGCGATTCATAGGCGTTGTCCGACGACGGGGAAAGAAGTCACCGACGCAGCGTTGTGTTTGTTTTGCGGGGAGATTGTGTGTAGTCAGGCTGTGTGTTGTATGAAGGAAGGGAAAAATGGGCAGATTGGGGGCTGTGGTCAGCATTTAGCCAAGTACGTTTTGTTTTTCTCCCTCTTTATTCCTCCCCCCTTTCCCCCTTCCCTTCTCTCTCTCCCTATTCCTAATCAGATCTTCCCAACTAACAACACACACACACACAGATGCGGCGGCACAATCGGCCTCTTCATCCACATTCGCAAATGCATGGTTCTCTTCCTCAACGCTAACCATGGTACTTGGGCCGTGGCACCCTACCTTGATAAACATGGTGAAGTGGATCCTGCGCTAAGGCGACACCATCAATTGTTTTTGAATCAGAAGAGGTATGATGCGTTGTTGAGGAAGGTGTGGCTGGAGGGTGGCGTGCAGAGTTTGATTGCGAGGAGGTTGGAGGGGGATATAAATAATGGGGGGTGGGAGAGTTTGTAGTGTTGGGAAGGAAGTTGACATGGGTGGGTTGATTTGATAGATGGGTGGATGGGATAGTGTTGGATTGGATTGGTGTTATATAAGGTGTTTCGCCTCTATGGCTTATACTATAGCATGAGTTTTGCAGGGTGCGAGTCGGCTCTATCTTACGCTGCTGCTTCTTCAGCATTATGCGGTCGGTGCAATCTCGTTTCTCCCCAGATCGAGCTTCCTCCATGTCACAGTCTCCTTCTGTGCAAGACTCCTGTCCCACTTTCTCTTGATTCCGTCGTCTCTTCCTCCCCTAGCCCCACCACCCCTCCCTTCCTTACCTCCGCCATCCCTCCCCCACTTCTCAGCACGCCAGTCCCCCTCATCTTCCCCCTCCCTCCTCCTAACCGGCCCATTCAACCCCCCAACCGGCGTCTCCGCACCCACCAACCTCGGCCCCTTATACTTCTCCATCATATTCCCATCCATACCCGCAAGCGGACTCGCCGTACTCTTCACCGGCGCAAGCCTCTTCTCCAAAACCTCCCTCCAGTGCCTAATTTTCCCCACACCCTCACCAAACATCTCCATCCCATACACCATGAGCATTTCGCGGCCAAACACGCCGGACAGCGCCATGTTATGCTCCTTGATGATGCTGTCGAGGAGGGCGAGGATATCAGCGTCGAATTCGATGGCGCTGTTTTCCATGTCTGTGAGCAGTGCGTCGATGGTGGCGTAGCTGGAGTGGTGGAGCCATGCGGTGCGTAGGAGATGTTTGTACAGTGTTGTTGTTGCGCCTAGGGCGTAGGAGGAACGGCCTAGGGCTTTGATGGCGGGGAGGATGGATAAGGGTAGTGGGGAGGAGGGGAAGGCGTCGCGCAGCGTTGTCACGGCGTGGATGAGGTAGTGGGGGAAGTTTTGGAAGAGGATGCGTTGCTTGACGAGGTTTTCTTCAAAGGGTTCTGTGATGGACTTTTTGAACTTTAGTTTTGAGTGCTTGGCGTTGAGGCGGGTGGTGGCGGAGAGGTCGGCCTTGGTTTTCGAGGTCCCGTCTAGATCGAGCTGGCGGACGGGAGTGAGGACGTGGGTTTCGAGGAGGGCCCAGAGGTCGAGGTCGGTTTTGGCGGTGGAGAGGAGCGTGGTGAAGCGCTGGAGTTCGGCGGTGCGGCGCAGTTTGAGTTCTTTGATTGCGGCTTTGGTGGGGGAGGTGGCTTGGGTTTCGCCCGGGTCCTTCTGAGAGGTGGACTGGGCGGTTTTGGGGGGTGGTTTGTTGCGTTGCAAGCGGGATTGATGGGGACTCTGTCGGGCTTTGAGGGCAGGCTTCCCTTTTAAGACGTCGTCGAAGACTTGGTCTAGAGATACAGGCGAGTCTTCGTCTTCCTCGTAGTATTCGTCGGCTATTTCATCCTGGACAATGGCATGTTGTTTGCCGCTCTTGCCCTTCTCCTGCTCCTGCCTGGTCGCAGTTTGGTATAGCTTTCGGAAGGCTTTGCGCTCGGTATCGGTGATGGTCGTTGGGCGAACGGGCTCGTCTTCAACAGCAGGCGGCAGGGTGCCGTCTTCAAAGGGAACGTCATCGTTGCCATTGGAGCGGGATCGAAAGCTGCGTCGAGCGTCGTGTCGTGTGGCGGTAGTGCATTGCTGTATAGTCGCCGTCTGATATAGAAACGGAAGGAGCGTCTTGGACTTTGGAACGCGCGAGCGCGACCATGCTCGCAGAGAATTCGAGCATAGAGACATGGACACACAAGAACCAATTGCAGAGGCAATTCGCACGCACAGAATCGGTCAACAGGCGACGTTCACGATGATGATGCCGGAATGACCAAAACTTTCGGAATTCGAAGCGCGTTTCGAGGCCCGAGCTCAACCTGCCTAATGGGGAAGGTCCGAAATCCGTCGATTGCAGCGCATTTTTCTGCGGTTGAACCCAGATTCGCCGGCCAAACTGCGCGAGCGGTCGGAGAACAGGCGGCGATATGTTCGGCGGACTGCGGCTTTGACTTATTCGTTAAACAACAACTTGATGAATTAGCGGAACCTGCCTCCCAGTAATAGAGAAGTCGAGCAATTATTTCATGTGTCGACGTACTCAGCTACTATTAGTTGTGACATTTGTGATACTTATGTTCCATATACGAAGTGTGCTCTTGCCTACCACGCCACACTGGACTGTGCAATCACCGGGCCTCAACTATAAACCGTCACGATGACTGAAATGCAGCCACCGAGAGATTTGCGACCAGTATGCAAAATCCTAGTGCTCCCAATCGAGCAACCCCGAGCAACCCCGAGCAACCCTTCACCACTTGTTCGAACCATTTACAGACCAAAGAGCCTTTCTCCCATAGTCTGTTGACTATCAAGTCCAGCTTTCTCTGCTCTCTTCTACCACGTTCATCCGATATGAAAGTGTAGTAGTACTCCTGCCACAGTACTCGCCACTACCAACTAAACTACACCCATCATTCCATCCCACTACAATGACCATCCCTACACCCCTCACACAACTCACTCAAATGCGGTCCCTTACTCCCCCCCGAAAATGGCGGCACTTGCACCACCACACCCTCCCACTTCTTAAGCCGATACGCCACTCGCTCAGCATACGAATGATCCAACTGTGGTTCACTCGTCATCCGGCAGCGCTTACACGATTGGAAGTACACTCTTGCATTGTATCGCTGCTTGGGATATTGCCGTATTGTAATGGCTATTTGCTTGCTTGTCCAGACTGCGAGGCAGGCGGTGTTGCTGCAGGTGAAGCGGCCCATGATGGTTGTGTCGTAGTCGTTTATGCAGCCGTTGGCGTCGTCTTTTTCGTAAAAGGTGAAGGAGAGGTTGGCTGGGGAGAGGAGAGAGGATAGGTCGTTGTGGAGGGAGGGGTACATGGACCATTTCTTGAATGGCTTGGGTTTTGTGGGTGGTTTTCGTTTTGGGGGCGGCTTTGGTTTTGGGGGTGGCTTTTGTATTGCAGGTGGGTTTTGGGTGGGAGATACTGCGGGGATGGGGGAGTGGTTGGGGGGCTGAGCATGAATGGGCGAGTCTCTATTATGCTGGGCTAGAGACTGCTCGTTGCGGAAAGGCCGGTTGCATGTTATACAGTCGAACTTGTGCGCGGGGGAGTCGCGTTTGTGTTGCTGCAGGGCCTCATCGCTCTTAAAGTCTCGATCGCAGACTACGCAAGGAGAGCTCATAGTGTTAGTATTGTGTTCAGTACTCGATCAATTGCAGAGGTTCCATGGATATATGCAATTCAGCGTGGGGGCGGTTGGTCCACGTAACAATCCTTCCAATGGACTAACAATGCTGTGTGACCATTGATAAGGTCATTCCTTCACATGATAGATGCTGGCCCCATCATGAAACGCTTATTTGTTGCCATCTGAGCATGCAACGAAGCTGCTGCAATGTAGTATGGACTGCAAAATCAATTGTAGAGAGGATGGCGGGGCAGGCAGCAAGCAAAGGCTGAGTTGTCGTCCGCGGGTGGATGGCTTTGACGTCACGTGCAAGGTAGATGCGTTTAGCCTGTATTCACGAAACGATCACAGTGTCTAATGGTGTGATGCAGATAAAATTTGAAATATTAGAGTATCATTCTACTTGCATCAACCAAACTAAAAACTATAAACAAGGCTGAAGAAAATTTTGAAAACTGGACGCAGTCCCCCTTATGCTGTAACCGTCACAGTTGTCGTTTCTCTAATCGTGTCTGTAGCCGTAGCCGTCACCGTCACTGTAAATATCTGGCTCGGAGGAATCGGCGTGATAATCAACGGGCCCTCAGACGTCGAGCTGGGAAGCGGTTCGGATGACGGAGCGGGCGGCGCATCGGTCGGCGACGGCGCATCTTGTGTTGTCGATGCGGATGCAGATGCTACTGGTGGAGGTGCAACGGACTCTGTGACTGCGGGTGGCGCTGGAGCGGGAGGCTCGCTCGCTGAAGATACAGGGGGGTAGTCTGGGCTTTGCGATGATGAAGATGGTTGTGGCGATGGGACTACCGAGGACAGAGAAGGCACGGGCTCTGCTGCCAGAGATGTGGATTGCTCGGGTGCGGTGGAGGGCATCGGTGCCGGCGCCGGCGCAGGTGCTGGTGTAGGTGATGGCTCTGGCATTGGCGGAGCGCTGGAGGCTTCTGGTGCTTGGGTAGGTTCGGAATCCGGTGACGGAGTGACGGTGGTATATTGTGTAACAATGACCACGGGTGGAGGCTGCTGTGGCAGCGCGGTCGAGAGCGCTGCATCTGTGGAGCTGCTGCTGCTGGAAACTCCGATCGAGCCTGAGCTTGACAGCGCTGCTGGTGGGCTGTTCAGTGCTTCACTTGGCACTGCTGATGGCACAGGAGCCTGCGGCGCAGGCGCAACCTCGGTGGGTGATGGCGAAGGCAACACTGTGGTGTATTGAGTCTCCGTAACGTAAACTTTAGAGGTAATATCCTCGACTCCTGAAACGGGTGCTGGAGGCGTGTTGGGGCTCGAGGCGGCACTGGAGCTGGTAAGCGGAGCTGTTCCCACAACTGAGCTGAAAATCGAAGTTGGGGCAAAAGACATGGCTGTCGATTGAACCAAGGAAGACTGATTCGTAGGTGCCACACTTGTGATAACAGAGCTAGGTGTAGGCCTTGGAGAGTTTGAGCCTGGATGGTTGAAGCCCGGCAAGCCTCCGGAGCTTAGAACCAGGGTTTCACTGGTGGGTATCGCAGTCGGAATTGCAGTCGAGATTGCAGTCGGAAGAGCAGAAGACACCGAGCTGTCTTCTTGTGGGCTGTATGTGAATTGCGGTACCTGCTGGCTAGTCTCGCTGGCTGTGGTATTCTCCACTGCCGCTACGGAACTGCTCGGGATCACAGACACGATTGTACTTGAGATAATGACTGTGCTACTATCGACTGGCTTTGCTTCTTGACTGGACTGGGGGGTGGGTGAGGGTGATGCAGCTGAGCTCTCTTCAGGCGCCGGGGTCGGCGTGGGAGTAATGAAAGCAGTAGATAGGATTGTCTGAGGCTCCTCGGTCGCAATATCCTCGCCATCGGGGTTCTGGAATGTTATAGCGGGTGCTATGGATGTGAACACAGATGCTTGTATTGGCTGGACGATGATGGCAGTTTCTGCCTCTGCAGTTTGCTCGCTTCTTGTTGATAGCGTAGGCGAGTCACCAACAACGATTGAGGTTGAGAGTGTGTCGGAAGTTGAAGCCTGGATCGATGAGCTGTTTGCATAGCTAGCGAAGCTATTAGGTGTCAGTAACTTTTGATGAATGGCCTAAATATGACTTACACCAGTCTCCGGTTATGCCTAGGGACCGGCCCTGCAAATGCGAGTGATGAACAAGCTGCCAGCAGCGTAATAGTATAAGTGAAGATCATCTTCCAGATGAAATGTGTATTAGATGTGGATATGCCAACGAAAGTAAAGAGTGGGGAGACGCGCGTTTGGAAATGACAATGAGAAGAGCGAGGAAACAAATGGACAGAGGAGAAGTGCAGACTGAGGGGATGGACGCGTATGAGATGGAAGATCAACTTGAAACAAATTACGAGAAACGACAGTATGGGGAAACGAAAGAAATCGACTGTCTCCAAGCGGGATTAGTGCACAAGTTCAGTTTGCTGCTGTGAAGGGTTCATTGCGTGGTGGGCTTCCATCTGGTTTTGAAGATGCAGTAGCCGCCTGGAGCACGGTTTTGCAGTGGAGAGGCAGGCCGGGTAGCACTGGCCCAGCATTGTCGCAAATGCCTGTAATTTGGACGTGTCTCTGGACTTTTCCGCGAAAGAGTTGTAGGTAACGTGAGGAGTGGTGGTGGTTGTTCGAAATGGTTGGGTGCATGTTTCACTTTGCAACCAATGACATGGCGGAACGCGTTGGGAAGAGGGCGAGACCAGGCGCTTCGCCAAAGCAGAGCGACAAGACAAGTCTTCGACATGCCCGAAATAGATGTTCGTTACCATGAGGCTCAGCGGCACCGGAAGCTCCAGCTCCATCCTGGCGCCGACAATGCGGCCCCAAAGATCTGGGTCGTGTTGTAGAACATGCGACCGGTTGCTACAGTACTGACTTTTCGCTGAAGTCGAGGTCCAAGTTGAGGTCCAAAGTTGATGCGTGGATCAGGTGGAGCTGTGCAGTCGCGTGATGTGAGAAAACGGCGGTATACAACGCATCATCAACGAAACGTCAGCCAGACAGCACATCAATGGCGGAGTCCTTTTGCATCGATGTGCTGGCCAGTCTTGTTTTGTGCAGGCGTGAGGCGGTTGCTGAGGTGATTGTGATTAGCGAGAGTCGCGCCTGGGAACGCAAACACGGTGCACGCCAAGGCACCTTGACATGCAGAGCTTCGATTCGACGTCAGGGCAAGTGTACCAAGTACGTGCAAGTGTAGGGCCGCATTCTCTTCTCTGTAGACTCTCGTGGTTTGTTTTCTTCGCGCCACCTCGCCCTTTTCCACCCCTCCACCTCGTCGTCCACCCTCGCGATGAGTGTACGCGTTGTCGCCCGTATCCGGCCCTTGCTCAAGAACGAGCTCGACAAGGACACGATAGTCACGGCCGAGACTCTGGACGGAGAGACGGTGCCTGCTGTTGTGCGGATACCTAGCCCCAAGAACGACGCCGAGTCCTTCAGCTTTCAGTTCAGCTCCGTCTACGAACAAGACGCGACGCAGCAACAGCTGTTTGATGCAGAGAGTACGTGTATCACGTGCACAATCGGCAACCCTCTAGGGCTCGAGCTGACAGGTAGCTAGTCGCGCCTACGGTAAAACACCTCTTCAATGGATTCGACCTCTCCATCTTCGCGCATGGCTGCACCGGTACCGGAAAGACACATACTATGCGTGGCGGCAAGTCATTGGCAGACCGTGGTGTCATCCCAAGGCTCTTGAGCTCGATATACAGGCGGTGCAAGAAGATTGAGAAGGACTCGGGAGGCGCGACACGCGTCGAGGTGGCCCTGGAATACTTTGAGATTTACTGCGACCGCGTCTATGATCTGTTCGAGCCGCCAGAGAAGCGCACCCCCTCTGGACTACCCATTAGGGATAATCACGGCAAGACAGTCGTTGTGGGATTGACTGAAAAGCCATGCACAACCCTCAAAGAATTCGAGCAGCTCTATGACCAGGCTAACCTGAACCGGTCGACGTCTTCGACAAAGGTGGGACAATTCACATCGATTGAAGGGTTGAGTAACTAACCTCGACAGCTCAACGCGCACTCTTCACGATCCCACGCCGTACTTTGCGTGAAGATAACACAAACCACGGAAACGACCATTCGCGTCAGTCGCGCATCCTGTATCGATCTCGCAGGATCGGAAGACAATCGTCGGACAGAGAACAACAAGGAGCGCTTGGTCGAGAGCTCTGCCATCAACAAGTCCCTCTTCGTACTAGCGCAATGTGTCGAAGCCATGAACAAGAAGGCCAGTCGGATACCGTACCGTGAATCCAAGATGACGCGGATCCTGTCCCTGGGCCAGAACAAGGGCTTGACAGTAATGATTCTCAACTTGGCGCCTACTCGCGCCTACCACCTGGACACAATCAGCTCATTGAACTTTGCCAGTCGGACAAAGAAGATTGAAGTGGCCGAGGTGGAGAATGATCCGGTCTACAGGGCAATGTCCAAGCCTCTGGCGGCGACGAGCAGCATTGGTGGAGCGACAATGGCGCGTCAACCCCTACGACCTCTCACAGCGGCTACCAATGTGAATATTTCAGAAACAGACAAGCAGAAGAAAGGGGAAAAGCCAGTCAAAGCGTTCTCTGTATATTCTGATTCGCGCAAGTCTGGTCCTCGGGTGACTAATTCCACATCGCAGAACCAAGCAGTTCGACGAACAGAGGGCCAAAAGCGAGCGGCCGAGCCAAGCAATACATTCTCGTCACGGCCGACAAAGTCATATCGGGCAGCGGATAGTACAGCGCGAACACGCATAGCTGAGCCTGTGATGACAAAGGCATCGATCGAGGCGCTCATTGCACAAAAGGTGGACGAGAAGCTTGCGGAGAAGGCGTTACAGGATGCAGGACATGCAGCCCCAGCACTCTCAGCCGAACTGCAGAAGCGACTAGACGACCTCGAGAATCGAATTGATGCTAAGGAGGAAGATGAGAAGTCGCAAGGTCTACAATTCTTACTCATGGCCAAGCAACATCACATTCGCGGGGAGGACGCCAGTGCACTCCGGATGTACCGACTGGCGCAACCTTATTTCCCTGGGAACGCAAAGCTCGAGGCGAAGATGCACTCGCTCGAGGAGCGGATAAGAAGCAAAACGGAGGACTCGGTCGTCAAGCACATGTCAGCACCTCCTGCTGCGCCTGCTGCACCTGCTGCACCTATCGCCCAGCCAGCCCCCGTTTCGAGTCTCATGGCACCCTTGAAAGCAGAAAAGAAGACTAGTAAGCCAAAGATGGTATTCAAGGACGAGTCAGAAGACGAAGACGAATTCGCTCCACCGCCAGCATCCGACCACGAAGACTCCTACGCATCCGACGATTCCTTCAAGTACAAGCCGAAAGCCGCACGCAAACCCAAGAAGACCAACAAGAAACTGCCTGTTTTCCGCGACGACGCCGATACCTCTGTGAACCCTGCTGAACAAACGCCCCGGACCACACACCTGCTGAAAATCATCAATTCTCGCGACGTCAACCAGATCAAAGCTCTCAAAGGTGTTGGTGCGAAGAAAGCGGATAGCATTGTCAACTGCCTCGTGGAAATGGATGACGTGGAAGTTCGAGACCTGGAAGCGCTGGCCATGCTCAAAGGCGTGGGCGGGAAGACGGTAGACAACATGCGGTTGGGTCTCAGTGTTGCTGTTGATTATGATTTCTGAGCTTTGGCTCCTTTTTTGACATTTCTATTCTTCCAGCATGGAGTTTGGGGTTGTTTAGATTTGCATAGGGTGAGCGCGGCCTCGGCTCCCGAGAAGAGGTGCTTTGTCGACCAGCATTTTATTTTGCATAGCATCGGCGTTCTGGGGGGCATCAAAACGTATCACACCAGATACGTCCATAGCATTAGCATTAACGAACCCTATCTTCCTCCCGTCCATCGCTCCTTTCCAAAGATCAACACCGCGCATCAACACGTATAATAACACACTGTCTCGACATAGTATCATACAACCCAAACTCCGTCACAGTCCTCAGACAAATCTCCTCCAATCTCGCCTTTACCAGCACCAACCCCACCCTCTCCGTCTTAACCCCAACCTCCGGATTTCCCGCAGGCGACCTCTGCTCCGGCCCCATCGAGTCTACCAAGCGCGTCAAAAGCCCCCGTCGCGGAGGAGCCGTCTGATTCGCATCCCTCCCCACCCTAACAGGACTCATCGGACTCCTCAGTCTAGAACTCTGATTCAGCGCCTCCCTCAACATGCGTTCCAGCTCCTCAATCACATCCTGGGGCCGCCAGAACTGCGTGGTATTCATGTGGCCCTCGAGGCGTACGACTTTTGGTGCTTCTTCCGAGGAGAAGCCGATTACTTCTACGGCGTTGGTGGGTGTGCTTGTTGGTTCGAAACTGTATTCTGAGACTGGTTCGATGGGGGGGAGAGGGATGTCCGAGGGGAGGAGCGCGATGGTGGTGTGGGCTATGCCGTAGGAGGCTTGTTGTTCGACGAGGGGGAGGATGGAAGTTTGAATTGTCGTGGTGATGTGGTGGGCGCGGGTGAGGGTTAGTTGGTCGAGGATGGATTGGCCGCGGGGGGGTTGGGAGGGTGAGTAGGGAGGTGGGAGGGAGGGGTCTTTGGATGGAGTTGCCATGGTTGTTGTGGTGGTTTGGTTTTATGTTTGTTGATGAAGTTTTGGGGGAGTAATTTGACGTCGTTGCCAGATTAGATGCGGATTTGAGGGGTGTTTTCCTGAGCGATGGTATTTTTTTCCTGAAGTCTCTGCGAGTGGAATATTGTTTTGACGCATGAAAAGGTCTCGGCACTTCCAGTTTCCACGAGGGTGGCCTTAGGTTAACATCCGACTCCGAAGTTCAGTCCCAGGGGCAAATATCGCATGGAAAGGTGATGATTCTCGGTTCGAACGGATCATATTGGGCTCATACATGAGGTCTCCTTGCAGCCTATCTATTGCTTACCCGTATCTGTGAGGTCATGAACGCGCTAAGGAGTGCACGACACAGTCCCGTGACGGTCTGCGCCCTAGTCGTCAGGCCATCCACCTATAACTGATTAGGCATTAGGCCAATCGCAAGGCTGCATGTGAAAGGATGCCTGCAGGCCGGGCCGGACTTCTTGGCTCTGTCTTCATTGGGAGCGTTCCAGAATGACGATATTGTCTGAGGTGAGGAGAAGAACATCAAGAACATGTGGTCTAAGCATCTGGGCTGTGGAGGGGTTGTAAGGCTTTCTGGTGTTGCCTGCGGCTGTACTACTATTTCTCCGGGCTGCGCCCGCTGCCCATTTCCAGTACCAACTAGCGAACCTCTCTCCACAGGAACCACTACCAAGGACCTCGAAACGGCTCACCGAAGATAGCGAAACGGCTTCGAGAAGATCCAAGCTGGCGCTAGAGCCAAGATTGTTACCACGGTAGGCGAGGTCACATGCGGTATGGTAGTGGAGGCGCAAGGCTGAATCCATTGATTGTGGCTTAGCGGCTACCCAATGGTAGACCGTGCATAACACCATGCTGCATGCATTCACCGGTTTGCAGGGCGGGTTCGCCCGAATATACTGTGAGGATGAGCATTTTGAAGACTGAGGTGCCTGAATGTTGCATGTATAAAGGGAAGACGATGTCGCCTGGTATGCCTGATTCATCCACTACGAAAACCTTAGGATTGGAACAACTCGAGCAAAGTTCCTAATACACATTCGACTCTGATACATCAGCGCAATATATCTGTATAAAAATACTGCTCTCAGTCAAGAGCAAAGTTTCTCAGTTATACTATCACTTTTAACCACCAAGATGGTCTGGGTAAGAGCTCGTCTGAACCACGCATGGAGACTCCTATACTGACTTTGGCGTTCTAGTATCATGTTGCCGAGCCCAATTCCTATCTCGTTATCACGGGAATAGGAATTGAGAAGGTTCTCATCAAGAAGAAGGTAAGGCTGTCAAATGACTATCAAGTCTACTCACAACTAACTCACGAATCTAGGCGTTTGTTATGCCCTTCCAGAAAGTTTCAAAGATTAGCATTACGCCTTTTGACTTCTCCATGGCACTACAGGCTATGACACTTGAGAAGCTCAAGTTCTCGCTACCGGCTGTCTTTACCATCGGCCCGGCTGATAGTTATGAAGCCCTCGAGAAGTATGCTGTGTTGCTCACTGGAGAGTCTGATGGTCGGCCTACGCAGACAGCAGCGAAAGGTGCGGTTGCTGTAGCGGATGCTCAGGGACGCAGCCATGTAGCGGATATTGTAAAGGGTATCATCGAGGGTGAGACGAGATCTATCGTCTCCACGATGACCATGGAGGAGCTGTTCCGTGAAAGGAAAGTCTTCAAAGACAAGGTCATCCAGCAGGTTCAATCTGAACTTGATCAATTTGGTCAGTACACTCCGGTTTCAAGATAAGCTTGCGGAACCGTACTAACCCAAACCTATAGGTCTATGCATCTACAACGCCAACGTGAAGGAGTTGCAAGACACCCCCGGATCCGAATACTTTGCCATCCTCTCCCGCAAAGCCCACGAAGGCGCGCTCAACCAAGCCAAAGTCGATGTCGCCGATGCCCGCATGCGCGGAGAAGTAGGAGAAGCAGAAAAGCAAGGCAAGACCAAGCAAGAAGTAGCCAAAATCCACGCCGCCACCGCGGTCCTCGAAACCGAGCGCAAAGCCGAAAAGGCCGCCGCAGACGCCAAACTCACCGACAAGGAAATCCAAATCGGCCGCGACCTAAACGTCGCTCGCATCCTCGCCAAACGCGAAGCCGAGCGCCGCGACGCAGAGCTCAACACCGAAGTCGAGCAGAAGAAAGCCCTCATGGAACTTGAACGCCTGCGCGCGACCAAAGTCGTGCAGGCAAAGATCGAAAAGGAGTCGTCGCAGCAAAAAGCAGACGCAGACCTGTACATCCAAGAGAAAGCTGCGGAAGGCAAGAAGTTTGCCGAACAAGCCGACGCAGAAGCAGCAGCGTTCCGTACCCTCCGCGATGCACAAGCAGACTACGAAGCCAAGGAGCGCGAGGCAGAAGCCAACTTCCTCGTCTCGAAGCGCAACGCAGAGGCGGAGTACTTTGCCAAGGAACGAGCTGCACAGGCTCAACTCATCGCCCAGCAGCGCGAGGCAGAAGGTCTGTCCGCGATGGCGAAGGCGTACGGCGACATGGCGAATGTACTCGGTGGACCGCAGGGTCTGATGCAATATCTCATGCTGACCAACGGCGTGTACGAGCGACTCGCCGAGGCCAATGGAAACGCAATCAAGGGACTTCAACCGAAGATTAATGTGTGGAATACGGGGTCGAACGGTGATGGCGCCATGGCGGATCCGTCAGCGCCTATTCGCAATCTTTTTCAGAGCCTGCCGCCCTTACTGAGCACGATTCATGATCAGACGGGTATGGCGCCCCCGGCGTGGTTGGCGCAGATGCCGCAGCAACATGGACATGGGCTTGAGCAGCTTGATCCTAAGGTGCTGAATCTGAGAAATGGGAGTGAGGTGTCGTCGTAGGGATGAGTAGTAGACGGGTGGTTGATAGCAGGGGACGTGGACGATAATGACGGGTTGAGGATGATGGGATGTAATGTTTTGTTTGTCTGCGGCATTTTTGATTATACCCCGGAGTTGGTCGCATTGTGGCTGGCATTGGGATCTTTTGATTCTCTGAGACTGTCAGGCTGTCATCACCTATCTTCATACGTTACCCAACCCTTTCATAGACTCATAGATTGTATTGATTAGTATGCTGTTACGTCTTACATGTCTTTTGCCTACTGCAGAATGTGAAAAAGTGCCTGAAGACTACCACCATTGCGGCGAGTTGCAAGTCCATATTCAATTGGCATTCTATTGCTCTCCTCAGTCAAAACCCTGCCAGAGTACCGGTCTCGAGAAAAGACAAACGTTTATCGTAAAGAAGATTCCACTCACGTCCGTAATCAATACCCACTCTGCTCCGTCCTGTCGGCTCCTCCTCCAGCACCACCTTCACCCTCATCATCTCTACTCTGCCTCGCTCCACCGGCCGCCTCCTGAATGCCCTGCTCATCACCTCGCAGCTTCTCAAAATACGCCTTGACATCCTCTGCCCCTACTGCCTGTCCCGACTCCGCAAACGGCTTTAAAAATGCTGCAACCTTATCTTTGAGATGCGCATACGCCATCGCCCCCTGAATTGCGCGTACACGATCCATGTTGTTGAAAGCTGCTTCGCCGCGATCAAGAAGACTGCCTGTGCCAACAGACTGTGGGTTTTCATCGCCGGACTCGGAAACAGGTGGCTCATATGTATCTTCTTCTTCAAGTAATTGGGGATGCGGTTTGAGGAGAGGGAAGCAGGTCGCGCAGCGGCAGAGATGGTCGCGGAAGTCGGGTTTGAGGAAGAGCGAGAACGGCGTTGTGAGAGCAGTTTCTGGGAGCGGTGGGAGGAGACTATGTTTGGGGGCTGAAGGCTCATCTTGCTTCTTCGGGGTGATAGGTAGCGTGACTGTGTCTTCAGCGATGCTTGCTAAGGCGTTGCTTGGGTCTTCAGACTTCTGGCGCTTAGCTGATATTGGAGTCTGTAATGTGGATGTTGATGTTGATTCTTCGTCCTCATGCTCGTCGTCTGCTTTGCGTTTCTTTGACTCCATCGTCGGTGAATTAGAGGTTGCAGGTGCTGCCTTCTCTACATTCGATGTGGCGATTGTAGCGTCGAAGTACACAGGTGGTAAGAAGCCAGTAGAGCCGGCGTACTGCTTGATCCAAGGATTTGCAGCAACACACTTGTAGCAGAGAAAATGATCAAAGTCATCCTCCTCTGGGAACCCAGGTGGCAGAGGTGGATCGTCGTCTCCTTCCTGCTCTTCAGCCCCCGCCACCACATCATTGCCGTCTACGCCATCGCCATTTGTGACGGCGCTAGCGACAGCTGCTGTAGTCGGATGCTCGGTGCTGGTTGAACTGCTTCCGATTGGGGCTTGCTCGGTCGACAAAGTTGCATCAGCAGTTTCCGTGGTGGCATCTGCATTCCCAGTCTTGGGCTTCTCGATCATCTTGCTGTACTGTTCCCTAGACAGACCTACGAGACATTCTGGATGCCACCAGTCTTCACCACACCCGCCATCTTCACAGGTGCCAAGACCAAGACACTGGAACATGGTGCCTTTCTCTTGGTGTGCATCGTAGTCCTCTCCGCAACCACAGAACCGATTTTGGAAGTTCTGGTTGTACTTGTTCGACGCTGCTGGCGTCTCTCCGGTGACGTCTCCCTTCTGTCCCGTGGTAGAATTTAGACGGAGTGTGCATGGTGTCATCTCAGGGATCCGAGTTGTACCACAATCGCAAATAAAGTCGCGCTTGTTGAATAACTCCACCAGTGTGTGTTCGCCGTGGCATGATATTGAGCACGAGTAGCAGACGCCGGCGGGGGTGTGTACTTGGGCGGGAGATGCGGGAGGTGGATTGCACGTGAGACAAGCATACAGACTCTGGCGAAGAGGACCTAGATCGCGTGTGCAAGTGTCGAATTGCTGGTGACTGTCAGTATAGTCGTGTTCCGATGTGAGGGCCTGCCTACATATGGAAGCGCCTCGCGGGCTTCAGCCTCGAGGTTGAGCTGCTCTCTGATAAATCTATAACACCTGTCAGTCTCAAACTATTATATGTGCAGTTCATTGGCGTACTCTGCTGCGGTCTGGGAGCTTTCAGATGCCTGCGACATGCTACCTGTGCGTGGCTTCGATGCCATGGCTGCGGATGATGGCCCTCTTTGATATGGAGTGGAATGGTAACAACGATGCGATCAACTCCAGGTCTTGGTTATGGTTGTATTCGACGGTCAATATTGAATGAACTCCAACACGAAGTGGCAAGAGGCCTTCGGAGACGGTGCTGGCGATAGAGCGTGAGAGAGTAGTGAGGTATGCGCCCGGGCTGTGATTGGCTGCAGCAAAAACCACTTTACGCGAAGCGCGTCGCGAACGCGACAGTTGCAGTCGACCCTTCCCCTTCATCCCTTACCACGCCAACCCCGCCATTGTTTACCGTGCACAACGCTTTGACAATCCAAGCAGACTTTGCATCGTGAGACAGGATGAGGTACGTACATGCACTGGGGGGAAAAGCTCGTAGACATGGCAACAAGCCCCCTGCCCCTCCATCCACCACCAGCAACAAGACATTGACGAGATACCAGCTCGCCACTCCGCTCGAACATGTCATCTGCGAACCGTGGGGCAGGTCCCAGTAGCCGGCGCACCAAGCGTGCAAGAGACGATGAAGACCTCTCATCTTCGGCGGCACATCCGCCGTCAAGTCGTGAGTGCGGTGTAAACATGCAAGTTTGCAAGCGACTCATCACATGTAGCCATGGCCTCGTCGCCGCCCATTATCCCCCAAGACGACGATGCAGATATGCTCGACGACGACGACATCATTCGCGACGTCGACGATCTAGACGAAGAGGCTGAGGAAGCAGAGGGCATTGATCTTTTCGCCGACGATTTCGAAAACGACTACAGAGCACGAGAGAACGACGCATACGAAGGCCAAGGAATCGACGATGAAGGCGACTATGATGAACTTGATCTCGCATCGAGGCGAGAACTGGACAAGCGTCTCAACGCCCGTGATCGCGAGGCGAGGCGCCGCATGCCCGCTGCTTTTCTGCCAGACGACGATGAACAAGATGGTCTGGCCGATCTGATAGGACGCCGCCGCGTTCGAAGGCGTCGTTATGACGAGGAAGATGAAATGGACATGGATGAAGACATCATGAACGAGGAGTTGTCCCTTGAAGCACTCACGGATGTCAAAGCCAATACCTTGACCGATTGGGTCGCACAACCCCAAGTTGCTAAGACGATAGCACGAGAGTTCAAGTCTTTCCTCACCGAGTATACCGACGAGCAGGGTATCTCAGTTTACGGAAGTCGGATCCGAACCCTGGGAGAGGTCAACGCTGAATCTCTAGAGGTGTCTTTTGATCATCTGGCCGAACAAAAGGCTACATTGGCCTACTGGTTGGCGAATACGCCCACAGAAATGCTCAAGATCTTCGACCAGGTGGCAATGGAAGTTGTGCTGCTACACTACCCCGATTACGAGCGCATTCACTCCGAGATTCACGTCCGCATTACCGATGTGCCAGTTCAATACACCCTCCGTCAACTACGTCAGTCACATCTCAACAGTCTGGTCCGCGTCAGTGGTGTTGTCACTCGCCGCAGCGGAGTATTCCCCCAACTCAAGTATGTCAAGTTCGACTGCACAAAGTGTGGCACTACTCTTGGTCCCTTCCACCAGGACTCGAACGTCGAAGTGAAAATCTCCTTCTGCCAGAATTGTCAGTCACGAGGGCCATTTACCGTCAACTCTGAGAGGACTGTGTATCGTAACTATCAGAAGTTGACGCTACAAGAATCTCCTGGCACAGTCCCTGCCGGTCGTCTGCCCCGTCATCGCGAGGTGATTCTTCTCTGGGACTTGATCGACTCCGCCAAGCCAGGCGAGGAGATTGAGGTCACTGGCGTCTATCGCAATAATTACGACGCTGCTTTGAACAACAAGAACGGTTTCCCGGTCTTTGCCACCATTCTGGAAGCAAACTACGTGGTGAAGTCGCACGATCAGCTGGCTGGTTTCCGTTTGACAGAGGAGGATGTCAAAGAGATCAGACAGCTCGCCAAAGATCCCCGCATTGTCGACAAAGTCATCAACTCCATCGCCCCTAGCATCTATGGACATACAGACATCAAGACTGCTGTCGCGCTTTCACTCTTCGGAGGGGTTAGCAAGGAGGCGGCCGGTCGTCATTCGATTCGTGGTGATATCAACGTATTACTGCTAGGAGATCCAGGTACCGCAAAGTCACAGATTTTGAAGTATGTCGAAAAGACAGCCCACCGCGCTGTGTTTGCTACGGGACAGGGCGCCTCCGCTGTTGGTCTCACCGCGTCGGTCCGTCGTGACCCCATGACAAGCGAGTGGACTCTGGAAGGTGGAGCACTTGTGCTTGCTGACAAGGGTACATGCCTGATCGACGAGTTTGACAAGATGAACGACCAAGATCGAACCTCTATCCACGAAGCCATGGAGCAGCAAACGATCTCGATCTCCAAAGCCGGTATTGTGACAACTCTTCAAGCGCGATGCGCCATTGTTGCTGCTGCCAATCCCATTGGCGGTCGCTACAACTCTACCATCCCCTTCTCACAAAATGTCGAACTTACCGAGCCGATTCTTTCTCGTTTCGACATATTGTGTGTCGTGCGCGACACGGTGAACCCAGAAGAGGACGAACGCCTGGCAAAGTTCGTTGTGAACTCCCACGGTCGGGCGCATCCGACTGTCAACTCAGCATATGGGTACGCAGAGAAGGCCAAGAATGTCGAAAATGATGACAATGACATGGAAGTGGATGAGAATGCGCCCATCAAGGAAGGCGAGATTCCTCAGGAGCTTCTGCGGAAGTATATCCTGTACGCACGTGAGACGTGTAAGCCGAAGCTTTACCAGATCGAGCAGGACAAGATTGCTCGTCTCTTTGCAGACATGCGACGAGAGTCTATGGCAACGGGAGCCTATCCCATCACTGTAAGTTGACCTTGGGAACTCTTGTGAGAGGGTGTACTTACGAAATCAATAGGTTCGTCATTTGGAAGCCATCCTACGTATGGCCGAAGCTTTCTGCAAGATGCGTCTCTCTGAATACTGCTCAGCAGTTGACATCGACCGTGCCATTGCTGTCGCTGTCGACTCATTCGTTGGGTCACAGAAGGTCAGCGCAAAGAAAGCACTGGAGCGGTCGTTTGCAAAGTACACTTTGAGCAGGCCCGGTGCTGTAAGGAAACCCACACGGGGTGGGCGGGCCCAACGTGCAGCGGCATGAATTGGGTTAGCGACAATATAGCATGGACATCACTGAACAGTTGACGAAGGGCTTCATGTTTGGAGTAGACAAACCTCTTGTTGGATATGTGGAGACGAAACGCAATGATACCAGCTGAAGGAGCGTTACGAGAAATCAATGTAGTTAGCATACGGGCGCGTGGCGTTTGTCGTTCACGCGTACATGAGCACTCAAATTAGCCATTTGTATTCGACTTGTCTTCACCACCGTAATGTTCATGTGTATGATGTCGCTCTTGGTCAGATTGAAGCAGCGGCCGCTGAGAAGAAATGAATCATGTATAATCAGGCGCTCTGCACAGCCCATGCATTTTCGCTGAACGACGCATGTGCGGCTCAGCCCTGTCAAGGTCGAGGCAACCTTATGCTTCTCGAACCAATGCGGATGCAAGATGTAGTGTTGTTGTCTGAGTGGATGGGGTTAGAGCCTTGGCGCAGACTAGCGCAGTCCACAGTGGGATTTTTGCAAATCTGAAAATGCCAACCCGAACTTTCAACCAACACCCCGGAGCGCAACAACCACCCACAGGAATCTTTACATACGATACCTGAGCGCAAAGATGGCACCCAAGAAGAACAAGAGAACCGCCGACTCCATCAACTCGCGCCTTGCGCTTGTTATGAAGTCTGGCAAGTACGTCGATCCGCCGTCGCACTCGGGAGCCTCCCATTGACAGTTGTAGGGTCACTCTCGGCTACAAGTCCACGCTCAAGAGCCTGCGCACTGGAAAGGCCAAGCTCGTCATCATTGCTGGCAACACTCCTCCCCTGAGGAAGTCTGAGCTCGAGTACTACGCCATGTTGTCCAAGACCTCTGTCCACCACTTCTCCGGCAACAACGTACGTACCACACCCTGATCGCCTCTCATGGCCTAACGACGAGATACTTTGGGAGACACAACTGGGTATTCTCCGAGGGCTGGCCCTGAGAAGAGGTCTGAACATGACTTCGGAGGGCTGCATACTAACGTGTCGATGAATAGATTGAGCTTGGTACCGCCTGCGGTAAGCTCTTCCGCTGCTCCGTTATGTCCGTCCTCGATGCCGGTAAGTCTTGATCTGAAGCGCAATGACAGGCGCATGTGCTAATATACACTAGGTGACTCCGACATCTTGACCTCCAACCAGGAGAACTAGAGAGATGGAAGCATACAGTGAGGATGTGGGGAATGAGCAGACTTGATGCTTGGAATACGGAGTACACGTCTTTGCGATGATATCCAATGAATGACAAGAATTATGAGCCATCGGGCCTGCCAAGTCGTATTGCACCTTGCCCTTTGAGTGACTTGTATTGTTCGCCCGTCCGGACACCGAGGCAGAGCAAAGGGCACTTTTGTGCGAAATGTACAGGAACTGGATGTGACAGCGAAATGTGGTGTTGGAGAGGAATGCGTCCAAATCAGTCAACAGTGGCCACATTTTGGAAAACAGACTTATGCTTGTGCCTGTGACGTTGACTGCGATGTTGGTAGTGGCAATGGCGGTGGCATTTGCGGAGTGAGTCAGACCCCTGTCGCTCGGTGGCGCCTGCTTGATAAGCCGCTCGCTTAGCAAGCAGCCCACACTCGCAATGTGAGCCGACACGACTTCGCCCTCCTTTGCGTGCCTCCCATAACCACTAACACTTAAATACAGGGTAAGGTACGTACGGCTGCCCGTTTTGCTCCATCTGCTGGCAGACTCTTGATCCACACGTCAGAGTTCTCGCGCCTCACCCAACCCAACCCCAGATCACCCGACTTACTCGTTATCCAGCAGGTTCAATCGTCACAATGGCCCGCCGTCCAGCCCGTTGCTACCGCTACTGCAAGAACAAGCCCGTACGTCACCCGCACGCCAAAGACTGCGCAACATAGGGATTCAAAGGACATGGACTAACGAGCGTCCAGTACCCCAAGAGCAGGTTCAACCGCGGTGTCCCAGATGCCAAGATCCGCATCTTCGACCTCGGTCGCAAGAAGGCCAACGTAGACGACTTCCCGCTCTGCATCCACTTGGTCTCCAACGAGTACGAGCAGCTGTCCTCTGAGGCGCTCGAGGCCGCCCGTATTTGCGCCAACAAGTACCTCGTCAAGGTTGCCGGAAAGGAAGGTTTCCATCTCCGTGTCCGCGTCCACCCCTACCACGTCGTCCGCATCAACAAGATGTTGTCGTGCGCTGGTGCCGATAGATTGCAGACGGGTATGCGTGGCGCTTTCGGCAAGCCCAACGGTCTTGTCGCTCGTGTCAACATTGGCCAGATTCTCATGTCTGTCCGAACAAGGGACTCGCACCGCGCCACTGCCCTCGAGGCTCTGAGGCGTTGCCAGTACAAAGTACGTCATGTTGCGAAACCAAACTTCTAGAACCACGATTCTAACAACCTGCAGTTCCCCGGTCGCCAGAAGATCATCGTCTCCAAGAACTGGGGTTTCACCCCCCTCAAGCGCGAGGAGTACGTCGAGCAGCGCCAGGCCGGAAAGGTCAAGATCGACGGTGCCTACGTCCAGTTCCTCCGCAACAAGGGCAACCTTGCCGACAACATCCGCCGCTTCCCCACTGCTTTCGAGCAGACTGCTTAGATTATTTGTTTGAGCGAGTCGAGAGAAAGAGGGAACATGGGTTGATGATCATGGGTCGCATGGGAATACCGGGTTACGGCGTGATTTGCTTTACTCAGTCATGCATGAAAGGTCTGAGAGACACGATTCTGCGGAAGTTTACTGTAGAGAACGACTATATCAGCCCGGCAATGACAATGACATAACAACCAAATCTAGACCTGATGATGTGATTTTTGCATGGTCCATGATCATATTCACATATTTGAAAGACTGCTTGATTCAACTACACAACTCACATGGCGCTACAGTCCGCCAGCAATGGTATATCTGCAGCACAAAAAGCCCAGTGCTCATAGTGATAGCGAAAACAACAAGAACGCCGCCTCCCAATCCCCAAAAGCAATGCTCATGCAAAACCTCAAGTCCATTTGGTCTTCTAAACCCCCACGCCACCCGCCCCCCGCCCCTCAGCCTGCGCCTTCGAAAACTGCTGCAGCAACTGCAACACACCCCCCCGATTCGCGCCATGAACCTCTTCCTCCTCCTCATCGTCCTGCGCCAAACGACTCGTGCGCCAAGAATCGCCAATCGAGCTCTCCTCTTCAATCCGCGTATTTGACATGTGGCCAGGTGGTGCAGCATCCGCAACGGGTTGTAAAGGCGTTCTGTACCTGCCGCTTGGGCCCTGGCGAGGCGAGCTACGGAGACCAGATGCAGAGGGGTGGTGGTGCGGATCGAGAAGGATGGAGTTGATGGGTTCGTCTCTGTGGCCCGAGGCGTGTCTTTGTGTTCTGCGTTGTATGGGTTGACGGCCAGCTGGTCCTTTGCTGGTTGCGCGCGCGCCCAACTCGCCTGGTTGAGCGGTTTGTGACATGCCGCCAAAGTTGTTGGGGAATTGGGGTGGAGGGTGGAAGTTGCCGCGGCCTTGGAGACGGCCGTTGTAGTTGCGGCCGCCGCTGGGGGTGTTGTATGTGTCTAGGAACCCGTAGTACGAAGCTAGCATTTTGTTGTCCTTGGCCATGAAGTAATCTTCTCTGAGGTCGGGGTCTTCTCTGCGGGCGCCGGTGCCGTTGGCGGGGATGTTGTTGGTTGCACGGGTGCCTTTGTTGAAGGGGAACATGGAGTAGGAACATGTCACGCCTAGGCCGTCTACGACGATGGAGAACTCGCGGAAGAAGTCGACGATGCGCTCGCTGCAGGCTGGGAGGCGGAACATGAGGAGGAAGGGCGTGACGACCATGCTCAGGATCTCTTCGGCGAAGATGAGGATCTTGGGCTGGTAGAGCTTTGCGAATTCGGCGCGGACTTCGTCGGTGTGGAGTCTATCGTGCCACGACTCCGGCTCGTAACGTGTGTGGTAGATGACATGATTGAGGTAGAACGATGGGTCTGCAACTTGGTCCTCTCGGGGACTGCTACCACGAGCGACACGGTAGACTGTGCCGAGAATACCAATCCAGAAGATTGCTGTTTTGCCAGGAGTGATCTCAAAGTTGAGGAAGAGTTCGGAATCTAGAAGCGTGAATGCGACTAGAACAAATGCGAATGCGCCGGCAATGAATGCTACGAATGAGGAAAGCTGCTCGGTCTTGTCCTTGGGGAACTGCGCGAGGTATGAGTCTGCGTACGGATATGCCATATTACGACGGCGGGCGAAAAGATGGGGTAGCTCGTTGAACTCGCGGAACTTCCACTGGGCGAATGTTGTAAAGTCGCGATTGCTTAACTGTCCTGGATCTCGGTGATATTCGGTGAAGTACTTGAATATGTACGAGGCGAGCACGAACAGCACGGCGAATGGAGCGCACAGAATACTGATAATGCCAGTCAAAAAGAAGCGCGTCCTCAGTCTCCTGACTAGTTCTCGACGGTTCCGCTCTTTCAGGAAGTCTGGATTGAACTGGCCATTGGGGCCACTGAAGACGAACTCCATGACTGCGAGATTGACGTGCCATTTGGTGGTCTCAGAGAAGATGTATCGGTTGCCTAGTATTGGAAGAGGCACAGTCACGTCCAAGATTTCCTTGTTGAATAGCGCGATCAAGTAGTTGTCGCGCCGCATGAGACGACTAGCGATGTCAACAGCATCCAGACGCTGTCGACTCTTCGAATCGAGGAGCTTTCTTGTCTGTGCAGAGAGGTTTGGCGCTGTAGCCAGATTCAGATCCCGCAGTGCCATGATTCGGATGATCACCTGCTGCCACTGTATGGTCTGAATGTCGCGATCGGGAATGTCGAGGAGATAATGGTAGAAGTCGTGCATGGCGCGTAGTTTTGGCAACGCAGTCATCGTGTTGTAGAATGAGTAGAGGAAGTAGATGGTGAAGAGCCAGATGGTAAAGATCCAGAACCCGTGTATGTTCTTAGTGCACTTGGGTACTAAGACCTGGCTCATCTTGGTGCTGCCACGCAGTTTGCTATAGTCGATGCACCATCCGAGGAAGGTCATGAAGCCAACCACAAAGGCCGATTGCAAGAGAGTCAGGATCCGCCGCAGGAGTATCGAATATATGCCACAGCCAACGTAATAGTCATAGACCTCCCTCATGTAGGCGTCGAGATCCGTCTGGTTGACCCACAGCCACAGGGCCTTTTCCTTGGGATCTGCAGCGAAGTGCCCAGGTCTTGAGGTATGACCCCAGGGTCTTGATGGTACGTCCCCTCTCTCTTCGGTATGCAGGCGCTGCTGTGTTCGTGTAGCGTCCCACTGCGCCCGCGTCTGTCGTGTGGTCGGGCCGGGCACAGGCATGGGGAGACCCTCGCCAGGTCGATTCGAGGGCCCTGGCTCTTGCCCTCCCTCCAAGAGCAGACTCTGTGGGACGTCGTCATCGTCGTCTAGTGGGAGTCCGCGACCTGGTCCCGGCTGTCTCCAGGCAGGCGCCCGGCTGGAGTTTGCTCCCCGCGGCGGGTTGCGTCTGGTGTCGGGCGAGACGGCGCGGCTCTCGGTCGTCATCTGGCTTGCGGAAGCCTCTTCTAGTAGGTGTGCAAGGTCTTGTTCTTCAAAGCGGGCCTCAAAGTTCTCCTCGTCTATGTCTATGTCGTGTGGGTCGTCGGTGGAAGACGAATGGCGGCGGTGGTTCGCAGTAAGCGGCTCGCCCTCATGGTGGTCGTCCGAGGCTGAAGGAAGCAGCCTAGACAAGAGGTTGGACGCCATCATAGTTCAGGTGCTGGGTGACGCCCCGAGAGCCGAGAGCGGCGGGGGTCGCGTGGTCGTGCGGTGCGTTGCTCTGGTGGGCGGGCGTGCGCTGGGCGTTGGTCAGGGGACCCCAAGGCGTGATAGGCAAGTGAAGAGGGGTGTCGCCATGGGTACTGGCACGTAATCAGGTAGCATACACCTCGTCGTTCCAGTGAGTCGACCAAGACGTGACTGCTCGCGATGTCATGGGGGACCGTCTCTGGCCGGGCGGCGCAGGTGACGCGCCTGATAGTGAGTGGTATCGATAAGCCTCGCCTCTCGGCTATACTTGCCTGCTGTGCTGTGCTGTGCCTGCCGGATGAGTACACCTTGCCCTCCAAGTCACGACACCGCGTCCTATCATGGCGACAAATTATTTCCAGGAGCGAACAACGCCCGCCTCTCAAAATGGCCTCTCCCCAGCTACCCCGTCAGCAAGCTCTGCCTCTCGTGGGGCAAACGCGCTGTCTACTCGCATCACCAGCGTTCTCTCTGCCTCCTATGCCGATTTAGAAATTCGAGATGCATTCGAAACCCTCGATGCACGCAAGGTGCAGAACACTGCCGAGACGCGGCGGCAACTTCGCATAGATGTACAGAAAGAAGTCATCCAATGCAATGGAGAGATTGTGAAAGACTTTGGCCAAGTCGCCGAAGTATGTGCCCTTCACCTGTTGCATTGATCATACTAATTACACCAGCAACTAAAACGCATCGGGAGTGCTATCAGTAGTCTGAATAGCTACTGCTCTGACATGCGAAGCCATATCGCTGCTGCAAACCGAGAAACTGGACCCGTGCTTGAAGAAGCCACAAGCCTCATCAACCAGAGGAAGCAAGTCGAATCAAAACAGGAGATTCTTCAAGCTTTCACGTCGCATTTTCTCATTTCGGACGAGGAGTCGACGATTCTCACTTCGACCGCGGAGCCGGTTAACGAGGAGTTCTTCCAGGCACTTACGCGAGTGAAGAAGATCCACCATGATTGTCAGGTACTGCTCGGTACAGAAAACCAACAACTAGGATTAGAAGTACTGGAGCAGAGCTCAAAGCAGCTAAATTCAGCATTTCAGAAGCTCTACCGTTGGATCCAGCGCGAGTTCAAAACTTTGGACTTGGAGAATCCACAGATCAGTATATCTGTCAGACGATCTCTACGTGTACTGGCCGAGCGACCGACGCTGTTCCAGAGTTGCCTCGACTTCTTCGCTGAAGCTCGTGAATCGATCTTGTCAGATGCATTCCATGCTGCACTTACAGGTTCAACTTCAGAAGAGCATATTGCGACTAAGCCGATCGAGTTTCACGCTCATGACCCGCTGCGTTATGTTGGTGATATGTTAGCTTGGGTGCACTCGACAACAGTGTCGGAAAGAGAAGCGCTCGAGAACCTCTTTGTCTCAGACGGTGACGAGATTCAACGTTCCATCCAGGCAGGTCTAGAGAGCGAGCCATGGCTACGAGGGGAGGGCGAGACAGAAGTCTTTGACGGCCGGAGAGCACTGGAACAGCTCGTCAGTCGAGATCTAACCAGTGTGGCACGATTGCTGCGACAACGCACCGAACAAGTCATTCAGAGCCACGAGGATGCGACGCTTGCGTACAAGATTGCGAATCTCATCGGCTTCTACAGAGGCACTTTTACCAAGCTACTGGGAGCGGACTCTGAGGTCCTGGATGTGTTCGACACGCTAGAAGCCTCAGCAATGCGACAGTTCCGCGCCAACATGAGAGATTATGTCGTCAATGTGCAAAGCGATCTGGCCGTGGCTCCTGCAGACCTTTCGCCTCCAGATTTCCTAGAGGAAGCTTTGCAGACACTCAAAGTTCTGGCGAAGAGTTACGACACCTCTGTCGCAGCCACCGATGACAACGGCGAAGGTTTCCACACCGTTCTCTCCGAAGCTCTTGATCCATTCATGAGTGGATGCGAAAATCTGCAAAAAGGCATGGGACAGCCCGATAGTGCTATTTTCGCAATAAACTGCCTATTCGCCGCCAAAGAGGTTCTGTCGCAATATTCCTTTGCCAAGTCAAGAATCACAGCAATGGATGAAAATATTGCGGGGCAAGTCGCAGCGCTCACGGAATACCAACATCAGTTCCTGCTTTATGAGTCTGGGTTGAACACGCTTTTGGAAGCCCTATCCACGATATCAGAGTCGGAAGAAAGCCTCAAGTCAATCCCTGAACTTGAGCCTTTTAAGCCTGATGCTCTCGTAGCAGCCAGCCAACAGCTCGATGAGTTCCTCCCATCCGCTCTCATCGACGCCTCGGAGAACTTGAAGCGTCTACAGAATAGGAAGATGATCCAGGACATCACGGAAGAGGCTGCGAATAAATTCTGCGAAGACTTTGAGTTTGTGGAGGCTAAGATGGTGGCGGCGGACGATTTAACGTACGATGAAGAAAAGGAGGATGAAGAGCAGGAACCTGGGCTGAGAGACATATTCCCACGAACGAGTGGGGAGATTCGAGTCTTGCTTAGCTAGAAGATTCTGATGTAGAAGATATGTAGAGAGTTTGAAGAAAGATCCCATCCTATACAACACTCGCTGTTGTCATATTGAGAAACATATATTTCTGTACCGTCAATGGCACTCAATCTCCCAAATCGAGATGACATGACGTGAAATTGTATTCTTGTCGACGAGACGTGACTATTGCGGCTTCTTCTTTTCCCACTCCTCTGGCGTATGACATTTCGCAGTCCAGGCATGAATTGCCGCAATCTCATCCTTGAGCGTCGCATTGACCAATCTGTGCCGTGCCAGTGTTGTCTTTTTTGTGAATTGGGGCGAGACTATGATGGCTTCGTACATTTGTCCGCATCCACCTGATTTCAAGTCAGCATTGCAATGGTGACTCTTCACCTCGCATGAAAAATTGATTCATGTTGTCGTATAACACAATATTAGGTCAACATCAGCTGAGCAGATTATGACAAAAGAAATCCGAACAATACCAGGAACAAAAACAACAAAGAAGAATGTACTCAACCCCATCAACTATAAAAAAAAGCCATGATGATAAAAACCAACAACGACCCAAAAACTCACCACTCATATCCTCAATCTCCACAAACACAGCCTGAATCCCATCTTCCAATTTCCTCCTAATCGCGTCCATGGTGACCCCGCTCGTCGGTGGAGCAGCTGCAGCTCCCGTATCGTCGCTCATTTCAATATCCTGTGCGTTGTTGACGTCTGGACCCACGGAAAGTTTGTCGAGTGACTTGAAGAGCTTGTGTCGTGGATCCATTGTGCCACGGAATTCCGACCCGGTTGGGGATGGGCGAGGGCGAAGGCCTATCTCTGCATCTGATTAGATGCGCGGTGGGTGCCGAATGGGGATGGCTCGGGGTTGGTGGGGGGGAGGGTATGACGTAGGATTGTGTCTGTGCGTGTGGCGTGGGTGAGGCGCGTGGGTTGTGTTTGGTACCTTGCCTTGGAGTTGGCGCGAGTTGTTTAGTCGTGATTGAGATTGAGAGTTGCAAGTGCGCTCGCTGTATGTTTTTGCCTACGCTGCGGAGGCTTTCGAAGGTTACGGTTGCGAGTATGAGTGCGAAGACTACGTCTGCGCCGTTTTCGAGGGCGGTGGTGAGGGCGATGCAGAAGCTGTGAGTTTTGTGCGTGTGCTTGTTGGAACAGCTTCGGAGGTTGTGTTTACAGATGCCATTGCGATCCATTGAAGCACAGTGAAGGTTTCAGGATGTATACTGATCATGTCGAAGCTATCCTCAAGCCCTCGCCGACAATTCCTGGGATAACACTGGCCTGCTGCTCGAAGCTCCCTTCGTCCCATCGCGTCGCCAATCCAACACGGTCCTCTTGACCATCGACCTCACAAAAGCCGTCGCAGACGAAGCAATTGAATGCAACTCGTCCATCATCATCGCCTACCACCCCATCATCTTCCGCGGCCTCAAATCCCTCACCTTTGCAAACACACAACAGCAGACGCTCCTGCGCCTCGCCAGCCACGGCATCAGCGTATACTGCCCCCACACCGCCGTCGACGCCGCACCCGGCGGTCTAGGAGACTGGCTCGCAGACATCGTCACCGGCGCGCGACCAAAAGAAGACATCTCCGACGGAGAGCCCAATCACCCAACCACGCAATCCCCCCCAGACGACCCCTTCACCGAAAAGAAACGCCCAACCTTCCAACTCCACCACCAACCCAGCCAACTAACCCAACGCCTCGCCAAACTCGCCTCCGACAACCCCAACACCACCCCCACCGAAGCCCTCCCCCACAAGCGCCGCCCCGTAAAACCGCAGTCCCCCGAGCTAAAATCCCACCCCGGCGCAGGAATGGGCCGCATCGTCGAATTCGACACTCCGCAGCCCCTCCCCACACTCCTCGACCGCATAGGCAAAGGCCTCAACAACCCCAAGGGCTTCCCCATCGCCATACCCCAAGACACCTCTATTGCCGACATCACCATCCGCAGCATCGGCATCTGCGCTGGCTCCGGGGGCTCGCTGCTCAGCGACCTAGACGTTGATTTACTCTTCACGGGCGAAATGAGTCATCATGAGGCGCTTGCTGCGATTGAAAAGGGGCAGGTGGTGATTAGTTTGTTTCATAGTAATTCTGAGCGTGGGTTTTTGGCAGAGGTTTTGGCGGGGCAGTTGGAGGAACAGGTGGAGGGGGAGTGGGAGAGGTTGAGGAGGGAGGAGATGGAGCAGGGGGAGGGGGGAGAGGAGGAGTATATGAGGGCGCTTTGGGAAGAGGAGTTTGAGGTTGTGGTTAGTGAGGTTGATAGGGATCCGTATGGGATTGTGGTGTTGAGGGGGGATGAGGAGTAGAGGGGTTGATGGGAGGGTTGTGTAGTGTTGTGGTGTGTGCAATAAGGGCAGGAAGTAGAGTATACAATGTACCGTATAAACGTTCAAATCGTGGACCATTTCGTCGGGTCCACGGCCTTGCCTATCCCGCCGGGACAAGCCGAAATACAGCCATGGTAGCCCCACCATCCAACCAATTGTTGGCATCATCCAGGATCTCACTCATGACGACACAGCTATTTAGATCAGTGTGATTTCCTCTATTTTCGCTACCATATGAATTCCTCTTGCTCAAGACTTCCCATCGAGTCAATAACCACGGCGCAATTTCGCGCTCATCCTCCGTGGCGCAATTGGCTAGCGCGTTCGACTGTTACCATACGAGTGCAAATCGAGAGGTTGAAAGTTCGAGCCTTTCCGGGGGAGCCACTCTTTTTTTGTCCTGACGGACGGACACCCTTTACTTAATAGCTGCACACAAAGACCCAACTCTAGAGTTTGGAGCATTTTCTTTTTTTTTTTCGCTTTTGCTTTTAAAAAGTTAATAAGATAGCATGAGCCTTGTATACAAATAATCATGTATGGATGGGTGGGGCAATTGGGGCTTCTATTAGGGGTGGTCGGTGGTTGAAGCTAATATGTGTGTGTTCTACTTTGTGGACCTGGAGACTTGCGATGTATATCTCAGCGCTAAGAACGATCACGCAGGCAGACGACAGAGCTGTGGAAACATGAGAACATTATAATCGTTATTACATGTGAATCTTCGTCTCAAGGAAGCTCCAGTTGTCCCACTCCTGTTATCCCGCGGAGTGGTTTGACCAGCCATCTAAAACGGCCAGACCCAGTCCTCCGTAATCTTAGGATCAATACCCTCATGATACGCATAATTCTTCGCCTCGATCTGCTCATTCAGTAGCTTCTCCCGTGTGGCCGCACCCTTGTTATTCAGGCCCTGAATCTTATCAATTGCAGCTATAGCCAAGCTATATCGATCCGTCCGGTTACGGATGGCAAGCTCCAACGGCGTGTCAATGTTGCCTTTCTCTCGGTAACCATGAACAGAGAGGTTCTGCTGACCCTTGCGTCCGTAGGTAAGTCTGTGGATCAGCCAAGGGTAGGAGTGGAAGTTGAAGATGCAAGGCACGTCGTCGGTGAAGATGGCTTTGTACTCTTCGGCTCTAAGGCCGTGGGGATGTTGCTCGGGATCGATGAGCTTGAAGAGGTCGACGACGTTGACGAAGCGGATCTTGAGTTCGGGAAGGTGTGTGCGGAGAAGTGCTGTTGCGGCAAGGGCTTCGTGGGTGGAAACGTCACCACAGGAGGCCATGACGACGTCGGGCTCTTCGCCGGCGTCGTTGCTTGCCCAGTCCCAGATTCCCACGCCTTTGGAGCAGTGGGCGATTGCTTGTTCCATATCCAGGAATTGGAGGTGTTCCTGCTTGTCTGCGATGATTGTGTTCACATAATTCGAGCTGCGGAGACAGTGGTCCATCGTCGAAAGGAGGCAATTCGCGTCCGGGGGAAAGTATATACGTACCACCTCGGGGCTTTTATTCGCCACCACGTCTATGAAGCCAGGGTCCTGATGGGTAAAACCGTTATGGTCTTGGCGCCAAACTGTGGCGGTGAGGAGGATGTTGAGCGAAGCAATCTTCTTCCTCCACTCAACTTCGAGACACTTCTCGATCCACTTGCAATGCTGGTTCACCATCGAATCGATAATGTGGATGAATGGTTCGTAGCTGTTGAGAAGACCGTGTCGTCCTGAGAGGATATAACCTTCAAGCCATCCCTGTGTATTGTAAGCTCATGTAGACTCATATTAGTACATATATCAACTTACCTCGACAGTGTGTTCTGACAACATTTCCATGACACGTCCGTCAAATGCGAGATTACCACCATCTTCATCTTCATCAAAGTAGTCGCCGAGCCAGACCTTCTTACCAGCCTCATAGACCTTGCCGAGCTTATTTGACTCGGTCTCGTCAGGGCCAAAGAGACGGAATTGTTCTGGGTTCTTCTTGATGATGTCTCGCAGGAAGCCAGCGAAGTTATCCATACTCCCCATCTTGGCAACACCACCTTTTGGTACTTCGACTTTGTATTCCCGGAAGTCTGGCATGTGCAACTTGTGTCTGAGAAGTCCGCCGTTCGCAACTGGATTGGCGCTCATCCTTCTATTTCCAGTAGGCGCCAGCTCCCGAAGCTCTGGGATGAGCTTGCCAGACTTGTCGAAATGTTTTTCCGGTTCGTAGCCACGCATCCACTCCTCAAGTAACTTGAGTTGAGCCTTGTCCTTGAGAACGTTGGTCAATGGCACCTGATGGGCGCGCCAAAAGCCTTCAGAATAATGGTCGCCGACCTTCCTGGGGCCAGTCCAGCCCTTGGGTGTTCGGAGCACGATCATGGGCCAGCGCGGCCTAAATGCCTTTCCGGAGTCCCTGGCCTCCTTTTGATATTCGCGGATCTTTGTGACACAGCGTTCCATTGTGGCAGCCATCGCTTGGTGCATGGAGGGAAGGTCGCTTCCTTCGACGAAGTAGGGTGTCCATCCGTAGCCGAGGAAGAGCTGTTCGAGCTCCTTGTGGCTCACGCGTGCGAGCACAGTTGGATTATTGATCTACAGTGTCTTAGTATCGCTCTGTTCGACCGAATCTCTCACACATACCTTGTAACCGTTAAGGTGCAGCACTGGCAGGACGGCACCATCGGTGATTGGATTGAGAAATTTGGTGGAGTGCCAGCTGGTAGCAAGAGGTCCAGTCTCAGACTCACCATCACCGACCATGGTCAAAGTGATCAGGTCAGGGTGATCGAAGACTGTTCCGAAAGCGTGAGAGATTGAGTAACCAAGCTCACCGCCCTCGTGCAAGCTACCAGGTGTCTCTGGTGTAGCGTGGGATCCAATACCACCAGGGAATGAAAAGGACTTGAAGAAGCGTCTCATTCCTTCCTCATCCTCGCTCTTGTCGGGGTACACCTCAGAGTACACGCCCTCCAAGTAGCTGTTTGAGAGGACAGCCGGTGCACCGTGGCCGGGTCCCGAGATAAAGAGAGCGTTAATGTCGTACTTCTTGATCAAGCGGTTCTGTGTAGACATTGTGTTAACTTCTCGGCCGATTGTGATTGCAGCTGGCTCATCGTACCATGTGAATGTATGTGAAGCTCTGTCCAGCATCTGATCCCCAATGACCGAGCAGTCGGCGCTTGAGATGCTCGATTGTGAGTGGATCGCGAAGCAGAGGGTTTCTTCTCAGGTAAATCATTCCCAAGCACATGTACATGGACGCATGGAAATAGTCGGTCATCTTGCGGACCTCATCGTTGCTAAGCGGATGCTCGACAATCGATGCTCTTGCAGGACCAAACGGCGAAATGCTGAGATGCTCAACATCTTCAGCGACTACCTCAGGGTCGACAGGTGCTTTCGCGATCATTGCGTCCATGATTGCTTATTGGGCGAAGACGCGCGCCTTCAAGAGTGGTTGTGAGAAGGTTGCAAGCAGAAGCTGCGTCGAGAAGGTCTCGGATATGGATTGAGGTCAGTGGTGAGGTGTGAGAAGAACTTGAATTGACGACTGATGTAATGAAGGGAGGCAGCTTCCGCAAAGAGCAGCGGATAGCTCAGCCTTAAGAAGGTCGCGCGACAACACTCCACCGTACAATCCCGCAACAAGGCGTTGGGCGGCACAGCGCGGAGACGTAGTCCTGATCCATTGGGTAGGCGTAGACGCCATTGGCTACACACGTATGAGATCATGCTACTGCAATACTTCATCATACCGTCAATTTTTTGGGGCGTATTGGGTCTCTCCGTCTCTCCGTTTACACAACGTCATACGAGATCGATGACCTGAGGTGGGGCAGATTTGCCGCATGCGGTTAGCCACTATGCATACCAAACGCGTTCCTGTTGATGGAGCACGTGAATTTTACTTGGTTGAGCGGCAATTTGTGGATTGGCGGAGCCAGTCGCCAATTCAACTCCGTCCGGAAGCTCGCGGACGCATGCTTGCTGCCATCACAAATAGTGACATGAGACCGGTCGTCTGTCGTTCAATTGCGGCTCGGTACCGAAGTCTCGTCTTGCGGTTGGGGATCGACACAGGCTTCATGGTTGTTGACTGTCCGCTAGGCATCAACGGCGGGTTAAATACAATCCCCAGCGAACTATCTTCTTGAATTGTGTTGAGTATCATCGACATAATATCGCCATCTCAGTGCATCCCATAGTCGCCCTCCGCAGCTATTGTGCGTTGACACTCAGCAAAAATGGCTGCTTGCCTTGCCACGTCTGCCAGTCGTCCGATAACCTGCTTGTTGCCGTCCACAAAGCCGTACAGTGCATAGGGTATATCGACCTCAGTGCAAAACTCCTGTACCAGCTTCTGAGTCCTCCTCAGGTTGTGTCTTGGGATACGGGGATAGAGGTGGTGTATAGCTTGGAACTGCAGTCCACCGTGAAAGAAGTCGAGCCATTGTGGGCAATCGACGTCCATTGTCGTTCGAAGCATCTTCTGAGGGAAAGACTCATGAATCCCAAGGTCTGCAGTGCTCATTGCAAAATGAGACAGAGTGATCTGGACATGGAGCGGTGAGGTGAGAACGTGGCTAATGATGACAAACCAAAAGCGGCTCCAGTTGTCGGGTATCGTCTTGTACACTACCCCATAGACGTACCAAACGCAGAACACAGCGATCCCAAGAAGCTCGAAGTAGCGGTGCCACCACGCTTGGCCCTTCTTCGGTCCTTTGCCAGAGAGCAGAAAAGTCCATGACAGTCGGTAGAGATTGAAACGTGCAAACAGCATGATGGGATAGTACGTGTAGTGTTGGATGCGGACCATAATCTTGGCGAAAGCATCATACTCCATCACCCACTCGTAGTAAGTCGTTGTGAGGCTTTCAAGGAACCGATGAGTGACGGCGAACAAAGGGATATACTGAATGTCGGGATCGTGTTCTGGATGGTTAGTGACAAGATGGTGGATGTTGTGGCTATATTTCCACCAGCATGCACTGAGGCCGCCTATGTACGAGGCAATGAACATCGCAATGGTCGTGTCTGTCGTGAAGTCATGGGTGATTCCCATGTGGCCCGCGTCATGGACGGTAAAGACGAGCTGGTGCCAAGCGCATCCCAAAGGGACGGCGCTAGAGATATACCACCCACGGTAGAGGAAGTATACAAAGGTGGAAAGGAACAGGCCATATCGTAGGCACTCGATGCCATACGCGGTATAGTTGCAGTCATACAACCCTTCTGATGCGATGCGTTTCTGCAGCTCCCGATACTTCTGGACGATGTTGTCTTGAGTTTTGACGTCTAGGGCTGGATATTTGGCCTTGTCGAAATCCAGCTCCTGTTGCGTCCTCCGATCCAAAACTGTCATCTTTGGTGGCTTTTGTGTATGCTCAAGCTCGACTGATGAGATGGAAGAGCTAGATGATGTTCTTGTGATCTTGCCATTACTTCGATGCCGCAACACAGAGGCCGATCGGTCTGCAGGCTCGAAGACGGGGCTCTGCTCAGCCGAGGAAGGCGCGCTTGCTGAGTCTTGGTCCGAGCTAGAAGAATCATGATATTCCTCTTCCGAGAGCTTATCGATCTCTTCTTGTGTCCTGAATTTTCCTCCTTGTATCGGCGGCAGAAAGTTGGTCCATCGTCCTTCGATTCGCCCAATCTGATAGCGGTTCATGAGCTCGAGAGTCTGGGCCGAGTGGAATCTGACGTTAGTGTTAGCAACAAGGTAAGACCTAGACAACGACGTGGAAGCCCATACCGAGTGACCTCGTCTGTGGCATCTCGTCCCACCATGTGTCGCATGGCCTTGTCACCTCCTGGATGATACGGCATCCATGCGTCGACCTTGAGCACTTTGTTATCCACGATGACAATCGACCGCCCGTCGGCGATTTGCGCTTCAATCTCCTGGCGAGATAGCACCCGTGTCTTCCGTTCCATGTGTGTGCTCATGTTTGCGGTGCGGATGTGCGAATCAACTGTCGAATTTTCGAAGCGGCGTGGCAAGAGCGTAGAAGATAATGGCAATTCAGGTCATAATTCGTATGTAGCAGACAGGAGAGGTTCCACGAGGTGCTACACAGGGCCTGCTGGTAGGTAATGTGAGGATGGTGTGAGCAAGTCGGTCCTAATTCCACCGCTATTGATTGAGGAAGCTCCGACTGGACCCTGAGCGCCTCCCTTGCCCCACGTGGAACGCGGCCAACAGCTCGACATCCGGACAGGGCGGTCAGCTAGCCATTGGTCCGTCAATCGCGAGTTTCATGTGAGCCTGAAACCAGCATCTAGTTTACAGTGTAGTATTCAAGAGAGCCCGTAAAAGGAGATGCGCTTGCGGGCACTTCCAAGCTGGACGAAAACAGCAGGTGCAAGTGCAGGTGCGGCCCCCGGCCAGCTCCGCCATCACCGGATTTGCAAGTCTTGTCGATACCACTAAGCACGTGAAATCTTCATAAGCAAAATCTGTCGTGCTCCTGGTCACTGTTGAAGTCTTCTGCATATCATCGGCGCAAGTGCCAAAATCAACAACTTTCAGCATGGCCAAAGACATCAAAGAGCTGGCAAAGGAGTGGCTGGAGTTGGATCAGGACAAGTCGACATCAGACGAGATTCACAGTCTGCTGGCACATGAAGATACTGCAGAGCTGGAGAAGCGACTTCGCCATCGCATTGCTTTCGGCACCGCAGGACTGAGGGGGCCAATGCAAGCTGGATTTGCATGCATGAACTCCCTCACAGTCATACAAGCATCCCAAGGACTGGCAGCGTACCTTCTCCAGACCGAACAGAATGTCAAGACAAGAGGCGTTGTCATCGGCCGGGACGCACGACACAACTCAGAGAAGTTTGCCAAACTGACCGCCGCAGCTTTCGTCGCCAAAGGAATCAAAGTATGGTGGTACGAGTCGCCACAACATACACCTCTAGTACCATTTGGCGTACGTGAACTGGGCGCGATTGCTGGAGTTATGATCACGGCGAGCCACAACCCGGCCAAGGACAATGGGTATAAAGTCTACTGGTCCAATGGATGTCAGATCATTCCACCCCACGATATTGGAATCGCAGAGGCAATATCAGAGAACCTCGAACCTGTCACATGGGACACGTCTGTCGTTGATGAGAGCCTTCTGGTAGAGGGGTCATTGGGTCTAGTGGAAGATCAGTACCATAAAGCTGTTCTATATGCGGCGCAGCCTTTCCACAGCGTCACCATGGACCCGGAACTGAAATTTGTGTACACTCCTATGCATGGTGTAGGACTACGAGCGATGCAGAAATGTGTCAAGACGCTTGGAATCGCCTCGCAGATGACGGTAGTCAAGGAACAGGCTCAACCGGACCCTGACTTTCCGACCGTGAAGTTTCCAAATCCAGAGGAGAAGGGTGCGCTCGATCTAGCCATCGCCACAGCAGAGAAGTCCTCTATCAGCCTGATACTGGCAAGCGACCCAGATGCAGACAGACTTGCAGCGGCTGAAAAGGTGGGCGACAGGTGGCACATATTCACTGGAAACCAGCTGGGCGTACTTCTAGGCTCCTACCTGCTCGAACGATATCCGACTTCAAAACCTCGAGATAAGCTGGTCATGCTTGCGTCTACAGTCAGCTCCAGAATGCTAGCGGCTTTGGCTGCGAAGGAAGGCTTCAGGTTCACAGAGACCTTGACTGGCTTCAAGTGGCTGGGCAATGTTGCGCGCGATCTCGACAAGCAAGGCTACGCGGTTGTATACGCGTTCGAAGAAGCACTCGGCTACATGATTCCCCAAACGGTCCACGACAAGGACTCTATCAGCGCAGCAGCCGTGTTCCTCACAGCCGCATCGCATTGGGCCACCCAAGGCCTCACCCCATACAGCAAGCTCCAGAAGCTGTACGAATATCTCGGCTACTTTGAGGACGCAAACACATACCTCGTCTCTCCATCTCCAGCTATCACGACATGGGTGTTCACAGCCATTCGTGCATTGGGCAGTCCACACCCCAGCAGCATCGGACCCCGCCAGATTATGCGCTGGCGAGATCTAACCCTAGGCTATGACTCAAAGAGCAAGGACCATGTCCCAGATCTACCAGTGGATGGGACGGCACAGATGATCACTTGCGAGCTGGACGATGGAGCGGTATTCACAGTCAGAGGTAGTGGGACGGAACCGAAGATCAAGCTTTATATCGAATGCCAAGGGAAGAGTAGTGAAGAGGCGAAGAAAGGCGCCAACGGTATCCTGGAGGATCTGCTGCGGGAGTGGTTCAAGCCCGAGGAGTATGGGCTGAAGCTTGCGTGAGGCAGATGACAGTTGGTAGGATGCACTTAATATAGAATGAGTACATGGTACGTACCACTCATGGGGAAGGTGCTGGGTACTTAGGCGCTGAGGTGTGCGATACAATGTTGCACGACTTGGGCCTGCTCGCCATGCTACACCAACAAGGTCCTCGTAGTGGGTCGCAGGAGTATCACAGCCGCATAATACATCATGAATAGCGTGAAGCAGACATGATATCACACAAAACGTACATTCAAAAGAAAAAGCAACTATCCCAACAGCCTTACCGCCACCCCAAAGCAGCACCTGCACATGTAACAAGTGAGCATTGCAGACGCAGCGCTGACGTCTACTCGTGACAGTTCCATGTCTGCCTGATTTCCGCATACACTCGCCCACATGCAAGACAAGGCCGAGTTCAGGGTTTAGCGCGTTGCCAGGCGCGACTACCTGGGTCCCGCCTGTTCCATGCGGGATGGTCCTTCGAGTACCGGAGCCAATGGGCGGCCTCTTGCAATCGCATAGGGCAGAAAGAAAAGGCGATAGCTCGTCGCAACGCAACAGCAGTTGCATGGTGCTGTTGCCTTGGCCAATGGGGCGGTCGCAGAGAGTTGGGATAGTCTGGTGAAGGTTGCACCGTGCGTGATGTGTTTACGTTGGTTGAGAGAGGGCTTGCGACATTTTTTTTGCGAGGGTGAGAAACTCAGGGCGCTGCTCATTTCAGCTCCCAAGCGGGTAGGGATGGGCAACGGCTGGCTGCGGGGCTAGGGTAGTTATAGTTACCACGATTCCGATTCCCCGCAAGTGGCCTTTGAGACGCTGCGGGCCTATCATGTTGAACCGTCGCGCTGGGTTGCGTTTGGGCCGTCTGCTAACAGTGAAAGAGTCACGACCCACATGCATCTTGTTGACGGCCTCAGCGCGCACCCTCATCCTCGGGCGCATTCCCACGCGTTCACCCGTAACTGTAACTGTCCTCGTGCTCCCACCCACCCCCACCCTAAACCCCCAAATTCCTATAAAGCCTCGTCGCATCCCCCCAGAATCAGAGCGATTTGGGTTTCCTTGTGTAGGGAAATCGCACAATTCTCGGTATGCGCTCGGCTTCCTGCCTGATGAGGTTGTTTTGGGACATGTTTTCGCTAACGCCATGCTCGCAGCCGTCACCAGTACAGTACCCGAGACATGTCGCTATCCTAGACCCAACGCATTCGCTCAGGCATGCCCAGTGCCAGCTCTCCATGGCGGGGCTCGCAGGCCCAGATTCGACGTTTCGTGCGACACAAGCACAACATAGTAGACAGGCGACTGCCACTGCCACTGCCACTGCCACTGCCACTGCCACTGCAAATACGCTGCGCGCATCCTCCACCTCGACGCAGTCTCTCCCCAATGGGCCCTGCAACTTTCGCGACAACACCGTCGGCCAGTGTGGATGTCATCAGTTCTGGGACAAGGGCAGCGCTGATCTCCACGAGGAGAGCGAGCAGTTGCGCCCGGGCAGCGCGAGGTCGACTTGGTGTGTGTGCGGCCATCATGCGTGCTTCCATCTGAGGGTGTCGCATGCGCCAGAACAGACACCATCAGAGGTCGCTCCTACGTTGCAGTCTGTACACGCAAAGTGCGGCGACCAATGTCAATTACTGCCAGGCGGCTTATGCAATGTACATACTGGGTGGACGAGTCGCACTCAACGAGACCGCAACTTTCCTTCCCAGACCAGCACAACTGGCCTGCCGGGAATTCCCTCCGTGTGCATGCTTTCTCATGACCAGCGTCCAGCAACTGACAATGGTGCTAGGCGTGACGTCAATCAGTCACGGCAGAGCGTTGCAGGACTGGGCTTGTCCATGATACACTTAGAGAGCGTGGGTGCAACTAATCGTGTCCAGTCTCCTACCCCCACCATCCCCGACAACTTTGGCGTCGTCCGCGCCCTGCAACGATCGCAGAGCGAGCCTGATCTACCAGCAACGGGAGCGAACTCGACCCAGGCGAATACCATTGCTAGTCCTACACGTGGTATGCTGGGCGAAGTCTTCGAGTTCAATCGCAACCTCCAGCTGAATGTGCCCGGCGACACCGTTCCCAATACCTACAACCCAGATGACTACATACAAAGCGCGACAGAAGTAGCGACGCCGAGTATCAAGGCCACGCCTGATCTAGCAGCTGCTGACCATGCCGTGCAAGAAGGGAAGCACTTCATCGATACGCTTGCTCGTCTGACATCAAACATGGAACAACCAAACGAGTCGCCAGAGAGACCAACAGATGCGGCCACCGTGCCAACGCTCTTACTGACGAATTCTCCTTCAGCAGCACAAGAGCAACATCTCCAACACATCCTCAAAACAGCCTCACCCCAAGGTTTCCAAAAACTCGTCTCATATCTAGCTCCGCTGCACAATCTCCTCAACTCCATTCCCAACGTGGCCAGGACGATGCAGGAACTTGAAAGTCGTTTGGACTTGCTCGAAAGCGGCTCCTTCAACTATGTCCAGCCTGAGGATCTCAATCAAACTCTAGAGATGTATGAAGGTAGGCTTATTGAAGTGGAGCATCGCATGGACGACCACGAGAAGCATCATCAAGCCATTGATGCCGAACAGAGTATAAGCTCGTGGGATCGAAGACATCCCGGCGTAAGCGCTTCGTTTGGGTCCAATCAAACCATAGATTCCACCACCTCTTCCGCCCTCATACTGGCAGCTATGGACCGGAAGGACACTGAGATGGAGCTTGACACCATCAAAGACCGACTAGACCTGCTTGAGGCTGCCGCTCTTCCGACTTCGCTTCATCCATGGGAGGTTGAAGTTGTTCTGCTACCCTGGGGCCCCGAGCTACGTGGAATCTGGTTCGCTCCTGACGAGCCAATGCACGGTCCGTCCGACACCACGACCCAAAATTCAGAAGAGTGGACTCAAGCCCGGACTGCCAAGCTGGGACAGAATCTCCGAACTCATGAGGCTTCTGCACGAGATACTGACTCGAGTCCTCATCCCAGTGCACATACATCCTTGAAGAGCTCTGTGCTTAGCAGCTCGGAGAATGGTTGGGATAGCCAAGCTATTAGCGACTGGGCCGCCGGCTACGAAGACGACTGGCTCTTTCCTAAAGCATGTGCAAGCAAGAACCTCGTCTATCAGAGACTTCAGAGCCGGGGTTTTGTCAAGAAAGTGACACTGAGCGGCGCAAGTGCTAAGGATATACAGACATCGCTGGCGTATGCTTTCGCCGAGGTCTCTGAGCACGTCGCCTACGACGATTCCAAAGCCAACCCCATGATTGCTGAGTACCCTGGTCTTCGAGCGTCTTACATTCCCCTGCGAAAGGTATTGAAGCAGTCTAGACTACAGTATCTTACACCTGCAGAGATGGCTACGTCTGCACTCTGGACAGCTCAGTTCCTTGCCTCTGGTGTCATGATGCGAGTATCAGGTGGCAAGAAGAGGCTGTACATCACGACGCGCGAGGCCTACACGCAGCAAGGCGACTTTATGGTTCGGGAACAATCGTGGCCGGAGTTGCGACAACTGCCTCGGGTTCAGGCTGAAGGAGACTCCCAGATGGCGGGCAACGACGAGCACTGCCAGCCCCAAGTGTCTGAAGCTGATGCCAAGGAGTTATGCTGGCAGTTCGTCGAGGCCATCGACGCCCCTCCAGTCAGTGTACACTCATCGTTTGGCAGCAATCAGTCTTTGCAGCTGTCTATGCGCCCTTCTGACCGCAAATGGCGACGATCGATTACGCCGAGCTCAATCCTAAAGAATAGGCAATTACAACCTATCTCACCTCTGAGTGAAGTCCACCCAAGACGGCCTGGCCCACGTCTCTATCGCACGGCGTCAACATCCGTTATCGAGACCTTTCCACCAGGTTCTTCAAAGCGTCGCTTTAATTCCTCCCCAACGAAGCAATCGTCAGCCCCACAACCTACCTCACGACCACCTAGCATCTCAATCACAAGGATGAAGCGACGTCGTGTTGCTAATTCGTCATCGCCGCATGGAGAAGTCACTGCGCCAGCTGAAGCACAAGTCACCATTTGGAACCCAACACCTCGCCGATCACGAGAGCCGCCATCACCATTCTACTCCTCGCAGATTGCGCTTCCAAGATCAGTCTCGGACGTTACCAGTCGGCCTAGTCAGAGATCCGTAGCCGTCACGGGAAAATCTACCCCCTTCGCCTACGCAACACCACACTCGGGTCCTTTCATTGGTGGCCCTGGATTCGGTGACTACGACAAGGGAGGAGATACAGAGCCAGATGATGACGACGGCGACGCCGCACACGACGCAGATGACGGCGAGCAAAGCTGGCGCGGAGTAACGGATGGCGACGAGGACAGCGTGTCCAGCTCATCTGACGCCCGAGCCGGCGCAGAAGAGCCCGGAAGCTTCTCAGCCGACGACAGTGGTTTTGGCTCTGAGAGTGGAGAGGACAACGACTCAGACGACGATGCGTTTGGCGCTCAACTACAACAAGCCATCGATGATGATAGCGACGACGACGTTTTCGATTCACTACTGGATGTACTCGAAGACTGAAGGAACGAACATGGTGCTCCTGCGACAGGCGATTCGATTTTGGGCATTTGATTTTGGCGTACAACAGGCGCGGGGCTTCGCTAGGATATACAACAAGAGCAAGGGATTTGGTTTACTGGGTTCAGCGCTTTTTTTGCGAAATGTAAAACATTGTTTCCATATATTCGACTGCGGATTTTTGTGCAGCAGTCACATCTCTTCTGACTCTGCGCGGAGCTGTATACGTAGCAAAATTGGCATCATGGGCATAGCGTATGTAGTTTTCTTAGCGATGGCAGACCCCTCTCAACGGTTGAGAAGCGAATAGATTATATGCAGACTAGCTTTGGCTTGGTGATGGTGATCTTTGCGGGGTATATGCACTGTGCGGTGAGTGGTTGTGGAGATAGATATCCCGAAGGGTTGGCGGTCGGGATAATTATATCTGGGTAGGAGGGAGGTCATATTTATCAAGTCCCCACTTCACATTAGGAGTATGACGACTGAGCTTACAGAGTAGTGAGGAGACGACAAAGATACACACAAAGGGCTATTTCATGGTCCTTTCCATAAATTCCAGTAAACACGGACACTACCTCAAGACTCTTTACACAGTCTTTAGTGTGTCGTGTTGACTGCGGTGAGCAGTTCTCCTGGCGACTCTAATCTATCAACAGCAAGATAGAGGAGCACATTAAGCTGGCACAAGTGGGCCATCACACAGCCTCCACGACATACCAGCCCATGATCAACAACCCCAACCAATCATGAGACTCTCCGCCCTCCTCCTCCACCTCGCCCCCCTCCTCCCCACCGCCCTCGCCCAACCCTGTACCACAGACGAAGACTGCAGTCTAAACGGTCTCTGCACCGCCCAAACCTGCCTCTGCGACCCAGGTTGGATCGGCCCCTCATGCTCCCGTCTCGACCTCGCGCCCGCAACCCGGGGTACAGGCTACAATCACACCCTCCCCTCCCCTAACCACTACAAACCCTTTGGCAACTCCTCCTGGGGCGGCCAAATTGTGCAAGACCAACACGACCCAACGCTCTTCCACCTGCTCTTCGACCAATTCGCACACGGCTGCGGCCTCAGCGCCTGGCGCCCAACCTCGTTCATCGCGCGCGCAGAATCGCGCTCAGGACCCCAAGGCCCATATGTCTGGGCACAAGACGTAACCGGGAGTTTTCGCCACAACGCATATGTACATTGGAGTCCCGCAGATGAAATGTACCTCCTCTGGAGTATCGGCGTCGACGTGCCATCACCTACCTCCTGCTCCTCCGTCCCAAAAGCCAGCTGGCCAAACAACATCTCCGTGTCTGCATCCCCTTCAATTTACGGCCCTTGGTCGAAACCACACATGACTGTAAACGGGACGAATCCTGCGCCAATGCCGCTGTACACGGCTTCAAACAATACATCATCTGCTATTGCGCTGCTCGCCGAAGATTTCCGCATCTTCACCGCACAGAGCTGGAATAGCAGCTACACACTCACATCTTCCCCGGTGAGCTGGAATACATCGGATTACACCCGCACATGGACCGAAGACCCTTTCCTCTGGCTTGACCATCGAGGAAACTACCACGCCCTCGCACACTGGATGATTGACATAATGGAAAAAAACGGGACAAAGTATCCGCGCGTAGGCACGCACATGTTTTCTCGCTCCCTCAACAGCGGTTGGATGTTCAGCGAGCAAGAGGCGTTTAGTTCCGAGGTGGATTTTGGAAATGGTGATGTGCAGACGTTTAAGAGGAGGGAGAGGGGAAAATTGTGGTTTGGAGTGGTGGATGGGGTGAGACGGCCTTTGTATCTTGTTACCGGGGTGCAGGAGTTGGGGGATGCGGTGGGGGGGAGGAGTTACACGCTTGTGCAGCCTGTTGGGGATGCGTGGAGGGCGTTTGAGGAGGGGTTGGGGGTGGGGAGGGTGAAGGGAGGGTGAGTTTCTGGGCTGGTGGGGATTAGGGGATGATGTGGTTTTTCACAGAGCGTAATGGACGACGACTATCGATAGTCTCTCACAAAACGCAACAGAGCATGACCAAGACCTTTCACGCCCCTTTCTACCCGCATCCATATTCCCCCTTATCCTATCAAATAGAAATGTCCACATCGCCTCCTAGATTTCCCCTCCCCTCTCTCTCTTAATCAGCGAGCGAGCGAGTGCATCAACCTGACTCAACCCAACCCAACCCAACCCACACCATATCACACCGTACAAAACTCACAACATAGCCTCTTCAGCAAATCTTTCCACAGGTTCAAGCTTGACTAGTCTAGTGGACATGAGCTTTCCCTAGTGACTTTCCTTTCTAGAGATAAACGAGTGCGGATATGGCGGGCCGGAGTGGCGAGGCAAGGCGAGGCGCATAGATGTGAATTTCAAACAGTAGTATGAGAGATATGGCCCATGGTGTGGTTGTTGTTGTTTTTTTGTTTTTGCGGGCTGGAGCGACGAGACATGAAAGATGTCTTGTGGCTATTTTTTTTAGTAAGTAGGAGGGACATGCCATCGCTTTGGATAGTTTTCTTTTCGCAGGCCAGAGCGGCGAGACATGTGAATGTGGTCATACATTTTCTCGAGCAGCGAGAGTGACATGCCAGATGCGTTAGTCGTAGAGCGAGAGACAAACACATGAAGCGTAGAACATTGTGTTTTGAGTTTTGTGAGTGTAGTATGTGTGTGAGTTTTAGCGAGGGATCCTCGAGAAGAATCTACCGGTAGTAGTGTAGTCGCGAGTCCTCCTAGCCCGCACATCGCCATGTGCAATCGGAACTTTGAAGCGGACAAGACTCATAGTCCCATCTTCTGTATCATTTCGAGCGCGAGTGTGCTGCCGTAGCTAAAGTTCTGCCCTCGATCTAGGGACCCGGGGGTTCAAGTACTAGACTTCAAAAAAGAAGTTGACGGTCTCATGTCCGGACTCCCCATAGTCCAGACCATCGTGGGCTTCACAGCCAATTTTCTCAAACTACACAATCGAAAGTAACAGCACCTTAAAGGATCATGAAGCTTAGCGGCAAAGAGTTTGCATGCTCTGGAAGGAGAGAAGGCGCGCACATGACTCCATGCCAGTGCTTTTTTGAGATATCCACAGCACGAACACCACAATCTCACAGCATGGAGAGCTTTTTCTAGAGTTTTTGGGGAGGGACCCACATGCAGAGCACTCCTTCGTTTTTCGATATCCAGTGGAGTAGATGCGATATTGTGAGAAGAGGAAGATGGGTCCGTATATATACCGTGAGAGCTCTACCACCATTTAGATTCTCATGATGGGCTGGCATCATGTATTCAGTGAAGAAGACATGCAAAATTCTCTTTCTAATTACGATTACCATGGCATTCGCAAGCAGATGACCAACACATGAATATTTCTCTACAAGCTTTGAATGCGTGCAGAGGAGAGGATCAACGCATGAAGTCCTTTTCTGACCATTTTGAAGATGCACGGATTAGAAAAACATGAGACTCGGATATTATGAATTCGAATAATGGAGGGAAAGTCACGACTGGACACATGTGACATCATGTTTGCTTCTTTTCGAGGGATGAGAGATCATGAACAGCACAAGGCTCTCTTTCGGATTCGGGGATGCGGGTATACTGTTTAGAAGGAAGGAGAGTAGATATCAGGAATGTTTATATATAACTTCTGGAATTTCAAAGTACATTTCGTCAAAGTCTGAGTATTTGAACCGATTACGATATGTCGATTGTCAAGGTGAGAAAGCACATAAGGATTCTTGACGCATTGTTTCCAGATACTCGAAGACGAGGATAACACATGAAATATGCCGGGTATGCTTTCGAATCGAGGGAGAGACAGGCTATAAGAATCGAAACCGCCAGGCAACACAACTCATGCTCGCAGTCAATGCAGACTCATGATCCTCGAGGGGAAGACATGGACGTGGCAAAACTGTTTTTTCGGCTTTCGGAGTAGAGCGTCGTGATAGATAGACTTGGAGGAAGGCACATGGTGGGAGGCTTTTTATGCACGTCAACCTCGAGTCTCACGATCCAATTGGGTCTCTTCTTTTGGTGATTCGCCCCAAAATACTACACCATCGAAACTCAAAGACATGTATAAAAAATATTTGTATCTAATATCTACTCACTAGACTAAAAGACATGAACCCTCTAGGCGACCCTTTTAACCCTTAAAACATGCAACCCTAATTCAAATCCCAAACACATGCGCAGCCCCATCCCCCACTTCCGAACCTCACTCCGACATAATAACGCAAATCATCCCCCACCAGCACAACACACACACAGACACGTAGATCTGTCAGATGTAAAGGTTACAGCTGAGGGTGCTTCCGAAGGAAGCCTTACAATCAGAATTACGTCATAGCGCGCGCAATCTACCCAAGTCAATTTGCGCAATACAACCAACGCGTTAGTCCTTCATTGTAAAAGCAGTTGGTACTGCTGACAACAACAACGGGCCACAAAACACTCTCTCACACACAGACATAAGAATTGAACGCCTTGGTGTCCAATTCAGGCGCCCCCCCCGCGAGGGACGCCATGAATTGAACACCTTTGGCCTTTTCCTTCTCACACCCAGACATGGGTAGAAGTCGAACTCATTTGTTTCACAGACAGAAGAGCCATGAAACAGACATGATCGAATTTCGGACTCGTCTTTTTTTTTTTGTGCGCTGGTCGCTGGAGAGAAGAAGGTCGTGGTTGTGCGGTCAGATGGATGGTTTTATACGCGGTGGCTGGGGGACTTTGCCAAGTGCTCGCGTATTTTGGGCAGAGTTACCGTGTTTGGATGGAACCGTGCGTCGGGGGGACTTCGGTGGGAGGATGGAGAGGACGCTAGCTGGTTGAGGACTAATCGTTCATGCAACCGTGCGCCAGGTGAATCGCTGCGGCGCATAAGTGATGGTCATGTTCGAGAGCGCAGTGTATGGCGTGCGCATGGGTGCCTTTTTGCAATTGGTTTTTGGTGTGTATCCGACGATTGTTATTCAAGGGCGTTGTTTGCGCTTTAGTGAGGTCTCAAAGGACTCGGGTAGGAGGATGAGGAATGATTCGAGAGTTTGAGACTCGGACTCGCACACACATGCAGTGTCGTATATTTGTCTTGGTTTGTTGGAAATGGGCGAGGAGTTTGGATAAGTAGAAGGGAGAGCTATGCATTGGCGCTGGTGTTGCAGATTTTTCATAATCATGCTCTCATGCGCAAAGATCATGGCTCCAACGCCGTCGAGTCGGTGCACTACAATCTACTGCTTGCCCTCGTAGTCCCTCTTCCAGACCTCTATGAACTTCTCCTTGTCCACCGCAAACTCCAGCAGGAAGTCCCGCTCAAGATCGTGCGTCCGCCTTCCAAGCAAAACCACACTGTGCAGCGGCTTGCCCAGATCAGCATCACACAGCTGCCCCAATGTACCCGCAACAATCTTCTCATCCTCTGCGCCAACTCTGGCAACACCAACCGCCAGACTATCCCTCGAGTATACCCCTTCCTGCTTGACATCCTCCTCAATCTCCAGCATCTGCTGTGCGCACTGTGCGACGGTCATGTACCGCGGTGGCTCGTAAATCTTGCGACCTCTTGCCATGTTCTCCAGACTTTGTTCCTTGACCTTGATGTCTACTAGGACGAGTGTGTGTAAACCGATGGAGACGTTCTCCTTGATGCGATCGTAGAAGGACGCAGGCTTCCAATTGTCAAGAAAGAAGACCATGGAGACAGTCTGGCCGAAGTTGTAGAGTTGCAGGCCCGTGGTGCCAATCGAAGTCAGGATACTAGCGTTGGGGATTGAGCGTGTGGGGATGGAAAGTTCGCGGGCGCGGAGGACGAGGTCGGTGTGTGTTGTTGCTCTGTCATCCATGTCAGCAAGATGAAATTACAATGAACAGCGAGTGTAGCCTACCCGAATGGATCGCCAACCACAAGGAACGCGACATCGACTTTGTCTGCGTCTTTGAGGATTTCGTCACTGGATGACTCGACCATTTCACGGTCGGCTATGATGACTTCTCGGCCATAGAAGGCTTCCTACTACCGTGACAATTAGCCTCTGTGCACACACCATAACCGTCCTACGGGGTCTCACAAGCACATCCTTCTCCACCAGCAGCACCGCCGTGTAAGCCTCGAGATACACGCGCTCCGCCTTCTTCACAATCTCCAGTCCTTTGACCGTAATGTCTTTTTCGTCAGCCAAGCCGAGGCCCACAAGGTACAACATGTTTGCCGTGTGTGACGCGTGAAAATAATAGCGGCAGTGAATGTCAATGGCGGGGTATACACTCCACGGTCGCAAATCTCACAAAAAGTTTGGTGGGGCGGGCTCAGGGCCGTCGGTAGGGCTGAGCCAAGCCGTTGCTGGCCAGACACATGCGCATCAGGCCAGCGGGTACGCGCTAGTGGACCGCAAACCGCGTAGCCAGCCGCCAGGCGCTTCAATGTTCCCTTTCGCGCCGCCGACTTGTCTCTTCTATGTTGTCTACTTGACGCTGTGCGAACACTGGGGTATTGCTATTTGTATAACAGAGGGAGAGAGATAGGGGACAAGTAGCCCAGCATGACGGACAAGGATAAGATGGCAAAGTACCGGACGGAGATCCAACAGGTTAGTCATTTGTGTAATTGCTCTTGGTTCACATTCTTTCCAGTTCCCCAAAGTTCTTGTATTTTCTGTCCTAGAAAGAGAAGAGATGCGCGTGCTGGAGTGCTCGATCATCTATTGTGCCCCTAGCATCCTTGTTCATTCGCGCGTCGACGTGCATGCATGCATCTTTAAGATCTGAGCAGTCACTTTCAAAACGATCTATCATTATCGTCGCCTTTCTCCGTCGTTGTGAACTTTATTTCAGATACGGGCCATGTTCGTGCTACTCGTAGATCATCCGCGTGTCTGCATGTCGCTCCCGCAGTCTGATTACGTTGATCGCTGTCAATCCTCATTCAATTCGGCTTGTCGTTTCTTTCTTAGTTGTCCTGCCTTTACCTATGCCCCTTCTCTGCTTATCATTTCATTCTCGTTTCACCGACCTTCTACTACTCCACTTGTCATATCTGGCTTTGGTACAGATCATCTTTGCAAGATGGCATCAGCATACCCCCAGAGTCCACCACTTCCCTCTCAGCCACCCGTCCCACTCAACCAATCCCTCCTCTCCAACCCCAATCTAATCCTCCCCACCCTCCAGATGATGTTCGTCTCCGGCGAAACCGGCGAGCCCTCCCCCGAAACAACCACGCTCATCGAATCAATCGTCCAAGACCAAGTCCAACACATGCTCCGCGAATGCACCGCCCTCGCCACCCGCCGCGGCTCACGATCAATCTCCACAGACGACCTATTCATGATGATCCGGCACGACCGCGCCAAAATATCCCGTCTACGCCACTTCCTCCAGTGGAAAGACGTGCGGCGCTCAGTCAAAGACTCAGACGACAAGGGCGGAGACGCCGGTGCAGACGTAGGCGCCGGAGACGCTGACATCGCCGCTGGCGTCGTGGGCGCAGGCTCTGGTCCCAGCGGCGGACCCGACGCAGGGAAAAAGGCAAAACGCGCAAAAGTAGATTTAGTATGGGATATCCAGTCCTTCTTCACCGAGTTTCCGCCACAAAAAGACGAACTAGAGGACGAAGAGGAAGAAGAAATGAATTATGCCACCCTCCAGCGTCTCAAGAACGCAGATGAACGCACAAAGAATATGACGAGGGAGGAGTATGTGCATTGGTCTGATTGTCGGCAGGCGAGCTTTACGTATCGCAAGGGGAAGAGGTTCAAGGAGTGGGCGGGCTTTGGCCTCATCACGGATTCAAAACCAAGTGATGATATTATCGATATCTTGGGTTTCTTGACGTTTGAGATTGTGCAAACGTTGACGGAGGAGGCGCTCAAGGTTAAGGATGCGGAGGATCTGTATAAGAAGAATCATGGTGGGGAGCAGAATAGGCTTAAGAGGAAGAGGGAGAGAGGCCTCTTCGATCCGCCGGAGGAGGCGAGGGAGCCGGTGCAGCCAAGTCATGTTCAAGAGGGGTACAGAAGGTTGCAGAGAGGCAACAATAAGCAGAGGGCCATGTTGAACTTCACCAGGAATGTCCATCGTGCTGCTCTCAAACTGGTAAGTCGCGACAGCGATGTAATGCACAGATCGCAGCTAACCAGGTACAGATCTGAGGGCTGAGAGCACTCGCCATGCTGGAGTATGGGACACACAGGCGTTACTTCTTTGGATACCCACAAGGGCTGGCGTTGTCTTTTGATTGTAGTGTTCGACTTTAGCATAAGACATTGAAAATAGTCATAGCGCTCTCAATAGTTAGGGGTGGTCATCAGCTGAACATCACTTGATAATCAAACAACACTTTGACAATTTGAAAGCAGACAAACTCCAGAATTGACCATCATTCCTACTGTACCGATGCTCCCATGACCCTATTTTAGTGGACATTCATGGCATCGAAATGATCAGAGGGGTGGCCAGTCGGTCGTATGCACGGAGAGAAGAGTCTTGACAGACGTACATGAAACATGACCGCATATGCCCAGATAGAAAGGAGATTTACGCCCTCCTTTAACCTTAAAAAGACCCACGCCAGTTGTTCATCATGCCACCTCAAGCTTACTCGGCATCGCCCAACTGCTCGGCACGCTTCTGCTGTACGCGCTCTTGCCTCCTCTCCCTCGCAGCCTTGGTCTTCGCACGCTTGGCGTCCATCTCCTCCTTGATGACCCTCTCGCGGGCCTTCTCAGCCTTAGCCTTGTGGATCTGTAGTGTATGTCAGTAGCCGAACATCGAGCGGGGTTGGCAGTCATGATGTCATGACAACGTACGTGTTCAACGAGAGCACGCTTGTGCTTGAAGGTGTTACCCTTGGAGAGGTGGTACAGCTCGTGGTAGAGGTGCTTGTCAATCTTTCCGGCGGCACGGTACTTGACGAGTAGACGGCGGAGAACGCGGAGGCGGCGCATCCATAGAACTTGGCTGTAGGCAATGAATCAGCAAATGGCTCCCAGCACACCGAGCCCCAACACTCCACAATGTTCTCTACTCTGCGCCTATTGTGGTAGTGATATCGTGATTGCGTACCTTGGCATACGGGCGTCCGCAGTACCCTTCCTCTTACCGAAACCACGGTGTCGGCCAATTCGTCGGGCGGCGGTCAGAGCACGGGCACGGGCACGCGAGTGCATGGTGACGGGCTTGCGGATGATGAGGCCATCCTGGACGAGCTTGCGGATGGTCTGGCGGGAGTTGGCGTTGGCGATTTCGCTGGTCTCGTTGGGGTCGAGCCAGATCTTGCGCTTTCCGCAGCCGACCACGGAGGCCGCAAGGCGCTTCTGTGTGCGGAGGTTGACCCTGTGAGAAATTGCGTGTCAGTACTGGCATTGCAGGTGAGGTTGTGGGCGACGAAAGGAGCCCTTCAGCAAAGAGGGGTTCGCCACTTCTCGAGTCGCTCGTCGAGCTCGGATGCAGGCCTGGGGAGGTGCAGTGCGGGTGCGATGTTGCTCGTCGAGAAGGGCTGAGGTGTACAGCGGCGGTATTCCTTACATTTTCGATGATGTTGTCGTCCGTGGTCGTGGGTGGATTGTCGTGACTGACGGATTTTGAACGCTCAAGCCGAAGAGCGAGGTGCGATCGCTTAGGTGTGCCAAGCACTAGCTGCGACAGGCCTAGTCAGTCCCAATCGGGCAACGCGCACATCTTCCCCAGAACATCATCTCACCAAATAAATTGAGCAATCGATAAGACTGAGACTGTGAATGTAGATGATTCGAGTCTGTATGTGTAGATTCATCCGCAGTGCTTAATTGTTTACTTTGCAGCAATGATACGGATCAGGAGAGCACCTTCAGAACCCGTCATCTTGTCAAGCGGTCACTTATCGGCAAGCGCCACACCAAGCAAACCTCTCACTTCAATGTACTCTGATTGCGGAAAAGAAATGCTTCTGGACCTGGCAAAGTAAACTGAGACCGTAGTGTGGTCTCATTATGAGTCATTGTGACTCTTGCGCATGGCTGGATCAGCCTTAGAAGTTACAACATAACGCCAAACTCAATCAAATAGCAGCGAATACCTCAAGCGAAAAGTCTAGTTTGAGAACATGTTTCTGTGATATTCAACATAGCCAGGAAGCTAATCAGATATAGATTAAGACCTTGACCTGCACTATTGCAACTTCAGATCCTCTTCGCTCAGGACACCATACAGCTTCTCAATCTCCTGTCCAATCAAGTTCAAATCATGTGCTAACTGCGCAGTCACCAATGCATAGGCGTACAACAACTCGTAATCCTCGTCCTTGGCAATCACCTTGCCGAGCCCGGATTGTCTGAACTCAAATACTTTTGCAAGAAAGCGATCTCGTGTGTGCTCAACATTTGGTAAGACGTCGTTAAGCGGGTAGGCCAGCTTCATAGAGGAGGCCATAACTGGTAGAAGTTAGCTGTGTTGCATTATAAGGTTTAATGACAAGGTACTTGCCTGAGAACAAATGGCTGATGCGCCAACTCAACTCTGTCCACTCCTTCTTCGTGTACTTGAGCACCTCTTTCTCTCCCTCAGACTGCTCTGAATCCTTCAAGATGATGATGTTCATCGCGTGGAAGCTATCGAGGATCCGACTTGTTGCACCCAGTATGAGCTTGAAGCTTGTATCAGGGAACGGTCCCCTAAGCTCGAACTCCGCTGCGGCTGACG